>OY728165.1:1074054493-1075453243 GCA_963277665.1 Viscum album | reverse complement strand
AGGGATGAAAAATCATGAAAACGCATGAAAAATGATGGAGAAGCATATAAAGAATGAGGCATTAGAAAGAATGAGAACGCATGAAAACTCGTAACAACTCTGGAAAACTCCTTAATAATTCAACATAATCATCATAATAACCCACAAAAAACCATTGATAAAGATAACAAGTCATGGACACTCAAATAAACAGTAATAAATGGAGCTACCGTTAAAACCCGTCAAAATGGTCATAAAGAGACAAAAACATTGGACTCACATTAACAGAGATAACTTATGATCCGAGAGTCCGTTTTAGATCTGCGACCTGTCAAATCAAAGATCCTGAAACGATCTTCGACCTGAAAGGTGAAAGTGTCCGAATGGATAGGCGGATCGGAAGTTATGACCATTTAAAAAAAATCTGACGGGGAACGGGTGCAAGAAACGAGGCATTGAAAAACATAACAAACCCGATACCCACTAAAAAGGCCATAACATATGATCTAGGAGTGCATGTGGGCGCCGCGACTAGTCAAACTGAAGCTCATGGAATGAGCTATGATCTGGCAGGTGGAGGAGGCCGAACTGACATGCGGATCGAAAGTTAGGTCCGTTTGAAGACAAGTTCGACGGGACACCGGTGACGGAAACGGGGTTTTAGAGGCATTCGGAGGGGTTTTTGGGGTCGAAAAACAAGACAGAATCTAGCTTCTATTAATTTGTTGCCTAGCTCTCTTCGTTGGCTTCGATTTGATATATGGTAGAGCCCAAACGGACACCCGGAGCGAAAGTTATGGCCGTTTGAAGTTGGAGAACTTTTTTCAACTTTCTTATAAATCTAATATCTTCCGCACCTTAGACTGTCTCACGGTTTTGATTATATGTGCCTCTAGATATCTTCATGAGATTCGATTTGACTAGTCGTGGCACTTCAACGGACGCCCGGATCAAAAGTTATGGTCGTTTTAGTGATTTCGGGGTTTCTCATGTTTTTTTATTTTTTCATTTCATTTCGCGGCGGTTTTACTGAAACTGCCGCTATTTCGCGGCAGTTTTTTAAAAAACCGCCGCTAATCATCGAATAAAATTAAAAAAAAAAATAAAAAAAATAAAAAAAAATATTTTTTTTTACCGTTTAGCGGCGGTTTTAAAAACCACTGCGAAATGCCGGCCCGAAACGCATTTCGCGGCGGTTTTTAAAACCACCGCGAAAAAACCGCCGCTAAACGACGATTTTCTTGTAGTGAAAAAAGTCTTTATTTGGGGTTATCCCTATTACATTGAAGGGGGAGAGACCTTCACCATTATACTATAAGTCCACATATGTGTTTGTGGGCCCATTAATTAGGAACCAAAATTTCTTATAAAATCAAGAGTATTGGGTACTATTGTACATGAATAATGTAGTACTACATAAAAATAACAATAAAGAACAATTATTTTCATATACATGATTTATCCTTTCATCAACCTCTAGAACTATTATATACCACAAAATATTCTTGGCTGATCACCATATATGGAATTAATGTCATGAGTTCATATCCCCCAAATTCAAATACGTAGTTTAAATACATACTTATAGCCACTTACTTCTTCTCCAAATGCGACAAGGATATACCCCTAAAGGAATTTGGGTCAAAGGCCTTTATCAACTTTGTGAAGTCAATCATTATCCCCAGATTTGGTGTCCCTCACACTATATTGATAGAAAATGACACCAATTTATTTTCTTTTGTGTTGAAAAGGTTTTATCTAGAATATAACATTTAGTCTAACCACTCATCCCAATACCATATAGTATAAAATAAGAAAATAGAGGCTTTCAACAAGACTCTATCAAATATCCTTAAAAATATGGTAGATAAGGACAAGAATTCATATCCTAAAAATTTGTTACAATCATTGTGGGATTACCACACCAAAACCCATACTTATTTGAAAGAGACCCTATATTTTCTTGTTTGTGGTATAGATACGATTCTACCCATTGAATTCTAGTTAACTTCACTTCAAGTTTCCATCTGCAACCAACTATTTAAATATGATAAGTCCTAAAAGTATCTTGATGATTTAGAATAACTATATGAGAAAATGTTGTGCACATTTCACAACCTATAAGTCCATCAACATCAATTCACACAATCCTTAAATAAAAGAGTTCATCTTAATTCATTCCTTCAAGGGGATATGGTTCTAGAAGTTAGAACTACCATGATTTCTAGGAAGAATCCTTTGAAAATCTAACTAAAGTTGGAGGGACCTTACACCATATAAAAGGCTTACTCCAATAGAGATTACTCCTTATCCACCTTGGATGGGGAGTGAATCACACTTCCCACCAATTAAATATTTCTCAAGAAATAATTTTCCTGATTTTACATTGGTTAACCTAATCTTCATTGTAAGATATAAAATTGAATAATAAACATCACTACCACATGTCATTAAACCATGCAATATAGGTTTGATTTTTAGACCTTAAACTACATAGAACCAATATACTCATTGTAAGAAGTAAAAATGTACGACATCATTCTAGTTTTATGAAATTAAATTACACAATGTTGATTCCACCCTGTATGAATTTAAACTACTCAGAATGGAACATCTCTATGTCCTCTACCCACATGAGATCTAGATCTATATGAAAGATTTTATACATGGTTTTCATTATCTTAAAGTCAATATCAAGGCCAAATCCCCCCATTCTATCTTAGTTACATGAAATAAAATTTCATAAAATGTGGTCAAATATTTAAAAACATTGAAATTATTGGAGAATCTAAATTTTATTATTTTTCTCCCTTACATGAGATGCATATCCATGGAAAAAAATCTCACTGTATGGATTCAAATTATTCCATCCATCATGAAGGTAAAAATTCCTTCATATTATAAGAATTACATGTTCCTTGATTACTGTTATTTTAGAATATGTTGTAATACTTGGGTCTTATATACTAATCCCAACCATGAATTTTATTCACACTAAAAATCTTCGCTCTATAAAAGAGTTGAATCTATGTAGAGTTTTATATCTTGCATCAAGATGAATATGATCCTCATATTTTTTCTATCATGTATTCTCATGAAATTTGGATGATTTAAAATATATCTCTTACTTATCACACTGAGTGTGACTCACATTATCTTAGAGTTCCTAGAGAATCATTTTAATTATCATGAAACATATTCAAATCTGGGGAATCTAGTATTAATTTCACCATGTTAAAATGTATGAAATAAGGTTATCTATACATGAATCCTCAAAACTGATTGAGGTGGTTTTTTAGTGAGACCCTTTCCCCTATATGAGATCCAGATCCATATAAGATATTATTGGTTCATTGATCTACATTTAAGTAAAATTACTCTTCCTAATAACTATATGTGTCTTGATTATTATTACTACAAGATACATAGTGATTCTTGGATCTCTGATCATAGGCCCAACCATGAATTATATCAAACAAAATTTCCCTATCCTATATATGATTAAAATCTATATAGGATACTTTGAAATATAATTCATCATCTAAGGGCTTATGAAAAAAGAATCCCCATTTAATAACTACGTGTGAATTGATTCCAATTATCATAGGATACATAGTGATGCCTAGATCTATTATCTTAAGACTATCAATAAAATCCATTGGTATTATTCTAAGTGACTGAGTCTCTCTCTATTCACATCAGGTAGTTGATAACCACTTGACCCTAAAGTAAGAACACCCAACCATTATTATTTATGCATGATCTTGATCCATGTAGAGGCTTTATAAGAACTATGTGTGTTTAGAATCCTATTATCATAGGATATGTATTGAAACATGGGTCCTCTATCTCAGGCCCAGTTGAATGTTTCAATCAAACCTCAACTTGTCATAGTCTTTTTATTAAGGGTTTCACTCCTTATTTAAAACTTGGTAAATGTTGTTGCATTTCATGTATAAGACAACCGAACAAATGGCTCCCAACATATGGATATTTACCATGAACCTATTCCAAAACAAAATATCCCCCATATCTAGATGTTTTATCCTAGTGATAAGACCTTATGAATATAGCACTGAGATAAGGCTATTTTATCTTACACATAAGTCATATATGAATGAAATTCTCTATATGTATGTCCCTTATACATGATACTAAATTTCATGGTGTGAGTACTCATCACGTGAAATTAAACTGAATGACATTTGAGTCCTTTTCTCATGAAATTAAACTACACCACATACAATTCATTTTCACATGATGCTAAAATACAAGACATATATTCCTCATCATAGGATGTTAAATTTTATGACATACGATCCATCCTTTATGAACATAAACCACTTGATATACTTAAGAACTATGTGTGGCTTGATTATTACTATTCCAAGATATTTAGCAACTTATGAACCATATCTTCTATACCCAACCATATAATTTCAACCATTTTTACTATTTTTCAGATATTATAACAACCTAACCATGGTTAACATAGGTCTAAAAAACTTCTTCAATATTTTGGACATGACTTTCCAAAAATAACACTTATCTTCTTTAGGGTATCATATTTTCATAAATGTTTCATGGATATCGATAATGATTATATACATATTCAAAGGACACCTCTGTTTGGCCGTGCATATAATCCCTTGATATGAATTTGTATACACTTACCCAATATGTCATGCCATACAAAGGCATGCTTTTGTCTTAAGAAAAATGTCCTCTAATAACCATAGGCCTTGAAAACATTATAGTGGAACCCATCACTTGAATATGGACAATGCTCCTCACTTGTGTAACTTTTCTATATCATCACCCTGATATGAAAATCTTGAGTCATTATTTACAACATCATTATTCCTTGTTCAAAAATTATTGGGGTTTTATTAGATCTTGATCCCCAATTGGGTTGTTTTTTCACACTCCCTCCTCATATAATAGTCCAAGAATCATCACCTTAAACTATATTCACCCCTTTAATATAGTTTATAATAGAATTTGACCCACCATTCAAGTCAAGATGTACTTTACCCTTGTTTAATGGAATATCTAACTATAAAGTCCAAGCATTATGACCTTAAACTTTGTACACCTTAGTCCATGCACTATGACCTTAAACTATGTGCACCTTGGTCTAATATGTATAACCATTATCTAATCACTTATTAGTCAAATATGTATGAACTTAAAATATACCCATAAATGGTATAAATCACAATATATTAAGCTTATAGTGAAAGAAAAATAAAAATTATCAGAATAAAACACCATAAATAGTATCCTAAGAAAAAAATTCAAGTCTTCACTCACTAATATTCCCATTTTTAGTGATTAGGAAAATATTATACCATAAATAAAAATAGTTAAAATCTTATAGGGTCCAATATATAGCCTTAGTAAAAACTGATCCATAATCGCTAGACCCATTGGTTCAGAAAAAAGTTAGAGCAATGACATATATAATCCATTATCCCTAATAACGTGTTCAATACACAGTGGAGTAAATTATAGTGTATCAGAAACCTCCATGAATTACCTCTCTTTCATAAACCTACTTTATTTATTAAGTGTTTGAATCCTCAAAACCCTTTAATGACTATCAGTAATGAGTTCATATGGATTTTAAGGACATCTCTATTTGTATTTTTATACAATTGATGATACAAGTTTGCATATACACCCCAATATATCCTTACAAATAGAGGCATGATTTTATCCTAAGAAAAAGGTCCTCTAATATATTTACACCTTGGCACTATTTTAGTGGAACCTATCATTTGAATATGGTCAGTGGTCATTTGTGGCATGTGTGTCCCATTTTTTTCATCCCTAATTCAAGATCCTTGAGTTATGATTTACACAACCCATAATCTAAATATTGAGGTGGATTTGATACCCTTTATGTTACACCTTTGTGCATTAAACTCATCTTCAAAGCATGGATGTGACATATCATTCTTCAATTTTAATTGATCCTCATCATGTGACCCCAAACCACATGACATGATAATTTAAGATTCATGATTATAAACTAAATTAATCTATTTATAAGGTATTATATACTAGTAATGGGACCTCTATTCAATCTAGTTTTTTTCCGTGTTTCTATGTAGTATGTCTCAATCTTTTTGGTCAATGATTTCTGACCTTAAAAATAAGCTATTTTGGATCGACTCACATGACCTAAAATACCAACGTAAAGAGACATAGAACTAACCAAGTTAAAAAATAAAAAATGGTTTCTTGGAAAAAAGTTGAGTCTCTACTCACTGGGGATGCATCTTGCATAGTCCAGAAAAAATTGAGAATTTGAAAGAAAAAAATGCATAAAAAATATTAGGCTAAAAACTTATAATGGGAGACATAAGTACATCCAATATTGAATGCATTTAAATATTTATTTACTTCAACTTTTAAAACTAGTTTGAGGGGTAACCTTACATGGCTCGTAATCCTAGAGGAACTTAGGCCTCAAACATGACACGAAGGCCCTAAAGACACGACACCAATGGAACAAACCCTCCCAAGACTATTTTAAAAAATAACCACCTACCAAATTCATAAGACTACACAGTGAGAAATACCCCATAAAAATATGAATAGTAATTGGTACTGATTTTAGATGCCATACCCTCTCAATCTTTAAATCTGGAAGCTTTGCAAAGCTGAGAGTTGTTTCTCTGAAGCTCCCATATGGAACTGCACTAGAGGAAATCAAGGCCTGAAACAAAACCCTAATGATAAGAAAAACACCGCCGCATGCCAGGCTGGGCCAACCCTTGACCCTTAACACCATCGATGCTCCTCACCCTCACTTGAAAGTGATCCTAACACATCGGAAAAATCTATCATCATCTCCGAAGGGCACCGCTGAAGATGTCCCACTGGCCACGTGCGTTACAATGGACCAAACACCGAGGCTTGACCATTGACCTTGTGAGAAGCCTGCCTCCGCCATTGAAGCCCGGCTAAACTGAGAATCGATTGAAATTTTTTCCATGAGAATTATCCACCACTGAGCCCCAACCTCCCTCAACTCCAAGGCCGCCATAAAATGTAACTTCAGTGTTCCTGAACCCCTCTGAACATTGGAATCCTCATTCAAAATTCCCCCTTTGTGATCCTCATAAAATTGAGTCAAATCATCCATATGTAAATGGATCAAATCTAGTGTGTGGTAATAATACCTATTCCTATACCCTTCCATGATCCATTCCCAAGAGAAAACCATTTCCATATAAAAATAGACCAACTCTAGTGTATGGTGAAAACATCTTTGACTATACCCCTCTATGAGGCATACCTAGGAGAAAATCATTATGAATCGAGTGTTTGGAACCATGATTGACTTTATACATTTGAAATTCAAGGTTAAAATGGTTTCAAGTTATCTTGATGTTTATTTATAGGGTTTCATAGGTTTTCTTGAAATGATAATTATAATGGATAAAGGGACAAAAAATTGAGAATAAGTCAAGTTTTCATTCATTGATCAAGTAATGAAAGGATAATATATAATATAGAGTCTCTCTCATACAGATAAAGATATTATTGTTATAAGGCACGATCAATGGACTAATAAAGCTGAATCATTATTCTCTCAGAGTTATCCATAACTTAGAATATTCAAACCAATATTGAAATATCTACCGCTAAATCATATTGCAGTTTACCTTCCCTTGTAACAAAATCCAATCCTTCATTATTCTCATACTTAACTAGTCATTGATTCTCTTTAGTCACTTTATCATCATCATCCAATTATTTATGAATCCAATCTAACACTTGATAAATTCGATCCGACTCTTGGAAAATTCACTCCACTAGGGACCACTTTTCTATAAACTGACCTTGCTAATCGGTTCCACCCAACATGTTTGGAGGGTTCATTAATCATGAAATTCCTAGACTTAACAAGATGGGACATGGATTTTTTAGTTATGATATTTGAATGAAACATGATTACTTATTATCAATCTACAATCACCACCTTCACTTTGAAATGGATTGGGCAGTAATCAAATCCTTCATACCTAAGTGTTGAGAACATATGATAGAGTCTGTGTAGCTTTTATGGTAAGCCTTCCAAGGGAGTATGAGAGATAAAATTCTATATATATTTACTTACTATTTTCTAAGAAATACATAAATCATAAAGATTTTATTGATTAAGTTTAGACCCACTCTTAGATGATGATATATATTTTGGGACTAAATCACAGAATGATGGACTAGTCTCGATACCTTCTAAATGAGCTAACCTCATGCTAATTGGTGCCCCTATGATCATCATTGGATGAGATACTAAGGAAAAAATACTTTTAATTTTAGTACCCTATATTGGAATAGATAAAATAAATGCCCAAAGTATGTTAGTGGAAGGTAATAAAGGAAAAAAGATGGCCAAAGTGATAGGTTATTACATTTATCCAATGAAGCATTGACCTATGTTGAGTCAAAAGTTATACTTATGATTTTCCCCATTCCTTTTTGAAAGTCACAAAGGGGAATAATTTTATAGAAATGGGTAGAAGTTTTTTATAAGGAGATATTTTCACTAATAGGAAGAATACGACCCTTAGGGGAAGTTTTTATCCTAAGGGGGAGTTAATCGTATTCATCATCATATTCAGATTATTCATAAACTCAGGTGAAGATAAGGATAATTTTTCAATTTTGAATACAAAGTACCTAAAATAAAATGAACTTTAAGTTTTTCAAAGTTATATTTTTATTTAATTTTTGGGTTTGTGCTTTCCGAAAAGGGGGATATTGTTGAGTCAAAAGTTATAGAATTTTCCATTCCTTTTATTTTGGAAATAAAGAACACTTTCTTATTCACTTAATTACTAAATTTTTATGTCCAAAGTTTTTATAATGTTTTTTTAGAAAACATTATCTTTACCATACTTATAATTAGTTGTAAATTATTCATGAATTTAAAACAATTTATTTCATTATGATTATCATAATGATATGGATCCGATAAACATCAGATTCAACTTTATTAAATCATATTTAAGAATTTTTGTCTTTTATTTCATATTGAAAAAATATTTATAATAAGGATGATAACGGAACTGATAAACATTGGGTTCACACTCATAAATATTATCATAATGAAATTTGTAAGGAAGTCCATCGGACTGACTAAGTTTAAATTCTAAATACGGAAAAATGATTTCGAATGTAAGGAAATATTTTTTATCCTGTAATGGTGTAAATCAATAGGATTTCAGATATTCAATTAAAAAAGATCCATTGAAGTTCCAAGTGTCCAATTCATTGAGACAAACTTGGAGAAATATGACCATTGGGAAGGAAATATGATCATTTGAGATTTTCCTATAAATACCCGATCATTCAAAGAGTTTAGAGCGGTTTCTATAGTGCTGATCGATTTCATTTGAATTTTTTACCATTGTGTGAGAGATATAAAGATTAAAAAGCATGAATTTCCTGTTATTAGTCTTTTTTAATTATTTTATAGTTTATTCTTCTTAAGGGAACCTTATGAGGTTGTCCCCTTAAGATTTTTTTGTATTGTAATCGTGCATTCGATTTGTGATTACGATCGAGGGATTATGGGGATAGAAAGATAGAGAATATGATATTCTGATAGAGGGATTGTGGGGATATCAAGATAGATCCAATCCATCATATCATGGTATACTAAGGCTAGGTATACATATAATTCAATATTCATATTGAGGGCTTTTCTTGCTGAGGAAAGATAGACTTTCTTGTAAGTATAAAACAAGGTATAGCTTTATCCAAGGTTTGTCGCTACCTTACTCTTAATATTAAAAAATATATATTCTTTTAAGTAGATATAAGTCATTATTATATTGTTTCTATTATATTACTTGTTTCTTATAATCCTTTTATTCCACTGTGATTAAATTGTAATTTTTTAATCGTAATGTATCTGAATACGATAAACATAAATCTGTTAATCAGATCTTTTGTGAATATGATATATTTACTTTTTTATAATTTAATCTTATTTGATTACGATTATTATACTCTGATATATAGAAATCATCCTGATTATATTACTTAGGTTATCAGACTAAAGTCCAATTCTGAATCCAATTTTTTACTTAAAGAGGTTTGTGAATTTTTTAGTTTAATTATTTTAAAATAAAGTTTTTTAAACTACAATTCAACCCCTTATTGTAATAGAGACATCAATAACATATTATTTTGATCCTAATATAAATATATCTAATATTTATATCCAAAAACCTATACAACTATCATTTCCCCATAATAAATCATAACATGTCAGCCTTCTCATGGAAATTCCGAAGGAAAATTATGAGATGTCATATCCATTTCCATGGGAACCATATTCCCCATCAGGGAAGTAAACCTAGAAGGAACCTATAACCCAAGCCTTCCTGAATTACCAAAATCTAAGGTTGTATATAGAGTTTAACAGAGGTCAATATAGTTACAGAGATACTCTATAAATATCAAGAGCACAAACCTTCTTTCATGAATTCATATATTATGTCATAATCAATGATAAATTATTCTTTCAGATTTGAGACCTTAATGATATCATCCACCAAATTTAGATAGACATGGGATAAGGATAAGGTATCTGAATTGGCATTTTATTTTAATTATTTATGGTATTTAATCATTTATTCTCTTTTGATTGATATTGTTTCTATGGGTAACAATTCTAGAAGGATAAGAGCTACTTGAGATTAGGGAGTGGGAAATTCTAGATCTGTAGACCCTATGACGTCATCCACTAATATCAGCTCTGATTGAATAAGGTACAATGAAACTGGATCTATAATTACTTAAGTTTTGACCTCTATTTCTCTGATTGAGTCCTGATATTTAGTGTCTATGTATCCTTGGGAATCCAGTACCCCCAAACCCAGGACCTCTATGGTGCCATTTGTTGAACTTAAGTTAGAGAACAATACCATTTCCTCTAAAATGTCACAAACCTATGGAATCCTAGGGGTTCATCTCATAAGAGTACCACTCATAGATGTGGAATTTGTGATATCATGAGTAATTAGAACTTTTGGGACTAGCCAGTTTGATTCAACACTTGGGGGTTTTATAAGATCCATAGTTCCCCAGTAGATAAAAACCACTAAAGAATTATCTATCTTCCTCTTCCAAAATTCCCCAATGGATTATTCTATATATGAATAAACTAGTTATGGTGTATTTATAATAATCCCCTTATTTTTTAAAGTATCACCTATATGTGTTTTATCATGTAAGGGGAGCCTTTATCTATGAACCGTCATTCTAGAGGAGTTCCTAGATCGACTTCCATACCCCTCAAATGAGTATTCTAGATAAGATATAGAAAAATTCATTCCCCCATATCCTTATTAATTATGATAAGATATCATAAAGTTACCTTTAATAAATGAAAAAGTGTTTTTACCTCTCCCCATGATGAAATTTATTTATTAGTTTCTTTGACCTTGGGTGAAAACATCTCTAACACTCGATAAATGTAATATACTCAACCCTTAAAATAATGGATTGAGGCATTGATGTATTCAAGTTAATATCTCACCCCATTGGGTTTATCCTTAAAAAATGTTGGAATGAGGGGTTAAATAACCAATAACCATTAGGAAAACTTCCTCTACCTAGAGTATCCTCTAGGCCTCCTCGGTGGATAAAGTCTTTCTCAAGAATCCCATTCCCTCTAGGAACTCAAAAATACTACAGTGGTAAGGATATCTAATTAAGGGAGTTCCTTTATTGTCAAGGTATTTGGGTCTAAATTATTTTCTCACTTTCTCTCCATCTCAAATATTAAAGGTTTTCTTATATAAGGATATTTTTAAGGGCTCATGTCATTTATTGGTCACTATGGATCCTCTTCCACAACTAATCATAGACCTTTGACTAAAAGAAATAGTTCATTAAACTATCCACCCAAATATGAACATATACATGAATCGATGTATTTCTTTTCAATTCCAAACACAATTTAAATTAGTGGAAGTTCTATCCGAATACATGTCCCCTCTCCCATGAATATAATCCAAGGATATCACACAACCATTTGATGTTTCTCTTCACACATTCTACTTAGAGGAGTATGGAATCTTTTTTGGGCAAATAAGAAATGTTACCTAAATATATAGGGTGAATACATCTCATATATCATATACCCATCAATCCTTATGACTAAGATGCCTTCTCTCAAGGATATGAGATAACCTCAAGGTATATGGATGCCAGATGTATTATCTTTCATAGTTACAGTTGAAGGTATGTTGGGAATATAAAAAAATCATTCATACAAGTATAACATATTATTCACACCCTTCTCCTCTAATAATAATGGTTTGAATCCTTTTATACACTAATGATATGAACTAAATTGGGAATCTTACATTATTTATTCATTTATAAATTCATATATCCAATGTGAGATACTATCCAACCCCAAAGTACTTGAAATTAACCAGAAATCCTAAAAGGGTCATTCCCATGTTGATGTGTCTGAGATGATGGTATAAATTTGCAAGAAGCAGAACTTCTAGATTGATTTATTTCCTAGTATCCAGCTAAGCTACCATTAAAAATGTCACAAATATGACTCCTTTATGGAACTCAAGAACTGATAAAAAACCACTCAAAATCATGGAAATTAATGCTACTAGCCATACCATCCAATCAGTCCCATTAGAAACTTTCCAACCCCAATCAGTGAAATAAACTTTTTCCAGTGTTGGACAATATATATTCACAAGATTGTGTGTTTTATGGGTTTGTAAAATCCTTTTCCTACCAATTAGTATATCACGATCATTTAGTGTGTAATGAATACCTAATCCTAATTAATAAAAGGAATATCAATCTTTGGCTGGATCCCCTTGTTTAAGAGATTTTATGCTATTGTGAGTAGCTCCTGGGAAGGAGGGGACATCCTCTCCACATTGGTCCATATAGAAGAAGGGGGATGAAATCATCATAAATCTCCCCAAATATACATGACCCCATGATCTTATGGATATCAAAAATATTTATTCCAACCTCCCTGTGCACCAGGTAGAACATATTTGTATTCAGACTTTATATGTTGAGAAAGTATGAGAGGATCTGCCTATTGAGATTCGAGAATGATTGTGACACCTAGAAATCTTTGAAAATTCATACAACCCAAATATATTGGTTGAAATTTTCACACAATTATTCATTACTTGGAATGAACACCCATATTCTATCTCAAAAGAGCCCTCATGGAAAAGATCCCACTTAAAAACCATTATAACTTCTCATTGGCTATGTCCCACTTTAAGATTAATTCATAACTATAGATATCTTTCTATGGCACCTTCCTCTCTTCTTCTAATGATAAAAGCATATAACCCAAGATATACCATTATTAATGATATTCCCTAATGAATTTACCCATTTATGAGATGTTTTCATAAATGGTATACCTATGGAGATCAACCCAAGTGACCAGATGGTCACCACAACTATTGTAATAATAGGTGACCTAGACCCAACTAAGTAGTAATTTTGATCACAATATCATGTGTACAGTTAGATATACATGATTTTTACTTACCATTATAGTGTATATATTTCTATGTCCACTATTTAATGGTAATTTACATAGATTAATTATCATATCAAAAGGTTATAGCTGATCCCAAGCTTTAATGAGAACCTCAAGATACTATGAAATTGATTTTAAGCATATTTTCTATGGTCTAGATACATCGTACTAAATAGAAATAATAGATATTTGACTATCAAGTATTGGGGGATCATAATCATTGAGACTTCATCTCATGAAGTTCATAATTGGTGATCTATAGTAGTGAGATAATGAGGACAAACCTTCCAATAGGAACACCACGTGTTTTGGGTGTCATTGGATGTTCCTATCTATGAACATGTGTATCTATCTGCTGACTTGAGATCATTACCAATGTTTTACATTTGATCACATAGTTTAATTCAAGGGAAAAACCATGATAATGAAATCATGATGAGGTAGATTGTGTTGGGTGCGTCATTGGTGGTATGACATTGGTTGAATGACCAAGAAAGGATTTTTCGCTTCCAGGTTAAGGAAGTAATATATCTAGGTCCATATTGATCAGGCTGGTAATGCCTTCATAAGACCATGGACATGACAGTCAAAGGTAAATCCATCTAGTTAGATCATCAAATAATAAAGCAAGAAAGGATGATGAAATAGGCGTGCATCCTACTTTATGAGATATTAAAGACAAAGATATTATATTACATAGTTTGTGTTTATAGGTTGGTTGTCATTGCTATGACTTTACTTATCTATTTAGGAGCCATGATGGGTTGCTAGATCCCTCTCTTGGTATGTGAATGATATTTACTACTATCTAGATAAGGGCCTAGATGGTCACACACAATAGTGTTTTCAAGAATCAACCATATTCAGTTGAATAAGTATACTGGACATAGTGGGCCCCACCAATGGGGTATGGGTTTTGTCCAAGGAGATACGATCACCAAAGGAATAAATAAATTAATATTATTAAAGTTAGTAATAACTAGAATTTAATTAATTTATTAAATGCATTTACATGTTTTAAAGTTAATATATGAAAATATTATTTTAATGAATGTTAGTTTAAAATATTTAAGGTTTGTTTAATATTTTTGGGAACATCAAGATGAGTTAATGGATTGAGTATTATAAAGTAATATATTTATTATATTATAAGAATGTGATAATAATAATAAATGATATTTATGAATCAATTTAGTGGTGAAAATATTTTTTATATAGTGTGTTAATTATCAGGGGGTCGAGAAGGTATTTCTAGGTAATTTCTAAACATGCTATAAATAGATACAGAGAGGTGATTACCATGAAAAATTCATATACTCTCTCTCTATCATCTTATCTATACCATTTTCTAGAGATATAGGATTTGGATCCAAGATTTCGGATCGAACTCCCTCTCATGCATCAAAATCAAGGTGATGTGGTGATCTTCAGAGCATCAAAGACATCATTGAACCTCTGTGCTAGTTCCTGGAATTCGACGATCAGTGCTCCCACAGATTTTTGAAGCGTGTTGGGATGATATAGAGGTATTCAGCTTCAGATTATCCAAGAAGTGATCACCAATGATAAGAAGACATTGAGTGAAACTTCAGACCTAACCAAGTATTCATTGTTTTTTTTGTGCTAAAAAATCTTCACATGAGATCCTCGGTTTAATCCAGGCAGCGATTTTCCAACATTGACAAGTTCATGTCTATCGTTAGTGGAAAATTTTAAAATACCATTTTTGGGGCATCTGCTACATGCCTGATACCTACAATTGGTATTAGAGCTACCTGTGAAAATTTTTAAGTTAAAAAAAATTAAATTTGGATTAAGTTTAAAAGGGGGAATCGTTACATAGATGGATTTCCAATCCGACCTCGGATGGCCTAGTTACGACCATTCGAAGTTTTAAATATGGATTGAAAACTCAATTGATGAGTTAATTATGAAGAACACATATTTTTAATATATGTATGTAATAATTTCCCAGAGGCTATACCGATGAAGTCAATCAATTTCCAGACTACAAATCATCATAATAGTGTTTTCCGGTGAGGTTTAATAATAATAATAATTATAATAATTTTATTATAATAATAATAGTTTTCTTATAATAATAATTTTAAAATAATAATAATATTATTATTGTAGGGTGAAGAGTTTTTGTCATTTTTGTTGATATTTTTCCTTAAGGGGATGGAGGGAAAAAAATGTGGAAAAGCACATTTACATGCAGGTGGAAGAATTGTTTTCCGACAGGGTGTGTTTTTGTCAAAATGGAAAGAAAAAAAAAATAATATAAAAAATGGTGAAATCTTTCTATGGACGGGACCCCCTGCCATACAACCCTCTCTCTTGGACTCCACCCTGCACCGCCGAATAGGCCAATTGCAATTGGACCAGGTTCCCTCCTTTTCTTTGCGATAAACCCTCACAGCCGCTTTGACCCACGCGACACGAGGCCCCCCTCGGACAACCGACCTCTCTTCTGTACCAGTACTCCTGGTGCACACTTCCCCATGCCCATCGAGACCCCGTCGGACCCCTCCTTGGCTACTACTAGCAGCTTCACCAGGTTTTCCTCCTTCTATTCTATGAGCCCATCAGCACTATGGCGGCAACCCTGGTTAGCCATCTGTCCGCACCTCTGCACTACCGTAGCTGGCCCCAGTACATGGCTGATCCTCTTGCACTATCAATGCTAACCCCTTCAGACCGCCACTTGATGGAGATTTCCAGCTGTTTCCCACCACTTCTTCAAAGAAGGTTGGTACACCAAATCCACCTACCATGGTTGGTGGAAGCCATGGGAGAAGTCCATGGTACGTGGGGGGATTGGTGGGAGTAGTGTCAAACCTAACACCTCCCACCATGCATTTAAATGGAGGGATTAGGGAGCCTTTCAGGATCAAGATCTAGGAGAGATATTCCATTGTTGATAGCCTTGAGAGATCCATTTGAGAGAAAGAAATGGATCTATGGGAGGGGTCCATTGTAACATTTTTTTGGTGTAATAAAAGTTCGGTTTCCTCTTGCATTTATCTCTCTTCATGGTCACCGAACCACAAAAAGTGATATCAGAGGGATTTCCAGTACAACGGTGGCGACCAGTAGAGATTTTCTGGTGACTAGAAAATTAAATTTTCTAGGAATACTATTTTGAAGGTAGATTCTGAAATCTCATGTAGAGATGATTCCAACGGCGCAAACGATGTCGAAAATGGAGCCAAGACGAGCTCCCTAGACTCGGTAAAAGTTTGGTCAAACCTCAAGTGCTATAGTACCCCCTTGTTAGATAAGACGATACTGTTCTAGTGCCGGTGACTTTTTTGGAAGGTTTATAGTAGTTGGTCCGACATGCCGCATCAGTGCCACGTCATCTCCATGTCAGCGCCACAATATTGTTTGATATCAGTCGTTGATATTGTTTTGATCATATATTGATCAATCGGTGTCTGATTTCGACGATCAAGGAGTTTATTCCACCATTTTCAACCATTTTGGATACAATGATGAGATCTATTTTTCTATATTCTACACCAAATATTTCAGAATTAAAATTCAATGGAGGGATCATCCACAGGAGGGATGATCATGTTGACTTCTTCGAACTACTCCATTTGGAAGTCTCCAATGGAAGATATCCTCAATGATAAGGATGTTTTTGACCCCATTGAGAACGTGGGAGTCAACCTCAATGACACTACAGAAGAGGAGTGGAGAAAGTTGAACAAGAAGATGATCGGTTAAATCCACCAATGGATCAATCACAGCGTTTACCACCATGTTTCTCAAGAGACTGCTGCGTATGAACTTTGGATAAAGTTGGAAAATGAATACCAGTCAAAGACCACTCGAAACAAGATCCTCTTGTTGAAGCAGTTGATGAATATTCTACTACAGAATGGAAGCTCCATAGCCGAACACACCAGTGAGTTCCAAAGCCTGGTGAACCAGTTGGTGGCTGCCGGTAAGACTATAAATGATGAAGATCAAGCAAACCACTTACTCTTCACACTTCCCGATAGCTGGGATATGCTTGTCATCTCACTCAGAAACTAATATCCCAGAGGAAAAATTACCATGACGATGGTAAAAGATGCACTATTCAATGGGGAGGCCCAAAGGAAGGATGTGAGTTACAACCAAATGCAAGAACTCATTCTGGAGAAGTGAGGGAGACAATAAGGAGGAGGTCATGGGGAAGAAACCAGAGGCCAAAGTAAGAACAAAGGAAGGTCCACAGATGGTAGGAGGCCAACATAAAAATGATACCATTGTTTCATAGAGGGACACATGAAGAATAACTACTGAAAGTTGCTACAAGAAAAGGGTAAAAGTAGCAACTAACAAAGAATAAATGGAGATGCGCATGTGAGTGTCACTGGAGAATTTGTTCTTTGCTCCAAAGATGAATAAGAGGCATGATTTCATACATCAGGGCAAGACACAGAATGGGTGGTCAATATTGCAGCATTATACCACATCACTCTGCATCATGAGTATAGCATCCCGCCTTTTTATAACATAAACTTTCATTACATTACACAAAATTGAGGATCTTTAAGGTTTAGTGTCTTGTAAACTATGAACATAATACATGAAAACAACATAAAACATTCTTCTTAAACACTTGAAAGGCTTCTCCTTAAGTTCATCCTAGGTTCATTACTGCATCTCATAACCTGAGGACATACATCAAAAGAAAGGGTGAGCAGAAGGCCCAGTAAGGGAACAATAGAAACATTTAACATGTGAACTTGAGATACATCAACTATGTCATGAAAAAGAACTTTAAGTCATGAGAAAGAAATCATGTGGCATATCATAATAAAAATAACATTTTTCATAACTTTAAGATGTGGCTACATCATTTAACATAGAAAATCATGAACATATTACCAAGGTCCATCCCCAAGGTGTCATTTGAAAATTACCAAGGTTATTCACCAAGATATCGTGAAAATTGTAATCTCTAGTGGTTACATCATTACCCAATGCATTGGAGCGCTATCAGGGTGAACCCCTAAATTTGCCTTCATTATCATGTGAGCCACATATATCATCGTCAAAAATTTCATAAATAACCCATATAGCATAAAATAAATGGGTTTCATTTTATAATCATAATGTTTTAAAAACTGCTTTAAAGACATGATCTTTACGTCACTTTAAACCCACGGAAGGGGAGAGCGGGTCTCATGTATGTAAATCCCAGAATTTAAAATAGAAAATTTTGATATATATGTGAATACCCCTGTAGAAATAATATCTTTTATTATTCATTTTATAACATAAAATAATTTTGAGAAAAGAGAGAGGCATTTTGAGACGAAAATTCTCCAGCATAACGGCTATGTTACGAGGTTTTAGAAAACATTGAAAAGAGAGGGGACATGGGTCAAACAATCATAAATGACCCATAAAACAGTAGAGGGACCGAATATGAAGAATATATGAACATGGTAATGAAATTTTAAGGGAATACCATTTGAAATGAAAAACATGGAAGGAAGACAAAAAATAATATTTCTCTTATGAAAATTCGGCAGCCTAACGACGTCGCTTAAACTTCAAGAAAAAATGATTTGACGAGATCAAATAGGGTCTCTCATCATATTAATATAAAAGTTCATTATGATAGATATAGATATCATACCCCAAAATAATAAAAAGGAACTTTAAAGACTTTACATGAAAGTAGAACTTTGAAAAATGAGAAAGGTGAAAGAATCCCTTAAAAATTCGGCAGCCTAACGACGCCACTTAAAACTTCAGAATACTGAATTGAAGAGATCAAATGGGGTCTCTCATCATATGATCATAAAAGATCAGTATGATAGATATAGAGATAATACCCCAACATAATAAAAAGGAAATTTCAAGACTTGACATGGAATTAGAACTTTGAAAAAGGAGAAAGGTGAAAGAACCACTTAAAAATTCGGCAGCCTAACGACGCCACTTAAAACTTCAAAATACTGAATTGAATAGATAAAATGGGTTCTCTCATCATATGATCATAAAATATCAGTATGATAGATATAGATATCATACACCAACATAATAAAAAAGAACTTGAAAGACTTGACAAAAAAATAGAACTTGAAAATGAGAAGGGTGAAAGAATCCGTTACAAAAATTTCAGCAGCCTAACGACGCCACTTAAACTTTCATAAAATGAAATGATGAGAGTAAGAGGAGGTCTCTCATCATATGAACATAAAACAGACAGTATAATGAATATAAAATAACATACACCAACATAAGAACATGGATCATAAAATAAATTACATAAAAGAGATCACTTGAAAAGAAAGAGAGGGGTCGGATCCCTTACCTTAAAACGTAACTCTTAAAACTCAAAGGTTTGGACCTTGAGGGCTTGGGGTACCTTGGGAGGACTCCTTGGGAGGTAAGGAGACCATAACTTCATTGATAATGATTTTTGAGTCCAAAGGATGAGAGAATGGCTTGGTACTTATAGGGAAAGTGAGGGGACAAGACATTAATGGCCAAGGGACACCTCATAAGTGGGTTTCTCAAAACCATGTGCTCTCCCAAGATATTTCCCATGAAGTTAGGCCACATGGGGAACCCAATACAATAATTCATCACCTTTGGTCGGCCAACCCATAAAATATCTCATGACATCATCATGACACAGTTATGATGTCATTAAACATACCGAAACCCTAAAACTGTATTTTTATTATTCACTGAAAATTCAACTTTCTCAGAAAAATCCCAAAAAATTACCATAACATAATATCGACGCTCTGAGTTCAAAAATGAAATCCATTTTATAAAAATAATTTTCTAAATATTTTTAATTAAATTTTTAATTAAAAAACACTATTCACCTGAAAAAACTAATACTTGAATAATAATATATGAAACCGTTATTTAACCATTTTATTGAATGACATTACTTAATCAAGGTGACTAGATTATATTAATACTTTCTTTAAGTGAGATTACTAATCCATTTGGTCACATTACTAATCCTAAGAATAAAATCACTATTCATAATTTACTATTCATTAAAAATTAAGTTGATCTTATTAGACTCTAAATTTCATACTGAACATAATTGGAGAAGACCATTTTTTGAAAATCATTACACATTTTTAATTATTTAAGGTTTATATAAACATTTTTAAAATATCCTTTTTCTAAAATTCATCAAAAATATGCATACTATATTTATCCGGTCATTTGAAAATTCATAAACTTCATCATAAGAAGAAATCGAAATTTTTATTTAAAACAAAGGATTACATAAGGCAGTTACAGTCTCCTTACATAACCCCTTATCACACCAACATAGGACCTAAGTGTAAGGTGTGCTAAGGTGATAGAATCTGAGGGAGGCTCGGCCAACATCACACAAGTAGTAATTTCTATCAGTTTGAACTTCTCACGAAGGCGATTCCGTTCTAACTTCACACGATGAAGTTCGGCTTGGGTTTGGTCCAGAGAAAAGCCCGGTGGTGCTACCTACTTCCCAAGTTCTGTTAGATGGGCTTCGATTGGTCCAAGACTACTGGGTGAGGCCATCGAATCTTCTTTCTATATTAATTAACCAATATTACTTGTATTTAGAGACAATAATCAAAAAGTTTAGTTTCCAGCGGTCATATTGACTTATGGTCATATAACAGTTAAAAACCCAATAGTCTCATTTTAATTATACTCATGTTATCAAATGAAACATTTTTGTTGAGTATAAAAAAAATAACACACAAAATTAGGAAACAAGATTTATTCAAAATTTCGGGTCTTTACAATCTTCCCCCCTTAAGAAATTGTGTCCTCACAATTTTTTAAATTGGGTTTTGAAATTTCATTGAAAGTCCCACATCGGAAAAGGAGTCAGTAAAACTATTACTTTAAAAGAAAGAAAGGGAAGTACAAAGGTCACCTGAGTTAACCCACACTAGGATTCCATGTAGCAAAACATGGACATGGAGGAGAAAACAAAGGGTCAAGTTCTGAGGGAGAGTGATAGAGAACATTATTAGGAGAAAGTTAACCATAAGAAAATCCCAAAATTATGATGTGTGTAAACGGTCTTTGATTACCTAGTATGAAACGTAAACCAACAACATTTTTGTTTTACATTTCTTTTCACAATTTTGAGGAATTCATTTACTACATAGAACAAAAATATAAGGAAATATACCTACCTTCATGTAGAGTTTCATCCTTTAATAAGTTTATACCAAAACTAATCTTTTCTCCAAACGATGAGCATTCCAAACTACTTGGTCTCATCAAAACACAAGAATAATCTTCTAGAGAATCACGTATTCCAAAAAAGAAAAACTATCTATCTTTAAACATTTATCCCAAAAACCGAAAGGGTAAGATAAAAAAACTCTTCAAAAAGAATGATTCCCATAGGAAGGGAAACTACTTTTAAATCTTCAAAGTTCCACGGTACTACCCAGAGTTCATCATAGACCATTCCGTAAGTAACTATCCTTAAAATTCCTCAAAATAACCCAAACTAAGATTGAAACCCAAATACAAGAAGGACTTGATAACATAGTCTTCCAAGATAAACTTTATGATTCATCTCCAAACAACATCAACCACTCCTAACATCTTATAACCAAAGTAACTAACCTAAACATATTTTCCCAAGATAGGTCAATCATTTCCATAAGTAACCTATAATACCATAAGTTCACTTTAAATTCATTGATTCTTCAAAATATAATTCAACCTTTACTCCTCAAATAAAATACCGTAGTAATCTATTTACCTCGATCAAATAGGGTTCCCAAAATAGTGAACGTATTCCAAAATAATAATCATCTTTTAATCCCCTAATCATCTCTGTCATATTAATATGGCAATCGTCACATTTTCTATCACATTGGTTGTTGGGACATGTTCTTCCATTTCCACCATTAACTAAGAAGAGAAAGTATAATTAGGGGCTTAAATACTTATCCAATAATCATGAAAAGGAACTTAAATCATATAAGGATAACTTGTAGAAGAAAAGTATACCATAACTTGTGATCCCATAAGTTTCAAAATAGGTTATCCATGATCATATATCCTTATGTGAATCTTTATTTTATTTTATCTTTGTTCCTTTAATAATGGTTCATACTAAGCTTATGAATTTACCAAAGCATATCCCCCAGGAGTGTTGTAACCAAGAGTGCAGCAAGGCCCGTTGTCATGTACCAGTTCCCATTCGATTCTAGTTCAAAGTGGTGTTTTCGAGTTTTACCCCTATGTACATCTGTGCCAGATCCACCTTTACCTGCTCATATCCAGACAGGGATGTATTTTCTTGGCAACCCCTTACTCAATACTCACCAAAATACCAGGAAGATTTCCTATATATAAACATTTCTATAGGCTTCTTCCTAAAGTTTTCATATCCTAATTTATACAAATAACTAAACCATCCTTTGATACCAACTATAGCATCCCTCCTTTTTATAACATAAACTTTCATTACATTACACAAAACTGAGGATATTTAAGGTTTAGTGTCTTGGAAACCAGGAACATAATACATGAAAACAACATAAAACATTCTTCTTAAACACTTGAAAGGCTTATCCTTAAGTTCATCCTAGGTTTATTACCGCATCTCATAACCTGGGGACATACATCAAAAGAAAGGGTGAGCAGAAGGTCCAGTAAGGGAACAAGAGAAACATTTAACATGTGAACTTGAGATACATCAACTATGTCATGAAAAAGAACTTTAAGTCATGAGAAAGAAATCATGTGGCATATCATAATAAAAATAACATTTTTCATAACTTTAAGATGTGGATACATCATTTAACATAGAAAATCATGAACATATCACCAAGGTCCATCCCCAAGGTGTCATTTGAAAATTACCAAGGTTATTCACCAAGATATCGTGAAAATTGTAATCTCTAGTGGTTACATCATTACCCAATGCATTGGAGCGCTATCAGGGCGCACCCTTAAATTTCCCTTTATTATCATGTGATCCACATATATCATCATCAAAAATTTCATAAATAACTCATATAGCATAAAATAAATGGGTTTCATTTCATAATCATAACGTTTTAAAAACTGCTTTAAAGACATGATCTTTACATCACTTTAAACCCACGAAAGGGGAGAGCGGGTCTCATGTATGTAAATCCCAGAATTTAAAATAGAAAATTTTGATATATATGTGAATAACCCTGTATAAATAAGAGCTTTGAGTATTCACTTTATAACATAAAATAATTTTGAGAAAAGAGAGAGGCATTTTGAGACGAAAATTCTGCAGTATAACGGCTATGTTACGAGGTTTTAGAAAACATTGAAAAGAGAGGGGACATGGGTCAAACAATCATAAATGAACCATAAAACAGTATAGGGACTAAATATGAAGAATATATGAACATGGTAATGAAATTTTAAGGGAATAACATTTGAAATGAAAAACATGTAAGGAAGACAAAAAATAAGATTTCTCTTATGAAAATTCGGCAGCCTAACGACGTCGCTTAAACTTCAACAAAAAATGATTTGACGAGATAAAATAGGGTCTCTCATCATATGAATATAAAATTTCAGTATGATAGATATAGAGATAATACCCCAACATAATAAAAAGGAACTTGAAATACTTTAAATGAAAGTAGAACTTTAAAAAATAAGAAAAGTGAAAGAATCCCTTAAAAATTCGGCAGCCTAACGGCGCCACTTAAAACTTCAAAATACTGAATTGAAGAGATCAAATGGGATCTCTTATCATATTATAATAAAATATAAGTATGATAGATATAGAGATCATACCCCAACATAATAAAAAGGAACTTTCAAGACTTGACATGGAATTAGAACTTTGAAAAAGGATAAAGGTGAAAGAACCACTTAAAAATTCGGCAGCCTAACGGCGCCACTTAAAACTTCAAAATACTGAATTGAAGAGATCAAATGGGTTCTATAATCATATGATCATAAAATATCAGTATTATAGATATATATATCATACCCCAACATAATAAAAAGGAACTTTAAAGACTTGACAAAAAAATAGAACTTGAAAATGAGAAGGGTGAAAGAATCCGTTACAAAAAATTTCGGCAGTCTAACAGCACCACTTAAACTTTCATAAAATGAAATGATGAGAGTAAGAGGGGGTATCTAATCATATGAACATAAAAATTACAGTATAATGAATATAAAAGAACAACCACCAACATAATAACATGGAGCATAAAATAAATTACATAAAAGAGATTACTTGAAAAGAAAGAGAGGGGTCAGATCCCTTACCTGAAAACGTAACTCTTAAAACTCAAAGGTTTGGACCTTGAGGGCTTGGGGTACATTGGGAGGACTCCTTGGGAGGTAAGGAGACCATAACTTAGTTTAGAATGATTTTTTAGTCCAAAGGATGTGAGAATGGCTTGGTACTTATAGGGAAAGTGAGGGGACAAGGCATTAATGGCCAAGGGACACCTCATAAGTGGGTTTCTCAAAACCATGTGCTCTCCCAAGAGATTTCCCATGAAGTTAGGCCACATGGGGCCCCCAATAAAATAATTAATCACCTTTGGTCAGACAACCCATAAAATATCTCATGACATCATCATGACATAGTTATGATGTCATTAAACATGCCAAAACCCTAAAACTGTATTTTTACTATTCACTGAAAATTCAACTTTCTCAGAAAAATCCCCAAAAATTACCATAACATAATATCGATGCTCTGAGTTCAAAAATGAAATCCATTTTATAAAAATAATTTTCTAAATATTTTTAATTAAATTTTAAATTAAAAAACACTATTCACCTGAAAAAACTAATACTTGAATAATAATATATGAAACCATTATTTAACCATTTTATTGAATCACATTACTTAATCAAGGTGCCTAGATTATATTAATACTTTCTTTAAATGAGATTACTAATCCATTTGTTCACATTACTAATCCTAAGCATAAAATCACTATTTATAATTTACTATTCATAAAAAAATAAGTTGATCTTATTAGTCTCTAAATTTCATACTGAACATAATTCTAGAAGACCATTTTTTGAAAATCATTACACATTTTTAATTATTTAAGGTTTATATAAACATTTTTAAAATATCCTTTTTCTAAAATTCATAAAAAATATGCATACTATATTTATCCGGTCATTTGAAAATTCATAAACTTCATCATAAGAAGAAATTGAAATTTTTATTTGAAATAAAGGATTACACAAGGCAGTTACGGTCTCCTTACATAGCCCCTTATCACACCAGCATATGACCTAGGTGTAAGGTGTGCTAAGGTGAGAGAATCCGAGGGAGGCTCGGCCAACATCACACAAGTAGTAATTTCTATCAATTTGAACTTCTCGCGAAGGTGATTCCGTTCTAACTTCACACGATGAAGTTCGACTTGGGTTTGGTCCAGAGTAAAGCCCAGTGGTGCTACCTCCTTCCCAAGTTCTGTTAGATGGGCTTCGATTGGTCCAAGACTACTGGGTGAGGCCATCGAATCTTCTTTCTATATTAATTAACCAATATTACTTGTATTTAGAGACAATAATAAAAAAGTTTAGTTTCTAGCGGTCATATTGACCAATGGTCATATAACAGTCAAAAACCCAATGGTCTCATTTTAATTATACTCATGTTATCAAATGAAACATTTTTGTTGAGTATAAAAAAAATAACACACAAAATTAGGAAACAATATTTATTCAAAATTTCGGGTCATTACAATGAGTATTTCTTGACTTATCAAACTAGTGAATTTGGTGCAGTCAAGATGGGGAATACTGGTTTGGCAGATATTTTTGGAATGGGTGATATCCAAGTCAAGATGAACGTTGGATACACAATCAACCTGAAGGATGTTGGTCATGTTCCAAGCCTTCAACTCAACATGTTATCAGGTATAACCTTTGCTCTAAAAGGTTATGAGAACATATTCAGTAATGGAGTATGGAATATGATTAAATGAGCCATCATCATCGACCGAGGACACATATACGGTACATTTTTCAAAACTCATGTGAAGATATGTGTAGATAACCTCAACATGGAGGAAGGAGAAACATCTTCCAATATATGGAATAGGAGACTTGGCCACATGAGTGAAAGAGGGTTATCTACCCTGACAAAGAATAAGTACATCAGTATAGACAAGGATTCATCACTTTATCCTTGTAAATACTGCTTGTATGGGAAGCAACATAGAGTCTCATTCTATAATACTTCATCAAGGAGATCAGAGTTGCTGGATCTAGTGCACTCTGATGTATGCAGTCCCATGGAGGTAGATTCACTCGGAGGTAACAAATATTTCCTATATTTTATTGATGATGCATCTCGAAGGGTGTGGGTGTTCTTCTTCAGGATGAAGGATTAAGTACTGGACTACTTAAAGATGTTCCACGCCATGGTGGAGCGTAAAACCAGAAGGAAGATGAAGTGTATTTGTTCAGACAATGGAGGAGAGTACGCATCCAAGGAATTTTATGCCTATTGTAGGAGTTAGGGGATTAGAAATGAGAGGAAGGTCCCACACACCCCACAACACAATAGAGTTACAAAAAGGATGAACAAAACCATCACGGAGAAGTTCAGAAGCATGATGTGTTTGGATAAGCTCTATAAGATGTTCTGGGGAGAAGCTGTTCAGGTTGGATGCTACCTCATCAACAGATCACCTTTGGTCCCACTAAATTTTGAGATTCCATAGAAGAAATTTCCTGGTAAATATCCCTCTTACTCTCATTTACGAGTATTTGGATGTTTGACATTTCCACATGTATCCAAGGAGATTAGACAGAAGCTAGATGGGAGATCTACTCTGTGCATCTTCATTGGATATAGAGATGAGGAGTTCAGATACAATCTTTGGGACATGAAGGATAAGAAGGTGATCAGGAGCATAGATTTCATGTTCCATGAGAACTATATGATCGAAGACATTCAAAATACTAGAATTTATTGAAGGGAAAGTTTCAAGGAATCAATTCAAGATCCAACACTTGTACCATCACCACCTATCAATGAAGAGGAGGAGGTGCAAGAAGACTCATTGGTAGAGGACCAGGAGGTAGTGGAATAGAATATTAAGTAGGGGGAGACTCAATCATCTTCATAAGAAGTTGAATAACCTTCACAGGAGCTAGGTGATGTTGTACCTCCCGAACCTAACATTTGATAGGTTTGAAGATCTTCACGAGGAAGGATTCCATCAAAAAAACACTCAGAGTTAGAGTAATTATTGCTAACTGTTGAGGGGGTTTCAAAAGGATACCTAGAAGAATTGTATCATCCTGAGAAACTCAAGTGGCTTCATGAAATGGAGGATGATGTGGAGTATTTGACGAAGAACAAAACATACAATTTGGTGAAATTACCCAAAGGTAAGAAGGCACTAACGAACAAATGGGTGTTCGGGCTAAAGAAGGATAGCAGAAAAAATGAGGTCAAGCACAAAGCTCAATTAGTTGTCAAGGTATTAATTTAGAAGAAAGGAATTGAATTTGGTGAGATATTTTCACCTATGGTGAAGATGGATTCAATCTAAGTCATTTTTGGATTGGTGGCTAGCTTAGACTTGGAGATTAAAAAGATAGACATGAAGACAAATTTTCTTCATGGTGACCTCTTTGAGGAGATCTATATAAAGCATCCTATAGGATTTGAGGTTTCTGGGAAAGAAAACCTCATCTAAAAATTGAATAAGAGCTTGTACGGACTGAAACAAGCTCCCAGGCAGTGGTACAAGAAGTTTGACTCATTCATGGTGAGTCATGGCTACAAGCAGACACAGGCGGACCAGTGTGTCTACATCTAGAGATTTCAGGATGGTAATTTTTTTTCCATTATACTTTATGTTTATTACATATTGATCATTAGGAAGGATGCAATGAATAATATCCAGTTGAAGAAGGAGTTATCCAAGACTTTTGATATAAAGGGCTTAGGAGCAACTCAACAGATTTTAGGGATGTAGATCATTCATGATAGAAAGAAAAAGTTTTTAGTGTTATCTCAGGAGAAGTATGTTGAATGTGTTCTAAAATGTTTCAATATGAATAAATCCAAACCAGTGAAAATTCCTCTTCCCGGCCATTTGAAGTTGATTAAGAGTTTATGCCCGTCATACAAGGAAGAAATCAAAGTGACAGATATGATACCATAGTCCTCAACAGTTGGAATATTGATGTACGCTATGGTGTGTATGAGACCTAACATTGTCCATGCAGTGGAAATCGTGAGCCAGTTTCTTTCCAATCTTGGGAAGCAACACTGGGATGTAGTCAAGTGGATTCTGAGGTATTTGAAAGGTACTTCAAAGCTATTTTTATGATATGGGGGGGGGGGATGAAACTCTCTTGGAGGTCCATACAGATGTAGATATGGCCATATATCATGATAGCAGGAAGTATACATTAGGATACATCTATAATTTTTTAGGAGAAGATGTATCATGGCATTCAAGGTTGTAGAAGTGTGTCACTTTATCCACAACATAAGTAGAGTACATTACTGATTTAGAAGCTGGTAATGAGATGTTGTGGATAAAGCATTTTCTATAGGATCTCAGATTCAACCAGAAGAAGTACATGGTCCATTGCGATAGTCAAAGTTCTTTGGACTTGAGCAAGAACTCCATGTACCATTCCCAGACAAAGCACATTGACATTCTCTATCATTGGATACATGAAGTGATGGATCAAAAATTGTTGTGACTTGTAAATATCTACATAAAGTAAAACCTGATGGATATGTTAAAAAATGTGGTTGCTTAGGAGAAGCTAAACCTTTGCAGATGTTCCAGTGGATTGCAGTTGGAGGGGGAGAATTGATGGAGATTTCTATCTACTTCCCACCACTTCTTCAAAGGAGTTGGTGCACCAAATCCACCTAACATGGTTGGTGGTATCCATGGGAGAAGTCCATGGTAGGTTAGGGGTATTGGTGGGAGTTGTGTTAAACTTGAAACCTCCCACCATGCATTTAAAAGGAGGTCATAGGGAGCCTTCCGGGATCATCAATTGGAGCTATGAGAGCTCTTCCATTCTTGATAACCTTGAGATCTCCATTTGAGAGAAAGAAATGGAGGTGTGTGTTTGTGTGGGGGGGGGGGGGGGTCCATTGTAACCTTTTTTTTGGTGTAATAAAAGTTTGGTTTCCTCTTTCATTTATCTCTATTTGTGGTTAGCAAACCACAACACCACTGCACATCTGCTGTCCCAGATCTGGACAGCTCCGAAACTTTCAGACACACTCATTGAACCATGTGGCCTCGTTGTCCCTCTTCAAGAATGACCAGACCCCGACCTTCCATATCTGGTGCCTCTGAAGACCCCATGTGTGAGGTATCTTAACCTCCCCCACTCTTTTTGGGCTCAATTCCATCTAATTTGAACTATGTTTGTTTTTGGCAGGTTGGACTAGTCTGAAACAGGCTTAGGCATGCCCGTTCGGCCCAAAACTCCTATACACAGGGTCTTCAAGGCCCAAAATGGGACTACGCAGGTTCAATCTAACCCACACATGCCTTTCTCAGGATTTTTGGGGTTCTAGTAATTTTATAATAAAAAATTAATTAAGTAGTCAATTTAATTTTTTTAAATTAAACTAATGAAATATTAATTTTTAGTTTAGAATTAGTATTGCGAGATAAAATTAATTTAAATTTTGGTTTTAAAATTATATTAATTAATTAATTTAATTTTTGTTATAAATTAAATTAATTGACCGGACCGAATGATGGAATTATTTGAATTAAAATAAGAGTGAATTTTAATTCAATAAAATTCCCTCAGAAATTATTTAATGCAAGTTTTTTTTTAAATTCTACATTTATATGTGAGTTGAATTTGTATATGACAGATCATGATCCATGGACAAACCAATGCATGTTTTTTGCATGATTTATTTATTTATTTATTTATTAAAATAGTGATTTGTAATAAGTAGTTTAAATAAAAAGAGATCTCCAAATCGTAAAATCATCATTATATGTATAAGGGACTACATGTAAATTTCAGATTTTTATTTTATATTCCCCATTTCCCCTCGCCTAGATGCAAGTACTATTGTATAATTATGAGATGACCGGTGATGCACTTTGCGCCGAGCTATGGTAATGCACCAGACATGACTTTGATGCATTGGATGGGAACATTCTGTAATTCAAGTTGAAAGTGACACGACTTAAGGTATACCCCCTAGGGTCTAGGTTGATTCATTATTCACTCAATGGATCAAACATTAGTATCATTTCATGATCAATTCATAATTTTGTTTTTTTCATGGTTTATTATTTTTTGAGTGTGTAGTTTACGTGTGATCACATAAAATAATAAAAAAGCATGAAAGATAAAATGAACATGTGATGTGATGAAACTTTCTATTAATTTCATAGTCATTTGTGAGTGATATCACATAGAACCTACTTATTAAATATAAAAGTATTTCTTTAATCACTTAAAAACATAAAAACCCTCAAATAAATATTAAGTCCTAACCACCTTTCATTATTCAACTTTGAACAAAATCGGGTGTTTGGAGTGATCATCATGCCAATTATGAGAGTTCCTGTTACTACTAGGGAGTTCTTATGAGAGTGGTGTATTGATTTAACTAAATATTTGGGGGTTATCATGGATGGTGCATGGTTTAGAAACCGTATGATCCAACCGTGCAAGGTTCAACCCTTGAGGTAGTAACTATCGCACTGTTTGCCTAACCGTGTGACTAACAATGCATAGTTTAAAAACTATATCCACAAAAAGTGGATCTAGGTTTTATTAATGTTTTAATACCTTTTCCCCCCCAAAACGGTCCTAACTTGGTTTTTAATCCGAATTCTCTTGGTAAGTATTTATTCTTGGTAGTTATTGTAGATTTTTCTTAGATATTATTCTCTATATTTCTCAGTTCTTAGATATAAATTCCCTGTGGATATATCTAAGATATTGGATTCCAAATATGATTATATTTGGATTTTTTCTTGATAGGATAAGAGATATAAAATGGGTTTTTAGAGATTCAAACTTGTTTCAGGGACATTTTTTCATACCGTTTATCATTTTTTCCAAATTCTCAAGGTAGGTGGCTTCACTATCGACTCATCTATTTATAACTTGAAGGATTAGTTTTAAATTAATTAAATTTATTTAAATTTATTGTGAATTTTTTTGAAAATCATGGTATAAACCTTCTTTAGTGATGGTTTGTGGTTTTTTGTGGAATTTTCAATTGTTGTGCAAGATGCTTTATTAAATGGTTTTAAAATGCTGATTTAAAAAATGGTTGTTTGTTTTTTATTTCTTGATAAAGGGTTTTCAATAAAATTTTGGTTTTATTTTAATGGATTTTTGGAAAGGTTTTTAATAAAAAATTTGTTTTATTGAAATGGTTTTGGCATTGAAGTGGATTTTTAGCTTACTTTTTGGTGTGTGTTCATATTTCATTATAAGGATTGGTTGAAATATAACCTTGTGATTGGTACCAAAGGTGTAATGGAACATGGGATTTAATTACCTTATGATGACTTAGTAGATCAATGAGAAACCACTCATGAGTATGGAACCATCATATCTAAGCATGCATGTATAGATGTTTGGATATGTGGATATGTGGTATGGAATGGGGTGTTCCAAAAAATGGAAATATGGAATGGTTTTGAAAACTTTTTTGGTTGCTTCATGAAAAAAAATTTTAGTTTGGAAAACTATTTTTTAGAAGTAGTTTTGGTTTTGTGCTAAATTGTTTCATGTTGTTTTATATAAATCATTTATATAAATTATTTTATAAAATGTGCTAATCAGTTCTATCCTTGTGGCATGAATAGGGAATTCATTGGGGAAAATATACTGAGTTCTATTACTCACCCCTACTTTTGCATGTTACTGATTTTTCAGATTTGGTTTACCGGGACATAGGTAAAGTTAATTCATTTCACTTCTCGAGTGGCACTTCGTGATACTTGTCAAGGAGTTGGAGTTGGAGCTTGGAGTTAGTGTCTTTGGAGTCTTGAGTTTTGATAGTTTTATCTTCTGATGTGTACTTTGATATTGTAGTCTTTCGCTATGGTACTTGGTTTTAGTTTGATTTTAATATAAATGGTTGCTTTGAGTTGTCTTTCATTAATATCATGCAACATGTAGTGGATAATTTGGTTATGGCATGTTTGGTTAGTTGTTTTAATCTTAAATAAAAAAATCATCCCCACGTGTATTGAAGGCCTTTGAAATTTATTGCCAACCTTTGACATATTTGGGATGTATCTTAAGTCCAAGTAATGTTCCTTTACCTTCTTAAGACAATGAAGAGGGGAGAGTTTTTACAAGTGGTATCAGCTTATTCCTTTTGAATTTCTTGTGAAACAAGTGGTAATTGTCTTAGTTGGTCTCTGACTTTGTATCGGTTGTCGATCTTGGAGTTGAAATTCATTTTGGTCTATTCCTTGGGTTGGAATCATATAAAGGATTAGATTGTATGGACTTGAAATGGTGAACATAAAAATATGTAGCTAACCTTTTTATTATGAACTTCAGGTTACTAGGGAGTTGGGTACATAAGTGTTTTGGAGACACTTATAGGAATTGAAATCTCATTGTCATGGGTTTAGCCAATGATACGATCATGACATGCATTATAGAAATGACTTACCACTAGGATTGAATATATCATTTTTGTGTAATGATATATTATTTGATGTAATGTATTGATTTTTGAAAAATGTTAATTTTTTTTTCAAATGTAATAGTTTGAAAAAGAATACGGTTGTGGTATTTTGAAAATGGTTTGTTTTTAAAATAATGTATTGATTTTGGAAAGCATTTTTGTGATAGTATGCTGTGGTAGAATTTGAAATAGTAAGCCTTCAGTTGATAGAGAGTGAGACTTATAGATTTTTTTTGTGATTCTAGAAAATGGAACCCGATAGGCATCGTAGAAACCAACCGAAGGAAGATGCTGAGAACATGATTGAAATTGATCCACAGCTGAACCAATAGTAGGTTCAAAGTATTTTCCAAATATTTAAAATGTGGAAAGTGTGAACAGGAGGGATTATCCAAGGCAAGTGGATCATTCCGTCCAGTTCTAGAAATAGAATTCACCCAACTTTTGGGGTGAGTCAAAACCATAAAAGTTAGAGGTGTGGTTAAATAGGATTAATCATATCTTTGATTTCATCAGCACACCAATAGAGTTGAAAGTAAATATGGTTATATACATACTTGAAGATATTTCATTCCAGTGGTGAGATTTTATGATTCAGGCTAAATCATACCAAGGCCTGACATGGGAGGATTTTGAGGAATTGTTCAACAAACAATTCTATCAGAATATGTTCAGAATTAAAATAATTAAGGACTTAATCAGCTTGAAGTATGAATATATTTTTGTCATAGAGTATATTTCTAAATTCATGAATTTAACGATCTTTTCACCCAAGGTTTCTTCTAGTGTGTCCTTTAAGGTACGCATATTTGAATCATTTCTGAGGTAGGAGATTCTTTTGAATATTACTATGATCTGTATTATGGATTATACATAGATAGTCAATCGAGCGATGGTAGTTGAAAGGGACATATCAGGAGATATGGGAGGACGAAGCATATTGACACCCATAGAAAATGGTGGGAACTCTAATGTTGGTAGCAAGTGGAAGAGGGACACCTATTTCCAAGGTGGGAGCATGAATCAAAACCAGATAGTCAGATCAGTAAATCTTCCTCCAAGACCAAAGATCCAAGATGGATGTTTCCAATATGGTTCATTCGACCATATGAAGTGAGAGTGTACATAACCACCACGATCATGCCATAATTGTAACAAGATGGAGAACCATCATTGCTATTGTCATAGTGCTATGAGTTTGGGTGTTCTTGACACTACTAAAGTCTCATAGGAATCATATACTTTAATGGGGAGAGGGAAGCAGAATCAATCTCATCAATAGAATAGTGCTATCCATGGTGATTCTAGAAATACCATGACTCATCAGGCAGTGCAATCTCATCAGGGAAACAAGGAACAAAGTGCAGCGATGAAGAAATTATATGGAGATGAATAGGTTATTTTGGATGATCAATCCATACCATCTACAATGCGAGGTATGATTATTTTAAATTCTACCCTTATTAAATTATTTTTTGATATGGGTGTATCCCATTCATTTATTTCTTCTCATGTTGTTGATTTGTTGAGTTTAAAACTGAAGATGATGCCTTGTGTGATTAAACTTCAAACTACTCTTGGTCAAATAGAGTGTCAAGCCTTTTTGTGTAGATCATGTTCTATAATTGTTGATGGAGGTGAGATGAAATGAAATTTCTTTGTGATTGAGATGATTTTTTTTGATATAATCCTGGGCATGGATTGGTTGAAAATGTTCAATGCTCACATCAACTGTTATACCATAAAGGTAGGTTTTGCAACTAAAGATGACATCAAACATCTCTTTTGAGGAGACCAGAATGTAAAGGCGGGTGTAGTGGGATTGTTATTACTATTGGTTGGAACAATATCCTACCAGTTGGTAGTGTTATATTTGGCATCAATGGATGAAATCAAGAATAATAGTTTTCTAGATGTGTTTCCTGAAAATTTCTCAGAGTTTCAACCCATGATAGAAGTGGAGTTTCTGATCGATCTCGTTATAGGGAACACTACTATTTATATTAATTCTTATCAAATTTAACCAATATAATTAATGGAATTGAAAGTTAAATTGGAATATCTAGAAGGAAAATTATTTATTCAGCCTAGCATGTCTCCATGGGCAGCACTGATCTTGTTTCTTAAAAAGGAAGATGAAACTCTTAAGCTATATGTGTATTATCATAAGCTTGACCAAGTCATGATAAATAAAAGGCACTTACATGATTTTATGATATTTTTGATCAATTGAGAGGATATAAGTGGTTATATAAGGTTTAATTGTGATCAGGATATCATCAATTGTGAGTTTGGAAGGAAGATATTTTGAAGGCAACTTTCAGAAGAAGAAATGGCCATTATGAGTATGTTCTTATGCCTTTTAGTCTTACAAATTTACCAAAATTATTTTTACAATTTGTGAAAAATATATTTAAAATATATCTAAATTCCTTAATGGTGGTGTTTGTGGAGAAAATATTAGTGTATTCAAAGACAATGGTTGAGCATGAGAAACACTTAGCGACAATGTTGGGAATCTTGGGGGATCATTGTCTCTATGAAAAATTATAAAAGTGAGATTTTTGGATATAAGATGTACGATTTATTGGCCATTTAATCACTAAAAGATTCATTTTTATTGATCCAAAAAACATAGAGGCTGTTATCTCTTGGAAACTACCAAATAATCTCTTCAAGATGCATAGTTTCCTTAGTCTAGCTGCTTATTATTGACACTTTGTTCGTGAATTCTCATGAATAGATTAACCCATGATAGTTTTGAAAAATAAGAATTATCCATTACAATGGGATTAGGAATGCCAAAAATAATTTCAAGAGCTAAAGGTTCGCCTTACATTAGAACCAATCTTGATTTTTATGGAATCAGGATAAGGGTACATAGTGTATTGTGATACTTCAGGATCTGGGTTGGGATGTGTTTTAATTAAAGGAGATAATTTTATTGATTATGGATCAATATAGTTATGAGTTCATGATAAAAACTACCCAATACACAATTTTTAGTTAGCTACCATAGTCTATCCTTTGAATACTTGGCATCATTATCTCTTTGGTGAGAAATTTAATATGTTTACAGATCATAAAATCTTGAAACATATTTTTTCAAAATGGGATTTGAATCTGAGAAAAAGAATATGGATGGATTATATCAAAATATTTGACTCTGAATTGATTTATACAATGGGTAATGTCAATTCGGTGGTATATGCATTAAGTAGAATGTCATATGATCAGTCAGAAAAAGAGGCTTCAGACCAGTAGAAATTGATTTCAATGATAGTAGAAATGAACTTGGAATGTGAAGACTAAAGAGATTTTGTAGTTTTCTTTTCAGTTTCTTTGGTTCATGATTTGGTAAAGATGGTTAAATATGCACATACGTCTGACTCAGAATTTGTGCTGATGAGGACAAACTCAATAGTGGGGAGACCATTGAGTGATGGAAATTGGATGAAAATTCAATTTTGTGGTTCAGAAATTAGGTGGTCATACCTACGGATTGTCAGGAACAACTTCTTCATGACTACCACCATTCATAATGGAATGTTCATCTTGGAATACAAAATATGTACAAGGCATTGAAAACATAGTTCTGGTGGAACTGTATGAAAAGTAAAGTGGTTGATTTTTTTTGAGATACTTAACTTGTCAGCAAGTTAAGGTAGAGCATCAGTGACCAATATGTATTTTTCAGTCTTTACTTATCCCTATATGGAAATGAGAGCAGATAGCCAAGGATTTTGTAACAGGTCTCCCAAGAATAGTTCATAAACACAATTCTATATGGTTGATAGTGGATTGACTCACAAATTTAGATCATTTCATTATTATTCTTGAATCTCATATGGTATAGGACTTGTCCAAAATCTATATTTGAGAAGTGGTAAAGAGACACGACATACCATTTTTGATAACATTATATAGAGATCCAAGGTTTATGTACCATTTCTAGAAATACTTACAGAAAGCCTTTGGGACTCAGTTGACTATGAGTACGATGTATCATCCTTAGAAAAATGGACAATTTGAACGGATTATTCAAACTTTAGAAGACATGTTGCAGGCTTGTGTAATGGATTTTGGTGGATAATGGGAAGATAACATGCCATTACTGGAGTTATCATATAACAAAAATCATCATGACTCAATACAAATGGATCCCTTTGAAGCATTGTATGGGAATCCTTGTCATTCTCCACATTGTTGGGTGGAAACAGGTAAGACTTCACTAGTTGGGATGAACCTTGTTCAAGAGACAATGGAGAAGATTCAATTGATTAGGAACAGATGGAGAAGGCTCAGAGTCATCAGAAATCATATACAGATCATCATCAATGGTTGTTTTCATTTGTGGTGAGCGATCATGTGTTCTTTAGGATCTCTCCAAGGCTTGGAAATCAATGTTTTGGGAATATGGGAAGGTTATCTTCTCGATATATAGGCCCTTTTGAGATAATGGAATGGGTTGGAGAGGTAGAATATTAGTTTTCATTACTATCATGGTTCATTGCGGTGCATAATGTGTTCCATGTATCTTAGTTGAAAAAGTATCAGCCTGATCCTGATCATGTGATTCCATGGGATCATATTGAACTAGAACCTGATGATTTGTTGGTACATATCCCAATGTGGATTGTGGATAGGCAAGAGAAAGTATTGTGTGGGAAAAGTATCAGTCTAGTGTGGGTTTTTTGGAAACATGATCATATTTAGGGGGATACTTGAGAATTCAAGAAAGAAATGAAATCATAATGTCCATAACAATTTTAGGAAAATGATGGTTTTCTATTTTCTGGGGACGGAAAGGCCAATGGTGGGAAGAATGCATCACCCCTTATTTCAAGTAAGTAACAATTTATTTATTCCTTTTTAAGTATGTAAATTTTATAGGTGAAGTTTGGGAGAGTTTAAAGAAATTTTAGAGTGTTTTTGGGTTCTTCTATAGGTTCACAGTTGGTGAAAGGTTTGGAAAAACCATGAAACACCTACAGGAAACCATGAACAATGAATCAGAGGCTAAAGGGAAGGTGTATGGGCGGCACACGGTTTTACCAAACTATGAAAAAACCTATAAGAAACCATTAAACTTGAGATAGTGGTATTTGGCATAGCTGATACACGGTTTAGAAACCCTACGAGCCAACTATGTGAGGTTCAACCCTTGAGGTAGTAGTTGAAGCATGACTAGCACATTGTTTTCCTAATAGTGCGACTAACTCTACACAGTTTAAAAAATCGATCCAAAAAAAGTGGATCTAGGTTGGTTTAATGTTTTAATGCCTTATTTTTACCAAAAAATGTCCTTAACTTAGTATTGTTCCCTCTAAAAGGTTTTATAACCTATCCTCATCATTTTGGAAGAGATTTGGAGGCGTTCCTTGGTGTTTTAAAGCCCGATTCTCACGGAAAGTCTTTGTTCTTGGTAGTTTTTGTTGAGTTTTTTTGGTTCCAAAATATGCGTGTGGGGAAAAATAAGAAAAGGGTGATAAATGGTACTTAAAGGGGATACTTCACGAAGTAACATTGTAAAGGAACCACCTTCACATAGCCCTTAAGCACCGTGGCCGATGCAAAGATGAGGTCTTATCTATGCTCACCACAGAGGAAAGTGACGGTTGAATCCGTAGTTACGATGGACTTGATAGAAGTCTCCATGCTATAGAGGAAAATATGTTCACCTCTATGAGTCCTTTGAAATTGATGGAATCCTATGTGATCACTATGTATGGAACTAAGGAAGCCTCTACGCCACAGAGGGGATGAAGGTCGACTTCGTGGCTCTGAGAAACTTGACACAATCTACCTCCGATGGTGAAGCGCAAGTTACTTCACGACACTACATCAGAGAATCATGCCCCCTAACACCTATAAATACCTAGCTTCTCCCATTTCAAATGGGCATGACCCTAACCTTTCATTTTCTGAATTCCCAAATCACAAAGCACCCTTTACTCTGAGAACCATCGGAAAAATAAATCATATGAGGTACTTGATCATTCTGAAATACCTTTACCTTTATCAAATTTACCCCCTTTTCATAGAGGGGTTCCCTTCATAGAGCCCATGGGCCATCACAAAAGAAGGATCCCCCCTTGGGTACTCATAACTTTGCAATGCACCCAAGCTTCATGAAGCACCCTCCAAAAACATGTTTACTCCATGATTAGGCTGGGAAATTATACTCTGAAAATTTATCCTCTTTAAAAATCCATATCCTCTATGAATCCTTGTGATTTATGAGCCCATGATTTTCCAACCTATGTGATTTGCAAGACCATGAGCTCTACAAAGCCCTATGCTTTGAGAGCCTATGATCTGCGAGCCCGTGTGCTCTGTGATCCCATGAGCTCTGTAAATACCTATGCTATGAGAGCCTATGATCTCTGTGAAGCCCTGTGCTTTGTGATCCCCTATGATATTAGAGCCCCTGATCTTTGAGAATCCCCTCTCTGCAAGGACTTTTACTTTATGAACCCTTCTATCGTGTGACCCTCCAGGATTGTACAAAGTGATTTAAATGTCCCTTGGGTGGTGCTTCATGTTGCGTTACTTTGCCTCATGCTTCTTTACATAGGCACTCTAATGGCTATTGATTCTTCACATATCCATGCTAACATGATCCCCATAATGGATCACTCCACAAACCTATCTCCATACAACATTTCTGGTGCCTTCCCTTCACTAAGGGTTAAAGTGCGTCAGTTATGTAAGTCCTAGGGGTGGGGAGTGAATCCTCACCATCCGAGATACAGGATGTTAAACTTCCAAGAACCTGCATCTCCAACACATGATGTTAAATTGTGATCCGTACATAAGTTAAAATTATATAGAGGACCATGAGGGGGATGGGAAACAACACCTTCTCACTCCTCTCTCCCTCTGAGATTTTTCTCCATGAACACCTCGAACAGTCTTTGTGTAATCTCTGATCCAACTTGATAGGGTGTTTCGAGTATGGTAGCCATATCCTCCTCGTACATCTAGACCACTGCTCAGGCTTCCCTCCTAGAGTAATTCCCAACCTTCATTTATTTGGGCCTCTAACCATGCATAAGCCCCACTCTATTTCTTGTGGACTCACCTTTCAGGACGCGATCATTAGGTTTTTGTTGCCTCTTGTTTTCTACACCGACCATGACTTACATGGGCTTAGAGTAAGCATCCACCTTGAAATCATCTTTGGGCTGCTAAATATGCATAAGACCCACTCCATTTCTTACAAACACACCTTTTTTCAATGTGGTCTTCAAGTCTTTGTTGGATCTTGTTTCCTACACTGAGCATGACTCATGTGGGAATAGAGTAAGTATCGACCATGACATCCTCTTTGGGCCGCCTTAGTATGTAAGCCCCATTACCCTCTCAATAAAATTACACAAACTTTGATCTTTTCCATTTCTAATAAAGGTACATAGAACGCCTCCCTAAGGTTCAATCCCATCACCCATCAGTCCTGACCACTTCACGTCACCTCACCCTCATCCCGCATGATGTTAAACTATATTCCCCTTTTGTCCTGCATGACGTTAAACTGTACTCTATCGAACTATGTGGGTTTTTATCCCCATCTCCTAGATAGGATATGTAGGAAGCCTCTCTGAGGTTCAACCCAAAACACTGGTAAACTTCGGTGTCCCCTTTATTGGGACCCACATCCTTGGTCTGCCCCTTAGTTGTGTTAGACCAGTTATCAGGTAGATAACCATGCATAGGCCCTACACTCAACCTATAATCCTCCAACCAAGAGTGTCCTTCTTATGATGAGCCACTAACCACATGAAATCCCCCAGCATGTTGTCAGGTTGTTGTCCTTTTTGTACACCCCAATACTACGCCCCCATATCTGAACTACATGGACTTTGATACTTTCCCCTTTTGAGTAAGTTATGTAGGAAGCCTCCCTGAGGTTCAATCCCATCACTCATGCCCCATCCTAGTATCTCCCTTGATAATTTGTGTTTTGGAAAGGTCATGCCTCAACCTAGAGGTTCTACATCCTTCGGGTCCCATCCATGCGTCCATTATCATGAGCCGCCTCCTCAGGTGAATCATCGCCCCATTTCTTGAACTATGTAGACTTTGATTCCCTGCCATGAGGATACCTAGTTAACCTCTTCGAGGTTCAATCCCAATACAGTTACCTCTACACTGGTCCTCAGTTTATCCCTACTCATTCCATCCTTCAAAACTCCATCTATATCCATCTAGATTTTACCTGGGCCACCACATCTCGGTGGAATCATGGAATCCTCGGGAATCTAACCATGAGTAAGAACTATTCATATTATTTCTCCTTTTTAACACCTAGGCTACTAACCACATGTAATCCTCATAATGTCTTTGGGTTGTTATCCATTATGTACACCACAATTCCATGTATCTCCCTTTGAACTATGTGGGTTTCGATCCCTATCTTATATAAAGGGTCATATGAAGCCTCCCTGAGGTTCAATCCTAGCCAATGATAAACCTTGGTGTCACTTTTGTTGGGACCCAACCACCCTTGGATCTATCCTCATTGGGAATCTCGATCCAACCATCTAGTAAACTTCCCAAGTGCTCCCTCTTAGGGACCTGCCCATATGATACCCTCCCATCAGTGTTCCGATCAGTCTGATCCATCTCTACTAGACGTTAAACTCACGACATAACCCATGTTAAACATGGAAAGATGAGGAAAATCTTGGAGACATGTCGATGTAATACAATTCCTTTCACTCAACATGGGATTCCTCAGGCTTCCGTGACCCCGAGAAGTCCTATCATAAGAGGAAAAAATTCAGAAGTACCAGTGTTTCAGTGTCCAGACACACCAGCGATGCCCAAAGTGACTACTCCCCTGACTAAAGGTTTCTTCCTTGACTTGAACCCATGGAATGTCCTAACAGAAGTAGTGTAATTAACCGGAATACACAAAGATATGACACCATGAAGAGTTTCATGAACAAAATATTAATCTTTAAGGGAGACCCGAACTAGGCAATGAATTCCGAGGAGGAATCCACAGAAGGAGTGGCCAACATCCCATAAAAACATTTCAATCAAGGAGAAAATGTACCTAAATAAGCAATGGATACCGTATTCCTTTGGAAAGTGGGAATGTGGGGAAACAGCCAGTGCATCCCCACAGACAAATGCATGCCCTAAAGAAAGAATTAGAAACATAAATGGTGAATATGATGTAAAATATTCTCCTCAATATTGAGATTAGTATCATTTGAGACATCAGTAGATAATAATTTCACTAGATCCAAATATCCGGTGCCAGGTCTTTCCAATCAAATAGTTGTTCTAGCGTGAAACTAACTAGGATTCAGAAAAGTTAATTATTGGGCATCCCAGTCTACGACGTTGTCAGTGTGGATTTTTCTATCCTACCATGGAAGATTGAATGGAACTGGGGCACTGGGAATCACTTTAAAATTATCTATACAGATGGGTGAATTTAACTACTTTGTAGGACCCAAGATCAAGCTATAGGAAACTGATCACCTCCCACTCACAGATGCAGGGGCATGGGAAATTCCAACATAGTAGTCCCACACAAATCCATATCTTCTGCACCAACATCTGTGACCACAGCTACCGGGTGACCATGCCCCCTCTCACCCTCTGAATTTATTTAGAGGAGGGTGATTAATACTCTTGTCTATCAATACAAACATGGGGGGTTATCCTGACAAGGGACACAACACACAAAAACCTAGAGGCTTTTGTGCCTCATCCGTACCACCACCCTTAAGGGACACACAGGGAGCCACTTCTCCCCACTCCGACCTTCAACAATTTCTAGAGCCTATCCTTGGAGAACTCTTATGATTATCTCCCTTATGTGGATGAAGTAAGGGATGTTCAAGTTAGGTCAAATAAGAATTTATCCAGGGATCTACTGAGGAGGGATCCTACCTGGATGCATTAGAGTCACCATCTAGTCCCACAAACTGAGGAGAAAGTGGTCTATACCCCTGCACAGCCGACCCTAGTTCAGCTAATCCGTCGTCAACATCAGGTGTAAGCTCAAGAAGATTCACACTAGGGGGCATCATCTTTCATGGATCTTGTGGCCCGAGCCACCACTGGCGTGTACTATTGGCCCCATGTTGTCCTAGAGTAGGGGCACTTCCCTATCCCATAATAGGGATGCTTCCACATCCATCCGGGAGTGAGGCACTAGCCACATCATAAGCAGGTCAGGTTGACCTCCCCTGTCCCTGGTGCAAGTAACAATCATCATGGGTCGATCCAAAATGACGATTTCTAGTACATAGGTCCTCCTCATACCATCATCATAAATAGCGGAGGTCCTCCTTACTCCTGCATCCAACATAGAGGTTCTCCCCATTCCACCATCATCAACTCCAGCAGAGGCCCTCCCCACTTCGTCGACACTCAGCATGAAGGTCCTCCCCGTGATCCTATTCTCAGGTATAAGAATTTCCCTTGAATACCAGGTTATCAATGAAAGGATACTCCTTTCCTTATCACCTAACACCATGGAGATCCTCCCTATGTGATTTTCGACTCTATAGGAGGCCCTTCTTGCTTCATCGACAATTATCTTGAAGGTCTTTCCCATATCTAGTATGGTCAGAACAAAGGCCCTCATATCGCAACTACCAGAGCCAGTCGATGTGAAGGTCCTCCCCACATTACAGACGAACACCATGGAGGCCCTCCCCACATGCTTTCCATCTACAGAGGAGGCCCCCCACTATAACATCCTCTATCACAAAGGTCCTCCATGTGTTCCATTTTATATTTTTCTGGGTGCTCCTCACACCGCGGTTTGTCCAAGTGGAGGTCCTCCCTGCTGTAGCACCAATCCAAGTGGAGTCCCTTCCCGCCCTAGAACCAACACATATGGAGTTCCTCCCCTTTTAAAAAATCTACCATGCCCTAAATAACTATCATTGGGTAAGAGGGTGGGTCACTACTGCCAGAGAAAGAATCATGAAAAGCATCAAACCACAATCAAACCTGTCTGATTCTTAGATTCTGAAGCGGAGTGCAATTAGATGATGGAACCTTCACCCCGATTCTATGTGTTGGGGGCAGGGGAAGGAACAAGGAATATTAGCCTCATCCTTAAGGAAAGTGAGTTCCATTAGAACCCTGTATCCCTCCAAATATACATACAGGAGGAGGAATATTTGGACACTTTCTAGGGCCTAATCGTTCAATCCTCCTTATCATCAATAGGATCATTATCTACCTCAACAAGAGATCACAAAGAGTTGTTTTGGGGACCAATATAGGATGATAAACAGCGTGACCTATCGACAATGACCGCAACCCCTATACAAGAAGTAGTGGTCCTTAGTCCATCTTATAGGGATACGATGGTGCAAACAGTGCATTTTTTGGAAGAAATCCCATGATGCGGAGGCTTGTCTGCTCGTGTTCCGTACTCTCCAATGGCCATTATACCACCAAAAAGGTACACATAAGTACCATTATTGGTCCCACAACCACCTCCAATTGAAGAGTGGGGAAATAAAGGTCCAGATCCTAAGTCTAATCTGAGAAGTTTGTGGGACATTCTCGCAGTAGACCATTTCCCAGAGATGTTCTGGCCAATTGCAACCACAAACTTCAACATTACAGAGTCCCTTAACTAATATGAGGTTATGTGCCTCTGCCAAAACTTAGGGACAACAAATTTCCATCTTCTTTTTTAGCAGTTAGCTTACCCCAAGAGACAGGAACACTACGAAGACATTGTCCAACAATGCCGCTTGGTCGAGTTGGCCGCGATTCCTGTTGCTCAGCACCCTGCGTCACCTAGTTATCAGTAGGCCCTCCATCAACAATGCATAGAGAGATTCACTATGCTCTAAAAATTTATCAAGGAGGCTTCCCCGCATGTCCATATCTATGGATGGGGGTATTATGCTGCCCTACATTTAAGCCCTATCCTACACTTGCCTGGTTCACTCGGTGATATCGAGGATATGTCTCCAAGAATTTTTATGGTGAACCCGGTTATTCCTGAGATATACCCATAAGGGGGCACTGGAACAAGTCCTGGAGAATAGGAACAACTCACTGGGGAAATAAAACACTTGTCAGATATTTCAGGCGTCTATATCACCAATAAAGAACTTTTTGTGGTCTTCCTACACCACATGAGTAATTGCCTCTCAGTCGAGAAACCAGCAAATGTAAAGAGAAATTGAGAATGTCAAAACCTCTAACCCATCTGGATCAGTGAAAGAGACAAAAGATAACCCTGGAAAGGTGGCGTTGTGTCAACATATTTTTGAACAGAAAAATATGGTTGATGATCTCCTCACCAAGTGCACCATGGAATGGTGACCAGATTATGGTAATCCTCGACCTGAGAAACAAGGATAGGGGTAGGTAAAACCTCCTATTAGCGAGTCACCTTTAGGTGATATAGAAAACTCTATCCATATAGACAATGTAGAAGCTGGTGTTTATGGAAATTGGTCATGATATACATCACCCAATCCTCCTGAATTGCGTAAAAAACTTCCTCAGGACCCAGCTCCGGTTCCTCCAGCCACTCCATAGGTCCCACCAGCTGCTCTAAAGGTTATTCCCCCATCTACTAGGGTAATTCCTTCAGTATTACCATGAGCATCTAGGATGACTTACCATGTTGAAGAGCCTACCAACACATTGGTGGTCAAGGACCCTCATCAAGATCGGAGTCCTCATCCAGATGATCTAATGGCAACACTTATTACTTTCCTTGATGATGTAGAAACCGAAAAGGTGGAAATCCCTCCTGATGGTAAGTTGTATCTGGCATGGGTGGATGATATTCCAAAACCTCTGGTTTGAAAATACTACTTTCTACCCCTTTAAAAGGATGGGTGATGCGATGTAGCATCTAGACCACTTTATTTAAAGGTGTGGACCCATGCTGGGAACTACAACACAATAGGAGGCTACCAATCTCTGGTGTTTTGTACAGACACTGGAAGGGCCTGCGTTTGTCTGATACAACTAGTTACCCATCGGGTCAATAGCTGGTTGGGAGGATCTTCATAGGCAGTTTCTCAACCAGTTTAGTTCCATGACCTGGAAGACAAGTATTGATAACCTCTTCAAGTGAAAGTAAAGGCCTGATGAGCACATCAAAGAATTTGTCGCTTGGTGGAAGAGCCTCACATATTCCCTTGATATGCCACTAACCCAGGAGTATCTTATAACGATGTGCGTGGGGAATATGAAGACCAAAATTGTCCCTTATCTCATCACTCAGAACTTCCTAGGTGGGTTCCGAGATTTATTTATGAAATCTCAATGTTTAGAAGAAGCCTTACAGCAAGCCAGACATGCATATACATTGACTCCTGTAGCTCCCACAAGAAGATACACTAAGGCCAAAACCACCACAGTAGCGCAAATAGAGGCCCCTAGGTAGCTGAAATTATTACCGGTAGAGGAACCTCTATAGCTTTACATATTCCCACCACATTAGGCATAACCTTTGGCTTAGTAGTGCCTACCTCAAAATTAGAAGGTGCCCCCCGTGTAACACACCACTACCACCTAGGAGAGATAATAAGGTTCCACCTCCTTGACAGGCTCCACCAACCCCTTGTTAGGGCCAGGCTCCCAAAGCTCATTTATTAGATTGGAGGAACTAGATCTACTCATTTAATGATTCTTGGTTATTTCTGAAGCACCTTGGACCAGGGGATCTTGAGGTTGCCATAATGTAAGAGGCCCGAAGAGGTAGATCTCATTGATATCCCCAATTACTTTCCCTATCACTGGTTCCTTGAGAACACCCTCAAGTAGTTATATGTGTTTAAACACCAGATCCAAGACCAGGTCAATAAAAACATAGTCAGGTTGGGTCCAACCCCGACACATGTGGAATGTGTGTTTATAATGTCTGACAACGACAACGAGGGTGAATAACAACAGGTTTCTAACCACGAGTCTCAAAAATATGATAACCAGATGGCTTTAAAGGAAGTATCTCATTCCAATGGTATTATCCGTGCATGTTTGAATCAGCTCAAGCCTTTAGAATTCAATAAGATACCTTCATCTACTACCTCTACATCAATATCTCAGTCATCGTCCTCTTAGGGGAGAAATCACTGACGACACAAGGGAAGAAAAATCCCTCTAATTGTGCCAAATCCATCCCATACTCTCAGAGACTTCATGCCCCTAGAGATGGGGATTTCCCCCATAATCCTCCCAACAATGTAGGATTCTTTAAGTGATGACCGGGGGTATTCTTCGGTCAATACCATCGAGTTGGTAAACCCCTACATGGATCCCAATGAAGAAGAGTGTCGGGAAGACCCTCCCAAAATCCCCAATCGATTCCAGCATCTATGAAGCCGTGGGTATGTGAACCGCTAGAATGAATTGGTTAGCGCTTCTATCCAAGCCCTGCATGTCAAAGAGACCATACAGTAGACCTAGCATAGAGCCCAGCATGCACAACCTTCTCATCTCGTTTCATCAAATCTGCCATGTTCCATGCTATGATCAGCCACATTCTGTTGTAGATGGACCTTAATCATATGGTCATTAGCTGGTATCCACTCTACATAGTTCAATCAGTGAGCAGTAGGAAATTCTTAGAACCATCCAGAATCCACTGGTTCAACCAGTAGCGGCCGTCATACCTCCTTCCATAGAGATACCTCCTGTAAAAGGAAGTGTACATCTAACAAAAAAATATGATGTCCTCAAGCATCTTTCCAGAATTCCTGTGAGGTTATCTATTTTCAAGTCTCTATACCTATTAGAAGATATTCATGAATCCCTTGAAGAGGCTTTAAGAATCCCCCTCCTATTTGAGATAGAAGTAACAGCCATAGAATCCTTCCATGATGATATATTTGAGCATACGGAATGTCATGACATCATATATTTTTCTAGAGAAGATGGAGGTTCTTCTATACAGGGGTAAATCCTGCCACTGTACATCACTGGACAGTTCAACGATGTGGAGGTCCGCTGCTGTCTTGTCGACACATGATCCGGGATCAATATTATCCCAACCCGAACACTCTACAAGATGGGACTGTGTGAAAAATATCTGAGTCCCTCTGACCTGAAGATTCAAGGTTATGATAGGATAGAGTAGACACCATTTGGAAAGATTCACCTAAAGATCCAGTTTAGTGGCCTAGTTTCCAACACCGAGTTCATGGTTATCTCACAAGACACTACTTACAATGCATTAATGGATAGACCATGTATCCACATGCATGTGGGAGTCCCTTCATCATATCATCAATGCTTCAAGTAATCCCTTAATGGTCGAGTGGGCGTTCTCCAAGGGGATTCATCTCCCTTCGACTCTTGTGAAGCCCGCTACTTGGATGCTGACTATTAAAAGAGAAAGGACAAGAAGATTTGGGCTAAAGAGGTTGAACACAATATGGTTGCGTCTGACCCATGGATATACCTAGATGATGCCTACGTTTTCCAAATTCACCTATTAGAGTCCATGAACCCAGATTTGGGGAAATGCTTTGTCGTCTCTATAAAGAGGGGCAAGCACATTCCCAAGTCTAAGGAATTACAGAGTATCACCTCGTATTCCTACAAAAATCAGGATCAGGTGATCCCAAATCCCCCTACTCCTATAAGGTATCAGGATTTCCACCCCATGGAAATAGTGATACAACATACTTGCTTATTTCACCGGGCTGGGATAAACCACATAAAGTCGACACACCACTATTTCTTTGATATTATCAAGAATGGATCCTTGGGTCGAAGGACAGATGGGATTGGGTAAACAGATTTCATTTCTATGGTTTTGGTAGTGCAAAAGTCCCCCAATGAGGTTTCCACTACTGTTCAAGCTGGCACCAGTATCCTGTTAGGATCATCCAATTCAGAATATTTTCCTCCTGTTGATGATCCTCTCTATGTGGATGATGAAGAGGATTTGGAAGACTCACCTCCTGCATTCAAAGAGGGTTTCTCTTCTATATTAGATAAATTGGTACAGGTGAACCTCAATATCAAGACGGATCTAAAACCAACAATGATCAGCGCCGCTATGCCTGCAGAAGAGAAACAATGATACATGAATTTATTAAGGTAGCATCGTGATGTTTTTACATGGAGTTGTGACGAAATTCTAGGGTAGATCCTCATGTCTCCTTCCACCATCTCAGTCTCCCAAAAAATCATCACAAGTTCAAACAACCTCCCAGAAAGATTCACCCTTATCACAGTGCTTTGATCGAGGTAGAGGTTGATAAGATCATGAAATCCAACTTCATCAAGAAGTTACAGTACCCCAGATGGTTAGAAACCATTGTTACCATCAGTAATAATAATGTAAAGATCAGAGTCTGTATCAAATTTTTAGATCTCAATCGTCACTATTCGAAGGATAATTTTCCCCTTCCTGCAATAGAACTGTTGATTGATGACACCGTTGGGTTTCAGGCTCTCTACTTCATGGATGAGTATTCCAGATATAATTAAATCTGAATGGACCCTAAGGATGAAGAGTTTACCACCTTTAGGGAACCACAAGTTACTTTATGATACCAGGTAATTCCTTTTGGTATAAAGAATGTAGGTTCCACTTATCAGCATGGCATGAAAAACATATTCAAGATGATCCTTAGGAAATTGATGGAATTCTACATGGATGACCTGGTGGTTAAATCTCACCAGTGTCAGAACTATCTCAGGAATCTTGAGAAATTGTTTGGCTTCCTCTATTAATACTATCTGAATATGAACCCCTTGAAGTGTACCTTTGGGGTCACCTCTATAAAGTTTCTTGGCTTATTTGTTAGATATAGAGGCATTGAGATTGATCTAGAAAATATCAAGCCCATCAGTCAGATGTCTCCCCCTAGTAATGTTCGGGAGCTCTGAGGCTTTCAAGGACACTTAGCCTACATACTACGATTCATCACAAATCTAGATGGAAATTGTAATCCCTTTTCCCTACTCATGAAGAAAGGTACCGATTATTAGTGGGATAAGGAGTGTTAGAATTCCTTTGAGGAAATCAAGAAGTACCTTCTATATCCTCCAGTTCTGATGCCACCCATTCCTAGAAAGTCGCTGGTCCTCTATGTGATTGTTCTAGAATGGTCTCTCAGTGACCTTCTTGCCCAGAAGAACAATGAGGGAATAAAGAACAATTTATACTATCTCAGCTGCATGCTCCCCAATTTAGATACCCGATATTCCTCTATCGAGAATATCTACCTGGCACTGGTATTTGAAATGAAGAAATTGAGACATTACTTGCAGCACCATGAGATACATCTAGTGTCCCGAGTGGATCTTTTGAAGTAAAATCTGAACCACCCCATATTGATAGGTCATCTAGCTCGGTGGGTAGTGATCCTTCAATAGTTCGATATCAAGTTTGTACCCCAAAAGGATATCAAGGGACAAGTATTGGAAGACTTTCTTACCACCCATCTAGCCCCCATAGAGCAGTCTCTAAATCTTGACTTTCCAGATGAGGAAATCCTATTAGTAGATCAATCCATTCCATGTTGAAAAATGCACTTTGATAGCACTTCCTAAAGCCCTACCAGTAAGATACTCAATGATCTCAGACTCAACAGAGTAGGCCAGGGTATCATATTCATTACGCTTGCACAAGCTATCCTACCCTATTCATTCCTATTGTCAAAAGTCTATACCAAAAATGAGGTAGAGTATCAGGCTCTCATCACTGGTATCGAGAAGGTCCTCTAGATTGAAGTTCCCCACCTACATGTGAAAGGATACTTTAAACTAGTTGTCAAGTAGATCAATGGCGACTACACCATCAAAAATCTAGAGATCATACCTCTGTTAGAGCGTACTCGCAAATTGATGACCCAATTCCCTTCTCAGCCATAAGTTACTCATGTCCCTCGATCACATAATGGTTGATCCGATGCCCTGGACAACCTTTCCAAATCTCTTGCAGATCCTAACTAGGATTATTTTATTATCCATGTGTTGCATCAAAGAGTCATTGCTCCCATCACTCTGGACAATGATGATAGCCCACAAGTAAGCCACCTTACCACCGGTGCCTCCACATCGGGACCTCTAGGTTCCCCTACTGCAGTGTTAGAAGAGGACCCTAACTGGATGACTCCCTTTATCAAGTATCTTCATCATGGTAATCTCCCAATAGACCGAGCCATACATGAGCTAATTTGATGGTGCACAGTGCAGTTCACCCTCTAGAGTGGTCCTAATATTGAGAAGATCCTCTATAGGCATGGGTTTGATGGAATTCTCATCTTTTGAATTCAAGGAGGTGGTATTTCTCAGGTTATTCATGAATTTTATGCCAGTTTCTGTGAGGCTCATTAGGAAGAGTCAAAACTTTCTCATAAGATCTGAAGATTGCGATACTTTTGGCCCACCATGATCTATGACTACATCGAGTTTTCTAAGAGGTTCAATGCATGCCAGATCCATGCCAATTTTTTGCATCAGCCTCCAGATCCTCTCCATACTACCAAGTATTCTTGGCCCTTTGCAGTCTGGGGACTCAATGTTGTGGGACTATATCCACTAGAAACAGTTCACCAGTGCAGGTTCATTCTGACCACAATGGATTTATTTTCCAAGTGGGTAGAGGAAATTACTCTCAAGGAAGTTAAGGCCCATTCCATCATTGTCTTTGTGATATCCAATATCATCTACCAATTTGGAGTTTTTCATTCCATCCTCACTGATAAAAACACCAATTTCCGAGAAGCTGAGCTAAAGAAATTATACTCCAAGTACAAAATCCATTCTAATTATACCTCTCGCTATCATGCATAAGAAAATGGTCAGATTGAGATGTTCAAAAAAACCCTCTATAACATCTTGCATAAGATGGTTGGTCAGAACAAGAAGAGTTGTCTAGAAAAACTCCCCAACACTCTCTTGGATTACTAGACGATGACTCATAATTCCACCTAGGTGACTCTATATTCCCTGGTGTATGGAATAGAGGCAGTCCTTCCCATCGAGATTCAGCTACCCTCACTATGCATAGCTATCTACAAATAGTAGGCACTAGATAAAGTATCCAAAATCCATCTAGATAAACTAGAAGCGCTTGATAAGAAAAGGCTTCATGCCTTACACAATATAGAGAGGCATCAAAACAATATTTCTAGGGATTTCAATAATAAAGTTCACTTCTGATCTTTCTTACAAGGTTATGTGGTATTGGCTCTGAGAATTCCAATGATACCCGACAGGAATCCACCAAATTTTGAGTCCAAATGGGAGATACCTTATGTCATTCACAAGGTTTACCCCAATTGTTCATACTCTCTGGTCACTATGGATAATGAGCATGATACTCCTCCCACCAATTCCAATTTCCTTAAGCAGTACTTTGCATAAGGGAATCATTGTCCTGACAGACATTAAATTGCTCATCCTCATCCTGCAAGATGTTAAAATATAAATGGTCCAAGTTCTATGACCCTAAACTAATATCCCTTTCATTCCACATGATGATAAACTACGAACGATGGATATACCTTATGGTCTGATCTCTATAACCTTAAATTAAGATCTACCTCATCCTTACCACAAGATGTTAAACTGTGCGAGTACTAATACCCTTCACATGTCCCTTTATTTGGGTCTTCATCACCTTTCACATCCAAAAGGACTCCCCTAGTGTCCTGTTCTCATGCCACCTTGGCTCACCTACCATTTTGGGGCCAAAGTCCTAGAGGATCTTGAGCGACAATTTGACATAAGTCCCATATTGCGAATATGGTAAGTGGTCGATGCTCAATTGTTTGTTCCCATTCTAGGTCACATGATATGGATAATATGTTGTGATCATGGTCATAATTTATTCTCAATATTTGTTTCCATCCCCATGGTCTCCCAAATAATGGGTGTGGTGATTCAACTTTTTTCTGCCCTTCTGTCCCATGAACATGACATTAAACTGGGCATCTATGATCCGAGCTCTACAACCTTAAACTAAGATCTTTCCACATCCTTATCACATGAAAATAAACTGCATGACATTTTCATAACTATGTATGGATTTATTCCCATCCTTATGGGATACGTAGGAATGCCCAGACCTTTCATCCGTGGCCCAACATTAGGCCCCTTGACCTTTCCAGCCTTTTGGATCAAGTTTTATCTTAATATTGTGTGGTGTGGTATGAAATATTTTTCCTCATTCAAATCAGGATATTTTTTCCATGCCACACACATATCCTTGAGAAACTCCTCCTTTTCCATGTCTTTACTGCATGATGTAAAACTGCATGGATTTTTTAGAACAACATATGGCTTAATTCCCATCCTTATGGGATATGTAGGAATGCCCAAACATTTAATCTTCGGGTCCAACCCATAAAATCTCTTTACCACTAGGTTTAGTTCTCTTAGAGGGTTGCATATGGTGTGGTGTGGACTTATTTAGTCCCCATTCATGCCAGGTTTAAAATGGTCGCATCATGTGATCCTCCTTCCAAGAACGTCATTATTTATATGTCCTTGTAACATGATGCTAAACTTAATGGTACTTTCAGAACTATGTGTGGTTTGATTACCATCCTTATGGGATACGTAAGAATGCCCAGAAATTTCACCCTCAGGTCCAACCCCAGTTTTTAGAAACCTTATATTTCTTTTGGCCCCTTGGCCTATGTTCTCGTGGGGGTATGTGGTATGGTGTGGGCTTACATCCTCATTCACATCGGTCTTTCAATATCCACACCACATACCTCTCTTAAGTGTCCTCCATCCCCTTTTCCTCACATCCTTTTCACATGATGTTAAAATGCATGGATTTCAAGAACTATGTATGGATTGATACCCATATATATGGGATATGTAGGAATTCCTGTACATTTCATCTTCGGTTCCATCCCCAAGTCCCTCAATATTTTCTGGACCCTTGGCCTGAGGTCCTCATTTGGGATTGTGAATGGTGTGGTGTGGGATTTTGTCCTCATTCACGTCAGGTATGCTTTATCACACCATGCATATTCCCTTTAGAACCTCATTCTTCCATATGTGCCCAAACCATATGATGTTAAACTATGCTGCCTCATCCCACACGTCTTTAAACTGTTGCATCTTTACCGTGAGATGTTAAAGTGCATGGGCTGGTTCTGTCATACTACCTTAAACTATGACACTATCGTCCTAGCCACACGATGGAATACAGAACCACATTTTGGTGTCCTCACTTAAGGAGACATCATGTTTGGAATCAGTCACCCACCATGACATTTTTTAAGGCCCACATATGGCTTTATTCCTACGACGATGTTCATATTCTCCGTCTTGGGTTTGTTGCTCCGAAAAAAAAACACCCACACTAAAGAACAAACAAGATCCATCAAATGCCGCTTCTTTTAGTGCATGGTCCAGGGTTGAATGACATTTTTAGAACTACATGTTTCTTGATTCCCTATTTTTATGGGATATGTAGGAACTCCTTGGCATTTCGTCTTCGGGTCCATCCCTAGGTACCTCAAATCCTACCTTCTTCCCCCCTTGGCTTGAACTCTGTTGGAAGAATGTGGTGTGGAGTGGACTTCTTTGGTCCTCATTCACATCAGGTTTATATTATCCATGCCATGTACTTCCCTTTTTGGATCTCCTTTTTATGTTCCTTCACATATTTACCACATGATTTTAAAATTCATGACATTAAATAACTACATGTGGATTGATTCCCACCCTTATGGGATATGTAGGAATTCACAAACATTTTGTCTTTGGGTTCAACCCTAGGTTTATCAACCAATTTCCCCCCTTTTCTATATTTCTTGACCTCTATTATGCCTCATAAATGTGCTCATATGCACTGTGGTTTAGTACCTAGAGTGTTAGATTCTACATGGACATGCTTTCATCCTTTTCCATGCTTCACGTCTCCCTTTATTTGGGTTTCCATCACCTTTCACATATAAAAGGACCCTTGAACGGTATGGATGCTCAGTTTTAAGGCTCTTATACCACTTTGAGCCAACATCCCAGAGGATTTTGAATGAAATTATGAGGTAGGTTGCACGTTTAGAATATGGTCAGTGACCGACCCTCATAAATTAGTTCCCATTTCAGGTTACACGATATGGATGTTGTGTTTTGAACACGATCAACATTTATCCCCCATCATTATTCCACCCCCATTATGCCCTAAATATTGGTCTCAGGGTTCAAATCCATTTCTAATACATCATGTTTAAGTGTAATTTAAACACCCTTGGTGTTATCCCTTCGTGCACCTTTGCACATTAAAGAGGATGAATCAGCATCGTAGGGTTATCTTTGACTCCAAACCATCTCACTCTACTGAGTATTCCATGAATTTTAAAGATCTTCTCCACCCCTGTTTCCCAAACCTAGAATAGATCACATGGTATTAGGGATATGGTTAAGGTTTGTGCCTACATGGAAGAGCCACACTTATTGTTGGTATGGACTCTACAACCTTAAACTAGGAGTTCACGTCTTAAACTAGACACTCAAGTCTAGTGACATGTGCATGTCATGGGGTGTGACAAAAAAAATATAACCTAAGTTAAAATGTAGCAAAGTGGGTAACCTAGGTTGTCTCCAGAGAGTATTTCACAACAATTACGTTTTCACTTAAATTAAAGAAAGAAGAAGAGGTTCTTTTTGAAATTGTTTGAGTTGAAAAATAAAGCAAGCAATTGAAAAGAAAGGTTGAACTCTAATAGATGAAGAGAGTGATGGGGTCAGGGTAGGATCAACTTTTTCAATGTCATCATAGTCATAAAGATCATTTTTTCCTTTCTTCTTATTGAATGAAAAATTAAAGACTCCTCGATCGAGTTATCAATCACCTTTGGTTGAAGAAAGAAATGGAACTCACTCCTATGCGCATGGAAGTTCATAAACAATTCCTAAAGAACTAAGGAAATTACCCATAGAGATTTTTTTGCTCCTTATAACTGTAGAAAAAGTCCACTAGTTCCACACATGTGATAATAATTGCTGGACACTCACCACCTAACACAATTTGCTCGATCGAGACAAATTACACCAGGAGGAGGGAGATAAAAAGGCTTCCACCAAAGCTATTAACGATGAATACACCAAAACCAAAACACAATATAATTAAGATAATTGGGAAAAACTGAGAATATAAGTCATTTAAAAGAAAAATAGGGTCTTACATTTAAGCACAAAACTCTAACATTACAAAAGTGAAACTCCCCCTTCACTAATCACTCAAAGGTTTTACCCCTCCATGTGAAGGGTATTAGATTTGAAAGGGGAAGAAGAGAGCATGATGAAACAAATAAAAGAGAAAATAGAAAATAGAAAGAACTTCAAGAACTCAATCCTCCAGCACATCCCCTATTTAACCTTATTCAACCCCTTTGAATGGAAGTGGACACTCTTATTTATAGGCTTGTGAAGTTGAAAATTTCCCTCCAAAAATTACTCCACCGAAAGTTTGAGTCCGGTTGGAAATGGACGAATCTTGGGAAGTAGTCTTCATAAATGTTGTTCCCCTATGTCTTGTTCATGCTTCCTCAAAATCCCAAAAAATTTGGACAAGTGTAAAAAATGTTATCCTCAAATTACTAATGACCACTTTTTCTAACCGAGTTGACTATTCAACTTCCTCTTTTTGGTCGCATTCCATGAGTGCCTTAATGACCGAATTTCTTCATGAAAGATAATCTCAGAGTCCTATTACTCTTCCATATAGAATCACATCATTTGGACATGTGTAGGCCGAGATATGCCTCATTAATTATGGTGGGGTCCATTATGTCGACCAGAAAACTATTTCCACTTGATAAATTTTCCTGGGACATTGTGTGTCGAATTGGACCTTGGAAAAAAAAGAAAAAGTTGAGGACCACGATCATAAAGAGCCTAAAAAAAAGTAATCACGCATTTTGGATCAAAAATGTAAAAGATATACCTGAAATACAGAAGCTCCACAATACTGTTAAATTTCCAAAATTAACCAATTTCCACAATTAAGCCCATAATTCACCAAAACACTAAAATGATACAAATCAGCTCAAATTGATTAATTGGTAGGGGTTAAATCATTTAAACACATATTAAAAATAATGAAAATATTATCTCTATCATCTAGGCATCATGACTTTAAACTGTGTGTGTGTTCTCTTAGAAATTTGTGATGCGGTGTGGAATCTATGCCCTCATTCATGGTGGGATTACTTTATAGCACTGTATTACATATTTATAACTTGTAAGTCTCACCTTATGGTCTAAGATCTATGACCATAAACTAATATCCCTTATGTCCTTATCATACGATACTAAACTCTGCCTTCTTCACCCAGGCTATGTAATGATAAATTACCTAGCCATATGGTGTCTTCACTCAAGAAAACGTCACCCCTTTTCGGTATTGGCCACCAGCCTACCACCTTCAAGAACTATGTGTGGATTTATTACCATTCTTATGGGATACATAGTGATTCCCATACTTTTTTTTGTGGTCCAGCCGCATCAACATGAACCCTCTTGTGCCATTTCAGCCTGAGTTTCCTCAGAAGTATGTTATGTGGTGTTGGATTATATCCTCATTCATGTTGGGTTTGCAGTAACCACTCCACATACCTCTCTCGAGAGTTCTATATTTATTTTTCCTTACCACATGATAATAAACTGCATGGGAATGTTCCACACGCATGACATTAAGTTGGGAACCTTACCGTTCGAGCTCTACAACCTTAAACTAAGATTCTTACCATCTATGTTTGCACAATGTTAAACTGCATAATAATTATGATATTCCTCTTTAAAATAATATATCACACCTTTTGGTATTGAATACCCACCGTACCACCTCCAAGAACTACGTGTGGCTTGATTACCATCCTTATGGGATATGTAATGACGCCCAAACTTCTTGTCTGTGGTCTATTCGCGACCACTTTTGCCTCCCCAACCCCTTATAGCCTAGGTTCTTTCAAACATATGTGGAACGGTGTGAACCTCTCTATTCCTCATTCACATTGGGTTGTGAACCACACCACACATTTCTCCTTTGGGGTACCCATGTCCTCGACATGGGACTTTAAACTGTGGCCCTACCTTGAAAAAGTTTAGGATGCCCCATGATAATTATGGGATGCATTAACTTCCTCACTAGGGACGATTTCCCTCTCCAATGTTGGTCTCTAACCACACTGTTCTTAAATTATATTCTTTTATTGATTTTTATCCTTATGGGATATGTAGCGATGCCCAGGAATTTCTCCATGGGCCCAGCCCTAGGACCGTTAACTTTCCTGGTTCTTTTCCCCTAATTATGGTCCAAACTCTCTGAACCTAAACTAGGAGTCTCCAGTTTGTGTAACATGACTTTAAACTATTGACCATGGTCGATGCAATATGACATTAAAATATGTGCAACGTCCTTATCATACGACGTTAAAATATTCATGCATCATCCTCACTGCATGATGCTAAACTACACGCTTCTCATCCCCATTTACACAACATAAAACTTTAGACCATCTTAGTTCCTCACAAGAGAGGTCCCTCCCTAGAGTAGGTTTCATATTTTTTCAGATTGATACACTCATCCAATGCGATTTAGTCATGGTGGCATAATTTCAAGAATGTTGGACTTTATTTGAACAATCCTTCATTCCATCACCATGATTTTTATGACTTCTATTTTGGATCCTCATTCCCTCTCACATTTGAAAGAACCTCGTAATAGTTAGGATGATTAGCCTTAAGGATTTCCTACTATCCTGGACCAATGTTTCAGAGGACATCAGATGACACCTCGAGCTTGGACCTGTGTCTTCGAATACGGTCAGTGGTTGGCCCTCGTTTGTTTGTTCCTATTTCAGTCTAATTAAATGCAGATGTTGTGTTTTGAATTTGGTTAACAACTATCCTCCTTCATCATTCCATCCTTACTGCATTATGAATTTTGGGTATCATGATTCAAACTCTCCATTCCCCTTTGTTTGTATTTATTCCAATGCCCCTAGATTCATCGCTCTCATGCACTAGAGTATGTTAGGAAGAACGTTTTGACTGTTTTGAGAACCCATTCTCTGGTCAAGACCCCTATTTTATCTCAGAAACTCTGGTTGGTCATTTATACCTCGGATGTATGGTGACTGGTTGGCACTCTCATATTCAAGGGGAATAATTATGTAGTCATCCCTTGTTTCTCACATCGGGCATGATGCATGTGAGCTTAGGGATTTATCGTTGGATATTTAATTGATATGATTGTGATGAAGTAATAAAATCAGATAACATGACTCATGCATGCAACCAAAATAAACATCCAAGCATGAAAGTATGTTTCTATGTTCATACAAATTACAACGCCCATGGATTGGACCCTCTAATAGATGGGTTGAACTCTTCAATGGAGCGTACCAGCTCTACCACTCTCTGGATTGTGCCATCTAGGATTTTCTTCCACCTGTTAAGATACCACTCCTCTTTGATAGCAACGAGGCACATTTCATCATCCCTGATCTGGGGCCGATCCTCATCGGCTCAGATAATATCTATCTCTTGGGATGCTCACCTCATCTGTTCCTCAACCTCTATCAACCATGCCTTTAATCATGATATGAGTCCCGATTGTTCATCGAGGAAAGCAAAATGTTTGTTCACCCACACCCTCAAGTGTTGGATCTCTTGATCAGCCTCATGAAGTTTCTTAATGTTGACATACTTCCTCAGCTGCTAGTCCACACCAAGGTCACGGTCATGTTACCATATTTTCTCTACCTTGTAATCTTGAATGATCATATGAGGACATTGGGTATCCACTCCTCTGGTGCATAGTTCATGAACCCAGGAATTAAGTCACCCAATATGGTTTATCCACTCTGCTTGTAGGGTCTCCTTAATGAATCACTTGATCAGTTTCCATGACCAGTGACAGATGAACTTGATATCATCTTCATCGGAAGGAGTATCATCCTGGTCCTCTAGGTCGTCATGTTTTTATGCTAGTAACGCATCCAAAAATTCATCATCATGGTATTTATTGGGTGTCTTATCAGATAATATGGGTTCCATGACATCAGGTTGATCCTTGTCACCAGATTCCACCTTGATGGTCTCGGGTTCTGTCCTACTAGTAGTCCTATATATTTCCATGATTGCTCTAGTTTGGTCTGTATGAGCATCTGATTCCACGATGATCTACGTTCCCCTCAGAAAGGGAGTACTCGGAGCCACAACTATCCTCGCTAGGGTGGCCCATACCATTTTAAGAACTATGCATATAGAAATACACAGATGCTAATTGGCTTGGTTTAATAGACATAAGTTATGGATTTTATGAAGGAAATGACTTACAGAGATCAAATAATTGGTCTTGACCTTGATCTTATACTGTTGGAATCCCGGGACGTGGACCCCTATATATGGTTGGGAAATATGAAGACTCTGGAAGAACCACCCTAGGTGTCATAGCCCTACTATATTCTACAATCACCATTGTCATAGGTGCAGACCCCGAAGCTACACCTACTATTTTGTGGGAATGGGTTTTATGTATGAGGTTCTTCTACACAGGGAAAATGTCAGTTGAGAAGGCCTAGATGTCTGGAATGGGGAACATAGTGAAATAGTTCAGGGTTTACCTCAAGAGCCTCAACAAACTCTTCCAGATCTAAGGTTGCAACCTCGCCTTCAACTAAAGGGATCCCTCTGCTTGCCTCTTCCCCACAAGAGGACTCTTCTGATTCTTGGATTAAGGGGAAGTGATCCCTTAACTCAGTAGAGGAAAAATTTGGTGAGACTGTTTGGTTAAAAAGTACTTTCACCTAGTCCATAATTGGATACAGAGTACCCCGAGAGTGCACAAAGTCCTCTGGCTCAGAGATATACTACTCCCCTTCCACTTGAGACACCAGAAAGCTATCCATGGCATGGTTGATCTCTAATAGATCCATCCTAAGATGGTTAAGATGGTTCCACATCTGATAAGAACTAAAGTATTGTCTATTAACCTCCCAGGTGTCCCAAGATTTTTGAAAATAACATCCTTAGTCATGCCTATGTGGTGTAGCTGCTTCCTCGAAGATTTAGTGGATATCCTATGGAAACCCCTGGGTGGCCACCCTTCCTACCATATTTGATCATATGGGACCACCAGATCCTCTACTGCCTGTTTCCTCCCACTCAGTGTAGGTCCTAGAATTGTTTGAATAATTATTATTACAGACCCTCCATCATGGTGTGTTATTTCCACTTTTCATCCCTGACCTCAAGGTTGAGGAGGCACCCTATCACCAACAAAGATGGTTCGTTGCTTTAATATTTCCCCTGGGTAGGCTTCCTCCCTGATCTTATAATACTAATTGACTATCCTGTAGATAGCTGTGGGTGGAGGTAGATCATTCTGCATATTTATGTCATCCCATGTGAACATGAGCCACATCTTCCTCATCACACATGGATGGTCCTCATGGAGTACTCCCAGGTAGACTTGTGGGTTCAAACTCTACATGCACTAGAACTGCCTCGCAAAGTGGTGCAGGGTGTATAGCTCGTAGATATGCTTGCGATCGATCAATGCCACCAGAACTCCACCCTAGAAGGACAAGAGATAATACTGATACTCCTCAGTTCTCTAGTCGTCATTAGTGAATACACCTATTAGCAATAAAAATGGATGGAATTTGAATTCATCCACCTTAAAAAATCTGTTCAGCACTAGTGGTGGAGTCATATTGGCCAAAAATCTCCACACTGCATTCAAAATGGCTAGTCGGAAGTCTAATCTAGGGGGGAAATAGGGTTCAAATATTCATAGATTCCTATGTGCACCACTATCCATCTGTACAAAAGATGGAGCGGTCCGCACACCCTATGTGGATTTTTTCCCTCACTGATGTGCCAAAACACATTGTACAACTTGGCCATCACTAGGATCCCCAAGTTGACACGCTCCCCATCACCATCACAAATTCCATAATGAATGTGCTCAGTTATACACCTGTTTTTGTGTCCCTGACTGGAAACATCCAGCCACAGATAATCATAGAAATGAACCCAGCTAGCCTAACCACTCTACTCAGTGTTGACACTATACCCCCATAACTTCCATTAACTATCCTCCAGGGTTTTCCAATAGAAATTATCATTACTACACTGGGATCCCTTCAGATAGGTGGGATTCATTATTGGTAGCTTCCTAGGTGCCTCCTCCCCTTCAGCAGAAAGATTTGGCGGGAATTTTATGAAATGCTCAAACCACATCCTGAAGTGGATTTCCCTCACCAACTGCTTGTCCTCTCCCAAAACATGTTCTATCAGTGCCTTTTATAGCCATTATATCTTCCCTGGATCCTCCCATGAGTTCTCATTAGGGAGGAAATTTTCATACATCACCCTTAAGATTGGAATCCACAAGATCTTGTGAAGGTCCTAGAGGCTGATGTCGACCTCCCTATAGTGAATATGAAAAGACTTGGTCCTCAACAACAACCTGCTCAAAAACTCTAGCATCATGTGTTTCGGTTGATGAATGTGGAATTGGGAGGCCCATACAAGTTCATATAATCCTACTCACTTCAACTCTGCCTCAAATTCCTTGCAGGATGCACAAACACTGTAAGCCCAAGCCTAATCCTCCATAAAATTTCCACCCTGGTGCAGGTCCCAATAATCATTCTTCCCCTTTTCCGGGTTCCCTAAATCCACCTTGAGGATGGTGTGGTACTATGGGGAAGATACCTCTGGCTCCAACAACTTCCCATCAACATTATTGAAATAGTTATATAGATATTCAAAATTGATGGGTGTGTGGTCTTCCCATGTATGACCATCGGTAGCCCTGAACCACTAGTACTGGGACACCGTATTCCTGAACTAATATGCTAGATCATCCCTACATGCTTTAGGGATGAGAACATCATACCTTAGACCAAATCTGTACATAGTCAATCTTTTACATTGAGGATAGTTCTTTTGGATTTTCAATAGGAGATCTGCTAGGTATTAATGGTATGAATGGATTCAAACATATTCCTATATGCCTAGATTATTCACCATATCTTCCCTCCAGAAAGCATATGCAAGGACCCCATATGAAGCTTCTTAGTTGGCCATTATGTCCCAAGACTTTAGAATTTTTTTGTTATGGTTCATAGAGCTTGATCACAGAGCTCGATCACAGAGACCAGTCGTAGAGTCCTTCCACAGAGCTCACAGACACAACTCACGGAGCGTGCAATCTTAGAGTCTAAAGAATCACTGTGCGATGCAGAGAAAAAGAGAACTTGGTTCGTTAAGAGAGATCATGGAGTGCACAGAGCTTCACAAATTGAGAGCTCAAGAATGAAGATACAAAGTCAAGTGAGGAAAAAAGAGGGGTCATCCTCCCCTATTTATCAGTGGCAATCCCCAAGCTTCGTGGAGCTCTTAACTCGTGCATCGCCTGTACCACATTGTGATCCGGATCTATAATTCCACTTCGCGATCTGCCTAAATTTTTTAGATCTACCCTTAGAATTAGACCCTCATTCTCTCCTAAGCTCCAATTCTAAGGGGGGGGGGGGTGGATTTTTTTGGGTTCCAAAATATGTGCATGGGAAAAAAATTTAGCAAAGATAACTAAATGGCGCTAAAAGGGGATGATTTGAGAAGCATCCTCACAATGGAAACACCTTTATAAATCCCTTCAGCACTGCATTTTCCACGAAGATGAGGCCTTCTCTGCACCTATCATAGAGGAAAGTGATGTTCAACTCTATGGTTACGGAGAAATTGACATAAGTCTCTACATTGAGGAGGAAAGACGTTAGCCTCCGCGAGTCCTTTGAAATTGAAGGAATCCTCTGCGACCACCACATAAGGAATGAAGGAAACCTCTATGCTGTGGTAGGGATGATGGTCAACTTTGTGGCTCTGAGAAAATTGACTCAATCTTCCTTTGATGGTGAAGTGAAAGTTACTTCGTGGTGCTCCCTCAGAGCATCGTGCCCCTTATAACCTATAAAAACCAGTCTTCCACCATTTCAAAGGTGTAGTATCCTGATTTTTCATCTTCCAAATTACCAAATCATGAAGCACCCTTTTCTCTGAGAACCATTATAAAAATGAATCATCCAAGGTAATTGAGCATTGCTAAACCCCTTCACCTTTACTCAAATTTACCCCTCTTCATAAAGGGGTTCCCTTCATCGAGCCCATGGGCCATCACAAAGGAAGAAGCCCCCCTTGGGTACTCGGGACTTCGCAAAGCACCCAAGCTTTGTGAAGCACCCTCAAAAAACCTGTGTACTCCATGATTAGGCTGGGAAATTATGCTCTAAAAAGTTCTCCTCTTTGTAAAGCCATATCCTCTACGAATCCTTGTTCTTTGTGAGCTTGTTTTCTGCCATCCCATGTGATTTGCGAGACCGTGAGCTCTACAAATATATGTACTTTGCGATCCTGCGATCTATGATCCCATGATCTCTAACGACCCATACTTTACATACATTGTTAATACTTCAATATTTAAGCACACTTATTACAACATATGACAAAACCACAAAGGACCGTATAGGTATAGTGTCTTTAGAAACTGGGAAACATAAACAACTGGTTCATAAATCTTCTACAGTGTCTCCCATTTATTTCATCATATCTAGGGTCCCTTTTAGCATATTCTACTTAATATCCATCTTCCTGACCTGGGGACAAGAAAACATAAAAGGGTGAGCTCAAATGCTCAGCAAGGGCAAATAAAGGAAATAAAAATCATATCATATCTTTTTGAAAATCAAAACCTGCAAAAGAGATCATAATATCTTAACATGGAATAAATCATAGAAGTGAAAATGAGATCCCCATAATCATAACATAAAACTTGAAACTTTGTGGCATGCACACATAATCATGGAAAATCATTTCTTGTTAGTCATGACTCATTGCCAAGACTATCTTAGTGGACAAAGTCCCTTTCTGAACCGAGTTCACTCCTCGTTTCAGTCCTGTATCACTGAACCGAAATAACCTTCCGTTCCAGCCATGTCTATCTCATGAGATATAAAATCTTTACCCAATGCATTGGAGGGAGATATAGGTCCCACCCATCTTATAATGAATCCTTTCTTATGTGTGCCACATAATCATAAAACATACATCATCGCATAACACATCATAAATCAATTCATATAAGATAAAGGAATTCATAAACATAATTCCATCACAACATAGTCAAACCAATGTAAAAATATTGATAGAAACAGAACCCTTTATTATCTTAGATGGAAAATAATTTTGATAAAACACTTGAATTGAATTCTTGAGGAAAATATCCTTTCTTCTTCAAAAACATTTTTCCTTTCATAACATGTCATACAACTTTAAAATAAAAGAAGTTGATTAAAAATAAACTTGAAAACTTGTAAAGGAAGCTTCTTTGAAGTAATGTTTTAAAAATCCATTCATGCCGTATAAGTTAAAAAAAAACATTCTTCGTACTTTTGTCGGAAAAGTCAAAAAGTACCTCGTACGGAAAAACGACAAAAGATTCCTTTCATATTCTTTACTAAAAACTCTCCTAAGGGTAAAATTGGATTTAAACTATTTCAAGTGGATGGAAACAATATTACATATTGAGGGAACATGGATGTGGATGATAAAATATACCCCAGTAAATACTTACGAATAAACAATCTCGGATAAAAATGAGATTGTGATATTTCCCTTACCTTTGGTCCGACTTGCTTTGTAAGTGTCCGAACCTCCTGTATAATGATTTAAATCATGTTATTGACTTATTACAGAATCATATTTATTGTTATGATATCATATATGGTTCACTTATGACATTATATTACCCGTTCTTTTGTAAATTCCATGTTAAAGAAGCGTTTTGGGTAAAATCGTTTCATTTATCGTAGGTGTTTTGACTTGTTGTTCTTGACATCATTATTACTTATATCATGATTTACTCACTTCCAGAATATAAAATATGATTTATATATCATATATATTCAGTATATATATATATATATATAACAGGTAGATAAATAAAATGAAAAACACCGTTCATGGAGACGGTAGTCCGTACGTACGCATGAACGCTGTTTTTCTTTCCTTATTGTCTTGAAATGGAAGTAAGTAGATGACATACATATGTATATATATACATAAATCCAGTAGCTTTATAATGTCATATATTTCATTATTATTTCTTATATATACATTATAATCGTTCTTAAATGGTTAACATGGAGAATGAATCTCATCGCGTCGTGGAGACGGTAGTCCGTACGTACGCACGAGCGATGATATCATTTCTATAAATATTGAATTGAATTGGAGTGGATTATAAAATATATCAGAATCAATATGATGTTGTAATAACTATTTATAGTTATTATTTACACCATTATACCCATCCATGTAAGGTGGTGGTGGAAAATAGATTACACCACGGCGTGGAGACGGTATTCCGTACATACGCACGCGCGGTGATTTCTTTTTCCGTAGGATGGATAGATGGTGAAATAGGGTTGTTTCATACTTATAATAACATATCAGTATATTAGTGATACTGATGTTATTACTTCATAATGAAACAACCTAAGAAGAAGAAGTGGAAGAAGAAATAAAGATGAAAGAATTGGTAACGGTAATTACCTCTTCTTTGAAGTGCCTCTTTGAGACATCTTCTTAGGGCACTAGAATTGGTCTTTGAGGAAGACCAGAACCTCTAGGATGTTTCTAGGGAAGTGGAGAATAGATTTTGGCAGGGGTTGGCCGAGCTTGAGTGCTCAAATTGGTGTGAGGAGGAGGGGGAGGAGGTGTCCTTTTATAGGGGAGGAGAGGGGCACCTTAGGAATATCTCAAAATATTATTTTATATTAAAGTCAAAATCGGTTTATAATGGTTACAAAGGGTATTATTTCGAATCTAAAGTGGGGATGGGTCGAAATCCTATCAACCAATAGAATTTAGACAAGTTTAGGATATTATTTTAACCTTATCAATTAGATTTAACTCTAAGTTAAATAATTTAACATTTACCGTGTCTTTTTGTTTTCTTTCACTATATGGTTACTACACTTACTATAACATGCCAAACGAACCCCAAATTGTTTATTATTAATATATATATCCTTATCTAAGTCATTTGGCCGAACCTTAGATTTTTAGGAATAAAATAACAATTAATAATATAATATTTGATTTAAAAACTATTTTGTGTCAATTTTGACACTATTTGATATATGATTTTTGTGAAAGTCATAACAGAATTAAATGTTCGAACCAAGTTGATTAAATCAACATTAATATATCATAGTAACCTAGAAAATTAGTGTAATTCATAAAAATTTTCAAATTATATTTATTTTTGTGTTTATAACATCAATTATGTCAATATTTCATTAATAAGATAATTACTGCATCATCGTTGTGTCATAAATAAATTAAATTATTTGATGTCTAAAAATTACAAATAAAATACCATCATGTAGGAAATCGTTTTAGCTTTCTAATGAATATTTAAAATAGAATTTATCTTATGTATAACCCCATATTAAAAATGATTTACTTATTAAACTTTGATTTTAGCTATTTTAACCCTTCTTTAAATAAATTAATAATAAATGTCCTAATCTAATCCAAGTGGGCCTAAATGGTCATATTTTATTCCTAAGTTTGTTTTTGGTCGAATTACACTTGTCCAATAGAATTAGGACATGTGTTAGGGTAATAGTGATATCATATTTACCCTTAGTTACCCTATTTACTATTAACCGCGGTAAAAAAAGTAAAAAGTTACTATTCACCAAAAAAATTATTTTCATCTCATTGAACCACATTTTAGTCCTTGATATTAACCGTGTCTCTCGGATTTTCGAAATTCCATTCACAGAAGCGGTAAAATTATGTTTTATGCAAAATTCAGTTTTTAACCTACCACTTAGTAGTTTCACTATTCATCAAAAATTGATGTTTTTCAGAATAATGCCAAAATTTCATCCCAAGCTATATTTCATATTCCGAATTCAAAAATGAAGTCTATTTTACCAAATTCATAACATAAAAGTTGCATTAATTAATTTTATAATTAAATCCCGCTGTTAAAACAAATAGCGTGTTTTTAAGAAACAATATCTATCAAAAGATTGACACTTGTTTATGTCTGGTTTAAATGTGCAATTACATCCAATGACCAACATTGTATTAAATTGTAAAAATATATTCTAAATATACTTTAAAACCACTCAAATTAATGATTTATCACTATTAATTATTTCAATTAAAAAAGTTGTTTTTAATTATAATTTAGTAATTTTCACTATTCATCAGAATATGAAAGTTATCCGAAAAGTACAAAAATTTCACCTTAGGCTAAATTCGATACTCCGAATCCATAAATGAAGTCCATTTTGAAAAATAAAATTTACAAAATTTCAAAAAGTGGTTATTACTATTCACAACAGCTAGTTTTAATAATATCTTAATAGCATATCGTTGTTTAGCGAAACTTGGTGTTGCGTACAACACACGCTATCGAGGAAGGTCGCGATTGCGTGTAATGCAAGGCAAGTCAAGGATGTGTGTTGTGCAAGCTCCTTTTGGTGTAGCGTACAACACAAGACATTAATAAAATTAAAAAGAATATTTCTTTATAAAATCTTGGGCTGTTACATTCTACCCCCCTTAAAATGAATTTCGCCCTCGAAATTCGTCGGGGTTATAAATGGTTTACTATTCGAAAGTTTCTTTAATAGAAACCCACATCGTAAAAAGGAATATCAAAACCAATCTTTAAAAACAAAAGTATGAAACGTAACGGTTACCCAAATAAACTAATCATTGGGTTTCCACATAGGTGAAAATATGGATATGGAAGAGAAATATAACCATCATGTTCTGATGGAGAGTGGTAGAGAACATGGCTATGGAAAAGCCAGTAATCACAAATCCATAGATTTGTGATGATATAAGGTACCATCTGATTCATCAGGTATAAGATCACTAGGACAACATTTTTTGGTTTTCAAGATCATTTCCCTAAAGTTGAAAATTTGCTTAGAATAAATACTTACTTTATTTTGGTACAATCTCACTTTTGTTCGTGCCTTGAACAATTTCTACTTCATCTCTTAAATAAATGAAGTTGAATTTGTTATTCGTGACGTGTTAGCAGATCATGTGATAGAATGACGGGTCATTCCATCTGTCTCAAAAGGTTAGCAAAATTTATATACATAAGTCGATCTATAGTGGGATTAATCATATATAGTTCCTAAAATGGACTTATACTTCATATATCATACTGCTTAATATAATAAAACTAGTTTCTACTAAACAGGGACTTCCTGTAGGTCAGTGGTAGGCGATAAAGGCCAGTCGCACTTCGGTTGTGGGTTCGATTCCTACAGCCTTGTCCGAAGCGATGGGTTGTCGCCCGTCCTGCAGGTTGTCCTTTTTCTAAAACTACGTTACTATAACATCCCATCAATAATATCGAAAATCTTATATCCTTAAACAATACTAACTTATGTCCAACATAATCCAGTCTAATCTTTAGGCTTATACATAATACTGCAGTCAACGATTACCAGAGATTTAATACTGTCGTTGATCCCCACATATCATAAGATATGTCTTGTTGGTCACATTCCAAACATTCAAAGTCCTTAATCGTGTATTCTCTTGAATACCTTAGTGAAAACATGAGTGTAGTTAAAAGTTAACACTTTCCACATACCAAAATCCTCAAAATTCTATATACTCAAACCATGATATCACTTAGTCCTTATATCAATCATGAGCTCATGAATACTATTAAACATTTAATTTTCTCCTTATCCCTTCATTATGCGCATATCATCTACATTCCAAAAATATCTGAATAACCTTTCATGGATACTGGTAACATTAATCATACACTTTCAAAACACAAGGAAAGACAACAGTGTAACAATCCATAGATGTCTCTTTATTCCAAAATTACACATGATAAACATGTAATCATTCCACTACATTCTCAAACCATTGACCGAGCTTCAAAAATTCTTTCATCTCACATATCATTTGTAGTCTCTTCATCATCATCCACATAAATACTACCCATATGACCATACTGATTCTCTTCATGAGTCTTTCCCTTAGGGCATTTGTTTGCATAATGCCCATACATTCCACATTTAAAACACTTAACCATTTTTGATGTCGTAGCAATACCATTATCCTCATCCATGGTGTTAACCGACCCTTTTCCTTTGCACTTACTTGCTTTGTGTCCTTCTTTTCCACACCCAAAGCATCTTCCAGTTCCCTTGAAACATTCTCCTTGATGCCTCTTCCCACATGATTTACATAGGGGAAATTGAACTTTCTTTCCTCTATGATCATCATGGAACTCCATCTTTCTCTTATTAGTCGAGTCAAGAAACTTACCAAATTTTACTTTATTGATCATATTGTGAGATTGCTGATTTGGCATAATCACAATATCTTTATCTCTAGGCATTACACAATTTTGTTGCTCATAGTCACCAATTTGTCCATTGGATTCAATGTTAACCGAATTCCTTCTGGTTCCCTCCATTAACTAAAACACAAAAAGAATTCCGTGAGAGGCGAAATCATGCTAGGGAAGACAACATAGTAAAGGGGGAGTACCCTCAATATCTAACATCTTAGGTTTAAATTCTAAGATCTTTAGCGCAATTCTAGGACTATAACCTATACGTATACTTAACCTTAGAGACATCCCTACACATACCTTAGAAATATCTCTAGGGATCTCACTAACGTTTTCGCATCCTAGTTTCCAAAGGTTGACTAAACCTTTCCTCTGATACCAACTCTAACGACCCATACTTTACATACATTGTTAATACTTCAATATTGAAGCACACTTATTACAACATATGACAAAACCACAAAGGACCGTATAGGTATAGTGTCTTTAGAAACTGGGAAACATAAACAACTGGTTCATAAATCTTCTACAGTGTCTCCCATTTATTTCATCATATCTAGGGTCCCTTTTAGCATATTCTACTTAATATCCATCTTCCTGACCTGGGGACAAGAAAACATAAAAGGGTGAGCTCAAATGCTCAGCAAGGGCAAATAAAGGAAATAAAAATCATATCATATCTTTTTGAAAATCAAAACCTGCAAAAGAGATCATAATATCTTAACATGGAATAAATCATAGAAGTGAAAATGAGATCCCCATAATCATAACATAAAACTTGAAACTTTGTGGCATGCACACATAATCATGGAAAATCATTTCTTGTTAGTCATGACTCATTGCCAAGACTATCTTAGTGGACAAAGTCCCTTTCTGAACCGAGTTCACTCCTCGTTTCAGTCCTGTATCACTGAACCGAAATAACCTTCCGTTCCAGCCATGTCTATCTCATGAGATATAAAATCTTTACCCAATGCATTGGAGGGAGATATAGGTCCCACCCATCTTATAATGAATCCTTTCTTATGTGTGCCACATAATCATAAAACATACATCATCGCATAACACATCATAAATCAATTCATATAAGATAAAGGAATTCATAAACATAATTCCATCACAACATAGTCAAACCAATGTAAAAATATGGATAGAAACAGAACCCTTTATTATCTTAGATGGAAAATAATTTTGATAAAACACTTGAATTGAATTCTTGAGGAAAATATCCTTTCTTCTTCAAAAACATTTTTCCATTCATAACATGTCATACAACTTTAAAATAAAAGAAGTTGATTAAAAATAAACTTGAAAACTTGTAAAGGAAGCTTCTTTGAAGTAATGTTTTAAAAATCCATTCATGCCGTATAAGTTAAAAAAAAACATTCTTCGTACTTTTGTCGGAAAAGTCAAAAAGTACCTCGTACGGAAAAACGACAAAAGATTCCTTTCATATTCTTTACTAAAAACTCTCCTAAGGGTAAAATTGGATTTAAACTATTTCAAGTGGATGGAAACAATATTACATATTGAGGGAACATGGATGTGGATGATAAAATACACCCCAGTGAATACTTACGAATAAACAATCTCGGATAAAAATGAGATTGTGATATTTCCCTTACCTTTGGTCCGACTTGCTTTGTAAGTGTCCGAACCTCCTGTATAATGATTTAAATCATGTTATTGACTTATTACAGAATCATATTTATTGTTATGATATCATATATGGTTCACTTATGACATTATATTACCCGTTCTTTTGTAAATTCCATGTTAAAGAAGCGTTTTGGGTAAAATCGTTTCATTTATCGTAGGTGTTTTGACTTGTTGTTCTTGACATCATTATTACTTATATCATGATTTACTCACTTCCAGAATATAAAATATGATTTATATATCATATATATTCAGTATATATATATATATATATAACAGGTAGATAAATAAAATGAAAAACACCGTTCATGGAGACGGTAGTCCGTACGTACGCATGAACGCTGTTTTTCTTTCCTTATTGTCTTGAAATGGAAGTAGGTAGATGACATACATATGTATATATATACATAAATCCAGTAGCTTTATAATGTCATATATTTCATTATTATTTCTTATATATACATTATAATCGTTCTTAAATGGTTAACATGGAGAATGAATCTCATCGCGTCGTGGAGACGGTAGTCCGTACGTACGCACGAGCGATGATATCATTTCTATAAATATTGAATTGAATTGGAGTGGATTATAAAATATATCAGAATCAATATGATGTTGTAATAACTATTTATAGTTATTATTTACACCATTATACCCATCCATGTAAGGTGGTGGTGGAAAATAGATTACACCATGGCGTGGAGACGGTATTCCGTACATACGCACGCGCGGTGATTTCTTTTTCCGTAGGATGGATAGATGGTGAAATAGGGTTGTTTCATACTTATAATAACATATCAGTATATTAGTGATACTGATGTTATTACTTCATAATGAAACAACCTAAGAAGAAGAAGTGGAAGAAGAAATAAAGATGAAAGAATTGGTAACGGTAATTACCTCTTCTTTGAAGTGCCTCTTTGAGACCTCTTCTTAGGGCACTAGAATTGGTCTTTGAGGAAGACCAGAACCTCTAGGATGTTTCTAGGGAAGTGGAGAAGAGATTTTGGCAGGGGTTGGCCGAGCTTGAGTGCTCAAATTGGTGTGAGGAGGAGGGGGAGGAGGTGTCCTTTTATAGGGGAGGAGAGGGGCACCTTAGGAATATCTCAAAATATTATTTTATATTAAAGTCAAAATCGGTTTATAATGGTTACAAAGGGTATTATTTCGAAGCTAAAGTGGGGATGGGTCGAAATCCTATCAACCAATAGAATTTAGACAAGTTTAGGATATTATTTTAACCTTATCAATTAGATTTAACTCTAAGTTAAATAATTTAACATTTACCGTGTCTTTTTGTTTTCTTTCACTATATGGTTACTACACTTACTATAACATGCCAAACGAACCCCAAATTGTTTATTATTAATATATATATCCTTATCTAAGTCATTTGGCCGAACCTTAGATTTTTAGGAATAAAATAACAATTAATAATATAATATTTGATTTAAAAACTATTTTGTGTCAATTTTGACACTATTTGATATATGATTTTTGTGAAAGTCATAAAAGAATTAAATGTTCGAACCAAGTTGATTAAATCAACATTAATATATCATAGTAACCTAGAAAATTAGTGTAATTCATAAAAATTTTCAAATTATATTTATTTTTGTGTTTATAACATCAATTATGTCAATATTTCATTAATAAGATAATTACTGCATCATCGTTGTGTCATAAATAAATTAAATTATTTGATGTCTAAAAATTACAAATAAAATACCATCATGTAGGAAATCGTTTTAGCTTTCTAATGAATATTTAAAATAGAATTTATCTTATGTATAACCCCATATTAAAAATGATTTACTTATTAAACTTTGATTTTAGCTATTTTAACCCTTCTTTAAATAAATTAATAATAAATGTCCTAATCTAATCCAAGTGGGCCTAAATGGTCATATTTTATTCCTAAGTTTGTTTTTGGTCGAATTACACTTGTCCAATAGAATTAGGACATGTGTTAGGGTAATAGTGATATCATATTTACCCTTAGTTACCCTATTTACTATTAACCGCGGTAAAAAAAGTAAAAAGTTACTATTCACCAAAAAAATTATTTTCATCTCATTGAACCACATTTTAGTCCTTGATATTAACCGTGTCTCTCGGATTTTCGAAATTCCATTCACAGAAGCGGTAAAATTATGTTTTATGCAAAATTCAGTTTTTAACCTACCACTTAGTAGTTTCACTATTCATCAAAAATTGATGTTTTTCAGAATAATGCCAAAATTTCATCCCAAGCTATATTTCATATTCCGAATTCAAAAATGAAGTCTATTTTACCAAATTCATAACATAAAAGTTGCATTAATTAATTTTATAATTAAATCCCGCTGTTAAAACAAATAGCGTGTTTTTAAGAAACAATATCTATCAAAAGATTGACACTTGTTTATGTCTGGTTTAAATGTGCAATTACATCCAATGACCAACATTGTATTAAATTGTAAAAATATATTCTAAATATACTTTAAAACCACTCAAATTAATGATTTATCACTATTAATTATTTCAATTAAAAAAGTTGTTTTTAATTATAATTTAGTAATTTTCACTATTCATCAGAATATGAAAGTTATCCGAAAAGTACAAAAATTTCACCTTAGGCTAAATTCGATACTCCGAATCCATAAATGAAGTCCATTTTGAAAAATAAAATTTACAAAATTTCAAAAAGTGGTTATTACTATTCACAACAGCTAGTTTTAATAATATCTTAATAGCATATCGTTGTTTAGCGAAACTTGGTGTTGCGTACAACACACGCTATCGAGGAAGGTCGCGATTGCGTGTAATGCAAGGCAAGTCAAGGATGTGTGTTGTGAAAGCTCCTTTTGGTGTAGCGTACAACACAAGACATTAATAAAATTAAAAAGAATATTTCTTTATAAAATCTTGGGCTGTTACATGATCTCTGCAAATCCCTATGCTTTTCGAGCCTATGATCTTGGAGAATCTCTGTGATCTATGATCCCCTATGATCTGCGAGCCCCTTATCTTTATGAATCCCTTATCTGCAAGGCCTTTTTCTTCACAAATCCTTCTCTCGTGTGGCCCTTCAGGATTGTACAAATTGATTTCAAAGTCCCTTGGGTGGTGATTCATGTTACGTTTCTTTTCCTCATGCTTCTTCGCATAGGCACTCTAATGTTTGTTGAATCTTTTCATAGCCATGCTAACATGATCCCCTCAATTTACCACTCCACAACCCCATCTCCATATGAAATTTCTGGTGCCTTCCCTTCATTAAGGGTTAAAGTATTCCATAAATGTAAGTCCTAGGGGTGGGGAGTGAATCCTCACCTTCCGAGCTATAGGAAATTAAACTACCAAGAACCTGAATCCTAAACACATGATGTTAAAATATGATCCCCATATAAGTGAAATGTTGAGAGAGGATCATGAGGGGGATGGGCACCAACGCCTTCCCACCCCCTCTCCCTCTGATATTTGTTTCCATGCACAACTAGGGTAGTCTTTGCGAAAGCCCCGAATCAACTTGATAGGGTGTTCCAAGTATCCATATCCTCCTCATACATCTAGACCCCTACTCGGTCTTCCCTCTTGGAGTAAGTCCCAACCTTCATTTCTTTGGGATGATAACCATGCGTAAGCCCCGCTCTATTTATCATGGATGCACCTTTCACAATGCGATCATTAGGTATTTTTTGCTTATTGTTTTCTACACCGATCATGACTCACGTGGGATTAGAGTAAGCATTAACCATGAAATCCTCTTTGGGACACTAACCATGTGTAATCCCCACTTCATTTCTTGCAGACACACCTTTTATGATGAGATTGTAAGGTCTTTTCTACCCTGACTTGACCCCATGGAATCTACTAACATAAGTAGTGTAATTAACCGACATCCATAAATATATGGCACTAGGAAGAGTTTCATGAACAATGTCTTAATATTTAAGGGAGACCAGTACTAGGTGGAAAATTTTGAGGAGGAATCCATAGAAGGATAGATCAATATCCCATCATTATGTTTCAATCAAGGAGAAAAATTCCCTAAATAAGCGACCGATTCCACCCGCCTTTGGAAAGTAGGAATGAGGGACAATAGCCAGCACGTCCCCACAGATGGATGTGTTCCCCGATGAAAGCATCAAAAAAAGTTTTCTTATATCTTATTATCTATCTTTCTTAGTTCTTAGATCTATATCTACTTTGAATATATCTAATATATTGGATTCCAAATATGATTATATTTTGATTTTTTTTGATAGGAGAAGAGATTTAAGGTGTGATCTTTGAGATCCAACCTGGTTTTGTGGGTGTTTTTTGTGTTATTTATCATTTTCACCAAATTCCTGAGGTAGGTGGATTTACTCTCGAATCATCTATTTATAAATTTAAGGATTAGTTTCAAATTGATTAAATCGATTGTGAAATTGGTGTGAAAAGTATGGTATAAACCTTCTTTAGTGATGGTTTTTAATTTTTTTTGGAATTGTAAATTGTTGTGCAAGATGCTTTGTTAAATGGGTTTAAAATGGTGATTTTAGAAATGGTTGTTTTGTTTTGATTAATTGAGAAAGGTTTTTTAATAAATTTTTTGTTTTATTGAAATTTATTTTTGGAAATATTTTCAATAAAATTTTGTTTTATTGAAATGGTTTTGGAATTGAAGTGGTTTTTGGGAATACTTGGTGGTGTGTGTTCATATTTCATTATGAGGATTGGTTGAAATATGACCTTATGATTAGTGCCAAGGGTATAAAGGAACATGAGATCTAATAAACTTATGAAAACTTGGTAGATCAATGATAAAATGCTCATGAATATGGAACTATCATACCAAAGTATTCATGTGTAGATTTGTGGATATGTGATTTGGAATGGGGTATACAAAAAAAGGAAAGATGGAATGGTTTTGAGACCTTTCTTGGTTGATTCATAGAAATGTTTTTAGTTTGTATTTTTTATAAGTAGTTTTGGTTGTGTTATAAATTGTTTCAAGTTGGTTTATATAAATCATTGTATATAAATTGTTTTATAAAATGTGCTAACAAGTTCTATCCTAGTGTCTTAAGTAGGGAATTCATTGGAGAAAATATAATGAGTACTATTACCCACCCCTTCTTTGGCACTTTGGTGCTTTTTTATATTTGGTTTATTGGGATAGAGGTAAAGTTAAATCATTTCACTTCTCTAGTGGTGCTTCATGATACTTGGAATAGAGTTGGAGTTAGAGCTTGGAGTTGGTGTCCTTGGAGTCTTGAGTTTCAGTAGTTTTATCTTCCATTGTGTACTTTGATATTGTAGTCTTCCATTGTGGTACTTGGTTTTATTTTGTTTTTAATATCAATGGTTAATTTGAGTTGTCTTTCATTGATATCCTGCATCATGTAGTGGATAATTTGGTTATGTCATGTTTGGTTAATTATTTTACTCTTAAAGGGGACATCATACCCCATATGTATTGAATCCCTTCAGCATTTATTTATAGCCTTTGGAATCTTAGGGATGTTTCTTAAGGCCAAATAATGTTCCTTCTCCTTCTCAATACAATGAGGAAGGGAGGGATGTTACAAAGTTAATGCAGTTGGCCTACCTAAAGCCTACCTTGAACCCTCCAAATAGTAGTGTAGAAAAATATTTTATTCTATGAGGATAGGTTTAATTATCCTTGCCACTAGAATAATCAAGTGATAGATTATTCCTATTCAAGCATAGAGGGTTTCTATAATTAGATAAAAAAGTGGGACACGTTTAATGATTTAATTATTTAATCAAAATGTTAAAATAGGTAATCAAGATAAAAAGTACTAGTTTGATATAATTTTATTTTTGTAGAAAATGGAAATTATACCATAAGAAATACCATCATAAATATTGGAAATTATAAATGTTCATACGAGAATGAATTTACAAGTTTAGTATAGGTGATTACCCAAAATACTATTATATCATAAATTCAAGGTGCTAGTGTCCCTACATCTGTTAAACCACCTTAGGAAGCAAAGGTGAGAACTATGCTTACAAGAGACTCATATATTGATCATATAATGGTTATGCAATTATGCGATCATAAATGTTAGATGTCAGTTATGATCACTACTTTAGGACATGTATGATATAACATGAAGTCTCATCTCCAAGAAGTTTGTGAGGAGAAAGTGAATCAAGATATGAATGGGTGATAATTATACTCGACATGTGTAAATTGAAAGATGAATCACGATCTTTCAATGGATCCCTTTCTAATATAATTTTAACCCATGTACTAAAGTCTTGTTTTAGGTTAAAAGATGGATAGTATTGAGTAAACTCTTTATTAATTATTTAGGTAAGGTTCACCCATAAAATAATAATATAAAATTAATTTTAATCTTCAATTATTATGGAAAAAAATTTAAAGTCAAGGTGAAAAAAACAATTGCAAGAAATCCCATTAGCACATTCACAATGTCATTTAATGAAATAAGGTTGGATATAAATAAGAGTTTATTTGAATTTCATATTGTGAAATAAATCTATGGAAGTTTAATTGCAATAAACCGAATTAAATAAGAATGTTACCCGCTTCTTCTTCAAGAATATTCATCAATGTCATGTTTTAGTTTTACTTATTGGGTATTTAATATAATATTCCTTTGACATATGTGTATTGAAATATAGTAACCAATTAGGTAATATAAAAATTACAAGAAGTTAGGTGTTTTCTCCAAGTGGCTGAGAAAGTATTATTCCTAAGTTATTGGAGTACACAACTTCTATATTTCCAAGTGAATGATTCTTATAAAACTATTATTGATTATAATAAATTTTTTTATCTCATGTTTCCTTTGGACACAAGGATAAATCATTCCAGTTTTAGGAATGAATGTTATTTGTGGTATCACATACTCAATCAATTGTTTAGTGATACTTGAATCATATTAAATAAGTTATAAATATAAAATGAAAGACTTATTTTCCCAATTAAGGCAAGATAATTCTTTATCAAGAAAATCGTAAAGTGGATGTCAAGTATATACCTAGTTTGGTATTTAGGCTTGATAAATATAAACACCTTTGGTATCATCGACACACACACACACACACAAATATATATATATATATATATATATATATAGTTTTGGAAAAAGGGACCTTTAGAAATAAAGGTACACCACAAGGATTTTTGAATTAGCTCAACAAGTGAGCATGAACTATTACAAGGGTAATTTAGTGGTAAATATATTTCATATGATTCCTTTAAGTAATTAAGGAATGGTAAAGTAAAGTATATGCTTGATTAGAAGATATGAGTAGCTTTATAACGACATTCCAAAGAATATGTTGACCAAGCATTCATTGATCAATATAATGTAGCATGGAGAAATTCCTAAATGCATGTTGCCTTATCTACATCACGACATTGATGTTAATAAGGAGGATAGATGATGAAGTCTTACATGTTAACATTTATCAAAAAAATATAGAATGAATTAATTATTAAATGGAAATTTTAAATATCAGAGTTATGATGTAAGGAGTATCAATGTTGCAACTTAAAGAAACTTCCATTATATTTCATGATATACTTTTCAAATAATGGAGATATCCCATGAACAAATGCCGACTGTAATGAAAAATGGATATAATATGAGTTATAATATGATGGAAATACATTTTTTCATAATACATGTGAGTTTGTTAGGTTATAAAAAAACTTTCATTTATCTATACACATATGCATGTAAAGTAATTATCCTAATGGATGCTTAGGATATTACATAAATCCCTAAGATTGAAAAAGTGGTATTCATGTTATAAACTACATTTATATATAAGGGTGCACATATATATTAGAGATAGTAGATATAGATTAACTTGATTTTAGTGAATGCTTGAGATACACATGTAGTTGTCATAAGAACTATTTCCACAAGCACATGCAGAATAGGAATGCTCCAGAGACACATACAGTGTATAAAGGTTACACCATAGTGGTGGAATTGAATTCACTATGACCAGTAATAAATTATTCATTGTGAATAATAATTCCTACTCGTAATAAGTAAATGAAAATTATCCAATATTGTTAAGACTAATTAAAATTCAAGAATGGATTTCATGTATCAAAATGTAAAGGGACTTATTATTTTGAATACTACAATGGGTATGTAAATGATATTATACGTGGATGGTACAATTATAGTACCAATAAGGAATGATTGGTTATAAAAAGTCAGAATGCTTAAATTTATTAGAATTTTACTTGTCATATCTAATATATATGATAGTTTTGTTAAGTATTGGATGTCATGACCAACAATCATGTAAGGTGTCTATACGATACAACCAGAAAGGGATGTCCATGACACAAAATGATAATAAAGATTTCAAGTTACTGAAATATAGTTTAGGATTGAAGTAACCAACATGATCATAAAATATTCAAGTGGAATGATTGTTTTCCATGTGTCTACCATAGGTTATTGGGAGCATCATAGTTTCCCAATTGAAATATGTTTGGAAACATATATAAATCATCTATTGGGGTTTGGATTAGTGGTAAGCACCCCATAATCCTACATGAAAAATGGGGGTTCAAAACCCATTGGGCGCAGGTTAACGTAGCAGTACTGTAGCAGCGGCGAAACTGTTCATCGGCAGGTACTGTAGCGGCGGCAGGGCACTGTAGTGGCGGCGGTACTATAGCAGACGGGTTACTATTCATAGAATGTGAATTGGGCCAAATATTTGGGCCTACGGGCTATGTAATGGGCTATAAGCCCACTGGGCCTTTGGGCTATGTAATGGGTTTCCCTCTACCCAGTTAAAAGAGGTCTTTGATTGATTTAATAATAAAAAATGAGGCTTCGGCCCCAACCTTTAAAAAAAAATCTATTGGTATTCAAGTTAGTTAATACCACATTAAAAGAATATATTTTCTAGTGATTGACTTAAAGTAGAAACCTAAGGTCTAGGGAACATGATCTACTAAGGTGGATATAATGGTTTCTTAGACCTAGTTAATTATACATATAGTGACATGGTATTGAAAAACAAAAGTTGGAACAATTAAAGTTAGAATTTATTCTAGTTTCACTTAGCATATATATCTCTAGTTTGATATATTTGGGACATGGGAAGAGATTAACATGGTGAGTTAAAATCCATACACTTGAGAAATGGATCAATCAAATATGAAATAATATGTACAAGAACTAATATTTCTAGGATATAATTTATAGTAGGAAAATATAAGTTATATCTAAGATCACTGTAAGGGAATTAGTCAGAACTATCCATTTGAAGTTCATAAAGTATAAAGATATGTTCCTGGTAAGTGGAGAAGAGAGGATAATAGTTTTCAAGGGACATAAAATAGTCTTCCCTATATCTATGTAATATAATATTAAATTTAGGATAAAGTGTTGAGTGAGATAATATCATATAATCCAGTGGTAGCCATACCTACAAATACCAAGTACATTGCAGCTTCTGAGGCAGCTAAGAAGAAATTAAATGAAACAATCTATTCTAGTTCTTGGAATCACACCTAGTAAGTAAATAATTATCATAATTTAAATTATGATATTATTAATATCAAAGATTTTAAGTTATGACAGTGGAAAAAATGATATACTTGGGGATGCCATATCTTGAGTGGTTTTACTCTATGGTGACAAGGTTGCGTATAACAGTATTACCACATGGTAGAATCATGGGGGACCCAAATACTAAATATGTGACTTAGAAGAAACATGATTTTGATCATGTGAGAGCTAACGAGGTTGGATAGAAAGTTGGATCTAGTGAAAGTGGGAGTGTTGTATTAGTGGGTGTCCTAGACCTATCTATGAAATACTTTTGATTACCATATCATGTGTATAGTTAGATATACATGAAGTTTACTTACCATTATAGTGTAGATATTTTTTCATCCATTATTTAATGTTAATTTACATAGATTAATTGTCATATCAAAAGGTTATAACAGAATCCAGGCTATAAGAAGAACCTCGAGATACTATGACATTAATATTGAACATATGTATTATGGTCTAGATACATCGTAATGACTGGACACAATAAATGTTTGACTATTAGGTGATGGGGGATCATAAAAATTGAGACCTTATCTCATGAATTTTACACTTGGTGATCACTAGTAGTGAGATTACGAGGAAAAACATGCCAATAGGAACCCCACATGTTTTGAGTGTTATTGAATATTCCTATCTATGAACATGTGTATTTTGTATCCTAACTTGATATCATTACCAATGTGTGCCACTTGATCATGTACTTTTTTGAAATGAAAAACTATGATAATGAAATTGTGGCAAGTTAGCTTGTGTTGTGTGCATCATTAGTGATATGGCATTGGATGAATGGTCAAGAAAGGATTTTTCGCTTCTAGGTTAAGGAAGTAATATATATCGATCCATGTTGATCAGAATGGTAGTATCTTCATAGGACCATAGAAATGGAAGTGGAGGGTAAATCCATATAGTTAGATCAATAAATAAAAAATCAATAAAGGATAATGACATGAGTGCGTATCTTGATTTATGAGATATTAAAGACAAAGGGATTATATTACATAGTGCATGTTAGTAGGTTAGTTTTCATTGCTATGAATTTACTTATCTATTTATGGGCCATGATGGGTTGATAGATCCCACTATTTTTATGTGAATGGTATTAAATAATATTGAGATAAGGTCCTAGAGGGTCACCCACAATATCATTTTCAAGAATATTCCCAATTCAGTTGAATAGGTATATTAGATATGGTGGGCCCCACCACTGGGGTTTGAGTTTTGTCTAAGAATATACGATCATGAAAGGAATTAATAAATTCATAATATTCAAGTTAAGAATAATTATCATTGAATTTATTTATTAAATGTATTTATAGGTTTTATAGTGAATATAGGAAAATATTATTTGAATGAATATTAGTTTAAAATATTCAAGGTTCATTTAATATTTATGGGAACATTGAACTGAGTTAATGTCTTGAGTATTATCAAGTAATATATTTATTATATTACAAGAAAGTGACAATAATAATAAATGATAATTATGACTCAATTTAGTTTTCAAAATATTTTTTATATAGTGTGTTAATTATTCAGGGGGAGGCAAGTATTTCTAGGTAATTCTAAACATTCTATAAATAGAGGATGATAAGTGATTTCCATGAATGATTCATAGACTCTCTATATCTAATTATCTCTCCCTATTTTTAGATAGAGAGAGAGTCTCTATAACAGTTGGGCCCCAATGATAACACAAACACCCAGCTTAACATGACCATTGGGTTCGGGCCCGCCAGTGCCATCGGTTGCCCCGCAGACACATGGTCCCATCCCTGGGGCCCAACCACGTGCCCAAATGGGTCATCTGACTAATTTATATCCCCACATGTGAACACATGTACTTTTTAGTGTGCTTTGTCCTCACTCACACACACCCTGATAAACTTCCGAGAAGGTCACCCATCTTGATCACTACTCGAGGCCAAACATGCTTAACTATGGAGTTATAATCAGGTAAGATCTCGAAAAGGAAGGTGCGACTTGTTGACATGAGTCATATAATTTATTCATTTAACCCATTATCATTATGGGGTGTTACATCCACCTTTTTTAGAGCACGATATCCTCATTATGGTCCCTATATATCAACCCAGGCAGTGCACCGCACTTAAGGATGGGTTCCTCCTCTGATTCCAAATGTAACAACTGAGCCCTACTAACAACACATACACCCCAATTTAATGTGGTCATCGGGTCCTGGCCTTCCAGGTGCCACCAGTTTCCCCAAAGACACGTGTTACCTTCTTTAGGGCCCACACACATGCCCGAACGGGTCATCTGTCTAATGACTATCCCCACATTCCAACACATGTCCTTTCTAGTTTTCTTTTTCCTCACTCACGCACACCCTAATAAACTTACCAGAAGGTCACCCATCCTAATCACTAATCTAGGACAAAAAAAGTTAATTGTGGAGTTCTAATATGGTAGACTCTTGAAAAGGAAGGTGCGCCTTGTTGACATGAGTCAAATCATTTATTCATTTAACCCTTTATCATTATGGGGTGTTACATTGGGTGAAATCACACCATCATTAATGCACTAGATCTCATTAGAACGCAACAACTAAGCATTCTTGGGCAAGAGTAGTACTAGGATGGGTGTCCTACTAATGTAACAACTGGGCCCCACTAACAACAAAGACACCCCAACTTAACATGGTCGTTGGGTCCTGGCCTACCATGTGCCACCAGTTTCCCCACAGACATGTGGTCCCCTCCCTCGGGCCCACCCACATGCCCGAATGGTTCATCTTTATAATGATTGTCCCCACATTCCAACACATGTCCTTTCCAGTTTTCTTTTTCCTCACTCACACACACCCTGAGAAACTTCCCAGAACATCACCCATCCTGATCACTACTCTAGGTCAAAAAAACTTAACTATGGAGTTCTAATCAGGTAGAATACCAACAAGGAAGGTGAGCCTTGTTGAGATGATTCATATCATTTATTCATTTAACCCTTTATCATTATGGGGTGTTACATTGGGTGTGATCACACCATCATTAATGCACCAAATACCATTAGAACTCTACAATTAAGCATGCTTGGGAAAGAGTAGTACTAGAATGGGTGACCATATAATGTAACAACTGGGCCCTTCTAACAACAAAGACACCCCACCTTAACATGGTCGCTGGGTCCTGGCCCGCCAGGTGCCACCAGTTGCCCTGCAGACAGGTTGTCCCCTCCCTAGGGCCCACCCACGTGTCTGAACGGGTCATCTGACTAATGATTGTCCACACATTCTAACACATGTCCTTTCTAGTTTTCTTTTTCCTCACTCACACACACCATGAGAAACTTCCTATAAGGTCACCCATCCTGATCACTACTCCAGACCAAACAAACTTAACTATGGAGTTCTAATCAGGTAGACTTCCAAAAAGGAAGGTGTGCCTTGTTGACATGAGTCATATCATTTATTCATTTAACCCTTTATCATCATGGGATGTTACATTATGTGCAATAACACCATCATTAATGCACCATATCCCATTAGAACTCTATATTTAAGCATGCTTGGGCAAGAGTAGTACTAGGATGGGACCCTCTAACAGCAAAGAAACCCTGCCTTAACATGGTCATCAGGTCCTAGCCCACAAAGTGCCACTAATTTCCCTACAAATAGGTGGTCCCCTCCCTAGGGCCCACCCACGTGCCTGAAAAGGTCATCTGACTAATGACTGTCCCCACATTCCAACACACATCCTTTCTATTTTTCTTTTTCCTCACTCACACACACCATGAGAAACTTCCCAGAAGGTCACACATCCTGATCACTACTCCAAGCCAAACAAACTTAACTATGGAGTTCTAATCAGGTAGATTCCCAAAAAAAAAGGTGTGCCTTGTTGACATGAGTCATATCATTTAGTCATTTAACCCTTTATCATTATGGGGTGTTACATTGGGTGCGATCACACCATCATTAATGCACTAGATCCCATTAGAACTCTACAGTTAAGCATGCTTGGGAAAGAGAGGTACTAGGATGGGCCCCGCTAACAGAAAAGAAACCCTGCCTTAACATGGTCATTGGGTCCTGGCCTGATAGGTGCCACCAGTTGCCCCACATATACGTGGTCCCCTCCCTGGGGCCCACCCACGTGCCCAAACAGGTCATCTGGATAATGAATGTCCCCGCATTCCAACACATATCCTTTCTAGTGTGCTTTGTCCTCACTCACACACACACCCTGGAAAACTTTCCAGAAGGTCACCCATCCTGATAACTACTCTAGGCCAAGCACACTTAACTGTGAGTTCTAATCGGGTAGGTTCCTGAAAAGGAAGGTGCGCCTTATTGACATGATTCATATCATTTAGTCATTTAACCCTTTATTATTATATGGTGTTACATTCACCCCCCCTTTAGAGAAAAATTTCCTTGTTGTGGGCCCTAAATCTCAACCCAGGCAGTGCACAACACATAAGACTGGGTTCCTCCTCTGATACCAAATGTAACAACTAGGCCCCGTTGATGCATAGACACCCTGCCTTAACATGGGCATCGAGTACTAGATTTCCAGCTGCCACCAGTTTCTCTGCAGACACATGGTCTCCTCCCTGGGGCCCACCCACATGCCCAAATGAGTCATCTGGATAATGAATGTCCCCGCATTCCAACACATGTCCTTTCCAGTGTGCTTTTTCCTCACTCACACACCCTGAGAAACTTTACAGAAGGTCACCCATCCTGATAACTACTCCAAGCCAAACATGCTTAACTATGGAGTTCTAATCAAGTAGGCTCCTGAAAAGGAAGGCGCACCTTATTGACATGAGTCATATCATTTAGTTATTTAACCCTGTATCATTATGTGGTGTTACATTCACCCCCCATTTAGATCATAACGTCCTTGTTGTGGGCCCTACATCTCAACCCAGGCAGTGCACCACACTTAAGACTGAGTTCCTCCTCTGATACCAAATGTAACAACTGGGCCCCGTTGATTCATAGACACCCTTCCTTAACTTGTCCATCAGGTCCTGGCTCACTAGGTGCTATCAGTTTCCCTACAGACATGTGGTCCTCCTCTGATACCAAATATAACAACTGGGCCCCATTGATGCATAGAAACCCTGACTTAACTTGGCCATCAGGTCCTGGCTCTCCAGGTGCCGCCAGTTTCCCTACAGACATGTGGTCCCCTCCCTGGGGCCCAACCATGTGCCTAAACGAGTCATCTAACTAATGACTATCCCCACATTCCAACACATGTCCTTTCCGGTGTGCTTTGTCCTCACTCACACTCACCTTGGGAAACTTCCCAAAAGGTCACCCATCCTAATCACTACTCCAAGTCAAGCACACTTAACTATGGTGTTCTAATATGGTAGGCTCCCGAAAAGGAAGGCGTGCCTTGTTGACACAAGTCATATCATTTAATAATTTAATACTTTATCATTATAGGGTGTTATAGTCTCTCGATCCAGGAGTTTGGATCGAGCTACCTCTCATGCATCACAAGAAAGGTGATGCAGTGATTGTCAAAGTGTTGAAGGAATTGCCAAATTTCCATGATAGCACCTAAAATTCAATGATCAACACTCTAGTAGATTTTTGAAGAGTGTGTGGACTGTCTAGAGGAATTCAGCTTTTGATTCTTTGAGCAGCAATCACCAATGATGATAAAACATCGAGTGAATCTTCAGATCTAACCAATTATTTATGGGTTTTTATTAAAACCATTCACATGAGATCCTCTTCTTAATATGGTAAGTATTCACTGATGTCAACAAGTTCATGTTTATCATCGGTGAAAATTTTTAAAATCCCATTTTTGGGGTTTTCGTTGTGTGCCTGGTACCTATAAAAACATGGTGTAGAGATATGGACATCTTTCAGTAGCCCAGATACATAAATCAGTAGCACATATAATACTAGGAAGCCCCAAATACTATTACTTATGAGATCTAATAAGAAATAATGAATCAAACATATGTGTCACTTTACATCAGCTTTTATACTCTCGAGCATGGAATTACTCTTATCCTCATCAACACATAGGACTTGTGTTAGATTAATATTCTATATGAAGAAAGAACTAATTAGACTTTAGGATATTAGAATGGAAAATTTGATAAAGTATAAAATCTCATGTAACACTATTAGAGCTACTTGAGTTGTGAAATGACTATATTTTTATGTGGACCACATGATACAATTTGTTTTTCCAAAGTAAATTCTTCGTGAAGTACCCTTATACAGTCAGAAAGTATCAGTATGAGAATGACTATAGGTTTTCAAAGGATGACACTCATGAAGGAGGACCACTATGTGGAAGGAGGATGGGATCATGATCTCCAATTTGATTGTGTAACAACTTTATACACACATGAAAAATGAATGGGCCTTAATCCATTTATATATATATGGTATCTATTTTCATTCCACCACATGGAACCCATGAAAGAAACTTTTCTACCACATAATAAGCTTCTCTTCATGCTGATCAAACCCCATTCTAAGGGGGTTCATTTTTTGGGGACCATAAAGTCATAAATACTTGAACCAAACATTGAGAATAATTTTAATAATCAAATATATGATCAATGGGATGAAAAGAAAAATAAAATTTGGCAAATAAGAGGTATTTTCATATCACCTTGATTGCTTTTCAAATTAGGTTAAGCACTTCATGAATCATTTCTTCCTCCACAAAGAACCATTATATCCCATGACGAATTTTTATTTGTGGAAATGAGGTGTTAATTTTGGGATTTCCATGAAGTTCTATAATTTGTGGTGGGGTGATGATAATTTTTTTCTTACCACAGAGCACATGGTTTCCATTTTCAACACAGAGGAAAGAATTTTGGACACATCATATAGTGCTATGTGGGTGACTCAGTTTGTATATACTTAATCTGCAAGCATAGTATGAGGCTACATACCTCCTATGATGTTGACCATTTTATGAAATTAGTTACCATGTATTGCCTATAAGTACCCCCATACTTTCCCTAAATAGAGCACATAAAGAGGAGATAAATAAACCCTTGAGAAAATCCTTGAGAATTTTGGGAAACCTAGATAAAAAAATTTATTTCTTCATAGAGAAACTTTAAAGAAATTATTTGAAAGTAATATCAAGTACTTTATAAAGAAACCTTGTAAACATCCTCCATGAAGTGTATCCTTAACATGGATCCTCTATAAAGTGGCCTCACAAACTTATTTCATGGAGGATACCTTGAGTAGAACCCTTTGCACAAGGTAACCTTAAATAATGACCTCCAATATCCATAAACACTTCACATAATTCATAACCCTATTTGAATTTTATGGTCTTAGAGGCACCCATCACCCTATTCCTTATGACCCCAACTCATGTAACATTTATACCCCCATGTATAATTCACAAATTACTCAAGTAATGGACAATTGGACTAATCCTATGTCCCATTATTTTCTAAATTCACCCACATGGGCTATAGAAACTCAAATAACCTTAATGGAACCTATTTTCAATGGTAAAAACCCTGATAAACACAAATCACAACCTCTTCCAAAACCACCCAATAAACATGATCAAGTCATGGGGTGCATTAGTGTACCCTACTTCAATCATATATTACCTTGATAAAAGGAGCCTTGAGAATTATACACCCAGATAGGAAAAACCCTTAAGATGATTTCAATAATTGATTACCTTGATAACAAGGGTCTATATTATAAGGAAAATATAGAGTTATCTCCTGGATCAAAATACTCATATTGAATCTTGATTCCAATCAGTGATCCATGATCCAATGGGTTTCCTTACTCGGTGTAAGCTTTGTCCATGTTCCCATTGACGATTTCACCATATGGAGATATAAATGAGCCATGAAAACCCATATCAGGGCATCACACACTCATAAGCAAGACCCAATGACACTCTCCTAGTTCCCAAGTAGAATTCATGACCTCTTCTTGAGGTGTAATCCCCAATCATGACCTAATCTATGGAAACCATCTGGGTTCACCCAATAATCCATGCTCCCATAGGGAAGCCCCAATGAAAAATTCCCACTAAATCCCATGTTATCACACCTTTTACAATACAGACGTCCTTAAAACATGACATTAAATTGCATGTGATGGTACTATCAGATGCTTTTAAACTATACACATTAAACTACATGGGATTTGATTCCTGTTTATTAGGATACATAATACATCTCCATGAGATTCAAAAAAAAAAATCATGACCACTTACATCCTTCCATGTTGTGCCATATTCCCTATAAGCTTGGATGTTCTTTCACCAAGGCTATATCCCTTATAGAAACATCCTATTTGGGATATATTGATAAGTCCATATTCAAATAAGTGGACTATATCCTTGTAATCCCAACTAACCATCTTATAGGGCTGTATTCTTGATGAAATAATTCTCCCACCCAAAGGGTCATATTCCTTCTAGGTAATCACTAAATCCATATTTATAGGGAAATATTACCATTGAAATCAACTAGAAAAGTATTCTCAATATTAATTCCCACACTAACCATTTCTAGGAACCCATTTCTTAGTATTCAGCTGATCATGGCCGTACAATATTAAAAGGCACCATGATGGTCCTTGTCAAATGACGTTAAAAAGTAAGACATCTACCATTATGTGGGAATGAGCTATGTATTTTCTAATTCCCTTCATGGGGATGAATAAGAAAACCTTATTATGGGATATATTCTAACACCACAAACACTTATCTCCCTCATTGGATGGTGATAAACTCTAGAGTTCCCAACTATGGATTTAAACCATAGTACACATAAAAATAATCATCACTAAGTAATAAGAACAAGTTAGAGGAACTCTAATACATATAAAAGATACCATAAATTTATAACCTGTAAGATATAAAAGTTTTCAAATTCATAATATACCTTTGATATATAATTTAATTTCAAATTGATGTGTTTTTTTGATCCACTATTAGTACAAGGGTAATCAGTCTCACACTGGGATCTATGAAGGATTCATGAATATGACTTATAAGAGAGTCCTAGATTAAGAAATAACCCCCCCCCAAAATGTGTGTATAATACAAAAATCTAATCCAATTTACCAACATATATTATAAGGTTTTACTAGAAAAGTATCGGTCACCACTTTCCTTTAGAAAGAAGGTCCACCCCGATCCAAAACATCACAATGGAGTTGCATTAGAAGTTTCCATCAGAAACACTATATATAAAGAGAAGTAGCATTATCATAATAAGAATAATAAATTTTTGACTTGTATTAAACTAGTCAACACCAATAAATAAATAGTTAAATAGTATTTATGAATTTAAAAAGATTTAGTTAATCCAAATATTTAATTGATTCCAACAACAATACAAGTATCCATAGGTAAGCACATAACGTATCATCATATTATACCAATTACTACCTATCAATATCTAATCATGATGCATGAATCCATAAGGAACTTAAATATTTTATGAGCCCTATGAAATTCTTGAGTTCACCATATCATACTCAAGACGTACCAAGAAAAATACCCCCTCAAACAAATGGTGCCTATACCAAACACGTGATCATTCCTTGGTAACTTGAGATTCCACCATAAAAAGGTTTACTTAACTTTTTTATGGGTTAATTATCAAGTATTTAATGTCCTAGATCCATTATAAGAAATATAAAATCCAAAAAATATAGAAAAACTACGTGAATATGACTTTGTAGAAACCCTGACCTGGACACTTGTACGACACTCAATCTAGGTAGCTACTACACCAAGGGAACTTCTCAATCCCTAGGGTATGGAGACTAACACCAAAGGTCTAGGTATATCAGTTAGGGATTAATATGATGAATTTGGTTTTTAGAATAAATAACAATCAGATCCTACTAGAAATCTATAATTAACCATTCATATTTTGGATATTCTTAAAAAAAACCTGGTACTAAAAATGTCATATAAGAATGGATAAAAATAAAATAGACCACCAAATCTCAATATAAAAGAAAATAAGACAAACCCACATTCACTCCATGATACAAAAATAGGTACTCAATAATGTCACAACCAAACAATTCTTAAGGAAATATAATCCAGGGGAAGAAGAGGCTATGCACCATTCACATCCTCCAACCAATCAAAAATCATCCCCAACACTAGTATGGTATCCATTCAGAGTGTGATCATAAATAATCTACAGGTAACCACTATTAGTGTTTCTATACACAAAATGATAGAAAAATATATTAATAAACATGATTGTGAATTTATATATATATAACAAAATCAAATTTATAAACAGTCATAATAAAGTCAAAAAACATTAGGTAATCAAGTTTATTTAAAAACGTGGGATTAAAAAGAATGTATAAATTCTTTTATATCAACCATGTAACTAATATTACACCATAATAGGGCATAAATAATTTTTACCCATATCAACCAAACCTATTTTAATCCATCACTCAAAATCTAAGTGGTATAACTGTCCTTCAATAGGGAATTATCTGTCGAGGATATCTAATTTTAAGAACCCAGATCTTCTTTTCAGGTATGTTTTTCTCTTTTCTGGTGTTTTTGAGAAAAAAGGAGTTTCTGGAAATTTTTGAAGTACACGTCGTGTACTTATATGTACGCGCCCTGTACTTAGTTTCCACACATAGCTGTGTGTTGGCCATGTAATGGCTGATCACACAATCGTGTGTGGTGACCTGGAGGCCGCCTAAAGTGGGACCTGGTAAGGGAAAGTACAAACCGTGTACTTTTTTTTTCATTAAATGGACCGGGGTCGTGTCTAATTGGAAGAAGTATCTTCTTCTTCACCTTCTTCAATCGAGAGAATTCGTACGATGTCGATCCTTCCCTGACCTCCCGATTGAACATCGGTTCTCTGATTCAACCACCGTCAATTGCATTGGGATCGCCACAGTAAGATCTTCCTTCTTCTAGAGCTTTGTCTCTTGATTTATCCTCTTTATCAAGTTATACTCAGTTGAAAATTTTATACTTTTTTGTTAATCTACCATGTTCTATGTTGATCTAAGGGTCGATTTCAGAGTATATTGATCATACAATTCTAAGGTAGGTGGTTTGTGCCTTTCCGTAGATAGTCTTTGAGTTATATGTACAAAAGTTCCCAATACCCTTGATTTGGGTATTGTGTGTTTACAGTTTTAGCCCTGTTAATTGCCTGATATGACTGTATGATTGAGTAGATTTTAATTGAATGTGAATAGGTTTAATTGCTATGATTTGGAAGTATTTTCCCATGAATGTTTTGTTTATGACCATTTGGTCTTACTTATCCTATTAGGCTGCTTATTTTCCATTCCTAGTGCTGATAGGATGGAGTAATATTATTTATTTGAAATGTTATTATGTTGTAGACTATTTATCCAAGTAGTTATTGAGGTATAATTTGGCCGTTATATATCACTATGCTCGATTGAATTACATAGGGCCATGAGAACCTGGTGTAATAGACCATAGGGAGAATGGACGTTGAGGGCTTCTCCAGAGTGTCTATTTTACTATTACGATGTGATAACATAGGGGGAATGGACGTAAGTGCTTCCTCAGAGTGTCTGTAGTTCCTCAATGTAGGCCATAGGGGGAATTGGATGTTGAGTGCTTCCCTAGAGCACCTTTTTATTACTGATACGAGACTATAGAGGGAATTTACGGTGAGTGCTTCCTCAGAGAGTCTATGCTAAGCTGAACGAGAGGGGTTAGAATTTGTGTACTTCCCAGAGGGTTGATTATGTTTGTTTTGGTTGGACCAGAAGGGTTAGGCTGTGAGTACTTCCCAGAGGGTTACCTGCTTATGATTATCTTCTTACTTGATATCTGTTATTTGAATGCATTTGAAACTGTATGATTGTTTGCTTTTGAGTACTTCCATGTTTACTGCTTCTCTTTTCTTATTGCCTTCCATATATATTCACTGATTGTTAGGAATAGATATTTTGGTTTTTGCCTATTGGGATTAGTCTCACACCCTATTTGGGTCATGATTTTGGGCCCAAACAGATTATATTGTTGTAGGTATAGACAAGGGAAAGTTCCCTTCTACTTCAGGTACTTGATTGCTGAGGAGCTGGAGAGCATGGGACCAAGATGAGGCTTGCGATACTGTTGGAGTTTATATGTTTTCTTTTTTACTTTGGTTATTTCTGTATTCTAGAATTATTACTTGTTTGGATACTTTTCTAGACATCTGTATCATGCATCATTATATATATGTGCTCCAGTTTTTTATTACCTCAGTCTTCCGTTGTTTACTGTTTTATGGTATTATACTGCTTCCTATATTTCTATCTATTTAATTCCACTATGTTACCCTGCCAATAAGGGCATAGTTTTCCCACCATCACACCCAAGGTCCTCACTGCTAGTCGGCAACCTCTGGCGTTCAGGGAAATGCGCTTGAGGCCATGTGACCAACCGGGTACGGGGCACCTCTGGGTGGCTCCCAGAACCAGGATGTTACAAAGTGGTATCAGAGGGGTTTCTTTCTTCTTGACTTACTGTTTTGAGCCTATATCTAGGGATTGGAATGAATAAGTACTTGGTAATAAGCTGTGCCTAAGAGTAGCTAACCCGTGTATAGGGAAAAGCCAATCTACCTCATTTATTACAATTTATTTTCTGGTTTTGCAATTTTACAGTTGATTTGATTTCACTATTGGATGATTCACATGTTTTGTGATGTTATTTTTGATGTTATTGAGGTTCTATTTATGTTTCAACCCAACGAGATGAGGGTATTCCATCTCATGCATCATATGGTCACTTGCAAGAGATCACATGTCATGCATTCTTGCCATGCCATCTAGGTTGCATTAGCGATTGCATGTTGTTTTGATAGATGTTGTGGTAGATATTCATGCTATTGTGGTAGATGCCTTGATAGAATACCTGCTTTTGATAGGGTATTGAATTGTGTATGGTTTCGTTTAAAGGAACGCAAAACTTTGGTTCTTGAGGTGTTATGGGCCCTCATGGAATGGAATTTGGTGGATCATTGTTCTATTATGTTTATATGTGATATGTATAAGATTCCAATATTTGATTCGTAGGGAGTATAGGCCCTCACGAATCAGAATTTGGAACTTTAATGTTTTTTTAGTGTTTTTCTGGGCTTCTGGAGTAGTTTCTGAGGCTTACTATCGGGAAAAACCCAGAATACATGGTGTGTATTGATGAATACACACTATGTGTCCTTCTGTTCGGGAAGGAACTTCTTTTCTTGAGTAAACGCTGTGTACTATATGTACACGCCGTGTAGTCTCTAACCGTGTCACTGACTGTGTGGGCAGAGACATAGGGTTGAGAAATATTTGGTGGGACACGCTGTATGCCGGAGGTACGTGCCGTGTTTTATAGACCATGTGTCTGTCCGTGTAACTAACAAAATGGGTTGGTGATGTTTGTCTAGTACATTCCGTGTCTGGAACTAACACGCCATTTAGTCCTATTCTTGGAGAACCGTGTGGCTTAGCCATGTAGAAGAACTCGGGCAGGGTAAGAGGATTCAAGTACACGCCGTGTGTTAGGACAACACACCATGTGTATGGGGTGTTACACGACCTGGGTTGGAAAAAGTACAAACCCATGTGAAGTCTTAAGGGAACACACCATGTAGTCATTATACACAATGTATATCCATGTTTTGAAAAACTTGAATGCTTTCTTTCTCCTGTTCCATTCTTACACTTCTATTTTTTAGTCCTTGATAATCTTGATCTAAGGTGTGTGCTTAACCTTGTCGAGTCATGCCCCTAAGACGTCCTTCGATTGTCCGCCAGTTACAGGGCAGTGATCTGACACCAGATATGGTTGATCAAGGACTACCAGCAGATCCTCCATTTGTGCCAGTCTTGGCACCAGGCGTCATTCTGGAAATAGGTACTGACACACAATTCCAAGAGGTCTTTATGAGGTTTATGAAGACCTTTCGAGGAGTATCGCATCCTTCCCCCTCTATGGAAGAACCGACGTGGGTCTTTCAGTAGCAGCATCCTCCCACTTTCATAGGGGAAAGAGGACCTTAGGATACAAAGTCATGGTTAGAGGCCATGTTTTCTATCTTTGAGCATATGGAGACTCCTCCAGAGGGAAGGGTGAAGCTCGCTACGTATATTCTTCAGTATTCATCCAAGAGATGGTGGGATGTGATCTCACAGGCGGGATGCCAGCAGGTTATGGCATGGGATGAGTTCCAACGTGCCTTTTATGACTACTTCTACCCAGATACTTTGAGGGCTGATCGAGCCCAAGAGTTCCTGAGTCTGGAATAAGGTACTCTCTTAGTCATGGAGTTCTCTTCTCATTTCACTGAGTTTCAGCACTTCATGCCTATCCTAGGAGGTGATGAGTTATTCCTGGAAAGGAAGTTTGAGGATAGTCTCAGGAATGACATCTTATCTCAGGTAAACATCTTCATGTTGACTTCCATCACTTCTATAGTCAACCAATCACTAATCATGAAGCGCAATCTGAGGGATTCTGGAGCTGTGAGCTAGGGCGGTTCGACGTCTGGAGTTGGTATCCCTTCTACTGGCAGTAGGAAGCGCCGCGGGGAGTATACCTGTAGGGATATGAGGAGGCGGGACACTTCTTCTGGTAGCCAAGTGGTGTGATACCATTGCGAGAAGAGAAGGAATATGAGGCCACATTGGCTGAGAGACCCAGTGGAGTGATGATCATGTGGAAAGATGGGCCATCTTCAGCGTTTCTATTAGTTTTTCTCACCGGTAGCTGGCGACAAGGGGTTCTTCTATGACTCCTTATTTGGGATCAGCACCACCAATTCCTCACCAGTTTGGGAACTGGAGTTCTTCTGGCTGTTCAGCCTGTGGTAGAGGTCGTAACCGTGGTAGCCAGTTTCCAATATTTCAGCGACAACACGGTGGATCAGCTCATAGTGGTCAGGCAGGGTCACAGGGTCACGGTGCAGGTCATACTTTTTCTGTGGAGCAGACCCAGTAGGAGCAGGATCCCATACCCTCTATAGTTCGAGGTACGATCCTAGTTTCCTCAGTTTTAGCTTCTTCTCTTTTCGATATGGGGGCTTCCCATAGCTTTATATCTGTTGCTGTTGTGGAGAGACTTGGGCTCTATATCTTATCTTCTGCTGATATCTTGACGCTAGACACTCCGTTGGGGACTAAAATGGATAGTGTATGTTAGTGCAAAGAGTTCCCTTTAGAGGATGGTGGGTGTCACTTCTTATGGAACCTCTATGTCCAAGAGATGACAGGATATGATGTCATTCTCGGAATGGACTGGTTAGTTTCCTTCTAGGTAGTTATCGATTTCTATTTCCATAGGGTGAGTTTCACATCACCAGAGGGTGGATCGTTTCGTCATAAGGGCGAATGGGATGTCTAGGTGAGAAGAGCGGGACCCGAGCATCATGGGTTGGGAGGAGTTACAACCCAAATTTCTAGTCTATATCTGGATGACCAGGGGACTTCACAGATGGACTTTCTTCTAGTGGTGGATCGTTTCAGGGACGTCTTTCCAGAGGAATTTTCAAGTTTTGCTCCGGAGTGAGAGGTAGAATTTTCAATTGAGCTTGTTCCAGGAGTGACATCGGTGTCTATTCATCCTTATAGGATGGATACACCAGGGTTGTAGGATCTCAAGAAGAAGTTGGAGGAGTTACAGGCAAATGGTTTCATCTGACTCAATACTTCTCCTTAGGGTTCGCCTATCCTGTTTGTGAAGAAGGTGGATGGTAACCTCAAACTTTGTGTGGATTATCGAAAGTTAAACCAGTTGATGGTCAAGAACCGATATCCCTTGTCGAGTATTGATGATCTCTTTGATTATCTTCGAGGAGCCTGGGTGTTCTTGAAGATTGACTTGAGATCCAGTTATCATTAGTTGTGTGTTAGACCATCAGATGTACCTCTTACAGCCTTTTTGGAGAAGGTATGGTCTATACGAGTATGTTTTTATGTTGTTCGGTCTCAAGAAAGAACCTGCAGTTTTCATGGCATTGATGAAACAAGTGTTCCATCCATACTTGGATTCTTTTGTGGTAGTCTTTGTGGATGATATCTTGGTGTACTCTCACACTCGACACGACCATGCCACACATCTTGATATCATTTTGAGTACACTGAGAGAGAATAAGTTATATTCTAAGCTCCCAAAATGTCACTTTTGGATGGACCAGATTCACTTATTGGGTCATGTTATCTCAGAGGTAGGAGTATCGGTAGACAAAGATAAAGTGAGAGTAGTAGTTTCCTGGGAGCATCTGAAGAATTACTTTGAGGTACGAAGCATTCTAGGGCTGTCTGGTTACTATAAATGTTTTATATAGGGATTTTCATGCTTAGGAGCGCCATTAATGGGCCTGACTAAGAAGGGTGCAAAGTACTTGTGGTCAGATTCTTGAGAGTCAGCCTTTCTGAAGCTGAAATGGAGGTTGAATTCAGCACTGATACTAGTATTTCCAGAGTTGGGAAAAAACTATACTCTTTACTGTAATGAATTAGGTATCAGGCTAGGAGTTGTGCTTATGTAGGGGGAAAGAGTCATTGTGTACAGGACTGAGCAGTTGAGGCCACACGAGAGGAACTACCCGACGCATGATCTAGAGCTAGCTGTGTAACGTCCTGGTTCCAGAAGCCACCCAGAGGCGCCCTGTACCCGATTGGTCACATGGCCTCAAGCGCATTTCCCCAAATGCCAGAGGCTACTAACTAGAAGTGAGGGCCTTAGGTGTGATAGTGGGGAAACTATTCCCTCATTGGAAGAGTACACAGTGGAAGTAAACAAATATACACAAGAGCAGAAGTAGTAATAATATCATACAAAAATAAACTGTGGAAGACTAATAGAACAAACTGGAGCACATATATAAAATGATGCATAATACATATGTGTAGGAAAGTATAAAAAAAAGCATAATGATGAAATATGGTACTAAACCTAGTATAAAAGAAAAATAGTAATCAACTCTATAGCATCGCAAGCCTAATCTTGGTCCCACGCTCTCCAGCTCCACATCATGTCAAGTACCTGAAGTAGAAGGGCGCTTGCCCTTGTCTATGCCTGTAACAATACAATCTGTTTGGGCCCAAAAGCATGGCCCAGATAGGTTGTGAGACTAATCCTAGTAGGAAACCACCACAAGATCCGTTCCTAATAGTCAGTGAGTATATGGCAGGTAAAAGAACAGGAAAAAATAAACAGGAAGGTACTCAATAATAAAAAATCCACAATCTCAATATCAAGCAACAACTAAACAAGTATATAAACACAATAGGTAACCCTCTGGGAAGCACAATCAGCCTAACCGCTATGGTACTACCTATTAAGTACAAGAAACCCTCTGGTCAGTACACATAGTCTCACCCCTCTGGTTCATCTAAAGTATAGACTCTCTGAGGAAGCACTCACCATCAATTCCCCCTATAGTCTCGTATTGGTACTAAATGTGCTCTAGGGAAGAACTTACATCACATTCCCTATGTGGCCCACTTCAAGGAACTACAAACTCTATGAGGACGAACTCAACATCAATTCCCCCTATGGTCTCACATCGTAATATTATAAAAGACACTCTGGAGAATCCCTTACGTCCATTGTCCCTATGGTCTACTACACTAGGTTCTCATAGCTCTGTGTAGATCAACAAGTATAGCATCACATATTGGCCAAAGTAAACCTCAAGAACTACTTGGCTAGAATTCTACAACATATTAACATGTCAGAACAACAATCACACCATTCTACAATACTAGGCATGGGAAAGTAAATAGCAGCCTAACAGGCAACTAGACCCAAAGGTCAAAATAGGAAAAACATGCATGGTCAACACATCCAAAGCACAAAAATTCACCCTACTTGCAATCAAATAGAATCTAATCAATCATACAAGCATAGCAGACAAACAATAGGGCTAAAATGGTAAATGCGCAATACCCCGTTCATGGGTATTAAGCAAATTTTCACATAAAACTCAAAGAATTTCAACAGAAAGGCACAAACCACCTACCTCGGTGTTGGGAGATCAAGATACTTGAACCACGAGGCTTGAATCACCTTAGAACGCCGTATATTTACAAAAACATATAAAATGTTCAACCCATTATAACTCATGAAAGATAATAAATAAAGGGATGGTGCTCTAGGAGAAGATAGAACTCACCGATGTGATTCCAATGCAACCGTCAGTGTTTGATTCATAGAACAGACGCTCAACTGGGGGCTCGTCAAAGATTTACAGCAGCTCATCTCTCTCAGATGAACTAAGTTGAGAAGGAGATGGTTCTGTCCGTCAGACATTACCCCGATACGTTTTATGAAAAAAACAAAATACACGAAGTTTACTTTTGAAGTACACGACATGTACTCGCCATTTCTATACTTCGCTTTAGGCGGCCTCCAAGTCATCCCACATGGCTATGTGCAAGGCTGCTACACGGCCAGTACACGACTACCTATGGTAACCGAGTACACGACATGTAATCATAAAGTACACAATGTGTACTTAAAAAATTTCCAGAAACTTCTATTTTTAAAAAAACTCCAGAAAAAAGAAAAACATACTTGAAAAGAAGATCCAGGTTCTTACAAGCTACAGTTTTTCATGCTTTATGCTGTTGGAGACACTACCCATTGGGAGATAATTTTGTGGTTTTCACCAATCACAAGAGTATCAAGTATATCTTCACTCAGCATGATCTGAATTTGTGATAGAGAAGGTGGGTTGAGTACCTTTAGTCCTTTTACTTTGAGCTTGCCTATATGCCTGGAAAAGGTAACACAGTGGCTAATGCACTGAGTAGGAGGACTTAGAAATAGGTAGTTCAGGAGGCCATCAATGAGTGGAATCTTATGTTTCTTTTCTCTGAGATGGATTTGGTGGTGCATGACAGACAAGGGAAGACATTTCTATCTTTTGTAGTTGTTACCTCTACTCTGCCTGATCGAGTGCGAACGAGGCAGCTATCAGATTCTGAAGGCCTAGTCCTACGGGAGACTGTTTCAGGAGAGGACCCTATTCCTGGATGAACACTAGTCGAGGATAATATCTTTAATTTTCATGGGTATTTATGGGTGCCAACAGAAATACACGTGGAGTTGATGCGGAAATTTCATTCCTCAGTTTGGGAAGTTTATCCTAGTGTCATGAAGATATATCGTGATCTACACCATCAGTATGAGTTGTCATTGAGAGACTCATAAAGGTTGATCACTTCTTGCTGATCAAGGAGACCTTTAGTATTGATGATATGGGTGGTTGTACATATGATAATTTTTTCATTTATATGGAGTTCCACACTCCATTGTTTCAGAAAGAGATGCACGTTTTACTTATCGGGTTTGGCAGGGATTACAGAAGGCCTTGGGTGTATAGGTGCTTCTAAGTAAAAATTACCATCCCCAGACAGATGGACAATATGAGCATACGATTCAGGTGCTTGAGGACATTCTTTGAGCATGCATCTTGGATTTTGGAGGTTCTTGGGAGGAGCACATTCCTCTTGTGTAGTCTCCATGAAATAATATTTTTCAAGAAACTATTCATATGGCACCTTATGAGGCTTTGTATGGTAGGACATACCGATCACCCTTATGCTAGCTAGAGGCAGAAGAGACAGCTATGCTGGGACCTTGACTTGTCCAGGAGACCATAGAGCAGATAGAGTTGATTCAGAAGAGGATGGCTACTGCACAGTCATGATAGAAGTCTTATGCTAATTGAAGGAGATGACCTCTAGATTTCGAGGTTGAAGATTAGGTTTTCCTACATGTCACACCGAGATTGATACACAGGAGGATTAGGAGGCAGGGTAATCTTTCACCGAGGTACGTCGGACCATTCGAGGTGTTGGAGAGAGATTTGGTCCGATTGCTTATTGGTTGCAGTTACCTCAAAGGTACCAGTATTTGCATGATGTCTTCCATGTTTCTCAGCTTCGATGTTACTTCTCAGACCCATATCATGTTTTCCAACCTAAAGAGGTTGAGTTAGAGGTGGATGCATCATTCAAGGAGCATCCTATCTGGATTTTTGATCGAAGTGTGAAGGTTCTCCATGGCCGGTATGTTCCTCTATTACGAGTGCTATGGAAGCACGGGCGAGTATAGGACTAGACTTGGGATAGGGAGGCCAATGTTCGATCATAGTGGTCGGATCTATTCAAGGATTCTTCTTCTATGCCTCCTTGCTAGGGAAATTTGTGGACAAATTTCTTTAAGGGGGGAATTTTGTAAGAACCCGTATCTTCTTTTCAGGTATGTTTTTCTCTTTTCTAGTGTTTTTGAGAAAAGAAGGAGTTTCTGTAAATTTTTAAAGTACAAGCCATGTACTTATATTTACACATCATGTAATCAGTTTCCATAAGTAGCCGTGTGATGTTCGTTTAATGTTTGAGCACACAGCCATGTGTGGTGACTTGGAGGCCGCCTAAAGCGGGGCCCAGTAAGGGTAAGTACACGCCATGTACTTTTTTTTCATTAAACAGACCGGGGTCACGTCTAATTGGCAGAATTATCTTATTCTTCACATTTTTTGACTGAGAACGTCCGTATGATGCCAATCCTTCCCCGATACCCCAATCAAGCATCGGTTCTTCGATTTGACTACCGTCGATTGCATTGGGATCGCCACAGTAAGCTCTTACTTCTTCTAGAGCTTTGTCTCTTAATTTATCCTCTTTCTCATGTTATTATCGGTTGAACATTTTAGAATTTTTTGTAGATCTACCGAATTCTAGGTTGATCCAAGGGCCGATGCTAGAGTATATTGATCATACAACACCAAGGTAGGTGGTTTGTGCATTTCCATAGATGGTATTTGAGTTATATGTACAAAAGTTCCCAATAACCTTGATCGAGGTATTGCGTGTTTACGGTTTTAGCCCTGTTAATTGCATGTTATGCCTGTATTCTTGAGTAGAGGTTAAATGAATGTGAATAGGGCTAACTGATATGATTTGGAAGTGTTTTACCATGCATGTTTTTTCATGACCGTTTGGTCTTTATTAGCCTGTTAGGATTCTTGCTTTCCATTCCTAGTGCTGATAGGATGGAGTAATATTATTTATTTAACATGTTGTTATTCTATAGAATGTTTAGACAAGTAGTTGTTGAGGTATACTCTGGCCGTTATATATTGCTGTTCTCGATTGACTTACACAGGACCGTGAGAACCTGGTGTAGTAGACCATAGGGAGAATGGACGTTGAGGGCTTCTCCAAAGTGTCTGTTTTAATGTTACGATGCAAGACCATAGGGGGAATGGACATAAGTGCTTCCTCAGAGAGTTTGTAGTTCCTTGATGGGGGCCAAAAGGGGAATTGGATGTTGAGTGCTTCCTTAGAGTGCCTTTTAGTTACTGATATAAGACTATAATGGGAATTGACAGTGAGTGCTTCCTCAGAGAGTCTGTGCTAATCTGAACTAGAGGGGTTAGACTATGTGCACTTCCCATAGGGTTTCTTGTGTTTATTTTGGTTGGAACAGAGGGGTTAGGCTATGAGTACTTCCCAGAGGGTTCCCTGCTTATGATTAGCTGCTTAATTAATATCTGTTATTTGAATGCATTTGAAACTATAGGATTGTTTACTTTTGAGTACTTCCTTGTTTAATGATTATCTTTTCTTATTACTTTCCATATATATTCACTAATTATTAGGAACAGATCTTTGGGTAGTTTCCTACTGGGATTAGTGTCACACCCTGTTTGGGTCATGATTTTGGGCCCAAACAGATTATATTTCTACAGGTATAGACAAGGGAAATCGCCCTTCTACTTCAGTTACTTGATTGTTGAGGATCCGGAGAGCATGAGACCAAGATGATGCTTGCGATTCTGTTGGAGTTTATCTGTTTTCTTTTCTATTTTTCTTATTTTTGTATTCCATCATTGTGACTTGTTTGGATACTTTCCTAAACATCTGTATCATGCATCATTATATATATGTGCTCTAGTTGTTTATTACCTCAGTCTTCTACTATTTACTATTGTATGGTATTATACTGGTTCCGCTATTTCTATATGTTTACTTCCGTTGTGTTACCCTGAAAATGAGGGCATAGTTTCCCCACCATCACACCCAAGGCCCTACCTACTAGTCGGCAGCCTCTGGCATTTGGGGAAATGCACATGAGTCCATGTGACCAACCGGGTACGGGGTGCCTCTGGGCAGCTCCCAGAACCGGGATGTTACACTAACCTATACTCTATAGGTGGAAGTGTGTGTATATATATATATATCAATAATCACCAGATCCAATTCTTCCCACTCCACACATAGAGAAATATAAGTATATTAAAATTTCCCCCACTTTGGAGGCCAATCATCTTCACAATGGAAGGACCTATATGCGTATCATCCTTACTTTGGAGGTATCATATCCTCATAGAAATTAATGTGTTTATGGATGTATATATATTCATAATCATACACATATACATTATTATTCCTCTTCTAGAAACTATCTCCTCATATGGAGGAACTGCATATACATATAAATACATATATATTTGTAGTTAATATAAAAACCATAAGCTAGAACCTTACAAGATAATGTCTATAGGCTACATATGTAATACATAGAAAAATCAAGGATATCTATATGAATTATTACAAAGGAAACCTCCAAACATATAAATAATAACAAAACTAGATAGCCAAGAATAACATAAGGTTTCTATATAATAACAGTAGGTATGTTCCACATCATATTGATAGATATTCTCTATATCACAATAATAAATTTCTCTATATAAAAAACATGCATGCATTATATAAATTATAGGCCTAGTTTTCAGAAACAATAGACATACTCTTTATCAATTGTAAACATGCTCTAAATTAGGTAATAGAAATGAATTTAATCAATAAAAAACTTTTTATTTTAAATTCAAATGCATAAGAATAGAGGACATTCTCAATGTATCATCACACTTGGAAAAAACCAGTAAGGCAATGAGCAAGGCATAAGAAATAATTTTTTGTAGTCTCAATAATCCAAATAAGACACTATATGAATTACATGCTAAATGAAAATTCTTGCATAATATAAATTAGGCATATTAAATTAACCAATAATGATATATCATTATGATTATTAATTCACACATTTAATGTTTAGTTTAAGAAACCCTTTTTGACTACACTTTACACAAATAGACTACACTTGTCAATCACCCAACATATGACCTATCTACCCACCATTTAGATATATCACATACAAAGTCACTTAGAAATTCATAAAATCAATACTTTTAAATTTTTATAAATTCATTATATAATTAACATTTAGTTATGGAAAGTTTATTTGAAACTTATATTATAATAGATTTAAAATAAATTAAGATAGGGTTCCAAGTCCTAAATTTAATAAATCATATTTAAGTATGAATAAGGTTTAATACCTACTTTTTAAAACCATTTTCTATTAGATTTTTATATATTAAGGTTTTTTAAAAACAAATAAAAATATATTGTGACCTAAGGGAATGGTTGGAAAACCACTTTCTTGATCATCCCTTTACCAAAATGTCAAAAGTACTTGTTTATGAAACAAGTTTTAAAAGAGAATAGGGGAGTGATTTTTAAAATGTGCTTTGTACAAACTAGTTTAAAAGAAAAAAGTGAAAATATTCAACTAAGAATTTTTTTCCAAAGGAACCATTTTACAAAACAATATTTTATATAAATCTCCACCCACCCTTGATTCTCAAGAGATCCATTTTATTTATCATATTTAAAATCCTTATTTTTTTTATAAAATTATCAATATTTTTATGTTAATTCACACCCTCTCACTTAATAAACAAATATATCACATCACCATATAATAATCCTATTAATTCATGGTTAGGTGTGGTTTATTATCTTATAACCCATTCAAGTTTAAATGGTAAGGGGTAATATACTTCCCTTAATTTAATTTCAATCACAACATGTTACCTTTTGGAAATTCTAAATTAAACCAAGAAGGTTTATTATAAAGGACCACCCAATTAACCTCTCGAGGAAAAAATAGGCAATTAAATTAAGGTATAATAGTAATAAACCATAAATGAGTAAGAATAAAAAATCTATAAAATAACAAGATATGTTGATCGAACTTACTTTATATCATATAAAACTCCTTTGAAAAAAATTAGATTGTTCCGAGATAACCATAAGAAACCATTCATTGATATTTCATGAATATATAATAATATTTATTAATAATTTAAGAAACATAAGGGGCATTCATGTTGTAATATTATCCCAATAATCACTCAAAAGGTTGACACCACCTACCAATACCAATCATGATCTTTCCCAACAATAAAAATCATTAGGTAAACACCTAAAAATCCATAAAAAATATTCCTTATATATTCAGTTCAATTAATCCAGTTTTATAAAAAAGGAATCAGAAATATACAAATAAAAACCATTTAAAAAACCTTGAAAATCCATCTCAAAATATAATAACCAAAATATCTAAAAAATAGCAAAAAAACCTCATAAAATTTAACCCTAGAATAAAAAAAACCATATTACAAAAGATACCTCAATATCCTAGTGCAAAAACACTGATAAACAACATGTAGATGACCTATCTTCACATCTTATAACCATGATAAAATAAATTCTCTCCTTTATATATGAATTCAAATATGCTCTAGTGGAATCCATTCTCTATTCATAACCCAATAGATGAGAAATTAAGATATAAGAGTGCTAATATAGAATAAGTGAAGGATGAGGAAAATAAACTCTAGATTAACCATTAATCACAATAAAATAATATGGGAAGAATATAGTGAAGAGGATCCCAAAGAGGATTTCATGAACCAACTGGGCTACCCATTGGACTGGGCACCTGAGTTGGCCTGTGACATTCCTAAGGAGCATTCCTGATCACCCTGATTTCGTGAAAAGTTCCATAGAATAATATAAGAGAACAAGGTAATGATTTCACCAAATAGATAATATAAACATGGGACTTACCCTTGAAATCCAAGAATGTACATTCTGTATATCAGAGTCTATGAACTGAAGCATTAACTGATAACATATAAAAAAACTAAGGTGGATATATAAAATAAACAAGATAGAGGTATACAAGATAAAAAAAATGACAAAGGAAAAAGATATATAAAGTTAGAAATAATTTATTTTATAGGATTGGCTAACTTGGTAAATATATTCACATTAGGGAAAAAAATAAAACAAACACCCAACCTAATCTCCACGTGACTCAATAAGTCTCTATCCAACCTCAAAATCATGAACACCCCATGAGTGAATAGAACTAAACCTGAACTTGAATCTAAAATGATAAAGTAGGTGTGGGTATAAATATTATCAGGGATTCCAAATAAGCCACATCCCAATTCCCCACATTTAAATAACATATTAATGTCATTCTAGTTTAAAATACAATTATAATATAACTTTTATGTTCTCTTCTAAAACCAACTACCATATCCTTTTAATTTAAAATCAATTAATTAATACCAAAAACTAGACATCATTAAAATCCATTTTCTTTAAATAAAACTAATTATAGAAGGAAAAAAATTTAAAGGAAAACCAAGTTGTTCATAATATTTTTTTGAATAGGCCTCATAATATTTTATAAAACTAGCCATGAATGAGGTATGAGAAAAACATACGCCAACTAGAAAATAAAATGATCTAAAGCATCATGGAGGCATAGTATCTTGAGGAACAATATAGGTTGTGTATATAAATTCACTATAATAAAATACTAGAATTAGATTACAACCAACCTAATTTGAGGGTTTGGGGTTAAAAATTGAGAGTCGATAGATTAAGAATTTCATATTTTTAAAATCTTGAGAAAACTACATAGTTTGGCTGCATGGTGTGCTAAACCATGTGGAAATCATGAGGAGTTCTCTAAAATCACTTATAACCTCTCATAGTTTGGCAACATAGTTTGGGAAACCATGTTCCAACTATGAAATTTTTTTTTATTAAAAACTATATACATTCACATGGTTGCATCATGATTAGTACTAACCGTGTAGTCTAATCATGTACCCTGCACTGAAACTCAAAAATATGAAAATTATAGAAAAAATTAGTTTTAAACCAAGGGAGATAAGCATAGAATCATAAATAGATAAAATAATAATTAAAATAAAGGTTTAGGTGTAACAATTCTCCCTATAATTACACTTTATTCCCTAAAAAAGTCACTAAGATTTAAAAGAAAGAAAAATGAGAAAAATGCTCTAATAGAAAATGGGAAAAGCCATCTGATAGAATCTTTAAATTCACCAAAATCAAATAAAACCATTTCCAACACAACTTTATCCAATTTAAAACTCACAACTATCTGATTTAGTAAAGGTATTATGAGACAGAGACCCATGATATGTCTCCCCACCATTTAAGAACTCACAAGCATGGTTGATTAGTGAGACAAGGGAAACATCTAAGGACCACTATGAAACATGAATCGAGATTCCATCTGAAATGGCCTCAAACTGAACACCCATATAGAGAACCTCAAATATAACCAAAAATATAATACACACTTATCTAAAAATAAAATGACTTATAACTCCAAAACCACAAAACATGGAATAATGATCAATGACATCAAGGTAAAAAAGGCCAAAATAATAGTAATAGAGCAATAAACATCTCCAAATAATTTTCAAACTATAAGAAAATAAATTAAATATTTAATTCAATTTAAAAGAGAAAATATAAAATAAATAAGTGTCATGTCACACACCAACATTTTTCAAATTAGGAAGAGAAAGGAAAGTGGCACAAACCAACATCATGCCTCATAAAAATAACATGGGCTCTAACCTTAGGCCAAAAAACAAGAAAAAGGTAACCTAGGAATGTATGACCAGACCATCTCTTATGGTGAACCCTATATAAAATATATCCAATTCCAGCTAACACATCCACTCAACTTATATTACATTAGTCTTAGTTACCAAAATCACACCCTAAGGTTTGTCCCATGCCCAATAACACTGGAGTAAAACTTACCACGACCACAACAACAAAAATCCCTCAAAATACCATATACATTGAATAGGAATAAAATAAAATCAAAGATAACTACATCCATGAGTTCAAATCCATGATTAAACCTAGAGAAAAGCACATGTGTCTATAGTAAACTAGGATCAGAAGGACAAGAGAACCCTAAAAGAGTCTCTATGTAACATCAAATAACTCCCAAATGAAAAGGGGACTCAAACAAAATTTCCAATCAAAGACACATCCAATAACTCAAAAAGAAAAAATTTATATCTCTAAAAAGAACATGGTATAGAATATCCCAAAACAAGAGGCCAATGATTAATAATGGGAGAAAATAAAAATAAGGTATATCTAAATAAAAGGTCTTGGTCTACCACTCCACTCAGAGTATGGGTAGGAATAAAACCTAGAGTGGTTAATCATGATTAAAAGGTGATATAAATATAAATGAATCCCTAAAATACTAACTCGAAGATTCTATAGGAATGTCCTGGGAGGCATACTATAAATAAAAAAGAGTGAAAGATCTATCAAATTATCTAAAATTTTAAATCGATTATGATCAAACATAAATTTCAACTCACATTAACAACTCAAGAGAATAAGTAAAAATAAATGAATGAAACCTTAAACCATGGAAAAATAAAAAATAAAAAACCACCATTTAAATAATTTTAAAATCTAACATAAATTTCAAATCATAAAACTCCCTTTTTAAACTATTTGAAAACTGAGCACCTTAGTTTTAAAACTTAAGTTCTAAAAATTATTTATTAAAATATTTTCAAGATTCCAACACCCATAAAATCAACTTACATTCTATATTAAAAGGAAACTTTATTTTAAAACTTAACTTATAACCCAACCCACACTATCTTAAATACACCATTGAAATATATTTTAAAAGTAAAATACATCACCTTTGTCTCAAAACATCTTGGAAAATACCTTTAATTTTTTAAAATATACAATTCATTACTAAAACCACATTAAAATTTTAAAACACCAAGTTTTTACATTCAAGAAACACCTCAACATAATTAAAAATATGTTCCATTAATTTTAAACCGAGATCCATTTATTTAAAATTAAATCACCATTAATTTAAAAACATCAAAAATTAAAACCAAATTTCAAGTTTTATACAATTAATATCTTTGAAATTTTTAAAATAGATTTTCATTTAATAAATCCTATTAAAATCAATTTAAACTACATAAATTACATGGAGGTTACCCTTTATTAACTCCCAATAATATCCATCAGTAACCCAAGGTAATTCAAGCTAAAAAAAACTCCAAAAATGAAAATTTGAGGGGGGATAGTGATAGTTCATGATTAGGACGTATGGTTTGGAGGACCATGAACAATCCATGAAAACATCATTATAAGGGGATCATAAATAATCACATGGGTCCATAAAATTTTCTAGGCCATGTGGTAAAATCAGGCACTTTTGGTTCTTCCTTATCTCTCAATCAAAAAAACATTAAAAGCCTCTAGAACACCCATAAAATGTAATAAAATCTCAATAACCACAAATATAAACCAAATAAAACTTTTAATAAATAAGGAAAGATAAAAATTCAAAATTCATAACCTGACATCCCATGGAAGCTCAAATTTTAGAGTGAGTAAGCACTAGCTAGACTCTTCTTGCTTCTATCTTTTGAGCTCTAATGATCCTAGATCCTATCTACCAGACACAACCAAATAACAAAGGGTGGATTTAGAACCTTGGACCTCTAAATATCCAAATTTATTGTATCATTTTTCTACAAACTAATCCAGGTAACCCCTTTGACCGAGCACCCTAGATGGACTGTGACATCCCCGAGGCACGTTCCTGATCAACTTGGGGTGGAGAAGAGTTCTATTGAATCATATATGAGTATAGATAAAATATTTCTCACAATATATAAGATAAACAGAGGAATTAACCTTGGAATCATAGCATTACCATTTTATATATCAGATTCCATGGGCATAAGCATTATGAGATAACATATAAACAAAACTAAAGAATAAATAATAAATTAACAAGACAAAGGTAAAAAAAACTAATATAAAAGATACCTAAAGCTATAAATAAATTATTTTACAATAATTTTTGACCTGTCCAATAAAAACAAAATAAGGAAAAATAATAAACTAAACAAACTCTAAATCCAATCTCCATGTGACTCTATATTTCACCATCCAACCTTAAAACTATGATCACTCTATAAGAAACTAGAATTAAAACCGAACCTAAAACAAACATAATAAAGCAGGGATGATAATAAATCTTAATAGGTATACTAAATAAACTACACCCCATTGCATCACCTTTAAATAATTTTTTATGTCATGCTTGTTTTAAATAAAATTACAATATAATATTTACATTATCTTTTAAAATAAATACCATAAAATTTTCATTTAAAATAACTTTGTTTATAAAAAACTATCCATCATTGAAATATATTTTTTTAAAGAAAAACACTTATATAAGTATCACAATTTAATGGAAAACCAAGTATATTATAATATGATTTTAATTATACCTCATAACATTTTATAAAACAAGGCACAAATAAGGAATACAAAAATCATAAGACAACTAGTAAATAAAATGATCTCAAGCATCATGAGATCCTAGGATCTCAGGGGACAATATTGGATGTTTCTATAAATTAACTATAATAAAATACTTATTCCATATAACAACCAAACTTCCCTAACACCCTATGTTTCTCTCCCTTTCCTAAATGAGGGGGAAAATCCCACAACCAGAATAAAGTCTATCTTAGGGCCACTAGTTAGAGCATGATCCTAAACTAGTGCAACATGTGTATCTATAATTCCCACCTAAGTACCCATGGAATTCCATGATAATGAAATATTGGTGATAAAAACCATTAATAAATTATAATATAATCATATAATAATCTTATCATCAACTTTGAACATGATTTAGAGAAAAAAACATTCTTTTTCATTATTAATAATATTCTATATAGACATTACCACTCTATGGTGTGAATCATATTGAAAAAATAATTTTAATATAAAAAATAATCCCAAGGGAATATGCAAGGGTGGGTTTTAATTATGAAAAGTTATCATCCAATGTGTCAAATGATCCCTACATACACTCTTTAGAAAACAAGCCATAAACTACCTTTTTCAAATTATTAAAAAACCTTTAGAAATTTAGGAAAAATTAAAACCTAATTTTAGTACCAAAATACATCTTAAAAATCAGAATATACATTTACCAAAATCCATTCAGGAATTTTATTAAACACACAACATGCGTAGTTGAGTAAAAAAATTTAACCATATTTTTAAATTAAACAATCTTTTATATTGAAATGAAAATCAAGTGTAACTTGATTTTAATAAAAAAATTATCAAAAATCCTTAATAATATCATTTAATAATAAAATAATGAATTTAAATATGAAATTAATTATGATTCTAATACTTAAAGTCTAATTCAAGGGGAACCTACCTTAAATCGAATACGAACAAGTCTCTTCCTATAATCATGTTCCGAATCCATCATGAGGTGTAAAGAATGATTATTAGAGACTTGAAATGTACCTTAAAATAAAGAAAGACAAAATTAAAATAAATACAAGCATTGAAATCGGATGATGAGACCATAATTAGGCAAGAAAAATGGATACTAGGGAAGAAATAAAGAGAGGAGATTGTTAGAGAGGGATTACCTTAAGAATCATTTCTTGAAACTTGAATAAATACCTTCTAATAACTATAAGAGGAAGAGGAAACCAAGTGGGAGAGATCTTCAGGCCATGTGATTGGAGTGGGAGGGAAAAGATGGGTATGAGGTAAAAAATTGTTGGAGGGTAGATTAGGAATTTCACATTTTAAAATCCTAGGAAAATCACATAGTTTGGCCACATAGTTTTCCAAAACATACATAAACCATATAATATTCATTGGACTCACCTGCCACATTACATATTTTGGCTACATTATTTTGGAAACTGTGTTCCAATCATGTGAAATGGTTATGTTAAAAACTACATAAATTCAAATGGTTGATGTACAATTAGTACTAACCTTGTGGGATAACCATATGACCCACACTGAAACTTATAAATTTAAAATTTTCATGGAAAATAATCCCAAAAATCAAGGATAAAATAATATACTTAGAAATAGATAAAATAAGAATGAAATTGAAGGTTAGAGTGTGACATAGAATCTCTCAAATTAATGGGAAGAGTGGGGTTTTAATAAAAAGTCCAAATGGGTTTAAGAGGTTCCAAAGGAAATGAACAAAACACCCCACATAAAAAAACCCAATATAGGCCTACTGGGTACCTAGTATAGTTCCACCAAGTACTCTGTGGCACCCCTAAGTGAATCCCCTCTTCCATTCATCTCACTAGGTACCTAATGAAACCCCACCAAGTATAAACTATCATTTGTAGCAAATTACTATAGGCGACACCTCCTTCCATCAGACTCTAACCCCTAAATCACATAAAAAACCTTAAACCATATCCAAAAATACCTCAAACACCATTTTTAAACTTTTAATTTGATAACAGAATCTTAAATTAACCCAAAAAATCAAACGAGATCACTTTTCCATCACTCAACTCCACAAAATCTTATAAAAATTAAAATGATTGGAACATGGGTAATTACACTAAAACATTAAGAAATAATTTCAACATTATTATCCTAATACATTAACCATTTTGGAGGTGTTAAAATCATGAACAAGGAACAATGAATGAGATTACTATACTAAAATAGACATAGAACAATTGAAACTTCTAACAAATGATGATCGATATAAATAAAGTACAAGTATGGAATATATTATAAATGAATATAATAGATGAATATAAAAGGTAATAAATTTTAATAAGGTTATTAAATAGATTATTTATGAGTTTAAGTTGATTATATAAGGGGTTAGAGTGCATTCAAGAAAGGTGATAGAAAATTTAAGGGGTTTTATTTTAATCACTCATATTATTTGAGATCCTATATATCAAATATTAATTTGAATGATTTTAATATATTATTTATCTAAAATATATTAATATTTATATTTTGTTCATTTCTAGATATTTTCATAAAAATATATTTCTCTCCCAATTAATTTATTCTTAATTTATATCATACGATGTTCATATGAGGATTATCATCTCATTTTTATTTCTTTGAGAAATATTCCATGTTATTAATCTATTTTCATTTAAATGGTGTATAAACTACCCCAATTACATATTTCATCATAATTTACTTTTGATTCCTGATATTTATAATTCCATTTAATGTTCTCTCTTTCATTAAATTTTTATTAATGCATCACTAAATTTTTAAGGGGTTTCTTGACTTAATATTCTTTCATTGAGTCTTACTATTTGTTCTCTGAATATGTTTTTATAATTTTTATATATTTTACCTCTTTTATATATCATGTTGTATTTTCAATTTATTTTTAGGTAAATTACATTTCCTTATCAAAATATTATTTTTGATTGATTCTTACATCATAAAATGCATCATTGTAAAGGAAAATTTCTACCCTCTATTTTAGTCATTTATATTCTATATCCATGTCCTTTATTACCAAAAATATTTATTTTTTATTATTTTAAAAGTTAAATATTCATTCTCATATATACCTTTCATATTTCTAATCATTTCTATTCAAAAGGAAATTTTACATCCATTTAATTAATTTAGGTTACTTAAAAATCATTAAAAATTAGTATAAATGATTTATTTCAACTTCTATACCATTTTTTATCTATCACACCAAGTATATTATATTTTACCTTTATTTATTTTCTTGTAACAACCATGAACCAAATACTATAATGACATCAAATATGTTCTCCACAATACCTTATCTACACCTCTCGATTGACAATGGCTATCATAAATACCGAGGGATGAATAATACATATGTGGGAGATGGTTTCCCTCTTTGAATACTAAATAAATAATAATAAATATTCCTTATAAAATTTTATAATGAAATTTTTAGTTATATAATATATGAACAAAATGGTTTCTAACCACTAAAAAATACATGTTTGTTAAGTTACCTGGACAATAAGAGATGAAACCCATTATATCTCTATAAAAATACATAAAAAATTAATCACATCCATAAATTTAAAAAAATAAATGAAACTAGGTAAAAATATTTATTCACTTACTAAGGGATAAAAAACCTAAAAAATAAAAGTGGAAATTCAAATGAATGAGAACTCACATATAGACAATAAAGGGAAACCCTTATACACTCACATGATTTTTCCATCCTAAATCCAAAAAACCTCCACCCAAAACACAAAATCTATATGAATATTGATCCCATTCCCTATAGATTTTCCTTTCCTAGGATCATGTATAAAAGTGTCTACACACACCCTAAATTGGGACATATGTAGGGTGTGAGTATGGTGTACCTAGCATGTAGTTAGCACCCCAACATTACCTTATTATCATAAATTAAAATATATGTATTAGTAATGTAATTAAAGAGGAATAAATGAAAAAATAGGCAATATTTCATATATATTAATCAAAATTAAATATAAGGGAAAACTTATAACCCATAATGTAAGGAGGGTCCAAAAATATTTACCTACTTTTACACTGAGATAAGAATCTAAGATGAATTAGTATACCAAATAAGGGTGAAATAATCATTTTAGGAGAAAGGGTATCTTGTATAATAAGGCAAGGAAATATTTCATCCCATTAATTCAGGAATAAGGGAATATGCATACTAAGTAAGGGTTTTATATGGATAACCCATTATATTAAATTAGCTATTAATATGAGGAGCACCTTCTTATCCTTTAAATAATAATCATATAAACTTTTAAATATTCTTATCAATCATCGGTTTATAATTACACTTTATAAATATTACTAAAAATTAATTAATGAGTCATTATTGCTATATATATACTTATAAGTCATCGATCACAAGACAAAATTTAATTAAAACTAAAGAGGAAATTATTATGTGTAATTTATATACCTATATAAAATAAAACTTAACATGAATAAAATGAAGTTTATATCCAATAGGTAGATAATAAAATAATAAGGATTTTTTTATCAAATTAAAGGCAATATGATATGATCACCACAAACCAAATTAATTGAGAAATTTACAAAATTTATAAAAAAATTAAAAAATACAACATTAATTAGGAACAATTTGTTTAAATTAAATTCACCCTGTATTATACCACTTGTATAATAAATATTTAATATTATGAGATTAAGAAGGGTTCAAATATTGAAATCAATAAAGAAAGGCCCCTTAGGGTAAAAATAAAGAAAACACACCACCACTAGAAGGACAAGACCAAACTTTGTTTCCCTAAGGATCAAATCCCATGAAAACTAGACATAAAGACAACCAAAGTATTTAATGAATCTCCTATGACCTAGGTTAATATAATATAATATTTTAGTTACTTCCCAGGAGAAAAAAATATTGTAGGAGATTAGAAGAAGTCCTACCTAAATCCTCACTAAAGACGAGATCCCATGACCTCTTGGAAGTGATTAGTAAAAATATTCATGATGGGTATTATTGATAGGAAATAAAGGAGAGGAAAATATTGGAGGATATGGAAATGAAACTTAAATGAGGTAAAATCCCAAGTAAAAAGGTTATTAGGGGTAAAATTATAAAACAAAAAGATTCATTTTACCTTAAATATAAAAAAAAAATTATAATTACACTAGGTAACAAGTATACTCCACCAAAATTTGGTGGATATATTTTCTATAGCTCACTAATTTCCATACAGTACTAGATAAAAGTCCTATAGGTACCTAGTGCTATCCCAACACTTTGGTTGTAACGACCCGAACATTTATAAATAAAACTACCTTTATTTTGATTTAATTAAATGTCTTATAGATATAGGAAACAAATGAAATTATTTTATTATATCCAATTGAAATTTAAATGACAATTAATTATATTTACAATTGATAATATATCTATTTAACGATGATCACATGACTAGTATAAATATAGGGTTTTAACAAATCCTTTTAGCACATACAAAGGAAGTGATGACCTTAACCAGTAGGATCATACCATAATAAGCACATTTATCAGAGCTTCTAAGGGAGATATTATTTCTGGGATTTTCCCTAGACCACGCCCAATCCCATATCCAACAACTTAAGCCTGAATGAAACCATTTACGGGAGAAGTTCAAGCTCATCGAGATCATGACCCAAAACATTTTAACCAAATGACCCCATTAAATACCCACCATCGTGCACCTTACTCTTAGGGGATATTTTTTTTGTAATATAGGGATATGTATTAATAACTTAGAAATAACATTGTGTACATTATTTTTTATAGAATAATGAATATATTTTCCTTCCTATTATTGTTACTTTGTAAATGATTTTTAAAGTACAAATAGTATTTTTGGTTAATATTCAAAATCAGTTAAGAAATATATTTTGATGAATTAATATATTTTTTGAAGTAAATAATATTTTAATAAAATATTATTATTAAACTAATTTTTAAAATTTAAATGATCATATAATTTTTATTAAGTTGAATGTAATTTTTATTAGGGTTCAAAAAATCGTATTGTCAAAAAACCCATCAATTTTCAATAAATGTCTATTTTTATTTTAAATGTGAAAATTCAAATATTTATTAAATTATTTAGATAAAATGAATATTATTTTTGGAATCAGAATTTTGAAATTATCCATTGGTGAATTTTTTATAATTTTCCGAGACAGTCGAATTTTTGGGTAAAAATTAATTTTCATATAAATATACAGTGTGTTTTATGAAATCATAATGAAAAAATAATGATGTAATAAATACTATAAATGGTATATTATGACAAATTTATATTTTAAATTTAAAATAATGTGATTTTAGGTTTATTTTATTTGTTTTATAAAGCCTTAGTGAATCCTCCAAGACTTATATTATATTTTAAGATTTTAAAATAATTTCTTTGAAAGTGTGAATCACCTCCACATAAGAAAGGGCAATATTTTATTATATTCAGACCTTTTACTTATAAAATAATGTGTATAAATCCCCTTTTGTAGAAACCACGGGCAAAATCCATGGGATGGTTTGTGGTTTTGAATATTTTATTATGTAGTGTCCAAAACCAAAATAATAAAAAATACCCCTCCTTCCATATATAAACCCACCCAAGATCTCATTTATATTCACTAAAACTCCTTTATTATCATCAAAACTCTTCCCTATAACCCCTATAGTCCTCCCAAGGAACCCCCAATCTCCCAATAATCCTCTCTTAATCCTTTGGAGTCACACATCCAAGTAAGGGATTTCTCTCATCTCCCTTGAATTCAAACAACTTATTTGAGATTAGTCTTTTTAATTATAATTGATTATATTTCCATTAATTTTTAACCATTAACTTAATTTAAAATTTATTTTATTTTTATGAGGTATCGTTTATTCCCCCCTCATTTGTACCCTTACCTAAGCCGTTACTTTGCTGAAATTTCGTAAGGGATTTCTCTCTTCTCATTTCCATTCAAGCACTTCTTTTTATATTATGATTGTTAAATTACATTTTCATATGTTGGTATATGAAGTTACATGATACCCTTACTAAGAATTTTATGTCTAAATTATGATATCTTCCTTTCACTCTCATTAATCCCCCCTTTAATCCTTCATGTACACCCATTAATATGCTGAAATTCCATAAGGGATTCTCTCTATCCTCTTTCAATCAGGCACTTCATTTATGATATGAATTTTTTATTTCTATTTTATTATGTTGGGATACATTCCTACATATCACACTTACTTTCAACTTGTTTTTATAAATTATGATATCCCCTTTTCACTCTCATTTAACTCTCATAAGGATCTTTACGTACACCTGTTACCATGCTGAAATTCAGTAAGGGTTCTTTGGCTTTCTCCTCTTTCTTCAAGTTTCTTTATAATGTTACGCCTTCTATTAAAAATTAATTATCTTGGGGAATGTCCTTCCATGTACCTATTACTATCCATTTCATGTCTAAATTATGAGATATCCTTTTCTCTCTCATCAACCCATTTTATGAATTTCTACATGATGTCGTTATGCTACTGAAATTGCACCACGATTTACCATGACTATGTAGTGAATACCATACCTATTTCTCTATCAAGGGTATTCACCATCATGTATATATAATTATTTATTGAGTAATTACATGTATTTATTCTAAATTCCTTGATATTGGAATAAATTATGTTGTTTAATGAATCCATGTTATATGATCTATGTGGCACACTTAATCATGAGATTGAAATGTTTATGAGGGGTGTGCCTTGATAGAACTCTAAATCATTGGGTATTGTTTTGTATCATGATTTTTCATGTTGGGACAAGGTTTTACTTGATTCCTTTATTTTAATTTTTCCACCATGAAGTCTTGGTGGTTTAGATTTGGCTTATGTTTATGATGCAATGTTTTAAGTTGTTTCCACATTTCCATGTTATGATTACCATGATATATCATGCCTTATTATTCATATTATTTTTATGATCTATTTTTATTCCTATTGTATAAAATATATTTTCTTCCTCATGTTATTCCATTTTTATTCTATTACTAGTATTTATAGCTCATCCCTTTCTTATGTATGTCCTGAGGTTATCCCATGCAGTGTTAAATACAAAGAAATGTTTTGGTCATGTCAAAGAAGTTTTCAATAATATGTTGTATTTCATGTTTTAAGTTGTTATGTAATGTTCCTAAACCCCAAATACCCTAGACCTATTGATCTTATAAGTTGTATTAAGTGAAATTTTATGTAATAAATCATGATTAAATGTAAAATAAAAGTAGGGTCATTATAGTTGGTATTAGAGGATAAGTTTAGTTATTTTTGGGATTAGGATTAGAAAACCCTAGTGAAAGTCCTTATGGATAAGACTAGGTGTAAGAAAACATCCCTAAATTTGTGTAATTATAGAGTAAATAGTTTATCAAGAAAATTCATCCCTTTCTAGATACTACAAGTGGATGTGGTTATGTCACAAATGTACCTAGGAGTAACAACTCCGACAAGGTTTTCTGGGCTTGAGTTGGGGTAACCTGGTACACGACAATGGGCCTTACTGTGCACTTGACTTTATATTCATAGGGTATATTCTTTGGTAAATTTATAATCTCATTACAAACCATTATTAATAAAGAAAAAAAAATCCCATAATAATATATTTTAGGAAGTAGATCAGTGGTGGAAATTGATCAAGAATATAGAGCCCGAGGAAGATATTAAAGCAATGGAGTGGAATGAATTCCATAAAATGTTTTTTGATTAATATTTTCCTCACACCCTTCATCTTAAGATGGAAATAAATTTACTTGAAATTAAGAAAAATGATAATGAATCTGTTGGGGGTGTGTGTGGAAAACCTAACAATACTTGCATGATATACCTCCTATTTTTTTGTTACCCCCGAATGCAAGGTTAACCACTTATTTTGTTGGATAAATCCTAGCCTAAAAAAAACCTTAGAAATACGTGACTTTGATAGCTATGAGGAAATTTTATGATGTGACCTCAAAGTTGATATGGATATCGATGAATCTTAGGGGTATCATGGGGATAAGAAGAATAAAGTGGACTTTAATTATGGTGGTTTGATGAAAAAATATAATGGTGCTAAGAAATTACAGCACCCCACTTTCCAAAGGTGCAAAAAGAAGCACCTAGAAAATTTCCTAAGGGGAACAAGGAAATTATTTTGATGTAGAAGATAAGAGAACTTGTCCAATGATTGATAATAGGAGAAACCCACCAATGTGACTAAGGAAAGTAACAATCCATTCAACCCTCAATGCATTGTTTATTGCTATAAATATAAGGAAACACAAAACTTTGCAAACATGAGCCCTAACCCAAGAGTTTTTAGAGGCAACCAACAACCTCCAAGGAAGTAAGGGGGAGATTTTTCCATCACTACTACTAAAGTGAATCCTGAAAATTAAGTGGTGATATGTATGCTAGTTATTCATTCAAGAATAGTTAATGTACTTTTTGATTCTAGTTCTACACATTATTTTATATCATGAAAGTTTAATAGAACTATTAAAAATCCACCACAAATCATGGAAGTTAAGATGCTGGTGAAAATGAAAAATGGGGCAATTATTGCATCCAATGTATATAACTCCAACCCTATCACAATTTTTGGATTTAACTTCCAAAAGAACCTTATCATACTTACCTTGGTGGAAATTTATGCAATTTTGTGAATGGATTGACTTTTCCTATACAGATCCAACTTAAATTTCCATGAGAGAGAAATCACTCTCCATATGGAGAATCGACTCCTAATTCTATACAAGTGCAAAGAGAAGGATGAATCTTATTTAGTATCACCATATTAAGAATGGATATTATTTCTCTATGAGAAAGAATATCTATCTCAAATGATTGATTCTAAGGAACAAACCATCCTCAAAGGCATGCCTATTATGAGGGAATTCACTGATGTGTTTTCTGAGGAATTGCATGGTCTTACTCCTAGAAGGGAGGTTGATTTTTCTATCGATCTTATACATAGGGAATTGCTAATATCCAAGACTCCATAGAGAATGGATGTTGTGGAACTTGAGGAAATATATAAACAACTACATGAGAATATGGATAAAGGGTTTATATTCCCAAGTGCTTCACCATGGGGTGCACCAGTTCTCTTCGTCAAGAAGAAGGATGGGTCAATACGCATTTGAATTGATTATCATGAGCTCAACAAAATCAAGATAAAGAACAAGTATCCTTTTCCAAAAATTGATGACTTGTTTGATCAACTATGTGGAGCACAATACTTCTTCAAGGTGGATCTATGGTCATGATATACCTAGTAAGGGTGAAGAAGGAGGGTATCCCCAAGACAACTTTTCATAAAAGGTATGATCATTATGAGTTCATAGTGATTCCATTAAAACTCATTAATTCTCCAAAAATCTTTATGGACTTTATTAATAGAGTATTTAGAGATTACCATGAAAAATTTGTTGTAGTATTTATAGTTAATATTTTAATATACTCCAAAACTAAGGAGGATCATTAGGACTATATAAGCATTGTTCTAGAGACCTTGTGAAAGGAGAAGCTCTATGAAAAGTACAACAAGTGTGAGTTTTGGTTAAAGGAAGTCTCATTCTTAGGGAATATCATCATAATAAATAAGATATCTGTGGATCCTTCCAAGAAAAAAGTAATTGAGGGATGGTTGAGGCCAACATCTATGACATATATATATATCTTTCTTGGGTTAGCTTGATATTATCGCCGATTTGTGAGAAATTTCTCTCAATTATCAAACCCTATTACCAAGATAACTCATAAGGGAGTCAAATTTTCTTGGAATTATGAATTTGAAGAAAGATTTATAGAGTTTAAAAGGAGGATTATCACTACCCCTATTCTCACACTACCCACATGTGGGGAGTTTTTTTGTAATTTTCAATGATGCTTCAAAGAAGGGATTGTGACTTGTGTTGATGAAAAATGACAAATTCATTGGCTACACCTCAAGACAGATGAAAATTCAGGAGAAAAACTATCCCATACACAATCTAGAGTTAGTAGCTATGATATTTTCATTGAAAATCTAGAGGCATTATGTCTTTGGAGAGAAGTGAGAAATATACAGGGTTCAAAAAAGTCTCAAATATATATTCACATAGAAAGAGATGAATATAAGCCAACAAATATGGTCAACTCTTATTAAGGATTATTACTTCTCAATGAACTACTATACTGGGAAAGCAAAAAAGGTGGCAGATGCTCTAAGTATAAAGGACCCATCAATTCTATCATTGATGAGAATTGAGAAGGATTCTAACTTCTTATACTTGAAGAATATGGAAATGTGAATCATAAATAAAATAATATCATTAATCCTTTCACAAATGATTGCTCAACCAGATATTTTGGAAATTTTAATGGATGATAAAAAAGATTATGTGGTAATTCAAAAGAAAGTGGAAACTACCAGAAAAGTGAAATCCGCAGAGTTCAATGTTAATGAAGAAGGAATTGTTAGATTTGGGTCAAGACTATGTGTTCCATCAAACCCTAGGTTAAAGAAAGAACTTTTGGATTATGCATATAGTTAGAATTTCTCCATTCACCCAAGAAACACCAAGATGTATTGTGACCTCTAATAACACTATTGGTAGGATAACATGAAGAAAGAGATCTCATAATATACATCAAAGTGTCTGGTATGTCAGCAAGGGAAGTATAAAAAGGAAAAATTCTAAGAGGATGATGCAACCATTACCCACACCAACATAGAAAAGGGAAAACATCACCATGGACTTTGTTACCAGACTTCCAGAGACATCAAAAGGAAACAATTATATCTATGTTGTTGTGGATCATCTTACAACAATAGCACACTTCATTGTGATTTGAGAGGATTTCTCACTGGATCAACTAGCATAGATATACACTAGAGAAGTGGCAATGCTGCATGGAGTACCAATATCGATTGTATCCGATACAGATCCAAGATTTATAGGAACAATAGGGGCATATATACCCTGATAGGGGGGGGGGTGAATCAGAGTATGGATATTCTTTTCAAAATTCTTCCTGCCCCACTGGATCTTGACCTATTTATTAAAAGGGTCACTTTGTTTGCACTTATGTGTTAATGTTGATCACTTATTTTTATCTTTATCTGATGGTTATGCTTTAGATGCAATGAAGGGAAGAAAACAGGCAGACATAGAGATTTTTACTTGGTTCACCCTCACTGGGCTACGTCCAAGGAGCATACAATGGCGATGTACCGCTGTACCAATTTCACTAAGGCTTACTGCCAATAATGTTCGGGCTAGATCACTTCTATGCCCAGGCTCACTGCCTTTACAATGTTTAGGGTTAGCTCACTACTTCCCAAGGGCCACTACATATTTCTCTCTCTCTGGATCACTGCCGGTGGAGAGGATCACCTTCTTCCTCTTCTTAAGCTCACTGCTCTGGAAGGGAATCTGCTCACAGTTTATAAACCTGTAGGTCTCTTCATTTGCATGAATACATGCATCCTTAACTGTTGATGGATGCTCTGTTATAGTCCAAATTTCATCCACTTATGAATACCACTTTGCCTCTTAACTACTGGGAAATTTCTTTGGAAACACCTTCGCAAAGCACCCTACTTTGCGAGACTCCCAATTTCGCGAAGCTCAGACAAGCCTTCGCGAAGGACCTTCCTTTTCGCGAAGCTCAAAATTTCACTGAGCTCAGACCATCACAAAGCTTAGGCATTCGCAATCCTTAGGCCTTCGCTAAGCTCAAGGCGTCGCAAAGCGACTTCCCTCGCGAAGCTCACTGAGCCAACGCGGAGCACACGTCTTTCGCGGAGCTAGAATAGCCGCCGTGAAGCTCCTCTTTCGCGAAGAATACTGCCTTCGTGGACTTCCTTCACGAACGAAGATCAAAGTATTTTCTATGAAAATTATCTCTACTTCTCTCGAGGGGTTCAGCCTCTATTTATAGGCAATTCCACCGACCCTCAAACTTTCCACGTGAAGTCAACGCCATGTCATCTCAAATCGCGAAGCTCTGAAGTTTCTGCCAGAATTCTGTCTAAATCGCGAAACACCACGACAATTTTTCGATCGCAGAGCTCGTCGTAATCACAGAGTATTACCATCAACAATCCTTCGAACCTTCGCAGTGAAGCTCCCTCGTAAATCCCTTCACCGCCACGATGCGCTTCAACTCTACCGTTCGCGAAGCTTTGACTTAATCGCGAAGCATCACCACCTCCATTTTTCTGGTCTTCGCGAAATCCAATCCATGCATCCTCTCTTCGCGAAATTCATGCCTTTTCCAAATAAAAATATGATCTTCATGGAAATACTATTTTCGCGATGCTCACCAAAATCTAAATTTTGGACCCCAAAAATTTGGTAAACACTGGGAAACGGCGTCACCTTGTACTGCTCTTTTGTACCGCCTCCAGATCGTCCTTTCCTTTTTCATCGTTCTTTGTCAACATGGATTGTCAAAAAATTCTCTGGAACTCGAAAATTCTCCATGGAAACCTGCTTTTTCAACAAACACAATCAACCCAAAAATACTGCAATGTTACCTTAAGGGATTTTTGCCCAACAAAGATTCACCTCTACATTTTGGAAGAGTATTCAGTATTCTCTAAACACTGAGCTAAAATTTAGTATGACTTATCATCCTTAAAATGATGGCCAATATGAGAAGACTATCCAAAAACCTGAGGATATGTTAAGAGATTACTCAATGGACTTCAATGGTAAATGGGACCAATATGTTCCTTTGTTGGAGTTCTCTTAAAACAATAGTTTCCATTCAAGCATCCAAATGGCCCCTTATGAAGCCCTTTATGGGAAGAGGTGTAGAACACTAGCATGTTGGGATAAAGTTGGGGAATTAAAACTTCTAGGTTCTGAAATGGTTGAAGAAATGGTGGAGAAGTTTAAGACCATACAAAAGCACATAAAAGTTGCTCAGAGTCGAAAAAAGATCTATGTTGATAATAAATGATGAGAACTAGGAGTTTGATGTTGGACACATGGAATTCCTCAAAAAATATCCATGTAAGAGAGTGATGAGATTTTGGAAGAAGGGAAATCTTAGTCCAAGGTACATCGTTAATTTTTAGATCCTTGACTGCATCAGAGTAGTGTCCTATCGACTAGAACTCCCACCAAATATATCTTAAATACATGATGTATTCCATGTATCCATCTTAAGGAATCACATCCTAGACTCATCACATGTACTCAATCCAGAGGTAGCACCATTGGAGAATGATCTTTCTTATGAGGATCGGTCAGAGAAGATCTCAGATCATAGAGAAAAAGTTCTACGAAATAAGATAATGCACCTCATCAAAGTGTTTTGACGAAACCAAAAGTTTGAAGAAGCAACATGGGAACTAGAGGAGGTGATGAATCAAAGTTATCCTCATATGTTTTAGTATAGGAAAAGGAAATTTTTTGGGTAAAATTTCTTAAGGGGAAAAGTTTGTAAAGACTCAAAAATATATGAATAAAATATACTTTCTTTTGATTTAATTAAATGTATTATGGATATAAAAAACAGATGCACATATTTATTATATCCAATTGGAATTTAAATTATAGATAAATATCTTTACCATTGATAATATAGCTGTTGAATAGTGATCACATGACTAGTATAAATATAGTGTTTTAACAAATCCTTTTGTCATAGAAAAAGGAAGTGACAGCCTCTACCAGAAGGATAGTACCTTATGAATCCCATTTATCGGATCTTATGAGGGAGATAAAATTTATGATATTTACCATATACCAATCCCAAGATGATATCCAACAACTTTAGCATGAGAAATACCACTTATAAGAGAATTTCAAGATCATCGAGATCATGACCCAAAAAATGTTCATCAAACGACCCCATGAAAGCCCCACTATCACACACCTTACTCTTAGGACATATGATGGTGCAATAAAGGGATATGTATTAATAACCTAGAAATAATATTATGAACATTATTTTTTATAGAATAATGAATATATTTTTCTTCCTATTATTGTTACTCTATAAATGATTTTTGAAGCACATATAGTATTTTGAGTTAATATTCAAATTCAATTAAGAAATATATTTTGATGAATTAACGGATTTTTTGAAATAAATAATATTTTAATAGAATATTATTATTAATTTTTTTAAATTTAAATTATCATATAATTTTTATGAAGTCGAATGTATTTTTTTAGGGCTCGAAAACTCGTATTGTCAAAAAACCCATCAATTTTCAATAAATGTACTTTTTTATTTTAAATGTGAAAATTCACATAATTATAAAATTATTTAGATAAAATGAATATTATTTTGAAAAGCATGATGTAAAAATTATCTAATGGTGAATTTTTCATAATTTTTTGAGATAATCGATTTTTTTGGGTAAAAATTAAATACCGTATAACTATACAGTGTGTTTTATGACATCATAATGACACAATAATGATGTAATAAATACTATAAAAGGTATATTCAGACAAATATATGTTTTAACTATTAAATAATATGATTTTAGGTTTATTTTTTTTATTTTATAAAGCCTTAGTGAATCCTCCAAGACATATATAATATTTTATGATTTTAAAATCATTTCTATGAAAGTGTGACTCACCTCCACATAAGCATGGAAAATATTTTATTATATTAGAACCTTGGACTTATAAAATAATATGTAACACTCACCTTTGGAATAAACCATGGGATGGTTTGTGGTTTTTTAATATTTCATTATGTATTGTCCAAAACCAAAATAATAAAGAAACCCCCCTCCTTTCCCATATAAACCCACCCAAGATCCCATTTATCTTCACTCAAACTCCTTTAAGCTCATCAAAACTCTGTCCTACACTCCCTATAGTCCTAATAAGGCACCACAATCTCCCAATAATCCTTTATTAACCCTTTTTAGTCACATATCCAAGTAAGGTATTTCTCTCCTCTCCTTTGAATTCAAGCACCTTATTTGAGATTAGTCTTTTTAATTCCAATTTATTTTTATTTACATTAATTTGTAAAAATTACCTTAATGTAAAATGGATGTCATTTTTATGAGGTATCATTTATCCCCCCCTCATTTGGATCCTTACCTAAGCTGTTACTATGCCGAAATTCCATAAGGGATTTCTCTCTTCTCATTTCCATTCAAGCACTTCTTTTATATTATGCTTCTTAAATTCAATTTTCATATGTTGGGATATGATGTTATATGATACCATTACTATAAATTTTATGTATAAATTATTATATCTTCATTTAAATCTCATTAATCCCCTTATAATCCTTCATGTACACCCGTTACTATGCTGAAATTCTGTAAGGGGTTCTCTCTCTACTCTTTCGATCAAGCACTTCATTTATGATATGACTTTTTTATTTATATTTTCTTATTTTGTTATACATTACTAACTATCCAAATTAATGTTAACTTTTTTTATAAATGATGATATCCCCTTTTCACTTTCATTTAACACTATTAAGAACCTTTACGTACACCCGTTACAATGCTGAAAATTTGTAAGGGTTCTTTTGCTTTCTCCTCTTTCTTCAAGGTTATTTATTATGTTATGCCTTATATTTCTAATTAATTATGTTGGGTAATGGATTTAAATGTTCCTATTACTATAAATGTCATGTATAAATTATGATATACCCCTTTCTCACTCATCAACCCATTTTATGAATTTCTATATGATGTTGTTATGCTGCCGAAATTACACAACAATTTACCATGCCCGTGTATTGAAAAACATACTATTTCTCTATCAAGGGTATTAAACTTCATGAACATATAATTATTTATTTAGTAATTACATGTATTTATTCCAAATTTCTTGATTTTGGAATAAATTATTTTGTTAAATGAATCTATGTTATATGATAAATGTGGCACACTAGAGCATGATCTTGAAATGTTTATGAAGGATGCACCCTAATATACCTTTAATTCATTGAGTAATTTTTAGTATCATGATATTTTGTAACACCCCAAGATTTTATAGTAATTTATTTTCTTTAAAGTAATTCAATAGCTTGGGCTACACGCAACACCAAGTTCGAGCGTACCACGACTTACCAAACTAGCCATTCAAAAAGTGGTTATGAATAATATAAAATAAATTTTGAATTTTATATACTACTTATAATTTTATAATCCATATTATGTGTTTCTTAGACATAATATAAGAAAAAATTCATTTTTTTTTCAGATAAAAAAAGTATTTTTCAAAAAAATGCAATTTTGCTACCTTTTAATGGAAAACCCTTTTTAAAACCAATATTTGACACTTTTATATATTAAATTTAATGAAATTAAATTCTTATTTAGAATTAGTACATAAAAATTTATTTTGGATAAATTTTTGGTACTTTCTGATAACATTCATATTTTGATGAATAGTGAAAAATACTAAATTTTAATTAAAAACAAATTTTTTAATCAAAATAATTTATAGTGTTAAATTATGCATTTTAATGTTTTGGAAGTATAATAAGATTATATTTTTATCATTTAATACAATGTAGTCCATTATAAGTAATTTCACATTTAAATTTGACATAAACACATGTCAATCTTTTGATAGTTTTTACTTTTTAAAAACCCACCTTTTGGTTTTGACAACGGAAATTAACTTTAAATTAATTAATTCTAATTATATGTTTTGAATTTGGTAAAATAGAATTTATTTTTGAATTTGTAATATCAAAATTATATTACGGTGAATTTTTGGTATTTTTCTGATAACTTTCAATTTTTGATGTATATTGAAAAACACTGCGATATTATTTAAAAAACTGACTTTTTATTTAAGAAATTATTTATTTTATTTATTTAAGTCAATATAGATACATAATACCTATATTAGTTCAATTTTTTTCATTGGATTCATTTTTATATTAAAATTAGATATATAAAATTTTATTGAACTTTTTACTGTCTTTTACCCACCTTCTAGAAGCATTTGCAAATTTGCATAAAAATTAATTTTACTGCTTCAGTGAGTTTAATTTCAAAAATAAGAGATACATGGTTGAAATAAGTAAGTAAAATGTGGATCAATAAGATGAAAATAATTTTTGGTGAATTGTAACTTTCGACTTTTATTTACCACAGTTAAAATTAAATAGGGTAATTAAAGGTAAAAATAATATTATAATTACCCTAACACATGTCCCAATTCCATTGGATAAGTATAATTAGTCAAAAAACAACCTTATAAATAAAATATTATCCTTTTGGTCCACTTGGATTAGATTAGGACATTTATTATTATTTTATTTAAATAAGAGTTTGAAGTGTTAAATTCAAAGTTTATTAACTAAAATATTTTTAATATAGAGTTATACATAAGATAAATTCAACTATAAATATTCATTATAAATATAAAAATATTTCCTATATAATTGTATTTTATTTATAATTTTTAGACCTTAAATAATTAAATTTATTTATGACACAATGACGATGCAGTAATTACCTTATTAATGAAAGATTAAAATAATTGATATTATAAATATCCAAATAAATGTAATTTAAGACTTTTGATGAATTACACTAATTTTATAGGTTAATATGACATGTTAGGGTTGATTAAATAATTTGTTTTCAAACTAATCATGCTGTTATGATTTTCACAAAAACCAAATACTAAATAATGTCAAAATTGACATAAATAGGTTTTTAAAACAAATACTATATTATTGGTTGATATAATATTTATAAAAATATAAGGTTAGACAAAATGGATTAAATAATATTATATATTTTATTAATAAACTACTTGAGGTTATTTTATAAGTTTATAGTAAGTTTATTAACCATATGGTGTAAGAATACAAGAAGACACGGTAAAAGTTAAACTATTTAACTAATAGTTAAATCTAAAAGATATTATTAATATGGTGACCTAAACTTGTATAAAACATACTGGTTGAGAGTATTTAGACCCATAACAACCTTATATTTGAAATAAATCAATTTTTATCTATTAGAAACTGAAAATGATTTATAATAAAATAATATTTCAAGGTTTTCCTAAAGTGACCCTCACCTCTCTTATAAAAGGGTACTCCCCCTTCTCTCAAAATCACACATCCAAAGCCATTTGGATCGGCCAACCCCTACAAAAATATCCTCCCAACTTCCCTCACATCAATATAGATTCCTTACTGTGATCAGAAAGCCAACTTAAGGACCCCTTTTGATCAACTCAATTGGAAACACCCGAAGAAGAGGTAATAATTTCACCACCCTCTTTCAAGTTATTTTCTTTTTCCACTTACTATTTCTTTGTTGTTTCCATAAAAAATAATAACTAAAGTAACTCCTACATACTATTATGTTATTATAAATATGTTACAATGATAGTTTTTATTCTACCCATCCTATAAATGACAAAGTCATCATACGTGCGTACGTATGGCTTACCATCTCCACGCCGTGGTGTAGTTTGTTATTAAAAAACTTCTTTATTTGGATGGGTATAATAATGAGTATAACTGATTTAAATGATAATTATAACAGGTTAATGATTCTATATATATGATATACCATCCAATTATATACGATTTCACCATCAAAAGAATGATATTGTCGCTCGTGCGTATGTACGGCTTACCGTCTCCATGAACGCGATGAGATTCATTACCCATTGTAATCATTCAAGAATAATTTTCATTTTATGATTAAAAATAATGTTTATGAACTTAATATAATTAAATATATGAATAAAATAAAACCTATATATTACAAACACGACTTATGTAACAAAACATATAAGGGAAAACAAATCAGTTAACAACCAAAACAATGATACTACTGAAATATCATTAACAAATAAATATTAAAAGATAATATATGATATCATATTTATGTATTTGGTTATTTTATAATTTAATAAAAATTATTTTACCATTATAAATAATTTTAACCTACCCTATACTAATAAAAAGTACAAGGTAAGGGGTTTTCATCTCACATCTTATTCCCGTGAGATTCATGCTATATTGACACTATTTCCTTTTGTGTGGTGTATGTACTGCCCATTATTGTATTATTTGTGTAATATAATTTAATTTATGAGTATTTACATCTTCATTGTATGATACTTATTTCATGGGGTGTATGTTTCATAAGTTACCAAATCGGTAAGGGAATTTCAAATTTCAATTTCCACTCATTGGGCTTTACACATACTTCATTGATTATTTTACTCCAAGATTATGTGTAGAGTCACTATTTATTATTGATATAGTAATCTCCACTCCCCTTTATATGGATATACCTTTGATACACATAATCACTCCATTGATAAATTCACATTCCATTGATATGAACTTTTTAAGGGTAATCTTAACTCAATTTCCATTCATTGAGTTAAACATCTAAGTCATTGGTTTTGTTTTTAAAAGAATATGTGTGAATGTAACCTGATTGATTTAAAATAAATATCAAATTATATTGAGTGAATTTATATCTATCACACATAATTATTTCATTTATTTATCTTTAATCTAAGGGTACAGTCTTTATAAGGTATTTCATCTCAATTTATATTCATTTGAGACCTCTTTGTCATTATGCACCAATTCACTTTTCTATAGTGTATATACCATCCTTTGAAATATTATATCACGAATCCCTTTATTCTCATGATATTATAATGTTTTGATTAACTTTATTCCTCAATTACTTGTATTCAAGCATCTCTTATTTGGTTAGAAACTCTTTAACTAAAATATTGTTTTAAATGCTTTAAATATTTATTCTTCTAAATATTTCTCATTAATGTCCATGTTTTAAAAATGGTTTTAAGTATTTATTTATATGGAAATAAATGTTTTGAAATTAAAATTCATTTTAAAATTTTCAAAGAGGTATGGGACACTGTGATTCAAAAATCTATTTTAAATGACTTCTTTGATAAATAGCGAGAAATTTAAATGTTTTCAAGAAAAAGGAGATATTTATCTCAAATAGTTTTAATGACTATTTTAATCTATGTCAATATCCTTCAGTGTATTTTATTCTTGATTAATGTTTATTTATCATAATACAATCATCCATATTGTATTTAATGAGTTATGTTTGACTGTGGATATGCTATTTTTATGCCATTTATGTTTTGTGGTTAAAATATTGACATTTCATATGCTAGTTTTAATACGAATGTTTAGATTATGTTTCACCCATTAATATGAGGAATGTATTAGAATTAGTAAGTGACGGGTGAAGCCTTCTATAGCTCCTTGATGCATCGGTAGGCCTCATGAGACAAACTAGTGTCTTGGCACAAGGCCTTGAAAAAATCTTATTTGTAGTCTTGGCACAAAGCCTTGAATATGTGGTTATGAAGTCTGGAATTATGCATTCCATCATTATGAAATTGGATATTGATATTACATGTGATTATTTGACTATTAGAATATCCATGTGAATAATTAAATGGAATTATTTGATTTATATTTTCCATATTATGCCAAAGTTTAAGTTTAAAAGGCTTGTGTTCTAGTCTTATACATTGCCTTAAATGTTTATTCTTGTTTATGATAGTTTCCACTGTATTTTTATCCTTACTAAGCATCTGAGATCACCCCTTTCTTATGTTTTATTTTTCCTAGAATGAAAATAATCATATTACGATTAACCTGTAGGAATAGTCTTAGGGATATAAGAGTGTTCAAAGGGAACACAATTTTGTTTTTTTTATTTCATGATGTAATGTAAAACTTATGTGTGTATCTTTTACTTCCAAGGCTACTAAATAGATTGGTCTTTCAGGACATGATTCCTTATATCATGCCAATGCTATGTAATAATGCACCGATTCTGGGTAACTGGGTTTGGGGAATTACATATGTCATGTTTGGACATAGGTTTACCTAATTCTTTTATGGGACTTTTTTCCACCATGAAGTATTGGAAGTTCATATTTGACTTATGTTTATGATTTAGTGTTTTAAGTTATTGCCACATTTCCATGTTATGATTACCATTATATATTATGCCTTATTATTCATGTTATTTTTATGATCCATTGATATGAATATTGTCTAACATATATTTTATTACTCATGTTATTCCATGTTTATTCCCTTACATGTATTTATAACTCACCCCTTTCTTATGTATGTCTAGGTTATCCTATATAGTGTTAAGTACAAAGGAATGTTTTAGTCATGTCAAAGAAGTTTTCAATAAAGATGTCGTGTTTCATGTTTTAAGTTGTTATGCAGTGTTCCTAAACCCCAAATACACTAGAAATATCGATCTTATGAGTTTTATTAAGTGAAATGTTTTATTTAATAAATCATTATTAAATGTGAAATAAAGAGAAGTGATGTTATATTGGTCCCTTCTCCTCCTCCCTCCACCTTCTTCTTAATTCCTCTAATTCCTATATAACATATAATTATTCCAAAAAAGGAATTAAAAATATGAAATTAAAATGGATTAATAACTTATAAAGGTTAGTTTAATTAAAAACTCCCTACCATTGATCTTATCATCCCCAATAATATTAAAGTAGTTTAGGTAGGGAACAATTTTGGACACTAAAGCATATTTAAGATTCCCATTCCTATGTATCATCTAAAATCCTTCCATGTTTCCATTTTGTCTAAATAAGAGGAATTAACTTGTATCAAAACACTTTTTCACTTTAATTAAGAAAATAAATGGGTTAATATATATAGTATTCATTTTCTTCAAGTTTAATATCATCATATCTGATCATGTGGGTAAGATCAGATATATATTTCCTCAATTGAGAAACATAGATATACATGGAACTAAATTTTATGGTAAAGTAGGATGGAAGGCTATTTATATAACTATTATGAAGACATTAAAAGGTCCAATGAACTTTGGATTTAACTTCCCATGTTTCCCCATTCATCGATAACACAATATCAATGAAAGATGAATAAAAACATGATAAATAACTTTAAATTGTAAATATAACCTTCAAAAATAAATATATTATTTTTGGAATCATTGAAACTTAAATAGTTTTTTTGAAATGATTTCAAATGTTATATAATTTTTTAAATGATATTAGGACCAATCATAGATGATTCTACTATTTATTTCTAATAGATAGGAGAACAAAAAGGCCTTCCATAAATATCCTTGAAATAATCCATTTGAATTGATAACTGATAACTGTTATTATAGGAGAATTAACTAATTAAATGGGATTCTCCCATGAACCAACAAAATATATAATAAAAACCCAAAATATATACTCAAGAAAATTAATTTTTTTATTCAAATTGGTCTTTATTTTGGGGGTGAAAAGTGGTACTCTATTTAACCTAAGAACCCAAATCCCATTAAAATTATTACCAAAACTAAGTCATGAACCTCATTACCTATTATAGGTGATAATAGATAACATATAATAAATATTTAGGATCTATTTAGCATATAATTTTCCCAATTCATCAATATAATAATATTGTTTGATAGACAAGGAGTGATATATATTAGTCAAATGATACACAATCACCCAAACCATATATCAAATTTTATATGATCTTGGATGTTTGGTTTTAAAGTCTATAATAATATTATATCATTTCTATAATAGTATAGGAAGTGGCTAGATTTTACATACATGTATTTTATTTACTTCTTTTATTTTTTAACATGTTAAATATTAAGAAATATACCTTTTAATTTCCTTTTTTACACCCTTTTGTGAAAAAGGATGATGAATATCATGACACATTTTCATGAATCCATGATGAAGAACCCATATAAAAGAATTATATTCTCTCATTACTTCTTCTATGATACAAATAATGACTATAATTCTTCTATGGGCATATAGAAAAAATGGGAATCCTAAAACCACCTATCTAGGATCTCCCCACCATCATGTGTCTCTCAAATAATGATAAAATTTGGTCAAATATATTGGAGTCCTTAAATCACTACATAATAGAGGATGTAAGATAAATATGGACTAATTGTATTCCAATATAATTCTCAATCACATTGAATTGGAACTTAGTTATTAATAATTCTAACCTCTATCTTTCCATTTCTTCATGCACTCACTTGGTATAAATCTTAATATTGAGAGAATTTAAAACCACATTAACTTTTCTATGTGTATATTGGATATCAAAATAAAATTATTAGAAATATTATACCCAATGATTCTACCTTATATTTAAATCTTACTATGAAAATTTGTGTTTAAGTATTTTTTGTGTAGTGAATACCTCAAATATCTCTCCATGAACGGTGCATTTCATTTATTACCTCTAAATGTTATGTAATATTATAAATGAATGTATATACTGGATATATATTATGTACATGATATATACATCATGAATATAATTATGGATATAATGGATATTTTACCACATGAACAAAGTGTAATTATAAGAAGTTTATTTTTGACTCAAGTACCTAAGATCGACAAAACGACCATTATAAACTTAAATAATTACATAATGTTCATGACATGGTAATAAGTGATATAAAAGGAATAATTAACTTGAAAAAGGTTCTTAAGAAGGTAGATATTAACTCTAGTTTATTATTCAGGAGATCAAAGAACGGTCGAGTGAATTCGGACACGAGGTAAGGGAACTTCTTAACCCAATTTCCATTCTTTGAGTTAATCTCCTACTTTCAAATTATGTTATGATATTATTATGTCCTATCTTGTATTTTTACTTTCTTTATGTGTACTTATATTGAATACACATAATAGATATATTTTATTTAAAAAAATTATCTTGGTAAGGACTTCGTCTCAATCTCCTTTCATTGAGGCATATTTTGTTTTATACACAACTTTCTTTTATACGGTGTATAAACCCCTTTGACTTTTACGTTTATTAAAAAGTAATCTTTATTTATACAAAGAATTTTACTAAACCACAAAAAGGAATGTTTTTCTTGTCGTACGTATGCGGCGACAATGACTTCTCCGCCTCCGTGAGCACTATTTGAGTTTCGGCTTCCTCTACAAGCCAGAACTTTTTTTTAAAAGAAAAATAAATACCATGTTTTACTTTTCTTTTATTTTGGTATTGAAAATGGTGTTGAAAGTGTTTTTATTATATAAATTTGTTGTATTGATATATTGTGATTGAAATGTGGACATTTTATGTTTCCTTTATGCATGTTTTATTTGATACGATTATGTTATGGTTTATGATATGTTTAAACCTGTTCATATGAGGAATGCATTGGACTTAATAAGTGACGGGTGGAGCCCGCTATAGCTCCTCGATGCATCGGTAGGTCTCATGAGACAAAATAGTGTCTTGGAACGAGGCCTTGACAAATTCTTATTTGTAGTCTTGGCACGAGGCCTTGGCTACGTGGTTATGATAGTCTGGCATTATGCATTCCATCATTATGAAAGTGGTTATTGATATTGCATGTGATTATTCTACTAGTAGAATATCCATGTGAGTAAGTAAATGGAATTATTTAATTTTATTTTTTCCATATTATGCTGAAGTTCAAGTTTAAAAATGCTTTTGTTTTAGTTATACATTGCCTTAAATGATTATGTTTATTGATGAAATCTTCTGCAATATTGTTATCCTTACTGAGCATCTGAGCTCACCCCTTTCAATGTTTTAATATTTTCCAGGATGTGAAGAAGTATTTTATGAATGACCTTTAGGGATAGTCAGAAGAGGATATGAGTGTGGACTATGGAGACTTTGTTATTGTAGATTTTCACTTTATGATGTAATGTAACATTTATGAATGTATCTAGTGTTTCCAAGGCTACTAAACTAATCGGTCTTTCGAGACTTGATCTTCTGTGATCATGCCAATGTTACGAAATAATGAACCGACTCCGGGTAACTGGGGTCGGGGCATTACAGTTGGTATCAGAGGCAGTTTAGTACTAACCTTGGAAGCTAGATTTAGTTAAACTCTGATTAGAGCACATAGCCAAAAGATAGACTTTGAGGATTAGTATAAAAGAACTTCCTAGAATTTTGGTATTATAGAGATTTTGTGAGTTTTCCGAGCAATACATCCCTATATGGATACGAGCAGGTAGAGGTGGCTCTGGCACAGATGTAACTAGGGGTAAAACCCGAAAACACCGCTTTGAGCTAGACTCGAACGGGAACTGGTGCACGACAATGGGCCTTGCTGCACTCTTGGTTACGACACTCCCGGGGGATATGCTTAGGGTAATTCTCATTTTCTTTACAAACCACTATGAAGGGTTATGAGTATATACTTCCTCAAAGAAAACATTTTTATGATTATGGATTATATCCATAAATTGTTCAATTTATGTTAAGTATTTTATAAGTATGGAATTATGTATTTTGATTCATAAACTAATCTAGTTTATGTCATTGTTTAGAAATGGCGCCTAGTGGAAGGAATGGAAACCGTATCAATGCACGCACTCCGTGTAGGGATTTCCCTCCTACTCAAGATAATTATTATGGACCTGGAGATACAACTGGTGCTGATCAACTTATTACCATACTGGGATAACTCACTCAGGTTATGAATAATGACCTTACTCGTATGGAGCACCCTGATTCGCAACGTGGAGGATCAATGTTAGACCGCTTCATGAGGCAACAACCGCCAAAATTTAATGGGGGTACAAATCCATTAGTAGCTGAGAAATGGATAAACTCCTTAGAGAAAATATTCCACGCCTTGGGGAGTAGCGAAAGGGAGAAGGTTGTCATGGAAGTCTACCGCCTCACTAGAGATGCCGATCAATGGTGGTCACTGATTCAAAACACAAAGGAACATGAATAAGTATCAAGTATAGAATGGAGGGAGTTTAAGGAAATTTTCTTAAAAAAATACTTTCCACATGACCATCGAGCAGATATGGAAAGACAATTTCTGAGTCTGAGGCAGAAGGAGGATGAGAATGTCGCAAAGTATGAGGCTAACTTTACAAGATTAGCGAGGCATGCTGCAGATTATATACGTAACCCAAGAAGTAAGATTGATCGTTTCTTTGATGGGTTAAAACCATTTCTCCGTCGAGATTTAGTATCAAAATCCTTCTCATCGTACGAAGATATTGTCTCGTGTGCTATCAAGACAGAAAAGGAATTCTCTAAGTCTTATGACAACAAAGTAAAGCAAGAGAAGAAGAGAACGGTGGAACAAGAGATGGATAAAGGGAAAAAGGGAAAGAAGGATTTACCATTATGTGATAATTGTGAGAAGAATCACCCCGGTACTTGCCTAAAAGGAATGTGAGTTTGTTATAAATGTGGTGAAAAAGGCCACCAGGCTTGTGATTGCAAGGGAAAGAAAGAGGTTGTCAATGTTGAATGCTACAATTGTAGAGAAATGGGGCATTATTCAAATGAATGTCCTAAGTGTTAGGGAAACTTACCTCAGAAAAGGCCAAGGGATTAAGGAAAATCTTATGCTGTTACTACAATTGAAGTAGAATAATTAATGTATTGGTGCTTTTGGACTCAAGGATTATATTCTGGTTATAAGAATAATGTGATATATATAAGTATTGTACTGCAGTACTTGTTCTTTTCATTAAGGTTTTAATATGATGAAGGTAATCATATTTTTAGTATGTGATAATAATAGAGACTTTACTTTGTTTGGGGAATCTGATAAATTGATTTTGGAATTAAGAGACCTTTTAGATAAAGTCTGGACATAGGTATTTTGGATAACTATAAAGGTTGGGATTGATTAAGTTGAACTTTTAATAGTATTGTTTAAGGTTAAAACATTTCTGAAGATTATTTTTGGAATATTATAATACTATATTTTTAGGAAAAGGACAACCTGCAGGGTGGGGCATAACCCGTCGCATCGGACAAAGCTGCAGGAATCGAACCCACAACCATAGTGCGACAGACCTTTATTACCTACCACTAGCCTACAGGAAGTCCCTGCTTATTACAAAAAGTTTTCCTAATCTAAATGGTATGATTTAATATTTGGAACCTTATAAAATTATGATAAATAGAATATTTTCGAGTTCTATTACCTTTTAGAGTGAAAGATGGGTTTGTGGTAAAAATTTATTAAAGAATGAAAGTCTACATGACCAGTATTTATATTCCCTTACGTTCTTAGTAAATCTCCTAAATAAATTCCTCAACTTTATAAAAGGTAACTTAAAACAAAAACATTGCCAGGTAACTTTTCCAACTGGGGATTTAATGACCGTTTAACCAATCACAAGTTTGTGATTTTCTTATGGTTAAATTTCTCCTAATCTAGTTTTCTACAACTCTCCATCAAACCTTGATGGTTTGTTTTTCTTCCATATCCATATTTTCATAGAATCCTAGTATGGGTTATCTCGGGTGACCTTTGTACTTATCTTTCTTTCTTTTAAAGTTATATTTTTATTAACCTTATTTCTGATGTGGATTTTCCACAACGGTATTTTCTATTTTCAACCTTTTATTTTTAAAGAAAAATTTAAAATTTCGAGGACGCAATTTATTGAAGGAGGGGAGAATGTAACACCCCGAGCTTCCACGATACGCTTCTCTTTCAATAATGCAATAGCTTGCATTGTACGCAAGTTAGAGATTCTAACACACCGCAACCAATCAAAGTAGTAGTTATGAATAGAAATACCCACTTTTTGAAATTATATAAATTTTATATTTCAAAATGGACTTCATTTTTGGATTCAGAATATTGAAATTAGCCTATGTTGAATTTTTGGTATTTTTCTGAGAACTTCCAATTTTTTATGAATAGTGAAAAATACTTAAAACAACTTTTTTAATCAAAATAATTTATAGTGATAAATTATAATATTGAGTGGTTTTAAAGTATAATTAGAATATATTTATACCATTTTATCCAATGGTGTTAATTAGAATTAATTTCACTTTGAAATTGGACATAAACAATTGTCAATCTTTTGATATATATTATTTCTTAAAAACACGCTATTTGTTGTGACAATGGTAATTAAATATAAAATTAATTAATTCAACTTATATTTTTGGAATTTTTTAAAATATATATCATTTTTTAATTAAGAATATCAATTATAGCTTAGGGTAAAATTTTGGCATTGTTCTGAAAAACATCAATTTTTGATGAATAGTGAAACCACTAAGTGGTAGTTAGAAAACTGATTTTTCGTTTAAATGAAACATTACCACTTCTGTGATTTGATTTTAAAAAATACGACATACATGGTTGTCATTAGGAAGTAAAATGTGGTTCAATGGAATTAAAATAATTTTTTGGGGAATAGTAACTTTTAAGTTTAATTAATCGCGATTAAAGGTAATTAGTGAAATTTAAGATAAAAATAGTATTATAAAAATATGGAATGACATTTACACTTGTCCTAAAACTATTGGATGTGTCATGGACGACCAATAAAATCCATGGGTCAACTTGGGGACCCCATGGAGCCACTTTGGTAGGAAAATGACATAAATAACTTTTTATTTAATGTTAAAATAAAAATGTCACAAACAAGAGTTGTTTTACTAAAACAATTTTTAAATGGGGTTATACAAGTCATATTTTTGACTATAAATATTCATTAGAAATATAAAAATATTTCCTACATCATGATATTTTTTTTTATAATTTTTAGACATTAAATAAATTAAATTATTTATGACACCATGATGATGCAACGATTACCTCATTAATTAACGATTTAAATAAAATGAAAAGATAATGTAAAATCTAAGACTTACACTTGTAAAAAACCTATTGGATGAGTATATTTCTAACCCTTATCACCTTATACTCGAAATATATAAGTTTGGGACCTTTAGAATCCGAAAAAGCATTTCATAATAATGTAACATTTCAATCTTTCCAAGAGTTCCCCTTCTCTCCTCTTATAAAAGGCCCCCACCACTACCACCTTACTCACACCATCAAAGCCTTTTGGCTCGGCCAACCTCTGCCCAAATACTCTCTCAAATTTCATCCCTTAATCTTAGAAGCCTCACTTTGGTCAAAAGTCTTCCCAAGGAAGCCTTTGGCTCAAATCAAAAAGAGTTACCCGATTTTAAGGTAATGTCTTCTCTAATGTGGTTTTGTTTTATTTTGCTTCTCCAACCCCTTAAACTCTCTTTATTCCTTTATTTTGTAACAAAACCAGTATAAAAAATATACTAGGATGTTTTTATGATAATTATTTGGTTTAAACTTACACACACCTTCGTATAATGGTTAAAGAACATACTGTTTCTGTGGGTGGAGAAATACTGCCTCACGAAACGATGATTGTTCAATATTCTTTTAACACCTCTAATGGTGGCCATTTTGATGACACTATTTTCATATATGATATATATATTATGTTTATGTTTTCCTTATGCTTCTGTATTTCTCATTTATGGAATACTTTATGATTTCCATTATGGGTAAACGCGATAATTTCATTTTAGGAAGTGCGGACTACCGCCCCCTCAAAGTGATTTGAATCGTTAATGCCATATGTGGGATATATAAAGGATGGAGTAAGTGGTACTATACATTATATTATAATCTAATTATATTATATCTTTATATAATTATAAATTCATTCCATTAAATATGAAATGGAAATGAAAGTAGCGTTCATGCGTACGTACGACTTACCGTCTCCATGAATGGTGCATTTCATTTCTTACCTCTAAATGTTATGTAATATTATAAATGAATGTATATAATGGATATATATGATGTACATGATATATGAATCATTAATATAATTATGGATATAATGGATATTTTACCACATGAACAAAGTGTAATTATAAGAAGTTTATTTTTGACTCAAGTACCTAAGATCGACAAAACGACCATTATAAACTTAAATAATTACATAATGTTAATAACATGGTAATAAGTGATGTAAAAGGAATAATGAACTTGAAAAGGTTCTTAAGAATGTATAGATTAAATCTAGTTTATTATTCAAGAGATCAAATAATGGTTGAGTGAATTCGGACACGAGGTAAGGGAACTTCTTAACCCAATTTCCATTCTTTGGGTTAATCTCCTACTTTCAAATTATGTTATGATATTATTATGTCCTATCTTGTATTTTTACTTTATTTATGTGTAATTATATTGAATACACATAATAGATCTATTTTATTTAAAAAAATGATCTTGGTAAGGACTTCGTCTCAATCTCCTTTCATTGAGGCATATTTTGTTTTATACACAACTTTCTTTTATACGGTGTATAAACCCCATTGACTTTTACGTTTATTCAAAAGGAATCTTTTTTTATATGAATCATTTTACTAAACTACAAAAAGGAATGTTTTTCTTGTCGTACGTATGTGGAGACAACGACTTCTCCACCTCTGTGAGCACTATTTGAGTTTCGGCTTCCTCTATAAGACATAACTTTTTTTTAAAAGAAAAATAAATACCATATTTTACTTTTCTTTTATTTTGGTATTGAAAATGGTTTTGAAAGTGTTTTTATTATATAAATGTGTTGTATTGATATATTGTGATTGAAATGTGGACATTTTATGTTTCCTTTATTCATGTTTTATGTGATACGATTATGTTATGGTTTATGATATGTTGAAACCTGTTCATATGAGGAATGCATTGGACTTAATAAGTGACGGGTGGAGCCCGATATAGCTCCTCGATGCATCGGTAGGTCTCATGAGACAAAATAGTGTCTTGGCACGAGGCCTTGACAAAATCTTATTTGTAGTCTTGGCACGAGGCCTTGGCTACGTGGTTATGATAGTCTGGCATTATGCATTCCATCATTATGAAAGTGGTTATTGATATTGCATGTGATTATTCGACTAGTAGAATATCCATGTGAGTAAGTAAATGGAATTATTTAATTTTATTTTTTCCATATTATTCTGAAGTTAAAGTTTAAAAAGTCTTTTGTTTTAGTTATACATTACCTTAAATGATTATGTTTATTGATGAAAGCTTCTGCAATATTGTTATCCTTACTGAGCATCTGAGCTCACCCCTTTCAATGTTTTAATATTTTCCAGGATGTGAAGAAGTATTTTATGAATGACCTGTAGGGATAGTAAGAAGAGGATATGAGTGTGGACTATGGAGACTTTGTTATTGTAGATTTTAACTTTATGATGTAATGTAACATTTATGAATGTATCTAGTGTTTCCAAGGCTACTAAACTAATCGGTCTTTCGAGACTTGATATTTTGTGATCATGCCAATGTTACACAATAATGCACCGACTCCGGGTAACTGGGGTCGGGGTGTTACAATAAAATAGTGATAATATTATTTAAGTTTAAAGAAACTATTTATTTAAAACAAATTCAAAGGGAATTTATAGAATATAATTGATTTACCTTGATAGGATATATTGCTAAATAAACTTTAGAAACCTTTTTTCCAAGGAAATTAACTACCCATATCCAAAATAAGTATTTAGATATCTTTTCATATATATGGTACTCCTGTAAATTCTCTATGAAAATATAATGTTGCAACCATGCTCATAATAAGATTTTAAATATAACAAGATATCATATATAAATAATACATTTAAAGAGTCTAAAATGAATGAATTATCTTGTTGATTAATTCCATAAACAAGGTTAGAGTATTATTCAATCTAAAAGGAATTATTAGATATTTGAAACGAATATACTGGCTCTAAAAAATAAACTTTGGAATGTATTTTGGGATTAATCAAAGTTTATGTTAACATATGCATAGGTAAATATTGGAAAACCACTTTTATACTTCAATTTATGAAACAAATCATTAATTATATGTAAATATTAATTATTCTTGATTGTTAATTGATTTAGTTTCTGATATCTTACATGTAACCATAGACTCCCATCATCCTTCTTTGTGAAAATAACCGAAGAACCAAATGAGAAGTGATCAATCTAATAAATTTTTTGTATCAAGATCCTCAAAATGAATTTCCTATTACATTAAATCAGTTGGTGGAATTTGATATAAATGAATCAATATAGGTTAATTTCTATGAAATTGATTAATGTTAAATTTCACTTTCTTCATAATATAAAATTCTAAAAAATATTCAAGGAAAATACCAGGATAAACATCTACCATAAGATGTAAAACTAAACTATCTTTATCATTAACTACCTCAAGGAAAATACTAACAATTGTTTCATCAACAACTACCACTTACCCCATATCAAGACCTTTTCAACTAGTTTGAAATTCCCGGTCTCCATAGAGAGTATATTGAGTACCAGTCAGAGATGAGAAATATACTATCTTCTTATAAAAATAAATACAAACTAAGAAATGAGTTAACTAATGGATTCCTAAAATAACATCTAGATAATTAATTTTAATAACTAACATATCCCAAAGGTTACCATTAGTGGCTACCAATAAATCCCAAGATAGAAAATTTCTCGATCATTCTATAATTTTCACTAGAGGGGTATCAAGACTCATGAATATAGAATATGTTTCAATTTTAATTTGAATAAGAGATTTTAACTACTTATAAATAAAGGAATGTGAAGAACCTATATCAAATATGGCACATGATAAAGTAGAAGATACCATAACAGTACCTCAAATAATAGGAGGTAATGATATTGTATCAATAATATATTTCTCCATGACATATATTTTTCTTAATACCTCTTGATAACCCAATGGTGATAATACCTTAGATGAATAAAAAACTCCTAGATATCCCTAACTTCCCCATCACCCTCATCTACCCAATATCTCTAACATTGGTCGTATACCTCTAGTAGAGTGTGTAACTAATTAATAATGTGATACCTAGGTTAGTTGCGGTAACTATCCAATTATTTTTGTTACACTTCTTCTAGAGAATCTATAAATATGTCAATACTAACTACATGAATAAAATTAATTTACCTCAAATCACTAGTTCCAAAAGTACTTATCACATTAGCTTTTTCATTATAGTTATTTATAAACTATGCGACAAAGATATGTATATTATTTTATCATGTCAGTTATTTGATAAAAGATGTGAAAAACAAGTATTCCACTTTATCACATCAGTTATTATATAACCAATGAGATAAAATAAAATTTTCACATTGGATATTATATAACCGACATGATATACCATTTAAAATTTTATGAATTTTCATTTTGAATCATTTTAGTGTTATTCGATCTCATGAAAGAAAACTCATATCTCTCACATGGAAGACCTAACCTCATTTCTTTGATCCAATGGACTCCAATATAATTTTTCCATCTTCATAAATCCTCAAGTTTTATCAGCCTAATTGTTTCACATTTGATGTTCTTGTCTCTCAAATCTCAAATAAGTATCACACATCAATCCTCACTTTCGGTCGTTCAATTCCACAGATGACCTAACTCTACTTTTTTTTATTTCTTTGACTCAAATATCACATTACCATATTTATAAATCCTTAGGTTTCATGAACCTCATCATTTCATGTTATTATATAGATCTTATCATTTTAAATATTGTATTAACATATTTATATACCTTAGCTATCATTTGATTTAAATGAAAAGGCATGGAATTAATTAGATCTTAATGTTATATATTTGATCATAAATTTCAGAATTATATCTTAATGTTATGGTGTTTTTAATATGTGGAAGGTTGTTTTCAATAATTTTTTTCACAAATGTTTATATTGAAACTAATCTTAAATTTCTACATTTAATCTATAAATTTTTCTTATTTGGATGATGTTTGTGAATCATTCATTATTGATGAATACACTACTATGTATATGGATAAATTATAATTAGCATCATTTATTTATTAGTGACTTAGTAATCCTAAAATATAATGTATACATACATTGAAATTTTCATATATTTTAATATAAAATATCCAATAAGTATTGTATATGTATATCAACACTTTTCATGTGATGTGAGTATATTATTATCTTTAAAAATCATATATTAAATATGTAGTCATAATATTATGGGTTACTATTAATATAATGTTGACATTACTGGTGAGTACACAATAGGAAGTATCAATTAGTTCATTTATATATATTTTTTATATTATGATAGATATATGTTAGGGTTTGACTATATTTGGACTAATTAACCCATTTGGTACAAATGATAATAGAGATTAATGCACTGCCTATCCCCAATCATACTTTATCCCCATTCATAGTTTATCCCCAGTCATACTTTAGGTTACATTATTTTTTAAATTTAGAAGATAATACCACTATATAGGTTGAGTTTTTCTATGTTATATTTTCATGGAATTACACATGCAACACATAGTATTCACACTAAAAGATTTTTTCTCCCCATAAATTTTGATTTTTATTGTATTAAATGATATAGACTGAAATATTTAAAATGTGTATTATTAGTGTGGTATATTAAAATAAAACATGTTTTCATATAATACATAGTATGTAATATGATTTTCACAATTTTTATAATACACTAAACATAAATAATGTATAATATTAATTGTGTATATATATATATATGTACTGTATTACAAATTCATCATTGTGTTGTTTAAACTCAACTATATGATAATATTATAGTATAAATGAATGTTTCTTCTAATAACTGTTGGTTTTTTTTCATGAAATAAAATATATTAAAAAATTCGATGATAAAGATTCAAATTAAAATGGTAAATGTGCACTTGATTTGGATTCTGGTCAACAATATTTAATTTCAAGTTTCATATAATTTCATTTAGAAGAAAATGAAAAATTAGAGAATGGTATAACTATATTTTTTTTAAATTACCCATGAATTTATTTTTATGATTTACCAATTAAATTTAAATTTATACTCCACTATTGTCTAGAATTTATAATTATAATTTTCAAATACGTATTTTTTTTTAATTTTAAGTTTTTGTTAATTTGAAATTATGACATATTTGATATAAATTTAAACCTAGTTTGTCTTGAATAATTTATACTAAAATTTATTAACACTATATTATTTTGAAAAGATATTTATTTTTGATATTTTTTATAGATAATAATGAGTCAAAGTAAGATTATGGAACTTAGAATAAGTGATTAACATAAGGAATATGTTGATGTTTTTTTGGGAATTGATAAATGAAGTGTTTCAAATAATGACATGTTTTTCTCTATATGAATGAATTGTTTAAATGTGAAGAAGTTGAAAAGTATAGATATCAAATAACATTTAATTGATCATGGTTTTAATTTGAGTTATAGCCCTTGGATTTAACATGGTGAAACTGGGAAGAATTTCAGATCTATTGATGATGATGCTTTGAAAGATGATAACTCTGATCAAATTGATGGAATGATTCATAATATAAAATTAGAGACAATTGATAAGGAATTGAAAATTGAGCGTTTATATGGAGATTCTAAAAAACCATTGTATCTGGGTTGTATGGAATTTACAGTTTTATCAACGATGTTAATATTGATTAACTTGAAGGTGAAATATGGATGGAGTGACAAAAGTTTTACATATTTTCTATAATTGTTGAAAGATATTATTTTTAAAGACAATGATATTTTCGATTCACATTATAAAGTAAAGAAAATACTATGTACGATGGGATTAGGGTACAAAAAAATACACACCTTCCTGAATGATTGTGTGCTATATAGGATGGAATGAGAATTTTTTTCAAGGTATCCTAAATGTGGGATGCCACGATATAAATTTATAGAAAAATTACATGATGATTTAGTAGTTATAGAGACCCCTTCCAAGGAATTTTGGTATCTTTATACAATTCCTCATTTGAAACTTTTATTTTAAAATTCATATGATGAAAAAAGGTTAAGATGACATGAAGGTGAGTGGATATATTATAGAAAATTAAAAAATCCAGCTGATTGTTGATAGTAGAGTAAAATTGATCAGCAGTTTCCTATATTTAGAAATTAAGTTAGAAATCTTAGACTTGTATTGTACATGAATGGAATGAATCCATATTTAATACTTCATAGCACACATAGTTTATGGCCTATTTTATTAGTAATTTACAACTTATCTCCTGAATTTTTTTTAAAGTGAAAATATTTCATGTTGAGTTTAATGATATTAAGACCAAAACATCCCATAAATGATATTGATGTTTTCTTGTCACTATTAATTGATGATTTAAAACTTTTATGGGAGGAAGGTATTAGGGTTGATGATTCTTATGGAATGGAATATTTTCAACTACATGAAATTATTATGTTCATAATAAATGACTTCCTAGCATATGGAAATTTTTTAGATCAGTGTTAAGGGGAATAAAGATTTTCCATTATGTGAACAATAGAATTTATATTATCAACTAAATCATGGGATAAAAACAATATAAATGGATCATCAAAGGTTTTTTCCATGGATCACACTTATATGAGATTAAAAAAGGAATTCACATCTCAAAATAATTTTATATTACTCCAAAACCTTTATCCACTGATTAGTATTTTGTGGGGATGAAAAAAATTGATTTGACATTCAAAAAGACACATAAATCTTGTAATGATAGAAATATTTGGAAGAAATGGTCAATATTTTTTGAGTAACCATATTAGAGATATCATGAGGTTAAAAGTAACATTTATGTCATGAAATTTTAGAATAATATATGTGATATATTTATTGAAACATTTTTAAATATTAAAGGAAATAATAAAGATGGATTGAATTAAATATTGGACTTACTCTCAAGGGGAATACATTTGGAGTTAGCTCCCAATTCTGATGGAAGGAGAACATTCCTGCCCTTAGCTTGTCATATATTTTCCAAGAGGGACAAAATTAGATTTTTTTAGTGTCTTCATGATATCAAAGTTTAATAGTGTTATTCTTCAAATGTAATTGTTTTATGTCTTTAAATTATTTGAAGTTGACAGGTATAAAATCTCATGATTATCACATCTTGATGAAACAACTCATACTAGTTACATTTTGTATAATATTTTCCATCTATGTCAGAATGAATATCATGAAGGTGTGTTATTTTTTAAATTTAATTTTTAATAAGGTGATTGATCTAAATTCTTTGAAAAATTTGGATAAAGAAGTGGTTTTTATACTGTTTCAATTGGACATGTATTTTATTCCCTCTTTTTTTGATGTCATGGTGAATTTAATAGTTCATTTTTTTGTGAGAAATAATGATTTTTGTACCTATATTACTGCATTGGATGTATAATTTTGAATGGTATATAAAGATATTGAAGCGGTATTTTAAGAATCCATATCGACCCAAATCATCCATTATTTAGAAGTATCTTAGGAGGTTGTGGGGTTTTTTACAAGCTACTTGTCTGCAGTGGAGTACATTATTTTACCTACATCTCTACACGAACAAGTTAATTATGGGGGAAAGGGGATTCCTAGATTGAGATTCAAATCATTGACATTAAAACAAAAAAATAATGTATATTTATACATCTTGAATAACATATATGATTCTAATCCATATATAACATTGCATACTGATGTTTTAAAACAATTTTATCCAAAGAAAAAAGATATATGGATTTTGAATGAGCATAGTAAAACTTTTTTTACATGGTTAAAAGAGACCATGCTTGGAAGATCACATGCATTGGAAAAATCAATATGGTTAGTGGATGGTCCAAGTTTAAATTTGATAACATGGTCCAATCATGACATTAATGGATATACATTTCATACAGAAGATCAAGATAACATAAGTGAAGTTCATAATAGTAGTGTATTTGTGTTCACAAAAGCAATTAATTTTTTGAGTGCCAAAGACAAAAACAAAATCTCTACATCAAGTGCATATTATGGAGTCATTGAAAAAATATGAGAGGTTGATTACATTAATTTTTTGGTTCCAGTATTTAATTGAAAATGATTTATTGGTAAAAATAGTGTTCGACATGATAAATTTGGAATGACACTAGTTAATTTGAATAGATTGGAATACACAACTGATCCTTTTATAATAGAAACACATGAATTTTTTTCTATGTTCTTGATCAATTTGATATACAATGGTCTATTTTTTTACAAGAAAAAAAAGTATCTTGGTGAAGATAAACTTGATGAATTTGCTGATTTACATGAGATACCTACTTATATGGAAAGATGAATAGATAATATTGATAATCATGTCATAGACATGGTTCATGCCTTACATAATGATAATGATGAATGAATTTGGGAAAAAATTCCTTTAATACATTCCTAATATTAAAATTAACATATGTTTATTTCTCATTTACTTTTTAAAATTTCATAAAATGTTAGATATTTTAATTTTATTTTCTTTATTAAAACACGTATTATAACTAATAAGTTATTTTTTTATATTAGTTTAGTTTTTTTAGTTTACCATGTTTACCCTTACGTAACTTATTTGTTAATTGATTTTAAAAAAATATTTTAAATCTAATATGTCAAATAAAAACAAAAAAACTGTATATTCAAAAAATATTTTTTTGGTGTAAAAAATTATTTATTAGATTAGATAATTTTTAATATTCACACACCATTTTTGGATTTGTTTTTATTCATTTATATGTAATTTCATGTCTCATTAATTTTTTAAAACATTATCTAACTATAAAAAAATATTAATAAAAATATGTTAAGTTTAGTTTAGTTTACTCTTTTGTTTGATAATTTTTCATTTTTCATTTACATTAGTATGTAATAGTTAGATTTGTATATTTGTGTACTAATTGTTTATTTCTATGATTTTAAAAATAATGAAAGATCAATTAACTATTCCACCACATACTTATGAAGATGATTGTACGCATACCTCCATAGAGGGATATAAACATGCTCCTATTTATGATCCTCATCCTTCTTTACAAGAGAAATATCCTTTCATGGGGCCAAAGAAGAGTTATAGGTTTGGTAAACATGGAAGCACACATTTACTAAAATTATCAATTGACCATAGCCAGAACCATGGGATACTGATAAAATTTTATGGTAATGATATTACAAGAGGTACAAATGTAAAACAACTCAAGACATTTATAGTGGTGTAGGTTAAATAAAAGTTAGTATTTTTATTGATGATTTCAAAAGTGTTGAAAAATTGAAAATATATCACTTGTGGGAGACCATTTTGGTAATCTCATTTGTTATTATTTTACTTATCTTTAAATGTTTATAGTAATATATGTTCTACCTCTTCTTATTAGATGACATAATATATACCTAATACCGAAGGATTAAAGAGGAAATTTATATCATTGGGTGCTCACATATGGAGGTATTTTAATTCAACCATCACATCATATTTCATTTTTAGGAATAGGAATCTTAATACATGTGATATATACCCATTTATTGATGAAGATACATGAAAGAAATTTGTTTAAATAGAATATGAGAAGCATTTTTGGTAAGTGAAATGTTATCTCTTAGATTTTTTATATTAATGATCTTGTTAATGATTTATTTATTATTAATTTATAGTAATTGAGGATATCTCATCAAGAGATCCAATCTAGAAACGCATACCCTCATAATTTATCTTAGAGAGGGTATAAATTATTGGAAGAACAAATGATGGATAAAATATTTCAAATACCGAGAGTTGTTTCTTCAAGATCTTTAGAGGTTTACCCTCATTCCCCCTACTAGAAATGAAAAAACAGAATTGGTATTAGATGAGAAAAAAGGACAACATCTTACAAAAGATTCTAGGGTTTTAGCTAATAGTATTATAAGATGTTTACTTAATTTATTTATTTAAGTTACTTAAATTCATTATATATTGTGGTTCATTAAATATTTTTTCAAATACATCATACATGATTCTATTTAAGAGTAGAGCACACATGGTGTCTTTATAGTTGAGGGTAGGAAGGATATTTTAGATACAACATTGGGAAATCTTGAAAACCCGAGCCATGTATTAGGATACATGGTAGGTGTATCGGTGAAGAAAGTATTTACATGATCTGAAGCATTTTCAATGGAGGATTTTTATAAGAAAAAAATTGAATCTTTGGAAGATGAAGTTCAGGATATTCATGTGTCAATGGAGGATAGAATTAGAGATTTGGTATAGTCAATGTTTGAAGACGTGCAAAGACAATTTTAGACTATTGATCCCACTACTACACCTCCTCCAGTAGCTCCCACTCCTCCACCTCTACCTACATACCCCACTTCTTCTTATCCTACTCCTACAGCTCCTCCTCCAAAGAGTCCCATTTATTGTGAGTTATATATTGATGATCCCCAACATCATATTGTTTCATATGGGATGATATATTATATTGGAGATACCATTTATCATCAAAAGATAGAGATAAAGAATCATAGGGTCACTATACAGGATATTACAAATAGTTCAATTGAAATACCATTACCTACAGTGAGGTGAGTATAGTTGGACAAAGTAATGGACACTTTTTAGTTTTTACATCTAGACTTTTTTGACATATTACTATAAAAGTATGTGTATATTTTATATTTTATTTCATTTTTATATTAAATATGTTTTAACATTATAAATTATATATATACATTTATTTTTTATAGGAATACTTTAAAGGTAAATAAATACTATATAGACAATAAAAAATAAAAATTTATACGACTTCAGATACAAATTCATGTAGTATTGATAGGTTTTCAACATATTAAAATTTATTGTTGGATGTTTATGAGTTTACAATTTAAGATAATATTTGTGGGAATGCAATTACTATGGGACTTTTAAAAAGAGATATAATTTAGCTTATAACTAGAGATCAGTTGGGCATCCACACAAAGTAATTTTTTTCCATGTAAGTTGATTAACACAATTTTTTAGTTAGTTTAATGTATTGGAAATTTATACTTATGTTTGTTTGGTATTAGGTATATTTAAAAAATTTGTAAGGGGCATGTAAATACATATGTATATCTATTTATAGACCCAAGTTTATTTCACCTATAATTATGACAATGATTGAAGAAGGAAGAACAATTTATATTGGTAAGAGGTTTCAAAATAATGACATCATTCAGTGCTAGATGTTGCCTTATCTTCAAGAGTATGAAACATATATCTCAAAAATTGTTATATATACATTAAAATAATAACCAATAACATTAAATTTTCTTTTATATCATTTAACATTGGATGTTTGATGTTTTTCCATGGAATAGGGCACTATACTGGTTATGCTCTATCCATGGTGAGTGAGATTAAAATTTAAGAATGTATTAGTCACATAAGTTTTATTTTTTTAATACTTGTTTATATTATAATGACTTTTAAATTTATTTTATTCATATTTTTTTTCAAATAGGGCATGGAATTATTTATAGATACCATAAGAAATAAGAGCACCAAGATCAAATATGTAAAAAAAAGATGAAATTTCATTTACAATTATTAACTTTTTGGATATATTACTTAATAATGTTATTTTGAATTGAAAAGATATTTTAAACAAATATTTCATAAAAAATAAGGCATAAGGGAATGTGTATATTATTTTTTAATATTTATGTATAAAATAATTTAAATTGGGAAAGTTATGAAGTTCCACCAGGTTAGAATTCTTTATAAAATTTTCCTTAATATTTCATTTGTTTTATTTTGAATACATATTAAATGATTTCCTTTTAAATTATATCTTTTTTATGATTCTCAACATTATAGTACATAGGATATGATACAATTACAAATTAAACGGGATAATCATTTTATAGGTTTGATTATATTTTATTTTATTTGTGTATATATTGTAAAATTTAATGTTTTAATTATAAGTTCGTGTTTTTGGTTGTTTTGCTTGTTTTTATGCTTGTTTTCTACTGGGTTTCTAATGGTGTTTCTTCTTGTCTTTTTTTTCAGGGAGTAGTAGAATAAAAATAAAATTTTGGTCAATATATATTGGATACCCACACTATTAACAATATATATGAGGTATTCCGGAGCTAGGTGATAAAGGAACAGCACATCCATAACTTCCTTGGAAAGATCCACCTCTACTCATCTTTTCCTACCATCAATTACATCCATTAGAAGAAATATTTCCTTTAGTTTTTATAGTTAATGACCTTTAAACACTTTATCCTCCGATAGATCACATGTTGACAAGGATAACCTTTTTACCCACTTTATTGAACTTAGATAGATTAAAATGAATTTCTTGATTCTATAACGACTCCTTTGACCCCATTTCAAAACATAATTCCTTTGATTAATCATCTCTACTCATGTATAAAATATAATAAAATCAAGTCAATGAATTTAGAGGCATATTTAATAATAAAAATTGAGCCTTGTGTTAGGTCTATAAACTCTTGACCCTTTACCCAATATAAGGTTTCAGAATAAAATTGATCAAAAATATGTTTTTAAAGTCATTCTAAGTAAGGAACTTATATTTATTGGCCTTAAGAATGACATCCCATAGTCTAAGATATACCCCTTCTATAATGAATGTGGAAAATCAAACATTTTATTTCTTTGGACTCCATATTCTCTAAAATATACACTAAAGATGATCAATCTAATCCTTGGCTTCCCATGTAGATACATTACCTTGAAATTTTGTAGGATTATGGAATTGAAAACATCCCATAATATTATTTTCCATGGGATACCTTCAAAGATACCCTATAATAATATATTAGATAAATTTATCACGCTCTTCAAATACCCAAGGGATAAATATAGGTCGAGTTGGAAGTGAATGCTCATTTACCCCTTCTTTTATGTAAATTGGTGGTCATCAAGGTGGTATATTGTAACTAAAGAAGTAATTTTTCATTGGGTTACCAGGACAATAAGAGATGCAACCCACTATATATCTATGTAAATTCATACAAAAAAATTCATAGCATACATAAAATTACACAAAACAAGTGAATCTCGGTAAAAAGTTTTATACACATACTAAGTGAGCCAAATGTTCTTTAAAAAACAAAATTTTAAATTCCCATGAGTGTAAACTCCAATGTAGAAAATTGAGGACAACCATTACAAACTCACCTAGTTCATCCATCCAGAATCCCAAAAGACTCCACTTTACTCCAACACTCCACATATAGATCGATCCTATGATCTAGATCATTCTCTTTACCTAGATCCCATAAAAAGGGTCTACACACACTCCAAATTGTGTCACATGTCAGGAATTAGTTTTTTATACCTAGTATATAGTCACCACCCCACCCCTACTTATTATTCATAAGATATAGTGAGTGTATTAACAATGTAAGTCTAGTAGAATAAGAAAAAAAATAGTTAACATGATATATTATAGATATTAAAAATGAATTTAAGAGACAACATGTTACCCTTAATAAAGGTAGGGCATATCCCAGTTTACCTACATCAAACCAAAGATTGGAATATAATATGAATGAATATACAATGTAAAGGTGAAACATACATATTAGAAGAAAGGTAATTATGCATAACAAGTTAGTGAAATATTACAGCCTTCCACTGAAGGTTTTAGAGAAAGCATAAGAACATTTTTGAAAAATAACCATAATGGGTTTTATTAGATTTAATAGATCATTTTCCAATCATTCAAGACATAATGTCATGACCAAATTTTTTCCATCAAATATTGAAATTGAAAGACCATAACCTTGATAGGATATTTCACACAATAAATTTATAATTAATTTAAATCAAATCTAAAGAAAGATTACCTCATCTTAGAATATTTCTTTGATGAAGATATTGATCATACAAAACCCTTTTCAGATTACTATCATTGCATAGGGAGGAACCAAAGTAGAGCCCCTATAGAGGTGATCCACATGTGGTCCTTTGAAATTTGAACAAAACTGATAGATTTTCAGGTGCTAGCATAGTGGATTAATCATTTTTCTTTGTTTATCTTGATTTCTTCAAGATAATTTTGGTTCAAAGGAGATCTTATCATTCTTGAGAATATGAGAAAAAGAGGAATCTAGATAGATGTCCATTTTGTGCAATGATTATCAATTTTTTATTAAATCTACATAATAAACATAAAAATATATTTATAGAGTTAGGGTTTGGTTAAAATATTATTTAATTGTTCATTTACCCATAAATAATATAATAAAATTTATCAAACCTGGTTCCATATAATAATAATAATATTATTTTATGGTGTGTTCTATTTGATGAAATAATAAATATTATTTTACCAAATTATATATCAATATTTATCACTGGAAACAATCTTAGTCACCCAATCATTTTCAATATTTATTAAATATTTATTCATAAATAAATATTCTATTCACAATTCAGAGAATAAATATTTATTAAATATTCAATAAAATAAATATTATATTTATAGTCTGGCGAATAAATATTTATTAAATATTAAAATAATTAAATAAATTATTTATTACCTTGAAAATATCAATGATCAATAAAATATGAATAAAATATTTCCTCAATCATGAGAATAAAATTTATTCCAATAATTAAATTCAAATAGAATTTAATTGAGATCAATAGAAACACTCTGTGTGTGACCCACTAGGCTTATTTCTTAATGGAATTAGGCAGGCTTGCCTAAAGTCCAGGATTACTATTTAGAAATGGGACAACACACCCAAGAGAAACAATTTAATATCGCAATGATGAAAACCACACATGAATGCTTACTATGTTATATAATCCCTTTTTCATAATATCTTATCAAAAAGGTTTCATATGGTTTTCAATTACCAATGTACTTGATACACCTTTCTTTGACTATTTGAGATAAACTTGTCATTAAATCATGAAAATGGAATTTAATGTAACAATTACATTTCAATCAAAGGAATTTGATATCAAATTCTATAAATATAGTAGATAAAAATCCTTCCTCAACTTTTTATTAATAAAATTTCATTTGTAGTGAACCCAACATACCCTACTCCCCACAAACATATGGCATCATAGTTTTGGACAGTACATCAAAGTACCTAAGTCATGGAAAGAATTAATACTAATATTAAAGTCTAAGGACCATTAAAAACATTAATAGATAGAAATATTCAATGACATAAAAACATAAAGAATTCTTATAGGAATTTCTAGTCTCATAATCTCCCATCTTGGAGATTACCAAGTGTGAAATTCATGAGAAGAAGTCTCAACTACTTATGAGTACTTGCACTAGATATTAAATATTCTATGTGTCCCATAATAGTATATTATCTGACCATAGAACTATATTTAATAATATCATCATGGAATTTTAATGTTCTCATATTAAGGGGGAACTGGTATGACCTTATCAATCCAAAATATTTTCTAGGTCATTATCACATTAAAGACCTGTAGAACACTGAAATATATATAATAATATGTTTTATTAATATTAAAATATTTGAATATACATGTACTAAAAATAAAAAATTATTGGTTTTAGAATACCAACTCCAACAGACTCCCAATTAGACTAGAGCCAACTGCCTATTAATTTCATTCTACTATACCTCACATGATGATCATGATTCTAATGAGACGAGGATTTAGTCAAGGGGTATACCACATTTTATTCCATGGATATTATTCTAACCATAACTTTACCACTTTGAGAAAAATACCTCAATATATGATACTTCTAAAGTATGTTCTTTATCTGATGATGTGACCTTGGCACATTTTCAAGGGCCACCACTGTAGTATTATCGCAATAGAGTGTGATATGATCTTTTCTATAAGGCACCACATTAAGATATTGGATGAATTTTCATACCTAAAATGTTTCTTTAGCTACCTCAGAAAACACAATATACCCCTACTCTTCTATATAATATATAACCATATATTTATTTGAACTCTTCTAGCTCACAATTACTCTAATGAGAGTGAAGATGTATCATGTTTGTGATTTCAGATCATCTTGGTCTATTTAGAAACTAGAATCATTATATAATTTAATGAATAGATCCTAATATCCAACATATACTATGAATATATCCCTACCATTATTCAGATACTTAAGGATTTTTTTTACTGAAATCTAATAGTGGTCACCTAGATTAGCTTGATATCTTCCTACTATACTTAAGGAATAGGTGATATCTATCCTAATACATAGTATAACACACATGGATGACCCAATCGTCAATTCATAAATAGTCCTTTCCAAACTTTTTATTTCCTCATGTGTCTAAGGACACATTTTCTTAGAAATTTTAATTCCATGTGACATTGGAGAAATCCACTTTTATATTTTTAATACTAAATATCTTCATTATTTTTTAATATATGTACTTTCAATTAGTCCAACAATCCTCTTGGATCTATCACAATGGATCTTGATCCCAAGAATATACATTGATTAACCTAAGTCCTTCATAGAGATTCATGTATTTAACCCACATTTAATGGACTATAAGTCTTGTCTTTCATTTCCAATAAGTTGTATATCAATTACATCAACTATTATGAAAAAAACCACACACCCACTAAACCACTTATAGAAACAAGGCTCACATTAATTATTTATGAAACCAAATTCCATTATAGACTCATAAAATTGAATGTTCCATGACTTGAATTCTTTCTTTAATCCATAAATTGAACTTTTAAATTTTCATACTATGTTGGCATCCTTTTAGAGTCACAAAACCTTTAGTTTGTGATATATAGATATCTTTATATAGGTTTTCATTAAGTAAGGATATTTTAAAATCCATTTTCAAATCTCATAGTCATGGTAATCCACAATGGAAAGTAGAATTATGATGGATTTTAGTATAAAAACTAGTGAAAAGTTTTCATCTTAGTCTATTCCTTGATGTTATTTGAACCCTTTTATAACTATTCATGACTTATAAGTACCGATTTGTCCATCCATTTCTGGTTTCTTCTTGAATAACCTTTTACAACCAATGATATTAATATTCACAAGATGATATATCAAAACAAGGACTTAGTTTTGGTACATAGAATACATTTCATAATTCATATATTCTTTCCATTTGGTAACATTTGTGACCCTTACTAATTTCTTATAGTTTGATGTATCATTACCTATCAACTAATAATGAGTCACCATCCCTGATGAATAGAAAACCGTATATTTTAGGTTATCTAACATCTCTTATACTCCTATGCAGTTCCTGTGTCTGTGGAATTTCTTATTCCATGGGATTTTATGGAAATTTTTCATGTGATAACTCTCATGTACCTTGATCTTGGACTTCATCAAAGTCTATCTAGACCCCACTATATCTTTTGGGGATGTGGCCCCTTTTAAGTAATACGGTGTCTATTTCCACTATTACCTTTTTGTATGAGGGATTTTATGGGTAATATCCCATTTTTTCCTTGGGGTATCCTATAATGGTTCACTTTATTCCCTAGAGTGAAAGTTTGTTTCCTTAAGAGACCTTAACAAAGACTTCACATCCCAATACATGTAAGTATGAAAACACAAGTTTGTTTATACTCCAAAATTGGTATGAAATACCATATAACACTTTAGTTAGCATTTATTTTAGTATTTGTGATGATGTTTTTAATTAATATTACCAAGAGGATAATGGAAGACTTGAATGACTCATTATTTATCTCACAATGTCCAATATGGTGTATTTTTACCTTTCTCTTACACCATTCCATTGTGGTGTATATAGAGGGGTGAGTTGGGATAAAATACAAAACTATTATAAATAATCAATGATGTATTGATTAAGATATCTTCTACCATGGTTTGAGTGGAGTTACTTAATCTTCTTAATGATATGGTTATCAACTTCATTCTTTAATTCTTTGAATCTATTAAAAAATCTGACTTATACCTCATCAAGTAGATATATCCATACAAACTAAAATTATTGGTAAAAGTTATGCATTATGAGATACCACCCCTTGATTCAATATAATAATTAGTATGGACGAATTCAAGAATCTACCTATCCCTTTCACCTTTTCCAATAAATGGGGATTTGGTTATTTTTCCTGGTAAACATACATGGAATACACACAATGGTTTTTGTTCAAAGAAATATATAAATCCATCTTGGTGATTTTTTTTTCAAATTCATTTTTTTCAAATGATTTGGATGGTGATGATATATTTAGGTGTGGTATGAGTCATGTGAATTTGTATCTTTATCATTTTTAGTACTTGGTTTGTGTAATCCAACACATAAATACCATTATTTAAATTTTTCTTACCATAAAAAATTTCATCTTTATAAAATAAAGTAACATTTATTCCTAAATTTGAAAATAAAAACTTTCATATTAAGTTTAAATATATAAATAATGTTTTTGTTAACATATGTAACATAATAAAAATATTTTAAAACCAATATCATTCTCATCAACAATATAAGAAGTTAGTCCTCAATAACCATGACAATAAGTATGGCTCCACTGGATGCTCGTAGATCTACCTCCCCTCAATAAATCTTCCTGAATCTACTTGCTTAAAATATTTGAATACAAATATGAGAACCATATATTATATATAATAACAAATTTATAGAAATATATAAATTTAACTTGATAAAAACAAATCCAAAGTTTCCCCTTTCTTGTTTTCAAGGATGCAGTTTTTCTTCCAGTGGCCCTTGTTGCCACATGAAAAGAAGATAACATCCCATTACCTAAATTTTCCCTTGATTATTATCTTTTTAGAAGGGTGTTTTAAATAATATTTTGACTTAGATCTATTAACTTGGATTTTACTTTTATTCACCATAAGTATAGAAGTATTTTCATGATTTGTATCTTTATCAACTTCATGACGTAAAGTGATAAGATCTGATAGAGACTTCTCTATTTTTTTCATATTGAAATTAATAGAAAATATAGAGAATATTTGAGGAAGTGATGCAAGAATGATATTGGGGAATAAATCTTTAGTAAATTTAAACCCTAGAACCTATAGTTTCTCGATGCAGCTAATGTGTTTAACTACATGAGTCCCATATGATGCACCTTTTCCAAGATTACTCGGAATGAGTGCCTTGGATTCTAAAACTATTACTATCTATATCTCTTCTGATATAGGCCATATAGATGCTAAATAATTCTATAATAATCCATGTCTTTATGGAATTTATGAGTTTTTTATACAATATTGAAATCATTAAACACTGAACGTCAACCGCCTTACTCAATTTTTTATCATATATAACAAAATATTCATCACTCATATCCTTTATAGAAGGTTTAGACCATGAGGATTCTAGCATGTATGATTCTAGTTCATGGTGAAACACAACCGATAGGCATATGAATCATTCCTAGAAATTTCTTCTAGTAAGTAGATGGTCATTCACTAAAATTTATCACATGGATAATGCGATTAATGAATTTTCCATTTATTCTAAAATTATAAAAGTGCATATTATTAGTAATTTAATTTATTATAGTTTATTTGAGACATAATAAAATTAATAATATTAAATCTCCCACTATTTTATCAAGTCTGAACAACCCTCACCATTAGACTTAGAATGTCTGGCCATACATTCTAGTGGTAAGGATCCATATGCCCCTTATGATAACCTAATATAAGGATTGATTAATTATTCAAAGGTATTTAGGTAGGAAAGCATTTTCTAATAGGGGAATTGAAACTCCTTGATCTTTTGAGGTGAATCCCCAATCCTGAAATAATAACTAGTATTTCTTCAACACTTTCCACCAAGTTACCTTAAGTCTAGAGAGGGACACTTATTCTGATGTAATTTGGTCAAGTAAACCCAAAAATTTCAAAAGGACTCCATGATAAAATTATGTGTTCTAATGAGGGTTGGTCTAACACCTAGTTCTATGGATTTCATTCCAAATAAATTAATATAAGTCTTATTATAACTTAATATAAAGTTGATGTATTTTATTTACTATGCATAATGGTTTCTTATTTTATCCTTTACTTGTATTGTAAATTTTGAAATGATTTTACTTAAGTGATTAACCATGTTTTGATAAAATAATTACATATAATACATTTATTTAAATTATATATTTTCATATTAATTTATTTATTTACATGATCATGTACTTTCATCCATAAAATAAATCATGTATAAGATAGAAATAAATATAAAAACAAATGACCTGATCATGAGTTTTCTAATGGTTGATTTCTTAACTGGAAAACAAATCAACCAATAGGCCTAGTTAAAAACTCCTTGTTCTAATCTTGGCATGAGTTGTTGTAACATACTAGGAATTTATACTTTTAATATGTGTTTATTAAATAAAATTGTTTTATTATTAAACATACTAAAGTATAATTTAATTTAAACTTAGATATTTTTTTATATTTTGTTTATAAATTAAGATAAATTATATATGTATTCTTTAAATAAATTTATTTTCTTAAAACAATCTTAAATATATAATTATTCAAATTATTCTTTCCAAACCTCATGCTTTAATGTTGCAAGTTTTGAATACATTATTACTTTTCAACAAAAAATTACATTATAAATACAGTTTTGTTCTTTTTTGAACATAATATATAATTAATATATAAGCTTAATTCATTATTATTTTAAAGAGTCGATATTTTTGATATGTAAAAATTATGTTTCTAAAATTATTATTATTTATATTATATATTATTTAAAATATTTATTAGCCTTGATTTAGTTTTAATATTATTATCTGAGTAAAATGTTATAAAATTTTATTATTCAAATAATAATTACTTGTAATAAAATGTTATAAATAATATGATTCTTTGGAACTATTTAAAGTAATTTGAGATTAATTAAATTAAAATTAAAAAAAATAACATTAATAAATTCTTCTTTTTTAATTTTAGTTTTTTAGAAATATTGAGAAAAATTTGTGGCCATTAAAGCATATGATTAGCTAGCCCTTAAACCAAGGGGAGAAAACTCAACCCAAGGGAGGTATGACCAAGATAGCTCAGTGGTAGTGTGGCCTCACATGGAGGAAGTAGGTTAGGCCACCTCGCATGAGGCATAGTCTGGGCGAAAGCCCATGTGGGAATATATAGGTCAGGAAAAAGCCTCAATGGGACCATGTATAAAGCCCTCAAGATCTGACCCTGTTAAACTTCTGGCCCTCTATCGACAATGGATAGGTTATATGGGAGAGAAAAACTGTACATCGTTTCAATGTGGGACTCAAACTTGTGGGTATTGATCACCTAAAGTTAAAATGTTGATTATATAATGACTATTGGATCAAAATACCTCAGCCATATGATCTTCCTCCTGAGTCATATTCTTCCTCCATCCCTCCACTATCCATATAGTTTCTCCCATATGCCAGTCCACCATCACCATCAAAGTTCCCCTACAATATTCTTCCACCATATGACAATTCCAATGAGGTAGACCTACTAACAGTGCGATACACTTTTCGATTTCCTTGGAGAAATAAATATAAACAAATTTTACATGAAAGAACACACACACACACACATATTATAACATCCCAGCCAATCTCATTGGATTGAGAGGGAAGAGGAATTATACTTGGCCTTTAGAGATGTTCCCAAGGTGCCAAAGTCTGGTAATAAATTCCAAGGGTTTTGAGAATAAATTTGGGAACAATTTTCCCTTAAGACAAATCCAACCAACCAAAAATCCACAACTATATGATGCATGTCAACAAACCAACCAAACTCATACATTACCAAAATACAAAAAACTAATCCATAATGATCCCACATGCCAAATAAAACAAAGTGAAAGTCTTAGTACCGAGAAGAAGCTACAAAAAGACTCTAAAAGAACTAGGACACCATCCATATCTCTACACCAAGATCCATGCTCCAAACACCACAACATAACCCAAGATTCATGCCTAATCGCTAGAAAAATGAGAAGCTTAACTCTTACCTTTTTCCTAGATTACGACATCTGCAAAATCACCCATGTTCCAAAGTAGGGTGTGAGTACTATTACTAAGTAGGCTTTCACCAAATGACTTCCCTACACACACCACTAGGAAAAAACTATTATCACATTTATATAAAGTATTTTATATAAAAAATTAAATAGAACAACCATTACCATAAATCAAACACATCCTTACCAAGTCATGTCAAACAAGGGAAATACACAACTATGTTATAAGCCATATCACCATCACACATTAGCCCAATAAATTCTATCTTTAAAAGCAACACACAACAAGACAACCAAACGGTGGAACTTCCGTCCAACTCGTTCACTAAATTTCTAACTAGTGGTACTTCCCACCCACTTATCCTTCGATGGTGGTCCTTCCATCCACTATCCATCCCCTTATTATAGTAGTACTTCCCGTCCACTTCCACACAATTACACACAAGAAATAATGCTTAATAAGCCAACAAGAACTAAGCACCAAGGCCACACAAAAGCACACCATCATTCCCATCACATGCCAATTCAATTCAATAAATCACCCATTTATTTAAAATACCATTTAATCATTTTCCATGACAAAAAACATTTCAATAAAACAAAATCTTTATTGAAAACCATTTTTATAAACCATTTTCACAAATCAATCCTAGAAACCCATTTTAAAACCTCCATTTTAAAACCCACAATAAGAGAATTTCACTAAAAATCCCCCTTTTTCCCAAAATCCCTAACACATAACCAAGGGATTTCCAACCAATTTAGCACATAAAAAACAAAATTAATTTTAAGCAAAACAAACTAATTTTAACCAAGATTTAATTTCTATCAAAGTGGAGTTGAGAGAGAAGCCACCTACCTTTAGGGTTCCAGTGAATTCGACCCACAAGAAACCGCACCCCAATCCAAGAAAAATATTCACAAAAACCACGAGAGATATTCTTACCTATCATCCACAAGCCTTAAAATCAATACCCAAGGAAACCAAAACCCTAGATCTACACACCAGAAGTGTAGATCTAGAAAACTGAGATAGAGGGAGATGCAAATCTAGAAAAAACCACAAAGAACCACGAGAGAAGACTTACCTGAGAAGAACCACCTTCAATCCACCAAGAAACCCATTCTATTTGTTTCTAAAATGTGTGTGAGAGCACCTAAAACCATTGAGAACCCAAAATACAAAGTGAGGCTTGAGTGGGAGAATATTTGGAGTGAAATGAGGCACCCCTAAGGGACCTTGGATTTAAAAACCATATTTTTAAGTGTCTGTATAGTTAGCCCGCATGTTTTGGAAAACCGTACGCTAACTGTGTGCAACCCACTGCCTCGAGATAAGGGGTCCACATGGCTGCCTCGAATGGTTTGGAAAACCGTGTGTAGTCCGTGCGAAGCCCACTGTCCAACATACATGATTTCTTGGAGAACTCGCATGGTTTTACTTAATCGTGCTCAAACCGCGCGCCCTTTGAAAAGCCTCCAAAGTTATTCAAAATCATTCCAAAATATCCCAACCTCTTCCCAGATCATCCCAATCACTTTAAACACATAAAAAGGCATAAAAAAGGCTACATACCTCAAACCAGGGGTGTTACATTCTCCCCACCATTGGAATTTATGTCCTTAGAAAGTAGGGAACCATTGCTTTGCCAAAAGAGATCAGTCCATTAATCAGCCATCTCTTTATCACATTCCCAAGTCCCCTCCTGAATATAACCATCCTGAAAAAAAACACGAACTAAACTGATACTTTTACCATGTAATAATTTATCTTGCCTATCCACAATCCGCACTAGCACGTGCACCAAGGAAGCATCCGATTCTAGCTCAACATGATTTCGACGAATCACATGGTCATAATCTGGGTGATACTTTTTCAACTGCGACACATGAAAAAAATTGTGCACCACACTAAACCGTGGTGGAAAATCCAAACAATAAGCCACCTATCCAATCTAATCAAGTATCTCAAAAGGCCCAATATACCTCGGAGATAACTTACACTACTTCCCAAACTGACGATGTCCTGGCCTACAAGAGATTCTCAAAAACACATGATCACCCACCTCAAATGACAATGGTCGTCGACTATGGTCCACATACAATTTCTGATGACATTGAGTTGTCTCTATCCTCTTCTTTATCAACTTGATTTTCTCCATAGTCTCTTGGACAAGGCTCGGTCCGATCATTGAAGTCTCTCCCATTTCCACCCAATATAGTGGAGAATGATAAGGACTCCCATATAATGCCGCAAACAGATCCATATGTATCGAATCCTGATAACTGTTATTATAGGATAACTACATCAATGATAAGTGATCCCCCCATGAACCACCAAAATCCATCACACAATCCCTTAACATATCCTCCAAGGTTTGTATCGTCCTCTTAGATTGTCCATCCGTCTGAGGATGATATGCCATTCTCATCGTCAACTGTGTCCCAAGGGATTACTGTAAGGATTTCCAAAAACAAGATGTGAACCTCAGATCTCTATCTGATATGATCAAAAATAGAACACCATGCCTCTTTAACACCTCCTAGATATAGATTTTGGACAGATCCTCCACCGTATGAGATTCACAAATCAGGATGAAATGGGACAACTTTGTGAGATGATCCATAATCACACATATGACATCGTGCTTTCGAACCATTCTAGGGACACCCATCAAAAAATCCATTGCTATCTACTCCCAATTTCACAATGGGATAGATTAAGAATGCAACATGCCTACTAGCCGCTGATGCTCTGCCTTGAATTGATGACACATCAAGCATCTCGAGAAAAACCCGACCACATCCCTTTTCATAACATCCCACCAAAAATGCTCCTTTAATTCCTTATAAATTCTCTAAATTCCAGGATGAACAACCCACCTGGAATGATGATAATCCATGAGAAGTTCTTCCTGACACGCCACCGGTACCGCCATTCGATTCTGAAAACACAAGACTAAATTCCCATTAAGTTCCCATTTCTCAATGGTCTCCCCACCATTGAGTTTTGACCTCATCGCCGTACATTCAGAATTATATGCCTGTACCTTTTTAGGAAAACCAGCCAAGTCAGGAACCAACAAAATTAGAAAGAAGACCGGTCTGTCACACCAGTCCTCATATTCCAACCACATGTCAGCTATGACCGACATCAACTGTCACTAATTTGATACCTACTTCACCACTTAAGCATATGATTTCCTATTTAATGCATCCACCATGAATTTCCTTTACCCGGTGTGCACATTAAGTCGAAATAAAACATATGGAGATATTCCATAAATCTCCTTTGCCTCATGTTCAAATCTCCCTATGAGAAAATATTCAATAAGATCTTATGGTCGATAAAAACTATAAATTTCTCACCAAAGAGATGATGATGCCACATTTTTAAATCATGAACCACTACCACAAACTCCAAATCATGTTGCGGGTAGTTATTATCATGAAACCTCAACTACCATGAGACATATGTAACTACATGATCCCCCTGCATGAGAACACACCCCAACCCTGATCCTGATGCGTCATAATACACCATGTACCCTTTCCCTAGTTTTAAAAAAACCAAGATTGGTGCTGATGTAAGGAGAACCTTTAACTCTTCAAATAATTTTTGGCACTCCTTATCCCATTGAAATGGGATATTCTTCCTCTTCAAATATGTCTTCGGCGAATCAAATAGTGAAAAATCATGAACAAAATATCGAAAATACCCAGCTAGAACAAGGAAGCTCCATATCTTGAAAAAATTATTTTGCAGTTACCATGAGATAACAACCTCTATATTTTTTGGATCAACTGAAACACCCCTCTCAGAAATAACTTGGAAAAGGAAATGAACATCATGTATCCAAAAGTCACACATTGAAAATTTGGAATACAACTGATGATCCCTCAAGATCCCCAACATGATTTCCAAGTTCTTCTCATGCTCTACCCTTTTCCTAGAATACACTAGTATATCATAAAAAAATACCACTAAAAAAGAATCCATACACCTCTGAAATACCAAATTCATCAATTCCATGAACACCGCAGGTGCATTCATCAGACTAAAAGGCATAACCACATACTCATAATGGACATATCTACTTCTGAAAGTTGTTTTCAGAATATCCTCCTTCCTCACCCACAATTGGTGATACCCTGACCTCAAGTAAATCTTAGAGAACCACTGATCTCCCCTCAACTGGTCAAACAAATCAACAATGCATAGAAGTTGATATCAGTTCTTTATCATAACCTGATTAAGTCTAAAATAATCAACACAGATCCGCAAGGTTCCATCTTCCTTTTTAACAAACAAAATCAGCACTGCCCACAAAGACATGCTAGATCAGATGAACCCTATGTTTTCTAACTCTTCCAACTACAAATTTAATTCCCTAAATTCTTCTGGTTCCATTCAGTAAGAAAGAAGTGAGATATGACTTGTCCCCATAAGGAGATCAATCGTAAACTCGACTTCTCTCAAGGGTGGAAACCCTGAGAATTATTCAGGAAAGACATCCATCAAATGATCCACAACTTCTGAAAGAACACTCTACTCAACACCTTCCAACAATGCCAATTACAAGGACTCTAACTGATATCAGATCATGCCAATAATTGGTGCCAACAATTTTTTTTCACCCATCTTTTCATTATTCTCCCCTATAAAGAGATGTTCAATGCCATCCTCTATCATTAAACTAAGCATTTTCACATACTAATCTATGTGGGACTTAAAAATTTCCAACCAATCCATTACCAGGATTATATCATAAGAATAAATCTCAAGCACTGATAAATCCCACATCAATTCGATGCCATCCACAACTAAACAACAACCTTGACATATAAAGGCTTGACACTCTCTTTGACCCAGAGGAGTTTGTAGTTTAAAAATAGAAGACACCATTTCCACATGTAAACCCAACAAATCAATGATGAGAGAAGAAATAAAAGAATTAAAATCACCCATATCAAACAAATCTTGCATCAAAATTAAACTTAAAAGAACCATGCCTCACACCTTGGATGGTTCTGACTGATCATCCATCACCGCCTGCTCAGCTCCAAACAACTTCTTACTTGTGACACTCTTATCCTTATTACCATTTTGAGGCATCATGGTATTCTGAGAATCACCCTGACCCACTTTACTCTGCTGCTGAGGGGTATGCTGCTACCCATGTCCTGTCAATGTATAAGATCCCTACGACCCCTAAGGAGTTTCACAGACACCCAACATTGGATCATTGTGACAATAACACTTCAGATTCCACATATTCTTACAATTATGACATTCTTGAGGTTGTGTCGTACAATCCCACTTGACGTGGATCATAGAAACACATTGAAAACATCATGTCTTGCTCTGAGGCTTCATAGGAAGATTCACAGATCCTGCCGTTGGATTCTGATCCATGCTCCCACCCTGGAAATAAGTGTCCCTCTTCTACTTGAACCCAGAAATCGAGTTCCCACTATTTCCCATGGGTCCCAACATACATCCACCTACTGTAGCCCCACAAGATCCCGCCCAACCACCATAGATAGGTTCACCATTTTTTTTGTAATCATCTATACAAAACACCGCTATCTTGGAACAGATTTCCTTGTTCAACCCAACTTCAAAAATTCGTGCATTCAACGATGTACTACCCACCACCTCGGGTGCAAACCGCACTAAGTTCATAAATTTATCCTCATATTCCGTCACTGCCATGTTCCCTTGCTTCAAACTGAAGAAATACATTATACTCTGAATTCTAAACTTACGAGGGTATAATTATTTATTAAAGAATTCCTCAAACCCCTTCCATGTTACACTTTGGTCCATCCCAGCTTGGACCGCCAACTCCCACCACTGAAGGGAAATATCTTCCAACATATACATGGATAGTTTCACTTTCAGCTCTACTGGTTTTCCCAAGAAGTAAAAGATATGATTCATTATGTTCAGCCACGCTTTAGCCTTATCTAGCTCTAAATCACCCGTAAAGATGGGTGGATTCTGCCTTTGAAACTGAACCACATGATCCACATGCCTTGGTTCATTCACTTTATTCAAACTTCCCACTACTTGTAAATCTTGCACTATACTATGCACTAGCTGCTGGTTCACCTGGGTCTTAAGTGCAACCAGATTTTGAGAACCTTTCTTTGGTTGGTCTTTACGACACCTACCTGGTTCCATTTCTATCAATACAAAAACAACCATAAATTCTTCTATTTTAGAAAAACATGATTCAAAAATTCTAGTTCAATTACACTACAACTATCAATACTAGGCTTTCCATAAGTTTAAATTTCTCATGTTTCACTATTTTGAAAAAATCCACCATGTTTTGAAAATCAACCCATTTTCAAAATACCATGATTTTTCCATGTTTCAAATCCTTCCATTTTAAAACCCAATTCAGATTTTTCAAATCCACAAATTCATATCACACTATAAATCATTATAACCTAGTGAAATATGCATCCACATGGGAAGTAATTTCTACCATGCATTCCATGATCAACTCATTGGTTATACCCACGACAATGAGATTTCTAATTCCTATAAGTTTCTCCAAAACACTTATGTACCCAATTCCCTGGTAACTTTAAGTTCAACATAAAAGGGTTAGATACTTCCTTTTATGCTATACATTCCAAGTTTTGAAAATTATACACCTTGATATCATCCCAAATTATGGAATAGACCAAGAACAAATGTCAACACCAAGAACAACAATCAATGCCAAAGGATCGAACAACTATTCTCAATTTAAATCTAAGGACCAAATAAATTGATACCACTTGTAACATCCCACCCCTTCTCATTGTCTTGAGAGGGAAGAGGAATGCTACTTGGCCTTAAGTGAAATTCCCAAGGAACCAAAGTATGGAAATAAATTCCAAGGGCTTCGAGAATAAATTGGGGAACGATTTTCCCTTAAGATAAAGCCAACCAACCAAAAAATCCACAACTATATGATGCATGTCAACAAACCAACCAAACTCATACATTACCAAAAGACAACCAACTAATCCATAATGATCCCACATGCCAAATATAATAAATCCAAAGTTAGAGTACCAAGAGGAAAACTATAACAAGAATCCAAAAGAACCAGGACACCATCCATAGCTCCACACTAAGATCCATGCTCCAAGCACCACAACATCACCCAAGCTTCATGCCAAACTACAAGCAAAATGAGAATCTTTACTCTTACATGTGTCCTAGAATATGACATATGAAAAATAACCCAAGTTCCAAAGCATGGGGTGAGTACTAATACTCATTAGGTTTTCCCCAAACGAGTTCCCTACACATGACACTAGGAAAGAACCATTAGCACATTTATATAAAGTAGTTTATATAAAACTTTAAATAGTGCAACCATTACCATAAGAGAAATATACCCTTACTAAGACATTTTAAACAAGGGAAAGCCACAAATACACTATAATACATTGAAACATAACTCATTATCCCAACAAATTCCATCTTTCAAAGAAACACACAACAAGACAACCAAACAGTGGAACTTCTATCCAACCCGTTCACAACATTTCCAACTAGTGGTACTTCCTGCCCACTTATCCTTTGATAGTGAAACTTATATCCAATATCCATACCCTTATTATAGTGGTAATTCCCGCCCACTTCCACACAATTAAACATAATAAATAACTCTTAATCAACCAACAAGTACTAAGCACTAATGCCACACAAAAGCATGTCATCATTTCCATCACATACCAATTTACTTTAATAAATCACCCATTTATTAAAATCACCACTTAATAATTTTACATTACAAATAAAATTTTAATAAAATATAATCTTTATTGAAAACAATTTTCATCAACCATTTTCACAAATCAATCCCAAGAACCCATTTTAAAACCTCTATTTTAAAACCCACAACAAGAGCATTTCACCACACAACCCCCCTTTTCCCAAAAATCCCCAACACATCACCAAAGGGTTTCCAACCAATTTCACACATCAAAAACAAAATTAATTTTAAGTAAAAAAAATTAATTGAAACCAAGAATCAAGTTCTAGAAAATTAGAGTCGAGAGAGAAGCCAAATACCTTTAGGGTTTCAATGAATTTGACCCACAAGCAACCACACCCCAATCTGGGAAAACGCTTCACAAAAACTGCTCTAGATATCCTTACCTATCATCAAAAAGCCTTAAAATAAACACCCAGGGAAACTAAAACCCTATATCTACACACAAAGAGTGTAGATATATAAAACTGAGATAGATGGAGATGTAAATATAGAGAAAACCACAAACCATGAGAGGAGACTTACTTGAGAAGAACCGCCTTCAATCCACCAAAAAACCCCTTCTATTTGCTTCCAAAATAGGTGTGAGATCACATAAAAACTTTTAGAACACAAAATAATGAGTGAGGATCGAGTGTAAGAATATTTGGAGTGAAATGAGGCACCCTTGAGGGAGATCTAATTTAAAAACCCTATTTTTAAGTGGCTGCACGGTCAGCCTGTACGGTTGCCCAGATAGTTTGGAACACCATGCGATAACCGTGCGCACGCCACTTCCTTGAGATAAGGGGTCCACATAGTTGACTCACATGGTTTGGAAAATCATGTGTACTCTGTGTGGATCCCACTTCCTCCCCCTGCATATTTTCCTAGAGAACCCGCACAGTTTTCCCTAATCATGCTCAAACTGTACGCCCTTATAAAATCCTCCAAACTTATTCAAAACCATTCAAAACTCTCCCAAAATCTTCCCAACTCATCCCAATAACTTTAAACACATAAAAAGGAATAAAAAGGGCTACATAAATCAAACTGGGGGTTCTATATATATACTATTGTCAAACAAATACATTTCCTCATATTTCCCCAAAATCCACAATTTTGACCACCACTAAGTTTGAAGCCTCGAGGTAGGATTCTGTCCATTGAATATACCATTATTTTTCACCTTAAAATACAAACCTATATCATAATATATATAAGTTTCATTAGGAATGAACCTCTAAGGAGAATTCATCTGCAAGAGCTCTTCCACCATTCCCCTTCTTTCCCTCTCTTCTCCCCATGGTTTGAGAACCCACTTAGCAGAAGGGGTGCTGCAATTTTCGGTTCCACATTTTTGGGTAAGGAGATTTCATTTTTTTAAACTATTTTATGTATGATTTTTTTTTCAAATTTAAATTATATATATGGGTATTATTTCCAAAATACATGACTATTTACTTTAAAGACAAATAATTATGTGAGTACTTTAAAATACATGTTCATATAAGGGTGTATATATATATCTATATATATTATTATCAAATTATAAGTTGTTCATTTATAAAAATACTAATTATATAAGGTTGTAGTTTCAAATTATGTCAAGGGAGGGATGTTATTTTTAAAATTATAAGAGTGTCCATTCATCTTTTAATTTTATGATTTTATGATATATGTATGTACATTTATATATATATATATCTGTAAATTACATTATTATTACATGATTTGAATGAGTAAGCAATTCACATATGAAAATTGGATTAAATATCAAATCATGATATTACCAAAGTGGATAGTTTCAAATAATGTTTATGAAATATTCAATTAAAAATAGTACTTATTAGGATTTTATGTGTGTAATATAATTTTGTTTTCAAAATTATATGTTAAGAGTAAATTTTATTTTTGATTAAGAATGTTTTATAAAAGAAAAATTATACATATATATTGTTAAAATTATTATTTTATGTTAATAGTAATTTTATAATTATTATTATTTCATGTGAAGGATTCATACCCTCACAACATTATTTTATGTGTAAAATGGTATTTTCAAATATAAAATTTTGAATCAAGTAAATGAGTATCAAATATCTTTATTTAAGGATGAATTTAAAAATTAAAACGTTTATCATTTTATATTCTATTTCAATAAAAGGGATTTTATGAGTTTATGAATGGAAATTAAATACATGAATGTTAATTATTCAATCATTAAAATTTCATGCATTTATACAAATTCTAATTTATATGAGTTTTGGTTGCTCCAAATATTGCAAATGTTTTCATATAAAAGTTCATATATTTACATATTTATATAAATATAAGTGTGTATACATAATTATTGAATTGTTATGTTTTAAATAAAAAAATACAATGAAAATGTATATGAATATGTATAGAAAGATCAATTTTTTTTATAAAATTCAGTACTTGAACTTTGTAAACATGATAGGGAATTATGGAGTGAACCCATACCTCAGGAAGTTGATATTCCCAAAGAGACTTAAATTTTTTAAGTGGACCCATGGTTTTGTTTTCCAAATATTACTTAACATTTTATGAAAAATCACTAGATAATTTTATTAACAAAAGAATTTTCAAAGTGTAAGTATTTCCAAAAGTATTATATTATTTTCAAGGAATAATTTTTTTCAAATTAATTTTCAAAATAATTTTTTCAAAGGATTTTTAAAAGTGTTTTCCAAATATATATTTTGAAAACCGCAACATTTTATTTTTAAAAAGTATATATATATCAAATATATATTTTTATATAAAGGGAAAATGTTTTCATAATGTATTTTAAAAAGGTATTTTCATAAGGGTATTTTCAAAATAATATTTTCCAAGGTATAAGTATTTTCAAAAAGGATTTCACTGGATTTTTAAAAACCCCTTACTAGCCAATTATTCTCCACCTATATTTTATAAAATGTTATTGGAATCATTTAAAAGTTTCAAAAATTTTAAATTTGATAAGGAGGTTGCATGAGAAAAGTCAAATAAAAACATTTTATTTATTATATATATCTAATAATTTGTAATAGTGGTCCGTCTTCTCCAAATCCTAGACCTTAAAAGATCCTCAGATGTAAATGATTATATATTTTTTAGTTACTTTTTATAAAAAAATTATACAACATTTTTTTATCGGATCTAGAAATGCAGGTCTCGGGGCCTTAAAATTGGTATCAGAGGAAAAATATAGACAAATTTAGAGATTAAGATGCTTTAGTTAAAAATGGGTTAATTTTCTAAGTATATTCTTTTAGTAAAACCTTTATTTTATAACCTTTCAGATTAAAGAAAAATCTAAGATTTAGAAATATATATTTGAACTCCTAGGAAGATAAGTGATCTTTAAGAATATATATTTCAAGTGATTATAGTTTTCAAAATTCTAAAAAAGGAATTTTATAATTTTCCTTTAGTACAACAAACAAATTTTGAGGGATACATTATGTTTAAGGGGAGTAGAATGTAACATCACAATAATTTATGATTTTAATAAATATTTATTAAATAAATTTGTTTTATTTTTAAAACAAACTAAAGTATAGTTTAAGATAAACATAGATATTTTTTATAGATATTGTTTATAAATTAAGATAATATATATATATATATATATTCTTTAAATAAATGTATTTTCTTAAAACATGCTTAAATATATAATTCTTCAAAGTACCTTTTCCAAACCTGAAGTTTTAATGTTGTAAGTTTTGAATAAATTGTTAATTTTCAATAAAAAATTACCTTATAAATATAATAATTTCCATTTTAACATCACATATAATTAATCTATAAGTCAAAATGGATATTATTTTAAGAGTATTTATTTTTGATATGTAAAAATTGTGTTTATAAAATCATTAATTTTTTAAATTACATGTTATTTAAAATATTTATTAGCCTTGATTTAGTTTTAATATTATTATTTGAGTAAAATTTTATAAACTGTTATTATTTGAATAATAATTATATATCATAAAATCTTATAAAAAATATGATTCTTTGGTACTATTTAAAGTAATTTCAGATTACTTAAATTAAAATTTACAAAAAAATAACATTAACACATCTTCTTTTTTACTTTTAGTTTTTTTAGAAATATCGAGAAAAATTTGTGTCCATCCAAGCATATTCCCAGCCATCTCTTAAATAAAGGGGAGAAAACTCAACCCAAGGGAGGTCCGTCCAAGCTAGCTACCTAACAGTATGACCTCCAATGGAGGAAGCATGCCAGGTCGCCTCGCATGAGTCATAGTTTGGGTTAAAGCCCACATGAGAATTAATAAGTTAGGCTAAAGACTTATTGGGTCCATGTATAAGTCCCTTAGTTCCTGAACCCATTACACATTATGGACCTCTATTAATAGTGGTTAGATTATATGGGAAATTAAAACTACACATTGTTTCGGTGTGAGACTCAAACTTGCGGGTATTGTTTGCCTGAAGTTAAAATGTCTATTATATCGTAAGCATTAGATCAAACCACCTCAATAGTTTGACATTCCTACCAAGTTATGTTATTCCTCCACACCATATTATTCCCCCATCCTTCCACTGTTCATGTGGCTTCTCCTACAGCCATTCCACTCCTACCATCGAAAAACCCCTTCGATCTCCTTTAACCACATGACAATGCCAATGTGGTAGACCTACTAACAGTGTAATACCCCTATTTATTTATTTGGTGAAGTAAATATAAAAAAATTTAACACTATGATGATATATATATACATACATATTTTAAAAAAAATATTGCCTCAGCTTTCCCCACTAGACACAGTTTTGACCCCACTAAGTTCGAAGCCTCGAGGTAGGATTCTGCTCATTTTGTACACCATTATTTTTTCACCTTTAAATCCAAACCTATATAATTATATATATATATATATATATATATATCAGTTACATTAGGAATACCCCTCGAAGGAGAATCCCTTATCAAGCCCTCTTCCTCCATTCCCATTATTTTTCCCACTCTTTTTTCCCTAGGTTCGAGCACCCACTTAGCAGAAGAGGAACTGTAATTTTCAGTTCTCCATTTTTTTGCAAGGGGATTTCATTTTTTAAAACTATTATATGTATGATATTTTTTTCAAATTTCAAGTATATATATATGGGTATTATTTCAAAACTCCAAGATTATTTACTTCCAAGACTTCTAATTATGTAAGTATTTTCAAATTCATATTCATATAAGGGTGTATATATATATATATCTCAAATTATAAGTTATTAATTTCTTAAACTTCTAGTTATATAAGGAGGTAGTTTCAAATTATGTTAAGGGATGGATGTTATTTTTAAAATTATATGAGTGTCCATGCATCTTTTAGATTTATTATTTTATGATATATATATGTGTGTATAACACACACACACAAACACACACACACACAAATATATGAATATAAGTGTGTATATGTAATTAATGCATTGTTATATTTTAAAGAAAACTCAAGTGAAACATGTATATGTAAATATAAGGAAATCGTAAAATATTTTTATAAAATTCAGAACTTGAAATTTGTAAAATTGATAGGAAATTGGGGAGTGAATTGATACCTAATGAAGTGTGTTGTCCTAGACAAAATTAAATGTCTAAAGTGGCCCCATGGTTTTGTTTTCCAAGGATTTCTTAATATTTTTAGAAAAATCACTTAATTATTTTTTTAAGTTAAAGATTTTCAAAGTGTAAGTATTTTCAAAAGTATTATACTATCTTCAAAGGAATTTTCAAATTCATGTTTTCAAAATATTTTTTAAATTATTTTCCAAATATATATTTTGATAACCCCTGCATTATATTTTTGAAAATTATATATATCAAATATTTTTTTATATAAATGGAAAATGTTTTCAAAATTTATATTCAAAAGGTATTTTCAAAAGGGTATTTTTAAAATAATATTTTCAAAGGTATAAGTATTTTCAAAAAGTTTTTCACTAGATTTTTAAAAACCCATTACTAGACAATTATACCCACCCTATGTTTTATAAAATGATTTCAGGATCATTTAAAAGTTTCATGGAGATTATCTTTAAAAAGGATTTAACATGAGAAAAGTAAAATAAATGACTTTAATTTATTTTTTATTTCCGATAATTTATAATAGTTTTCCTTTTCATCAAAAGTCTATACCAGATAAGATCTTAATATGTAAATGATTTTATATTTTTTGTTACTTTTTATAAAAAATATATATAATATTTTTTGTACTGGATCCAAAATCATGGGTCTCGAGGCATAACAATTGTAGCATTTTACCTGTCCACTTATGTGTCACCTAGTTTGGTTCCATCTCGGTTCTTTCTTGAACTACCTCCATACACCTTGGGACACTCCTTTTATTACATATGTTTATAACTCACACGTAGTTGATGGGAACTGAAGGATTAATTAAATGGAACTACATAAACAACCTTGGACACATAGGTCCTACATAATTAAAGAGAGAGGAGTGATATTCATACCTTAACTTTCAATTTAATAATAAATGATTAAACATCCATGCAATAAAATTAAATTAAATAAATCCAAGTCATACATAGGTTAGGTCAAAGCTCATGATCAGTTATACACATGAAACAAATACCAAAAAAGGGAAGTATTGAATTCAATTCGTTTTTATTATTTTCATAAAAATGCATTAATTAATTCCTTTTATCTTAATAACCATCTAAAGTCTATTGGAGATAACCATCCAAAATGTATTCATGGAAAATAAATAGATTGATCAATAATTATATATAATTACATTAAATTAATTGAGAATTTATTAATCCTTAAAAACCTTTATTATATAATCAAAAACATCTAGTTCCAATAGTGTAATTAAGTTTTAATGCTATAATTAAATATTTTAAATAAATTTAATTCTTTATTTTATTGGGAGACTACATGACATTTACTTACAAGTTACACACTGAGTTTCTTGATTATTGGGTATCTAGGGAAAACACTTGGGGCTTAATCATATATCTTAGCCAGACTATATGGCATGTACTAACCAGCTACAAACTATGTGTTCCACTCACCATGTTTCTGTGTAACCCTTTGAATGTATCAGCATGTTTGTAAGGTCCCACCCTGGGAGCTACTGAAATGGTGCCCCAATCTGATTTTATATATGGCCTCAAGCGTGCCTCCCTATATGCCAGAGGTTTCTGAATAGAAGTGAGGGTTTAATGGCTGTATGATGGGAATACTATACTCTCATGAATATATTTTCACAATAGTAAATTCAATAAATCAACAATGGAAGAAAAATAATAACACATCAATGAAAGATAATAATAATAACTAATAATCAATAAAAAATGAATGAATAACCATGCATGAAAATGATATAATGTACAAGTTAGTATACATACAAAATATACATAAAGAAAATAAAAAGTCCCCAAGTAATATCTCCATGGGAATACTAAGCCCCAGTCCAGTCCTGCACTCCTAAGTTACCATACCCAAGAGTAACAACACATATCAAAATACAGAACCTAACCTGTAACCTAGATGTTCATCTGGGTACCAAATGATAGTTCGAATAGGTTATGGGATAAACTTAGTTGTCCACCACCAATGGTGTCTAATTAAATCTAGTTGGTGAATATAAAATGATACAATGTGAAAGTATAATAAGTAAGAGCATTAATGTAAATGTTGAAATCATAAACTATTTTGATCTCAGGTTTCATAAGGACACCTGATATACCATACCTGCTTCAACCTAGGTCGTAATATATATGAACATTCCATCATGTATATATATATATATATGTAAACATTTATATATGTAGATATATAAATGCATTATAGAGGAACCAAGGAAATGACCAAGTGATACATACAACAAAAACAATAACAAAAACAAAAACAAAAACAAAAACAAAAACAACAACAACAACAACAACAACCATAACAACAACAATAAATCCATTTTTAAAAAAATGAGTACTGGCCCAAGTATCTGAACAGGGGATTCAGAGTGTCATTCCTGATAATCCCAATCAATGATGTGAAATATTATTTCAAACATTCTAATCTTGAGGTGTGTAACATCATGTCCAACTATCCAAATGTTCATTAAATTCCATGTCCAACATCCCAGGCCAAGGGGGTGTGAAACGTCATGTCTATCAACCCTAACTAAGGCCTCTCAAAATTAATCTTGTATATCATAATATAACTCTCCCTATGACCCCTTAACAAGTTTTTCCATAAATAGGAACCCTATATTGCTTAAGGCATGATGTAATTCAATTTGACCCCTGAGCCTGTAATAGGAATTCCTACTTAGGAACCCAAAGCTCGCTCAGGGAATAATAATTAAGTGTGTAGTACAACTAAATTTTACATTTAGATATGGTCTGTGAAAACATTCATTATAATTTAGAATAAAATAATAAGTAAATATTAATAAGGGCTAGGTGAACTGTTCATAAATAGTTAGCACCATAAATGTAAAAGTATATGATTGGCCATGAGAAAAATCCATGATGTGATAAGAACCACCATGATCATTCTATTCAATTTAATTATATTTAATAAATAAATCAATGTCCATAAGCATTCAATATCACAGTTTAATTATATAATTTGGCCCAATTTCTTTATATCAAGTAAGAAGTTCATGGGAAGCATCCATGCCACTATATTCCAACTTCTCATTTAGACTAGTCCATAATAATAATCAAGATCAATGTAAAAGGATCAAGGAACATGGATTTTTATCAAACCCTCCTATCAATTCACTTCATTTTATTTATAAATTTCACTTACAATTGAAATTATTAAAGAATCATGTTTAATAATCAAATTTTGGGCCAAGTGTCTAAACACATCACTAACCATTCATTTAATTCCTTTAAGGAATTCCACTAGAAAGTGGAAACACAAAAATCATCCAAAGGGTTAGTTTATTAGAATAGAAAACAAAGTTCTTTAATAGAATTTATTTGAACTCACCTTAAGTGGTGGTTCAGTTTGAGGCCATTGACCTCCAACCATGTAAGAGGGTTCTAGGTCACGGTCTATGTATTTAGTTTAATTAATTAAAAATTTTAGAATAAATTCATAGAAAGTATAGTGTGTGACACACTAACACATAATATGAATGATGAATTTTTTTTGGGAAAAAATATATACCATCTACCTTATACCAATGGATATTTACTCATCTAATATAGGGATTTAAGATGATCTGAAATGATAGAAATCAGAAGAATCATCAAACACCCTAAAATAGGTAATATGAGTTCACATTGAAATAACATTCAATATGGTAATATAAATTAGTAAATAAAGGAAGATGAATCTAAGAATAACTATTATGCTTCAAATGAACCCACCAATGCTTCAATTGAAGGCTGGGTGAAGGAGAACCATCCAAGACTAGGAGGAGAGACAAGGGAGAGATCGAGTGGCTGTTTGTCATGGGAAATAAAGGAGAATAAATGAGTATAAAAAGATAAATAAGGAAGGGTTAAAACAATAATTTCATCCCCTTTAATGATCTTAATGGTTTAGTGACACGATTAGGAAAACCATGCGCTAACTATAAAGGTCTCACCATCCACACACCACACCTTACACGGTTGAAGCATAGAGTTATAAAAACCATGCACTAACCATGTGTGGTCCATTTTCAAATTTTTAACAACTTATATGGTTTCCCTTGGGGAACCACATGGTTTCAAAAAACTGTGCCCATATAAAAACATGCCACAGAGTTTGGAATGCACGGTTAGCACTAAATATGTGCCAACCATGCACCCAAGTCTGTCCATTATAGAAGTGAGTTTTTAAATATCGATGCTTCTGAAACACATAAAAACTCTCTATAAATATTTATTCCCTTAAAAACTCTCCAAACTCAACATATTAATGCGTTCCAACTGTCAAAATTTCATTCTGAAGCTTGTTTTAAAACTTGGACCATCCACCAAATGAAAAATTAAAATTCCTTTATAATTTCCAACTAGTTCAAAACACGATATATTAAAATAACCCTCAATTAGAACTTATCATCCCCTAAAATCCTTATGGAACAACTAAAACATCGCTCGACCAACTTTGTTCATGAATTTATTCCCAAACGGCCGTGTTACATTTCCCACACCCAACACACCCATAATCATTACTTTATACATAAAACGTTTAACCCGGTACAACTCGAGCCAATGCAAGTTACCAAAGATGAAACATCACAATAACACTTACATGATACCACCTATACTGAGACACAATAACATAATTATCTCCTTAATTAATTGGTCTATGGAGTTCCCCACCATAGGTTCTAGAATTGAATGGCCAATTATGAGTCTCAGTACTCCCACCATTGAAATTGTCTATTGAATCTCATCCTTAGCGTCCTAAAAATTATCTCAACACAATTATAAACATGATAACCTTGATCACACCTAAGGAATATATATATTACCCTCAACTTGATTGAAATGGTATTATTCAAATTGACCAAGCTTAGACTGGTTGTGTCAGCTTTTCCATGAAAATCCATAGATGAACTTTACACTACACCCATCTCAACCCACGGTGTGTATGATATAGATCATCATTAACCATATAAACCAAGACCAAATATACTTTTGGGGGTAACCTAGGGTTAGAATAATATATTCTAATGATCCCATATGAGGTGGTCCACATTCATAGTTTACAAGTGAAACATTGGTTCATAGCCGATACATCCACATATTTAGAACATTAAATGGGCCCCAAGATTGTATCTCACCTTACGGCCAGATAAAAGAGTTGGATGATGTATGTGAGTCCATCCATGGAATTCTTAATCAGGAATACAAGTGTTACACAGGATAATCCATGCCTATATAGATATTAAGGTCTAGCTCAAGCAATCAATAAGTACTCAAAAGATTGAGCTTGTGCCTGACATTTATCATGAAATCCAACTGTACATGGTCCCATTTTTCAAATGACATTATAATGCTAAAATGACCATCCAGTGACCAATACCACACTAGGGTCAACCCCCAATATCTATTGTGGAATTCACACCATATAGTGTTCTATATACTTCTCCTTGAGTGAAAATCCCATGTAGTCCATCCATAAACCAAAAAAGTTATTTGTTTTCATTATTCATCTCATCGTATAAATAACTCTCTCTCAGTGTAATCTGGATAATTTAAATATATGAGGAATGATTGTCTATAAATAGTGAGTACACTAAGGAGATAATTAGAAATACCATTAATAGGTGTGTATAAATATCTTAGGCCACACTCTATCAAAATAGGTTGTACTTTACCTAAACTAACCCTTGAGACACATCTCCTAAAAATGTGCGAATAGGCCCAAATACGGGTCAAACTACTCAAACACATTTGTTGTCTTACTAAAACATTAGTTAATCTGAATCATGTATTTAAGAAGTACCTAGATTAATATCTAACTTATTATTTAAATGCTCTAACACATCACCTTAAATCCAATGGTACCCATGATAATTCATGATCAACCACTAAAGTATAACCCCGACTCTTAGAAATCATCAATGGTTGAGTACTCAACCAACCACCTCACCTTAGTGTTTGCTTGATAGAATATAAATGTTATTGACCCATCAACTCCTAAATCTCTTATTCATCCTAAGCCTGAATCTACCTTACAAAATTAGTTTAAAACCACACATGAGTTTTAAAACTCATAGTCATAAATGAGACTTTAAATCTAAAATTTATAACCTTAACAAATTTTATAATCCTTTCAACCACTTCAAATTGGTCCTTCATGGTTGTATTCCCCTTGGAAGGACACACTCCTCAAAACTATCATGACTCTCCCCAACTTAGGATTGTCCTGGGTGTTATTTTACTAAAAATGAAAAGAAATCCCAAGAAAAAAAATACATCACTATCAAACATGGTTCCTAGATATGAAAAATGTGATTATGCTAAGCAATGACATAAAAATAGAGGAAAATAGAAACTTATTAGCGCACTAGAATATGTTATCTATTATATGAACACATGAAATTCACCACGATTCATGTTCAACACATCCTTATAATCTGGAATAAAATCCAAATATAACTCAGATCAGTAGAATTATCACACCCGTTACTTTTTATAACTTCATTATGAATAACTGGGACAACTCAGCTTCCAATTATTATCTTGATTCTATAACACTCGCAACGATATCTCATTCCCCATGATAGTTTACTGTAGATATGAACAATGAACATAGCCTTTAGGTACTCATGAATATTTCCAATAAATCATGAAACCAAAAAGTTTAAATTATTATGTGACCTTGTCACTCAAACTACATGGGGTTTAACACATCACTTCTTAACTCAATAACACCACATATAAAAACATGTTCAACCACAGTATCAACACAACATAACATGTGTTAGGAATTCCACACATGTGATAGTGAACAAATGGATTGAATTAGGGTCGTGTAATCGATAAGACTAGTAATATGCTAATGACTCTCGAGGCATAAACCATTATAAAAGTAAAAAAATTAAAATGACTATCAAAATAGCTGACCATGACCAATGCATGTATTATCTTATGGATTGAAGAATTACATGATGTTAACATCCTTCATAAGGATTAAATTACTAAATAACAACCCATAAACCCAAGGGTGTTTTTAATCACTAAGAGTATTTCTCAAGATAACCTACACCTGAAATGTACCTCACATTTGAAACTTTTCAAAAACATAGCAATGATTCTATTTCTAAGGGTTCTACCTACACCAGGATATCCACCTACTAAAATATAAATCATTAATCCTATAAACAGAACATGTTAAAAATTTCACTAGGCTTACTAGATCAACCTAATCTCACTGTAAAAAAAAGTACAATAGATACCTATGGGAAATATACCCATTCCCGTCTAAGGAAAAACTTATGGAAAAACTTTATTCCACCCTTAAACAAGGGACAAGATATGAACACTACTAAAGTGTTTCATTTAATCCATTACATCAATTCATATTTGATTTTTTTAACATTTAAAAGTCTCATTTTATAGAACATCTGGTACCAATCATAAAGGCGAAAATGCTTGGTACTTTATTTGTTCCAATTTTATAAGGAACACATGAAAGTTATATCAATCTTATTTTACAACATTATTTATCAAATTTATTTATCCACAAGTTCTGATATTCAAGATTAGTTAAATAAAATTTAATTCCATGCTATAAAGGAAACACCATTTATGTTGTAACTATAATTTTAATTAATTAACATATCATAATCATAAGATAAAATAACTACAAGATAGTTAATCATTTAAGTGAAATTAGTTCAGTAAGATGACACCATGCCTTTATAAACAATATCATATTAGTGGATAATAAAACTTCAAATAACCATTTCAAAAAATATTAGTATACCCCATAGGGTTAACCAATAAGGAATATAAAGATAAAGGTGACCTATGAGGGTCTTTTCCATCCAACTTAGGTCCATCTAAATGCATCCCAATAGAAGTTTTTTATTTGAATTTATAGTCACACCCTTAGAGGGTTTATCTCATAATTATATCATACCATGAATGACCTACTTGGGTCAAGTCAAACATAAAACCTAACTAATATCATCATTAATGAGTCATAATTTAGCAACTTTAATATTTATACAATGGTCTAGTTAGACGATTCACCATTCCCAAATTATAATGGTAAAAGCCTTTATAAGTTACAATTATCACTTCATGTAATTGTAATAAGACATTTACATATAGTTAGTAGAATATAACATGTCATATATAGTGATTTAATTATATGGATCACCATTCCCAATTAATATAAGTACCTTCTTTATAAATTACAATTGGCATCCTTGTAATCAAAATCAACCAAAATTAAAGCCTAGGTAACTGAAGTTCCATGGCTTAAACATATGATAACTTGTTAGTTAAGGTTACAACATAAAGATATATAGAAAAACAGTATTTATGTATATTCAAACACTTTAATAATCAATTATTTATCTCATTTTCTCTACAAGAAATGTTGACACATTTTTAAATATAGCTTTCCATGCACACAAGACATGCTACAAGAAATGTAGGCACTAAAATAAATATGGCATCTCATATTCCTGAAATTTAAATCCTCATGAACCTATTATGATTCATGAAAAATAATTTCTTTCCATGATGGGAAAAGTGTAAAATACCTTAAATTCCATAAATTAGTAAGAATAATAAAGCACATCAATCACTCAATGTAAAATAATAACCAACTGTAATAATAATAGAATGAACAATAATCCCATCCTTGGAAACTCAATATTTCCCTCATGCATGGGTTGGAAAAACCATAACACTAGATATATACCATGTGTTTACACATTACCAATCTCTTTTCTACCATCCTAAAATAGTACGACAAATAAAAATGAAATCTATGATAGAAATTTTAATGTCCCAACATGGGAGCCACTGACATAGTGTTCTAAGCTAGTTTACCACATGGACTCAAGATTTCCTCCCTATACACCAGAGGTTGATGAATAACAGTGAGGGTATAATGGTGGTAAAATATATAGAATATAACTTCATGATCAAATTAGTACAAAAATAAATAAAGTAAATTAGTAGCAGAAGAAGATGAATAATAAAGTTTTGAAAGATAAAAATAATAGCTAACAATCAATAACAAATAAATGAATAACCATGCATGACACGATATAATGTACAAGGTAATAGACATAAAATAAATTCATAATGAAAATAAAAAATCCCCAAGGTCTATCTCCATGATCATCCTGATTTACCGCCCATTCATGTGATTCTAAGGTCCCATACTCAAGGGTAACAAAAAATAATACAATCTATATCCAAACCTCTAACCAAAAGGCCTATTCATGTACCAAATGGAGGCTAGAATAGGGTGTCAGATAAAATCATTAGGCCACCACCAATGATATCTAATGCAATTAATTTCATGAATATTAAATGATGTAGTGTGTTGGTATAATAAGTAAGAGCAGTAAGGTAAATTATGAAATCATAAACAATGCTGAGCTCAGGTTCCTCAAGGACACGTGGCCGACCATAACTGCTTGAGCCTAAGTTGGAATATCTCTAAGCATTTCATAATGTATATATATATACATATATTTAAACATATATATATATATATATATATATATATTTATATATATAGTCATAGGCTAGGACCCAAGGCATATGATGAATACATCCATATATAATAACACTAATGATAATAAATCCTCTTTTTTTAAATATGGGTACCAACCCTAGTATCTGAGTAGGGGATGTGGAGAGACATTCCATAAAATTCAAATAAAATATGTGAAAAATCATGTCAAATATCCTAATCATGGGGTGTGAAACATCATTAATAATCACCCAAATGGATGTGAAATGCCATTTCCAACATCCTGGACCCAGGGTGTGGGAAACGTCATTTCCATCAACCATAAATGATGCCTATCATAATTAATCTTGCATAGAGTAATCTTAGTCACCATATTATCCCTTAACCAAGTTTTATTTTAAGGATAAACTTGGAATTGATCAAGGAACGATGTAATTCCATTTGACTCATGAGTTTTTCTAAGGTATTTCTACTTGGGAACCTAAGTTTCACTCATGGAATAATAATTAAGTGTGTTGGTAGTTTAAATTTTACATTTAGATGTGGAAAATGAAAATGTTTATGTCAATTTACAATCCAATTGTAAATAAATAGTAATAGGGTCCAGGTGAAATGTTCATAAATAGTTATCACTAAAAATGTAAAAGTATATGATAGGCCATTAGAAAAATCCATGCTAAGATACAAACTACCATGATCATTCTAGTTTATTTAATATAAGTAGTAAATAGGTCGATGTCGATAAGCATTAAATATCACATTTTAATTATATAATTTAGGAAATTTTATTTATTATAAGAAAGAAGGTCATAAGAAGCATCTATTCCACTACATTATAATTTATTATTTAGGCCAGTCGATCAAAATCGTCAATATTAACGTAAAATAATAAAGGAACAAGGGGGTTTATCGAAACATCCTATCAATTTAATTCATTTTATTTTAAAATTTATATTAACATTATTATGAGTAAATAATCATGTTTAATCATCCAAATTTGGGACAAGTGTATAAACACTTCACTAAACATTCATTTAATTCCTTAAAGTCATTCCACTAGTAATCAGAAAACACAAATCACCCAAAGTGATGGTTTAGTAGAATAGAAAACAACATTCATTAAGAGAATTAATTTGAACTCACCTTAAGTGGGGGTTTGGGTTGAGGTCATTGACCTATAACAATTTAATAGGGTTATAGGCCATGTTCTAAGAATTTAGTGTAATTAATTTCATGTTATATAAGTGACACACAAAAAGTATAGTGCACGATACAATAACACATGATATAAATGATGAAACTTTTAGGTGAGAATATATAGGCCACCTAACTTGTACCAAGGGAGCATCAATCATCCATTATTAGGATTTAATTCAAGCTAAAATGAGAGAAATTATAATAATTATCAAACATTAATAAAATAGGGCATATGAGCTTGCATTGAAATAGTATTCAACAAATCAAGATAAACGAGGAAAGAAAGGAAGAGTAATCAAAGAATAACTGTTACTCTTCCAACTCACCTGATGATTTTTAAATTAGAGACCAGGTGAAATAGAACCATCCAAGACTAGAAGGAGATCCAAGGAAGAGTTTTATAAACTTATAGGCATGGTAAATGAGGGTGGAAAAAGGAGGAATAAAAGTTAAAGGTGGTAGGGGAAAAATAGCGATTTATTCCCTTTTAATAAGACACATAGTTTATAGAAAACCATTTTCCAACTATGTGGGTCTCACTATCTACACACCACACCTTGTAAGATTATCATGCATAGTTATATAAACCATGTTCGAACCATGCATGGTCCCTCTACACACCTGCACCAAGTCACACGGTTTCCCATAGGGTTCTATATGGTTTCAAAAAACTATGCCCCTATAAAGATAGGCCACATGGTTTGGGTTGCACCGCTAGAATTGACTATGCACCAATCGTGTACCTAGGTTTATCCCCTATGTAAGTGAGTTTTAAAAGATAAATACTTTCAAAACTCATTTAGACTCTTGACACATATTTTATGCCTTAAACCCCAAATAAAAAACAATATTATAAAGTGTTCCAAATATCATAATTTCATTATAAATATTGTTTTAAAACTTATCCCATCCACCAAATAAAAAATTAAAATTCATTTAGAATTTCTAACCAGTTAAAAAAATAAGATCTTATAGGATTTTTATATATGGAACCAAACAACTTGTACTCTAGATACACTCAATGTGTTTTGCATGTTGTGTGTCTATGAAATGAACCAAATGAATTGGTGTGTTCTTAATACACATGAATTATTGAATTACATGCCATGTACACCAGCTGCACACTATGTGTTTCAATAATTATACAGACCATTAGTATCACACGGTTAGAAACTGTGTATTTGACCACACCTTTAAAGTGAATTTTACAGCTAAAATGTATAGACTATATGATGTGTACATGAGTAACATGCCATTTAATATGAAAAACCATGTTCTAAGTTGTCTTAGTTGACATGTGGTGTTCAATAAATGCACCACGTGTAATATATTATTAGCATGTCATGTATCCCACAACACATCCAGGTATTGTGGACTTGGGTATAGGGAGTGTACCCCAACTACATTCCATGAAAATTAATTAACCAGTGAGAAACTTTAGCACCTATCGATGTCATCTCCAATCATTCTTCATCTATTCTTAGGACTTAAAAAATGTGAAACTTGAATGATAAAAATAAAAATGTTCAAATCATTTTAATTAAACTTCAGATTTAAAGAATTAATAATCTTAAAAATAAAGATCTAACCACTATTTCACATGTAGATAAAAAATCAAATAAATATTTATAAATTTAAATATGAACCCTCTGATACAACTTTAATGTTATATATGCGGAAAAATATTCCTTCTGGGTGAATAACCATAATGGTTTTCTTCAGATTCGATTGATCATTTTCCAATTGGGGAAGATGTAATCATCATGAAAAATAATTTTTTACGTAAAATATTTACATATAAATCTTGGAACCCAAATAAGATCTTTTTTATGTTATATTTTTAATTAATTTAAATCAGATCTAAAAAAATATAATCTCATATTAGAGTTTTTCTTTGGTGAAGTTTTTGATAATCTAAAACCATTTTTGAATTATTGTCATTTCATAGGAAGGAACCAATGTAGAGACCCTCTAGAATTCATCCACATTAGGTCCTTTGATATCCAAAAAACACTGATATATTGTCAAGTGAAAGCGTGGAAGATCAATCATATTGTATTATTTGTATTGATTTCTTCAATATTCTTCAAGATTTAAAGATTTATTCTCATTCTTGATAAGTTAAGAGAAGAAGGAATCTAGAGAGAAGTCTGTCATGCACAAGAAATCTCAATTCTTGATTAACCCTAAAAAATAGGCATAAAAATAAATATACATAGTTAGGGTATAGGTTAAAGTATTATTTAATTTCACATTGACCCTTAAATAATAGAATAAACCTTATCTAACCCCATTCCATATAATGATAATAATAAAATTTTATAGCATACGATATAAGGAGCAGTAATAAATATTATTTTACCAGCTTAAAAAAATAATATTTATTACTGGACACAGTCTTGGTCCACTCATCCTCCTCAACATTTATCAAATACCTAAATAAATATTCTATTCTCAATCTGGAAAATAAAATTTTATTAAATATTCAATAAAATAAAAATTCTATTCACAGTTTTTTGAATAAATATTTATTATATATTCATGTAATTAAATAAATTATTTATTAATGAATAAATATTTATTTATTACCTTGTGAATATTAGTGATCAATAAAAATTGAATAAAATATTTCCTTTCCCTTGTGAATAATATTTATCCTAATATTTAAATTAAAATATAATTTAATTGAGATTAATAAAATTACTTATTGTGAGACCCTATAGGCTTCTTTCTCACTATCATTAGAAGACATTATCTAAATTCCAAGATTACTATCTAGAAATGGGTCAAGGAACCCAAGAGAAAGAAGTTAATGTCACAATGTTGACAACAACACATGAATGATTACCATGTAATATAATCCATTTTTCATTATATCTCATCAAGCAGGCTACAAACACGTGTCATCAACCTATGTTCTTGATACATCTTTTTTTGATTATATAAAATAAACTCATAATTACACCATGTCAATGAAATTTAATGTGATAGTTTTATTTCAATCAAAGGGTAGAGATATTAAATTCCATAAAGATAGAAGGGACAAATCCTTCATTGACTTATTATTAATAACATGTTATTCACGACACACCTAATGAACCCTACTTCCCATGAACATATGGTTTCATGGTTTTGGTCAGTAAATCAATATACATGAATTATCATAAAAATTAATAATAATATTAAAGTATAAGAACCATTACACATGATCACATATAGGAATATCTAATGAAACATAAATATAAATAATTCATTCAGGTGGGTCGGTTCTCATAATCTCCCATCTTAGAGATTACTAAGTGAAAACTTCATGAGAATAAGTAACATCTTCTTATGAGTACTCTCACCTAATAATCAACATTCTATATACCCCACCATAGTATTTTATTTAAACATATAACTATATGTAGGAATATTGTCATGGAATTTTAAGGTTCTCATCATAAGAAGGAACTGATATGACCTTTTCAATAAGGAAAGTATTCTAGGACTTTATTACATTAAAGTCATGCAGAACAATGAAGAATAACCAATATGATGTTTTATTAATATTCAAATATTTGAATATACATGTACTCCAAATTAAAAATAATTGGTTCTAGAATGCCAAATGTGATAGTCACTTCAAGAACAGGGGAAATAGATACCAAGTCAAGGTGTTGTAATCTTATCACATTTCATCAACCTAACTATAAAAATAAAGAGAAACTACTCATTATTTACATAATAATCACTCAAAATATGACTTTTTTATTAATAAAATGTGAAATGTTGTCAAAAAAAGTTTAATGGGACTAAAGTGATGGAGTCCAAGAGAATATCCAATCATAATATCCTTATAATATGAGGGTATGGAACATAATGAAGTTAAAATATTAAGGGTCATAAATTTATCTTCTTTAATATAAAAACTACCCATTTCCCTATTCCCATCTCATCAAATGCGTTTCATCATTGCTTCCTAGTTAATTATCCTACTGTATTTTCATATAAGATAAATAAATAACCAATGCGGTGATGATATCCCTTGTATGTATCGTATGACCAAATCTTAATCAGATTCAACAAATGGTACTTGGATACTTATATTCTTGAAAATAGAGATTACACTTATCATAACTTTAGTTTTTGCTTAAAGTAAGACTCTATTACAATAATATACATTTTAGACTAGAATAACTGATATACCCATCAATAATTATAACCACATCATAGATAATACCATTAGAACAAGAACCACCAGTGTTAAGTTTATAACGAAACATTAAAGGGTGACAATACAACCACTTCCCAAGGCTCATACTACTGAAGTTGTTTTGAGAAACATTAATATTAAAGTTTTGGTTCCACAAGGAGGCTACAAGTTTGAACCTATGTATGAGTTGGGATATATTATTGATCATTGATAACATCTTAATTTTTAGATGGTAATAGATGGGATGTGTTGTAATGTGCTTGGTGTCATTACTGATTTCCAAGATAGTCCAACAAACTAAAAAAAGTTCCACCTTCCAAGTGCAACCTTCACTCGAGGAAAAAATTATTCTATAAAACCAATAAAACACTGATTGAAGGAGATTAAGTTGAATATGATTACCAGATGTTCACAGGGGAAATTCCAAATGTAGCGAGCCTAGTTTCAACTTAAAAATAATTGGTCCTATAACTTCATTTATGGGAGAGATCAATAGATTCATTTGGAGGAAATATAAATTTCTCTATGTTGGATTACATTGTCCATAGGTAATGTATTGTGAAAATATCACAAAACCATAAATATAAATTTAGAGGGAATGTCACTTCTCTTGAGAAAATTATCCCAATCATGAAACCCTTGTTATGAATTATTGAATACATAATAATATTTCATGTTGAATAGATATGGTCTGGTCTGGGTGGGAAAAAAGTTATCCATCTACTTGAATAGATGAATATTCTTGAAAATTATATCCTAGTTAATTTTGAGGATTACATTAGTGAAACTAGGAAAATCCTTAGAATCTTTGAATTTCATATCAAGTGTCAAACAACACAGGAAAAAATAGGGCTCCCTATCAAGTTATCTTTCTAGAATAAAACATTCCCTCTTCCAATAATCTAATGTGAATTCTTTTTAAGTGTTTGAATTGTATCCTAAAGACTCCTATATAATGATTAATCTATATAGTTCATGTACCAAATGATATAAAAATTTTTACCATATTTTTTTTGATATCCTAGACCCATTTTATTCAATAGTAACCAAACTTTATTGGCCACATGAACTCAAGCGCACCTTCCCATATTCCCGAGGCTACAAACTAGCAGTGAGGGTCCATGGTGGAATAGTGGGGTGACTGTACCCTCATGATCATAGTGAAACACAATGGTATAATCATATCAATCAATAGAGTAACCATAAAATATAACTAAAAAACAAAAAAGTAAGCATCCATTATATATATATAAACCTAGTAATCTCACCGGTCAATGTCATATACAAAATGATAATCATGACACACTATAATAAAAAAATAGGTAGACATGGAAGTTGGTACACATAAAATTAGGTTTACCAAAAATAATAAAAGGGACCAAAATACTATCTCTATATAGCATCAAAATCTATATCTCAGTCCTGTGCTTCCCTACTCTCATGCTACAAACAATCAAACATCAATAATAGAATGCTTACACCTTCCCATACCTACATCTATGAAGTATATCAGAGTACCAATTAGTATCCCAAATAGGGTGTGAGATAAAATCATTATTCTACCACCAATAATGTTTAATGCTATCCAGTTCATGGATATATAATAATAAGTTTCCAGGTAATAAGAAATTTTTTAAAAGAAGTGCAATAAATAAATAAACCACATATGTCTGGGTACCCTTCCTCTATTACCTACTTCAGCCTAAGTTGTAATATCTATGACTAATCATTCAATCACAATTTAATTTATAATAAAGTATTGAGACAATATCATAGCCAAACATTCCCCATGAATCATATCTGATCAAGATGTGTATAGTAAGGACATCAATAAATGTAAGGCTATGATTGAATCCAAGCTTGTGATTTGTCTTGGAAGACAAGTCACATAATAATTTCATTTAACATTTTAAAGGAACATTAACCCTTCCTTATCATTCATAATTTTGAACCTCGGTATCACTCCAGGCATATATTAACCTATCACCTTACAAGCTCGTCCTAAGTATTCCACACAGAAACCCTAGTATCACTCTAGGTGTGGTATAATGTCACTTCCCTATGATTCTGTCATTGTTAGTCTGTATGGGAGAGAAAGTGTCACTTGTGGCATATATAACAACATGATCTCTGAGCCCATCCTTGCTAGTTCACATAGGGGGTCCAAGTATCACTCATGGCATAAAAACAATATTCCCTCTAAGTCTGTCCTTAGTAGTACACATAGGGAGTCCAAGTATCACTTGTGTTATCTATAATCTAGTATCTAAACGAGTCCTTCCATGGTGTTCATATGAAAAACCATGTTTCACTAAAAGTTCATGATTAATTTATTTACAATAATTTAATTAAATAAGCCTGATGAGTCCATTTATGGCGTTCTGATTCATAACCCATCTCTCACTCTTGATATGGCATTAACAATGGACATGGGCCCAAATACTATCCATACCATTTAATTTACATTTAATTCATTTGGACATCACATTTATATAAAAAATTACTCACATCAGAAGTTGGTTTAAATCAATCATAGACTTAGATGGCCTAATATCCCATGAATCTTCTCAATTATCATGATTGGGCATTTGGATATAGAGAACATCTCAAGCCTAAGTGAGAAGGAAAATATCCAACAACACAGGTACATGGTATTGCATTACCTCTTTTATTTAATTCATTTTACAATTAAACCATTTCATTTAACATCCCAAATTAATGGTTAAATCACACACCTCTTAGGTGAACCAAGTTCATAGGCCACCCATGGCGGTTTTATCCATTTTAGCAATGCCCTAAAAGGAGTGGTTAAATCAAATAACCATAAACTTTAATGATATCTAAACAGGTCTCATGATCCATATAAGTCAATATTATCCATTTAATTTAACAATAATTCCATTTAATAAGCATATCTCATAAAATCTAGCATGTGTAACAATTGAATATAAATAAACACCAAGACTTTGAGGGAAGATCATGAGACTACCTACCTTATCTTGGTAGTTGACTCCTCATTTGTTATTGACCTCTAATCTAGGATAGAACATAAGAAATTGATCAAATAGTAAAACTCCCTAAAAATGGAATATTAGATCACACCAAAATAACACCATTGAGAGGAATAAAAATAATGAAAGTCACAAGAGGAATATAAAGCTTATCAATGGAAATCCAATGAGACTAACGACGTCTCGGTTGAAGTATGGATGAAGAATAATCAACAAAGACTAGATTTAGGTGTTATGAGAGATCCCAAGGGCGAGGGATGCTATAAATAGGAATATAAATGAGAAAGGAGGGGCCAGTTATAAAGTGGTAGTTGTGAAAACATAATTTCTTCCAAACTTTAAAAGTTGAACGATTTGGATGCATTTTTGGCCAAACCGTGCACCAACCATGTGCACCCCACTGCCCTGGGGAGACACCCTACATAGCCTGTAGTTCATGGTTAGAAAATCCATTCCTTACCTATACACACCCTCTATCTTAAACCCACAAATCTTAAACACCCCTTTTACGATTTAGGCGAATCGTGTGCCACCCTTACTGGGCCCCAAAATTTGAGTGGAAAGATTAGAACTAACCTTGTTCTAACTGCGTGCCTCTCCTATTTCCTCTATAACTCAAAGATCTGGGATCAAACCAAGACCTAGAAACTTTTTATTTTATCACTAATATATTTGGAACAATTATAAGTATAAAACTAAAAAAATTAATGAAGATAAAAAGGTTTCATACCTCGAATAAAAACCAAGTTCATACAATATTTCCCCTTAAAGAAACTCATCCTAACTTTTCCTTCTAGGGGTGGTAAAGCATCATATAAGAAAAATCTTGTCCACTGATAACATGAATTAGCCTCTCACTAATAATTCTTATCTTGTAAAATACCATGATTCCATAACACCTATACTAAAGGAACTGACTGACCTCATAGGAACTTCATGCCTCGATTAAAAACATAGATAGAATGCACCTCAAAGAATTCAAAAACCTACAAATAAACCTATTTAGGATGAAGAATATGTGATGGATCATAATGATATTAGAGAAGTTTAGATACATGGAATATGTCATGAATGTTTTGGTACCATTGAGGTAACTATATCTAATAGGCTACCAGCCCAAATTTATGTAAAATATCAATGGGCCCAATGTAATGAGGTGAAAGTTACCTTGTTTCTAAATCCTTCTATGCCTCTGTCTAAGAAAAACTCATAAGATAACTTAACCCCACCTAAAATTCTAGTAGTCAATAATAATGATCGATGTATGATTTCTGCCTAGACTGATCTGTAGACATCCACTTTCAAATAAGATGAACATACTAGGAAGTCTCCTAAAAGAGATGAGGACCTAGTAGCACTGCCTCTCCTACTTCTATCCAACACAAGAGTGAACAACATAACCTACCGTATAGGGCCTTATAACGATCCATATGTATGGTCACCTGGAATATGTTATTATAATAAAACTTAGTGATAAGTAAGTGTTTCTCCCAAGAACCTCTGAAATCAAGGACGAATTCTTCAAGAATATCCTCCAAAACCTATACTGTATGCTAGAACTGATAGTCAGTTTGTGGGTGATAGGATATACTCAACAAAAATTGTGAACCTAGTGCCCTATGAAACCCCTTCCAGAACTATGAAGTGAAACATACATCTTTTTGTGATACATTATAACGTGGAGTCTCTTAGAGGCATATAATCTCATGAATTTAGAGCCTCCTAATCTCATCCACTATAAAAACCTCCCAAATAAGTAAGAAATTGATAACCTTTTTCAAACTATCTATGATCACCCATACAAAATAACTACCCCAAGGTGATATAGAAAATCCCATCTTGAAATCCATGGTGATGTCATCCCATTTCCACTTAGGAATAGGTAATGGATATAAAATCCTCTTTGGCCACTGGTGTTATTCCTTCACCTTCTAATAGGAAAAACATCAATTAAAAAACCTAAATGTATCTCTTTTCATCCCTGACCACCAGTATTGGTGACATATTTTGTGATACATCTTGGTAAGACCGGGATGTACAACCCATATTGAGGTATGAGAATCTCACATCAACTCCTCTCAGATTTTTGTAGGAACCTAGATACACCCATGAAAGCAAAAGATCTCATTATCATCAATAACCCCAACTGGATGTGGGTCATCACCTACAATACTCTCCCATAGGACTAAGCTCATAGTATCTGATAGATTCCTCATCTTCACTCTCTCTAAAAGTGAAAAGTTTGTTGATAAATATGAATATTCAACCATTCCATGATGGTATTGAACATACAAATGAATCTTAGAAAATAGGTCCATAAGATTCCACTCATTACTTGCCTCTTGAACCTCATGTGTTTGAGTTATCCATCTCAAAGCATCAGCAACTACATTTCCCTTTTTAGGCATATAAGAAAACTCGAAAGTCAAAATATTGTAGGTATTCAACCAACATTCACTTAATAATATTCAAATCATGTCATGTAAAGATTTACTTGGGTATTTTTTGGTCCATATACACCATAAAACACTCTCTGAGTAAGTAATACCTCCAATAGCACAAGACATGAACAATAGTGTCTAACTTGAGATCGTGTATCGGGTAATTCCACTTGTGTGGCCTCAACCGACAAGACCCGTATGCTGCGACTTGCTCCTCCTACATCAAAACTGCTACTAGACCAATACCTAATGCATCACAATAGACTATATAACTTATTCAAAGATCTAGAAGAATTAAGATCAGTACTAATGCCAGTCTCCCATTCAGCTCCTTAAAGTATGTATAATAGGATTTTGACTATATAAACTATACACACTTTTTAGTCAAGTCCATAAGTGGTGATTCTATGTGTGAGAAGTATTGTATGAAGCACCTCTAATAATTAGATTTACCCAAGAAACTTCATATATCAAATATTTTCTTGGGATACTCATAGGAAACTATAATTGTTACCTTTTTTGGGTCAACTGATACTCCTGTATATGAGATAATTTGACCAAGGAAGTTAATTTTATTGATCCAAAAGTGTCACATTGTGAGCTTAGAATATAAATGATGCTCTGTCAATGTATCCAATATGATCTCAAGTTTTTTGGAAAGGTCATGTAGAGTGCGAGAATACACTAAGATATCATCCATGAATACCACCAAAAATGAATCAGGATATGTATGGAAAAGACGGTTCATTAGTTCCATGAAAACTGTTGGTGCATTCATGGGACTAAACAACATGGAAAAATACTCGTATAAGATATATTTATTATGGAATTTTGTATATGGTATATTTGAGGGTCTTACACGCACCTGATGATAACCCGATCTTAGATAAATCTTAGATAAAACCATTGCTCCTCAATGCTGGTCAATGATATCATCTATACAAGGTAATGTATGTTGGTTCTAAAATGTATGTAGGTTTAACTAGTAGTAATCCATGAAAATTTTGAGGGTACCATCCACCTTCTTAATGAAAAGGACTGGTGAACCCCATGGAGAATAACTGGTTTGTATGAAACCCTTACCTTCCAAATCCTATAGCCACCTCTTGAGCACATTCAACTTTGAAGTAGACATCCTGTAAGGAGGAATGGATACTAGTGGAACCCCTAAAATTATATCAATATAAATCTCTACCTCTATATCTTGAGGTATTCATAAAAATTCTTCCAGGAAAACACCCCTAAAATGATCAACTGCTAGAGGGAAATATGCCTGATGAATTCCCTAATCATACAGATATAAGCTAACTATTTGTGATTTTATCTCACCCAACCCATGATGATCGGGTTCAACTCTTCTTTCATGTACATCCCATTAAACCTTGTAAATAAAAATTCCTCCTTCTAGTGATGTTAAGGTCACCCTTTAGTGATAGAAGTCAATATAATAATGATAGCGAACCAACTAGTCCATCACAATAATGATGTCAAACCCTCTCATATTGAGGATAAAGAGGTCCCATATAAAGAGACACCCACTTTTGTTGAGGAAAACTACCTAAACTGGCATAAACTCTTCAATCATATCCCCAACAGAGTATCAAGTGTTATCACACAACAAAAAAACATGAACATCGAGCCCAAGGATCTCCATAATAGGCACAAATATGAAGTAACGAGAAGCACCTATATCGAAAATAGAAGATGATAAAGTTAAAACCAGTGATAAGTTACTGATTAACTATCCTAGATATAGTAGTAAGATAAAATACTTTCACCTATTATTAGATTCTATACCTGAGACCATCATCAGATTTCTTAGATTTATATAACTCTTCACCCAAAATAATTGGTATAAAATTATTAGGCTCCATGAAAAGGTAAGAATAGTCCATGAATGATAAGGTTCCCAACTCCAAGTGCATAAATTATCTTGCTCTATCAGACCTCAATGTCTAAGTATAGAAATAATCATATAATTCCATATGAAAATCACTCCAAAACATATCCTGATGATTATTTCTCTAGGTAAAAATATCCCACCATCTCTTGGAGGAATCCCATAGAATATACGTAGTGAGTTTCACTATCCTTTTGGGAGGTTTATTGAGATGCTAAAAATTGATAAAATGGACTCAAATAATGAATATGTAGCCTATGAACCACCATCCCCTAAAAATGTGGGAAAATGCTACTAATAAAACACACACATTCTCTCTTCCATAGTTGGGTAGGTCATGGAGCTCCCTAAATTGTCTGGATAAAATGTAGGAAGCCCTTTTGAAACTAGGAATCAGTTACTATGTTAGGTATAATTGGTAGTTCCATAAGAGGAGCTAATATAGGTTCTACTAGTGACCCAGGTCCCACCACCTCTAAAGCATGGTCATCACTACCCTCATAGTTCAAGACTCAAGGTTATTTTGGTGTCTTTTATATAAAAATTCCAAACACATTCCTTATCACAATATTTGATAATAGATAGAAATAAATATATAAGAATAAGATAGGTATAGGCCTCCATATATAAGTAACACACCCCTCTACCTGCTCCTAAATCCAGGTCTGGGAAAATAAAAAACATAAGGAAATCATGATACACAACATACTTCCCACTAATGAGGTTAGACCAGGGTCAAGTTTTATTTTATAATTTAAAGGTCCCGGTATACAGAGCATCAGGTAAAAAATATTGAGGAAAAAACCTTTTAATTTGTAATTGGAATCCCCATTTTTTAGTGAAAATTCATTTCATAATTCAGTTTTATTTCAAGTTTATATTCACTTATATAGTAAATTCCTTTAAAATATTTGAATTATATGGATCACCAGTTCCATTTTATAAAGTCCCATACACTTTATAAATTGAACATGGAATCAATTTTATCACAACCAATTATTTTTCAAGACCTTGTATGAAATTTTATAATAATTTCATGGTCATAACAATAAATGTGTGTAACCAACCTGAAATACCATCTAGACCGGTACTCGAGCTGATTCTCAACTAACCTTGAGAGAATTCTCGATCTCCACAGGCTGGCGAAAAGCACTTAGAAAACAAAAATAACCACTAAGAATGATTTCTCCATCAAGTATTATAATATAAAATTAGAATGCCGAAACATAATATATATATATATATATATCAATATATACATATCATGTACAAGGAGACACTAAGAAAATTGAAAATGAAACAAAACAACCAAAACTCATCTCTTGGTGCTTCAAAACCACCCACCATATCCCAAGTCACCCACCCTTGTTCACCCTAACTCAAAACCATAAAGTAAATAGAGATCACAAACACCTACTATAAGATAATAAAATTTTTCAAACACCAAAAGGTATAAGAAGGGTGTGAGCTAAAGAGCTTACTAGAATTCCACCAAATATTTTATGCAATTTCTTTATAAGAAAATTATAATATTCTAAAAGATAAGTAAAAATGAGAGTATGAGGATTAGTTTAAAAAATAGAGTTTGAAACATTTAAAAATAATTTATCAAACTAAACTTATAAAACATGCCATTTCACATTTTAAAAGCTAAACATTTTCTTGAAAAGAGTTGAAAACCATTTCACAAGCTAAAGTCAGATAATTAAGAAAAATGAGAATATACACCTAACATATAAAGATGAATAAGAATCAATACAATACATTCAAGGTTCATAATAACAATAATTGAATCAATCAATGAAAGTTTGATGCCAAAGGGTGACAACCGACACTTTAATGTATTGAGATCAAGTATATGGATGTCATGGGTACAAGCAGTTTATATAAATTGAAAAGGCATGTAAAACATTTCTCAACAACAATGGAATATATTTAAAATACAAACAAGTGATCCACATGTTCATATGCCTATAAAGGTAAAATAGTTCCAAGCTAAATGATTCCATACACTCAAGGCGACACAAAAATATGTGTATACACACATCCCTTTGGTATGACCAAAGGTGACTTCATCGCCATCCTATCAGGGACGTGACATGCTGCATTATTGTTTTAGAACATTCTAGAATAAAAGAGTGCTTTCCAATAAACACACTAAGTACCTAATAATTTCATGTTCTCTAGTACAAAATCAATTATGGGAAATTCATTTTAAAACAAAAATTCAATTCATTTCATTATTCATTTCATATATTCCAATTTTCCATTTAAAAATCATGGCATGGGTTTTTAATAAAAACATGCCTTTTTTATGATAAAAACCAAAGGTTTCTATCAAAAATAATTTAATCCATTTTTATCAAATACAACTTTGAAATCATTTCATCAAATTAATTTCCAAAATTTAAATTCCAAAATTAAATTTCAAAAAAATTCAATCCAATATCAAAATCTGTCTAATTTCAATTCAAAACATTTTATATAATTCAATATTAAAAAGGGTAATAATAACCTCTTCCTTTCAAAATTCAGCAGAAATATTTCAAAATGGGTATTTAAAACAACAATTTATTTCAAAGAATCCCTAAAGTATTTAAAATAAGTATTAAAATTTTAAAAGTATTGAATACGTTTCAAAACGTGGGTTTACACCCACTATCCATGAAGAAAAATCATTTTTTTCAAATAAACCAAGAACAAAAATTCCAAAACAAGGGTAAAATCATTCAAAAGGGGTTATTGATCATTTAATAAATTAAATCATTTTAAAATATTCAGAAAACATAAAATAGTTCAATTCATTTAATTAAAATCAAGGAAGTTCATTTAATAAATCAAAACCCAAACCAAAACCCTCAATTTCACAAAAACAACCTCTTAAAAGTTATTTTAAATAAAATAAAAAAACATGGAATTTAAATAATTCATAAAATATTGAGAGAGATCAAGATCAAATCCATTTAAATCATACCATGTTCAATTTAAAGTAATTTAAAAAAAAAGAATTTATGAGGAATTAAACGGAAAAAAATTATAAAACAATTATTATAAATCCAGATACACACATCCATGAATTTATCAAGAAAAATTGAATTTAAAAATTAAGTAAAATCATAGAAACAACTACTTAGAAAATAAGGAATACAACCACAGTGAATTGAATATGTGTTTCATTCGATGACGATCACCAGATCTAATAAGATAGATATTGAAAGAAGAGAGAGAAGATCCTAGATGTATAATTCCACATCAATCAATAAATATCCAATAAAACTCATGGATTTCAGAACCTTTTAGAATAATGAATCAATATTATAAAGGAGATCCAATATTTAGAAGAAAATAACCAACTGAAAGAAAATATCTCCACTTCGATTAGCACTTTGATCCATTAAGAGATGATGCTTTGGGAGTAAAAATGGCTCTAGAGGGATACCAAAACCCCATTAATTATATTATGATTTAGTGAGAGGAGTTTGGGATTATTTAGGGGGTTTTGGGATTTTAATTTCAATTTTCATAACTTTAATCATCGCATGCATGGTTTGTCGGGAAAAATCACATGGTTAGTACTAACCATGCACATACCATGCAATGAGTTGCACACTTTTTAAAAAAAAATACACAAACCATGAGAAAACCATGTAACATGTTTCACATTTTGTTTAAACCATGTGAAAAATGCGCAACAGGTTTCACACCTTTTTTAAACCATGCGCAAACCATGCAATATGTTGCACAGTTTGTTTAACTGTCACGAACCGTCCTCGGGGCCCGTGCCGTGACTACCCCAAGTCCGAATTCCATAGGCCAGGGGCTGGTGACTAGCACCAAAGGCGTAAATCCCGATAACTGGGAAGACATTGCCTTTATAAAGTAAAAAAAACACCACAGAGTAAAAGCGGAAGTAAAACACTAAGTACAAAGAGAAGTGCTGAAAAGTAAATGGGCCAGAATACAAACCCAAAAGTAAGTACAACTACAACTTAACAAGTACAACAGAAAAAGACAACAACTGGAAGAACGGAAGAGGCTCCTGGGATGTCCTCCTCAGATCCTACCTGAAGGGTAGGTACAGATGGCGTAGCTCCTGGATCGTCCACCACGGATCCTACCTGAAGGGTAGGTACAGATAGCCTCCACAACGCTCTCACCCGTCAACCTCCTCCAAATGTCGTCTCACCGTGAAGTCCACCTCCAGATACTGACTCGTCGTGTAGTCCATCTCCGAGTACTGTCTCATCGTGTAGTCCACCTCCGAGTACCATCCAGTCCTCGAACACTCGGCCTCCGTCAGCACTGCCCGTCGTCTGCAACCCACACAACGAGGTGCGGGCATAGCCCGTGCAGGGGTGAGTATAACGATACTCAGTAGGGACCCCGAGACCCTCAAGGTCTCACTAAAACCAACAAGGATAACCACAAAGAAGATCTCAACAGATAACCTCTACTTAGGTATATTCCCATACATATACCTAAGTTATCAAGTAACCCATCACAATCATGGGGAAACACAAAGATTATGAAATCAATGGATAACCACTACCCAGGTATATGCCCATACATATACCTATGTTATCAAGTGACCCATCTCAATCATGAGGAAACACAAAGATCATAAACTCAGCTCAAACCAGGATTTTCATTATCAAAACTGTAACTGCTGAAGAGCCCCGTCTCTGGAGTGTACAGTGGTCCTGTCACGACTCTGAGGTACTGCTCACAAACCTAAGACTGCTGAGGTACTCCTCCTGTTGAGTACTGTGGGCCTGCTTCTACAACCAAGCGCTTCCCACCATGGGTCTGCCGCTACAACCAAGCGCTCCCCCTCATAGCCTCAAGAGGTACTCCTTCTGTTGAGTACCGCGGGTCTGCCGCTACAACCAAGAGCTCCTCCACCGTGGGTCTACTGCTACAAAAAAATGATCCCCCTCATAGCCTCCATAGGTACTCCTTCCGTTGAGTACCACGGGTTTGCTGCTACAACCAAGCACTCTTCCGCCGTGGGTCTGCCGCTACAACCAAGCGCTCCCCACTGGGCTATCCGAAACACACCGAGTCGATCGGTCAAGCAGTCGTCAGGTCTCATCCGGCTACACGGTCTCCGTACTCCGCACGCTCGTCTCCGGGAGGGTCTGCTCCCCGATCTGCTGGTCGATACTCCAAGTATCTCAAAGTCCCACGAAGAAGTATCTCAATGGACCGCCTCATCATAGGGGTCTGAACGCAACAGACGACGCGTCAATCGGATGTCCGGTCTGTGAGTTACTAGCCTTTTCGTCCCAAGGGCCCAGTTGGTTTCGTGAGTGAACCAACCCGGCCGTATCTCAACTGTACCCCGAACTCTCATAGGGTATACTCATAGGGACCGTTTCTCAACGTGATCACCAATGCCGCTGACGGTTCGTCAGACGGACGCCCGGTCTGAAAGATATCAGCTTTTCCGTTCCAGGGGACCGGTTGGATTTCGGGTACAATCCAACCCGTCCACTATCCAACAGCAACTAAAACTCATGCGAAGCATGCCAGAAGTTCCGTCTCATCAAGAGAAATTCAACGAGACAGACGGCGCGTCAATCAGACGCCCGATCTGTGAGTTATTGGCCTTTTCGTTCCAGGGGCCCAGTTGGTTTCGTGAGCGAACCAACCCGACCGCACTCCGATGACATCCAAACCTCGAGCGGAGTAAGCCAAAATATCCGTCTCTCTTATAGGAATCCACCAAAGTCGACAGCACATCAATCGGACGTCCGGAGCTCAAGATATGAGCGTTTCCGCTCCGAGGGCCCGGTTGGTTTCGTGCACGAACCAACACGGCTGAACCCTAATTATTCCGAAACCATGGGTGTAGTATACTAAAACGTTCGTCTCGATCCAAGGATCGTATCGCCGCTAACGGCATGTTGTTCGGAGGCCCGTAGCTCAAGTTATGAGAGAAAGACCGTGAGGGGTCCGAAAACAGGGGGTCAGGGCCCGGACCGACCCCCCCTGGGTCGGCCCGAACTGGGTCTGACCCGACCCGGGTCCAACCCGGCTGGGTCCGGCCCGACCCGATCGACCGGCCGCGGCTCGACCAGCGCGACCGAGCGGAAACCGCGGGCGGGGTGCGTGGCTCCCCCACCCTCGCCGCTAATTGAAGCCGGCAGCAACCGCCGCCACCAGCCCTCCGGCGGTGCGCCGCCAGCCCTCCGGCGGCGCGCCGCCACCGCCTTCCACGGACCACCGGACGCGCTCCGGTGGTCCATTTCTCCTGCCGTCTTCGCCAACGGTCCTCCTGGGACCCGACCTTCACTGCGAAGGGATTCAAATTCCATAGAGGCCTACTTCGTCATCGTCCGTTGATCCGCACGTCAAATAACAAAACGCGCCGTCTTCATGGTTCTCCGACGTGACGCGATGGCGCCACGTCCCTTCATCGTGGCCCGACTCCGTCCGCGGATGTCTTTGGGTTTCTCCGACACGGCGCGACGGCGTCGCGCCCTTGTTCGTTTTTACGACGCGGCACGACGGCACCACGCATTCCTTGCCGCACGTTTTCGCGCGATGCGATGACACCATCCCATCACCGTTTCAATCCACAAAAGAAACCCACAAGGATAAGTAGGAGGGTTGGACGTGTTTGTGCACTCCGAACTCCTCTCGTTAGTTGATAGAAAATGGTCATATTTCACGAAGATCGTCAAGGTAATAATCACGAACAAATTAAATAATAATCCTCAACATCAATCCACATGAACGAACGATCCATGGATCAACCTGGAATTGGTTGGTCTGCGCTCGTCGTTCTTTTATCAAAAGATAATAGAACACCAAAATAAATTCCCCTGCCTCAAGCGTCGTCGAGAGAGGGTTTGTCGCGTATTTTCTCGTCGCGGAAGAAAGCGTCGCGGGAAGGGGATCATCGATGTCACGTCGCGGGTCGGTGTCGCGGAAGAGGATTCGTAGACGAAGACGGAGGTTGTCCGAGGTGGAACGACGTCTCCCTTCCTTTGACGTGGAAAGAAGAACGAGGGATGGCGCGTCGTCGTTCTTCGGGAGAAGGACATGACGACGTTCTTCGTAGGAGACCGATTCGTTCTTCACGTTCTTCATCGTTGAAGAAGATGTTCTTCAAGCCTCCCAAATCCTCCCAACGCGACAAGACTCTAACCCAAAAATAAAATAAGCCCAAGTCTTATTTTATTAACACAAGATAAGAAATTGTATTTCAAAAGAAAAGAAACGAACAATTAATTCAATGAATTAATTGTAACGATTTAACCGCCGAATTAATGAGGCGTTTCTTAACCAGAAAAACACACGATTGACTTTCATTAAAGAGGGGGGTTGCGGGTGCGTTACTTAGAGGAAAAGAAATGGTGGGGCTCATGCGGGCCCCACCTCACAAATATCCTACCAAGTGGGTAGGATATTTTGGATTCCACCCTATCCGCTTAACTTAGCTTAAGTGGATTTTAATTGGCTTTAAGTGAAATAAAATAAAGTTGTCGCACCACTTTATTTTATTTCTTAACTTAAACCCAAAAATTAAAAACCACACCTGAGCAAACGCAAATCCGGAAAAGGAATTTCTAAGTAAATACCGGTGCTTCAATTCCATCAGTGCCCTCAGAATTAGATTTCGAGCACCGGTTCAGAAGTTAGAAAAACCCGCTCGTTCTTTCACTGAACGTACCGAGCTAAACATCAGAAAATGATTCTGGGCACACCGAGCCTCAGAATCAGGCGCAGTCAGAAACTGCATTCTTGTAAAATCCCAAAGAAAATTTAGAAAAAAAAATTCCATTGAATTTTAGGGACATTACTCCCACCACAGGGTTTTACGTCCTCGTAAAGCTTTAACACAAACCAGGGCTACAAAAGTAGTACTGAGCATGCATCTGAGCCTTCCGCTCCCATGTGCTCGCCTGGAGGTTCCCATACTGCCCAAGAAGGTGCACCCGAGGAATCGACCGTCCTCGTAGGATCTTCTCCTGTCGATCATCAATCCCTACAGGAACCTCCGTGGAAGTAACCCCATCGCCATCGTCCTGCTCCTCATGGTCGATGTTATGCGAAGGGTCGAGCGCGTATATCCTCAGTTGAGATACTTGGAAAACGTCGTGCATCTGGTGCAACTGAGGTAGATGGGTCAAGCGGTAAACCACCTCGCCTAACTAGCTGAGGACCTAGAAAGGTCCGTTGAACCTCAGAGATAACTTGCCGCCTTGGTCACATCTCTGTAAACCTCGTCAAGGTGAGACCCGTATAAGGACGTGATCGTTATCCTCTAACTCCAGAGGTCTCCAAATCCTGTTAGAACTGGAACTCAAAACTACTGCTGCCACGAGGGTAAGGTTGAACGAATCAAGAGTGTTCGGTCGCACCCCCCCTGTGCATGAGTTTATCCTGAGCTTCCTGGGGTTTCCTTTTCACCGACCCAGGAAAACCCATCCCAACGTCGTAGTTAAACCACAACCTTCTTGCCTAATACCGTCAATTTGTGTATGAACTGTGATTGCCCAGTCCATACTCAAACCAACGTCGTAAGGCCTAGATGCTGCCACCAAGAGATTCCAACCGAAACTCTCGCCTCGAGGGTCTGACCACACCGTCGGCGTAAGTGTGATTATCGAGTCTCCTCCCAAGGTATCTCCATACATGAGGGTCAATTCTATAGATTACTAGAAACTCTAGGTCTGGAACAAGATTTGTGAAAGAAATGAATGATTTATATAAACATCTGTTACTACAGTATCTAGTAGTGGACACAGACTATCCCTTGAATCATTTTTAGAGCCATCAGATCACTCTCCTTGACCGCATGCAACCACACTCTTCCTCCGCCCTCCAGCTCCCTGAGCCTGGCGGGGATAACTGAGGTGGGTGGTTGTAGCATGTTAAGATGTACACCACCTCATGATGCTCTCCTAGCTATGCCTCCACGTTTTCTGCTTCACAGACTCATCTCTCTTTAAAGCTTCCTCTTCTTGAAACATTTAACATGCCCAAGTCTCTAAGACTGGAACCAGTTTCTTGTTTCTTACTGCACTGTGCAATCTTCATCTGCTCCTAGATGATCTGCACCTTCTTTGCCTATGATCTGGAAGAGCTGCTAAAATTTCTCCTTTGCCGAAAAGAGAAATTCGGTCTCATCCCCTAGATGAACCACACCCATTGCCTAATACAGTCAATCCTGACATGAAGGATGCATTCATGCCATGGATGACATCGTAAGGCCTCGACGTAACTACCGAGAGATCCAACTGTCACTCTCACCTCCAAGGGTCGAGTCACACTGTCGGAATCAGTGTGAGGTTACTGGGTCTCCTCCAGTAGAAATATTGAAAGTGAGGGTCAAGTCAACAGTTTTAACCGGGACCACTCAGCATCAACCAAACAAAAAGGACAGGAAAGCAAACATCACAAAGATAAGTGTCTTTTTATTATTACAGCTCATAGTACAAAGACACGAATACAACAGCAACATGGAACTAGAAGTACAAGGGACGTATCCACTAGTTCTTATCCTGTCCACCTGCTCCCGGAGCTCTACTTCCTTGTCCACTGCTCGGCTTTTCCTCAAGCACCCGACACTGCTTCTGCCTCGGTGGCTCCTCCAAAGCCTGTGAATCATCTGTACAAGGAGTTGAACAGTCACGTTCTAGGTGACCCTTTCCGCCGCATTCATAACACTTCCTACTCATCGTATGACTGTCTCTAGTACTATTATACCTCTACATCATCTGTCTACTGCCCACAGATGACTCGGCTACTGATCGAAAACCCTACGGAAAAGGCAGAAGCTCCTGTACATGCTCGGGGTGTAGAGATACTGGAACAAACTCCACCCTAAAGAAGGTCTCGAAGTCTTCCCATGTGAAGGCCATCCCATCGCAAAACTGGAACAACTAGCTCCACCACCTGCCTGCTGCTGCCCGAAGAAGGCTGGCAGAAAAGATCACCATGAAGTCTGCTGGCGTCCCCACTAGCCTGAAGAATCTCACCACAGCCTCCAGCCAATCCTCAGCTGCCTGCGGGTCCGTCTCTCCCCAGAACCTGGGTGGCCTCTGGCACTGGAACTCGTGCAGTGCACTCAAGTGGCGTGCATCGCCTACTACTGGGGCTGGTGGCATCGGTGGCCCAACGTATGGTAGTACCACTAGTGCCTCAACTACAAGAGGGCCCTGTACCGAAGCCTCGTCGCTCGAAAAGCTGTCAGTATGCACATCCCTTTGGGCTCTAGCTGGTCGTCTGTGAAAAGGCATCCTAAAATAAACAACATGACACGGTCAAACGTTTATACCAGGTGAGATGACCTTGTTTGAGTTGACATTTAAAAACTTCTGGAAACACACACGCAATCAGTGTTTTCATGCACAAAGTTGGAAATCAGTTGTCAGGGTCCTGGTGTATGGATACGTCAGCCGCCCGCACCAACACTGGACTCCCTGAACTGAAGACCACACTCGGTACTCTTAACACTATTGCTTCACAAAAAGAAAATATCAGAGTTATAAGTTCTACGGTAGAACCGACTCCTCTGAAACCAATTTGTCACAACCTGTCCTCGGGGCCCGTGTCGTGACTACCCCAAGCCCGCCTTCCATAGGCCAGGGGTTGGTGACTATCACCAAAGGAGTAAATTCCGATAACTGGGAAGACATTGCCTTTATAAAGTAAACAAAACACCACAGAGTAATAGAGGAAGTAAAACACTAAGTACAAAGAGAAGTGCTGAAAAGTAAATGGGCCAGAATACAAACCCAAAATTAAGTACAACTACAACTGAACAAGTACAACAGAAAAAGACAACAGCTGGAAGAACGGAAGAGGCTCCTATGACTTCCTCCTTGGATCCTACCTGAAGGTTAGGTACAGATGGCGTAGCTCCTGGATCATACACCACGAATCCTACCTGAAGGGTAGGTACAGATAGCCTCCACAACGCTCTCGCCCTTCAACCTCCTCCAAATGTCATCTCACTGTGAAGTCCACCTCCAGATACTGACTCGTCGTGTAGTCCATCTCCGGGTACTGTCTCGTCGTGTAGTCCACCTCCGGGTACCGTCCAGTCCTCGAACACTCGGCCTCCGTCAGCACTGCCCGTCGTCTGCAACCAACACAACGAGGTGCGGGCATAGCCCGTGTAGGGGTGAGTATAACGATACTCAGTAGGGACCCCGAGAACCTCAAGGTCTCACTAAAACCAACAAGGATAACCACAAAGAAGATCTCAACAGATAACCTCTACTTAGGTGTATTCCCATACATATACCTAAGTTATCAAGTAACCCATCTCAATCAGGAGAAAACACAAAGATTATGAAATAAATGGATAACCACTACCCAGGTATATGCCCATACATATACCTATGTTATCAAGTGACCCATCTCAATCATGAGGAAACACAAAGATCATAAACTCAGGTCAAACCAAGATTTTCATTATTGAAACCATAACTGCTGAAGAGCCCCGTCTATGGAGTGTACACTGGTCCTGTCACGACTCCGAGGTACTGCTCACTAACCTAAGACTGCTGAGGTACTCCTCCTGTCGAGTACTGTGGGTCTGATTCTACAAACAAGCGCTTCCCACCATGGGTCTGCCGCTACAACCAAGCGCTCCCCCTCATAGCCTCAAGAGGTACTCCTTCTGTTGAGTACCGCGGGTCTACCGCTACAACCAAGCGCTCCTCCGCCGTGGGTCTGCCGCTACAACAAAACACTCCCCCTCATATCCTCTAGAGGTACTTCTTATGTTGAGTACCGCGGGTCTACCGCTACAACCAAGCGCTCCTCCACCATGGGTCTACCGCTACAACCAAGCGCTCCCCACTGGGCTATCTGAAACACACCGAGTCGATCGGTCAAGCAGTCGTCAGGTCTCAGCCGGCTACACGGTCTCCGTACTCCGCACGCTCATCTTCGAGAGGGTCCGCTCCCCGAGCTGCTTGTCGATACTCCAAGTATCTCAAAGTCCCACGAAGAAGTATCTCAGCGGACCGCCTCGTCATAGGGGTCTGAACGCAACAGACGATGCGTCAATCGGATGCCCGGTCTGTGAGTTACTAGCCTTTTCATCCCAAGGGCCCAGTTGGTTTCATGAGTGAACCAACCCGGCCGTATCTCAACTGTACCCCGAACTCTCATAGGGTATACTCATAGGAACCATTTCTCAACATGATCACCAATGCCGCTGATGGTTCGTCAAACGGACGCCCGGTCTGAAAGATATCAGCTTTTCCGTTCCAGGGGCCCGGTTGGATTTCGGGTACAATCCAACCCGGCCACTATCCAACAGCAACCAAAACTCAGGCGAAGCATGTCAGAAGTTCCGTCTCATCAAGAGAAATTCAACGAGACAGACGGCGCGTCAATCGGACGCCCGGTCTGTGAGTTATTGGCTTTTTTGTTCCAGGGGCCCGGTTGGTTTCGTGAGCGAACCAACCCGACCGCACTCCGACGATATCCAATCCTCGAGCGGAGTAAGCCAAAAGATCCGTGTCTCTTAGAGAAATCCACCAATGTTGACGACACGCCAATCGGATGTCCGGAGCTCAAGTTATGAGCGAAAGACCGTGAGGGGTCCGAAAACGGGGGGTCAGGGCCCGGACCGACCCGGCCCGACCCCCCTGGGTCGGCCCGACCCGGGTCAGACCCGGCTGGGCCCGGCCCGACCAGCTCGGTCCGGCCCGACCGGCCGGCCACGGCTCGGCCAGCGTGGCCGAGCGGAAACCACGAGCGGGGTGCGCAGCTCCCCCACCCTCGCCGCTAATTGAAGCCGGCGGCAACCGCCGCCGCCAGCCCTCCGGCGGCGCCCCGCCACCGCCTTCCGCGGACCACCAGACGCGCTCCGGTGGTTTGTTTCTCCTACCGTCTTCGCCAACGGTCCTCCCGGGACCCGACCTTCACTGCGAAGGGATTCAAATTCCATAGCGGCCTGCTTCGTCGTCATCCGTTGATCCGCACGTCAAATAACAAAACGCGCCATCTTCGTGGTTCTCCGGCGCGACGCGATGGCGCCGCGCCCCTTATCCATGGCCCGACTCCGTCCGCGGATGTCTTCGGGTTTCTCCGACGCGGCGCGACGGCGTCGCGCCCTTGTTTGTTTTTACGACGCGGCGCGACGGCGCCAAGCATTCCTTGCCGCACGTTTCCGCGCGGTGTGATGGCACCACGCCATCCCCGTTTCAATCCACAAAATAAACCCACAAGGATAAGTAGGAGGGTCAGAAGTGTTTGTGCGGTCCGAACTCCCCTCGTTAGTTGATAGAAAATGGTCATATTTCACGAAGATCGTCAAGTTAATAATCACGATCAAATTAAATAATAATCCTCAACATCAATCCGCATGAACGAATGATCCGCGGATCAACCTGTAATTGGTTGGTCCGCACTCGTCGTTCTTTTCTCAAAAGATAATAGAACACCAAAATAAATTCCCCTACCTCAAGCGTCGTCGAGCGAGGGTTCGTCGCGGATTTTCTCGTCGCGGAAGAAGGCATCACGGGAAGGGGATCATCGATGTCACGTCACATGTCGGTGTCGCAGAAGAGGATTTGTAGACGAAGACGGAGGTTGTCCGAGGTGGAACGGAATCTCCCTTCATTTGACGTGGAAAGAAGAACGAGGGATGGCGCATCGTCGTTCTTCGGGAGAAGGACGTGACGACGTTCTTCGTAGGAGACCGATTCGTTCTTCACGTTCTTCGTCGTTGAAGAAGATGTTCTTCAATCCTCCCAAATCCTCCCAACGCGACAAGACTCTAACCCAAAAATAAAATAAGCCCAAGTCTTATTTTATTAACACAAGAAAAGAAATTGTATTTCAAAAGAAAAGAAACGAACAATTAATTCAATGAATTAATTGTAACGATTTAACCGCCGAATTAATGAGGCGTTTCTTAACCAGAAAAATGCACGGTTGACTTTCATTAAAGAGGGGGGTTGTGGGTGCATTACTTAGAGGAAAAGAAACAGTGGGGCTCATGCGGGCCCCACCTCACAAATATCCTACCAAGTGGGTAGGATATTTTGGGTTCCACCCTATCCACTTAACTTAGCTTAAGTGGATTTTAAGTGGCTTTAAGTGAAATAAAATAAAGTTGTCGCACCACTTTATTTTATTTCTTAACATAACCCCAAAAATTAAAAACCACACCCGAGCAAACGCCATTCTGGAAAAGGAATTTCTAAGCAAATACCGGCGCTGTGATTCCATCAGTGCCCTCGGAATTCGATTCTGAGCACCGGTTCAGAAGTTAGAAAAATCCACTCGTTCGTTCACTGAACGTACCCGAGCTAATCTTTTAAAAATGATTCCGGGCATACCGAGCCTCAGAATCAGGCGCCGTCAGAAACTGCGTTCTTGTAAAATCTCAAAGAAAATTTAGAAAAAAAATTCCCTTGAATTTTAGGGGTATTTACATTAACCATGCCCAAACCATGAAAAATTCCCAGAACCCTTCAAAAAGGATTCAGTAAAATACTGAAAACAACCCACAAAGAGATCCAAACATTATGTAATCAAATCAATGAGTCAAAACACATAAAAAAAAGTAATTTGATGTTACAACCTTCCCACCATAGGAATTTTTGTCCCCAGAAAGTATCCAGTCCAAAAGATAGAATATGATGACATAAGAAGAAACCCATCACTCAACTTATGAGGTGAATGGTCCATGTTCCAGAAAAGAGACTCACTCAAGGGATAATAACACACACTACTCCAAGATCAAAATTACAAGATCATCACATGTCTCCAAACAAGAGAAATAATGGAGACCTAACATAGGTATCCCTACTATTTAATGATTCACCAAAATGGTGTAACATAAGAAAATAATGTTCCTTAGACCCAAAGAAGTGATATTTAAACTATTTTACAAGGAGAAACATGAAATAAAAAAATCCACAAGGTAAATAACTGACAAGGATTTATACCTTGGGTAAGTACTCAATGGTAATATAGGTTTTGTTTTCAAAAATGATCCTCATACCTTAATGACCTCATCAAAAAAAAAAATCTAGAACTACCAGGTGCCTAGTATATCAAAAATCCACACCATCCTACTCATCTATAGAAATTCCCAAGTTCTATCAATTTCCAACCAAAAAGATCTTAAACATCATAGCTAGTTTATAATAGGAAACTGCACTCTCACACAACAGATCATCTAACACATCAAAATTGATCTCTAACTATCAAGTCAAAACATGAGAAACACTAAGGAATAAAAAAAATGTGTTAAGATAAGGAAACCATTATTAAATCACCAATTTAAAAATTATCCAAAACAAGTTCCACAAGATACCATCAGAAATATCCCAAAACAAAATGTTTCCAAAAATAGATAAGTTGCAAGAAGGAAAACTCAAGCAGTTTCCACTATGACATCCGAAACAAGAACCTAGAAACTAGAATCTCCTCCACTATGTGAAAATATTCACTCTATAGCCTATGTATGGATCACTATTACCATGAACCATGTAATTTATCATATTAAGGAGCTGATATCCCTGACCAAAACATCCCTTTTTGGCCTAAAAACTTACAGAACCTCTTAAGGTGAGCCAAATGGAAACAAAGTTTACAAAATCATGGATCTTTAAAACACAAATTCTTAGAATGAACAAGTTATTCACAGTGGAAAAACATGGTATTCCTCTTATTTTACCAAGGATATTGAAATTCCTCAATTGAAAATGTGGAATTTAGCAATTCATGTTGTTTTTTAAATCCACTTCAGCTAAAAAGGCCCTTTCAAGAATCTCTCAATAAGTGATCAACTATTTCATAGGCATGGTAGTTACAAGGTCTAGGTGAAGACCTTTTCTAAAAGATACATCCTTACTAAATTCATTACAAACAGGTCTAGGTATGAAATATACCAAACGTGAGAACTTGGCATACTTCAAAACTGATAGACCATATTAACAGAAATTCAAGAACTCAAAAACTTTATACTTCTTCACTTCCTCAGGATACATCCATTGAATGAAGACTGACTTGAATAATTCCCAAGATATTGTTTAATATATAAAAGAGGTAATAAAAACTTCCCAAAACTCTTGTATGGGTCCCTCAAATAAGGAGTGTATAGAATTGAACTTCAGAGATTTATGATTCTTGAGAGCATCAAAGATCACATCAACTTCTTAAAGCCACTGCACTACCTCAATATAACCTCATTCACATTTAAAAAAAGTCAGATGAAAATGAAAGAATTAAAGGATGGGGTTCAAATGCTGTAATGTTTCTATCTCCACCACTTGATATAGAGTCTGGTTAGAGTCATTAACAAGGAATTTAACTTCTAGAAAATGAAAAGAACTACCTTGAGGACTAGACTGTTGGACCAAAATTCTATCTTTATGGAAGGACTTTCTAGGAGACATTTATGAACATAAAAAAACATAGGCATACCAACCCAGGAATCAAATAACACTAAAAAATATTACATAATCTTTTAAAAAAAAAGTCACAAACCATTTTAATCAAAAATTTATTAATTTTGAAATGCCTAATATTTCAAATTTTATGAAACATTACAGTATCCATTCAAAATGATAAATCTTGTTATAAATCAATCATTGTTTCAAAAACCCTTTACCATTAGTTTTAAATTATTCCATGGTTTCAAAATCATTAACCCCCTTTTCCAATTAACAAAACCATTTCTATTTAAATATAATACAATACAAAATTTCTTCTTAAAACATTGTTTTACCACATCACATAATAGTATTTGATAATTAGTTTTTTAAACCAAACATTTCATAAAACTCACTTTTTGGTCATTGAAAAAATTTCTCATAGAACTTAACAAAACATGTTTTAATACATAATTTATTTATCATAATTGATTTAAAATTATTAATAAAGGATTACATTTGAAACAACTGAACAAGATCACAAAATAAACCACATCCATAAACCACAAAACCAATCTCACGTTGGTGAAGCCACTTGTAATAAAATAGACAAGGTTTCATGTTTAGAACCAATTTAGAACTAAAAAATTATATGTCATATGGGCTAGTAAACCACACACCAATCTCACAATTGTTTATGGTTGGATTTCCAAATTTTTCTTACTGATTCCTCATAGTTTACCAGATCCTGAAAACATGGTGCCACTATGGTCATCCTCCCATTATGGCTCAAAATATCATAAGAGATTCCCTAAATCAAATATAGTATCATTGGGATTCTAAATACAATTTATCATTAGAAAACTAATAACTCAAAAGAAAGAATCAAGTCCCAACATCACTAGTAACTCAAGTCTCACCATAAAGGGGTGGTTATAATGATCACCAGCTCACATACTACCTCTTGAGTCCCTACACCTTTCTAATCTTATTTCTATAATGAATCTCCCAAAATAGCATAAGGATTTCAAAATCAAGTGTTTAACTTTAAATAAAAAACTCCATTTTATACCATTTTTAATGAACCAACCTGGAATACCATCTAAATCAGTACCCAAGTTGATTTTACACTAACCTAAAGAGAGTTCTCAATCTCCATGGGATGGTGAAAATCACCTAGACATCAAAAAATAACCATTGGGAATGATTTAACCTTCACTGTAGCAGTGACATGTCATTTTAGCAGTGACATGTAATGTGTGGTACTGTAGTTGGTGAGTTCTGTAGCATTACTATTCATAGAATGGGCCTTGGGCAAAACATTTGGTCCTACTAGCCATGTAATGGGCTAAATTCCCACTAGGAATTTGAGCTTTGTAATGGGTCTCCCTCTACCCAGTTAAAGAGGTGTTTGATTTTCTTTAATAATAAATGAGGCTTCATCCCCAACCTTAAAAAAAATATATCAATCAATACATACATATCAAGTACAAGGAGACACTAAGAAAATTTAAAACGGAACATAAAAACCAAAACCCATCTCCCGATACTCCATAACCACCCACCATATCTGAATTCACCCACCCTTGGTCACCCTAACTCGAAACCATAGGGTAATGCAAGAGAACGAACACCTATTATAAGATAATAATTGGATGAAAACACAAAAAGGTTAAATAAGTGTGTGATCTAAAGAGCCCAGTAATACTACATAAAAGATTATATGTAATTACTTTATAAGGTAATTCAAATATGTTTTAAGTGGAGTAAAAATGAAATATTATGGGGATTAGTTTAAAAATAGAGTTTTAAACATTTAAAAATCATTTATTAAACTAAACTTATAAAACATGCCATTTCACATTTTAAAAACTAAACATTTTCTTGAAAATATTTGAAACCATTTGACAATATAAAGTTAGATAATCAAGAAATGATGGGAATATGCCCTTGATATGTAAAGATGAATAAGAATCAATACAATAGATTTAATGTGCATAATAACAATAAATGAAGCAATAAAGGAAACTTCTGTGAAAATTGGTGATAGCCAACACTTTCATGTATCGAGATCAAGTATATGGATGTCATGGGTACAAGAAGTTTATATAAATTTAAAAGTCATGTAAAACAGTTCTCAACAAAAATGTAATATATTTAAAATACAAAAAAGTGATCCACATGGTCCTATGCCTAATAAGGTATGATAGTTCTAGGCTAAAGGACTCCACACACTCAAGGTGACATGGAAATACGCATATACACACCTTCCTTTGGTATGACCAAAGGAGACTTCATCACCATCCTATCAGGTATGTGACCTACTGCATTACTATTTTAGAATATTGTTGAATCATAGAGTTCTATATAATTTACACACTAACTACCTAATACTTTCATGTGATCTAGTAAAAAATCAATGATTTACAATTCATTTTAAAATAAAAATTCAATTAATCCAATTCTCCATTTTAAATATGAAAATTTTCTATTTAAAAACCATTACTTGGGTTTTTAATCAGAACACGCCTTATTCTATGATAAAACCCAATGGTTTATATCAAAACTAATTTAGTACATTTTAATCAAATACAACTTTTAAATCAATTTCTATAAATTAAATTCCATAATTTAATTTCAAACAAATTCCAACCAATTTCACAATCCATCCAATTTCCATGCAAAACCTTTTATACAATTCAATATTCAAAAGGGTAATAATACCCACTTCTTTTCACAATTCATCATAAAAACAAAAAAACAAGCCTTTAAAAGAATCATTAATTTCAAATCATCCCTAAATCATTTAAAGGAAGTTTTATAATTTTAAAAATATTGAATACGCTTCAAAACATGGGTTTACACCCTCTTTTCATGAAGAAAAATCATTTATTTCAATTAAACCAAGAATAAAAATTCCAAAATAAGGGTAAAATCATTCAAAGGGGGTTCTTGGTCATTTAATAAATTAAATCATTTTAAACAATTTTGAAAACATTGAATAGTTCAATTCATTTAATTAAAATCAAGTAAGTTCATTTAATAAATCAAAACCTAGGCCAAATCCCATTTAATAAATCAAAACTCAGGAAAAAGCCCTCAATTTCACCAAAACAACATTTTAAATGATCTTTTAAAACAAAACCAAACAATCATGGAATTTAAACAATTCATAAAATATTGAGATAGATCAAGATCAAATCCATTAAAATAATACAATGTTCAATTTAAATAGAAATTTTTCAAAGAATCATTTATGAAGAATTAAATAGAAAAAAATCATAGATCATGCATTAAAAATCAAGAAAAAAACATCCATGAATTTATCAAGAAATAATAAATAAAAAAATTAAGGAAAATAATAAAAAACATACTTGGAGAATAAGGAATACAACCACAATAAATCCGAGATGTGTCACCTTCGATAGTGATCACCAGATCTAAGAAGATAGATTTTGAAAGAAGAGAAAATAGATACTAGATATACAATTCCACATCAATCAATAAATATCCAACAAAACTCAAGGTTTTCACAACCTTTATGAAGAATAAATCAAGAATATTATAGAGATTCAATATTAAGAAGGAAATAATTCACTGAAATAAAATAACTCACTGAAAGAAAAGATTCCCAATTTGATTAGTGGTTATATCCATCAAGAGATGATGTTTTAGGAGAAAAATAGCTCTAGAGGGAACCCCAAACCCTAAGGATCAAATTATTATTGAGTGGGAGGATTTTGGGATTATTTAGGGGTGGTTTCAATATTTTAAATTCAAATTTTGTAACTTTAATTATCAGGTTCATGGTTTTCTAGAAAAATTTACACAGTTAGTACTAACCATGAAAAAACTATAAAATAGGTTTCACACTTTGTTTAAACTATGAAAAAACTATATAAAAATTGTGCAATAGGTTGAAAACTTTTTTTAAACCATTATAAAACCATATAAAAATTGTTCAATAGTTTTCACACTTTGTTTAAACCATGAGAAAACTATGAAATAGGTTACACACTATGTTTAAACCTTGCACAAACCGTAAAACAGGTTGAAAAATTTGTTTAACCAAGAAAAAACAATGAAAAAACATGAAAATAACTACAATCCTTCAAAAAGGCTTCAGTAAAATGCTAAAACAACCCACAAATAGATGAAAACATTGGTTAATCAAATAAATGGGTGACAACACATAAAAACATTTAACAATATGTTACAATAAACACACCAAAAAATGATGCAATAAATGCACGTAGTATTATAATCATGACATGGAATATTCATGAAATATAAACCTTGAAGTTCATATAATGATACATGATTAAATACTTCCTTTATATATAAGACAAGGGTAAACAATACACATTCATAAGTAACATGAAACATCAAGTGCATCACCCAATGATGAAATGAATGAAACTATAATAAGAAAAATCTAAAACAATATTCCCCATCTTAGGTAATTTGGATTTTCACTATACATGGGTTAGCTATTCCTAGACATAGGTTCATAACCAAATCCTAACATGTTTTATCTCTCCTTTATACTATCTCAAAATAGTAATTAAAGAATAATAAATAAAAAACTACTCTAATACCACTTTGTGACATCCTGGACCCAGTTCATTCAATAGTAACTGAACTCAATTAGCCATATGACCTTAATAGCACCTCCCCATAACCCAGAGACTGCTAACTAGTATCTAGGGTCCATGGTGAAAGAATGTGAGACTATACCATCATGATCATAGTGTAGAAAAATGGTATAATCATATCGATCAATAACCTAATCGTAAAATATAACTGAATAGAGGAAAATTCATCCATAATATATATATAAACCTAGTAATCTCATCCATAAATGTCATATAAAAAATTATGATCATGACATGTTATAATAAAAGAAAGTTGGAAGACATGGAAACAGGTATACATACATGTAGGTATATCAAGAAAAAGAACTAAAATACTATCTCTAGATAACATCATGAGACATTTCTCGGTCCTATGCTTCCGCACTCCCATGATACAATAAATAAAGCATTGAAAACTAGACACTTTCTCCCATCCCTATGTATATCCATGAAGTCTTTCTAAGTAACGATTGTAAGCTCGTGTAGGGTTTGAGATAAAATCAGTAGGCCACCACCAAGGATGTATAATTCCATATAGTCTATGGATATATAATAATTTGTGTGAAGGTAATGATAAAATATGTAAATGAAGTGTGGAAAATAAATAACCCACATAAGTTTGGGTTCCCATGGAACACCTATTCTCTATTACCTACTTCAACCTCAACTGAAATATCTATGAGTAATCAGTTAATCATGATTTAATTTATAATAAAGCATCGATATCAATCTCATATCCCAACATCCCCTGTGAATCATATCTGATCAAGATGGGTATAATATGACCATCGATAAAATTCAAAGCTTGACTGAATCTAATCTTTTTCTTTTGATTAGTAGACACATCACACACTCATTTCATTTAATATTAAAAAGGAACCTGATCCCAACCTTGGAATTCCTAATTTGGAAATGAGGTATCGCTCCAAGAACATATGAACGCATCAACTTACAAGCTCAACCTAGGTATTCTTCATTGGAACCCTGATATCACTTTAGATGTGGTATAAAGTCACTTCTCTTCGACTCTGTCATTGGAGGTCTATAATAGGATCCCAAGTTACACTCATTTAATATATAATAATCTACTATCTGATCCCATCCTTGTTAGTCCATACAGGGAGTCTAAGTATCACTCGTTGAATAATAATAGTCTACCCCATGAGTCCATCCTTGGAAGTCCACATAGGTAGTCCAAATATCACTCTTGGAACATATAATCCAAAAACCAAATGAGTATATCCATGTAATTCATATGAGAACCCATGTGTCACCCAAGGCACACAATAAATTCCTTTATAGTAATTTAATTAAATAATCTTAATGAGTCTATATATGGTGTTCTAAGTTAGAACCCATCTCTTGGTCTTGATATGGCGGTAAGAATGGTCATGGGGACAAAGACTAACCATACCATTTAATTTAAATTTAAATTATTTGGAAATCACTTTTAAATAAAGAATTTACTCACCTCAAGATGTAGTTTAAATCAATCATAGTATTATAAGGGTTAGCACCACATGAATCCTCCCATTTATCTTGTTTGGGAATTTGGATATAAATAAGGTCTCAAGAAGAATTAAGAGGGGAAAAAACCAATGGAATAGGTATGTGGTCTTCAATTACCTATATTATATAATTCATTTTACAATTTAACCTTTTCATTTAACATTCCAAATAAAGGTGTAAATCACACACCTCTATGGTGAATCAAGTTCATAGGCGATGTAACACCCTGACCCCAGTTACCCAGAGTCGGTGCATTACTTCATAACATTGGCATGATCACAAAAGATCAAGTCTCGAAAGACTGATTAGTTTAGTAGCCTTGGAAACACTAGATACATTCATAAGTCTTACATTACATCATAAAGAAAAAAACTACAATGACAAAGTCTCCATAGTCCACACTCATTTCTTCTTCTGACAATTCCTGCAGGTCATTCATAAAATACTTCTTCACATCCTGGAAAATACTAAAACATTGAAAGGGGTGAGCTCAGATGCTCAGTAAGGATAACAATATTGCGGAAGCTTTCGTAAATAAACATTAACATTTAAGGCAATGTATAACTAAAAAAAAATCCTTTTCAAACTTTAACTTCAACATAATATGGAAAAAGTAAAATGAGATAATGCCATTTAATTATTCACATGGACATTCTACTGGTCGAATAATCACATGCAATATCAATAACCACTTTCATAATGATGGAATTCATAATTCCATACTATCATAACCACGTATCCAAGGCCTCGTGCCAAGACCACAAATAAGATTTTGTCAAGGCCTCGTGCCAAGACACTATTTTGTCTCATGAGACCTACCGATGCATCGAGGAGCTATATCGGGCTCCACCCGTCACTTATTAAGTCCAATGCATTCCTCATATGAACAGGTTTCAACATATCATAAACAATAACATAATCGTATCACGTAAAACATGAATAAAGGAAACATAAAATTTCCACATTTCAATCACAAGATATCAATACAACACATTGATATATTAAAATATTATCAAAACCATTTTCGATACCAAAATAAATGAAAGTTAAAACTTGGTTTTTATTCTTCATTTAAAAAACATTATGGCTTGTAGGGGAAGCCGAAACTCAAATAATGGTCATGACGGAGGAGAAGTCATTGTCGCCTCATACGTACGACAAGAAAAACATTCCTTTTTGTCATTTAGTAAAACGCTTCATATAAAAAGATTCCTTTTGAATAAACGTAAAAGTCAAAGGGGTTTATACACCATATAAAAGAAATTTGTGTATAAAACAAAATATGCCTCAATGAATGGTGATTGAGACGAAGTCCCTTAAAAAGATAATTTTTTTAAATAAAATAGATCTATTATGTGTATTCATTATAAGTACACATAAATAATGTAAAAATACAACATATTACATAATAATATCATGACATAATTTGAAATTAGGAGATTAACCCAAAGAATGGAAATTGGGTTAAGAAGTTCCCTTACCTTGTGTCCGACTTGACTCAACCATTATTTAACCTCCTGAATAATAAACTAGAGTTAATTTATATTTAATTAAGAACCTTTTTCATTTTCATTATTCCTTTTATATAACTTATTACCATGTCATGAACATTATGTAATTATTTAAGTTTATAACGGTCGTTTTGTCGATCTTAGGTACTTGAGTCAAAAATAAACTTACTATAATTACACTTTGTTCATGTGGTAAAATATCCATTATATCCATAATTATATTCATGATTTATATATCATATACATCATATATATCCAGTATATACATTCATTTATAATATAACATTTAGAGGTAAGAAATGAAATGCACCGTTCATGGAGACGGTAAGCCGTACGTACACATGAACGCTACTTTCATTTCCATTTCATATTTAATGGAATGAAGTTATAAATATATAAAGGTATAATATAATTCCAGTATAATATAATGTATAATACCCTTTACTCCATCCTTTATACATCCCACATATGGCCTTAACGATTCAAATCACTTTGAGGGGGCGGTAGTCCGCACTTCCTAAAATAAAATTATCACGTTTACCCATAATGGAAATCATAAAGTATGCCATAAATGAGAAATAAAGAAGCATAAGGAAAACATAAAAATAATATATATATCATATATGAAAATAGTGTCATCAAAATGGCCAACATTAGAGGTGTTAAAAGAATATTGAACAATCATCATTTCGTGAGGCAATATTTCACCACCCACAGAAACAGTATGTTCTTTAACCATTAGAAGAAGGTGTGTGTAAGTGTAAACCAATTACTTATCATAAAAACATAATAGTATATTGTAGATACTAGTGTTGTTAAAGAAGAAAGGAATAAAAATAGTTTAAGGGGTTGGAGAAGCAAAATAAAACAAAACAACATTAGAGAAGACATTACCTTAAAATCGGGTAACTCTTTTTGATTTGAGACAAAGGCTTCCTTGGGAAGACTTCTGCCCAAAGTGAGTCTTATAAGAGTAAGGGAGGGAAGTTTAGAGAGTATTTGGGTAGAGTTTGGCTAATACAAAAGGCTTTGAATGTGTGAGTAAGGTGGTAGTGGCGGGGGCCTTTTATAAGAGGAGAGAAGGGGCACTCTTGGAAAGATTGAAATGTTACATTATTATGAAATGATTTTTCAGATTCTAAAGGTCCCACACTTATATATTTCTAGGATAAGGTGATAAGGGTTTGAAATATACTCATTCAATAGGTTTTTTACAAGTGTAAGTCTTAGATTTTACATTATATTTTCATTTTATTTAAATCATTAATTAATGAGGTAATCGCTGCATCATCATGGTGTCATAAATAATTTAATTTATTTAATGTATAAAAATTTTAAAAAAAATATCATGATGTAGGAAATAATTTTATCTTTATAATTAATATTTATAGTCAAAAATATGACTTGTATAACCCCATTTAATTTTTTTTTAGTAAAACAACTCTTGTTTGTGACATTTTTATTTTAACATTAAATAAAAATTTATTTATGTCATTTTCCTACCAAAGTGGCTCCATGGGGTCCCCAAGTTGACCCATGTATTTTCTTGGTCGTCCATGACTCATCCAATAGGGGTAGGATAAGTTTAAAGGTATTTTCATATTTTTATAATATCATTTTTACCTTAAATTTCACTAATTACCTTTAATCGCGATTAATTAAACTTAAAAGTTTCTATTCACCAAAAAATTATTTTAATCCCATTGAACCAAATTTTACTTCTTAATGAAAAACATGTATGTCAGATTTTTGAAAATCAAAACACAGAAGTGGTAATGTTTCATTTAAACGAAAAATCAGTTTTTTAACTACCACTTAGTGGTTTCACTATTCATCAAAAATTGAAGTTTTTCAGAACAATGCCAAAATTTCGCCCTAAGATATAATTGATATTACAAATTCAAAAATGATGTATATTCTACAAAATTCCAAACATATAAGTTTCATTAATTAATTTCATAATTAATTCCCGCTGTCACAACAAATAGCATGTTTTTAAGAAACAATATATATCAAAAGATTGACAATTGTTTATGTCCAATTTCAAAGTGAAATTAATTCTAATGACCACCATTGGATAAAATGGTAAAAATATATTCTAACTATACTTTAAAACCACTCAATAGTATACTTTATCACTATAAATTATTTTGATTAAAAAAGTTGTTTTAAGTATTTTTCACTATTCATAAAAAAATGGAAGTTCTCAGAAAATTACAAAAAATTCAACTTAGGATAATTTCGATAACATGAATAAAAAAATGAAGTCCATTTTTGAAATATAAAATTTCTATAATTTTAAAAAGTGGGTATTACTATTCATAACGGCTACTTTGATTAGTCGCGGTGTGTGAGAACTCGAACTTGCATACAATGCAAGCTATTGCATTATTGAAAGAGAAGCGTATCGTGGAAGCTCGGGGTGTTACATTCTCCCCTCCTTCAATAAATTGCATCCTCGCAATTTGAGATTTTTCTTTGAAAATAAAAGGTTGAAAATAGAAAATACCTTTGTGGAAAACCCACATTGGAAATAAGGTTAATAAAAAATATAACTTTAAAAGAAAGAAAGATAAGTACAAAGGTCACTCGAGATAGCCCATACTAGGATTCTATGAAAATATGGGTATGGAAGAAAAACAAACCATCAAGGTCTGATGGAGAGTCGTAGAAAACTGAATTAGGAGAAAGTTAACCATAAGAAAATCACAAACTTGTGATTGGTAAAATAGTCATTGAATCCCCAGTTGGAAAAGTTAATTGGAAATGTTTTTGTTTTAATTTAGCTTTTATAAAGTTGAGGAATTTATTTAGGAGATTTACTAAGAACGTAAGGGAATATACATACTTGTCATGCAGACTTTCATTCTTTAATAAATTTTTACCACAAACCCATCTTTCACTCTAAAAGGTAATAGAACTCAAAAATATTCTATTTATCCTAATTGTATAAGGTTCCAAATATTAACACATACCATTTAGATTAGTAAAACTATTTTGTAATAACCAGGGACTTCCTATAGGCTAGTGGTAGGTAATAAAGGCCTGTCGCACTATGGTTGTGGGTTCGATTCCTGCAGCTTTTTCCGACGCGACTTATTATGCCCCACCCTGCAGGTTGTCCTTTTCCTAAAACTATAGTATTATAATATTCCAAAAATAATCTTCAGAAATGTTTTAACCTTAAACAATACTATCCGTGGTTCAACTTAATCCATTCCAACCTTAATAGTTATCTAAAATACCTCTGTCTAGACTTTCTCTAAAAGGTCTCTAAATTCCAAAATCAATTGTAACATCAGATTCCCCAAACAAAGTAATGTTTCTATTATTGTCACATACTAAAAATATTATTTCCTTCATCATATTAAAACCTTAATGATAACAACAAGTACTGCAGTACAATCTTTATATATATCACATTAGTTTTATAACCAGAATATAATCCTTGAGTCCAAAAGCACCAATACATTAATTATTCTGCTTCAACTGTAGTAACAGCATAAGATTGTCCTTGACACCTTGGCCTTTTTTGAGGTAAGTTTCCCTGACGCTTAGGACATTCATTTGTATAATGCCCCATTTCCCTACAATTGTAGCATTCAACATTGATAGCCTCTTTCTTTCCCTTGAAATCACGCGCCTGGTGACATTTTTCTCCACATTTATAACAAACTCCCATTCCTTTTAGGCAAGTACCGGGGTGATTCTTCCCAAAATTATCGCATAATAGAAAATCCTGCTTTCCATTTTTCCCTTTATCTGTCTCTTTCTCCACCATTCTCTTCTTCTCTTGCTTTACTTTATTGTCATAAGATTTAGAGAATTCCTTTTCTGTCTTGATAGAACACGAGACTATATCTTCGTACGTTGATAAGGTTTGTGAGACTAATGTTCGATGAAGAAATGGTTTTAACCCATCAAAGAAACGATCAATCTTACTTCTTGGGTTACGTATATAATCTACATCATGCCTTGCTAACCTTGTAAAGTTAGCCTCATACTTTGCGACATTCTCATCCTCCTTCTGCCTCAGACTCAGAAATTGCCTTTCCATATCTGCTAAATGGTCATGTGGAAAGTATTTTTCTAAGAAAATATCTTTTAACTGTCTCCATTCCATATTTTATACTTCTTCATCTTCCTTTGTGTTTTGAATCAGCGACCACCATTGATCGCCATCTCCAGTGATGAGGTAGACTGCCATGACAACCTTCTCCCTTTCGCTACTCCCCAAGGCATGGAATATTTTTTCTAAGGAGTTTATCCATTGCTCAGCTATTAATGGATTTGTACCACCATTAAATGTTGGTGGTTGTTGCCTCATGAAGCGGTCTAACATTGATCCTCCACGTTGCGGATTAGGGTGCTCCATACGAGTAAGGTTATTATTCATAACCTGAGTGAGTTGTCCCAGTATGGTAATAAGTTGATTAGCACCAGTTGTATCTCCAGATCCACAATAATTATCTTGAGCAGGAGGGTAATCCCTACACGGAGTGCGCGCATTGATACGATTTCCATTCCTTCTACTAGGTGACATTTCTAAACAATGGCATAAACTAGATTAGTTTATGAATCAAAATACATAATTCCATACTTGTAAAAAACTTAACATAAATTGAACTATTTATGGATATAATCCATAAAAATGTTTTCATTGAGTAAGTATATACTCATAACCCTTCATAGTGGTTTGTAAAGAAAATGAGAAATATCCTAAGCATATCCCCCGGGAGTGTCATAACCAAGAGTGCAGCAAGGCCCGTTGTCGTGCACTAGTTCCCATTCGAGCCTAGCTCAAAGCGGTGTTTTCGAGTTTTACCCCTAGGTACATCTGTGCCAGAGCCGCCTCTACCTTCTCATATCCAGACAAGGATTTATTGCTCGGAACACTCACAAAATCTCTACAACAACAAAATTCTAGGAAGTTCTTCTATACTAATCCTCAAAGTCTATCTTTGGGCTATGTTCTCTAATCAAAGTTTATCTAAATCTAGCTTCCAAGGTTAGTACTAAACTGCCTCTGATACCAACTGTAACGCCCCGACCTCAGTTACTCAGAGTCAGTGCATTACTTCATAACATTGGCATGATCACAAAAGATCATGTCTCGAAAAACCGATTAGTTTAGTAGCCTTGGAAGCACTAGATACATTCATAAGTCTTACATTATATCATAAAGTAAAAAAACTACAATGACAAAGTCTCCATAGTCCACACTCAAATATTCTTCTAACAATCTCTTCAGGTCATTCATAAAATACTTCTTCACATCCTGGAAAATACTAAAACATTGAAAGGGGTGAGCTCAGATGCTCAGTAAGGATAACAATATTGCAGAAGCTTTCGTAAATAAACATTAACATTTAAGGCAATGTATAACTAAAAAAAATCCTTTTTAAACTTTAACTTCAACATAATATGGAAAACGTAAAATGAGATAATGCCATTTACTTATTCACATGGACATTCTACTGGTCCAATAATCACATGCAATATCAATAAGCACTTTCATAATGATGGAATGCATAATGCCAGACTATCATAACCACGTAGCCAAGGCCTCTTGCCAAGATCACAAATAAGATTTTGTCAAGGCCTCGTACCAAGACACTATTTTGTCTCATGAGACCTACCGATGCATCGAGGAGCTATAACGGGCTCCACCCGTCACTTATTAAGTCCAATGCATTCCTCATATGAACAAGTTTCAACATATCATAAACCATAACATAATTGTATCACATAAAAAATGAATAAAGAAAACATAACATTTCCACATTTCAATCACAAGATATCAATACAACACATTGATATATTAAAACATTATCAAAACCATTTTCGATACCAAAATAAATGAAAGTTAAAACTTGGTTTTTATTTTTCATTTAAAAAAAGTTATGGCTTGTAGGGGAAGCCGAAACTCAAATAATGGTCATGGCGGTGGAGAAGTCATTGTCGCCACATACGTACGACAAGAAAAACATTACTTTTTGTTGTTTAGTAAAACGATTCATATAAAAAGATTCCTTTTGAATAAACGTAAAAGTCAAAGGGGTTTATACACCGTATAAATGAAATTTGTGTATAAAACAAAATAAGCCTCAATGAATGGTGATTGAGACGAAGTCCCTTAAAAAGATAATTTTTTTTAAATAAAATAGATCTATTATGTGTATTCACTATAATTACACATAAAGAAAGTAAAAATACAACATAGTACATTATAATATCATGATATAATTTGAAAGTAGGAGATTAACCCAAAGAATGGAAATTGGGTTAAGAAGTTCCATTACCTTGTGTCTGACTTGACTCAACCGTTATTTAAACTCATGAATAATAAACTAGAGTTAATTTATATTTACTTAAGAACCTTTTTCATGTTCATTATTCCTTTTATATCACTTATTACCATGTCATGAACATTATGTAATTATTTAAGTTTATAACGGTTGTTTTGTCGATCTTAGGTACTTGAGTCAAAAAAAAAACTTCTTATAATTACACTTTGTTCATGTGGTAAAATATCCATTATATCCATAATTATATTCATGATGTATATATCATATAAATCATATATATCCAGTATATACATTCATTTATAATATAACATTTAGAGGTAAGAAATGAAATGCACCGTTCATGGAGACGAGTAAGCTGTACGTATGCATGAACACTACTTTCATTTCCATTTCATATTTAATGGAATGAAGTTATAAATATATAAAGGTATAATATAATTCCAGTATAATATAATGTATAATACCATTTACTCCATCCTTTATACATCCCATATATGGCATTAACGATTCAAATCACTTTGAGGGGGCGGTAGTCCGCACTTCCTAAAATAAAATTATCGCGTTTACCCATAATGGAAATCATAAAGTATGACATAAATGAGAAATACAGAAGAATAAGGAAAATATAAACATAATATATATATCATATATGAAAATAGTGTCATCAAAATGGCCACCATTAGATGTGTTAAAAGAATATTGAACAATCATCGTTTCGTGAGGCAGTATTTCGCCACCCACAGAAACAGTATGTTCATTAACCATTAGAAGAAGGTGTGTGTAAGTGTAAACCAAATAAATATCATAACAACATCCTAGTATATTTTATATACTGGTTTTGTTACAAAATAAAGGAATAAAAAGAGTTTAAGGGGTTGGAGAAGCAAAATAAAACAAAACAACATTAGAGAAGACATTACCTTAAAATCGGGTAACTCTTTTTGATTTGAGCCAAAGGCTTCCTTGGGAAGACTTATGCCCAAAGTGAGGCTTCTAAGAGTAATTGAGGGAATTTGAGAGAGTATTTGGGCAGAGGTTGGCTGAGCCAAAAGTCTTTGAAGGTGTGAGTAAGGTGGTAGTGGTGGGGTCCTTTTATAAGAGGAGAGAAGGGGCACTCTTCGAAAGATTGAAATGTTACATTATTATGAAATGATTTTTCAGATTCTAAAGGTCCCACACTTATATATTTCGAGGATAATGTGATAAGGGTTTGAAATATACTCATACAATATGTTTTGGACAAGTATAAGTCTTAGATTTTACATTATCTTTTCATTTTATTTAAACAATTAATTAATGAGGTAATCGTTGCATCATCATGGTGTCATAAATAATTTAATTTATTTATTGTCTAAAAATTATAAAAAAAATATCATGATGTATTAAATCTTTTTAGATTTCTAATTAATATTTATATTAAAAAATATGACTTGTATATCCCCATTTAAAAATTGTTTTAGTAAAACAACTCTTGTTTGTGACATTTTTATTTTAACATTAAATAAAAAGTTATTTATGTCATTTTCCTACCAAAGTGGCTCCATTGGGTCCCCAAGTTGACCCATGGATTTTCTTGGTATTACATGACTCATAAAATAGGGGTAGTACAAGTGTAAAGGTATTTTGTTGTTTTTATAATATCATGTTTACCTTAAATTTCACTAATTACCTTTAATCGCGATTAATTAAACTTAAAAGTTACTATTCACCAAAAAATTATTTTAATCCCATTAAACCACATTTTACTTCCTAATGACAACCATATATGTCATATTTTTGAAAATAAAAACACAGAAGTGGTAATGTTTCATTTAAATGAAAAATCAGTTTTTTAACTACCACTTAGTGGTTTCACTATTCATCAAAAATTGAAGTTTTTCAGAACAATGCCAAAATTTCGCCCTAAGCTATAATTGATATTCCAAATTCAAAAATGATTTCTATTTTAAAAAATTCCAAACATATAAGTTGAATTAATTAATTTCATAATTAATTCCCGCTGTCACAACAAATAGCGTGTTTTTAAGAAATAATATATATCAAAAGATTGACAATTGTTTATGTCCAATTTCAAAGTGAAATTAATTCTAATGACCACCATTTGATAAAATGGTAAAAATATATTCTAATTATAATTTAAAACCACTCAATAGTATAATTTATCACTATAAATTATTTTGATTAAAAAAGTTGTTTTAAGTATTTTTCACTATTCATAAAAAAACGGAAGTTCTCGGAAAATTACAAAAAATGCAACTTAGGATAATTTAGATAATATGAATACAAAAATCAAGTCCATTTTTGAAATATAAAATTTCTATAATTTGAAAAGGTGGGTATTACTATTCACAACGGCTACTTTGATTAGTCGCGGTGTGTTAGAACTCGAACTTGTGTACAATGCAAACTATTGCATTATTGAAAGAGAAGCGTATCGTGGAAGCTCAGGGTGTTACAGGAGACCCATGGTAGTTTTATCTATTTTAGACATGAAACCAAATGGGTTGTTAAATTCAAGGTTCTTAACATTTAATGATATTTAAATGGGTCTCATGAGCCATATAGTTCAAACCTATCCATTTAATTTAGGAACCATTCTATTTAATAAGAGTATCTTGTAAAATCCGGTGTGTGACACAAGAATATATAAATAAACCACAAGACTTTGAAGGAAAATCATGAGAACACCAACCTCAGATTGGTAGTGGACACTTCATCTGTTATTAGAATCTAATCAAGGATAGAATTAATGAAATTGATAAAATAGAAAAATTCCCAGAAAATAGGGTATATGAGCTCGCACTAAAATAACTCCATCAAGTGGAAGAAAAAAGGCGCAAGAGGAATAGAGAGTTTACCAGTCGCTATCAAAGGAGACTGACGGTGGATCAATCAAATTATAAACAAGGAATAATAATAAAATCCTAGATTTTGGCATGATGAGAACTCCTAAGAGTGAGAGATGTTGTGTGTTGGAGGATAAATGAGAAAGGAAGGGTAAGTTATAAAGAGAAAGGGGAAAACATGATTTCACCCAAACTTTAAAAGTTTCACAATTTGGCTTCATGGTTATCCATATTGTGTGTTTGTTGTGCATACCCCACTTACTAAGGGACACCCCAAATGGCCTAAAATGCACAATTAGACAAACCATGAATATCCCATGCACAACCTCTATCTCAACCCTGCACAACCTAAACCCCCTTTCACAGTTTAGGAAAACTGTGTGCCACCCTTATAGGAACACACAGTTTGAGGTGTATGGTTAGAACTGACCACAAAATAACTATATTCCTTTTCTTTTTTTTCCTCCATAAACGGAATCCCAGAGATCCAAACAATCCCCAAACACTCCTGATTTCACCTACAATAAATTAGGCACACTTATAAGGATAAAACTATATAAATAAACAAAAATAAAAAAGGTTATCTGCCTCAAAGAAAAACCATGTTCTTACATTATATCTTATTTAAAACCACCAATAATTAATACCTCTTAATTATATTCCATGAAATATTAACCTTCATGGCATGTATGGAGTCATCAACGCTTCTCAAGATGACCCCTCATTCTTCAAGGGGCCTCAATAAATACATGTAGCTATCCTATTGGCACTTGACTTCATGACCAAAGTTCCATTTAAATAAGTTAATAATATATTAAAAGTTCCTTATAAAATATTTGGAAACTATGATATTTGAAAAAATATTTAAGGAAATCAAGGATAAAACACAATTAATTAATATCATTATCCCTAAAAAAGAGAAAATATAGATTCTATAATTGATAATGCATCAGTGATTCTTTTAACTAGGATATTAAAGTGAAACATATTTATTCTTCCTATTGTAAATGGTACTTCAAGATACCCTATTAGAAAATTACTCCTAGAAAATCCAATACATAACATGATTAGTTGAGATCATCTTCTAAATAACTACTATAAATATAAGAAATAATTTTAGATAGGCTCACATATTTCCAAATAAAATTACAATATCTATTTAGTAACTCTTTGAATACCATGATAAATTTGGAACTTATATCCAAAAAAAGTGATTATCTATAAAAAAATAAACGATAAATTCCCAATGGTTCATATCTACGTTTAAAAGGTATTAAAATATTTTTCGAGGTAGTATGATTAAGATTTTCACAAAGTGAGTCCAATGCAAGGATGAATAAGATTAAATATAACATTTCACCATGATTAAGTCTTCAAGTGTACTTATAAAAAACAAATCACCTTCCCATCATCATAATTTAGAACCATGGGGAATATATTTGGTAAAACCACCAATCACAAAACAACTTGGATAAGTTGTATTAGTGCATGAATTTAAGAATGAAGATTAATTATAGACAATAATTTGATTTATCCACACCAACTTTCACCATAACATTAAATCCCCTTATTAATATATTAATTTCATGAATAATATCTTAGGATAACTTGATTACATCCTAGAAACATTTGTTCTTGATAAGTCCATACTGCTCCTGTGAAACCAACATAGGAAAGAGGGGTGGAAATATTACATTAATGATTTTTACAATATTTTATTTAAAAAGATTCATATACTTATTGTATTAAATATATTGAAGGATCTAGGATGTCTCACTTTTGGGATGAGCGTAAGTGAAGTTTCTCCCATAGATTTGGGTAGAGAGCCTCCTTTAAAGTGGTCTAGTGAACCCACTGTGATATCCTTTTTAATGAGATCTCATGAAACTATATATAATTCTCCTAGAAATTGTTATTAGACTAGGAAAATATATAGATTATATATTTTTGTATCCTCCTAAATCTCATCCTCATTGGGAACAACTTCAAGTTAAAACATTAGAAAAATAATTTATAGAACAAGTATTGGCATTGAAGAAAAAAATAACTATCATCCCCTATTGGAAAATCCCCTATAATATTATACCATGATTCAATAAGAAATTTATATAAGTGATTTTCATACAGGGATCCTATAGTTCTAATATCACTTGTGAGAATGTTTTCTTCTAGTTTAAGGTTGATTTTACCTTGATTTGTTTCCCATTAATGCATGTGTGGAAGTAGTTTATGTTCCTATCAACTTATTTAAGACATAATTTCCTAGAACTTTACTAGGTCATTATTTACTTCTATATTAACTTATCTAAAATATCTCTTTGATTATACATAATATTCACAATGGTGTTATAAATTCAGATTTTTTGTATCCTGATATCTAAGAGTACAATTTCTTTCTTCAGATCTTCAATGATGAAGCGATGATTTTCATGATGGTCCATCCATTCTTAAATATCATTCCTTAAGAAATTGAGTTTTATATGAAGAATATAACATGGTTTCCTAGGCCTAGGTTTCTCTTATGATTTTTTTAACACCTAAATGAAGACTTATTATTGAGTTTAAAGATTATAGAAATTAAATAGATCGGTGTCTTACCCTATGTATTATAACTTAAGTTTAAGGGGTGAATGTTCTAAAAAATATCGTGACAAGTGGGTAAATGAGTTTGAAAATCTTAAAGTCCCCTGAATATTAGAAAGGAACCTATCTAAGTGTCTTTAGATACTCTAAATATCATTCTTGTTATTTTAACATGTAAACTAGTAACCCATATGACCTAGATCCAATAGTTTTTTGGAATATAAAAAATCCTTAAAGTCATAAATGACTTTCCTGGAGTAACAACACCATCTTCTCTTATATGATTAATAAAGTATGGTGTTGAAATAATCTCCAATGAACTAACCAATGGAATATAGATTGAAGGATTAGAGTGTTATATATAGATACTCTTTTTCCACCACATCAAATTTTATATAAATAAATTAAAAGTAAATGGGTTGGGAGATATGTGCTAACTTGATAGTAATTTTCTGAGAATAGGAGTTGATAAGATCATCTATCTTAAAGTCCTTCCAGAAGATCCAAATGTGTTCATTGGATGTTTTACATTTATATAGCCCACATATTTTTTTATATTACTGACATTGTGTTTATGTTTTATGATATATATGATAGAAACACTAGAGAGTCCAGATTCATTATATATATATATATATATATATTCAAATTTAGTTGTAGATCCTAATCCCCTTGCATTCCAGATAAAAAATGGATAACATGTATAATTTGAAATTGATTCCTTTAATACTTTTAGATTACTACCCATTGAGTTGGGGGTACATCTTCCACACAAAAAATAGAACTAGATCCGATGGAAATTTCCCTCGATTTAATGAAAGTTGCATTAAACTTCTTCATCTCTCTAATCTTTGGAGTGGCCATCACCAGTTATTCCTTATCCACCACATTTAATTCATTAAAATAATTATAAATTCTTGATGTTTATTATCATAGAGGGGTTTAAATACCAGGATAAACTCTTGAATAGAGAGCATGAATTGCCTCATAATTATCACTCATCAGTGGTAAGAGAGTCTCCTCAATACTATCTTTGTGATTCAAAACCATGATATTACCTATAACTATTGATTAAATACTTATTGGTTATAGAGATGGAAGTGCCTCACCACCACCAGTTTGGGGAAAATTTAAGTCACTTGGAGGAGGATCTAATCAGTTATCTTTATATACTAATGGGTTTTCCTAATCACCACCTTTTTTGTATTTGTAGGAACCTAAAGAGTTTTCTCCAAAATTAGATGAACTTGGGATATAATAGGCTCAGGTAAGTTCTAATTATTCTTCTCCCATATAAACCTGAAGATTATCTATGCCAATAAAGAACTATATTCCTCATTCTAATATAGATTTTTATCTTTCAGACTTGTAGATGATATTTAGAATTAAATAAAACTATGGTAAAGAAGTATATATTATTCTAAAAATAGATGGAGACAACTTCTCAAAGAAAGATATGATGTGAAAAGGGGGAATATATATCTATCTAAATATATATCCTATCCATTATCATGCTCTTTATCATTAGGGTGGTTGAGTACATGAAAATAAATCCAATAAAATAGTTCTGATTCCCTTCAAGATCATAAATATGTGAAAGGGTAGGGAAAGTCCTAGAAGGCACAGCTAAACTTTCACAGTTGTAGGGTCACACCCTTCATGAAAATCCATTGACCAATGGTAAAATAGAAAGAACACATTCTAATATATATGAATATCTCTATCATAGGATATAACTAAGTCCCCTTTGTAGAATAAATAGATACTAAAGGATCTCTGGTTAAGGATAGAAATAACATCAGAGCTGATAGGTTACAAGTATTGAAGAATAATTTCAAAGAGAAGATAGAAGAATGATTTTTGATGAATTATTTAATTAGGGTCTACTTATGTAAACCATTAGTAGAATATAACTCTTACATTAATAAGGATAAATATGGGTTTCAATTGACATCTTCCAGATCCTTGGTCAAAAGTTGAATGCTTTAAATAAAGGGGATAGATGATACTAGCAAGGAAACTGACCAATTCATCAGTGCTAATCTATAATAGAGAGTCTTATCTAAATGAGTTTCTCATGAACTTATCACCACATCCTCACTCTCCACCACTGGAAGCTCTGATTATGGAATAATATTTATTGGATTTGAAATTGAAAAATAGAAATTGAATTGTTACTGACTAGAGAAGGAGAATCAGAAAAATAGAGATCCATATATAATAAACATAATAATCATATAACCTCCTAAAATTATCATCAATCATAAGTTTACAATTAAAATTAAATAATATTACCAAAAATAAATTAACGAGATATTATTCCTTAACTTATGCATATAGGTAATTGTTCAAAAGTTAAAATTTAATTAAAACTAAATAGATAAAAAAAGTAAAAGTAATACACATATTCCAAATAACTCTTAACATGAATTAAATGCAGGACCTTCCAAGAAAGAAACCATAAAAATAAAAATACATTTATATCAGAGAAATTTATTCTAATATGATCAAAACTATTCAAATTAACTAATACACTTAGCAAGTTTCAAAAATAAATTTAAAAAATAATTTATTAATTTAAAAAACTTTATTTATATTAAATCCACTCATCCCTATACCATATATAGAAAAAATAAAAAATATAACAATAATAATAAGGGTTTAATTACTATAATCAGTTCATAATGGCCTCTTAATATCCATTGGAAAAAGGAACACTTCTACTAGAAATATTTGGATAACTTTTATTTGATCAAGGATTATCTCCTATGCTAGATAGATGGAAAGATACAAAATGATTTTATTAATCTAACAAGACCTAGATTATTAGAATTTTGGATTTGAGTTATTTTATTGAATATAAAAAATATAATTGGAGATTAAAATAATCCACACTTAAAGCCTCATAGTAGAAGAGATCTCATGAACTCCTCTAAGTGATTAGGCCAGGGATTGATGAGGGGTTGTCTGGAGAGTAAAGGAAGGGGAGGTAAGGCTTAGAAGATATGAGAACATGACTAAATTGAGGTAAAATCCTGAGAAAAAAGGTTTTTAGTGGTTTAATTTTTTAAATGAAAATACATATTTTCCCATGAATATAAAATACATTTTAATTTCTACCTAGTACCTAGTAAAAACCACTAGGTACCGTATAGAGCAGAAAAATTGACTATATCTCACTAGGTACCATTAGTTACCTGGTGATATTTAAGCACCTTGGTCCCTTATCCTCCCTCCATCTTATTCCAAATTCTACTAATTCCTATGAAAGTAAAAATAATTAATAAAAAATAATTAAAAGGTTGAAATTAAAAGGGATCGTTAACCTATAAAGGTGATGGTATTTACATTTTAGGGATCCATTATTGAGATTTTTATTATTAAAGTAAATATTTAAAATTATTTTTTAACCCTTTGAAAATTATTTTTAAACTAACTTATATATTTGTTTAATGAAAATATTATCAAAATGTTAAGAAAACTCTTTTCATGATTTCTATTACATTTTTCTCTAAATATAATGTTGGTTTATTTCTAATGAAATGATTATATGTTTATAAATATTTAAAAATATTATATATAAATACCATTGTCCCTATATAATGTATTAAAAATGATTTTTAATCTATTATTTTCTTTATTTTTAATTATTTTGACACTATGTAATAACTAAGGAATTGTTTTAATAAATATTTTATAATTATTATCTTCCTATGATAAAATTTTTCATCAATTACAATACCCTTTTAAATTTAATGAATTTAATTTTAATCATGTTATAATATCTTCATATCATTATACCTCTTCATAAGTTTTTACTATGATAAAATAATTCTTTGGTTCATTATCCAAGTTCCTATATATCCACGATGGCAGGAAAACAAAATAATTATGAGAGGATAAATCCATCACTACCATTGTTTTTCCTTATCATCAAAATAAAAATGCTTCAAATAATTTTTAACCAAAAATAACCTATAAATACTTCTTCTAATTGTAGGGTATTCACTAAGATAACCACACCATTCGATTTACTAGGTGTATATGTTATCGTGACCATATACCATTTTATTCCATATGGTGTGAATACTCTATACTTCATTATTATAACTGAAGGGTATTTAACTATATTACCTTTATCAGTATTTTCATGATTTGAATACCGCATTAATATTTATTTTTAAACCATTTTATTTTCATGGTTTAATAAATCTATAATTTTAATAGATGTTTGATTTTTTCACACATATGTATGGTTTATAATTATGTGATGGGTGGTCCTAGAATTATATAACCCTACAATGTATTGGGTGAAGTTTTATAACTACTGAAATATATAAGTTATTCATAAGAGTGGTGAAATTAGCTATGTTAACAATTTTGTGTGTGTATATTATACAATTATCTATATTCATAATATTGTGCACAAACACGATGTGGTTAGTTATGTTCACAATGTTATGCATGAACATGATGTAATTAAAAATGTATATTATGTTATGATGGATTTGGTAGAATAACTTGAAATATAGTATGATTTTATATACTTATCCTTATGCCACATTCCTAATTTATGTCTCTATAGATCATGGTTATTATCTTTTTATTTCAAATTATTATTCCATGGTTTGTTTTATGCTTTCATGAACATCCATTTTGGGATGTACATTTATATTTCATGATTTAAAATTATGTTATCATGTCTCATGATCACTTATTATGATTCTATTATATTATTCCATTTATTAGGTCATTTATACAATGAAAATGATTTCTCACATGATTATGATCTAATGATAAATTCTCTATGTCTTATTAGTATTGATCAACCCCTTATCAAGAATTTGAGCTCACTCTATTACTTATGTTTACCCATTTTTCTAGGAATTGTTATTTAGGGTTATGTATTGAAGAAATTCATGCATGGAGAGTTTTGGAGAATTAAGTGAATAATATATTGTGTAATAATATGTCTATGTAGATAATATCTAAATACACTACACTTTTGGGTTCTAGGAGTGTGTTTTAATATTTAGATGATATGAATAATCATGTAAAATGATGTATGAATTTTCGATTCAACTCAATTTGTACCAGAGTATATGATTAAAGTATGTATTTTTAGTATCAGATATGGGAGTGAAGGTTTGGGGTTTCTTCAGATGGTATCAAATTAAGGGTTATTTTTTTTGGATTAGGTTAAAATGGATAAGGGGATAAAAATTAAGGCAACCAAGGTTGAGATAATAGAGTTGATGGTTGAACAACAAGTGTCATGGGATAATATATATAAGGGTTAAATTTTTTATATTCAAATGATATATTACTCTAATATTATAAGATGGTATAATTACCCACACTATATGATTTGGTTTTATTTAACAGATAGAAACACGAGGAATCAAGTAAACATTGAATATGATGGGGTATTTTGTAGTTTTACTAATGATAAATAAAATAGTATGAGAGATAGTGTGGAAAAATATATGTATGTACTTACTTAGATATAAAAATTTATGAATAATAATGTGATTCATGATGAACTACCAAATAAATGAAGTAAATAATAACTCTCTAGTGATTACTTTATACAATGATGACCAACATCCTTCGGCAGATCTTTTAATCCATTAATTGTTGATAAATGGATCAACATGATAGAAAATCTATAGTTTTATTTCATAAAGCCTGAAAAATTAATCATGGTTATCTACTATTTATAATACAGAGAGTATAAATAGTGTACATTAATCTAGAACTCAAATTAATTTCAAGGAATGTATTTATAAGATCACTTACCTGTATAATTATTTTTATTTACTAAAGAATAATAAGTTGAAAAAATTGTTGAGGCTAATAAAAATATTAACATATACCTATTATAAGGGAAATTAAAATACTTATGATCTGGTATTGAGTTCTTAGTGAAAATTATATATAAATTCATGCATATTATATGTATTCCTTCACTAATTTTCATTAGTAAGAAAATTTAATTTTTTTAGGATGAATCTTTTTAAGGAGGGGGAATGTAACACCCTATATATTATTATAAATTTTCTTTCTCACGTAATAAAATTTATTTTTATTTATTATACATAGAATAGAACTCATATATAAGAATTATATTTAATACAAAAGGAAATGAATGTTATCTTATTTTATCAAAAAATAACATTAAAAATGAATGAAGAATACAGTCCCTAAAATTAATAAAATTACAATGGGATAACAAATACATGTAAATTAAAATACTTAAATCTTGAAAAACAATTTCTTATGGTCTCTTAAAAAGATCATCCATCAGATTATAACCATGGAATGAATAAATATCATTATAAATATAGAAAAAATTGAAGGAGGGAATAAGATGAATGATTTTAGAGATCTATGAAAGGTTATATATGTGAATAAAAAAGTGAAATATGATTGTTTTATGTCCATTGGATATATGGTCATTAGATAGATGGTCATTTGATATATGGTCATATGGTATACATGTATTGACAATCCAAATTTATATATACATTTTTGATACATTTATTTAATTTTTAATCACACTTTATTCAATATTGTACTGGGTTTTGGTTGGTTTTTACAGGAAATAAGAATTTTTGGATTCAAAGGAAGAATTGGTGAAAATTAGTAAAAACATGATTTACACATAATTAAAGGAGTTAAATGTGTGTATTCATCATTCACAACATACCTTTAGATCTAAAGGACAGCCTTTGAATCTTTACATGATGCGAAGATATTACATGATGTGTAAATACATTACATGTTGCAAAATCTTAAAAATCATAATTCCATAGAAAGTTCATGTAGTGAAGTTTATACAAGATGTGAATCAAATACACAACATGCAGGATTTACATGACCTAAAATGTTCAAGATCTCATCTAATTGTAGATACCTTCCATGGACTTTTCAAGATACAATATATTTTGAGATATCTTTTGGATATAAAATAAAAAACACGAATCCCACTTATATTTCATTTACAAGTCGACACAGAAGACACTTAAAGACAATACAAGATGTGAAGACATTACAGGTTGTTTACTTTTAGAGTATATAAATATGTGATCACCCTCCACTATATATAGATATCTTGGGATCCAACCTAACATTCCTTTTTCTTCTCTCTTTCTCTTCTATTTAATATATAACCAATTACAATTATTTATTTTCCCATTTTTATCAATTCCATTACTATTACTTTCCATTATAAATATGTGGATTTCTATTAAACATTTATTTTCATTCTGTCTCTTGATTCAATGTTCGTTTATATTATCATTCAATGTTTAACATTAATGATTTCTATTTATTTACAATTATTTGATTCAAAGTAAGGTTTTGATTGATTCTCAATTTATTTCAGGTGTGTGTTGTTTAACTCTGATTTTTTTAATTATAATGGGAATATTGTTTCCCAATTTCCCACTTTTTTTAATACCATCATACTTGAGTAATATATTTAGGGTTAGGGGTGATATTAAGGTTGTTTTTAAACTTAATGAATCTATAAATCAAACCTTGGTAACCCTATGGAAAATAATTAGGTTATTTTCTTATCTCATTCATTTTCACAACCCTAACCATGGGGGGTGTAATTGAAGGAATATGGCCTAATTGGAGTTGATAAGGATATGAGAATTAGTATGTGACACTTTCTTTCATAGAAACTAAGATTTATGCATCTAGGTTGTTAGTTATTTTTATACTAATGAATAATTGTAGCTTAGGTAGATCCAATTAGTTTGGACATAACCAATTAGTGAAATTTTCTATGCTTCGTAGCCTAATCCATAGGTATGTCCCAAGTAATATTTAGCATTATCCTTTTCCCTAAACCCTAAAATTGACCTTGGAACACATTCTATTTTCGGAATTTAAATTGAAGACATGTAAGATTTATTAAATCTAAACCTAAAGAGGGATCATGAGAAATCCTACCCTAGGGTTTGAAATGATAGGTTATCTTTTAGCCAGTTGTTTCTATGGGTTTGACCCTGCATTGTCAATTACTATTACATTTTAGTTGAGTGTAGTTTGGGATATAAATTTCAAATCAAATCAATTCCTCTCTATAATAACAACACTACACAGGTCATTAAAATTTTTAGTGCCGTTAATGGGGACCTATGTTGCCTTAGCATAATATCCTTCGTATAAAACCTTGGATTACCACACCCCTTTTATTTTATCCCTTTATTTTTATAATTTTTATCCTATTTACACACCTAAATCCTCACTCTTTTTCATCCAGTGCATGCATCCATTCCCTCAAAATCGTTCAAAGAGCCTTGATGCTCAATAATTGGCCGATTTTGATCCTAAGATCAAAAGTATTATGTCTACATGTCACTATTTATTTATGTACAAGAATCATAATCGTATGCCACCTAACTCTAAAAATTATCAATATGCACCACCTGAACATTTGGGAGAGCAACCAATGCTATAGGAGTGCACCATTATAGACGATGGCTTATTGTCCATCAGTGGCATTGCACCCAATATTATTTTCCCTTTTGTAAAGGAATATATATTTGAGATTAAACTTGAATTAATCCATATAATCTTTAACATGGGGTTTTTTAGTGGATTAGAAAATGAAAAACTCCATGAACACATCAAAAATTTTCTTTAAATTTTCTACACCTTTCACAACAATGATGTACCATCTGACAACACCAAACTGTGAGTCTTCCCTTTCTCATTGCGCAAGAGATCCAAGTATGGGATTAAAACACAATATCCCAAGTCCATAAAAACATGATAGGATTTATAAAATAAGTTCCTAGATGAATATTTCCCACAAATTCAAACATGGAAACTCTAGAATGAAATCCAAAACTTCACCCATACGGATAGAGAATCATATTGGGAAACATGAGATTGCTTTATAGAACATACTAGAAAGTTACCACACCACATAATTGATTTTTGGTTACATTTCCAAACCTTTTCTCAATGAATGAAACTTTCTAACTGAACTATAGTGGGTGCCACTACTGATGGAGGACTAATACTCAAAATTCCAGAAGTCATTAGAGCACTTATAAATGAGTTTTCCCACAATGATGGTTTTTGGTAGAGTGATTAAGAACCACATAAACATAGAATACATCAATAAGAATATAATACTAACCTATAATCCCATTTGGAGGCTCTTACAAAGAAGTTAGAGTTGTTTCAACTACCTAATCCACCACCACATGATCATACCCCTATGATGGAGATCCAATCATATGAAATGTGTAGAGTACCACACCCCTTCTAGGATGGTTAAGAAGGTGTTTAAGCACCTCAAAGTAAAATTGTAATTATTTTAATTATAGTGAGAAAAATCAATAGTTTAAATAGACTTAGTAATACTAGTAGTAGTATTATCAACATAGGATAGATCAATAGCCACAACAACCCACTAGGTAGTATATTAGTATAGGATTAGTTAAGCACAACCATGGAATAAGGTACCACCTATGTACCTATCATAGAATCCAGATCCTTGACCAAAAAAAAACCTCAATAACCATTTCCACATAGAGTATAGTAGTAATTACAATAAGCTCTTCTAAGTCCACCACTCTAAGCCCCACCTCTTCAGTCTAACCTTGAAAATTTTGTCACATTTTTTTATTCAAAAATAAAATCATTGGATAACTACATAATAGACTAAAATGAAAAACTAAAGGTTATCCCTTTTAAACCTTGAGCACTAAGTGGGAAAAATATCAACAACCTTATTAGACTGATTACTTAGTACGATACTCTGTAATAGCAACACAAACCCAAGAGAGGAGGAAAAAGAGGTGGTTCTTAGGAGTAAAAAGTTCTGGAATATCAAAATCCAAGCAAAGGTGATGAAAAGAGGCTTGAATAACCTAAAAACATGTAATAGTCATCAACAAGGATGATGATGATATCACATTAAAAGATAGTAAAGAACGAAACTTGGATTCAAGTCCATCTAAATAATCTCTAATACATGAGAAACTAGAAAAATAAGAAGTATATGTTCCACTAATATCTTAAAAAACACTTTTACCCTTCCCATAAATGATGAGACATGTAAATATTAAGGGTAAATATAAGAATTTTATAACAATTTTTAAGCAATTATACATCAAAATCCACTTCGTTGAATTCATAGATCAAATTCCTCCCTATGAAAAATTATTAAAAGAATTGACTTATAATAAGAGAAAAATGGAAGACCTAGGTGTTATCTCATTAAATAAATAATTATCCATTTTTTTCAAGTGGGAGCTTCCACCTAAGATGTGATACCCTATCAATTTATTAATTACTTTCACTATAGGGGCATGTAACATCAGAAGAGCCTTATGTGATCTTGGTGCAAGTATAAATATCATACTGATGAGAATATTTTAAAAAATAGTTCTTGAATAACTAAAAAATGATAGTGAAACTTCAAATGGATGATCAATTAGTCAACTATACTCAAGGACTCCTTGAGGATGTCTTAGTCAAAGTTGTAAAATTCATCATCCCTATGGATTTACACATCTTATACATTGAATAATAAGGACACATTCCTATTATCCATGGATGACCATTTATTGCTAGTAGGAAGGAACTAGTTGACATGAATCAAGGGAGAATAATATTAAAAGTAGGATGTGAACAAGTAGTGTTTGAATTAGTGAAGGCCACCAAGAAAAATGATGACACATTATATTATCAAGACATATGTCTTACTGATGATAGATATGAATTTATAACCATAAAGGATTATATAGATAGAATTTACCTTGATTAAGATGAAGTTAATGACTATGATGATGTAAATTATACTAAATATCTAACAAGGGATATTATCCCACAATTTTTATCCTTGGTCATCTAACCATTGACACTAGAATTAAAAACTCTAACAAGAACCCTAAATTACTCATTCTTAGAGACTACAACTACACTTCCAGTCATTATTATCTCATAATTGACTCAAGTGTGAGAATAAAAACTCATTGAAGTCATGAAAAGACACAAAAATTCAATTTCTTGGGGAGTGGCTGATATTAAAGGGATGATCCCTATGATATGAACCCATAACATTTTATTGGAAGAAGGTGACATGAAAAAATGTTAACCCTAGAGGTGACTCACCCCTCCAATGAAATAAGTGGTCAAAAAGGAAGTACTGAAGTTCTAGACATTGGAATAATTTTTTCAATCTCTGACTGTGAGTTGGTGATCCCAATGAAATTCATCCAAAAGAAAAGAAACTTAACAGTTGTTAAAAACAAAGAAGTGGAGTTAATCTCCACTCAAACCATCACTAGATGGTGAGTCTGTATTGACTATAGAAACCTAAAAATGGAAACTTTCAAGGATAATTTTTCACTCCCTTTCATGGATCAAATGTTGGGAGAATAGTTAGGCATCAATTTTTTTTGGATTGATATTTCAGATACAATCAGATAGCAGTCGACCGAGTTTATTTTTCAAATACTACTTTCACATTTCCTTTTTTAACCTCCACCTATAGATGGATTTCATTTGGAATGTACAACACACTGATTAATTTCTAGTGGTTCATGACACACATTCTTCATGATATGGCCTGAGGAGTTTTTAGAAATTTTTATGTATTATTTTTTCATCTACAAATGATCCTACAAAGTCCAACTAAGAAATCTAGACCTGTTCCCACAATGCTATGAAGAGAAGGGCCTAGTTCTAAACTGGGAAAAGTGAAACTTTACCGTCTAAGGAGGTATAGTCCTTAGACAAAAAAATTCAATGAAAGGCATGGAAGTTGATCCTGTGAAAATTTAATTCATTAAATATTTACCTGATCCCATGATAGTAAAAGACATAAGAAGTATTCTGGGATATGAATATTTTATCACCACTATATAAAATAATTTTAGAGAATATCCCACCCACTAGAGAACCTTTTATCAAAGAAAAGTCCTTTTGATTTCACCAAAGAGTTTCTATAGGTGTTCAACACTCTAAAAAAATAGCCTAGTGGACGCTCTTGTTATAACATCATCAGATTGGAAAAAAGACTTCAAAATGATGTGTGATGCTAGCGATTTCACTATAATATCTATTTTAGGACATCGATTTAAACATATCTTATACCCCATATATTATGACAATAATACACTGAATGAGGCTGGTTCAATTACATGACCACTAAAAAGAAACCACTGGTAGTTGTTTTTGTATTTGAAAAATTTCAATCATACCTCATACTATCCAAAGTAGTGGTTTATACTGATCATGCATCAGTCAAATACGTATTGAGTAAAAAGGATTCCAAACCACATATAATAAGGTGGATCATAATTATATAAGAATTTTACATTGTAATAAAGGATACCAAATGGATTGGGAACTTCATTATTCATCACTTTTCCATACTTGCACTGCACAACATTGAGAATGATGACAATCCAAGCATTGAGAATGACTTCCCTAGTGAATAATTTTTTAAAATAAATATAAATTAATTCCCATGGTTTTATGACATTGAAAATTATCTTTCTATGGTATCTCTCTATTCATACATCTCCTATCAAAAAAGGAAGAAGTTTTTAGTTGATTCCTCACATTACTACTTGTATGATCCACTATTATTAAAACATTTTAATGATAGCCTAATACAACGCTGAATCATGGAAGATGAAATACAAAGCATACTGAAAATGTTTCACACATATCCTGCTAGAGGGAATCATGGTCCTAAATATAAATATCCAAAATCTTACAAAGTGGATTATTCTAGCCCACACTCCACCAAGATACAAAGAAATTTGTTCAAAGTTGTGATCAGTAACAACAAATAGGAACCATTGAAAAAAAATGAAATGCCCTAAAACCTATCCTTGAGGTCAAACTATTTGATTTATGGGGGATTGGTTTTATGGGGCCATTCCCTAATTATCAAGGGATATTTTATATCCTGGCCAATATTGACTACATCTAAAAGTGGGTAGAAGCCAAGTCCACCACCCACGACACCGCAAAAGGGTCCATGAAATTTTTAAAGAAAAATATATTTTCTAGATTTGGATTCCCACAATTTATGATTAGTATTTGAGGAATAAAATTTTCCAATAATTCAATGAAAGGATTTATCAGAAAATATGGAATTTAATATAACATTGAAAATCCTTAAAACCCATATAATAGTGGGAAAGTTGAATTATCTAATAGGGATATTAAAAAAATATATAGAAAATAGTGAATAAAATTAGAAAGGATTGGATTATTAAATTTTATGACACACTTTGGGCATATCAAACAGTGTATAAAACACCCATTGGAACTACTCCATTTTTGACTTATACACAGGAATACCTATCACCTACTAGTGGATTAGAGAATCACTCTTATTAGGCCATAAAAAATTGAATGTGGATGCTCAAAAAGTTAGGGAAGTTATAATGCTCCAAATATATGAACTGGAAGATATTATAAAGTACATATATGAAAATTAAATAATATATAAATAAAATACAAAGAAATGGCATGACCAACGAATTGTGTGCCATATCTTCATGCTAGGAGATAAAGTTATTCTATTCAATTTTGGATTAAAAAAATTCCTTGGAAAGTTGAAATACCAATGTTTAGGTCCTTTATAATTCATAATATTTTTCCCTATGGGGAAATCCAAATTCAAAAATGTGGATAACCACCCTTCAATGTAAATAAAAAAATATTAAAAATTTTCTAAGAAATATTCCATGAGGGGTGTGTCTTTTCTTTTAAATTCATCTAAATAAAAATTATCAAGATATTTAATTTAAATGAAGTGATAACTGGGAAGAAACCAAAGAGAGGTTTAATAGGTTAGATTAGAGTTTAGGAAGGTTTAGTAGTGCTTGAACCTTATAAAGAGAACCTTAGGAAAAAAGAGGAACAAAATGAAAAGTACACTCAATGTAAGGTTTAAACATTGTGAAAATTTTAGACATGGGAAAAATAAAATAAAACTCATGAATTAAACATTTTGTGACTTATACAAGATGTGAAATATGCAGAGAAAATTTTAAATTTATGAACCCTAGGTTTATGGCTGTCTTAACACCCATATTTCTCTCTCATGTTATACTTCCCCTCTCACTAGCCTTCCTCTTCACTACTAGTGGCGACCACTACTCCATCTTTTGTCCTCATTTTCTATAGTTTATCGATCATCCATCACACTCCTCTACCTTCCTCTATCATTGCTGCTATATAGAATGACCAAAACCAATAACATAGGAATCAGAACCTCCAAAAGCATAGTTGAAAACAAAGATTCACCTCTTCCACCCAAGAATGTGACTTCACCTCCTCTACACATATAACCTTCCAATTCATCCCCTGCATCAACCTATTCCACCCTTGACAATTTTGATGAGTCACAGTCCACTTACAACGAGTTGCAGGGTGTTTCCCATTGATTACACCTACAACTGTGCCTTTATTATTTAGCACCTGATCATTAGGTTTGGTAGGTCCATTTACATTCTAAGCCTATGAGGACCAACAAGACTCTAGACCTCACTATTCTTGAAAAGATATAGGTTTTTGAGGATTCCCTTGACCTAATTGGATGAATGAACATCTCTACCATCTCTCAGGTGCATGAGAAGACCTACCAAGAGCTCTTCCTTGAGTTTCTTGCTACCTTTGATCTGGCCATTATCCATGTTACCTTCAAAATACATGGAAGTCCATGGAATCTCACCATGGGAGATTTTGGAATCGTTCTTGGTATCTACATAGATGAATTCTTTGTTTCACCGACCTATACTGCCATACAGATTGATCTGAGCAAGATTGAGGCAGCGAGGAGTTGTGCATTGATCAACCATGATCCACAGAGTGTTTATGATCCATGATCGATGAAGAGTACCCATTAGTGGGGTACCACCTTGTGAATCATGAATTAGGATTTGGACCATGACTAGATGGCCCGAGAAATTGCACATGGAAGAAATAGTCATATTGAGGCCATCATCTAAGCCTATTCCATGGGTGGATCTACCGTCAACATGGCTTCACAGTTTTAATTATATTACTAGAATGAGGTATGGATAGTTCATCGAACTCTAATGGGAGGAATCTTCATTATTTATCTTTCCCATTATCTTGTTTCTTTTGACACCATTCATCATCTTTGTTTTTTTGGGAAGATGGATCCCATAGACCTTCTCATGATCCATAAGATAGAGTTAATGTTGAAGATTAAGGGGTGCTACCGATGGGTGTCAGAGTACATCGAGTATGTGGAACAGGTACCCAACCATTAAGACCCATCCCCAGCCTCACCTGACCATACCTAAGTACTTGTCCCACTATCTACCCCATCCACTCTCACTCCCTCTACCACCACCCCAACCCCTTCCCCTAATACCACTACAACCCCTCCACCTCCTACTAAATATAAACCATCCCAACCAATTCCCACTGATATCTAGTAAATTTTATAGTCCCTTTTGGAGAATTAGAGACATAGATGTCACCATCTCAACATTCTGTTAACCAACTGATGTCACTTCACCACACCTTCCCCTCCACCAGTCCCTTCATTTTCCCACCCACCCCATCTACTGACCCCACTTCTACATCTATCTGCACCCCTCCTCCCACCCTAGTTGACCTACCTCTATAACTCACAGACCCTAATACCCGGTAGGAGTTCCTATTATAGAAATCCATACAGAGAAATATCCCCACCCTTCCAGATACCTCTGAGGTTTCCTTCATCGATCCAGCTACCAGACATTCAACCACCTTATGGATCGACACTCACCTACACCACTTCTGACTGAGCTAGCTTCCAGTATCACGACACCTAATTTGGAGTTTGATGACCCTAACCCCACCTTAATATCAACTATAGATCTATGGGGTACATCCAGAGACTCTCCATTTGGGAGGGGGCCTCTAATGGTTAAGAAGCTAAAAAGTTTTTCCATACTATTTAACCTTGCACTTGTGCCCCTCCCCTAATGTGCTCTATATTGGGTCTGTTTTTTACTAGTTGTATTCCGTTTTTTCATTGATATATCATTTATCATATATATGGATGGGATACAATATTTTTGGTTCAATGATTACTTGATTATTAAAATTTTTACTCTTGTATTAATTTATACATGTATAGCTCTCCTATATCTTCTATGGTCATTAATGAGCCTATTAAGCTACCATTTAGCCTCCCACATGAGATGTATCAGCATCTGGATGATATAAAACATAATATCTAGGAGCTCCAACTATAGATCCATACTAAGTAGGATTCCCCTCCATGATTTGCATGGTAGCTACTGCTTCCGCAAGATCTTTTTGATCAACCCATTTCTGAGGTGATTAACCCCACCATGTTCCCCTATGATTTAGATGACACCAACACCAATTTTTACACGGGGTAGAGGACCTCTAAGATAATGAATGACACAAAATGATTATTCTGGCTATTTGACTATCCGGTAATGTCCTTGTTAGTTCTTTATATGAGGAAACCCAAATTTTTTTCTTAGGACCTGCATATTTTATTTTATATCATTATTTGTTTGTCGGTCATAAAAAAATTCATTACATCCAATGCATGCATTTATCTGAGTTATTTTCTCATATGTTTAGCTCTGTAAAACATCCCATTTTTTGTGCTTCCATATTAATTAACCATTATGTTCTAATGGTTTATCAAGTGCATGTTTTTTGTTTCTAACAATTTTTTCTGGTAGCATAATTTCAAATCACCATCCAATAATTTCCCCCATGGAATGTTTTTTACTATAGGGAGTTCTCGATTACCTAATTTAAATTCTTAATTTTCAATTCATTTTTATATATTCTTCCCACTACTATAAAACACACCTTTAAAAATGCTGGGATTTATCAGCGCTAGCAAAATGCACTGATAAATTCCATCTTTATCAGTGCTAAAATAAGCGCTGATAAAGGGATCCCCACATCAATTCTTATTTTTGCACTCATAAAGGTTACCATTTATCAACAATTTATTTTTAGCACTGATAAAGGATACACTTTATCATCGCTTTTTTTAGCAATGATAAAGGTCCAGAATAAATTGAAATAATTAAACAAATAATTTTTTTAACAACTTAATTAATTAATTAATTATTGTTAAAAATGAATAAATTGAATATATATATATATATAATATATTTTAAAATTTATTAAATAGTATATATTAAATATATATATATGTAAAATGAATTAAATGAAATAATTAAACTAATCAAAATTTAAAATTAGTAAATTAACAAAAATATTAAACATTTTATTAATTAAATAATTATTAATAAAAATGAATAAATTTAATATACACACATATATATATATATATATATATTATATTAATAAATAGTATATATTAATTATAGATATATAAAATGAATAAATTGTAATAATTAAACAAAAAAATAATAAATAATAAATTAAAAATTTATTTAAAAATTTATTATTGAAACAATTATTAATAAAATTGAATAAGTATAATAAATATATATTAATTATAAATAGTAAGAAATAATATATATTAAATATAAATATATATAAAATGAATAAAATGTTAATTAAATACATATTAATGTCTTATTCATTTTTAATATTGTTTGATTTTTCAATTTAATATATATCATATGTCGTGTGTTATATTGACTTCAAACACACACACACACACATATGTAATTAATTCATTTTTATATACAAATGAATACTTGAATATATTTACACAATATATAGAAACAAATATACCTAATATTTATGTAATTTATTCATATTTTAGTATATTTTAGAATTTCATTATAACATGACACATTTAATATATATATATTTTTAATTGTTCAATTTTATTTATTTATTTTTAATATTATTACATTTAAGGTATTCATTTCTAATATTGTTTTTTTATTTTTGAATTTGATCAATTTATATTATTTATTTATATATATTTATTTACTATGTTTTAGTATTTTCAATATGTACTCATCTACTTCATTATATATATATATCCATATTATTTTAATAATTTATATTTAATTAATAAAAAATATCAATTTTTTCAATATTTTTAATGTGTATTCATTTTGAATTATTCAATTTAACTCATTTTTAAAATGTGTGTATTTAAGATTATATAGCCACTAATAATGTTAAAAATATATTTTTAAATAAATATTTATAAATAAATATATTTAAAAGTGTATATTTAACATATTTATAAATTTATATATTTATAAGAATTATAAATAAATATTTTTTTTAAATAAGTATTTATATAATTATAAATAATTTTTTATATATATTTAAATAATTATAAAATTATAACAAATTATTTTTATAATTATAATTATAAAACCTTTATCAGTGTTAAAGTATTAGCTCTGATAAATATCGATCTTTATTAGCACTAAAACATCATTATTAAAAAAAATCTTTATCAGTGCTAAAACATAAGCACTGATAAATATGTCTTTTATTGTCGCTAAAAAAGCACCGATAAATATCCCTTTTATTAGCACTTATCAATTTAGCACCGATAAAAGGGATATTTATCGGCTCTTTTCTGAAATCACAGTTAAAAGTGCCCCTGATCTATTTAAAAGAACTATAATCGCAACTCAGTCAATCGCAATTCTCATGTTATTGCGGAACTCCTCTTCTACCAGTGTGACTCTTTTACTTTCCCTTAGATTAATCAATGTTAGAATCCAATGTATGTTATTTTCTACTTTTCCTCTACCGTTGTTTGATTTTTTGGGTTCCACATTTTTCATTTTTGCATTGTTCTTAACCATGACAAACCCTACATCTCATCTCCTCACCACAGAAATACAACGAGTGGTTCTAATTCATCTTTTTATTCCATAGAAAATGGTTTTGAAGAAAGATAAGGATGTTTTTATATGGTATGGTTAGTCAACATATGTGTATGGGCTTGTATGGATAAATAAAATAGATTTTTCACCACACGCTACTACAAAGGTAATGCTAGCTTTATAGCATGATCAAATTGAGTTTATTTAAACATTGAAGAGGTTAACCCATTTCTCAAACATGTTATCTATATCTCTTAGCATTGACACAATACTTTAGTGATAGAGAAGTGTGTATGAGGTGATGTACTGACCTGAATTGGGAACCATTTGGGTATACTAGGTCAAAAATGTTACAAAATGGAATCAGAGTGGAACTAAGGATATTGGTATTGATTATATCCAAAAGAAAAAACTTTCCAGACATAAGAAGTAATCCATAAATATGTATGGATAACATACTTATGTTGGATACATGAGTTACCTTATGAAATCTATGTTGTTTTTTTTGTTTATTTCTGCCTTGACCTATCATCTCAAGTCCCATGCCTCTTATTTAGGAGTTGATAAGTAGGAAACATAAATAGTATATGAAATTTCATGTTATTATGTGTATTTGATTATTTTTTATTAGAATAAATTATAAATTTATATTAATAAAAACATGAATAATAAATAAATTGTGCATTCTTATTTACTTATTAGTGATGATTAGGTTTATATAACTTATTAATTTATTCAGTTTATTTAGTAACCCCCTTTATCGATACTATTAGTTAGTTGTTTCATACTTATATTTAAAATAATTCTTCTAACATCTTTTAAATTATATTTAAAGTATGAGAATACTTATTAAAAAGGAAATTAATGAGAGATAGGGGCAGGGGGTTCACATTTAATATAGATTATTTCATGACTATTTCTTAAAGTTTATTGTTTTTTAGAAGGGTTTTTTTGAATATCTACATTAATATAATATATGTCACCACTCTGAACCCTAGATCTCTATTGGAAGAAGCTAATGAAAATCCTCTACATGATAGAACTTATATTGATCCTCATTTCCTAGAGGTAATCTTGGATCTACTTCAAGATATGTGGTATAATTTTCAATGATGGGAACATATAGTATCTATGGTTCCTCTAAGATTTTATGGTAACATATCATAATAATAATTTTAGGATTTTATTAAATAGATTAATTTCATTTATAAGATTAAAAAAATTCTAGATCAATATTGATCATAAGTTTAAAAATTCACCCTTTAAAGGGATGTATGTTATTAGAGGGATCTTATGGTGGATTAAAAAAATATACAAAATTAGAAGGTGAGGAATCCTTGAGTAGATATAAGTGATGTTGAATGTAGGTGGGGTGAGATTCATTTCTCCAAGACCATTATAGTGTAGTTATTCTAATTCCTCTTTAATTGAGGTGACTTTTTGAGCAATTCCATCAATATAGGTTCCTATGAAACTTTCATCCTTATTGCCTCTTTTATGTGGAACCTTTATATTGATGTGGTGAGTTGGGGAACCTACTATTGTCATTTTGAGCTATTCCTTCTAGGAAGGGTCATTATATATGATTGGTATATTATTTATGGCTGAGTAGTCTATGGATGATTCTTGACAGGGTTATTATATAGTGATAGGTATAATCCTAGTATATAATACTCTTGTTGATGGTCTAAAGAAACAAAAGCTTCATATTATTTTTTATGAGTATCTTATATTTCATCTAGTATTGTAATTATAACTTATTCATAATGTTATTAATACAAATATTCTCTATAAGTAAATATATGGAAAAAGAGTAATCGGTTTCAATTTTATACAATAGTGGTAGGCACAAGTGGGTATATCTTCCTAAATTGAAAGTGAAAGTTTCCTCAAAGTTGATAAGTATTAATACAACTAGATAATATGGATTTAATATGTGGAATGTTTATAAATTTAGATATTATAATGGGTATATATAGTCATTTTAAATATTTTTATATCATTATTATGACATATTTTGATTTTATTTTACATACGATACCATTGTGAACTGCATCTCCATCCACTGTTGTGAAAGAATTGTACATCACATAATATTCATAAGAAACATATATAAATTTTCATAAAAAAATACCATGGTTTTCAAAAATAAGGTTTTCAAAATAAGGATTCATTTTGTAAAGACATATATAATACACAATACACTCCATGCATAAAATTCCATAATTTCATGTATCTTGTATGAAAATTGTTACTATCTTAAACAGAGATTAATAATTCAATACTAAAGTACAACTAACCTTTACTATATTTATTTAATATTTATTAAGATTTTTTGTAGAGACCCGAAGCCTGACGTACATTGACATTACATTACATTTTCGGAATACTTAGTACATAACAAAAAACACACACACAAGGATCGTAATAGTTTAGTGTCTTTGGAAACTCGGAACGTAATCTTCTAATCGTGGTGAAAGATCTTCAATATCTCCCATAAAGATCTTCCCTTTTTTTTACCTAAAACCTTTCTTTATATCCTAGGTAAAAGAAAACATAAAAGGGTGAGCTCAAATGCTCAGTAAGGGTAAACAAAAGAGAAATCAATCACATCATATTCATAAGAACATAGCTTTTGGAAATCTTAACCTGCAAAAGAGCTCATAATATCATAACATGGGATAAATCATAGAAGTGAAATGTAATCCCAATAATCATAACATAAAACATGAAACTTTTTGGCATACACACATAATCATAGAGAATCATTTCTTGTTAGTCAAGACTCATTGCCAAGACTATCTTAGTGGACAAAGTCCCTTTCTGAATCGAGTAACCCTCGTTTCAGTCATGTTTCACTGAACCGGTATAACCTACCGTTCCAGACCTGTCTATCTCATGAGATATAAAATCTTTAACCAATGCATTGGAGGGAGATATAGGTCCCACCCATCTCATAATGAATCCTTTCTTATGTGTGCCACATAATCATAAAACGTACATCATCGCATAACACATGTAACAAAAATGGGATTCTTGAAACATCATGACATCATAAAACAAACCATATAAGGTAAATGACTTCATAAAAATAATTCCCTCACAACATAATCAAATAAATGTAATAATAGGGATAAAAACAGAACCCTTTATTATCTTAGATGGAAAATAATTTTGATAAAACACTTGAACTCCATTCTTGAGGAAAATATCCTTTCTTCTTCAAAAACACTTTTCCTTTCATAACATGTCATACAATTCTAAACTAAAATAAGTTGATTAAAAATAAAATTGAAAACTTGTGAAGGAAGATTCTTTGAAATAATGTTTTAAAAATCCATTCATGCCGTATAAGTTAAAAAAAACATTCTTCGTACTTTTGTCGGAAAAGTCAAAAAGTACCTCGTACGAAAAACGACAAAAGATTCCTTTCATACATATTACTAAAAACTCACCGAAGGGTAAAAATGGATTTAAACAATTGTAGGTGGATGGAAATAATATTACATATTGATGAAACATGGATGTGGATGATAAAATACACCCCAGTAAATACTTACGAATAAACAATCTCGGATAAAAATGAGATTGTGATATTTCCCTTACCTTAGGTCCGACTTGATTTGTAAGTGTCCGAACCTCCTGTATAATGATTTAAATCATGTTATTGACTTATTACAGAATCATATTCATTGTTATGATATCATATATGGTTCACTTATGACATTATATTACCCGTTCTTTTGTAAATTCCATGTTAAAGAAGCGTTTTGGGTAAAATCGTTTCATTTATCGTAGGTGTTCTGACTTGTTGTTCTTGACATTATTATTACTTATATCATGATTTAATTACTTCCAGAATATAAAATATGATTTATATATCATATATATTCAGTATATATATATATATATAATAGATATATAAATGAAATGAAAAACACCGTTCATGGAGACGGTAGTCCGTACGTACGCATGAACGCTGTTTTCCTTTCCTTATTGTCTTGAAATGGAAGTAAGTAGATGACATACATATGTATATATATACATAAATCCAGTAGCTTTATAATGTCATATATGTCATTATTATTTCTTATATATACTTTATAATCATTCTTAAATGGTTAACATGGAGAATGAATCTCATCGCGTCGTGGAGACGGTAGTCCGTACGTACGCACGAGCGATGATATCATTTCTATAAATATTGAATTGAATTGGAGTGGATTATACAATATATCAGAATCAATATGATGTTGTAATAAATATGTATAGTTATTCTTTACACTATTATACCCATCCATGTAAGGTGGTGGTGGAAAATAGATTACACCACGGCGTGGAGACGGTATTCCGTACGTACGCACGCGCGGTGATTTCTTCTTCCGTAGGATGGATAGATGGTGAAATAGGGTTGTTTCATAGTTATAATAACATATTAGTATATGAGTGATACTGATGTTATTACTTCATAATGAAACAACCTAAGAAGAAGAAGTGGAAGAAGAAATAAAGATGAAAGAATTGGTAACGGTAATTACCTCTTCTTTGAAGCGCCTCTTTGAGACCTCCTCTTAGGGCACTAAAATTGGTCTTTGAGGAAGACCAGAACCTCTAGGATGTTTCTAGGGAAGTGGAGAAGAGATTTTGGCAGGGGTTGGCCGAGCTTGAGTGCTCAAATTGGTGTGAGGAGGAGGGGGAGGAGGTGTCCTTTTATAAGGGAGGAGAGGGGCACCTTAGGAATACCTCAAAATATTATTTTATATTAATGTCAAAATCGGTTTATAATGGTTCCAAAGGGTCTTATTTCGAATCTAAAGTGGGGAGGGGTTGAAATCCTATCAACCAATAAGATTTAGACAAGTTTAGGGTATTAGTTTAACCTTATCAGTTAGATTTAACTCTAAGTTAAATAATTTTATTTTTACCGTGTCTTTTTGTTTTCTTTCACTATATGGTTAATACACTTACTATAACATGCCAAAAGAACCCCAAATTGTTTATTATTAATATATATATCCTTATCTAAGTCATTTGGACGAACCTTATATTTTTAGGAATAAAATAACAATTAATAATAAAATATTTGATTTAAAAACTATTTTGTGTCAATTTTGACACTATTTGATATATGATTTTTTTGAAAGTCATAACAGAATTATATGTTCGAACCAAGTTTATTAAATCAACAATAATATATCATAGTAACCTATAAAATTAGTGTAATTCATAAAAAGTCTCAAATTACATTCATTTGAGCATTTATAACATCAATTATGTTAATATTTCTTTAAAAGGGTAATTACTGCATCATCGTTGTGTCATAAATTAATTAATTTATTTAAGGTCTAAAAATTATAAATAAAATATCATTATGTAGGAAATATTTTTAGATTTCTAATGAATATTTAAAATCGAATTTATCTTATGTACAACCCTATATTAAAAATGTTTTAGTAAATATACTTTGATTTTAACTCTTTTAACTCTTCTTTGAATTAAATAATAATAAATGTCCTAATCTAATCCAAGTGGGCCTAAATGATAATATTTTACACTTAAGGTTGTTTTTGGTCGATATACACTTATCCAATAGAATTAGGACATGTTTTAGGGTAATATTAATATCATATTTACTCTTAGTTACCCTATTTACTATTAACCGTGGTAAAAAAAAGTAAAAAGTTACTATTCACCAAAAATTATTTTCATCTCATTGAACCACATTTTACTTACTGAAATCAACCGTGTCTCTCGGATTTTTGAAATTCTATTCACAGAAGCGGTAAAATTAAGTTTTATGAAAAATTCAGTTTTTTAACTACCACTTAGTAGTTTCACTATTCATCAAAAATTGATGTTTTTCAGAACAATGCCAAAATTTCATCCTAAGCTATATTTCATATTCCGAATTCAAAAATGAAGTCTATTTTACCAAATTCATAACATAAAAGTTGCATTAATTAATTTTATAATTAAATCCCGCTGTTAAAACAAATAGCGTGTTTTTAAGAAACAATATCTATCAAAAGATTGACACTTGTTTATGTCTGGTTTAAATGTGAAATTACGTCCAATGACCAACATTGTATTAAATTGTAAAAATATATTCTAAATATACCTTAAAACCACTCAAATTAATAATTTATCACTATTAATTATTTCGATTGAAAAAGTTGTTTTTAACTAAAATTTAGTAATTTTCACTATTCATCAGAAAATGAAAGTTATCCGAAAAGTACCAAAATTTCACCTTAGGCTAAATTCAATACTCCGAATCCATAAATGAAGTCCATTTTGAAAAATAAAATTTACAAAATTTCAAAAAGTGGTTATTACTATTCAAAACAGCTAGTTTTAATAATATCTTAATAGCATATCGTTGTTTAGTGAAACTTGGTGTTGCGTACAACACATGCTATCGAGGAAGGTTGCGATTGCGTGTAATACAAGGCAAGTCAAAGATGCGTGTTGTGCAAGCTCATTTTGGTGTAGCGTACAACACAAGACATTAATAAAATTAAAAAGAATATTTTTCATAAAATCTCGGGCTGTTACATTTTTTATTGAATTCCATATCTTGATGATGTATTGAAATCCCTCTTTAAAAATAGCCTTCCTAGCATCATTATGATTTTAATGTTCCTTGATGACATACCTACCGCTTGGATTGAATTCATAAATCTTTGTCAAAGTCACTTCTATGGATTTGAATACAGCATCTCCCATCTCATTTTTCAAATCTTTCATAATTTTATCCCCCCCATTTACTACTTCATGAGAACACAAAAAATGACATCGAAAAATTAATCCAGACATAATGAATGATTTTTTGGTTTCTTGATAATAATTTTCTTATATTACTCGATTAATTTTGACAACACTTCTTTAAAAAATAATTTTATTTTGAGTGCATTCACATTGGATCCGATTAGAACTATGCAGTTACGCATACATAGATGAGAATAATACTATGATGAGTGACCTCTTGAAAGTACTTGTGTTGCACATTTCTTTTGAAAAAAAACATTCCAAACACACCTTTTTATTCTCTTCTCCTTCACCCTTGATAAATTTAAAAGGTGTCCAATCTGAATCTCAAATGTATTCCTAACACAATGAGAAGAGCTCTCCATCCCTGTTTTTGGATTCATCTTTATGATAATTTCTCTTGGAAGCTTGGAGAAATGTATGGTTTTTAAGATCTCCCATCTGCATCACAAAAATACCACCACAAGTTTGTATCTCCTCTAAGACCTACCAAAAAAAGAAACATTTCATAGAAATTATAAAACAATAAATGTTTTTAGTGGAAGTAAATAACTATGAGTGGAATTAATATTGATTTTAATATTCATTCCTTCCTTTTTATCTTATAATATGTTAGAATACATAATTTAAATTTAATTTAATTTATTTTTGAACCTTAGAGAAAACTTAAATTTTATATCCCAAAAATGTATTATTGCATTTTGTTGCTTGAGACTCATCCACCATATAATCTATGTATTTGAACTACTTTGATTAGTATTCATCCAAAATGATCACCAGTACACGATATGATGTTAATTTGGTTAGAGTTGTTCAAGCAACAAAGGTGGATATCCAAAAAATATAGAAGATTAATATCAAATGAAAAAAATGTAACAATAAATGTTCGAGAGGTATTTCATCAAGGAAATTGGGAATCATAATGATGGGAGGAAGGATAGTTTGAAATATGGAGTCCAATCCACCATCAAGAGATGGAAGTCAATCAATATCTGAGGTGGTATTAAATAAAGGTAGTGAATGTTAGTTTTACAGTAGTATTGAAGTATTATATAGCTATTCAATATAGTAAAAATTTTCATGTAAGATGCATGAAAATGTGAAATTTTTTTTATAGTGTATTTTATTATTGTTATTCAAGACAAATTAAATTTTTTACTACTCATGTATAAAATGTATTACGAACATGATGATGTTACCATTCCTCAGGAAGAACATACTATTGATGATGAAAATATAGAATTATTAGGGGATTAATAACATGTTGATGAAAGAAAAACGACACAAAATCATAGTTTTGAAGGCAAGAAGTCAGGGTATAAAATTTTTGGTTGGTTTGAACCAACACAACCAACCTATTAACCTCAAAAAGTCAACATTCATTAGTTATCTTGGGGTCACAATGGGGATGAATGTACTGAATGATATTGATTCATGGTGCCTCATCCAAACTATAACAAAGGAAATCCTTTGGAAAGATATAACAGTAATGTTACAATATACTTTTTCTATTTTATGGAAATATTATATAATGAAACATTGATTTTATTTTCATTATTACTTGAAGAATTAATTTATTTTAAAATATTTTAATAATAATTTTGTCTTAATGGCCACTGGAAAATTCCATAAAGTCTCTTGGAATATTTATATGAAGTTACATCTTAGGGATATTAAGGGAAAAATAAAGCCCCACCCACCACTAAGTTATGAACACATTATAAATCAAGAAACATAGACCGCTTTCATCAATCATTACAATTAGGAATCAATTTAGGTGTATTATAGTCGATAATATATTATTTGAAATTATTTATTTTATCCAACTTGATTCAAAATTTCTAATTTATGAAACAAAAAAAGAGTGATTAAAATAAATAATGTGCATCAAAACCAATGTACCCCTATCTCAAATGAAGGATGCGGTGCAATTCATTAGAGAAGAAATTGGTATTTATTTTAAATCAATTATAAAATTTTAATTATGTGATATAAATCAACATATATTCCTTTGTTTATATGAATATTAATGAATCAAAATACGAAGCCACTTCCATCCCACGTCATGTGCTTTGGAAGGAGGATCATGTAAATAAGGATGGTAAATTAGTTGATAAAAATACAAAAATAGTATGGGAATCATGTATAAGTATGAAATAATTATAATTCATTATGATTTATAGCAACATTACATAAAAATATCTATTTATGTTCATATTTTTTATATTGTTTCGACACAAGAATTATCAACAACCGTACCATAAGAAAAGATACTTTCAGTAGCTTTGAAGTGACCTAAAAAATATGGTCGCTTTAGAGGATTAGGTTTTGGAGTCTCTCCTCAAACATATTTCAAGAATATAAATCCACATGAAGATACATATAATATAATGAGAAAAATTTAGACACAAATAGACTCAATGCAAGATATTATTTTGCGGTATGGTTTGACATACCAATGTATAAGAAGGGATCAAAGAAAACTGGTGGTGGAGAAAAGATCTACACATGAACCAAATGATCCCACTAGATTTGAGGATAGAAGTTACTCCCAAATTCATACCTTACCGGAGGTAATAATTTTTTTCACTACTCTTTCTTTTAAATGTAAATAAAAAAAGTTATGATAACTTTATATTACTAAAATTTTGCAGGGTACAGTTGTATGTGATTTGTATCTATCAACACCCACATACCACTATGTTGTGATGGGCACACTGTATAATATCTCAGGAGACTAGATACACAATCAAGACCTCCCAAAAGATCAAATGAGAGTGGGTATTGAGGTAGCTTATGAGATGACTACTAAGTTTCCTGTTCTAATTGATGGTCCAGATATTACAATGGTCGAAGATGTTATTGGATCTTTCATAGCATGGCCATTTAATATTATAAAGATACATGAGGTGTGTATTTTACAAATTTTTCCATATGAAAAACATGTAATAGTTGGTGATAAAAGGTCTGAAGTTTGGTATGATATTATCGATGGATAAAGCGGAAGAAAAATTAAAGGTCAAATCAAGAGAATCTAGTGAATTGACCCATAAAACAAAATGACCTTCTTAGAGTACCTTTTCCCTACCAGTTATAGAAAAACATTTATTATCATTAAAAATTTATACATATACCACAATTAAAGATAAAACTATGTCTTACATTGAATATGAATAATAAATATAAGGATATTACTTGACATATGTAATTGGTCTTGAGACTCTAAATGATATTCTCAAAGATGAATGGATGGGTGTTTTAGTTGTGAATACATACATAAGGTATATTTTCATAATATGTATACCAAAATAGTGAGCTAATATGTTTATTGAAGTTAATAACTATTCATATTTTGTACAGGAATTTATATCAAAACTATATAAAGGGAATATCATGTGAAGAATGATTTGGATTCATTAATCTCTATGTCATTTCTATGCTGATACTTACTTTGAATGAGAAATAAATTTAGAATAAGAAATATGAGTTAATCGTAGTGTTTAGTAAAAATCATCAGACGAAAAACTCTTTTTGATGCATAAAATGTAGAGGTAAAAATATAAAATCTAGTCACATAAAATATATTATTAATTTTTCCATTAGTTAATTGTTTTTTAGGATGCACTGGATGCTGATATCAATCAATCTAGATACCCCAAATATTTATTTTTTGGATCCAATGCATGGATATACAACCAACCAACCACACATGATGTGTATTTTAAATATATAATACACTGGAATCAATATTTTATAGATTAAATTCAAATAATATGTTCAGTATATGTTTTAATAGGAATTTTTTTAGGATAGGGAATTCACTAAATACAGGCTAGATCATGGCATGAAGTAGGTGTATGAAGGGATAAATCATGTGGATTGCTACAAATGGAATCAAATTAAGGTATATATAAAATATTTAACTATCAAAACATTTCAATTTTTTTTACTTATTTTGGTCAATGTTTATGCAGTGTTCAAAAAAAGATAATGACATTGATTGTGGATATTATGTTTTCAAATTTATGAGGGAAATCATAAATCATGAAAAGACCAATATCCCATAATAGGTAATTTCTGAAGGTAATTACAATTTCATTAAATATATTTCATAATATTTTTTTGTCAATATTTTCTTAGTACTATCAATATTGTTGAAAACCTAGCTACAAAAAAGAAGAAATCAATTTGTTTACAAATGAGTGGGAAACATACTTTTTATCAGAATGTATATCGATAACAAATTTAGGTGATTACCTGATATGTCTGTGATCTAGTACATGTTATGATAATTGAAATATATTTGGGGTGTGAAACATTAATTTCATGATCATTATATATTATATTTGATCTATTACTCAAGGAGAAGTATAATGGATGAAATCAAATTGTTTATAAGTGATTACCTACAAACAATAAAATTGTTGGGAAATCTTGAAAGTTGAGGAGGAGGTGGAGTCAAAGTTGGAGGCGAAGGAAAAGGAGGAGGCAGAGTCATAGGGAGAGTCAGATTCAAAGATCTAAATTGAGGATAAGGTAGAGGTAAAGACTTAGGTGGAGACCTAGGTAGAGGAGGATAAGAAGAGCTATCCTACAAATAGTAAAATTGTTGGGAAATGAAGTAGAATTAGGATCATACCATGATTGTGTCTGATAAAATTTGTTTAAAAGTGCACACAACACTTGTCACTTAAGATAAGATCCATTGTGAAAGTGTTTAATGCGACTTATTGAAGTAATTTAATTTCAATATTTGTTTAAGTTATTTTTTATAGGGTAGTAATCCACCAGTAAGATAATTATGTGTTGTAAGATTCAATTTCTCCACTAGTGTTATTGAAGAAACATCTCTACAACCCCCAATCAACAAATAGGTATATAATCGAACTAAAATGTTTGGATAAATATGTGTGTTATCAACCAATGAAGTTAGCATGTGTATTAAATAACTATTTGAGGAAAACCATCATTGATATATCATTTTCATTTAGGAGGGATGGTGTCAAAGTGTTTGTTATCAGTTTAAAATTGATTTTTTTACAAAAAAAGTGTCACTCATTGAAAAACAAGAAAATGTGATCATATTATCTTAATAATTTGGGATAGAAATTCATAATTAATATGTGACATGTATGTATCAGTCTCATGTCAAACCCACACATGATGCCACCTATATGGCTCAAAGTGTACGTTTTGAGTTTAAAATGAAATTTTAGTAAAAACCACAAGTGTCTTAATAAAAAATAAGGAGACACACTCTTATTATTTTGATAATTTAGTTAAAAAAATTCATAATTCATTTGGGAGATGTTGGAATTATACATACCTTAATTTGGCACACATTGTGACCAGTATGACTCCAAGTGCATCTTTTTATTCAAAAATGACATTAATTTTAGTGAAAAAAACTAATATACTCAAAACTAAGAAAATGATTTTGGGATATTTTATTAATTTATTAAAATGATCTATAAATCATTTGTGATGTGTAGGAATCAGACTCACCTCAGTCTGATGTATGGTGTGGCTAGTATGACTCCAAGTGTCCGTTATTAGTTTAAAATTTACATTTTAATACAAAAAACTTCACTCAATGAAAAATAAGAAAAAGTGCTCAAATTATCTTGATAATCTGGGAAAATGATTCATAATTCATTTTTGATATGTATTAATTAGTCTCATGTCAAACCCATACATTATTCCACTTATATGGCTCAAAGTACATGTTTCCATTTGAAATGACATATTAGTAAAAAACACAAGTGGCATACTCAAAACTAAGGAAATTCATTTTTATTATTTTTATACTTTAGTAAAATGATCCATAAGTCATTTGAGATATTTATGAATTAGTTTTAACTTAATATATCCTACAGTGTGATTGGTATAACTCCAAGTGCGTCTTTTTATTCAAAATTAGCATTAATTTTAGTGAAAAAAATAACTGATATAATCAGAATAAAGAAAATACATTTGGAATATTTTGGTACCTTAATAAAATTATCTATAAATCATTTATGACTTATTAGAATCATTCACACCTCAATCTTATGTATGGTGTGACCGGCATGACTCCATGTGCCCGTTATGAGTTTAAAATTGTCATTTTAATACAAAAAAGTGTCACTCACTGAGAACCAAGAAAACACACTTAGATTTTCTTTATAATTAAGGAAAATGATTAATAATTTATTTGTGACATGTATGAATCATTATCACGTGAAACCCACACATGATTCTACACATATGGATCAAATTGCGTGTTTCCAGTTTAAAATGACATTTTAGTGAAAAACACAAGTGGGACACTCAAAACTAAGGAAACATATTATTATTGTCTTTATACTTTAGTAAAATAATCCATAAGTCATTTGAGATGTGTAGGAATCATCCACACATCAATTTGGTGCACAATGTGACTGGTACGACTCATAGTGAGTCTTTTTATTCAAAATTGACCGTAATTTTTGGTGAAAAAAAACTAACATACTCAAAATCAAGAAAACAAATTTGTGCTATTTTGATACTTTAGTATAACAATCCATAAGTCATTTTTGACATGTTGTAATCAGTCACACCTCAATCTAATGCATAATGTAACCAATATGAATCAAATTGTCGATGATTAGTTTAGAATTGACATTTCAATACAAAAAAGTTCCACTCAATAAAAAACGAGAGAAAATTATCATATTGTCTTGATAATTTAAGAAAAATATTCATAATTTTTTTTGACTTTTATGAATTATTCTCATATAAAACCCACACATGATTCCACATGTATGGCTTAAAGTTCATGTTTCTTGTTTAAAATTACATTTTACTACAAAACACAAGTGACTTACTCAAAACCAAGGAAATTCATTATGATTATTTTGATACTTTTGGAAAACAATACATAAGTCATTTTGGATGTGTAGAAATTAGTTTCACCTCAATATGATGCACGGTGTGACCGGTATGACTCTACGTGCATCTTTTTATTCAAAATTGACTTTAATTTTAGTGAAAAAATAACTAAAATACTCAAAACCAAGAAAAAACATCATATTGTTTTGGTAATTTAGGAAAATGATACATAAGTCATTTGTGACATGTATAAATCAGACACACCTCAATATGATGCATGGTGTGACCAGTATGAATCTAATTGCATCTTTTTATTCAAAACTAACATTAATTTCAATGAAAAACATAACTGACATACTCAATATTGAGAAAATGCATTCGGATTGTTTTGGTACTTTAAGAAAATGATCCATAAGTCATTTGTGATGGGTAGAAATTAGTAACACCTTAATTCGACTCACGTTGTGATTGGTATGACTCCAAGTGTGCCTTTTTATTCAAAATTTACATTAATTTTAGTAAAAAAACTAACATACTATATAATAGTTTTTTTTCATTTATTTGTGTTAGAAATTTTATTTCATTTAAATTCAATATTTTTATCTTATTTTAGTGAATTCTATTGATTTTTATGGTGATCCAGTGTGTTGTTACAACACACTGCATGCCCTGTTTCGTGTGCTTTAGTTTTCTGTAGCATCTTACTATAGTTTTCCTCTTTATCAATGCTACTAAATGCACTAATAAATGACCCCTTTATCTGAACTTCTAAAAGAGATAATAAATATCCATTTATTAGTGATTTGAAAAGTGATGATAAATATAGCCTTTATCAGTGATTGTAGAAGCAATGATAAAGGAATCCTTAATCAATTCTTTTAAAATACCTATAAATATATCCTTTATGAGTACTTTTTAAAGAACTGATAGAGATATCCTTTATCTATGCTTTTAGAAGTACCGATAAAGGAATATTTATCAAAAATTTTCTTGCATTGATAAAAGCCTTGACCTTTTAACTACAATGAAGTAGTCAACACTTTTCTAGAACTGATAAAGGCCTATCCTATCATTGTTAAGGTCCTGTTTTATAGTAGTGTCCATTGATATCTCTCCGAAATCACATTCCAGAACAATGTAAAAACAATATCATTTTAAGTGTGGGGGATTCTTTATTGAGATTTATTGTCAATACACTTGGATTATTATATGTTTTCATTATTCTAAGAGATGTTTTTCCTTGAAATAATGCTTTAACTTGAAATATCATTACATCCATTTAAATAAAAGAAAAATCATGGTTGGATAATTGTTGAAATCCATTTTTATTTCTATTATATTTTTTATTATAATTTCATAGTTGAGTAATCTAAATCTAATTATTTATCATTGTAATTGAATTTGATTGACTTATTACTAGATACTATTCTTTGAGTGATTTATAGTTATTTTTATTCATATTATAGAGAGGATTCTTGACCCACATTGTCATATTATTTTATGATCATATTTCTTGAGAGATATTTGTGGATTGTAAACCTATTAGAACTAGCATTGGAAACTTATTGAGGATATGATTGACTAAATGAACTATTAAAATGTCTAAGGAAATATTTGTTGAGCTAGTTTTCATGAGACCCACCTATGAATTTTTTCTTTTATAATCCTATAGAATCCATGAATGTCCTTGTTAGGATTGAACCATGTTATAATCCCATTTTTTTCCTTCATACCTTACTCTTGGTATAATTAAATGATTTTCATTTGAATAAGTGTGTGGGGGGGGGGGAATTCACTACTGATGAACACATGATTTTTTTAATGAGTATTTGTATGTAGAGACCCGAAGCCTGACGTACATGGACATTACATTACTTTCACGGAATACTTAGTACATAACAAAAACACACACGCAAGGATCGTAATAGTTTAGTGTCTTTGGAAACTCGGAATATAATCTTCTAATCGTGGTGAAAGATCTTCAACATCTCCCATAAAGAACTTCATTTTTTTTTACCTAAAACCTTTCTTTATATCCTGGGGAAATAAAACATACAAAAGGGTGAGCTCAAATGCTCACTAAGGGTAAACAAAAGAAATATCAATCACATCATATACATAAGAACATAACTTTTGGAAATCTTAACCTGTAAAAGAGATCATAATATCATAACATGGGATAAATCATAGAAGTGAAATGTAATACCAATAATAATAACTTAAAACATGAAACTTTGTGGCATACACACATAATCATAGAGAATCATTTCTTATTAGTCAAGACTCATTGCCAAGACTATCTTAGTGGACAAAGTCCATTTCTGAACTGAGTCACCCTCGTTTCAGTCCTGTTTTATTGAACCAGTATAACCTACCATTCCAGCCATGTCTATCTCATGAGATATAAAATCTTTACCCAATGCATTGGAGGGAGATATAGGTCCCACCCATCTCATAATGATACCATTCTTATGTGTGCCACAAAATCATTAATCATACATCATTGCATAACCCATGTAGTAAAAATGGGATTCTTAAACAACATGACATCATAAAACAATTCATATAAGATAAAGGAATTCATAAAAATATTTCCATCATAACATAATCAAATCCATGTAATAATAGGGATAGAAACAGAACCCTATATTATCTTAGATGGAAAATAATTTTGATAAAACACTTGAACTCCATTCTTGAGGAAAATATCCTTTCTACTTCAAAAACACTTTTCCTTTCTTAATATGTCATACAATTATAAACTAAAAGAAGTTGACTAAAAAATAAACTTGAAAACTTGTAAAGGAATATTCTTGGAAATAATGTTTTAAAAATCCATTTATGCCATATAAGTTAAAAAAAACATTCTTCGTACTTTTGTCGGAAAAATCAAAAAAGTACCTCGTACAAAAAAACGACAAAAGATTCCTTTCATATCTTTTACTAAAAACTCAACTAAGGGTAAAATTGGATTTAAACAATTGTAGGTGGATGGAAATAATATTACATATTGAGGAAACATGGATTTGGATGATAAAATACACCCCAGTAAATACCAAAGTATAAGCAATCTCGGATAAAAATGAGATTGTGATATTTCCCTTACCTTAGGTCCGACTTGCTTTGTAAGTGTCTGAAACTCTTGTATATTGAGTTACATAATGTTATTGACTTATTACAGAATCATACTCATTGTTATGATATCATATATGGTTCACTTATGACTTTATATTACCCGTTCTTTTGTAAATTCCATGTTAAAGAAGTGTTTTGGGTAAAATCGTTTCATTTATCGTAGTTGTTTGGACTTGTTGTTCTTGACATTATTATTACTTATATCATGATTTACTTACTTCCAGAATATAAAACATGATTTATATATCATATAAATTCAGTATATATATATAATAGATAGATAAATGAAATGAAACACACCGTTCATGGAGACGACAGTCCGTACGTACGCATGAACGCTGTTTTCCTTTCCTTATTGTCTTGAATGGAAGTAAGTAGATGACATATATATATATATATACATAAATACAGTAGATTTAACATGTCATATATTTCATTATTATTCATTATATATACTTTATAATCATTCTGGAATGGTTAACATGGATAATGAATCTCATCGCGTCGTGGAGACGGTAGTCCGTACGTACGCACGAGCGATGATATCGTTCCCATGGTCGTGGAATTGTGTTGAAGTGTATGTATACTATTTCAGTATCAATATAACTTTATAATAATCATATATAGTTACTCATTACACCATTATACCCATCCAATTAACTTGGTGGCGGAAAATAGATTACACCACGGCGTGGAGACGATATTCCGTACGTACGCATGCGCGGTGATTTCCTTTTTCCGTAGGATGGATAGAAGGTTAATTAGAGTTTTTTCATATTTATAATAATATATCAGTATATAAGAAATACTTATGTTATTACTTTACCATGAAACAACTAAAGAATAATAAGTTGAAGAAGAAAGAAATTGAAAAAAATCGGTAATGGATATTACCTCTTTTTGACGCGCCTTCACTTAACCTCCACTTAAAGAACTAAGGATGGTCTTTGAAGAATACCAGGACCTCTAAGATGATACTAGGGAAGTGGAGAATGGAAATTGGCAGGGGTTGGACGATCTTGAAGACTCAAAGTGGTGTGAGGAAGAGGGGGAGGAGGTGCCCTTTTATAAGGGAGGAGAGGGGCACCTTTGGAATAACTAAACATATTATTTTATTATAAAGTCAAATTCGGTTTTTAATAGCTCCAAATTGATATATTTAAAATATAAGGTGGTTAGGGGTCGATATCCTCTCATACAATATAATTTAGACAAGTTTCGGTCATTATATTAACCTTATCTTTTAGTTTTAACTCTTAGTTACTTAGATTGACATTTACCATGTCACTTTGTATTTTTATATTATATAGTTAATAAACTTACCATATACATCCAACCGACCCCAAAGTTGTGTTTTATTAATATATATAACCGTATCTAAGTCATTTGGATGAACCTTAGATTTTTAGGAATAAAATAACAATTAATAATATAATATGTTTTTAAAAAACTATTTTATGTCAATTTTGACAGTATTCAATAGTTGATTTTTTTGAAACTCATAACAGAATTATTACTTCGACCAAAGTTAATTAAATTAATAGTAACATGTCATATTAACCTAGAAAATTAGTTTAGTTCATAAAAAGTCTCAAATTATATTTATTTGGATATTTATAACATCAATTATGTCAATATTTCATTAATAAGATAATTACTGCATCATCGTTTTGTTATAAATAAATTAAATTATTTAATGTCTAAAAATTACAAATAAAATACCATTATGTAGGAAATCTTTTTAGATTTCTAATGAATATTTATAGTCGAATTTATCTTATGTATAACCCCATATTAAAAATGACTTACTTATTAAACTTTGATTTTAACTATTTTAACCCTTCTTTAAATAAATTAATAATAAATGTCCTAATCTAATCCAAGTGGTCCCAAATGGTCATATTTTATTCTTAAGGTAGTTTTTGGTTGAATTAAACTTGTCAAATAGAATTAGGACATGTGTTAGGGTAATAATAATATCATTTTTACCCTTAATTACCCTATTTACTATTAACCGTGGTAAAAAAAATTAAAAAGTTACTATTCACCAAAAAATTATTTTCATCTCATTGAACCACATTTTACTTACTAACATCAACCGTGTCTCTCAGATTTTCGAAATTCCACTCACAGAAGCGGTAAAATTAAGTTTTATGAAAAATTCAGTTTTTTAACTACCACTTAGTGGTTTCACTATTAATCAAAAAAATGAAAGTTTCTAGAAAAATACCAAAAATTAGATCTAAGATATATTTGATATTATGAATTAAAAAATGATGTCTATTTTATCAAATTCAAAACATATCAGTTGCATTAATTAATTTAAAAATTAATTCCCGTCGTCAAAAGAAATAACGTGTTCTTAAGAGATAATAACTATCAAAAGATTGACACTTGTTTATGTCTGGTTTAAATGTGAAATTCTATTCAATGACCAACATTGTATTAAATTGTAAAAATATATTCTAAATATACTTTAAAACCACTTAAATTAATAATTTATCACTATTAATTATTTTGATTAAAAAAGTTGTTTTTAATTATAATTTAGTAATTTTCACTATTCATCATAATATGAAAGTTATCTGAAAAGTACCAAAATTTCACCTTAGGCTAAATTCGATACTCCGAATCCAAAAATAAATTCCATTTTAAGAGCTAAATTTTCTAAAATTTTAAAAGGTGGTTATTACTATTCATAACGGCTTGTTTTAGTAATATTTTAATAGCATATTGTTGTTTAGTGAAACTTGTTATTGCGTACTACACACGCTATCGAGGAAGGTCGCGATTGCGTGTTGTGCAAGTTCCTTTTTGTGTAGCGTACAACACAATACATTAATGAAATTAAAAAGAATATTTTTCATAAAATCTCGGGGTGTTACATTCTACCCCCCTTAAAATGGATTTCTCCCTCGAAATTGATCGGGGTTATAAATGGTTTACTACTTGAAAGTTTCTTTAATATAAACCCACATCGTAAAAAGGAATACCAAAACCAATCTTTAAAAACAAAAGTATGAAACGTAACAGTTACCCAAATAAACTAATCACTGGGTTTCCACATAGGTGAAAATATGGATATGGAAGAGAAATCTAACCATCATGTTCTGATGGAGAGTGGTAGAGAACATGGCTATGGAAAAGTCAGTAATCACAAAGCCATAAATTTGTGATTATCTAAGGTACCATCTGATTCATTAGATATAAGAGCACTAGGACAACATTTTTGGTTTTCAAAATCATTTCCCTAAAGTTGATGAAATTAGAATTAGAAGAAATACTTTCGTGATTTTGGTATAGTCTCACCATTTGTAGTTCTTTGGACAATTTCCACTTCATCTCTTAAAGAAATGAAGTTGAATTTGTCATTCGTGATGTGTTAGCAGATCATGTGATAGAATGATGGGTCATTCCATCTGTCTCAAACAAAAGGTTATAAAAGTTATCAAAAATACATAAGTCCATCTATAGTGAGATTAATCATATATGGTTCATAAAATGGACTTATACTTCATATATCATACTGCTTAATATAATAAAACTAGTTTCTACTAAACAGGGACTTCCTGTAGGCCAGTGGTAGGCAATAAATGCCAGCCATACTTCGGTTGTGGGTTCGATTCCCACAGCCTTGTCCGACGCGATGGGCTATCGCCCGTCCTGCAGGTTGTCCTTTTTCTAAAACTACATTACTATAAAATCACATAAATAATATGAAAAAAAGTTTTATCCTTGAACAATACTAACTTATGGTTAACATAATCCATTCCAATCTTTAGGCTTATCTAAAATACTTTGGTCCAAGCTCATAGTATAAAGAAAATGATTACTTGAAATGTCATCAACCAAGAATGTTAATACCATTTTTTATCCCCAAAATATCCTATTGGTCACATTCCAATCATGTGAATACCTTATTGATGTATTCTCTTGAAAAATGAATACCCAATAAACCTTAGTGAAAACATGAATGCTGTCAAAAGTTAACTCTTTCCACATACCAAAATCCAAAAATTCTATATACTCAAACCATGAAATAACCTTCTCCTTATATAATTCATGAGCTCATGAATACTATCAAAAATTTAATTTTCTCCTTATCCCTTCATTATGCGCATATCATCTACATTCCGAAAATATCTGAATAACCTTTCATGGATACTGGTAACATTAGTCATACACTTTCAAAACTCAAGGAAAGACAACAGTGTAACAATCCTTAGATGTCTCTTTATTCCATAGTACCATGAGATTACTTATACAACATTACACTTGATAAACATGTAACAATTCTTTCAACTCACATATCATTTGTAGTCTCTTCATCATCATCAACATAAATATTACTCATACGACCATACCGATTCTCTTCATGAGACTTTCTCTTAGGTAATTGGTTTGCATAATGCCCGTACATTCCACAATTAAAACATTTAACCATTGTTGATGTCGTAGCAATACCATTATCCTCATCCCTGGTGTTAACTGAACCTTTTCCTTTGCACTTACTGGCTTTGTGTACTTTTTTTCCACACCCAAAGCATCTTCCAGTTCCTTTGAAACATTCTCCTTGATGCCTCTTCCCACATGATTTACATAGGGGAAATTGAACTTTCTTTCCTCTATGATCATCATGAAACTCCATCTTTCTCTTATTATCCGAGTCAGGAAACTTACCAAATTTTACTTTATTGATCATATTATGAGATTGCTGATTCGACATAATAATGATGTTTGGACTTCCAAATCCCATTTCATTTGGTTGCTCATGAAGAATATCATTCCATTGTCCATCATATCCTCCATTATCGTGAATCATATTGTTTCCAGCCATTTTCTAAAACCCAAAAATAATAGTGTGAGAGGCAAAAAGCATAATAAAGGGGGAGTAACTTCAATATCTAACATCTTTGCTTTAATCTAATATCGTTACCATAGTTTTAGGACTATATCCTATACGTATACTTATCCTTAGGGACATCCCTAGACATACCTTAGAAATATCTTTAGGGATCTCACTAACGTTTTCGCATCCTAGTTTCCAAAGGTTGACTAAAATTTTCCTCTAATACCAACTGTAGAGACCCGAAGCCTGACGTACATGGACATTACATTACTTTTTCGGAATACTTAGTACATAACAAAAACACACAGGCAAGGATCGTAATAGTTTAGTGTCTTTGGAAACTCGGAATATAATCTTCTAATCGTAGTGAAAGATTTTCAACATCTCCCATAAAGATCTTCCTTTTTTTACCTAAAACCTTTCTTTATATCCTGGGGAAATAAAAAATACAAAAGGGTGAGCTCAAATGCTCAGTAAGGGTAAACAAAAGAAATATCAATCACATCATATACATAAGAACATAACTGTTGGAAATATTAACCTGCAAAAGAGATCATAATATCATAACATGGGATAAATCATAGAAGTGAAATGTAATCCCAATAATCATAACTTAAAACATGAAACTTTGTGGCATACACACATAATCATAGAGAATAATTTATTATTAGTCAAGACTCATTTCCAAGACTATCTTAGTGGAAAAAGTCCATTTCTGAACCGAGTCACCCTCGTTTCAGTCCTGTTTCACTGAACCGGTATAACCTACCATTCCAGCCATGTCTATCTCATGAGATATAAAATCTTTAACCAATGCATTGGAGGGAGATATAGGTCCCACCCATCTCATAATGATACCATTCTTATGTGTGCCACAAAATCATTAATCATACATCATTGCATAACCCATGTAGTAAAAATGGGATTCTTAAACAACATGACATCATAAAACAATTCATATAAGATAAAGGAATTCATAAAAATATTTCCATCATAACATAATCAAATCCATGTAATAATAGGGATAGAAATAGAACCCTATATTATCTTAGATGGAAAATAATTTTGATAAAACACTTGAACTCCATTCTTGAGGAAAATATCCTTTCTACTTCAAAAACACTTTTCCTTTCTTAATATGTCATAAAATTATAAACTAAAATAAGTTGACTAAAAATAAACTTGAAAACTTGTAAAGTAAGATTCTTGGAAATAATGTTTTAAAAATCCATTTATTCCGTATAAGTTAAAAAAAACATTCTTCGTACTTTTGTCGAAAAAATCAAAAAAGTACCTCGTACAAAAAAATGACAAAATATTCCTTTCATATCTTTTACTAAAAACTCACCGAAGGGTAAAATTGGATTTAAACATTTGTAGGTGGATGGAAATAATATTAAATATTGAGGAAACATGGATTTGGATGATAAAATACACCCTAGTAAATACCAAAGTATAAGCAATCTCGGATAAAAATGAGATTGTGATATTTCCCTTACCTTAGGTCCGACTTGATTTGTAAGTGTCTGAACCTCCTATATAATGGGTTAAATAATGTTATTGACTTATTACAGAATCATAATCATTTTTATGATATCATATATGGTTCACTTATGACTTTATATTACCCGTTCTTTTGTAAATTCCATGTTAAAGAAGCATTTTGGGTAAAATCGTTTCATTTATCGTAGGTGTTTGGACTTGTTGTTCTTGACATTATTATAACTTATATCATGATTTACTTACTTCTAGAATATAAAACAAGATTTATATATCATATAAATTCTGTATATATATATAATAGATAGATAAATGAAATGAAACACACCGTTCATGGAGACGGTAGTCCGTACGTACGCATGAACGTTGTTTTCCTTTCCTTATTGTCTTGAATGGAAGTAAGTAGATGACATATATATATATATATACATAAATCCAGTAGATTTAACATGTCATATATTTCATTATTATTCATTATATATACTTTATAATCATTCTGGAATGGTTAACATGGATAATGAATCTCATCGCGACGTGGAGACGGTAGTCCGTACGTACGCACGAGCGATGATATCGTTCCCATGGTTGTGGAATTGTGTTGAAGTGTATTTATACTATTTCAGTATCAATATCAATTTATATTAATCATATATAGTTACTCATTACACCATTATACCCATCCAATTAAGGTGGTGGCGGAAAATAGATTACACCACGGCGTGGAGACGGTATTCCGTACGTACGCACACGCGGTGATTTCCTTTTTCCATAGGATGGATAGAATGTTAATTAGAGTTGTTTCATATTTATAATAACATATCAGTATATAATAGATACTGATGTTATTAATTTACCATGAAACAACTAAAGAAGAATAAGTTGAAGAAGAAATAAATTGAAAAAGATCAGTAATGGATATTATCTCTTTTTGACGTGCCTTCACTTAACCTCCACTTAAAGAACTAAGGATGGTCTTTTAAGAAGACCAGGACCTCTAGGATGATACTAGGGAAGTGGATAAGGGAAATTGGCAGGGTTTGGCCAAGATTTAAGGCTCAAAGTGGTGTGAGGAAGAGGGGGAGGAGGTGCCCTTTTATAAGGGAGGAGAGGGGCACCTTTGGAATAACTAAAAATATTATTTTATTATAAAGTCAAACTCGGTTTTTAATAGCTCCAAATTAATATATTTCAAAGATAAGGTGGTTAGGAGTAGAAATACTCTCATCCAATAGAATTTAGACAAGTTTAGGTCATTATATTAACCTTATCTTTTAGTTTTAACTCTTAGTTAATTAGATTGACATTTACCATGTCACTTTGTATGTTTATATTATATAGTTAATAAACTTACCATATACATCCAAGAGACCCCCCAAGTTGTGTTTTATTAATATATATAACCTTATCTAAGTCATTTGGACGAAACTTAGATTTTTAGGAATAAAATAACAATTAATAATATAATATTTGTTTTTAAAACTATTTTATGTCAATTTTGACACTATTCAATAGTTGATTTTTTTGAAACTCATAACAGAATGATTACTTCGACCAAAGTTAATTAAATTAATCCTAACATGTCATATTAACCTAGAAAATTAGTTTAGTTCATAAAAAGTCTCAAATTATATTTATTTGGGTATTTATAACATCAATTATGTCAATATTTCATTAATAAGATAATTACTGCATCATCGTTTTGTCATAAATAAATTAAAATATTTAATGTCTAAAAATTACAAATAAAATACCATTATGTATGAAATCTTTTTGTCTTTATAATGAATATTTATAGTCGGATTTATCTTATGTATAACCCCATATTAAAAATGATTTACTTATTAAACTTTGATTTTAACTATTTTAACCCTTCTTTAAATAAATTAATAATAAATATCCTAATCTAATCCAAGTGGGCCTAAATGGTCATATTTTATTCCTAAGGTAGTTTTTGGTCGAATTACACTTGTCCAATAGAATTAGGACATGTGTTAGGGTAATAATAATATCATTTTTACCCTTAATTACCCTATTTACTTTTAACCGTGGTAAAAAAAAGTAAAAAGTTACTATTCACCAAAAAATTATTTTCATCTCATTGAACCACATTTTACTTACTGACATCAACCATGTCTCTCGGATTTTCGAAATTCCACTCTCAGAAGCGGTAAAATTAAGTTTTATGAAAAATTCAGTTTTTTAACTACCACTTAGTGGTTTCACTATTCATCAAAAAAATGAAAGTTTCCAGAAAAATACAAAAAATTAGATCTAAGCTATATTTGATATTATGAATTAAAAAAATGATGTCTATTTTATCAAATTCAAAACATATCAGTTGCATTAATTAATTTAAAAATTAATTCCCATCGTCAAAAGAAATAGCATGTTTTTAAGAGATAATAACTATCAAAAGATTGACACTTGTTTATGTCTGGTTTAAATGTGAAATTATATTCAATGACCAACATTGTATTAAATTGTAAAAATATATTATAAATATACTTTAAAACCACTTAAATTAATAATTTATCACTATTAATTATTTCGATTAAAAAAGTTGTTTTTAATTATAATTTAGTAATTTTCACTATTCATCAGAATATGAAAGTTATCCGAAAAGTACCAAAATTTCACCTTAGGCTAAATTCGATACTCCGAATCCAAAAATAAAGTCCATTTTAAGAGCTAAAATTTCTAAAATTTTAAAAGGTGGTTATTACTATTCATAACGGCTAGTTTTAATAATATTTTAATTGCATATTGTTGTTTAGTGAAACTCGTTATTGCGTACTACACACGCTATCGAGGAAGGTCGCGATTGCGTGTTGTGCAAGATCCTTTTGGTGTAGCGTACAACACAAAACATTAATGAAATTAAAAAGAATATTTTCATAAAATCTCGGGGTGTTACATTGTATAATTATTATTTAATAATATTTGTGTAAAATGGTCCATGGTTCTTTAAATGTACTATTCATGATTATCCTGTTTCCTTTATAAAAATATTTATTATGGGTTGTGTATTAGGTAGGTCGAAAATCAAAATTTACTAGACCAATAAATATTATGATTTTTCATATATGGTTAGGTGGTGGATGTGAGATATTTCCAAGAAATGAATTTATAAAAAAGGAACATAAAATAAATATGATACTTTAATTTCTTTTATGATACATATATAAACCTACCCTGAGCTTTTGGGAGTGTGGAGATACTGTATTTTGAATGAGATTTTTTATTTATTTGTTCTTGATGATCATGTATTATACTTAAGACTTACCCTCTAATTCGAGCTTAATTTTTATTATCAACCTAATTACCCCCATCCAAAGAGTAATTTGAATCTTATTGTTTATTCCCTCATGATTAATTTTGTATTTATCTTTACAAAGTAAAGTTGTTAGAACCAATTTAAGACTATGGTTAGGAACATTTATTTAGGGAATGATCATAACTCCAGTTTCATTTTACCACGAGTGATGAGAGAAAATTTATTGTGAGGTAAATTACAATATAGGTATATCTTCTGAGGAAAAGTTATGAAATTTTAATTAAAGTAAGAAAGAATACGAATAAATAAATTTATTATGTGAATTGACTAATTTTATCTCTAGGATTGATTTTGGAGGACTTTATTTTTCCTCTTTCACTTAATTTTACTTTCCAAGTTGTAGTGCATGTTTTCTATTTTAAAAATTGTTTCATTTGGAAATCCTGTTGAGTTGCTTATTGTTTAAGGAAAATAAAATTTTCAAGTGGGAGAATTTGATAATATGAATTTAGATATAAATTTTGGATACATTTATTTATGGTTTAATCATTTTTATTCGATATTTCACTGGGTTTTGGTTATCTTTTTAAAGGAAATAGAAATTTAAGTCTCAAAGGAAGAATTGCCAAAAATTGTAAAAAATAGGATTTACAAATCTAGAAAGGATTTTAAAACATTTATTCCTCATTCACAATATACATTCAGTGCCCAAGGCCAGAACATGAATCTTTACATGATGTGAAGCTGTTACACATTATGTAAATACATTACACGTCATGATATCTTCAAAATCATATTTTCACTGAATGTTTATGAAGTGAAGTTTATACAAGACATGAATCGAATGCACGATGTGTAGAATTTACATTAAATGAAATGTTAGAGATCTCATATCATTGAATATATAGTCCATGTATTTAAAAAGTTACATGATTTTAGGATATATCTTTTGGATATAAAATACATGATGTGAATACCACTTAAAAATCATGTACAAGTCGAGACATAAGCCACTTAAATCCAATACATGACGTGAGGACATTAAAATTCATGTACCTTTTTTAGTCTATAGATATGTGAGAATCCTATTCCTTGTACAGAGAGTTTGGGATCCAGAAAAACATTATTATTTCCTCTATTTTTCTCTTTTTCATTTTGAACAAATTGCAATTCATTCATTTACCATTTTATCAATTACATTACTATTACTTATTGTTATACATCTGTGGATTTACGTTCTGTGTTAATTTTAATTCCATATCATGATTCAAATTTCATTATCAATACCATTCTCCATTTAATTTCAATAATTTTTGTTTATTTCTTATTCGTCAATTCAAATTAATTTTTTGATTTATTCTCATTTTCTTTCATGTGTGGATTTTTTTAACTCCGAATTGTTTTACTATTAAGAAAAGATTTTTTCCCAATTTAATTATTTTGTTTAATACTATCATGTGTGTCTAATATTCTTCAGGTTATGGGATGAGATTAAGGGTGTTTCTAAACTTAACAAATCTCTAAATTGAACCTTGGTAACCCTATGTCTAGTAATTAGGTGAAAAACAATTGTTTATCACATTCCTTTGTAAAAACCTGACCATGGGGGTGTAATTAAAGGGCCCTGACCTAATTGGATTTGATCATGATATGAAAATTATCTTATGAAACTTTCTTCTATAGAATCTAAGCTTTATAAATCTAGGTTGTTAGCTATTTCTGGATGAAGGAATAGCTACAGCTTAGATAGATCCAATTGGTTTGACTATAACCAATCAGTGACATTTACACTGTTTCATAACCTAAGACATTGTTATATCCCATGTTATATTTAGGATTATCCTTTTTTATAAACACTAAAATTAACCTTGAACCCTATTATATTTATTGAATTTAAATCCTAGCTATGTAATATTTAGTAAATCAAAACCTAAAGAGATATTGTGAGGAATCCCACCCTAGGATTTGAATCAACAGGTTGCCTTCATACCAGTTGTCCCTGTGGGTTTTACCCCACACTTCCACATACTAGGACTTTGTAGTTGAGTCTAGTTTGGGATATAAATTTAAAATATTATCAACGCCTGAGCATAATAACAATTTTGCATGTGTCGGCCATGTATTTAATAGGTACATTAAATATTTTATAATTAAAAACTAGAATTGGATAATGTTTTATAAATAAAATACTTAGAATATTGTTAACATATAATAAATAATTATGAAAAAAAGAAAAAAAATCATTAGTTAAATATAATGTATTCTAAAAAATGGGCATTTTCAACATTATGTGTATTTATTTAAAAAAAATTAAATCTACAAATATTCAAGAATGATTTTAATAATATATATTATTTATTTATATTAAAAAATATTCATTCAAGGATTAATAATTTCCAAAAAAGTAAAAATTAAATCATTTAATGTTTAAAAAGTTATTTTTATACAAAATAGTTTTCCCTATATATTATATAATCATATTTAAAAGTTAAATTTTTTATAGTTATAAATATGATTTAATTAAATGGATTCCAAATGTAGAATAAACATGTTAAAATTAAGAAATAAGGGTTATTTTATATTTTTTGTAGGAAAATAATTATTGTGATAAATAATCAAATAAGGTAAAATGATGCAAACCACGGTAAATATTATACAGAACAAATTTTATTTTATTAAATGGATAATAAGCATGTTAAATTTAAGAAATAGGATTTATTTTGAATAATATTGAAGCCTTTTTTAGGTACAGAAGTCAATTTTACAATTACAACCAAAATTCCATCAACTAACACACCTAACTATTCTAAATTATATGTTAAACAAAGTTTCCCATTCACCTATGCCAAGATTCCAAATAAATGTACTTTATTTTCATCTATAAAATGGACCTCCCTTTACCCATTATAAAAAATTCTATTTTCCACCCTTACTATGCACAAATTACTTCCACAAGATTCATTTTACATGTTTTTTAGCCACTCATCTTAAGAATAATTTCCAAATACTTCAAAACAATAATGTCCATTAAGTGAGGAAGTTACCTCTTCAAAGTAGGTAATATCATTATAACTTCTTATTTTGTATAAATTCGTCCTATAAGTCTTTATAATTATGATTTAAAAATTTAATAAAATTAAATTAACATCATTATAATTCTTGAATAATTTTATAATAATGAAATATTTATAGGTTTATAATCATTCTTTCTTTTTAGGATGTTTTTTTGATCTATTGAAACCACCTATATGAATGATGTTATTCTATTATATTAATTAAAATCACCGTGGGATGAAAAAAACGAAAATTGATTACTTATTGTACGAAATATGAATTTAAGTTTTTTTGGTATTATAATGCTACGATACAAATGAATATTTTATATAAAGTAACTTTTCATGATTGGTTAAGTTACCAAAAATGACTGAGTTCTGAATTTATCTTTATGAAGTGTATTCATAACATCTATGGAATGAACCTAAAAAATTAATATATAATTTCATAATTATTATTCTATCAAATTAAAAATCTTATATGTGTTAAACTCCTAAACATGAAACAATGACTGTGATGGCTATACCTCTGCATTCTGCTCCCTCGACATCTTCCCACTCCCACTCACTCTTTGCCTGTAGATATTCTAGGGTTTCAATAGGATTTTAATATCTCCATCCTCGCCACTGATTACTTCTTCCAATTTAGCCACATAACTTTCCCCCATCTACTACCGTTAACGAGTTACCTGTGAAAACAAATTTCTCAAACCATTTATTCCGCTTCGAGCACCTTCTTCTACTCTGCTGTCCGACATTGTAGGGTTCCATTGGAAAATGGAATCTTCATTCGTTGCTTCATAAGGCCATTCATTTTCCTCCCTCTGTCTTCACATTAATTTATGATCGAATACTGGTTATCAGTGATGGAGGAGTCCTGCGTGCTCGGCTCCGACATATCTTTCACCTATGAACCCCTTCACCAAAACCCTGATATCATCACAATCAGGTTATTACTAAAAAACTATTGCTCCATATTTTCATTCGTTAATTGAAAAATCCTTGATGACCTTCTCCTTCGTATACCTATTATAAGTATCTCCAATTAGTACTCTTCTAACTCGTTACTTCCATCGTATTGTCCTTTTGTTCCGCTACTGCATACCGTTGCATTTTCTACTTCACCAACCATCAATGTGGATGACTTTGACAAGTTCTTCATGAACCTATTACCATCAACAATACCTAATTCCGAGACAATACACATCGAGACCTCTACAGTAGGTATGTATTCATTACGTTTTCCAAGTATTCTCCCTATTGTACCCCCTGATTTAATTTCAGTTAAAAACGATTTACTGAAGAATTAATATTATACATCTCCTGTTATGGTTCCCAATTTCACCCTACCCCTAATCTGCTTCGCTATTGTTTCTTTAACTATCATTCTTAGCAGGTTTTTATTTATCTTATCATTGCATCAAGTTCTTCTATATTTTTGGGTAAGTTAATCATATTCCATTCATATTTTGGATTATGAGTTACATTTGTGTATAATTATTATATATTTTTTTGTGTCCTTATGTTTGTCAATGATTACATGCACAGTTGGAATATTATTTGGGTTTCAAAGATAAATTATATGTACTCTGATCGTAGTAATGCATAACTTTATTATGTTCAACTCTTTGAAAATTAAATAAAAATATAAACAATACAAACAAGAAAGTACAATCAACATGTACAGAGGCAAGGCTTCAAAAATGAAAACTCATTAAACAATGAAAACCAGGTTGTGTTATTTTAGTATTGTTCACCATGAACTGTTCTATTTTATTTCATTCTACATATATAAATATTCACTATAATTTCACTTTTACAAGATTAAAATGTCTTCAAAATATTATTCCATCAAATCAGGTTATGGTACTCCTCCACTTATTTAAGAGTCATATCACTCTATCAACCATTATTATATATCTAAATCTAATTGTGGTTTGAATAGATTTTTACATGGTGATTCCCCGGAAAGAGATACCATTGAAAAATGAGGGGGAGGATATTTTGGGCTTGATTGTTGCCACCTAAAGTAGCTAGAGAAGTGTCCAGACAATAGATTGAGTGATGTGATTGAGAATAAGTTCGACACTTCAAACGGTACCTATACATTTCCATTTTCTTATTCTTTTTAATTTTCCATCATGTTTTTAAACTTTTTTTTATTTGTTTATTTGATTATTTTTCTGAATCACATGTCAATCTATTATTTAAGCTCACCAAAATTTTAACACCAACCTTCTTCCTTCGCCACTATCGCCACATAGTACAGGGATGTTGTAAACTATAACCAACTAAATCAGTTTAATGTTTTGTGTGGATTATCAATTAGTTATGAATATTAATTTTTTAATTAAAATAGATTAATTTGTAAATATCATGTTTTTATCCTTGCCATTATTATAAATTTTTCTTTTTATAACAAATATTTTACTGTATTTTCTGGTATTTTTGGATCATTGGTGCAAGCCTCATATTTGGTATGTTTGATATTTTCTTCAACTGTCATCATTATTTGAATGAATCTGTTATTTAGAGGGGATTGAATTTATTGTTGTAGGTTATTGTATCCCATGAAAAATTTGAACCAATTATTGGTGGCTATGTGTTTAATACTTATAATTATCAATACTTCCTCTAATTGAGTGCATTGCAGGTATGTATACCTTATTTCTTCTAAGTATTCTACCTACTATACTCATGGATTTTATTGTAGTTAAATATGATTTACTGAATCATTAACAATATAAATCTCCTATTATGGTGCCCCATTTCACCCTACCCCTAATATGCTCGGGTATTGTTTCTTCAAATATCAATAATAGCAGAGTTTTTATTTATTTCCTCATTGCATAAATGTATTCTGTATTATTGGGTAAGAGAATCTTATTCCAATCATATTTTGGATTACGAGTTCCATTAGTGTATATTTAATATATATTTCATTTCTCTCCTTATATTTGTCAAAGATTACATGCACAATAGACATATTATTTGGGTTTTGATGATATATTATATGTACTTTGATCGTAGTAATGCATAAATTTAATATGTTCAACTCCTAGACAATTAAAAAACATATAAACAATACAAACATGCAAGCACCATTGTCTTGTATAGAGGTAAGGCTTCATAAAGGACAAATCAGAAAATAATGAAAAACTGGTTGTGTTATTTCATTTTTATTCACCTCAAACTATTCCATTTTTTTTCATTCTACAACTGTAAATATTCACTATAATTTCACTTTTACAGGATTAAAATGTCTTCAAAATATTATTCCATCTAAACCAACATCTACAGGAAGCACACTAAGAGGATCCTAGATGTCATTATCACCTAGATCCAGCGATGGTAACTTCAATTTACAATGTAGACTACAATTTTAACTCTACCGTGAACTTCATCTATTTTCATCCACCATTTTATGCTGAACTTTATCAATATATATTTTAAAATTTTTACATGATATGGTCCATTATTTATGTTTTAGGAAGCATTTCATGAGTTTTATCTTTTTTTAGATCTGTTAATTAATTATGCTCTTTGAGTTGGAATATAACAAATGGTGATATGTGATTCTTAATTTTATGTATCATTGTCCCGTTATTAATATTTCAGATTCCATGAATCCTGAGAGAGATACATGAATGTCATGCTTTATGATCAAGTAACATGGACTAACTAAAAACCCCACTCTTGAGTTTCATGTAATCAAGTTGATCTACTCCTCCACTTATTTTAGAGTCATATCACTCTACTATACTAAGCGTTAATTCAATATGTTGTGTTTTTACTACATATGTGTTTCTAGCATTATATGTATTTTAATGGTATTCATGTATACATTCACTATTGGTGATTAGTTTTCAATATTGAATCCACTATATATGAAGAACACATTTTATGAATCATAACATTCCTTCCCCCTCTTGACAATACGTTATACGATTTAGTAATGTCAAAAGAACCACTTGTTGTTATGTCAAGCAGTTGACATAATGTGGAGTGGAAGTCGCGTCTTAGGTTAAGCAGTTAATGTAATGTGCATCACTGCTGTGGAAAAATAGATTAATGTTTTCATATAAATATTCATAAAACTCTGAATATATTTAGTGTAATGTCACATTAAATAGTTACAATGTTTTAATGAATTTCATGGATTAGTACATCTCTTGCATATTATAATTTTTTGGTTCAATTACAATCAAATCAATTTTCAAAAAACCTTACATATTTTAGTCAAAAATCTGTGATTATTCAACATCCAGTTTCCTACCTTATTTTCCTACAATTATGATTAGTATCAAACATTAATACAGTGAATCTATTCACTTTTTATAATCTCTGTAACATGTTTTTATACATTCTGCTGATCAGATTCAGTTTTTATTATATTGTTGTCTATTGGTACATGTGTATACCTCTGCATCGATTGCATAATTCTATTTTGACCTAATGAGTTAAGATCAGATTTTGTTTTTATTTTTTTATATTATGCATTGATTGTTTTTATAAAAATATGTATCTGATTTTTATATATTCTGCTGATCGGATTCTGTTTTGAATGTTTATATACGCTAACAGATTTTTATATATTATACTGTTCAGATTCTGTTTTGATTGTTGTTTTTATATTGTTTCTCCATAATTTATGGGATTGTAGTTTGAATGTTGAAAAAACTATCTTTCTTAATGTTCGTTAAATAATTTTTTGAGCATTATGTACAGATTCTACATGGATTAAGATGGTTTTGGTTGCTCCATAGCTATGCTCTATAAACTTTTTAAGAAATTCATTGAGCCTCATTTCAGAGACTTTTGTTTAATGATCGATGTATAAACTCTCATTGATAGTTATTTATGTAGGTTTTGGTGAAAAAAGACAAATATGATTTCTAGTTTATGTCATACAGTGGTGAGAATACAATTGAATATGAATAGATGCAATACAAGATTATGTTTTCTTAAAATATGATTAATTTAGGTATGTTTTTGGCTATAGGTGTTGTCTATCTAGGCTTCAAAACACCTGTGGCTTATCCCATGGTAGAGGTGTTTATGTTCTTCTATAATGGTGAGTTTGTTTTTTTATTGATTCAAAATTTTCTGTAGGTTCATATTTTTTTATCATTTGTTCATATGATTTTAAATTAGATCTATTTTTTTATACATGTTCGTATTTTTTTGTTCTAACATTTAACTGTTCTTAAAATTTTCCAGAGTTCATTTTTTATAATTGATTGAAATTTAATATACATGTTCATATCTTTTCTATTTGTTCTTATTTTATATCCCCTTTCTGTTATGTTTAAACAAATTTTATCACATACGTTGATGTTTTCATAAAATAGGTTCAGATATATTCATATTTTTTCACACCGGTTCTTATTTAGTAACAAACTACAAAATTACACTTAAATATGCCGGACTATATTTCTTCTTTATTATATTTAATATGCAGTCTTATATTTATACATCAAATATGTTTTTGATGAATTAATGATACCTGGACCGTCAACAAATGTTTACATCTTCCGCATTATGATGAACTTTTATTATAACCTGCATCAAGGGCAGTGGGAAATTAATCTTGCACAAGAAAATTATATTTTAAAAAAAATGGAAATCAGTGGGATGAATCCTACTATAGTAACATATAGTATATATATCTATGGGCTTTAAAGTGTTGGACATACTAGATTACTTTGGATCTTATTAGGGATTTTAGGTTTAGAGGGATTCATGTCAACTGTTATTGTTATAATGTTGTTATTTATGGTTTGTGATTCAATGGTGAACTATACGATGTATTTTTTGTTTTTAAAGAAGTGAAAAGTTGTGGAATACCCCCTGATGTATGTAGCTAAATAATTTTGATTAAAGTAACTTTCCAAACTGGTGATTTTGAGAAATGTATGTTCTCAGTTGCAGATTTCGTGGCAGGTGCTGAGGTAGTGGATTCATCACTGGACGTGTATTGGGAGGCAGTAATGAATGTGAAGATGATGATGGAGATGGATGATTCGTTGAGAATGACATGGTTTCAAGGAACTACTTCATCTATTAATTCCCCAGATGAAAGGCCTTAGCAAGGCTTCCCTTTGTGCATGCTCCAGGTACAATATATTGTTATTTTTAAAATTTATATTGAATTTAATTTTCTGATGAATAGTTTCATTAGATTATTTAATCAAGGGGAGACCACTTCACCCGAGACAATCAGACAAGCATGGAAAGTACATTAAGGCAGATTCTTGTAGTCATGGCTTGAAACATGTCACCTTATTGTATAATTTAAATATGCAGAGGCCCAAAAATACACCTCTTTTGTCTAAGTCATTTCTTTCCTATATAATTTCAGTTTCATGTATTCTTTACAATGAACCCCAACTAAATTAATCACATATGTTACCGAGTACTGTTTTATTAGTTTATTTCTTTTCATTTCTAGTTTTCATTCAATGATTCGATAGAAATGAAATGGAGAAGTGTTTCTTGTATTCTATTATGTTTATTTTGTTGTATTCATTTTGAAGTTACAGCTAAAACATATGAAATCAAAAACATTTTCAAGATAAAGTGTCATTAGATGTCATTGCAAATATTAGCTTGTCAAAAAATAAACCCCACTTAAGGAGAAATCCTAAAATTTTAGCAGTTTCAGAAGGTGTTATCTATTCCCTTGGTTTTGTTTCAACTTTTCCTCTGCTCCATTTCTCAATAGCCTATCTCAAGATCATAAATAAAGTGTTTATCATTAACCCAACTAAAGATTATAAATGAAGTGTTTACCGTCAGTCTAGATCAAGCTTATAAATAGATTTTTACATTGAGGAGAGAGGAGAGGAAGAGGGAGGGGCAGTGACATGAAAATCCAAGAATATTGTTAAAGAATTCCACAACATACTCTCGCTAATAGACTCAACTATAGACAATATTCAGCTGACCAAACCAGTATGTATGTAGAAGTATATAAACTAGACACTGGCCCTACCACAAGGGATTGTTGTTTTTCAAACACCATAAAAAGTAGCAAAGATGTTATCAATAAGGCATAATTTTCATCATATTTTATGGAATATAAAATCATGAAATCCATTTTGAGTGGTATTTTTAGGTGAAATATTCCATATGTATGAACCATCCAATAATATTTTTTCTTATTACATTGATATTATATATGATTCTAGGTTAGAGAGAATTGATTAAAATAGTATAGAATATTTCAACTATCACTAGTTCAATGCTCACCAAAGACTCATAATTATTTATAGATAACTCATGAATTATCCAAATTATTTATGTATTCTATAGTATAGATTTGTTTTCATGGAAGATACCATGATTCCTGTACAAACTAATAATCCTATAATTGGACTATTTTGGTATTCTTCTAGACATAACGATATATATATATATATATATATAATGTTACAAATTCTTATGAAATTAAATCAAGGGTGTGTTATAATATTTGCATCATAAAGTCAAATTTATTTATGATGATGATAGATTAAAAATATGAACTTCAAACAATATTACCTTTTAAAGACACCAAACTAAATGAAATCATGATTCCTACTAATCCTCAGTAGAACATCTTCTCAAGCCCATCAAATACATTCAAAATCTTGAAACCATGAAACCCTCCCTAGGATGCCTTCCACCATTTATCTCAATATTGCCTACTTCCTCCAACTTCGCCTTCACCTCCACCTTTTGTTTCATCTATGTATCTTATCTCTAACACTTCCATTCCATCGTGTTCCATATATATCACAATTAGTCTTCACTTCATTTCCTCATGTCACGGGCACCCCATTCACTTCATTATCATCATTTTATTCTACACATTATATTGAGTACAAAAATATTAAAAAAATTCAATAACGCAGACCCATATGATTTGAAAGAAAATTGAATAGTCCCGTGCATTTGCACGGGTAGAGTACTAGTTATTCTAATTAAAGGGTGTTTTCAAATATATCCACTATCATTATTTGGATGATTTTTTTACCTCAAGAATGTTTATTTGTAACCTATTTTATCTTTGATGGTTAATCAAGCTATGATTTTAATTGTTGTATGATTGTTATCATTTGGCACAAATATATATGGTTTATCATTATATGATGGGTGATCCCAAAATTCTATATTCCTCCAATTCATTGTGTAAATACTTATATATCATGGGATCACTATGTTATGAATATACAATATGTGATTAACTATGTTCACAATGTTGTGCCTGAACATGATAAAGTTATATTTGTTCACAATGTTTTTCATGAACATGATTTAATAAGAAATTACACTTTATCAAGATGAATCATTGGGTTTTATCTAAATCTCTACATAGCCTCATGAACATCTCTATATATGAAAGAGGTTTTTGATTAACAATGAGGGCATGAGACCATCATTGGGGAGACTATTCCCTCAATATTAGATAACCAAAAATAAATAAACTAGTATAAGTTATAATAGATTATAAAAAAAATAAAAACTTACTTCTAAGTCATAGTGCTAATCTAACCAAAACACAAAATCCCATGAATCAACAAATGTTTCATGTCAGTTATATAAAATTTATATAAGAAATACCAAAAAGTGGTGTATTGTCACTAAAAATAAGTAAAAATATATAATAAATGTGGTGGATAAACTATAAATAATTGCATGGTATATCCTAGAATAACCTCCAACCACACCCAAATATACCTTCTCACACACCTGACATAGGGGGATTTCCCTTGTAAAGATCCATGTCAAGAAATTTTTCACCCGCACTGAGATTCCCATGTAGGGTGTGAGTAATAAAACCCAATAAGACACCACAAATGTTCCCTTATCATAAGTGTAGTATCTATATGTGAGTGGATAGACAATAATTAACATAAATGAAATATAAAAGAACATAATAATTGTTATGAGATCATGCACTAACCAGTATTCCAGATACCCCAGACATACCTACTTCGGCTCCATGTTGGTAATAATAGTCATCCACGCTAAAAACCATCCGAAATTAACCAATAACCTCTAAATTAGGGTATGTACACAACCAAAACTGATGCTGACTCCATCTTACTTTGGGTGGGGCCTCACATCACATTTTATATCCTCTCCCTCTCACTTAGGTTAGGATCCAAAAACATTCATTTTATATTCCATACCACCACCTTCTCACTCAAGGTGTGACCTCACATCACAATCCATATCACCTACCTCTCACTCATCAAACAACCACATATCCAAAATATAAACCATCACCCTATCAATCAGGATGTGGTCTATAATTTCATCTCTCCAACATAAAATAAAATAAGCAATAGGATTAAAAAACCAAAACCCACCCAAAAGGTCATACTTATAACCTCATGAACGGTTCTGAAACTTTCAAACCTTCTCATTTAAGGATAATAATTCCCACACTCAAATTCTATATTATTGTATATATCATTCCACAATAAAGGTCAATAAATAAAATTATTTTTAATTAAAAAAAAGAAGAAAACCTTGTACTAAGGTTCCATAACATCACAAATAGGGGACACTAACATGAGAACACATATAGAAACATTCATAGGTTTAATTCCACCTAATTGTACTAACCCATTAAATTTGATACCAAAAAAAGATATTTTTTTACAAAACATGCACATTGAAAAGAAAATAAGTCTATAAAATCACATAAAATTTCCATAACATTGTAAGAACCTCCTTATTTAAGTAATGGGGATCTATCTCACCTAGTTACACCTCCCAATTTGAATTAAATTCACAAAAATTAAAAAAAATCAAAAACACACTAAATTAGGGATTACAAAGAAATATAGAGAATCATTTAGAGAAACCCAAGTTTAGGGATCTCATGAAATTTGACTTACCAAATGGGGATCAATATAATGAAAGACACTTCAACTGGGAAAGTAATGATGAAGAGGGAGGTCTTGGAAGTAAGGGGAAACCAAAAAAAATAAAGTTTTATTTCATCCATTATTTAGGTATAAAGATGGGATTGTTTAATGGATAAAAAGGTGAAATTATAAATTAACCAATAAAAAAAGGTACCCCACTGAGTACTTAGTTACTTAGTATCAGGTACTTAGTGACCCACTAGTGACTTTGTTCTCTACGAATGACTAATTTTTGGGGCTATAAGACCTAAAGGGTTACTGTTTAGGACAACGGGTACTCGATTTCCTTCAATTGGGTACCTATTACCCATTTGCAGGAAATTCTAAAGAGGGTGACCTCCGTACTGCCCTTCGATTTTCCCCATGATTTGAATCAAATAAAAATAAACCCAAAATAACCAAGTATAAATTATATAAATCAAAAAACAAGCCTTTAATTCATACATATAATTTAAAGGTTATTATAGTTATGTTTATAATGTTATGAATGGGTGTTATGTGGTTATATTTTTCTATTAAGTTATAATGGTATTGGTAGAGAGCCTTAATATCTGCTAGGATTTTCTATGATTATTCTAATTCCATATTCCTAGTTTATGACTCCATGTATAATAGTTATTATTTTATGATTTCACATTTTTATTACATGGTATTTGTTTTTCTCTCATGACTTTCCTTTTTTGGTTGTATGTTTTCATTATATGATTTATGATACTATTATTATTCATCATGATCAATTATTATGATTATATATTATTTTTTCCAAAAATATTTTCATTTTTACCAATATTTTGTTTTATATCATGTTTATGATCTAATGATATATCCCCTTACGTATTATTAATGTTGATTTAACCCTTACCATGCGTTTGAGATCACTTCTTTTCTTATGTTTCACTATTTTCCCAAGAACTTTATATGGGGATATGTCTTGGAGAGATTTATTTATAGAGAATTTTAAATAATTAAGTGTATGTTATAATTAGGAATAATATGGTTATGTAGATAACCCCTAAAGGTACAAAAATTTTAGGTTTTAAGGGTTTATTTTAATATTTAAATGAATTTTATAATCATGTAAAATGGTGTATATGTTTTTGGGCCATCTAAATTAATATTAAAGTATGGGTGTAAAGTATGTATTTATAGAACTAGATCTAAGAGTGCGGTTCTGGTGTTTCTTTATTATTGTTTTGAATATTCAATAAAAACTAAAATCATAATATTATTTTTAATCATTTTATTATTATTAGTTAGTAGCATTTGATATTTTGATTAGTGTGATGCACCCTATAATCCTACACAAAAATTCAAAGTTCAAATCTGGATTGTTTCAATTTCCCTAGGTACCGTAGTAGTATTTTAAAATTATAGGAGTATAGGTACTATAACAGGGTAATGTAGTAGCGATACTATTCATATGAATGGGGTTTTTGAGCCATAAAATTGGTCCTTTAGGCCACATGACCTTTGGTCCATCAAAATAATACTAGTATTGTATAATATTAGGTCAAGATGAAGTAAGTGGAAGTTTTTTGAATCTAAACATGTGGAGTTCATTAATGGTGTAGCAACAGTGCAACCATTCTAATTAATGGTTATATAGATCACCCAATAAGTAAATGTAGGAAATAGCGGAGATAATGACATGACATGTTAGAGAGGAAAAAAATGGCATGTAGGAGGGGCTAATTTAGTGTGGGCCTTTGGGGTATTCCTTTGGTCCATGTAGTTTAGGCCTCTAGGCCATGAATTCAAATTCCTTTAAGTTGTGTAAGGGTTCCCTCTAAATCCATTTAAAAATAGGGTGTCTTGATTTCATAATAAACAATCTAAGGGCTTCAGGCCATAGGAATTATTTTATTTAGTAAAAAAAATGAATCCCTATAAACATACTTTCAAGAAATTTTACCACCTTAGGAATCAAATTTTTAATAGGTTTATTCCTATAATTCATAAAGGAACCATGAGTTGATTTAATTAATTTCCATAAAAAAACAACCATATTTCTCCATTTTGATAATTTTATTACTATCTCACTATTAAAAGGAATCCTTAAACTATTATTGGGATAATTTAGAGTTCCTTAGGAATTGTGTTTATATGTGGTTCATTCCTATAGATCAAAAATTAATCATGGATATTTTCATGAATTTCCATGATAAATCAATCTTTCTTCTCATTATTTAATATTTAATACTCATTCACATTTAAAAAGAAAAAATTAATACTTAACAACATTTAATGATCATTTTAATGTCCTTTAATATCAAATCCATGTGTAATTTATTCATATAGGTCAAAAATGAATCATGGTTCATTTCCTTATTGTTGAATGATAGACGAAGATCATTTTAACATTTTTTTAACTTATAATCATTTCATAATTAAATAGAATAAAACAATCTTATATTTCATTTTTAGTGATTTTAAGAAGACCAAACATCATATTAATGCGTGGTTTAATCCTATAGAATACAAATGATCTAAAAATTAAATTCCTAATTTTTTAGAATAAGCACCCCAAAAATTGGAATTTTGACTATTTTCAAGTAAAAAGTTACCTAAGATTAATTTTAATGATGTTTTAAAAAAACAACATATCAATTAGTCATTTTATTTTCTTTAGGTATCATTTAAGGATTCCAAGATGTGTGAATTTTAGATAAGGGGGTGGGGTGGGGTGAATTAGTGATACCCAATTTTAAATTTTATCAACCCCGTTGAGTAACCTTTTTTTCTAGTTAAGGTAATGAAATAAAAAATGCACATTAAAACCTATATTTATTTCTTGGTTAAATTATAGAATAAGATAAAATATAAATGGAATTTTTTTACTAGTTTATACCTAATTTATATAAACAATACTTAGTGTGAATTACACTAAAAATTCTATACAATTTCACCCTTTCTTTAAAGTTAATGTCGGAAGAATAATACCCCTCCTTTAAATGATTTTATATTGATATGTCTCTCAAAAATATTTTTATTCTCCAACATAATTAGAAAAAGATAAAATATTTTTGGGATGAATGAAACAATCATTATAAAAAATATGTTATAGCATTAAAATGTTTTATTTTCCCCAAGTTAAATGATAAACTCCTTTAATGGTTAAAGTGAAAACTGCACTCTTATAAAATTTTATTCATTACTCACTTTTTTCTATAATTTTATTAAATTTGACCATCAACATTTTTTTTGAGTTTAATGGATTTAAAGAATAAAATATTTATGATCTATGAGCCTATAAGATCATATTAGAAAACAAAAATGGAAAAATAATTTAGGTAACATCATTTTACCAAAAACACAATAATCTCCTTGAATCTTCCACATTTATAAGTAATATCCTTCTATTATAGGTATATTGTTTCACTCTAACTCATAAATTTAGAATTCCATACACTTTAAATGTAATATAAAACTCCTTTTACGAATTAAAAATTGATTAAAAACTTATAAAATTCATAGTTTAGTTGGAACACATAAGTTATTTCAAATTCTACAAAACATATTGCTGATGTAATGTCACCCCATATTAATTTCTGGATAAATATTTTTTTACAAATAAAAATTTAAGTACAACTCTAATTTAAGTGATTCAAAGTTATTTATAAATTTTATTTCATAAGAAAATTTTCATTTTTTATTTAAAACTTGAACTGATTTATTTCATTCCCTAATATCATATTTTATTCACATCATGAAAGTTGTTAATAATTTATTGCACAATAAAAAGACAAAACCTTGTAAATTCTATAAATTTTAATTAATAACTATTATTGAGGTAATTATATGTTACATATAAATATTTATTCATGAACTATTGGGATCAAATTGAATGAACACACCATGGAAGAGGGGATAGTTAATTAGGGTACTCACCGAATTAAAACATTTCCTTTTGAAGCTCCCTTGACTGTATGGTTCTTGCAACATCATTGTAAGGAATGCATTCAATATCAATTTCTATAACTATGATCACATAAAATATTAAAAACTTATTCATGAAATTAAATCATTATAAACATGTATTTTACTTGGTTCACCATTAAGGTATAATCCAAGGATCATACCCATGATGGTATGTTGGTGTACGAAAGTACACTATACTAAATTTTAGTTGAAATTTTTTTTAGTAAACTTTAAATATATTTCAATGTAACTATCCATGAAATTTTTAGGAAAGGCTCACTTTTTAACCAAGGTACACTCCAGATTATTCTCCCTTATGCACAGATTTTGTGAAGGAAAATTCAGTTTATAGACATGAAATTATCTTCTGGATCAATATAGGTAACTGAGATGCCTTAAATCCTTATCTCTAAATAGATGATTTGTTAATATTTTCTTCCACATTCTCTCATTTTTTAATACAAGATGAGATAAAGCCATTTATTTTATGTTCAAGTCTATTTCTTATAAGAAATCATAGTATGAAAAAATTTCTCTTCTAGATGAAGATTATTCCACAATAAGATAATCTTGTTTTTATCCTTTAATAATCATATTTAGTAGTGGAACTCCATATTATTTTCATTATCTATAAGAACTTGATATAAAATAAATAAAACCACTATCCTTATTACTCTATACCAAATATGTTAGTATATTTATGAAATTATATTTTGTAATTTAGATATTAAATATTGATTCTCCTCTTCCAGAATTGATACAAGCAGTTTTTATAAATTCTTATATACATCAAAAAATTTATTAAGTGGTTGGGATCAATTATCTTATTATAATAATCTAATATTATTCTAGGTGTAACACATATTTTAATGTGGTCATAATTTTCCTATTGAACCAATTCAACTACCTAGAATCTGGGTCCTGCCTTCCTGTTTTTAAATTTCAATAAATTATTCTAGATATTTTGGAAATAATGTAACAAACTGTCTTATCATGATAGTATGGATCATTTTTTTGGTTAAAATTCCATTAAATTACCCTAATAATTATTTTCTCATCATGTCAAGGAGGTATAGGGTGTTTCTGGGGCTCTTTTTTGAGTTCAGAGACCTAAATTTGGGAGAAAAGACTAAGCCACACGGTTAGAGGAAATCCTACAGCCCAGTTTGTATGGTTTATCTAAAACCATGTGGTTGATGACAATGGGAACCTATAAACTACACAATTTTTCTGAAACCCTGTGACCAGAGCCACACGACCCTATGGTGTTTTTGAATTTTGAGACATATCCATTTAGCATAGTTTGCATACAGTTAGTTAAACCATGCACTTAAATATTCACGGTGCCCCTTATAGTAGTGACTTGCATACAGTTTGGAAAAATGTTCCCCTAAACCATGTGGTATTTTATTTTTGGGTAAAAACTCCAAAATTTCCCTCTTAAATCAATTAACATAATTTATTTTTTCATTCTTCTCTTGGCTAGTGGATATTTTGAGTTTCTTCCTTCTGTAGCTCAAAATCTCCTTTAACTATGGACCCTTGATAACTCCATTGTCTGGAATCCGATCCAAGATCCACTGAATGAATTGGATTCCTTAAGGTGAGCTCTCAAATCCTCTCCCTTCCTATTTAAGTTTATCTTCAAATCTATATCACTATTTATGTGCATGCTCATTTCCCTATTTTCATGGTGTTGGACCATTTCTTAGATATCTTCCATCCTATGTTAAATAGAATCCCAATATCGAGTGAGGAGTTTCTTACGGACTTAAGGTAGGTGGTCTCATCGTTTTCCCCATGAGTTTTGATCCATTGTATCTATTTTATTGTGCCACACACCAACTTTTTTCGAGCATCCCCATTTAATTGTGTTCTTCATGTAAAATTGATACTTACACATTAATACATGCCTATTGAACCTTGTTGGGTAGTTTATATGGTGGTTACCTCATTTATGGACACCCCATGGGTGTGACAAGTGAAATTTACCCTTATAGATAATTTAATAAAATGCATGGGATGCCCTTTTAGCCCCAAAATAGATTTTAAATTGAATTTCTATTATAATGTGAATTATTAAATTGAACCAAGGGTAAATCCTAGGTGTTTGGCCCACCAATAATGGGAATTAACCAAGTAATAAATTCCCCCTTTTACTAGTTAAAAATTTGTATGACTTTGAAACTTATAAATTGATTTTTCATTGCTAAATAGATTAAATGGTATTTATTATATAATAGTTCCTACACATGATGGTTTCCCATCATTAAATAAAATAAAATTGTTTAAATTAAATTGATTTAATGGAATAGATTCATTATAATGGGTTGTTTTACTTTAATAAATGAAATGGATTCTTTGTAATGATTTGTAAAGGGTGGTAAGACTACACATTTTGTTATGCTTATTTAAATTCTCATTGAGAATGATAATGCCTTTTATATAATGGAACATGGATAATGAGATGCATGCGAGGTATTTTCTTCATGTATTACATTATAAACATAAATATTCCCTTACATAGGTTGTGATATGATGGTAAGGGTCTTTTTGATCATGAAGGTATCATGTTACCTTACATAGGCTATTGATCATGATGTCTCACACCACCGACATTAGTTGGATGTTGGGTTGTACATGCCATGTCCCTTATTAGAGTGTTGAAATGATGGAACACTGACCATATCGAGTGATGAGAATGAAGTCTTCCACTCATTATGAGATATAGGTCACGTAACCTATTGTTTGAGCTTATAGGCTCATTATACTGGCTATAGACATTTGAGTTATGCCCCAATCCATCCAACACTAATATTCCAGGTATATGGCCACTTACGTCTGCATGTACTTGATACATATAGGTTGATGAAATATATATAACTATATATATATATATATTACTATATATATATAGTGAATGATTAGACCTCCATTCTGTCCATGAGCCAAAGCAGGTAGAGTCTCTTGGTGAATTTTCAGATCTTGAGCGGGTGATTATTTATTTATTCATCACTGTTAATTAATTACTTATTTTTTAAAACTATTTAATTAAGAGCACTACTTGGATTATGTTTGGGCACTATTGGTCATGGACTATTGAGTTTTTTATCTCACACCCTACTTGGGATACCTTTGGTACTCGAGAATATTATCTACTTAAATGTATGAATAAGGGAAAGGTAACTGTTACAAGTTTTTAATATGAATTAATTAAGATGAAGTATTGGAGCATAGGATTGAACTTATGCTCGAGATTATAGTGGGGATTTTTTTCTTTTTTTACTATTGTATATTTTTTATATGACTATCCTCTTATTCCATTTTATTTAATTATTGTGACATGAATATATGTATATGATACTACCTAGTGGATTTCGATTATTATTCAGTTATTTATCTTCTGCCGCTTATTTATTATGTCTATTGATTTATGCTTTCGTAGTTTATTGATTATATCTGTCTATACTTATATTCTTCTACTATTGTTTTTTATCAGTTGCATCCACCATTCCACTTTGATATGAGGTTATAGTCTCCCCACTGTAACACCATTACACAATCACTTCTAGTCGACAATATATGGCATATAAGGAGGCTCGATTGAGGACATGTGACCCACTAGAGACATCTCTAGAGTCGAGGTTCAAACTTGATACATATATGATACACGATTTTAACAAGTGGTGTTGGGAAATTATCACCTAGGAAGATCAACATCATTATATGATCTGGGTGTATTTCCAGATGATCTTATATGACTATTTCTTTCTCCAAACTTTGAGGGAAGACAGAGCTAGAGAATTCAGGAACCTGCAGTATGGGATCATGTCTGTCCTAGATAATTTTTCTCATTTCAGAAAGATACAATGGTTCAATCCTACTCTAGTTGGTGATGATGTTATAAAATCTAGGAAATTAGAGGATGGGATGGTATATTCCATCTGATCACATGTCAATGTGTTTCAGTTGAGTACCATTTCTAAAATCATCAACTGGGATCTTGGCATAAAGAGAAATTTGAGAGAAACTGAGGGTGCGAGTTAGGGTCATTCAACACCCAGATATATCAGTACTTTATATTCTTAATCTAGGTGAAAGAGGTATTTTGAGGCTTCTCATGGAGGTATAAGTAGTTAGGATCCTCATACTGAAAGCTTCCTGAAATGTCATCATTGTGGGAAGTAGAGACACATGAAACCTAAATTCCTATTAGATCTAGTGGAATTCAATGGTTGTAGTAGGATGGAGATATCCAAAATTCATGTAGGGACATTATGACAGTGATTAACGAATGGGGATCTACTCCTAATCCATGAATAGGAGTCGGAATAATAGGATCTTGATAAATAGGCAACTGGAATACCACCAGCCAATTAGGTCAAGGTGGTGATTGAGGCAGAGGCAGTCAGACCTATGATTATCAGTGCCAACAGAGTGGGCTTTCTCAGCGTAGTCAGGTAGTGACTCAGGACCACCGTACAATCCAATTACATGTAATCCATCCTATTTTAGAGGATAAGAGTTATGAAAATTCTACTGTACTAGGTACTATTCTTTTATCCTTCAATGTAGTGTTTGTTTTATTTGACATAGGCATGTCTCAATCATTTATATCTAAGACTATTATGGGAAGTATGGGTCTTGAGATCTAGAACTTATATAGAGTTATGACTCTAGATACCCCATTAGGTATCCGATCATAGGATGTTCATAATTTTAAGGACTTTCCCCTCAAGATAGGTAGTAAACTGTTTGTGTGCAATCTATTCATCCTTGACATGACATGTTTTGATGTAATCATCATGACAAAATGGTTGGTTCCCTATCAAGACCATATTGACTGATATCATCAAAGGGTGACGTTTACATCACTAGAGGTTGTTAATAAGATACAAAAAGGATAATGGGATATTAGTGTGACATGAGTAGGACTCGAGAAAGAGATGATGGGTAATTTGAAAGCTCAGATCACCAGTCTTTTCCTGGATAAACATGGGTTATGACCCACTGTTTTCCCTCCTATAGAGGAGTGTTTTAGAGACATTCTTCATGATGACTTATCTAGTATACCTATAGTTATATAGGTTGAATTCACCATTTATTTAGTTCTAGTAGAAGCACCAATGACCATTACTCCTTATAGGATGACACTCAAGGAGATTTTGAATCTCAAGAAGCAATAGGAGGTTTTGGAGGATAAAGGTCACGTATGCCCAAAAACTTATCCTTGGGGGTTCACAAGTGATTTTTTTCCAAAAGGTTAGATGATACCCTTAGGCTTTACATGGATTACCATTGGTTAAACTAGATCATGGTAAAGAATAATTATCCACTACCTAGAATAGGCAAGTTGTTTGATCATTTTTGAGGAGATAAAGTGTTTTCAAAGATAGATATGATGTTAGGATATCATCAGGTGCATGTCCGGATGTCAAACAAAACTTTAAAAGATTTCAAGAGTAGGTGTGATCTATATGAGTACCTGGTAATTCCTTTTAGTCTCATGAACACCCATTCTATTTTCATGGCACATATGAATTGGGTTTTACAACCTTACATGGATTCATTCGTGGTAGTCTTTGCTGATGATAGCTTGGTTTATTCATGATCTAGACATGACGATGTAACCCATTTTGATATCATTCCAAATACACTAATAGAGAATCAAATCTATGCTAAGATAAGTAAATTCAACTTTTGGATCAACAAAGTCCACTTCCTAGGTCACGTAATATTATATTCAAAAGTTTCAGTAGACCCAAATAAAGTTATGGATGTATTTTATTGGGAGAATCCCAAGATTGTATTTTAAATTCAGATATTCTTGGGGTATATAGATTTTATATAAGGTTCATCTAGGATTTATGATTCCTTGAAGAACCTCTTAGTGGCTTGAAAAATAAGGGTGTGAAATTCACATGGTTAGAATCTTGTGATTCATCCTTTCAGGAGTTTAAGGTCTATTTGACTTCAATGCTAATATGAATTATTCCAGATCTATGAAGGATCTATATCATATATCTTGATGCATCATGTATCCAAATGGGAGATTTTTTGATGTAGAGTGAGAGATTCATCATGTACGATTCTCGTTAGTTAAGGCCTCACATGCAGAATTACTGGACACATGACCTCGAGCTCTCTAATGGTGTGCATTCTTTACATTATTGGAGAAACTATTTACTTGGAGATTTTTTTGTGGTTTTAACTAATCAAAAAAGCCTCATGTGAATATTCACATAGAAAGATCTTAATCTCAAACAACACAAGTGGACAGTACCCACAATCGTTTAATTTTGAGCATGGATACATTCTTGGAAGGGGAAATGTAGTGGATGATTCTTTGAGATGAAAGACTCAGACATATGTGATTTATGAATCTTGTGGCTAATGAAATCTTATAGACTTATTCCTAGAGATTCACAATGAGGTTCAGAGGGACCATGTGCAGACTATCCTTTCGGCCCTATCAGGGACATTTACTCTTGTAGAACGGGTAAGAATTAGACAACTATCTGACCCTGAAGGCCTTTTCCTAAGGGAAAATGTCTCAGATGATAACACATATTTAGGTTGTACCATGGATGAGGATGACACTTTACTATTCCATAGGTAAGTATGGGTCTTAGTAGATGCCAGAGAGGAGCCGATGTGGGTGTTCCATGCCTCAGTATGGGAGGTTCACCATGATGTCACCAAAATGTATCAAGATATATGATGCTAGTATTGATGGCCAGTATGAAATGTGAGATTCCTGGATTCGTCATTTAGTTTTCCATCTGTCATTAGGTGAAGTCAAAAAATTAGTAACCAGTAGGGATTTTAAAGTAATTTCCCATTCCTGAGTGGAAATGGGATAATGTTTTTGATGGAATTCATGACTGGTTTACCCAGATCAACTTGTTTTAATGATATGGTGTGGGTAGTCATTGATCGTTTGAAAAAGGTATCAAACTTATTACATGTGTGAGAGACCTTCTTGGTAGATTATCTAGGAAGGATCTACATTAGGGAGGTTTTATAACTTCAAGGAACTCCTCATTCTATCATTTCTGACAGAGATACTCATTTAATTTCATAGTTCTAGTATGGGTTGCAGAAGGCCTTGGGTATGTAGGTACTTATGAGCATGAATTATCACCCAAAAATGATGGAAAGATATATCATAATATTCGAGTGCTAGAGGACATGCTCAATGTATGTGTCCATGATTTTGGAGGCTCCTGGGAGAAACACACACCCTTATGAAGTTCTCATATAAAAACATCTTTCAGGATACCATTGAGATGGATCCTTATAAAGCCTTATATGGTAGGCCTTTCCTCTCACCTCTATTATGGATAGAGGTAGGGGAGGAAGCTATTATTGTATGACGTCCCATGAAAGATACTATAGAGTAGGTCCATCTAATTAGAAAGTGCATGTTGACCGCTCAGTCCATACAATAGTTGTATGAAAACTGACACCAGAGACCTCTCGATTTGGAGGTTGGGGACTAGGTTTTCTTATGTGTCTCACCTAGTTGGGGACATAGATGTATTTATAGGTAGGGTAAGTTCATATTGAGTTTCTTTGGAACCTTTGTGGTTGTGAAACAAATTAGACTAGTGGCCTATCAGTTGGTGCTTCCACAGAGATACTAGTCAATGTATGATGTCTTTTTATATATCTCAGCTTCATCGGTATCATCCATACCCATCACATGTCTTTTAGCCAGATGATATTGAGATGGATATAGATTCTTCCTTCAAGGAGTATCCCATTTTTATTTTGGATCAGAGCATGAAGACACTGCAAGGCAAGTCAATTATTTTAGTATGGGTGCTATGGAAACACGAATGAGTATAGGATGAGAATTGGAAATAAGAAGCTGATATATGAGATCAGTGGCCAAAAATCATCACTGATGATTCATATATACCATCAAAAGTCCAACTTGTGGATGCGTTTCTTTAAGTAGGGGAGGTTGTAACGAGACATCTTCTCATGAAGGTATGGATCATTTTGTTTTAGTTTAAATTCCTTTAAATGTCCCTTATAATGATTTTATAATCATGTAAAAGAGGTATCAAGTGTGTCCAATGCTCGTTCAGAATATGGATACCTGAATTAGGGAGAAAATTCTGAGCTACATGGTTACAGGAAACCCTACATCCCAACCCACATGTTTTGTATAAAACCTTGAATTTGCAGACAATGGGAACCTATAGGCCGCACATTTTATCTGAAACCATATGGCCCATGGTACACGACCATCCGGTGCCACTGAATTTTGGAACATATCATTTTATCATGGTTTGTTCATGGTTAGTTAAACCATGTGCCTAACTGTGTGAGGTTCCCCTTATGTTTTTGGGTAAAAATTTTAAAATCCCCTCTTAAATCTGTTAACCTAATTTCTTTTTTCCTTCCTCTCTTGGCCAACGGTTGTTTTGAGTTTCTTCCTCCTGCAGATCAAAATATCCTTTAACCTTGTATCCTTGATAACTCTATCATCATACATTTGATTCGTGATCCATCAGAGTAATTGTATTCACAGGTGATCTCTCAAATCCTCTCCCTTCCTATTTAAGTTTATCTTTGAAGACATCTTGTTATTTAGCTGAAAGATCATTTGGCCTATTTTCGGGGTGTTGGACCATTTCTTATATCTCCTCCAACCTACTCATAATATGAGGATGATATCAATTTAGGATTCATCTATGTCCTTGATTTATGTGGTATCATAATTTTCCCCATGAATTTTGATGCATTATAGCTATTTTTGTGTGCCATATGCAGACTTTTTCCGAGCATCCCCATTTAATTGAGTTCTTTATTTCAAATTTATTTTTCTACCTTAATACATGCTTATTGAACATTTTTTGGTAGTTTAGAGGATGGTCACCTCATTTATGGACACCCCATGAGAGTTCTAAGTGAAATTTTCCCTTATGGATTATTGAGTCAAATTCCTAGGATTCCCTTTTGGCACCGATATAGATTTTAAATTGAATTTACCTTGTATCGTGAATGATTAAATTGAACCAAGGGTACCTCCTTAGTGTTTGGACCACCTATAATAGAAATTTACCAAGTTCGAAATATCCCTTTTTACCATGTCACCATTTATATCACTTTGAACCTTATAAATTCAATTTTCATTTCTTAATGGATTAAATGATCTTGATTATATAAGAGGGCCTACACATGATGGATTCCCTTCCTTAAATAGAATAAAATATTTTAAATAAAATTGACTGAATGGAATTTATTATTCATGAAGGTTTTTTTTCATTTAATAAATTAAATGGATTCTTTGCAATGATTTGTAAAGTATGGTAAGAACACACCTTCTGTTATACTTCTATAAATGTTCACTGAGAATGGTAATGCCTTGTATGTAATGGAACTTGGACAATGAGTTGCATGAGAGGTATTTTTCTCATTTATTATATTATAAAAATAAACAAATCTTGACATAGAATTTTATACAATGGTAAGGGTCTTGTTGATCATGACAATATCAAACTCCCATACCTCTGGTGTTGATCATGACATCTCACACCACTGAAACTAGTTGGACGTCATGATTTATGTTCCACATCCCTTATTAGAGTGTTGACATGATGGTACACTCACTGTCTAAGGTTAGGAGAATAAAGTCTCCCACTCATTATGAGATATAGGGCATGTACCCTATTTCTTGATCTTATAGTCTCATTAGACTGGATATGGACATCTGAGTTATGCCCCAGTCCAACCAACACTAGTATTCCAGGCATATGGCCACTTATGTCTGTATATACTTAGTTCATATAGGTGGATGGAATATATATAAATAATATATATATATATATATATATATATATATATTATTGTATATATATATTGATTGATCAAAATTCTATTCTGTCCTTGATTCGAAGCAGGTAGAGCATCTATGTGGATTTTTGGAACCTGAGAAGGTAGTTATTTGTTAATTCAACATTATTAATTAATTACTTATTTCTACACACTATTTAGTTACAAGAAATTATTGTATTATGTGTAGACACCATTGGTGGTGGACAAATAAATTTTTTATCTCACAACATACTCAGGCTACCATTGGTACCCGAGAAGATTCTCCACCTGCAGGTACAAATAAGGGAAATGAACATGTTACTTGTTGTTTATATTCATTACTTTAAATGGATCATAGGAGCATTGGACCAAGCTTATGATTTAGATTCTAGTGGTGACATTTTTATTATTTTTTGTAATTTTGTAGTGTATTTGTATATATTTTTCCCACTATTACCTTTTTTTCATCAACATGCCATAAATCCATGTATATTAAACTACCTAGTATATTTTGATTATTATTCAATTATTTATCTTCCTCTTCTTATTTATTATGTATTTTTATTTACACTTACATAGTTTATTTATTTTATATATATATATATATATATAATTATATGCTTCTACTGTTGTTTGTTATCTTTTTAATCCAATGTTCCACTCTTATATGAGGGTATAGTCTCCCACTGTAGCACCATTACACCCTCACTAATAGTTGGAAGCCTATAGAATACGGGAAGGCATGCTTAAGGCCATGTGACCAATTGGATTGGAGAGCAGGTTAAGTGGACCCAGAGTCAGGATGTTACAAATAACTTTCTCATGGTATGATGGTCCACACTAAGAAAAAAATCTCTATTAAATACCAGATCTAAAAAATGCAGTAGAATCAGATTTCAAATTCATATAAATATCACAATGTGATATTCCAATATTCTCAAATAATATCGGATCTTAAAAACTTTACAATATTGAACTTTACTTCATAGTAAAAGTATATATATCCTTAACAATCTTGAATCTCTTTAATTCCACAAAAATCATATCCTCCATGGTGAAACTGCTTTTCTATAGTGTAGGAATTCTCAGCACTTGACCATTCATGGTGTGAATAGTTTCCATTGCATGGGAATCTCCAAATAGGAAAATCTACTAAAATATTTATAATCCTCTTAATGGTGAATACATTATTCTTGTAGCGTGGGAACTTGTTCTTCATGTACATTGATTACTACTGTAATCACTAATACTTTATGTAATCATATATTTCAATGTGAACCAATATTAAAACACACTTTATTATTCACTATGAAATGTCCTCCATTATTATAATTCAAATTCAATAAGAATAACTATTCTCTATTTATTTTAAAACCCTTGAATATTATTTTAAATCTTTAGGTCACCTTTATATATCATCTGTGATCTCTAATTGACCCTTATGTATCATATTTTGACCCTTACATATAAAGGTTTGGCTTTGGTACTTTTTCAATTTATCATCTACATGGTTTGAACAACCTAACATATGACCCTTACATATAAGTACTTTTCCATTTTCACCCAAAGTTTAAAAACTTATGTAAGATCTAAAATATCTTACATATTAGAGTAAATATTATGTAAAATCTTATATACCACGAAAAATATCTTACATACCAAGATTAATTCCTTATGTATCAAGAATAAACCATATAACATCTTATATATTCCAATGAATTCATTATGTATCATCATTAAACCTTAGAATATCTGATACAAATTCTAGAATATATAACGTATGCAGGAAGTTTCATGCCTTTTTTAGTTTTTTATGAACATAAGAGTTGGGATAAATATAAAACCTTATGTAATGAAGACAAACCCTTACCTATCACACACTTTACTATTTTTTAGACCCAGTTATACTCAATGTAAAATATCTTCAAATTTTATCACATACTTCTCCAAATATATCAAACCTATACACACTGATAGCCTATGAAATATAGACAAACCTTCAAAATTCATAACATAATCTCTTTATGCCTTTACCTTGATAAATATAAGTATTAAGGTGTCTTCATTCACAATCTTCTCCATGTGACCACTATTTTCACTACAATAATTCCTTAGAAAATATGGAATGATCATCCTAAAACTCCAATTACATGTATTCCATTATTATGGATTATCAATAACCCAAATTTGATTCCCATATTTATAGTAACTAACCTCTTCTTAATTCATGTGACCATGCCTTATAATATCATCCTTCATGATCTTTTCAACAAATTCAACATCTATTATCAATAAAGACAACATAAAACCTTCTGGTTTCAATATTATACCCCCTTTGTTTTTTAATAACACTACTATAAACTATACCCCACTTTTTATCTATAAATACATTAAAAATATATATGGATTTATGATGTATTCTTCTCACTACCACATTTTCAATAAAATGAAAAGTGTCTATACACTTCCATATTTAGATTTAAAATTTCTCCCCTTACTCACTGAAATGAATAGGGATATCTCTTGAGACCTTCTTAATATTTTTTGATAATAAACTTGCTCCAGAGATCCTCTATGTTCTCTATAAATTATTTGTTAAAAAAAATAATTCACCAAAACTTTTTAAAATAAATTCAACTTTAGATCTTATGGATTTGTTTACCACCTTAATACTTTAAGGTTCTATCTCAACCACTTATTGATTGAACATTTTTTATATTCTACCACTAGTGGAAATCATATGTTTTATTTTATCCTTGATATCACTTGTTGAAAAAAACAACTCTATATTTTTCACCCTTTAATTTCTAAACCACTACTTCTCTCTTTCTTTATTTTAGTCAAATATTTTCAACAAGTAAATTTACCACTTAGAAATGAGTCATTAGAAATTATCTAATCCTACTAAGTTAGAATGAGATATAGAAAACATAACATAAAATATATCTACGTCACTAAATTAATTCTATAAAATTTCACAAAATGAGATTTTAATTCCCCTAATAATTCTTCTTTACTACACCCCAAGTATAATAACCATGTTCTTTATTACATACTTAAACATGATTTATTACATAAAACCTTCACTTGATACAACATAGAAGATCGAGAGGTCTAGTGTATTTAGGGATTATGAAAATTAAATAACAACTTAAATCATATAAAACAACATCTTATTTAAAAATTCCTTTACATGACCACTATATTCCCACGTACTTAGCATTGTATATGATAACCAGAGGAAATTCATAAGAAAAGGGTGATCTATATATCCAAATAAGGGAATAAACATGGAATAAAATAAGGAATGTAATACATGTTAGACAATAGGCATATCAATGGAGCACCAGAGAAACATGAACATAAAGGAATGATAAATCATGATAATCATAACATGGAGATGTGGCAACAACACTTAACATGGAATTGGCATGTGCCAAGGATCATTGCACATGAAGCATGAGTAAACCCTCATTGCACAAGAAGCATGAGTAAAACCTTGTATCACTTGGATTAGAATGAGTGAATACCCATTGCACATGTTGTATCATGATACTATACTTTACCTAATGCATTGGAGCGCTATCATGGCACACCCTTTCTTAAACATTTCATTTCATGCATAAGTGTGCCACATGGATCATAAAACATGGATTCATTAAACATCATAATTTATTCCACGATAAAGGAATGCCAAATTAATAAATGAAACTCTATAATCAATAAGTAAATGTGCATAAAGGTGAATACCCTTGATAGAGAAATGAGCATGGTATTCACTTCACAATGACTTTGGCTTGGAAAAACATGGTGCAATTTTGGCATCATAACAGCGTGACATAAGAATTCATAATAAAATGGTTGATGATAGATAAAGGGGTGTATCATCTTATGTACATGAAATGGACAGTAATGGGGGTCATATAGATACATTTCCCAACAAATGTAATGAAATTTAGATATGTAATACAAAATAATCACTTGAATGTAAATGAAGAGAGAGAAATTCCTCACGGAATTTTGGTAAGGTAACTAGTGTACTTGAGAGGAATTAATTTGAGAGAAAGGGGATCTATCATCGTTAAAACATGAATAGGGCAGTATGGGGGAGGTGAAAAATCTTACCCCAACATTTATAATTGAAAATAAAAGGGCATAACAATATTAAGAAACTTGGATAAAAAGAGAAAGGTAAGAATCCCTTACTTGGAAGTGTGATCCCAAAGGCTTGGGAGAGGCTTGAGAGAGGATTCTTGGGAGCTTGGGGTGCCTTGGGAGGATTATAGAGAGAGAAGGTAAGAGTTTTGATGAAATCCAAAGGCTTTGAGTGAAGAGGATGTGGGATCTTGGATGAGTTTATATAGGAAAGGAGAGGGAATTATTTATTATTTAGGTTTGGGACATCCCACATTAAACTAATCAAAACCACAAACCAGACCATGGTTTTTGCCCACGGTTTTTTCCAAAGGGGATCAGAAAATAATATTTTATAAGGCCAATGGCCAAAATTCTTAAAATAATAGGGTTGCTTATGTGGAGGTGAGTCACACTCTCAAAGAAAACGATTTAAAAAGACAAAATGTTTTATAAGCATTGAAGGGTCCACTAAAGCTTTGTAAAATAAATAAAACAAACCCAAAATAACATTATTTGTAATGCCTCGACCCCAGTTACCCAGAGTACGTGCATCATTACATGACATTGGAATTATACAAGGAATCATGTCACCAATTAGTTTAGTATTATTGGAAACAAGATACATACATAAGTTCAACATTACAACTTGAAAAGAAATACAACACTAATTTGTTCCATTAGAAACATCCATGTCTCCTAGATTATTCCTGTAAGTCACTCATAACTAACTTCTTCATATCCTGGGAAAATGAAACATAATAAAGGTCTGATCTCAAACTCTCATTATGGGTAAGAAATATGGTGGAAGATAATATAAACATTAGACATGATTAATAATTAAAAACACATGCCTTTACAAATAATAAACATGGAAACTTTAGGGAAGGAATATGATATGAGTAAATAATTCCATAATAAAACATATTCATGGGTACTCTATTAGTCAAATAACCACATGAACCATCAAAATTATTTTCTTAATGAGGGAATGTATAATGTCGGACATTCAGAAACATATTTTCAAGGCCTTGACCAAGACATCTAAAAATGATTCATTCCTCAGCCAAAACCATATATAAAATTTGGAAAGGCCTCAGACAATTCCACATCTAATTGTATCATGAGATCTACTAATGCATCAAGGAGATATAGCGGGCTCCACCCAACACATACTAATTCCAATACATTCCTCATATGAAAAGGTTGAAACATAACATAAACATTCGTATTAAAACTAGAAAAAAATTTCAATATTTTAACCATAAACCATGAAAGATATAAGAATAAATCATCCACAGTCAATCATATCAAAAAAACTTAAATACAATATGGAATATCTGTATCATAATAAATTAACTTCAAACAAGTGTAAAATTTATCAAACGATGTTGACATAGATGAAATGAAAACTATTTGAAAGAAATACCTCTTTCTAATTTGAAACCATTTAATAGTCACATAATTATAAAATAAAACGTTTATTTTGAAAATATTCTTATAAGATTTTAAGGGAAGCTTTGATTATGTTATAATGGTGGAAAATATCCGCACCCGCCGTATAAGTTAAAAAACATTCTTACCTTAATTTTTTCAAAAAGGTCATAAGTACCTTGTTTAGAAAATTATGGAAAGATTCCTTTCAAAACTATTGGTTGTAGTGGATAATCAAAGGGGGGGGGGGGGTGAATTGAGTTCCAATTAAAAATTTATGTTAAAAAATATTTTTAAAAATGTTTTCCCCAAAGATTAAATACAACCCAGTTAATCGAGATTATACTGTTATAATAGTTTGTCTGTTTAAGTAACTTCTTAGAAGATTGATTAATTCTTAGTAATCTTAATTTGTGTTATTAATATTAATTTTGAAGTTATTATACTAAGACAAGATAGTTATAACTTATTTCCAAGATTAACTATCAAATTGAAATTAGTGATTTCTGGATTATACAGTAAAGCAATAAAATAGAGATAACTAAATTTAAGCAGCATAGTGGATATGAAACAGGTGGTTCAATCTCAAGATGAGAACTAATCCACTCCACTTGGTGATCACCTACCACCAAGCATTTTATATAAATAAACTTCGATCCACACCCTAGATCAGGGTTTATAACAGTACTCAGACTATCCAGGTCCTCAGACCTCTACCACGGTTCTACATGGGAAAGCAACAACAACAACACACAGGCTATCTAGGTCCTCAGATCTCTACCATAGTTCAACATGGGATACACAAAGGTATAAAGAGTTTGGAGTGAGGATTTCAGTATCCTCCAGTTCAGATTAGGAGTTATTGTGTTTCCAAATAGACAGAAGTACACACTGCTCATAATGTAAGGAAAATAATGATCACATCAGAGAAAGAATATATAGATGAGTTTATAATGGTCTTGTGTGATGTCAATAAAGATCTGGACTCCTTTGGATTGAAGAATATGAATCATTGAGTCCTTTTCTTGAAGTTGTGTGAAAAACAGAGTGTCATGATTCAGCTTGTGTTCTTTGTGAGTTTCAATAGAGCGGAGATGTTCTTTAAGCTTCACATATGCTTCGTGTGTTCAACAGTGTCGAGTTTCATGGAGTTTTCCATTATTTTTCTGAATTCCTCTAAGTATCTTATTCATAATATTTCTCACAACCTTGCTTTTTGTTTTTGTATCGCTCGTAATGATTCTTGGCCACACTTCGCTTTTAACTTGGAATGCATGTGTTGGAGCCAACAGGTTGCATGTATTCTGAACCTTGTACCTCATACTATCTGATGATATGTCTACAGAGAAACATTAATTATGTCAATGCATTAAAATCATCAAATATGACCAGTAGAAATTAAATTGAAAGACGACAAAAATAGTTTAAGAACTGGTGTCATAGTAAGTCATGGAAATGGTGTCTCCTTCACACGGTGTCTAAATTGATGACAGTGTCTGAGTGTCACAATGTCTCATGGCCACGGTGTCTTGTTCACAATGTCTTGTTCACAGTTTCTAGCTTCACGGTGTCTTGTTCATGGTGCCAGGCTTCACGATGTCATGTTCACGGTGTCTGCTTCATAGTGTCTGGATTCATGGTGTCTTGTTCACAGTGCCAGAAATACATAGCCAGTGGCAAACTCACAGTGTCTTAGAATTTTCAAAGTAACTATGTTCAGACTTAAATAATGATGATAATAGAAAGTATTAGACTTAATCATTTGTCAAATAAGGTATTAGGAGAGTAGATGAAATATAGTATAAAGTAAGTAAACTAAATATAGAGCAATTAAGATCTTGCATGGATCTTCTTAAAGCATGAGAGAACTTTAAACATAAATACACATGATTGGATATAATTTATAGGAGTTAACTAGGTTGAATAAGATTTGTGATCATTAAAACATGATTAATATATGAGGAGTCCAAGAATCTCTCCCTTTTTGATGATCACAAATCATGTACAGTTAGAGTGTATATTGGATTCAACTATAGAGATAAAAGGATATAAAAGGCTAGAATATAGAAAATTCTTCCCCTTTTGGGATTATCAAAAAGATGAAATAAGATAAGTAAAAAAAGAAACATTCCATTAATAGAAAGCAAGGTTCAGTACAAAACATAAGAGTAATACAAAAGCGAAATCATCCCTATCAAAAAAAGTAATCACTGTTCTTCTTCATGGGCTGGCCTACTCTTTGCCATTAGCTGCAGTGGTAGAAGAGTAAGCCATAGGGATAGAGGTTGAGGTAGTGAAAGGCAGTAAGGTGGTTGATAAAGAGGGTAATGGAAGGCCTTCAAAGACTAAGGGAGCCAAGGTAGGAGCAGTAGAAGATCTCGGCAGTTGTTGATCGATAATCATAGGCCTGATCTGACTTAGTGCTTGGATTGTAGACATAGTGGTTGAGGCTAGAGTAGAGGTGAAGGTAGGAAGCCCAGGGCAGAGAGGTGCAGCTTTTGGAGTAACAATGGCTGCAATCTGGACATGAAGATAGGGCCTCAAGAGTTTGATTAAATCTTTAATGATCTCTCCACCATACTACCTGGCTTTCTCAAAATCATCCTTGTTCTCCATAAACTTGTTCAACAATCTAGTAAACTCTCTGAGCTTCTGGACTTGGGTCATGAAATCTTGAGTCACAAGAGGAATCCACAAATTTTCTACAAGGTACTTGAAATAGTTTGTCATATCAGCCTTGGAGAAGATTCTGTTGAAGTAGAAATCCACTTTCTTTGCAATCACTTGCTGATAATCATTAGTAATTTTGGAGTGGATTTGTACTAGGTCAAGAAATCTATCACTGTTATTGATCACTTCAGATAAAGAATCCATATTGAAGCCACTGAGTACATTCTGAAGTTCCTCTTTGACTATAGTTCTCAGAAGATCACTATCCAATGAGGGTTTAGAGGATTGACCATATGCTTTGATAGCTGTAGTCATAGATTTTAGTTGATTCAACACCTTTTGAAGACACCTTGTATACTCATCAGTGATTTTATTAAGATTGGAAATATGCTCTTTCATTTCCTTCACAATTTGTTTGTTCCATTCAGCAATCTTTTCATCTAAGGATTCTAGATAAGGTTGAATATCAGACACCCCAACCTGTGGTATTTGAGGAGAAACTGGTTCTATGGGAGGATCAATAGACCCAGATCTTGAATACATCACTCTTTGCATGTCTTCAACCCTACTTCTTAGGGTCTTCACTTCATTACTGAGCATCTTATTTTAAAATCTTACTTCTTGAATCTCATGGAGCATCTTAGGTTGTATTTTCCAAATAAGTTTCCCCAATAATAGTGAGGCATATATCTCGCTTAATTTTTTCACATGATGAGGTTTTTTATTCATGAGTTTCTCAACTCCAGATAAGATGGTAGCACCAAATTCCTCCAGATAATCCTTACTCACAAAGGATGGTTGTTCAGACAAGGGTTCATGAGTAGGGACTGGTACAAGCTCAGGTTCCTTCTCGGGTGCAATATTGGAGACTGATTTCAACTGAAATAGAGAGGAAATATCAAGTCTGATTGCTGTAACCTGCTGAGAGACATCCATATAATAGAAACTGGGAAATTTATACTGAGTTTTTACAGGACTTGACTCAGTTGGATGTGAGGTTTTAATAGACTCATGATTTGGGGTTTACTCCCCCTCAACTGACGCCTCCTTCTCAGAACTCAGAGGCTTAGGATCTTGGTCTAATTCCACAGACTCAGCTCTAAGTTCCTCACTCATTTTCTGTCTAGCTAGTTGAAAATCTATCTCCATTAATTCTTCATCTGTAGGTATGATTTCAGGAACAGATTGTTCCACAGAGAGTTCCTCAAGATTGACCTTCTTCAAAATAGGTAGCTCTTCCACTATAGGCTCTTCTACTATAGGCTCTTCCATGGCATTATTTTTAGGTTCATTGGAAACTGATTCTATTATAGCTTTGGGTTGAGTTTCCAAATTAACAGATTCTTTATGAGTAGGGACTTCTTAATCAAGAACTACATGAGGAATAGTAGTCATGTCTTCCTCAACAACAACAGCTTCCCTAGGTGGCACTTCAGCCTCTTCTTTCTCTTCTTTAGGATACTCAACAATCTCTTATGGTTCCAAACCAGGATCAGAAATATCTCATGGTCTTGAGGGATAATCAACCAGATTGAATTTCTCATAAATTCTATCATTGTCTTCCACCCATTCCTTTTTCCAAGGATTCCAGTTTATCTTCATTCTTTTGATAGTGGATTTTGAGAGACAGTACTCACAGTCCTTAATCACTTCCTTATTTGGTCCAGCCATACCCTTGGTAAGAATCATAGATGAGATTAGCCAAGAGTATAATAGAGAAGTTGACTTGGATGTGACTTTTATCAACTCACACATATGGTGTATGATATAATTTCATAGTTTGATCTTATGCCCATTTTTATAAGGTCAATCAAAAACACATCTTGATATTTTAAAATATCAAAATCACCTTTCCTGGGACTAACCAAATTCTGTATAAACTTGAACAGAATCCTTGATTCTCCATCTAATTCAGCAGTAATGGATCTCCTCTGGATTCCATTTCTAGTTAAGGTGTTCAAGGCATCTTCTAAATTAAATAAATCGGTTGAAGGTGGAGGTCCTCTCTGATAATCCTCACAGATGAATTCATGAGGTATCCTAAGGCATGCATCCCATAACCTCGAAGAGAATGAGCATCTCTAGCAATTGACCCAGCTTCTTACAACATAACTATCACTAGGATCAAATGAGAAATTAACGTACTAGTAAAACTGAGCCACTAACCTAGGGTAGATGGGTCCGTCTTCCTTCGAGAACCACTCTAACTAGCCTTGCTATTCTAACACTCTCTATACCAGAGACTTAATAGACAGAAGCCATTTGGGGAAAATCTATTTCCCAGGTACAACAATGCGGTTTACCAGATTCATATTTAAAGGTCCTTAGGGTGTTACCTTAGGTTCAATCTTCTTCTTCTTCGAGCTACGCTTCTCAAGTGTCGATGCTGACAAACATTTTATTCTTGGCATTCACAGAAGGTTCAAGTGAGAAAAGGGTTGCAGGGATGAAGAAGGTTTTGAAAAGAGTAAGTAGAAGAAACCTCGAGTGAATAATCGAGTGATACTTCCTTTGTTTTATCATTTAGGAATACCAAATGTCTCAAAAATAAAAATGTGACAAAATAAAAAAGTGAAAATAATAATCACTGTGATACAGGTTTTTTACACAAAAAAGAATTTTTACGGTGAGACCGTGTCTAGTCATTACGGTCAGACAGTAAACAAGCTTCACGATGATACTGTGAACGAACTTCCCAGTGTGCGTTATGGTGAGACAGTAAAGGTTATACAGTAAGTACAAAATACTAACGGTGAGATTATAAACATAAAAACTTTATGCTGAGATAGTAACTAAGAAACCGTAATCATGAAATAGTAAAGTATAACATAGTAAGATATCTAATAGTAATACCTGAAATAGTAACAATTAAGATATCTATTTGAGATTTATCATGCCTAGTTCATGTATGATGTAGTCTATTCTCTCAGAATTTAATTGTTTTTTGAATATATCAGCAAGTTTATATTCAATACCAATGAATTCCAAAGCGATATAACCTTTTTGATAATGATCTCTCAAAAATTGATGTCTTACATCAATGTGATTTATCCTAGAATGTGAAACAAGATTCTTTGAGATGTTAATAGCACTGGTGTTGTCACAATTTGTAGGTACATGTCTGAATTGATATCCATAATCTAGTAATGTGTGTTTCATCCACAAAATTTGTGCACAAGAACTACTGGAAACTATTTATTCATATTCTGCAATAGATAATGCAACATAATTTTGTTTCTCACTACACCATGATACTAGTGACTTGTGTAAAAGGTGACATATTCCAGATATTCTTTTTTCTATCTAACTTGCAGCCACTAAAGTCAGCATCATAATAACTAACTAATTCAAATGATTTTCTTTTAGGATAAAATAATCCTAGATTGGGTGTATGCTTGAGGTATTTGAAAATTCTCTTTACAACATTGAAATGAGATTCCTTAGGGTTTTATTGAAAACGAGCTCACATAAACACACTAAACATAATGTCAGGACGACTACCAGTTAAGTAGAGTAAACTTCCAATCATTCCTCTATAAGTGGTTTGATGAATATATTTTCCATCTTCATCAAGATCCAACTTACAAGTGGTAATCATGGTATTGTCACTAATTTTAGTGTTGTCCAATCCAAAACATTTTATAAGATACTTTTTATATTTAATTTGATTTAAAATAATAGCATTTTCATTTAGAAAAACATGAAATCCAAGAAAATAATTGGGTTATCCCATTAAACTCATTTCAAATTCGTTTTGCATCATTTTAGAAAAATCAACACATAAATAATTCTTCAAATATCCAAAAATAATGTCATATACATAGAATTTAACAACTAAAACATTATTTGAAATTTGTTTTATAAAAAGGGTAGGATCGACTATTCCTTTTGAAAACATTGGGAAATAAGAAAAGTACTCAATCTTTCATACCAAGCTCACAGAGCATGATTAAAACCATATAAGGCTTTTTATAGTTTAAAAATATGATTTGGAAAATGGGGGTCTATAAATCCAGGGGGTTGTTCAACAAAAACATCCTTATCTATATACACATTTAAGAATTCACTCTTAAAATCCATTTGATATAGTTTGAAATTCAAATTTGCATCATAGGCAAGTAGGATTCTGATGCCTTCAAGTCTGGCTACTGGTGAAAAGGTATCATTATTGTCAATTCTTAGTTATTGACTATAGCCTTGTGCAACTAGACTATCCTTGTTTCTAACTATGTTACTAGCTTCATCAACTTTATTCCTAAAAACCCATTTAGTTCCTATGGTCAAAGTGTTCTTAGGTCTGTCTACTAATTCCCAAACTTTGTTTCTTTCAAATTTATTACATTTCTTCTTGCACAGCCATCAACCAAAATTCATCATTTATTGCATCATTGATATTTTTAGGTTTAAGCTATGAAAGAAAAGCTTGATTTTCAACTTGGTTTCTTAGAGAAGCTCTAGTTTGTGTCCCTCTATATAAATATCCTAATACAACATCTAAAGGATGGGTTTTAAGGGTCCTAGTTGGTCTAGAAAATATAGGGCTAGAAATTTCAGTTTCATTTACAAGTTTGGGTTCTACAGAAACATGTTTTGGAAAATTTCCAGAACTGATTGTCTTAACAACATGTTCAGAGTTTTTTCATTACGGTTTAGAATGGACATATATTCTTCAAGATTTTCAAGAGGGGTCTTAGGTTCATGTGGATCAGTTTCATAAAATTTGATGTGTACAGATTCTTCCACACATTTGGTTTTCTTATTGAATACTCTATAGGCTTTACTCAGGATTGAGTAACCCAGGAAAATTCCTTCATCACTTTTGGAAGAAAATTTGTCAAGATTATCTTTATTGTTAAGGATAAAAACTTTGCAACCAAAAACTCTAAAGTAATTAACATTAGGCTTCATATTGTTCCAAAGCTCATAAGGAGTCTTTTTAAGAATTGGTTCAATCAAGACTCTATTGATAATGTAACAAGCTATATTAACAGCTTCATCCCAAAAGTAAATTGGCAAGTAATATTCATTGAGAATCGTCCTAACAATATGTTGAAGAGTCCTATTTATTCTTTCTACTACACCATTCTGTTGAGGTGTTCTAGGAGTAGAAAAGTTATGACTATAGCCATTGTGTGAGCAAAAAGATTCAAACTCTTGATTTTCAAACTCAAGGCCATGATCACTTCTCAAGGTCTTTATCCTAAGTCCACTAAGGTTTTCTAAAATCATGGAATATTTGATAAAATAAGAACAAGCTTCACTTTTGTGAGCAAGAAAGTATACCCATGTGTACCTAGAAAAACCATCTACAAGAACATAAAAATAGTGCTTCCCATTTAGACTTGAAACTCTTGATGGTCCAAACAAATCCATGTGAACCAACTCGAGAGGTTGAGAAGTATAAACTTATTTCTAAGATTTGAATGAAACTTTGTGTTGTTTTCCCTTTTTACAAGGATTACACACTTTGTTAAGTGGAAATTCCATTTTAGGTAGGTCTCTAACTAAAGCTTTCCTAGTCAGTTTTCTAAGTGAGTGCACATTGTAGTGTCCTAGACTTCTGTTCCATAGCCAATATTCTTTATGACAATAATTTAAACAAGTAAATATTTTTTAGCTAAAGAATTCAAATCTACAGCATATACATTTTCATTTCTTAATGCAGTAAATACCAAACCATTTTTAGAATTAAAAAAATTACATGAATCATTTTTAAATTTTACATTGAAACCATCATCACACAACTGAGAAATACTTAGCAGGTTGTATTTTAATCCATCAACAAATAGTACTTTAGAAATTAAAATTGAATCAGTGTTACCAATTTGGCTTAAGCTGATGATTTTTCCTTTTGAGTTATCCCCAAAGGTGACATGTCCTCCATCAACTTTGATTAAGCTATTAAAGCATGAGTAGTCTCTTGTCATATGCCTTGAACATCCACTGTCCAAGTACCATATCTTCATACAGGAACTTTTCAAGCAATTTTCCTACAAAAAAGATTTAGACAGACGATAATTTTGGTACCCAGATTTTCTTGGGTCCAAAAATTTTAGCAAGTAAAACTTTAGGCACCCATATTTGTATAATGGGGTTTCTATAATTAACATATTCAAAAGATTTTTATAAATAAACTTTTTTTGGTCTATTATAATTTGAATAGCTAGATGAAGCATAAGAACTACCAGAATTTGAACTAGCAGTATACTGTCTAGATTTTGAAATAAATTTATTTTTAACAAACTTTCTCTGTCCAGGTTGGTATCCTAAACTAGTAGTACACTTTGGGGAAACTTGTTTTCCAAGAATTTGAGTTATATTATTCTTTCCATTTGTGAATTTCTTTAATTATTTTCTAATTTTATCATTAGACAATTTGAGTTCAGAATTATCCTTTAACAGTTGAGCATTATTTTCCTTTTCTATACTAAGATCAGATTTGACAGTACTAGTCAAGGCATATTATTTCTTTAATAATTTGTACTTATCCTTTAGCTCATTACAAGTATCTTATAACATATTAAAGTATTCAAATAATTCATATTTAGACATATTATCATCATTATTTGAATCACTTTCATTCCCAGAATAGTAATTATTCAGTATAGGGGAAACATGTACCTCAGATGTTTCAGTCATGAAACACGTGTTGGCATGATTATTTTCTTCAAAATCAGAAGCTTCATATCCACTTGAGTTTTCTTCCGAAGAAATCCATGTTTCCTTCATAGATTTCTTATATTTTTTGTCCTTATAATCATATTTCTTCTTAAACATCAATTTTGGATAGTCAGCCTTAACATGTCCTTTCCTTTTACATTCATAACAGACTATCCCATCATTTTTATTAGATTTCTTTTGATCTATCTTCTAATTACCTTGTTGGTCATACTTACCCTTATAATTTTATTTTCTTAAAAATTTATTATTTCTATAGAATTTCTTGAATCTCCTGGCTATATGAGCCATCTCTTCATCACTATCTGAGTCAGAATATTCACTAGTTGAGCTTTCTTCAATTATGTGAACTTTCTATTTATCCTTTCTTTTTGAAGTAGTAGACTTAAATTCCACTAACTTCTTATTTGGTTCATCCTATTCCTCTTTGTTTACCTTCAGATCTTCTTCATACATCATCAATTTTCCAATCATCTCCTTGACAGGTAGATTGCCAATGTTATCTAATTCTTGTATAGAGACAGAGGTTCCTCTCCATCTATCTGGTAGGCATCTTAGTATCCTCATGATTTTCTCCTTTGCTAGAACAACTTTTCCTAGTGAGCTCATTGTATTGACTATCTCATTAAACCTGAGATACATATTAGAAATATATTCATCAGATTTCATTTTAAAATTATCATAATTAATAGTGTATGTATTTAATCTTATTTTCTTAACATTGGTTGTTTCCTCATGGGAAATATCCAGAGCATCCCAAATTTCATAAGCAGTCTTACAAGCAGATATTCGATTAAATTATTCATCTCCTAAAGCACAATACATGGAATTCATTTCTTTACAATTATTATTGTAATCATCTTTCGTTGGTTCATACCAAGTAGTTCTAAAAGTTTTTGGAATCTTATACTGAGTCTCTATAGCAGTCTAAATGTCAAATCCCATACTTTCTAAATGGATTTTCATTTTTATTTTCCATTGGGAATAATTGACACCATTAAATAAATGTGGATTTTTGGTAGGTATAACTTCTAATATGTTATCTATAATTAGATTTTGTAAAATGTATTTAATGAGATAAATATTTAGAAATAACATAAATTTAAGATCTTTAAGATGCAACTTAAAATCACAGTTTAGTAAGATTACGCAGAGTCCTAATAAACAACCTCTTATACCAAATTTTGTTTGGAGTGGATAATCAAGATGGGGGGTGAATTGTGTTCCAATTAAAAATTTCTGTTAAAAAATATTTCTAAAAAGGTTTTCCCCAAAGATTAAATACAGCCCAGTTAATCAAGGTTATACTGTTATAAGAGTTTAACTGTTTAAGTAACTTCTTAGAAGATTGATTAATTCTCAATAATCTTAATTTGTGTTATTAATATTACTTTTTAAGTTATTATACTAAGACAATCCAGTTATAACATCTTTCCAAGATTAACTATCAAAGTGAAATTAGTGAATTATGGATTATACAGTAAAGCAATAAAATAGAGATAACTAAATTTAAGCAGCACAATGAATATAAAACAAGTGGTTAAATATCAAGCCGAGACCTAATCCACTCCACTTGGTGATCACCTTCCACCAAGTAGTTTATATAAATAAACTTTGATCCACACCTTGGATCGGGGTTTACAACAATACTCAGACTATCCAGGTCCTTATACCTCTACCACAATTCTACATGGGAAAGAAAAAACAACAGCACACAGGATATCTAGGTCCTCGGACCTCTACCACAGTTCAATGTGGGATACACAGAGGTATAAAGAGTTTGGTGTGAGGATTTCAGTATCCTCTAGTTCAGCTTAGGAGTCAGGGTGTTTCCAAACAGACAGAAGCACACACTACTCCTAATGTAAGGAAAAGAATGATCACAACAAAGCAAGAATATAGAGATGAGTTTAGAATGATCTTGTGTGATGTCAAAAAATATCTAGACTCCTTTGGATTGAATCAGATTAATCTTTGAGTCCTTTTCTAGAAGTTGTGTGAAAAATAGAGTGTTGTGATTCATCTTGTGTTCTTCATGAGGTTCAACAGAGCGAAGATGTTATTTAAGATTCACATATGATTCATGTGTTCAACAATGTCAAGTTTCATGCAGCGTGACTTTCTTTTTTTGACATACTCTAAGTATCTTCTTCGTTATATTTCTCACGACCTTGATTTTAGTTTTTTTATCGCTCACAATGATTATTGGCCACACTTTTCTTTTAACTTGGAATGCATCTGTTGGATCCGAAAGGTTGCATGTATTTTTAACCTCGTACCTCATACTATCTGATGATATGTCTACAAAGAAACATTAATTATGTCAGTGCATTAAAATCATCAAATATGACCGTTAGAAATTACATTTAAAGACGACAAAAATGGTTTAAGAAATGGTGTCACAGTAAGTCATGGAAACGGTGTCTCCTTCACACGGTTTCTAGATTTATCACAGTGTCTGAGTGTCATGGTGTATCATGGTCACAGTGTCTTGTTCATAGTGTCTGGCTTCACGGTGTCTTGTTCACGGTGTCTGGATTCATGGTGTCTTGTTCACAGTGTATGCTTCACGGTGTCTAGCTTCACGGTGTCTTGTTCACGGTGCCAGAAATACATAGCCAGTGACAGACTCATGGTGTCTTAGACTTTTCAAAGTAATTGTGTTCAGACTTAAATAATGATGATAATAGAAAGGATTAGACTTAAGCATTTTTCAAAGAAGGTATTAGGAGAGTAGATCAAAGATAGTATAAAGTAAGTAAACTGAATATAGAGCAATTAAGATCCTGCATGGCTCTTCTTAAATCATGAGAAAGCTTTAAACATAAATACACATGATTGGATATAATTTATAGGAGTTAGCTAGGTTGAATAAGATTTGTGATCATTAAAACATGATTATTACATGAGGAGTCCAAAAAAACATATAAGGTCAAATAAAGGTATAAATGAATTTAACCCATAGTCTAGTAAATAGTAAAAATGTTTTGAAATACATTTTTAAGAAAACATAGATGTAGATGATAAAGAGGTCCCTGTAGATACTTACGTAAAAACAACCTTGGATAATAAAGAGATTGTGAAATTAACCCTTACCATGTACTTTTACTTAGTTGATGGTATGTTAACCTCCTATATAATAGTTAAAACATTGTTATTAAATTACACAATAACTATATATATGAATATGATATTATATATGATCTTATAATATTACTTTGTTAATAATATTTTAGTAGTATCATCGTTTTGGGTGTTAACTAACTCGTTTTCCTTTATATGCTTGGTTACGTAAGCCATGTTTGTTATTCATAGAATGTATTTAATTCATATACAAATTGATATAATGTTCATAAACATTATTTTTAATCATAAAATGAAAATTATTCTTGAATGGTTACGATGGGGAAATGAATCTCATTGCGTTTGTGGAGACGGTAATCCGTACGTACGCACGGGCAAAAATATCATTGATTGTGAAATCATATATAATTGGATGTTATATCATATATAAAGAATCATTAACATGTTTTCAGAAAAAGTACCAAAAATTCACCCTAAGCTAATTTCGATATTCTGAATAAAAAAATGAAGTTCATTTTGAAAAATAAAATTTATAAAAATTCCAAAAGTGGGTATTACTATTCATAACGGCTAGTTTGATTTGTCACGGTGTGTTAGAATCTCGAAGTTGCGTATAATAAAGCTATTGCATTATTCAAAGGAAAACGTACCATGGAAACTTGGGGTGTTACATTCCTCCCTCCAAATAATTTCATCCTCAAAATTTATAGAGTAGTACCGCACAAAAACATTCGGGTGGTTTTTCATCATAAGTTTCTCTAGTTCCCATGTTGCCTCTTCCATCTTATAGTTTCTCCATAGAACTTTTACCAGACGAGTCATCTGGTTTCTTAACACTTGTTATATGGTTTCAAGAATCTTGACAGACTCTTCACAATAAGACAAATCAGGTTCAAGTTCAATTTCCTCATCAGTGAGTACATGCGTTGTGTCAGGCATGTATTTTCTCAATAGTAATACGTGGAACACATCATGAACTTTGGAGAGACTTGGTGGAATCACCAAACGACAAGCTACAACCCCAATTGTTTCTAGAATTTCAAAAGGTCTGATGTACCTGTGACTTAATTTACCCTTCTTACCGAATCATATAGTTCCCTTCCATGGAGATACCTTCAAGAAAACATGATCTCCTACCTTAAATTCCAAATCCTTCCTCCAGTTATCGATATAGCTCTTCTACCTAATTTTTTCTTCTTTTATGTGGGTTTGGATAACCTTCACCTTTTCCTTCATTTCCTCAACATGTTGTGGGCCTATGAGTTTTCTTTCACCAACATCAGCACAAAAAGTTACTGTGCGATGTCTCTTTCCATATAATGCTTCATATGGTGGCATCTGAATACCTGAATGGAAGATATTGTTATAGGAAAATTCTAAAAGAGGTAAATATTGGTCCCACATACCTTGAAAGTCAAGTGAGAAAGATCTCAACATGTCTTCTGAGGTTTGAATAGTCCATTCTGATTTTACATTAGTTTGAAGGTGGTAGGTAGTGCTCAAACAAAGTTTAGTATCCAGGGATTTCTGAAGACTTATCCAGGATCTTGATGTAAAATGGGGATCACAATCAGAAAAAATCAATAGGGGAACTCCATGAATTCTTACAACTCCATTAATATACAGCCTTGCTAAACATTCAAGTGGTAAATCTTCTCTTATAGAAAGAAAATGTGTTGACTTTGTAAGAAGATCAACAATGACCCATATTACATCATTCCTTCTAGGATTATTTGGTAGCCCCATGAAAAAGTCCATCATAATATTATCCCATTTCCACTCAGGTATGGGAAGAGGTTTCATGACTCCTCTAGGATGTTTCCTTCCAGCATTCACTTGTTGAAAAACCATACACCTCGACACAAAATTAGTAATCTCTATCTTCATGTTGTAACACAAAAAATTTTCTTTCAAATCTCCATACATCTTGGTGCTCCCAAGGTGTATAGAAAAATTAGAGCTATGACCATCATCCAAAAATTCCTTTTTTAGATCAGGTATGTTAGGAACACAAATTCTCTTCCCAAATTTCAAAATTCCATCTTCATATATGAAGTCACTCAATCTACCATCATTCACAGCTTTAATATTCTCTTGAAACTCCTCATCATCAGTCTGAGAACTAATTATATTTTCTAGTAAAGATGTTTTGGCAACCATTTGAAAAAGTATTGATGTTTCACATTCCAGGGTTATTCCCATATCCATATTTATTAGATCCATGAAAATATGACCCCTTTAAACTCTCATCTTGTTTAAAACTCCAGGATCCTTTCTACTCAAAGCATCTACCACCTTATTTTCCTTCCCCGGGTGGTAGTGTATAGTGAAATCATAATCGTTGAGTAGTTCAATCCATATTCTTTGCTTCATATTGAGTTCTTTTTGTGAGAAAATATACTTCAAACTCTTGTGATCAGTATAAATCTCACATTTTTCACCATAGAGATAGTGTCTCAATATCTTCAGAGAGAATATTATAGATGCTAACTCAAGATCATGAGTGGGATAGTTTTTTTCATGAATTTTTAGCTGTTGTGATGCATAGGCAATAACTTTATCATTTTGTATAAGGACACAACCAAGTCCTTTCTTTGAAGAATCATTATAAATAACCAAACCATCATTCCCAGATGGTAGAGTCATGATAGGAGAGTTGACTAATATTATCTTCAGTTATTCGAAACATTCTTCACATTATTTTTTCCAAACAAATTTAACCCCTTTACGCGTGAGATTGGTTAATGGGTTAGCCAACCGGAAACAATTCTGGACGAAACATCGATAATAACCTGCTAAACCAAAAAAACTGTGTACCTCAGTTATACTCATTGGTGCTGACCATTCTTGGATTGCCTTGGCCTTTGAAGGATCAACATAGATTCCATCCTTAGAGAAAATATGTCCAAGAAAATAAATCTCTTGAATCCAGAATTCACACTTGCAAAATTTCCCATATAATTCATTTCTTCTAAGAGTCTTTATAATAATGTGCATGCGATTTTCATGAACTTCATATCATATGAAGTATACCAAGATATCATCAATAAATACCACTAAAAATTCATCAATATATTCCTTGAAAACTCTATTCATTAGATCCATGAAGATAGAGGGTGAATTAGTCAATTCAAAAGGCATTACTATAAACCCATAATGCCCGTACCTGGTTCAAAATACTGTTTTTCGAATTTCTTCCTTCTTCACATACAACTGATGATATCTAGGTCGAAGTTCAATATTTGAAAAATATTGAGCTCCTTGAAGTTGATTGAATAAATCATCAATGCAAGGTATGGGATACTTGTTCTTTATTGTTATAGAATTGATCTAACTGTAGTCAATGCACAACCTCATAGATCCGTATTTCTTCTTAACAAAAAGGACAGGGGATCCCCATGGAGAAACACTAGGGTGAATAAATCCCTTATTACTCAATTACTCTAGTTGTTTCTTTAGTTCCACTAATTTCACAGTGGCCATTATATAAGGGGTCTTCAATATGGGCCTTGAACCAGAAATTAAATCAATGGAAAACTCAATTTCTTATTCTGGAGGATGTCCAGGTAAATCCTCTGGAAGCACATCAACATATTCTTGCACAATTGGTACATCCTCTATTTGAACATTATTTTCCTCACCCATAATTATTTCATTCTCATCCTCCCCAATAATTGAATTTAGTAGAGCTACTGAGGGTAGATCTAGATAATAATCAGATGGTGGCATTTCTGCTCTAGAGATAAGGTACTCCTTATCATCATTGAGAATTGTAACCTCCTTCTTCTTAAAATAAATTTTTTCATCATGGTCCGAAAGTCAATCCATACCGAGGATTATATCAAATTCATTCATGGTTATGATGATTATATCAACAAATAAATATCATTTATATGCCTTAATGGGGAATGATTCACAAAACTTTGTTGCAACGATACTTCCCTTAGGAGTTTTGACTGACAACTCCCTTGTTAAATCAAATTGGAAATATTTAATTTTCTTAGCAAACTGGGAAGATATGAAATAATGTGATGGTCCAAAATCAAATAAATCATTGGATAAACTTTAGGAAACCATTAAATTACATACCACCACGTCTTTTGGAGATTCAACCTCAGTATTAGTGATTATATAAGCTTTACCTTGATCCCTTGGCCTATTCTAAGGTAAGTTTCTCTGACGCTTAGGACATTCATTTTCATAATGTCCCATCTCCCTGCAATTATAGCATTGAACATTGGTTGCTTCTTTCTTCCCCTTACAATCACTAGCATATGGCATTTATATCCACATTTGTAGTGTACTACTTTTCCTTTTAGATAGGTACTATGGTGCTTCCTTCCATAATTATCAGAGTGTGGAAATTCAACTCTTACCTTCTTCACTGTTTCTTTATTTCTTTTCCCATAGTTTTCAGTAGATCTATTCTTCTCTTGCTTTTCTTTAAAGTTTTAATACTTAGAGAATTCCTTTTCTGTCTTGATAGCACATGAGACAATATTGTCATATGATGAGAAGGATTGTAAGACTAATTCACGATAGATAAATGGTTTTAAACCATCAAATAAATGATCACTATTACTTCTTGGGTTATGTATATAATTTGCAGCATGCCTTTCTAACCATGTAAAGTTAGCTTCATACTTTGCGACATTCTCATACTCCTTTTGTCTCATACTCAGAAATTGTCTTTATATATCCACTCGATAGTCACGAGGAAAGTATTTTTCTAATAAAATCTCTTTAAACTCCCTCCATTCCATACTTGATACTTCTTCATCCTTCTTTGTGTTTTGAATTAATGACTACTATTGATATGCATCTTTGGTGAGGTGATAAATTTCCATGACAACTTTTTCCCTTTCGCTACTCCCCAAAGCATAAAATATTTTTTTTAAGGAATTTATCCATTGTTCAGTTACAAATGGATTTGTATACCCATTGAATGTTGGTGGTTGTTGCCTCATGAAGTGATCTGACATCGATCCTCTGTGTTTTGGATCAGGGTGCTCCATATGGGTAAGGTTATTATTCATAACCTGTGTGAGTTGTCCCAGTATGGTGATAAGCTGATCAACACCAGTAACATCACAAGATCCGCTATAATTATCTTGAGTGGGAGGTAAATCCCTACATAGATTATGTGCATTGATACCGTTTCTATTCCTTCAACTAGGTTCCATTTCTAAACAATGTCATTTAGTAGATTAGTTTATGAACCTCAATACATAATTTTGAACTTGTAAAACACTTAACAAAAATTGAATAGTTTATGGATATAATCCATAATCATAAAAAATGTTTTCTTTGAGGAAGTATATACTCATAAACCCTTCATAATGGTTTGTAAAGAAAATGAGAATTATCCTAAGCATATCCCCTGAGAGTGTCATAACCAAGAGTGCATCAAGGTCCGTTGTCGTGCACCATTTCCCATTCGAGTCTAGCTCAAAGTGGTGTTTTCGGGTTTTACCCCTTGGTACATCTGTGTGAGAGCCTCCTTTACCTTTTCATATCTAGACAAGGATGTATTTCTTGGAAAACTCACAAAATCTCTATGATACCAAAATTATAGGACGTTCTTCTATATTAAGCCTCAAAGTCTATCTTAGGTAAGTGTTCTCTAATCAGAGTTTTTCTAAATATAGTTTCCAAGTTTTGTAATAAAATTCCTCTGATAATAACTGTAACGCCTCGACCCCTGTCACCCAAAGTCGGTGCATCATTACATAACATTGGCATGATACAAGGAATCATATCCCTAAAGACCAATCAATTTAGTATTATTGGAAACAAGATACATACATAAGTTCAACATTACAACTTGAAAAGAAATAAAACACTAATTTGTTCCATCAGAAAAATCCAAGTATCCTAGATTATTCTTGCAAGTCACTCATAACTAACTTCTTCATATCTTGAGAAAATGAAACATAATAAAGGGTTGATCTCAAATGCTCAGTAAGGGTAAGCAATACAGTGGAAGATAACATAAAAATTAGGCATGATTAATAATTAAAAACACATGGATTTACAAATAATAAACATGAAAAATTTATGGAACGAATATGAGTTGAGTAAATAATTCCATAATAAAACATAGTCATGGGTATTCTACTAGTCGAATAACCACATGAACCATCAATATTATTTTCATAATGAGGGAATGTATAATGTCAGAAATTCTGAAACATCTTGTCAAGGCCTCGACCAAGAAGTATAAAAATGATTTAGGCCTTATCCAAAACCATATATCAAATTAGGAAAGGCCTCATCCAATTCCATGTAAAATTGTCTCATGAGACCTACTGATGCATTGAGGAGATATAGCAGGCTCCACCCGTCACATACTAAGTCCATTACATTCCTCATATGAAACGGTTGAAGCATAATATAAACATTAGTATTAAAAATAGAATAAAAAATGTCAATAATTTAACCATTAACCATGAATGATATAAAAATAAATCATCCACAGTAAATCATATCAGAAAAACTTAAATAAAATATGGAATATTTGTATCATAATAAATCAACTTCAAACAAGTGTAAAATTTATCAAAGGATGTTGACATAGAGGGAATGAAAACTATTTGAAAGAAATAAATCTTTATATTTTGAAACCATTTAAGAGTCATATAATTATAAAAGGAAACATTTATTTTGGAAATATTCTTATAATATTGTAAGGTAAGCTTCAATGATGTTATAATGGTTGAAAATAGCCACACCTGCCGTATAAGTTAAAAAAACATTCTTACCTTAATTTTTTCGAAAATGTCATAAAGTACCTTGTTTGGAAAATGACGGAAAGATTAATTTCAAAACATATAAGGTCAAATAAGGGTATAAATTAATTTATCCCATAGTCTAGTAAATAGTAAAAATGTTTTGAAATACATTTTTAAGAAAACACGGATGTGGATGATAAAGAAGTCCTAGTAGATACTTACATAAAAACAACCTCGAATAATAAAGAGATTGTGAAATTAACCCTTAACATGTACTTTTTATTAGTCATTGGTATGTTAAACTACTGTATAATTGTTAAAAAAATGTTATTAAATTATACAAGAACAATATACATAAATATTATATCATATATGATCTCATACTATTGCTTTATTGATAATATTTTAGTAGTATCATCGTTTTGGGTGTTAACTAACTCGTTTTCCTTTATATGCTTGGTTACATAAGACATGTTTGTCATGGATAAGTTGTATTTGATTCATATACAAAATGATATTATGTTCATAAACATTATTTTTAATCATAAAATGAAAATTATTCTTGAATGGTTATGATGGGGAAATGAATCTCATTGCGTTCATGGAGACGGTAATTCGTACGTATGCACAAGCGACAATATCATTGATGGATAAATCATATATAATTGGATGGTATATAATATATAAAGAGTCATTAAAATGCTATATTTTTTATTTAAATCAGTTATACTCATTATTATACCCATCCAAATAATTAAGTGTTAGAATAACAAACTACACCACGACGTGGAGACGGTAATCCGTACGTACACACATATGGTGACTTTGTCATTAATATGATGGATATAATAATGAATATGGTTGTGAAATTTTTATAATAATATCACAGTATATACAAGATACAAGATTTATTATTTTATAATGTAAACAACAAAGAAAAAGGAAGTGGAAGAAGAAAATAACTTGAAAGAGGTGATGAAATATTCACCTCTTCTTCGGGTTCTTCCTTTTGATTTGATCCAAAGGGCTCCTTAAGTTGGCATTATGACCCAAGGAAGGACTCTAGGATAAAGGGAGGAAAGTTGGAAGGATATTTGGGCAGGTTTTTATTGAGACAAAAGTCTTTTGGGGTGTGAAATTAATAGAAGAGGAAGTTCCCTTTTATAAGAAAGGGGAGGGTCACTTTAGGAAAATCTTGAAATAGTATTTTATAATAAAATAATTTTAGGTTTATAATGGATCCAAAATGAATTATTTATAGGATAAGGTGTTTATGGGTCGAAAAACTATCAACCAATAGGTTTTGGACATGTTTCGGTCACCATATTATCCTTATCTTTTAGATTTAACTCTTAGTTAAATAGTTTGATATTTATCATGTCTCTTTGTATTTTTATATTATATGGTTAATAGTCTTACTATAACAAGAAAAGAGAACACCATGTGGTTAATTATAAATATATATAACATTATATAATTATTTTTTCCGAACCTTAGATTTTTAGGAATGTTATATCAATTAATAATATAGTATTTGTTTTATAAACTCAATTATGTCAATTTTGACACTATTTAGTATTTGATTTTTTTGGAATCCATAAAAATTTTATTACTTCGAATAAAATTTATTCAAGCAACCATAACATGTCATATTAACCTATAAAATTAGTTTAATTTATCATAAGTCTCAATTTACATTTATTGGGATATTTATGATATCAATTATTTTAATATTTCATTATTAAGGTAATTACTGTATCATCATTGTGTCATAAATAAATTATATTATTTAATGTCAAAAAATTATAAATAAAATACCATTATTTATTAAATAGTTTTACCTTTATATTTAATATTTATAGTCTAATATATCAATTATATAATACAATATAAAATCTTTTTACTAAAAGATACATGCTTTTGTTATTTTTTCCTTTAATTTAGATTAATTAATGTAAAATGTTATTATCACTCCCATGTGGCTCTATGGGGTCCCAAGATCGACCCAAGGATTCCCATGGTCGAAAATGTGTCAAAAAAAAGAAGAATAAAACATGTTAGGGTAATTTAATATTATTATAACATTATTTTTTTACCCTTATTTACTGGATTTACATTTTAACCATGGTAAATAAAATATTTACCGAAGTAATTATTCAAAATGTATAAAAATAAAATTTATCTATTTACACAATTTTTACCTCCTGATTACAAATATGGAATCCATTTTTCCAAATTCAAAACACAAAAGTGGCAGAAATTAATTTAAAATTAATTCATGTTGTCAAAACAAAAAGCGTGTTTTTAAGAAATAATAACTATCAAAAGATCAACCCTTGTTTATATTTAGTTTAAATGTGAAATTACAAAAAATGACCTAAATTATATTAAATGGTAAAAATATAATATAATTATACTTTAAAACCACTCAAATGTATAATTAAACAATATAAATTATTTCGATTAAAAAAGTTATTTTTAATTAAAATTTAGTACTATTCATCAAAATTGAAAGTTTTTAGCAATGTAACAAAAATTCACCCTAAAATAATTTCAATATTCCGAGTTAAACAATTAATTCCATTTTGAAAAATAAAATTTATAAAATTTCAAAAAGTGGAAATTTCTATTCATACTGGAAAGTTTGATTAGTCGCGGTGTGTTAGAATCTCGAAGTTGCATACAATGCAAACTATTGCATTATTCAAATGGAAATGTGCCGTGGAAACTTTTGGTGTTACATTATTTTAATGTTAAAACATATATTGGGAGAAAATATTGTTTATAGTATTTTATTCCACCACTATTGGGTCATTATGATGTCATAAAACACATTATATATTTAAACGGTATTTAATTTTTACCAAAAAATTCGACTGTCTAAAAAAATTATGAAAAATTCACCATTGCATAATTTTGACTTCCTAATTCCAAAAATAATATTTGTTTTGTCTAAATAATTTTTAAAATATGTGAATTTTTACATTTAAAATAAAAACTGTCATTTATCGAAAATTCATGGGTTTTGACAAAAACAACTTTTAAACCTTAATAAAAATTACAATTGCATTCATAAAATTATAAAATAATTTATATTAATAAAAATTACTTTAATAATAATAATAATATTTAATTAAAATATAATTTAATTCAAAAATCCATTTATTCATCTAAATAGATTTCTTAGATTGAATATTAACTAAAAATACTATTTGTGCTTTAAAAACTATTTTCAAAGTAACAATAAAAAAATAATGTATATACTCTATACAAAAATAATGTACATAATATTAGTACTAGGGTCTTGTTACATAACCCCTTAAAACACTCGCATAAGACCTTAGGGTAAAGTGCACGATGATGATAGACTCTTGAGGTGGCTCTAATAACATTACTCGAGTGGTAATCTCTATCAACTTCCACTTCTATTGTAGGCAGTTCCGATCAATCTTGACGTATTCAAGATTGGCTTGGGCTTGGTCAAGAGTGAAGCCTAATGATGCCACCACCTTTCTAAGCTTTGATAAATGAGCTTCGAATGGGATAAGTCTACTAGATGAGGCTATCGTTTCCTTTGAGTAAAATGGATTTGTTAAAGCCCTATATTTATATTAATCATGTGATCACTGTTCAATGACTATATTAACAATGGTCACAATTCTTAACGGTATTTTAAAATCCAAAACATAGAACCAAATAAGTGCATGTGTTTTACATAACCAAAATAAGATATTTAAATAGACTAAGAGGAATTTTCATTAATGAATTTTTGGGTCGTTATAATCTTCCCCCCTTAAGAAATTTCACCCTCAAAATTTACTTTTCCCACACTAAAACAGATGTGGGTAACTCTGCCTCATCACTTCTTCCGATTCCCACATTTCTTATTCAAACTTGTGGTTTTTCCACAAAACCTTGATGAGGGGCCTCATCTTATTTTGTAGAACTTTTTCTCTACGGTCTAAGATCTTCACTGGTTTCTCCTCATAAGAAAGATCGTCCTCTAATTGTACTACCTCTAAAGAGAGTACATGTCAAGGGTCTGATATGTACTTTTTTAAGATGGATACATGAAATACATCATGTACTTTGTCCATGGTAGTTGGAAGTGCTAGTTTATAGGCCACAACCCCAACATGATCAAGAATATCTAAGGGGCCGATGTACCTAGGACTTAACTTCACCTTCTTTCCAAACCTCATGACATTATTCCATGGAGATATGCATAGAAATACCATGTATCCAACTTTTAACTCAAGGTATTGTTGAAGGTTATCTGCATAACTTATTTTTCGACTCTAGGCTACCTTTATATGCTACTGAATGGTTTTTACCTTCCCCACCATTTCTTCTACCATTTAGGGTCCAAGCATCTTATGCTCACCAAATTCATCCAAAAATGACAATGTTCTGCACCTCTTCCCATATAGGGCTTCATAAGGTTCCATTCAGATGCTTGAGTGGAAACTATTATTATAAGATAATTCAACAAGAGGAAGATGTTGGTCCCATCCCCCTTTAAAGTCCATTGAACATGATCCTAACATATCTTCCAATTTTTGAATAGTTCACTTAGATTGGTCATCAGTTTGAGGATGATAGGCCATACTAAAGTTCAGTTCAGTATCCCGAGCATGTTAAAGAGTCTTTCAAAATTTAGAGGTGAATCTTGGATCCTGATTTGATATAATAGATATTGGTACACCATGAATCATTACCACTTCTCTGATATATATCTGTGCCAATTGATCAAATGAGAAATCCTCCCGAATTATAATGAAGTGTGCAGAATTTGTAAAACAATCCATAACAACCTAGATTTCATTGTTACCTTTGGATTTCTTTGGAAGTCCAGTGACAAAGTCCATGGTGATGTTCTCCCATTTCCATGCAGGTATGGGAAATGGTTGCATCATCCCCATATACTTCTGCCTATATGACTTCACTTGCTTTAGAAATATCCCTTTTTATATTATACCACCAATAATGCTCTTGGAGATCTTGATGCATATTTTTGTTTCCTGGGTGAATAGAGAAATTTTAACTATGTGCATCAAACATAAGTTACCTCTTTAGGTCTGAACTTTATGGAACACATAGTATTTTTCCAAATCTCACAATTCCTTCTTCATTAACATTGAAATCTAAGGATTAACCTTTTCTGATAGCTTCCACTTTCTTATAAATTCCCACATCATTCTTTTGAGCATCCTTTAACCTTTCCAAAAGAGATGGTTGATAAATCATTTGTGAAATGATTGATGATGTTCCCTTATTTATGATTCCCATGTCCATCTTCATCAAATAAAAGAATATTGGATCCTTCTAAATTCTCTTAAATGATATAATTGTTGGGTCCTTTCTACTTAGAGCATTCACCACCTTATTTTCTTTACCATGGTGGTAATGGATTGAGCAGTCATAGTCTTTGATCATCTCTAACCAACTTCGTTGGCGCATGTTCAATGCTTTTAGTGTGAATATGTAATTGAGGATTTTGTGGTCCATATATATTTGACACTTCTCCCCAAAGAGATAATACTACCAAATTTTTAAAGATAATATAACTATATCCAACTCTAAATCATGTGTTGGATAATTCTTCTCATGAACTTTCAATTTCCTTGAAGAATAAGAATTTTTTTTATCATTTTACATCAACACATAGCCCAATCCCTTCTTTGAATCATTACTGAATACCACAAAAAGTTCTTCACTTATGGGTAAAGTGAGCACGGGTGTAGTGAAAAGCATCATTTTCAACTCCTTGAAGCTTTCTTCGCATTCATCACTCCAAGAAAACTTTACTCCCTTCCGAGTTATCTTGGTAAGAGGGTTGGAAAATTGTGATAAATTTCTCCCAAATCATCGATAATATCCAGCTAACCCCAAAAATCTATGGATATCTATTTCCAATGTTAGCCTCGTCCATCCCTCTATTGAAGCTTTCATGGAGGGATCCACAGATATCCCATTGCTTGTGATGATATGGCCCAATAATGAGACCTCCTTCAACCAGAACCCACACTTGCTATACTTTTCATAGAGCTTCTCCTTTCATAAGGTCTATAGTACAATTATTATATGCTCCTCATGATTCTCCTTGGTTTTGAGTATATAGAATATCATCTATAAAGACTACCAAAAATATTTCAAGGTAATCTCAAAAGACTCTATTCATAAAGTCCATGAAGATTTCTAGAGCATTAGTGAGTCAAAAAGGCATTACTATGAATTCATAGTGCCCGTATCTTGTACGAAAAGTAGTGTTGGGGATATCTTCCTTCTTCAACCTTACTTGATAATATCCCGACTACAAATATACCTGGGAGAAGTATTGTGCTCCACATAGCTGATAGAACAATTCATCAATTCATGAGAGAGGATACTTGTTATTTATCGTGATTTTGTTAAGATCACGATAATTGATGAAAACACAAATTGAACCATCCTTCTTCTTGACTAAGATGTCTGGTGCACCGCATGGTGAAGGACTTGGGAATATAAATCCTTTATCTAGATTCTTATGTAGTTGTTTCTTCAGCTCCTCAAGATCCATAATAGCCATTCTATGAAGAGTCTTGGATATTTTTAATGCCCAAGGTATAAGATCAATTGAGAATTCAACATCTTATTTAGGAGGAAGACCAGACCATTCCTCGGGAAACACTTCAGTGAATTCCCTCACAATAGTAATGTCTTCAAGGATGATTTCCTCCTTAGACTCAATCATCTGAGCCAGATAAGAATTCTCATAGGGTAGTAATATCCACATTTGAGATGATGGAGCTCAATAAGATTCATCTTTCTCCTTTCACTTGTATATAATCAGGGGTATATTCTCCACATAGAGAGTGATTTCCCTCTCACGGAAATTTAGGTTGGCTCTCTATAGGGAAATCCAATCCATGACAAGAATTGCATCAAATTCTACCAGAGTTAGTATGATGAGGTTCTCTAAGAAGTTCAATCCACAAATTATGGTAGGGGAGGAGTTATATTCATGGGATGCAATGATTTCCCCATTTTCCGTTGTCACTGAAATCTTTACTTCCATGATTTGTGGTGGTGTTGGGATTGTTCTACTAAACTTTTGGGATATAAAAGAATGCATAGAACCTGAATCAAAAAGTACATTCACTATTCTTGAATGAATAACTCGTGTACCTGTCACCACTTCATTTTCGGGGTTCACTTCAGTGGTAGTGATGGAAAAATCTCTCCCTTTATTCCTTGGAGGTTGTTAGTTGCCTCTTAAATCCCTTGGCTTAGGGAAATTATTTAAAAGATGCACGGGTTCCTTGCAATTGAAGTAATGGACAACGTGTTGAGAGTTGAACGAAGCATTCCACTCCCCTGTCACAGCTGTGGGTTTTTCTTGTCGGTAGTTAACAGCTAGGTGTCCTTCTCTTCCACACCTAAAGCATTTCCTCATCCCCTTTAAGCAATTTCCGGGGTGTTTCTTTCTGCACCATTGGCAAGTGGGGTACTGGATCTTCTTACCACCATTGGATTTATCCATCGGACCACTATAATTGAAATCCACCTTACGCTTCTTATCCACATGATATCCCTGAGATTCAACAATCTCCATTTCGACCTTGAGGGAACATCAGACAATTTCCTCATAGTAGTCAAATTCATGGATCACTAGCGCTTTCTGCAGGCTAGGTTTTAGCACACCAAAGAAGTATTCAACCTTGCATTCAGGGGTAAAGATAAAGTTGGAGGCATATTGTGAAATCCTTGTGAAGTTTTCCTCATACGCACTAATGGATTCGTCGTCTTTTTTCTTGAGAGCAAGGACGTCCCTTTCCATCTTAAGTTAGAGGGTGCGCAAAAAATATTTATCAAAAAACATCTTCTGAAAATCCATCCATTCCAATGCCTTGATATCCTCCTCAGGCTTCATATTTTTGATCAATGTACACCATTGATAATCTTCACCCTCCATATGATAAGCAACTAAGAGAAACTTATTTTGCTCAGAACATTGAAGGATGGAGAATATATTTTCAATGAAGTTGATCCATTGTTCGACGATTGAGGGATCAGATGATCTATTAAAAGTAAGAGGCCTTTGTCTCATGAATCTCTCAATAGTAACTTGTTCTTTATTAGGGTGGGGTTGAATATTCCTCTTGACCCATGTTTCTATTCAAATCTTGAGTTAACTGAGAGAGAATAATGACAATGTTTGTGATTCCTGCTCTCATCGGATTGGGCATCTCATTAGCATAGTCATCACATTGATATTCACATCAGTTGTTTTCCTGAGACCTCCTATTACCGGCCATTGTCTAGAATAATAGGAAAGTTATGGGTAACACATAAAGGGTAATCCAAGGGAAAAATAGATGGCTTATAAATAGAATTTATTTTCTTAACTTATGAATCTATAGGTTTTAATCTATGTTATCCATGATATACTTTCTAACATATATTCTTAGGGGATTTTTTAATTCCCTTAATAATGCTTCAAACTAAGTTTGTGAATTTACAAATGCATATCACTTAGGAGTTTCATAACCAAGAGTGAATCAAGGTCCGTTGTTGTGTACCAAGATACCCCCGGTCAAGCCCGAAACTCCTTGTCGGGGGTTTCACCCCTAGGTACATCTGTTCCAGAACCGCCTCTACTTGCTCGTATCCAGACAGGGATGTATTTTCTTGATAAACCACTTACTCAATACCAAACAAAACTTAGGAATGTTTTTATTATACTTAGTCTTGTCTCTAATACTTCACTGGGGTTTTCTAATCCTAATACCAAAAATAAATAAATGTATCCTTTGATACCAACTATAACAAACTTGTTCTTTATTACATACTTAAACATGATTTATTACATAAAACCATCACTTTATTAAACATATAAGATCAATAGGTCTAGTTTATTTGGGTCTTAAGAAAATTACATAACAACTTAAAGCATACAAAACAATATCTTATTGAAAACTTCCTTTACAAGACCACTACATTCCCTTGTACTTAACATTGCATAAGATAACCTGATAACATGCATAAGAAAAGGGTGAGCTATAAAGCCCAGTAAGGGAATAAACATGGAATTACATTTGAAATATAATACATGTTATAAAATAGGCATATCAATGGATCATAATAGAAACATGAATATAAAGGCATGATAAAGCATGATAAACCTAAAATTAGCATGAGCCAAGGCTCATTGCACATGGAGCATGAGTAAACCCTCATTGCACATGAAGCATGAGTAAAAACTCATTGCACTTGAATTATCATGAGTCTACACCCATTTCACATGTCGTATCATGACACTATACTTTACCTAATGCATTGGAGTGCTATTAGGGTTCACCCTTTCTTAAACATTTCATTTCATGCATAAGTGTGCCACATGGATCATAAAACATGGATTCATTAAACATCATCATTTATTCTATGATAAAGGAATGTGTAATTCATACATGAAAATATATAATAAATAAGTAAATGTTTATAAAGGTGAATACACTTTATAAATAAATGGGCATGGTATTCACTTCACAATGACTTTGGCAAGAAAAAATGTGGTGCAATTTCGACAGCATAATGATGTGACAGAAGAATTCATAAAAAAATGGTTGATGAGAGAGAAATGGGTTTATCATAATATGTACATGAAATTTAAAGTAATGGGGGTCATATAGATACATGTCCCAACAAATGTAATGAAATTTAGATATGTAATACAAAAGAATTTCTTGAATGTAAATGAGGTGAGAGAAATTCCTTACGGAATTTCAGTATGGTAACAGGTGTACATGAGAGGAATTAATGTGAGATAAAAGGGATATCTAATCATTAAAACATAAATTATAAAGTATGGGGGAGGTGAAAAATCATACCCTAACATTTATAATTGAAAATAAAAGGTCATAACAATATTAAGAAGCTTGGATAAAAAGAGAAAGGTAGGAATCCCTTACTTGGAAGTGTGATCCCAAAGGATTGGGAGAGGCTTGTGAGAGGCTTCTTGGGAGCTTGGGGTTCCTTGGGAGGATTTTAGAGAGAATAAAAAAGAGTTTGGACGAACTCCAAAGGATTTTAGTGAAGAGGAAGTTGGAGATTGGGTGGGTTTATATAGGAAAGGAGAGGGAATTCTGTATTATCTAGATTTGGGACACCACACATTAAACTAATCAAAAACACAAACTACCCCATGGTTTTTCCCATGGTTTCTGCAAAATAGGAGTGGAAAACAACATTTTATAAAGTAAATGTACTAAATTCTTAAAATAATAGTGTTTCTTATGTGGATGTGAGTCACACACTAAAGGAAAACAATTTAAAAAGACAAAATGTTTTATAAGCCTTGAAGGGTCTACTAAGGATTTTTAAAATAAATAAATAAACCCAAAATCACATTATTTTAATGGTAAAACATATATTGTCCAAACATAATGTTTATATTATTTTATTACATCACTATTTTTCATTATGATGTCATAAAACACATTATATATTTAAACATATTTTAATTTTTACCCAAAAATTCGACTGTCTCAGAAAATTATGAAAAATTCACCGTTGGATAATTTCGACTTCCTGATTCCAAAAATAATATTTATTTTATCTAAATAATTATCTAAATATGTGAATTTTTAATTTTAAAATAAAAACCGACATTTATAAAAAATTCATGGGTTTCGACAAAAACACCTTTCAAACATTAATAAAAATTACAATTGCATTCATAAAATTATAAGATCATTTATATTTAATAAAAAGTAATTTAATAATAATAATAATACATATATTTTATTAAAATATTATTTAATTCAAAAATTTATTAATTTATCAAAATATATTTCTTAGTTTGAATATTAAATAAAAATACTATTTGTGCTTTTAAAAACTATTTACAAAGAAACAATAAAAAATGCATATTCTCTATACAAGAATAATGTTCACAATCATAGTACTAGGGTATTGTTACATAACCCCTTAAAACAACCACATAAGACCTTAGGGTAGGGAGCATGATGGTGACAGACTCTTGGGGTGGCTCGGATAACATTGCTCGAGTGGTAATCTCTATCAGCTTCCACTTCTCTAGTAGGCAGTTCAGCTCGAGCTTGACGTATTCAATCTTAGCTTGGGCTTAGTAAAGAGTGAAGCCCAATGACGTCGCCTCCTTTCTAAGATCTGATAAATGAGATTCATATGGGGAAAGTCTACTGGATGAGGCCATCACTTCCATTGAGTAAAATGGATTTGTTAAAGCCCTATATTTATACTAATCATGTGATCACTGTTCAATGACTATATTAACAACGATCACAATTCTTAACGGTATTTTAAAATTCAAAACATAGAACCAAATAAGTGCACATGTTTTACATAACTATAAGAAAACATTTAAATAGACCAAGAGTAAATTTCATAAATTATTTTTTAGGTCGTTACACAAAGATTTAAAAATATGAACATCATATTTGATAGCATATATGACACGCAAACCTTAGCTTAAAAGAGAATGTAACACCCAAAGACTTTACAATATATTTATTTTTAAATAAATTTAATCTCTTTAATAGCTATAGATTCATGCAATGTCTGGTTTAAGCGAAACACAATTCTCTATTAGAAAAACTATATTTTTCTAAATGGCGGTTTTGTTTCACTTTGAACACGTATTTTAAAATTAATTTATTCAAATTTTATATTCATTTAAAAATTAAATTCATTTTTTAAATTTATAAGAAAAAAATATTTTAGATTTAATTATTAATAATTTTATGAAAAGAATAATTTTTCAATGAATAGTGAAAAATATTGGTTTTTATTAAAAGCAACCTTTTCGTTTAAATAATTTAAAGGTTCCATTTTAAATTAAAATTATTTTAAAAGTAAAATTTGTTTAATTATGTTATAATAAATACAGTTTCTTTTAGTGTAATTAATTTAATTTTTAATTTTTATATTAAAACATTCTATACTTATGACAATTTTCTCTTTGGAAAATTACTTTTTCATCGCATCTACGGGATTAATTTTAAATTAAAACATCTAAATTCCATGAATTGAATTTGATAAAATTGATTCAATATTTTGAATAATCATAATTAATATATGTTAATAAGTTAAAATTAAATTTTTATCATAATAACTAGTAAAAAAAATTAATTAAAAAAATAATTAAAAAAATAAATAAAAAAAATTAATTAAAAAATTAGGTTAACAAATTAATTAACACGGTTAAGGTTAAAATGTGGGTTTTCGAGTTACATGATCTTATGTTAAAAATATATTTCCACACATATAGATTTTTTATTTGATAAATTAGGTTTAATATTTAGAATCACTGGGTCTAAATTATCTAAAAATGATGTTTTTATTTTAGGATTAATGGAAAAATTACCTAGGTTAAAAAAACTAGTTACCATAGTGAAAATTAAAATGGTAAAAATGAGTAAACTTAAAGGATATGGAATAAAAAACTTGAAAATTTATTTATCTTATGTGGTGTAGGTCTTGTTCAACCTTAAATTCACTCTACATAATTATTTATCAATTTTGGAGGCATTTGGGTGAGAGTGACTTCCTATTATTGAATAGTTTTGGGTATTTAGAAAAATAAAACTCCTCTTAAATTATAAAATGGCACTCACTCAGCTCACTTATTCACACATATTATAACGGCCCAACATTAAACATTACATAATATAGAGTTTTATTCAAAAATTTACTTTCTTTCTCTTTGAGTATCTTTTTAGGTCTAGAGTTTTAGAGAATTAGGCCATAACCTATACATTACAAAACCATATAATTCAAAGGGGACACTTCTGATTAATATCTATTTTCCCATAACATAAAACTTTTAAAACAAAAAATTATTTATTTTCATGAAAATTATTCACAACATTTAACTTGACCTCTTACTTTCCCTTTCCCATCCTTAAATCCTACGAAAAACATTTTAAAAATTTAGGATGATTAGAAAAATCTTGGTAATGAACATAAAAAATAACAAAATCATTAGTCTAGTGAAAGACATGAAAACCCTTGAAAAAAATTTCTTATAAACATATCATTTTAACTATAAATGGAAATATCATTCGTTTAAAAATATCATTTAATTTACCTTTTAAAAATAAACAATTTACATGAAAACTCATTATCAAGAATAGAAAATTCTTTTAGGTACCTTTTGAAATCATCTCATATAACCCTTATAGAACCCTTAAAAATTAGAATAACTATATGGATAACTTTCAATATAATTATTTGTTGAGAATAATAATTACCCAATGTATTCTAGCGCTATTAGGGTGAACCCATCATTTAAGCTATAATAGGATCAGCTAGTGCGATCTAGGTACACCCATAGTATAAATTTCCCAAGAACAACAACATGAATAAAATATTTCATCATTTTAAAAACTCTTTGAAACTCGTATGTAAATCATTTTTAGATATTAAAATTCAATTTTCTTTCAAAATACCATTTTCAATACACTATTATTTTGAAAAAAAATCAATACCAAAATACCCAATAAAGTGGAAATATAGTTTTTTCATTTAATAAAATATTTAATCTTGCAAAGTAAGTAAGAAATCAAATAAAATTCACAGAAATAAGAAAGGTTGTTTTAGCCTTACTTTAAAAAATGGTCCTTTCATTTTTCATTTTTCAAAACATTCCATTTAAAACATGTAAAAATATTCTGTTCCAAAACCTTTGAAATAAAGTAAAATAGACATAAAATCAACTTTATAAATATTTTATTTCAACATAAAACATTTAAACAATCTTTCTAAAATATGAACATAGGAGAGTAAGAGAGTTTGAAGGAAAAATATAAGATCCCAAATTTATCCTAAGGTATGTTTTGTTTATGTTTCAATTTTATTCCATTATTTTGGTTAAATTAGTGTTTCCCCATGTTCATGAGAAGGATTAGGGGTGTTCTTGGGGTTCAGGGCATGAAAGAGGAGGAAACATGAGCTTTCTATTCATGTTTCATAGTTTGTTCATGGTTGGTGCAAACCATGAAAAACTCCAAAGAAACTATGAGATGGGGTGATTTTTGGACAGTGGCATCCACATGGTTTGCACACAGTTTGGAATACCGTGTGGACCAGTAAATTTTGAAAATTTACAAAAATTCCTCTCTAGGATTTTTAACTCTAACTCAGGATTTTCCTCCTCTCCTCCTCCCATAACCCTAGATATGATCTTAAACAACCCAAACTTCCCAAGCGTGATTATCCTTCGATTCTAGGCCATTATGAGAACTTTTGGTTGTGGATAGAATCCCCAAGTGAGTCTAATCTTATCCTTGTTTCCTTTTATCGACTACGGTTTGTATTCCTCTCCCATATCCATTAGAAGATCTAAAACCCCTCTTTTACAATTAGATCTAGGTCAAGGATTTTAAGGGGGTTTGAATCAGGATATATTGATTCATTTTAGAGTATGTCCATCAATGTATTCAGGATAGTTGGTCTATAAGTTATATCCCATAGTTTCGTTATAGATTTGTGCATGTCCAACATTGTTCTTTGTCACTTATTGTTGTTATTTTGAACCCTTTAGTATGGTTTGGAAAAATGGGTGTGTAAATGATGAATAGAATCCTGCATGGTCCCCATGGGATGTAATAAGGATTATTTGACCCATTTGAGGACATCCATGGGGTGTACCAATATTTACTAGGCCTAGAAATTAGCCAAGTGCTAGGTTGTTGTCTGACAAGTGGAGCCCTTATTGAGTATGTTGATATGGTAATGGCATGTGAAATGGTTAAATATGATTAATGAGAGGAAACAAGGGAATTATTTAATATGATTAGTGTGATAGACATGGGAATGTGAATTGGGATAAATATTCTAAGAAATGTAAATGGAAAATGTGTTAACATGTCATGGAAAGATTTATAATTCCCATGTTGATTGTTGGATTATGATATTTTTATGCATCCGTTGTGTTGGTCGTGGCATGGTTTGTGTGTAATTAATGAATGAATAACCACATGCACATGGCTTAGTGGTGGGATAAAGGACTGAGACTCCTCCCACAGGTTGAGTTGGATTGATGCTCTAACCCCACCCTATAATACATGGGTTGGGGAGTTGACTTGATGCTCTATTCCCCCAATGGTTATATTTGATGGAATTACCTAGACCAAGGCTCTAGGGCAAGTGAGGTTTATTGATTGTGAAATATATTATCCCTCATTAGGTAGAGAATAAGAATTGTATCCCATATTCTTGAGTTGGTTGATTATTCCTAGTCCATTGAACATATGATCAAAGTGAATTAAGGAATGAAAATGGTTTAACCACAAATCATATTTTTTTATTTTATTGAAAATCCACTTTGAGGGTAAGTGAGAACCTACAAAACATCCTCCATCAACAAGTCACACACATACAAAAAAACACATTACATAGTTCAAAGTTCAATACCTAAAATAGAGCTCTTCACCACGACAAGCCCTCCTGTTCCAAAATTCAAAAGAACCATCATCATAGAGAATCCTAGATTTCCTGCTTCGGACTGATCTGCTAGAGAAACCAACGATTGAAACTTCAAAATTAAAAAGGCATTTCTCGGACAATGAACCAACCCACGTAACACATGCAGCATAAATCACATCCCTTCGAAACAACCTCCTCGAGCAGCCCGATGATGCAACCATCGACACCATCCCCAAGCCACAGAACCTTCAACGAAAAGATTCCCCAGGACCCTCCAACAATGTGAAATGGATCTCCCAAAATCATGGAAAACCCAATATTCCACAAAAAATTGAAGCCAACGAAGAAATCCAAATTGAGGAAGAACCTGACCAGACTCCATCCTGTTGATGCCCACCTTTTCCAATTCCATCCTTGTCCCAACACAAGATCCGCCTAAATCCATCAACACATCTCCATACAACTCAAACATCGAACCAGAAATAGAAGAACAGAACATACCACCTACGATAAACCCTCATTAGAAGACAACTAAGGGATTCCAAATTGTCCTTTATTTACTTGTTATTTATTTCATACTACATGAACTACCTATTAGACTAAATATTTTTTAGACACCTTTGGTGGTGGCCTAGTTAGTTTTACTCACACCCTACTTGGGCCACTATTGGGTACCTGACTAGATTTCATGCTTTCAGGTCAAGACAAGGGTAAGGGCCCTATGCTAGGCAGTTGAGTTGGACATGGTACATACAAGGATGAGGTTCTATACTTAGATTTAGAACCATTTGGGGGTTCTATTTTGTTTTTATTTTTGATTTTTTTTCACTTGGAATTAAATCATGAAATGATATATCTACTGTTGTCTATGGTTTGTACCTTATTTGGGAAATGGTTATCTAGGATTTTTCATTGATTTTATTACCTTTTTATATGATTATACTTATTATAGGATGTGGATTACTCTTTTAAGAGGGTATAGTCTCCCCATGAGACTAATTTAGACCCACGCTACTAGCCAGCAACCTATGGTGTATGAAGAGGTGCACTTGAGGTTATGTGATGACCCAAATTGGGGCATCGATTTGTGGATCCTGGGGTAGGGACATTAAAAAGTGGTATCATAGGAGGTATTTTCTATGACATACAATTTGGGAATGGTAGATAGGATGTTAGGAAGGTTTTGGACCTTGGCAGTGAGCTCGTTCCTAGGAGTAGTTAATCCAAGTACGGAGGAAAAAACAAGTCAACCTGGGTAGGAATTGTTGTTCTTATTGTGTATTGTCACATTTGATGATATTTAACCATTGGTTGATACATTTTATGTGTGATGTTATAGTTTTTTGTTATTTTTATTATGGATATAATGACATGAGGTTTCTCATTCATGCATTATTCTAGGAACCTATGTATATATGTGACATGAATCATAGTGGACACACACATGGGATGAGTGTGTAGGACATAGAAGGAAGAATGCATTTGATTTTCATAAAAGTGGAAAATATAGTGTCTAAAAAAGGATACAAAGGGGTAAAAGGGGGAGAAAATTATTAAATAATAATTCAATGATTATGCTTGATAAAGGGTGGTAAGAGAATTAATATGTAATTAAATTAAGTTTTTGTATGAGAATAGTTCTATATGGTGTAGAATGCAAGGCTTGTAACTGTGTGAGTTAGTTATCTTGTGTTACCCATTGTCCTTGGTAGAAATAGAAGAGGGTAGTGTGTTAGGTATGATCGAACCCATTTTATTAGTGTGTACAAAATGGTTTGTTGGTGGATCGTGATGATTCTTCCTTTATATTTGTGAAATATTTATGGTTTGTGTTATAAAGTTCATGTTTGACATTGTAGATAAATGCCACCATGAAGACATGTGTCGGTTGGTAAAAAAGAGGAAATTACTGAGAATGATCCACCAGTAGTGGAGAAAGAGGCTCTGGCTGTTCAATATAACAGGTAAGATAAGTTCAGTGATAAATTTTATCATTTTATATAGATGATGGAATGTGATCTAGGGTGAGTTGCACCAAGTATGTTTGAGCTGAATAGGGAGTTTCAGTTGTAGCACCCTCTGAAATCTATCGAAGAGGGTGGGCCAGTGGTAGAAGAGTTCTGTATAGACTCTATCTAGAAAATCTTTGATCATCTAGAGACTCCCCAGAAAAATTGGGTCAAGTTAGTGACTTATATATTGCGGGGTCAGGCAAAGCGTTGGTGGGATATCCTAGTGGAGACTGAATAGGAAGAGGTCATTCTATGGAGAGGTTTTTAGGAAATGTTTTTGAAACATTCATATCTAGAAACCTTGTGACATGAAAAGGCTACAATGTTTATAATAATGTCTTAGGGGATGATGTTAGTAATGGAGTATGCAGGCCGGTTTATGGACTTGTAATGTTTTTCCCGCTTTAGTGGGAGATGAGGTAGCTATGGAAAGGAACTTTTAGGATGGAATTTGGAATGAGATCAAATCCTAGGTAAATATTTTTTGGTTTAATAGGTTTGCTGAGGAGATGGATCAGGACCTCATCTCCAAATGAAACTTCAAAGAGGCCTCTGGAAGTAGACATGCAGTTCTAGTGGGGTGAACCAGTGGTGCGAATTCTAGTAGTATGAAGTGTCGCTTTGAGAATTTTCACCAAGGAAATGGTGGAAAACACAACTAGAAAAAGGAATTAGTCCCTCCGGTTAGTGACCGACTTTTTTGTTATCAGTGTGGTAGGCCAGGACACATGTGAATTTAGTTCTCTTGACCACCAATTGAGTGTAGATAATGAAAACAAATGGTCCATGTGTAGAGGTGTTGCAAGAATTAATGACATTAAAAAAATGAAGGAGGAAAAAGATCATTTTAGAGTGAAATCAGGTGGTCAATTACCCCTTTATCAAGTAGGTAGTTAGAGATCTATAGGTTATACCACTAGGGGTGGTCAACATGGAATTTCGGGCTAAGACCATCCATACGATAAGGGAAATAAAGTGCATGGTAGTTAGGCTAGAACACAGGGTATAGGGATAGTCCAGCTTCAGGTAGTTCAGTATACACTTGGAGGTGGAGACGCTAGGCTATCTACTGTTTGAGGTATAATTCTTTTAGCCTCCACACTCGCTAGTGCTCTATTTGACACGGGTGCCACACACTCTTTTTTATCTACACAGTTTGTGGTTGTGTTGGTCTAAGCTGTGGAATTGGTATGTGGGGTTATTTTTATTGATACTCCATTGGGGGTGTGAGTTAAAGATATCAGACAGTGTAGAGTTTGTTCTTTAGAGGTTGGCGGTTATCATTTTCCATAAAACCTATTTTTCCTCAAGATGTCAGGTTTTGACCTGATTTTGGGCATGTAAAAGTTAGTGTCATATGAGACCCATATCAATTGTTACCATTGTAGAATGATGTTCACATATTCTGAAGGAGAAAATTATGTGTTTCATGGTGAGTGAGATGTTTGGGCAGGCCACATAGGGCCAATTTTCCAGAAGGTGGGCGAACTCATGGCCCAAGTGGCATACCTTATTTTTTATGATGGAGAAGTGGAGCAATATGTATTTACTCATATTTTGGATCGATTTCCATATGTTTTTTTTTCTGATTATTTCTCAGGACTAACTCCTGAAATGGATGTGGAGTTCACATTTGAGTTGTTGTTAGGGGGAGAACCAGTCTCTATTCCACCATATCGAATGACGCTAACTGAACTCCAAGAACTGAAGGTTCAGCTAGAAGAGTTGGAGTAAAAGGTATTAGTTCGACCTAGTACATCGCCATGGGGATCACCCATGCTATTTTCAAAGAAAGATGACACGTCGTTGAGGCTATGTTTTGATTATAGGAAGTTGAATCATATGAAGGTTAAAAACCAATACCTGCTTCCCAGAATTGATGACATGTTTGACCAACTGAAGGGTTTCTTGGTGTTCTATAAGATTGATATGATATAGGGATACCATTAGTTGAGATTTAGACCTTATGATGTACCAAAGAAAGCTTTTGAAAGAAAGTACGGGTTATATGAATTTTTGGTGATGCCATTTGGACTGACCAATACACCGTATATGTTTATGATATTAATGAATCAGATATTTCACCCATATTTGGATCTGTTTGTGGTTGTATTTGTTGATGACATCTTGGTGTACTCATGAACTCTTGATGATCATTTCAAACATCTTGACATCATCCTAAGTACACTAAGAGAGCATAGGATTTACGCTAAGCTATCAAAATTCTAGTTCTAGATTGATAAAGTACATTTCTTAGGACACATAATTTCTGATTCAGGTGTGTCAGTGGATCTAAAGAAGGTGAAGGTTGTGGTGTATTGGGAGTATCCCAATAATGTTTCTAACATTCAGATTTTTCTAAGTTTTAATGGTTATTACAAGATGTTAATTAGGGATTTATCTCATTTTCAAGCACCGCTAACAGGTTTTACTAATAAGATGTTTATGTTTAAATGGCCAGAGGCATGTGATAATTATTTTCAAGAATTGAAGAAGCAGCTGACTACCACACCAATTCTGATCCTACATGAACTTGGTAAGAATTACACCTAGTTTTGTGATGCATCTGATGTTGGAATTAGGGCAATGTTAATGTAGGATGATCATGTTGTAGCTTTTGGGTCTAGATAGTTTATACCTCAAGATATAAATTACCCTACTCATAACCATGAGCTAGCTGTTGCGGTTTATTCCATAAAGTATTAGAGGAATTACTTACTGCGGGAAAGGTTCATAGTGTAAATTGATCATAAAAGTATTAAGTACATATTCTATAAGAAGGATTTGAATATTTAACAACAAAGGTGGGTTGAGTACCTAAAATCCATCTATTTTAAGTTGTTTTATAGAACAGTGAAAGGTAATAGTGTTGTAGATACTCTGATCTAGAAGACTCAGAATTTGGTGGTTCAGAAATCCTACTCCGAGTGGAGAATAATGGCCATGTTTTTTAAAATGCATCTGTAGGTACATGAAAGACATGAAGAGATGACCCTTGTGTCTATAGAAATTTATTTTGTACTTCTATGCTGGGTCATGGAGAGTTATATAGAGAATCCAAAGTGTTTGTATATAAAATAAAATATTAAAGGCGGGTAGTCACCTTCTGCTGGGATATGGGTGATGATGGAATTGTTTATGCTTAGGGCCATGTTGTGGTGTCGAAAGGTGTACAAGAATATTTGATGCATGGTTCCATGCCTCAAAGTGGGAAGTACATCCTTTTCTAACTAAAATGTATCATGATCTTCATCGACATTATTGGTGGCCCGAAATGAAGAAAGAGGTTATAGGTTTTGTGGTGTGATGCCTTACCTGTCAACAGGTGAAGGCCGAACATAAACTCATAAGAGGGATGTTATAGTCATTGGCCATTCCAGATTGGAATGATGTAATGATGGATTCCATATTGGGTCTTCCAAGGATGCCTTCGAAGAGTGACATAATTTGGTTGATTATGGATCGACCAATTAAGGTGGATCATTTCATGATGATTCAGAAAAATTTCACAATTAATCCACTGGATGAATTATATGTCTAAGAAATAGTGAGGTTTCACGGTGTTCCAAGAACAATAGTTTCATATTGTGATCTGTGTTTCACATCATGCTTCTATCAGAGGTTATAGAGGGAGTTTGGTAATGAGGTGTTTTTGAGTACATCTTATCACCCACATACTAATGAACAGACATATCATAAAATTCAAGTGTTGGAGGGCATGTTGAGAGCTTATGTCATAGATTTCGGTGCTTCATGGGAGAATATTTTATCGCTTCTTGAGTTTTCTTACAATAATATTTTTTAGGCTATGATTCATATGGAAAATTTTGAGACCCTCTATGGGAGGCTGTGTAGATCTCCATTATGTTGGTTAGAAGCCAATGAGTTTGATATGTTAGGTCCGAGTCTCATGCAGGAGATGTTGAAAAAGATTTTATTGATTAAAAAGTGTATTATTATGGCACAAATTATACATAAATCATATGAAGATCGACGTCACAGACCACTCAAATTCAGGGTGGGTAATAGCGTGTTCATTTGGGTGTTTCCAAGGTTGGGTCACTGTCAAATATGAAAACAAAGAAAGTTAGCACCTAGGTATGTGGGCCCATTTGATATTGTTGAGAGGATGGGACCAGTGGAGTACCAATTGTCTCTTCCACAATGGTATAGTGGGATGCACACTGTTTTCCATGTTTCAAAACTCTAAGAGTATCACGTGATCCATATCATGTGATAGAAAATGATGATGTCAAGCTTGAGGCTGATGTGTCTTTTGAGGAGCATCAAGTTCGTATTGTGGATCAGAGTGAGAAGATATTACAGGGAAAGGTTGTACCTTTGGTTTGTGTTCTCTGTCAGCATGGAAACATTCAAGAAGAAACATGGGAGTGAGAATCTGATATGCGGGCCCAATGGCCTGATCTCTTTTCTTTGTAAACTCAATGCTGCTTGGGAAGAGTGACTCAAGGACGGGTCATCATAAGGTGGGGAGTTTGTAGGATCCTAGATTCTTTATAATGTATGTTTTTTGTGTTTTAGTTTAATTAACTTATTTTGGTTAAATAAGTGTTTCCCCGAGTTCATGATAAGGCTTAGGGGTGTTCTGGGGGTTTGAGGCATGAAAGAGGAGGAAACATATCTTTCTGGGCATGTTACACGGTTTGCACGTGGTTGGTGAAAACCATGCGGAACTCCGAGGAAACCTGCTAGGGGTGATTTTCAGAAAGCGGTATGCACGCGATTTTCTCACAGTTTGGAAAACTATATGGGGAAACCGTATGGCCCAATAAATTTTGAAAAAAAATACCAAAATTCCACCCATGGATTTTTATGTATAACTCAGGATTTTCCACATCTCCTCCTCTTGTAACCCCAGATGTGATCTTAGATGACCCAAACTTCCCAAGGGTGATTCTCCTTCAATCCTATGCTTTTTGGAGCACCGTTGGTTACAGATCGAATCCCTAGGTGAGTCTAATCTTTTCCTTGTTTCCTTTTATTGATTAGGGTTTGTATTCCTCTCCTATATCCATCCAAATTTATAAAACCCATATTTTTTTTGATGATATCTAGTTTGAGGCTTATAAGGGGGTTTGAATTGGGATATAAGTCATTATTTGAGAGTGTGTCCATCAATGGATTTAAGGATGGTGGTCAAAAAGTTATATCCCACAGTTTCTTTTTAGATTTGTGCATTTCCTACATTGTTCTTTGTCACTTATTCTTGTGCTTTTGAACCCTTTAGTTGGGTTTGGAATAATGGGCGTGTAAACGAAGAATTGAAACCCTCATCATCCCCATGGGATGCAACAAGGATTATTTGATCCATTTGAGGCCATCCATGGGGTGTGCCAATATTTACCAAGCCTAGAAATTATCCAAGTAAGTGCTAGGTCATTGTGTAATAACTAGAACCCTTGTTGAGTATGTTGATATGGTAATGGATTTTGAAATTATTAAATATTATTAATGAGAGGAAACAAGGGAATTATTGAATATGATTAGTGGGCTAAATATGTGAATGAGAATTGGGATAAATGGGATAATAAATGTAGATGGAAAATGTGTTAACGGTCCAAGGCATGATTTTTAATTCCCATGTTGATTGTTGGGTTATGATTGTCGTATGAATCATTTGTGTTGGTTGTAGAATGGTCTGTGTATAATAAATGAATCAATAATTATGTGAAGAGGGATTGATGGTGGGATAAAGGACTGAGGCTCCTCCCACGGGGTTTTTGGACTGATGCTCTAACCCCACCCTAGAATACATGGGTTGGGTAATCAGGATGATGCTATATTCCCCCAATGGTTGTATTCAATGGAATTACCTGAAACAAGGCTCTAGGTCAAGTGAGGTTTATTGATTATGAAATATGTTATCCCTAATGAGGTAGAGACCTTTACTTGCATCCCTTATGCTTGAGTTGGTTGATTATTCCTAGTCCATTGAACATATGATGAAAGTGAATTAAAGAATGAAAATGGTTTAAGGAATTGAAATTGGAAGCAACGTTAGGAATTATTTTAGAAAACCTCATCAACTAATGGCTTATGAAGTGTCCTTTATTTTCTTATTATTTATTTCATAATATATTAATTATTTGTTAGAATGGATATTTTGTAGACACCATTGGTGGTGGCTTACTGAGTTGTACTCACACCTTGGTCAGGTTGTGGTTGGGTACCTGAGTAGATTTTATTCTTTCATGTAAGGATAAGGGAAAGGTCCATATACTAGGGAGTTGAGTTGGACATGGTACATGCATGGATGAGGTTCCAGATAGGGAGTCAAGACTATTCGGGGATTCAGTGTTGTCTTTATTTTTGGTTTTTTCACTTGGAATTGTAAAATGACATGATATATCTACTATTTTCTATGGTTTGTACCTAGTTTGGGAAATGGTTATTTAAGATTGTTCATTTATTTTATTACCTGTTCTACGATAACATTTGTTGTATACTATGGATTACTCTAGTAATAAGGTATAGTCTCCCTACGTAACTAATTTAGACACTCACTACTAGTCGACAACCTCTAGCATACAGGGAGGTGTGCTTGAGATTATGTGATGACCCAACTTGGGGAATTGGTTAGTGTCTCCTGGGTTGGGTATGTTACAAAAACATTAAAATATGATTCATTTAGAAGAAAATACCCCTATCATTTTGGAAATATTTATATTATAATCCATATAAAACAATAACATTAAACAAAACATAAAATACAATTATAATAGATAAATTCATGATATGAAATTTCAAAGGTCATATATATACACCTTCTAAAATAATAGAGTTTCATAACATCAATATATTCCACAATGAAAGGAAATTGAGATGAAATCCCTTACCTTGAGTAGGAGTTGTCATGTGCATTTTTATCTTCATGAATAATAAACTTATATTAATTATTTAATTACATTATAACATTTTTCAAGTTTATTATTAATTTTATTTTATTTATTAAAAGGTTATATATAATTACTTAATCAACTATGTTTTAGTTGAATGTTTTGATCATATTTGGCCTTTGTGTCAAAAAATGACTTTGGTAGGTTGACTGTGGTCAAAGAGTTTATTATTTAAACATATCTGGAATAATAATCATGAAATAATTATTATATTTATACATAAATTATACTTTAAAAACCAATCATGAAATATGGTCACGAAAAATGAACTAATGTTATGATCATGGAGATGGTAGGCCATACGTATGCTTGAGTAACGTTTCCATTTTTCAATGATCATTATGGAAAGAAGGTAAGTGATATTTTATCTTTATAGAATAATAGTTATATCATAAATTCAAAATTATTTAATTATATATACTTATATATATCATTATTTTGATGTGGTGGTGTAAAAATGAATCACATTTCTTCGAGGAGGCGGCGGTCCACACATCCATGAACGACGTTATCTTTTTTTAGTGACTGAAAAGGAAAATTAAAAATGATATATAATATTTTAATAATTATAAATATGTCATTAATTTCATAAATATCTCATTTATATAACATATATTTATTATCTTTACCCTTATCACCTTCCACGTGAGACGTTAGTGAGAAACGAATAACAACAGTTCGTGAGGCAGTAGTCTTCCATGCACACGAGCAACGTTATCGTATCCATTATAGAATGGAATGTAAAATTATATATATGATATAATGACTTCATAGGTATAATATTTTTATAAATTTAATATATAAACTTCATATCCATCATTATACCCAACTGTGAGAGGTGGTAAGGGAAAATGAATGACATTGTTTTGCGAGGTGGTAGTCTGTCGTACACAAGAATGATTATTTTGTAACCCATTTGATGTATGTTCTTATGGTATTAGTTTTAAACCATAAAATAAAAACATATCAATATATTTAATATAATTAGGTTATTATATAATCATGTTATAATAACAATATAATAAGATGAAGGAAGAAATAAAACAAAAATGCTTGTTGATGAATGTTAACTCTTCTTCGGGCATCTTCTTTTGGTTTGCACCAAAGGCCTTCCTTGAATGGATTTAAACCCGAAGTACGGATTCTAAGGTGTAATTATGGACTTTTAGAAGTTATTTGGGTATGTATTGGGGAAAATAATTGGTTTTCTAGGTGTAAATAGAGGAGGAGAGTGGTGGCCTTTTATATGTGGGGAGAGTGGAACACCTGTGATTTTTTGAAAGAGTGAATTCCACCCACATTGTTTTCATGTAAATTGGACTAAATAGTGTAAAATTATAGATAATATAAGTTTGAAGGTCGAAATATGGCCAAAATTGGTTTTAGATAAGTTTCTAGGTCATTTTACCCCTTACGTTTGAAGTTTAATCCCTTAGTAAACTCGTTTTTACCTTAATCACTGTAATTAGTTTTAACTATTTTCATTAATCACTTTGGTAAAAAATTATGTTAGACATATTAGACATTATAAATTATTATTATTCAAAATATGGAATCCATTTTTCCAAATTCAATTTAAAAAAGTTTCTAAATTTAATTTAATATTAATCATGCAGACACAATGAGGTAGTGAGTTTTTAATAAGAGTATTTTTGAGAAAATGAGGATTCTATATTAAATCTATGAATAATAATAATTATTTTATGAAAATAAATTAATATTTAATTATATATATTATATATATTTAATTTAAAAAAATACTCATTAGTTATTATTTTAATTAATTAAAATGGATAAACATTATTCATTTTAAAATAGTTTTTAGAAAAACCTGTTTTTAAAGAAAAATAAAACTTATACTAAAAACCAATAAAAAGTTAATTGAAAACTAGTTAATTGGATTAAATATAAATAAATATTACATATGTTAATTTAAAATATATTCAAAACATATTTATACATTTAAATTAGTTAATTTATTCAAAATAAATGAATTTTTACAAAAATCAAAATTTTTCACTATTCACAGAAAAATCAATATTTTCAGAAAAATCCAAATATTTTAACTGAAGTAAATTTTGATATTATTATTTCAAAAATAATACTCATATTTTAAAACTAAAATTATTAAATTTATAAATTAATCATTTAAATAAATTCTTATAAGAAAAGAGTATTGTTAAAACTATTTCCTTTTTGATTTAAAAATTACTAAATTTTTTTATATCTAATATATGTATATAATTAATATTAATATATATGAAAATGAATTATTAAATAATTACCAAGGTTTTTAAATCATTAACCCCTTTTTTAAATTATGTCCTCACAATTTTATTATATTTTTTATCAAGTGGGGATATCTTTTTCTCATAACAGTTTTAGATTCCCATGTTGCCTCTTTAACCATATAGTTTTTCCATAAACCATTAAACTAGTGAGTAACTTTATTCTAAAACTATTTCTCTGTAAATAATATAAATTGGATATTACTCATAAGAATGGTTCTCTTCCAACTAAATAGCTTCTTGGCTCAAAACATGAGATACATACAACACATATTTTCTTAACCTTGAAACATGAAATACGTTGTGTACCTAAGATAAAATTAGGGGAGGGGAGCCAATTGGTAGGATAATGGTCCAAATTTATCTAGGATTTCATATGTTCTAATGAACCATGGAGTTATCTTTCCATTTTTACCAAAAAATAGAACACTTTTCCATGTGGAAAATTTGAGAAATACTTGATCTCCTGCATCGAAAGAAAGACCTTTCCCTTAGTTATCTTCATAACTTTTCTACCTACACTGAGTTGTCCTCAAGGGTCACTGAATCAAATAAACATTCTCTAATATCTCTTCTACCAACTCTGGTCCCATCAACTTCTCTTTCCCTATAAAATTCCAAAATGATGGTGTCCAACACTGATTTCCATATAATGCCTCAAATGGTTCCACGTGTATACCGAAATGAAAACGATTGTTATAACAAAACTCAAACAAAGAAATATGTTGATCCCACATTACTTGGTAATCCATTTAATTAGAATGAATTATATATTCCATGGTTTGAATTTTCCTATAATATTATCCATCATATTAAGGATGAAAATCAATATTAAAATTTAATTTAATACCCAATGAATTATAAAGTCAATTCCAAAAATTAGATGTGAACTTGGGATCACGTTTTTAGACAATGGATAAAGGAACTCGAGGTAACATAACAATATCCTTTAAATATAATAGAAAAATCTGATATAAATACATTTTATCTCAAATTGGAATAAAATTTTTAGATTTAGTTAATTGATCAACAATAACCCAAATCGTATTGTTAATTCATGATGTCCTTGGAAATCTGACAACAAAATCAAGGGATATATTTTCCAATTTCCACTCCATCACTGTAAAAGGTTAAAGCATTATCTTTGATAGTTTTTGTTCTTCTTTAACTTTCTGATAAGTCAAACACATCATGGTAAAGTCAGTAATGTATCTTTTAACTACATTCCACTAGTAATACTTCTGAATGTCTCTGTATATTTTTGTGCTACCTAGATGAATATAAAATAGAAAATTGTGAGATTTACTCAAGACATTCTAGCCTTTCTTATAAATATTTATCCTCTTTATGATCTTGCTTAATTATTTCTGAAAAATTCACCTGCACTAAAAATTCAAACAAAACATAGGATATCCCTATATCCAAATCTTCTTGGAAAAAAATTATCAAATAATTAACGGAAGGTTCACATTACAAATGTAACATGGTTAATGTGACATTATTATTTCAACTCAAAGAATCGAACACTTTATTTTATTTTCCAAGATGATAATGAATCATGAAATCATAATCATTGATATGTTTCAACCATATTCTATATCTTAGGTTCAATTAGTTTAAATTTAATATATACACCAAACATTTTTGAGCATTATATATTTCAAACATTACTCCATAAAAATGGTACCTTAAATTTTTTAATGAAAAAATTACAATAGTTAATTCCAAATCATGTGTAGGGTAATTTTAATCATGTTGTTTCAACTAATGTGAAGCATAAGAAATTACACAATCATTATACATTTGACACAACTAGGTATTTTTAATGAATCCCTAATGTTGATAAAAAATTCACCATTTTTGCAAGGCAGGGACAAAAATGGAGCATTCACCAATCTTCTTTTTAGTTCTTGGAAATAATCATAACATTATTTTATCCATATGAATTTAACTCCTTTTCAAGTTATCTCAGTTAGTGGATTAGAAAATCAATCAATGTTTTGAAAAAACCACCAGTAGTAACACTATGAGAAAACATTGTTTTAGCGGCAGTTTTAAAAACCGAGGTTAAATTTTTTACGTTCAAATATTTAGAGGTGGTTTTTATAACCGCTGCTAATTTTTTTTAAAAAATATTTTTAAGTTTTTCTTAAAAAAATATCTTCTAAAAGAAATTAACTTTTTTTAACTGCGGTTTTTTGAAAACCACCGCAAAATTTATGAATTTTTTTTTTGAAAATTTTTAAAAAATTATTTATTATTTATTAATTATTATTTATTATTTTTTATTATTTACAATTAAATAAAGTTTATTATTTATAATTTTATATATTTATAATGTGTCAATTAATTAGTATTTATAATTATTAGTTAATACTATTTTTAAACGAAAAACAAATCTTAAATAAGTAGAAGAACAAACTTCGGCATCAAATGACCATAACTTCTGATCCGAGAGTCCTTTTCAGCTCCACAACCAGTCAAATCGAAGTTTATCAAATGAGAAAAAACCAAGTGAGAATCGCGTGATAATCAAAGGAAAAAAATATATTCAAAATTCAAAAGTTGAAAATCAAACTCGAATTTCAAACGACCATAACTTTTAATCTAGGTGTCCGTTTGGGCTCTACCACATATCAAATCGAAGCCTGCAATGAGCTCTACACAGCTTAGGTCTGGTACAAACTCTTTGAGTATTGTACCCCCTTTTTATTAAAAAAAAGGCCTATAATGCCTCCGAAACAAAGGTTTTAGTTGCAGACATTGATTTCTTAAAATTCAAACAGTTATAACTTTCGATCCATGTGTCCATTCGGCATGTGCCACATATCATATCGAAACTCATTTCACGATCTTCGATTTGACTAGTTGTGGCACTTGAAAATGAGTATCAGATCATATTTTATGACCATTTCAGTGTTTTAGGGTTTATAGTGGTTCTTAACGTTTTATGATTTATTTAATTAATTGTTTATTTATTTATTTATTTATTTAATATTAATTAATTAATCAATTAATAATTATTTATTATTTATTTAAATATTACTTATTATTATTATTATGTATTTATTTATTTATTATTTAGTTATTATGTACGCATTAATTATTAATTTATTTTTAATTAATTTATTTATTAATTATTAATTATTAATTATTAATTATTATTTTATTATTCATTATTTATTTATTTATTTATTCGTTATTCATTATTTATTAATTAATTATTAATTAATAATTTATTAATTATAAATTATAAATTATTAGTTATTATAAATTATAAATTATTATTTATTTGTTTATCTATTTATTTAGTAATGTATTTATGTATTTATTATTTATTTATTTATTTTTTATTTTTTATTTTTTATTCATTATTCATTATTCTTTATTCTTTATTCTTTTTTATTTATTTTTAATTTACTAAATATTAATTTATTATTAGTCTATTATTCATTTATAAATTATTTATTAATTATTTTTTATTAATTAATTAATTAATTATTATTTATTAAATATTAAATATTGAATTTTTCATATTAAATATTAAAATTAAAATATTAATTATTAATTAACAATTATTAATTATATAATTATCAATTATCAATTATTAATTATTATTAATTATTAATTATTAATTAATTATTATTTATTTATCTATTTATTTATGTATTTATTTATTTATTATTGATTATTTATTGATAATTTATTAATTAAATATTAATTAAATATTAATTATTTATTAAATATTTAATATTTAGTATTGCATAATAAATATTAAAATTAAAACATTAATTATTAATTAAGAATTATACATTTTATAATTGTCAATTATTAATTATTATTTATTATTAATTATTAATTATTAATTAATTTTTATTTATTTACCTATTTATTTTGGTACTTATTTATTTATTTATTATTTATACTTTCTTATTTCTTATTAATTATTTATTAATTTATTTTTCATTTACAAAATATTAATTTATTATTAGTTGATTATTCATTTATTATTTATTTATTTATTAATTATTAAATATTTATTAATTTTTTAATAATTATTTATTAATATTTTATTTATAATTCATAAATTATTCATAAATTTTTGAATATAAATTATAAATTCTTAATTCTTAATTCTTAATGATCAATGATCAATTATTAGTCATTATTAATTAATAATTAATAATTATTTATTATTTATTATTTACTGTTTATTATTTATTATTTATTATTTATTTATTTATTTATCTATTATTTATTTATTTATTATTATTATTATTTTATTTATTATATATTAAATTATTTTTTAATTAATTTATTATTTATACATTACTTATAAATATATATATATATTATGATATATATTATATATTATATATTATATATTATATATTATCTATTATCTATTATCTATTATCTATTATCTATTATCAATTGTATATTATCGATTATATATTATGTATTATATATTATCTACTATATAATACATAATATAAAATATAAAATATAAAATATATATTATATATTATATATTATATATTATATATTAGATATTAGATATTAGATATTAGATATTAGATATTAGATATTATGTATTAGGTATTATGTATAATGTATTATGTATTATGTATTATGTATGATATATTATATGTTATATATTATATGTTATATATTATATATTATATGTTATATATTATATATTATATATTATATATTATATATTATATATTATATATTATATATTATATATTTTATATTATATATTTTATATTATATATCATATATTATATATTATATATTATATATGATTAATTATTAATTATTGATTATTGATTAATAATTATTTAGTTTGTATCTATTTGTTATGTATTACTTGTTTTTCCAATTAATATATATATATATATAGGTATATTATATTTGATTTATTGACCACATGAAGAGCCTACTGGAGTGGTAAAGTCTTAAGAGAATAAGCAAGAGGTAAGAGTTTCAAATCTCACCCAACGTAGTATTTATATATAAGGCATGTGCATGTGCATGGGCATGTGCATGGGCATAGACTTATGCATAGATACGGATGGGCAGGTGTGTGGTAATAAATAATAAATTAAAAAATAAATAAGTAAAATAATAAATAAATAAATAATAAATAAATAAATAATAAATAAATAATTTACTAATAAAAAAAATAAAGAAATAAAAAATTAAAAAAATTAAAAAAAATTACAAATGATTTAGCAATGGTTTAAACTGCCGCTAAAAAACCATCGCTAATTAAAAAAAATAAAAAAAATTAAAAATGATTTAGTAATGGTTTAAACCACCACTAAAATATCACCGCTAATTATTTCCCGACACACAATTTAGCTGCGGTTTTCCAAAACCGTCGTAGAATGATTTCGCGGCGTTTTAAACCGCCGCTAAACGAAAAAAACTGCCGCTAAATAAAAAATTTGGTGTAGTGAACCATATAATATAAGAAAACTATGAATGTATGTGGTATTTTTGGTTCTTTTCTATTCTTTGACAAATTTTGTTTTAACATGGTCAATATTTATTCCTTGTTTAGAAAAAATATGACTAAGGAATGAAATTTTTTGTAACCAAAATTGATACTTTCTAAATTTCCCATATTTTTTATTTTGTTTTAAGGTTTGAAAAAAGGACTTAGGTGTCTTTCATGTTCCTCTTGACTTTAGAATATACCAAAATGTAATCAATAAAAACTACCAAAAACTTTTCAAGGAACTCATAAAAAATTCTATTTATAATGTTCATAAATATATCAGGTGCATTAGATAACCCAAATGAAATAAATAAAAACTCATAGTTTCTATATCTAGACCAAAACACAGTATTGGGAATTTTTTCTTCCTTCAATTTCAACTGATGGTACCCTGAACTCAGGTCAACTTTTGAAAAATACTATGCTCTATGGATCTCATCAAACAAATCATCGATATAAGGCAAGGGATACTTGTTCTTAATTGTGATGTTATTGATGGATCTATAATTAATGAAAAGTCTTATTAAACCATCTTTCTTTTTAATAAATAAAATAGGGACACCCCATGGAAAAGTACTAGGTTGGAATAAACCTTTATTTAATAACTCTACAATTTATTTTTCAATTCTAAAAGTTCCAATTGAGCCATTTGATAAGGGGGTTTTGAAATATGTTTAGAATTAGGTACTAAGTCAATGGTAAAATCAATCTATTGATTAAAAATAACACTAGGAAAATCATCTAAAGAAAATATATGTATTTATTTACTACTAGTACATCACTAATTTTAACAGTTTCTATATTTTCAATAATATGAGCTTGGTAACTTTCACTGGCATCTCTAATCAAATTTTCAAATTCTTGGTAAGTTATCAAAGGTAATAAATCATTGAAAAATACATTATTATAATTAAAATCTATCTTAGCATGATAAAATATTATCCAATCCATACCAAGAATGATATAAAACTCTACTATGGCCAATTCAACAAGATTTATAGGAAGGACCATCTCAATGGTTACAATAGGAAGATTCCAAAAAATCATGGTTTTTTTAATACTTCCACCTAGAGTTTTCACCAAAATTTATATCTTACTTTCATTAGGTAATATTCCTAATATACTCGTAAATTTCTCATAAATTAAAGAATTTAAAGATCCAAAGTCAAATAAGGTATTGTAATAATACAAATACACAAGTAACATACCTGTCTCCACTTTATTTGATAACACAACATCAACTATAGTAGCAGAAAATGAACTCTTTACACCTTTTTGTTTCCAATCATGAAGATATACATCCTTTACAACTAACTTTCGACACACATTAGCATATTGGCCTAACTAATTGAAACAAAAACATCTTATCATTGTATGGATATCAGTTACCTCATTATTTTATTCTTCAGGATTATTTTCCTTGCATTCACAGGCCATATGGACAAACTTTACACATCGACAACACTTTTTTGACTTAATAGGACATTCTCCAAGTTTATTTTTACCACACTTACCATAAGATGATATAATCATTTTTATACCTCTATATTTTCTTATTGAATGTTTCCCCATCACTTTCCATTACGAATTCTTCTTAATTCCATCATCATGAGGCACATAAGAGTCAGAAAACTCTATCTCAACTTTTTCAGCACAACATACTAATTTCTCATAGATTTTAAATTCTCATTCAACCAATGTTCTTTGTAGACTTTGTTTCAATCCCGAGTAAAACCTATTAATTTTTTTATTGGTTCCTCGAATAAAATCCAACATATACCTAGCCAATATTGTGAATTTTTCATCATATGTAGCTAGGGAATCTTTATCTTCTCACCTTAATTCTTGGATTTTTTTTCTATTTTGAGTAAAAAAATATTAAGGAAATATTTCTCAATAAAAATATCCATAAATATTTCCCATTCCATGGAATCATGATCAACTTTCTATTTGATATTCTTAACCAAATGAAACCATCGGTCATCTTCACATTCAAAATGATAAATTAAAAGAGTTCTCTTTTGATATTATAATAATCCCATTACATTAAATATCTTCTCCAAATCATTGATCTGCCCTTCATCCACCACTAGGTAAGATGATCCACTGAATGATGGGGGATGTTTCCTCATGAAATTTTCTACTATAGACATGTTTCTTTGTGGTATACTATGTTCCTCTCTAGCATAGATACCATATAGATTTATATCTTGGGTAAAATGATCCAACAATTCAAAAAAAAAATACTCTACCCCAATTCCTACCATCACAGGTTTCTTATTTAGAAGGATATTTTCCTTTGGGTTCCTTCCAACTATAGTTTCCTTGTTTCTTCTACAGAAAACCAATCTGAATAGATATTTTTTAGATGAAACAACATGGTAATATTCAAATTTTATATCATTTTAACTTTTCTATAATCTAAAATATTTAAAGGGAATTATATTATATGTTTCCTAACCTCTAAATTTATCTAAACAGACCATTGATACCAACTATAAGGACATAACCTTAAATATTTCATAATCTTGATTTTTAGTCAAGAATTTAAATTCTTTCACTTTGAGAATCATTTTAGGTTTAGAGTTTTAGAGAATTATTCCATAAATTATACTTGAAAAACCATAGAATATAAAGTGGACACTTCCCATTAGTATCAATTTCTTCCATAATATGAAACTTCTAAAACAAAGCATGATTTCTTTTCAGGAAAACTCTTCACAAATTTTAGTTTGACCTATTCCTTTCACTTACCCATCCTTAAATCCTATGATTTTTATAAATTTAAGTATTAGAATAGAAAGCTCAGTAAGGGACATAAAAGGAATAAAATTTTGAGTCCAGTGAAAAATATGAAAATTTATGATTTTGTTTTTCTTAAAACATAAAATTTTACCAAAAAGGGAAATCATAGAAAAGTCATGTAAGTACCTAGGGAAATTATCTCATAAAAACCTTACAGAACCATTAAAATTTTGAATAACCATATGTCCAATTTCCAATATAATTTTCCAGAGAACATAATCATTACACAATGCATTGGAGTGCTATCTAGGCACACCCATCATTTTAGCTATAACCAGATTACCCATTACTATCTAAGTGAACCCATCATATATAATTTCCAAGAACCACATCATGAACAAAAAATATCACCATTTTAAACAATATTTTAAGCTCATATGTAAATATGTTTTAGATATTAAAATACAATTTTCTTTCAAAAGACAATTTTCAATACAATTTTCATTTAAAACCCCATTTTAAATAAAAAAAATACAAAAAATAGGTAAAGTGGGATTCTCATATAATAAAACATGAAATAATTAAAAGAAAACTAGAAATCAAATAAAATACATAGATATAGGAAAGCTTGTTGTCACCATACTTTTAAAAATAGGGCATTTCATTTGTTGTTCCTCAAAACGTTCCATTTTAAACATGTAAAAAGATTCCTTTTGAAAACCTTTGAAATAAAGTAAAAGGGAAATACAATTTAATTTATAAATATTTTATGTATATATAAAAAGTTTCAAAAATCAATTTAAAACATGGACACATAAGAGAAATATAATTTGAAGTAAATCATTAAAAGATGATTTATTTAGAAGAAAAATCCCTTATCACTTTGGAAAAATTTAAATCATAAGCCCCATTAAAGAATAACATTAAATAAATAATTAAATACCATAATAATAGATAAATTCAAGATATAAAATTTTAAAGGTAATGTATATACTTCTTCTAAAAGAATAAATGTTCATAACATCAAGATATACCTCATTGAATGGAAATTGAGATGAAGTCTATTTTCATGACTCCAACTTGCCACATCTGTTTTTATATTCTCGAATAATTTGATTATGCTATTTATTTACTTGATTTAGAACCATTTTAAAATTTATTATTTATTTTATTTCACTTATTAATATGTTATATATAATTATTTAAATAATTATGTTTAATTCAGATGTTTTAACCATATCCGTCTTATGTGTCAAAAATGACTTTGGTAGGTTAATTATAGACAAAGAGGTCATTATTTAAACATATATAGAATAAAAATCATGAAATAATTAAAATATTTATACATAAATTATACTTTAAAAAAATAATTAAATATGTTTATGAAAAATGAACCAACATTACAATGATGGAGAAAATAGGTCATACGTACGCATGAGTAACATTTATATTTTTTCAATGACCATTATGGTAAAAAGGTAAGTAATATTTTATGTTTAAATAATGATAATTATATAATAAATTACACATTATTTAATTATATATACTTATATATATCATTCTTGTGATGTGGCGGTGAAAAAAGGAATCACATCACTTCGAGGAGGCGGTAGTCCACATGTTCACGAACGATATTATCATTTTTTTAGTAAGAGAAAAGGTAAATGAAAAATGATATATTATATTTTAAGAATGATAAATATTTAATTAATATAATAAATATTTCATTTATATCAAATATATTTATTATCTTTACCATCATTACCTTTAATGTAACATGTTATTGAAAAGTGAATCACATCACTTAGCGAGCTGGTAGTCCGCCGTACACCCGAGCAATGCTATCATATCCCTTATAGACTGAAATATAAAAAAAATATGATATAATTAATCAATAGGAATAATTATGTTATAAATTATATATATATACTTTATATACATCATTATACCCAACTATGAGAAGTATTCATGAAAAAAAATGACATCCTTTCACGAGGGGGTAGTCTGCTGGACATACGAATGATGACTTCATAACCCATTTAATGGAAGTGTGTGTGGTTTTAGTTAAAAACCTTAAAATAAGAACATATCAGTATATTTAATATACTAATTTTATTATATCATCATGGTATATAGATAATTTATGGGGGTGGAGGAATAAATTAAACAAAAACACTCATTGATGAATGTTGCCTCTTCTTCAAGTATATCCTTTTAATTTGCACCAAAGGCCTTCCTTGGTTGGATTGTTGAACAAAGTAATGAATTTTATTATGGGAAAAGGGAATAAGAGAATTTATTTAGGAAATTATTTTTTTAACCAATTGGTTTTTATGGTGTTATGAGAGGAGGAGAGGGGGCGTCTTTTTATAAGTGAGGTGAGTGACACATTTGTAATTTTTTGAAAGAGTGAATTCCTCCAACATTTGTTTTATGTCACCAAGACCCAATAATTGTAAATTATAAATTATAGAGGGGATTATTTTAAAATATGGCCTGAAAATGTGTTTGGGAAAATTTTATAGGTTATTTTACCATAAAGTTTAAAGTTTAATCCCTCGGTAAACTCAATTTTATATCAATGGCCATAATTAATTTAACTATCTTCACTAATCACTTTGGTCAAAATTAAGTTGAACAAACTAGAAATTATAATTTTTTATATTGAATATGTAATAAATTTTTTCAAGTTAAATTCATAGAAGTTGAGAAATATAGTTTAATATTAATCCCGCAGATGTGGTAAGACAAAGAGTTTTTAATAAGAGTATTTTTTTAGAAAAAGAGGATTATATACTAACTCTATGACTACTAATAATCATTTTTTGAAACTTAATTAATATTTAATTATATATAGTATATAGTTTTAATTTAAAATATTTCACATAATTTATTATTTTCATTAATTAAAATAAAGAAACATTATACATTTTTAAATAGTTTTTAGAAAAAACCCATTTTAAAACATAAAAATAAACTTATACTAAAAACAAACATAAAGTTGAGTCAAAAGTAATTAAGTGAATTAAATATATCTAAATGATACTTAGGATAATTGAAAACATATTTAACACATATTTATAAATTTAAATTACATAATTTTTTAAAAATAAATGATTTTTGGCCAAAATCAGTATTTTTATTATTCACTGAAAAATCAATATTTTTTCAAAAATACCAAAATTTCATCCAAAGTAAATTTTGATATGATGATTTAAAAAATGATATTCATATTTAAAAATTTAAATTAAAAAAATTTAGAAATTAATATTTTAAATGAATCCATAAAAGAAAATAGTTTAGTTAAAACTATTTACTTTTGGATTTAAAACTTACTTAATAATTATGAAGCTAATATAACTATCTAATTCATATTAATATAAATAAAAATAATTTATTATGTCATTAACATGGTTTTTGAACATATAAATCCATTTTTATCAAAAAAACCTACTAGAATACATCCTAAAAATACTTAGACACATTCTAGAGCTATTGTTCTTCTCAAAAGACCAGCCCAAAGGTCCTTAAGAATTGATCCAAACGAGGTTTCTCTAAGAGAAGGTAATTTTCTTTAATAATATCATTATTTTTCGTTATTATTTTATAACCTTAAACTATGAATTTACACTTAAAATATAATAACACTACTATATATCATATATTGGGATTTTCTTATGTTTATGGCATAATATTTATCCATCTCCACTTCCATCAAATCTGAAGAAAAACCATCAATCGTGTCTATTGCGGACTATCACCTCACAAACTAATGTAACTTATTTTCCATAAAGCATATCAAGGTTTTATATAATTATAGATTTAATGTATATATATATTATTTATGATATAATTATAAATTTTGAGTTATAATTTCACATATATCTTTTTACCTTATATTCTGTTTAAAATATGATAACATCACTCATGTCAATGACAGACCACCACCTCACAAAATGATGTGATTTGTTTTTCACTCAAAATTTACATGGAAATTAATAAGGATAAGTCTAATGAATATTATGATATATATTACATGATATAAATTATTTAAAATTAATATACTAAACACTTCCTTACCCTTTTACCCTTTAAGTGAATGATATCGTCACTCGTGTGTGTGTGCGATCTACTGTCTCCACGAAGCGATGCAATTCATTTTCTATGTCAAATTTTAAATAATGGTTATAAGGATGTATCTAATAAAAAATAATATTTATAACATTAATATCATTCCATTGATGATTTAAATACATCATATGTAAAACAACCATAACTTTCATGAAAAACATGCATGAGAAAACAAGGAAATTAAAACCCTAAATAATGAAAATAATGAAATATTATTGACAAATAGGTGGTAATTTTTTATAAGAGGATAATATATGTTATTATATACATGATTATGGGTTTTTAATATATTTATAATAAAAATATATTTATTATACATGATTTTAAGACACATATGAAGGAATTTGAACCTAAGTTAAGGGTTTCTTGTCTCACTTTTATTTATGTGAGACATATGCCACATTAACAACTTATTCTATTGTGTGGTGTATATACTACCCATTTTGATATTTTATATCATGAATATATTTCTATTCATGGTATTTAAAGTTTCATTTGAATTTATTTATTTCATGGGCCTTATGATTCAAACATTTCCAAAGTGGTAACAATGTATCTCATAATCTCATCATTATTCAGGATTGTTTATATTTAAGAATTAGTTGGAGGAATTATTAGATATTTATATCTAAAAATCAACCTATTTTATTATCCACTAGTTATTACTGAATATTTTCAAGTAATAGTTCCATTTTTTTCTCTTTGGTACTTAAAATTACTTAGAAAATGTTTTTATTAAAATCCAACTTTATTTCTCTCTTTAGTTAGAAAATATTTTTCATCCAAATCCATGTTTTCTAAAAATGTATTCAAAAATGTTTTTAACATTGTAAAATTGATTTATTAAAAAAAAATTACCCATGTTTTAATTTTTACAAATGTTTTGAATGGAATATTATTTTCATTTTCCAAACAAGTCACTTTTTAACCTTTTTAAAATAGTGTGAAATGAATGTTTTTTAACTATAATACATGTAGTGAATTTCCTACATCATGAAAACAAAATGTTTCAAGATTAATTTATAAGTTTAAAAGGTTATTTTCAACAAAAATGGTTTTCAAAATATTTTAATAACATTTTTATTGTATTTATATTTATCAATGACCCCAAAACTTTTATTTTAATGATGATCCACTAGGGATATGTAGTATTAATACCATCCTTATTATATATCTGGATGGTTTATGATCAATTTGAAGGAGGATGAAAAATTTTATTACCGTTCACCTTATTTATCTGTATGGTTTATGATTATGTTTGTTGATTGAGGTAAATATTAACATCTCACATGTTAGTTTTTAATATTAATTTTTATGTTTATTATATTTTGGCATCCCAGAATTATATGGGATGTTGCTATGGCTGTTGGGAAACCCATCAAGATTGATAAAGAGACTGTTTTAGTTCGATATGGCCATTTTGCTCGTATTTTGGTTGACTTTGATATGTCATTTCCTCTTGTTGAGAATGTGTTTTTGATCACTGTTGAGTTTAAATTCAAGCTGGATATTGAGTATAAGCATATCCCAGATTTTTTCCTAAACTCTTTCTCTATTGGGCATGTTAAAGCTGCTTGTAACAGAGGATTACACTGCTCTATTTTCAAACAATATGGGCATATTTCTGATAATTGTAATTCTAAATCAACTGGGGATCCGGATGTTGCATTACCTGGAAAGAAGGCTAATTCTGATGGCGTGAAGGACTCTCCTCCACCCATCAATGGAAACCTATTTCACAACACTTGCTCTAAATCAAAGAAGGGTAAAACTGGGTCATTTGCTGATGTTGTTATTGGTAAGCCTGGAAGCCATTTTATTGGGTAAAACAGTGGGGATACACCCCCATTTGGTGACTAAGTGGCAATGGGCCCTTCTCAATTTGGGGATCCCTCTTTGTGGGGTGATGTGGATGAAGGTAGTCATGGTAGTGACACTGAGACTGGCCCTGCTATTTTAATAGAGGATCAGTTTTATTCTAAAGGAAAACTGAATAATAGTCCCTTAATTAAAGGGACATCTGTTAGACGGGGGGCATCTAAGCATGCTCCTGCTATTGCACCTGTTGTACCAGGAGTCTCTACTGCTTCTACTGGTGAAGCTGCTAATGTTGCAGGGTGTTTGAAAACTGTCTCTGGTGGTCCTGTGCTGGACATTGGTCTAGTGCGAGACTCTACTCATGTAACTGCTGAACTGATTGTATAGGATGCTTCTCTTATTTCCTCTACTGATGTCACTGCTGTCTATGGTAGTCCTGTGCTGGGAATTGTCCCAATTCAGGACTCTATTAATCATATTTCTACTGGAGTTCTTGCACAAGAGGCCTCTTATGCTACTTCTAGCAATGATACTGCTGTGGTTTCATCTGAAACTTTAGCTGCAGTGACCACTGCTGTTATAACAGCAGGTTCTGCACCTATGGAGGGCATTCCAGATTGTCATGATGCCATGAAGCCTAACTTCTTTACTATGTTGGATTCTATCAACCCACTTGAGTTTGATATGCTCTACAGAGAAAGCAAGAACCGAATGGGTAAGCATGTCTTATCAGGTCCTATTGCTAATGCCTCGACTTTGGTGAAATAGGATAATTTAATGGAGCAACAACCCAGAAAATACCTTGGGGAGAATGATGAGAGTCTTATTACTCATGTTGACAAGGTTGATGAGGAGAATGTGACCTAGGTAGGCTATCAAGGTGTTGATGCTATGGAAAATGCTTGTTAAGGTGGCGAGTGGGAGATCTCGAAGCAGTGGCGGAGAGGAAGGCATCTGAGAGGTTGAGGAGGCCTTCATGGTTATGGTAGAATAGGTTAATGTTTATGTTTTTGATGTTGTATTTGTATGACGGTGTTTCACAAGTACCCAAAACTCTCTATGTTTATTTCAATTTTTTAATAAATTTTATGGTCCATGGGTTTCACATATGGTCTGGAATTCTCTGGTATAGGGATATTATAAGGATAATAATAGAATTCTCAAATAAGACAGTTTATTTATTTTATGTTTTTAAAATTTATTGTGAATTTCAGGAATGCATCTAGTTTACCAAGACTAATACACTATTTATCACTTTGGGATGTGATTACTTTTATATAGTACCAATGTAATAAATTAACCACTGGTTTATAACTAATAGTGTTGAGGTATTTATAGTTGGTATTAGAGTAAGTTTTTTAGAAACATTGGGAACTAGATTTTTGAAAACATAGATTAGGGAACATGACCCTATAAAATTATTTGAGTATAAGTATAAAATAACAACCTCAAATTCTTATAAGGAATATATTATGATGTTTTTTTCTAGAAATGAATCCCAATATAGATACTATTTTTGGCCATGGTTCTGGCATAGTTTTAATTAGGGGAAATAACTCTAAAAAGGAAACATTGGGCTTTGATTCAATCATCACCTAATACAAGGAAATGGGCCTCACTACGCACCTGGTGTGACACTCATAGAGGATATTCTTGGAATAATTTACATTTTATTTAGAGACCATTATGAAGGATTTGAAAATATTTTTATGATTTTAAAACTTTCACAAAGAAACAATGTTTATGATTAGGAGTTCAGATATACATAAAATTTTCAATTTATGTTAAGTGTCTCACTAGTTTTGTGATTATACATTTATTTTATAATTTTATGATTTAATATAGTGTATGAATTATTTAGAAATAGTGGTTAGGAGAATAAATGGAAACCATATCAATTCACGCAACCCTTGTAGGGGTTACCCTCTTAGGAAATATAATTAAGATAGAGTTATAGTTATAGTTGGAACTGATAAAATTACAACCATATTGATGAACATTACATTAGTTATGGGAAATAACCTTTCCCATATGGAGTATCCCATTAATCCACCATGTTATGTAACAATGTTAGATAACTTTATGCATTAACAAACTCCATTATGTAATGGGGTAAAAAATCAATTTGTATATAGTAAATGGATAAATTCCTTATAGAAGATATTTCTCACTTTGTGAAGCAATGAAAGTGATAAAGTTTTCATGTAAATTTATCATCTATCCGGATATTTAGATAAATCATGGTCATTGATTCAAAACACTATAGATGAAGAAGAAATATCAAACATGGAATGGAAGTATTTTAAGGTAATATTCTTGGAATATTATTTCCCCTGCATACAATGAGAAAATATGGAGAGACAATTATTATTTATAAGAAAAAAGGAATATTAAAATGTTTCTAAATATGAATCCAACTTTATAACGTTTTCAAGGAATACTACAGACTACATAAGAAATCCAAAGAGTAATATTGAGCATTTTTTTGATGGGTTAAAGCCATTCCATTTAAGGGATCTAGTCTCACAAATATTCCAATTATATGAGGACATAGTATCATGTGAAATCAAGATATAGAAAGGATTATACAATTATTATGACTTATAAGGGAAGTACGATAAAAAAATGATGAAAAAGTAAAATATAGATAAATGGAATAAGGAAACCATAGATTCCACAATGTTATAATTATAGAAATAATCACCCTAGTAAATGTTTGAAGGGAATTAGAGTTTGACACAAGTTTGTGGATAAAGGATACCATGTTTCTGATTACAAAGAAAATAAGTAATTTTCAAATATTCAATGATTGTATTAGAATGATAAAAGGCACTATGAAAAATAATTCTCAAGTATCAAGGGAATATACCTCAAAAGAAGCTACGAGATCAAGGTCAAGTTTATTCTATTAATATACCCAAGGTGAAATGATTAATGTTCTTGTGTGTTAAGATTAAACAATTTTGGTGTAGAAATATTTTATCAATGATATTATTTTTATAATAATAATAAAACATATAAGTATTATAATATAGTAGTATTTAATTAATGGCTTGGAAACTTATGTTGAATGGTAATAAGAAAATTGATTTAGTTGGAATATGACCTTTTAAGATGACACTTGATTAAGGGAATATGAAACTTAATATGTTATCAATGTTGAGATAAAAATGATAAAGAGATATTTATGGGATAGTATTGGTGAACTTGAAATTGGTTAAGTTATTTTTTTGTTTATTTTATCTTCTTAAGAGTTTACTTCATGTTTATATTTATGGAATATATTTGAGAACTTGAATTTATTGGAAGCATGTGTGTTTTCATTATGGTTTTATGGTGATCAAGGTATTAAAATATTTGGAATGTGTCATTAAGAGACACTTTATATTGTCTGGGTAATATAATGTAGATTTAGTGACCTTCCTTATTTGTTTTTAGCCATTGAATTTGGTTAGAAATATTTTTGATGAGTCTTAAGGTTAACTATTTTTGAAATGGGTTACATTGAACTTTGGGAGTTACTACTGAGGTATTAGAAATTAATTTATTATTGGATAAATCATGCTAAAAATTTCAGCCCTAGAAAATATGAAGATATAGGAGGAAGTACTTTTCATTATTTTAGGGTTCTTATGATTCGATAAAAGTAAATCTTAGTGCTTTAGGTATAAAAATTCATTTTAGATATTCATTTCTTAAATTAAGAGATGAAGTAGAAATTTATTGAAGTAAAACTAAAAAATTAAATTTTACTTTTCAAAAGTATATTTACTTATGTTCATAGTTTATATGGTAAAAGAATTCCTCAACTTTAGGAAAATTATCTTGAAACAGAAATTTTATCCTCATAACTTCATTTTTGATGAATTGATGTCCATTTAACTCATTTCATATTTATGTATTATTGGTCATTAATTTTTATAGATCATTCAATTTCTTGTGAAAATTATCACTCACTATCCAAAATTATTTTTTTCATACATATCTATATTTTCACTTCCCACTAATGTTTTATTTTTTGGAAACCAATTATGTGTTATTCCAAATTACCTTTTCACCTCCCTTTCACTCTTATCAAGAGGATGGTTTATTAAACCTTTTTGTCATACTGGTTTTTAGAAAATGTTTCTTCAAATTTCAAACCCATTATTACTGATATTGATATTAAATTGTGAGGATGCAATTTATTTAAGGGGATAGAATGTAACACCCTGAGATTTTATAAGAGGAACATCGTGTTTGATAGCGTATATGACATAATCCCATAGATTAGATGATAATGTAACACCATGAAACTTTATTATATATTTATTTTTAAATAAACTCAATATCTTGGGTATAATTATATTCATTCAATTCTAGGTTTAAAGAAAACATGACACTCTATTAAAATGTTATTATTTAAACATGACCATTATAACCTAACCGTTATGTTGGAGGGTATAAATATGACTAACTAAATTATGAAAAATATTTGGTTTAAAAATGTATAAAATAAATTAAATATATATCTACTTATTATAAACAAAATAGGAATCATTTGAAATAAAGTGAAATATTTTCCAAAAAATTGTATTTTTCTAAAAGGCGGTTTCATTTCACTTTGTGCACATAATTTCAAATTAATTTCTGCCAATTTTATAAAGTTTATTTTAAAAAATAAATTAAATTTTTAAATAATCATGTCAAAATTATATTATAGTGTTTTTTTATAATTTTCTAAAGAGATTAATTTTTCGATGAATAGTGTAAAAATACTGGTTTATATTGAAAATTGTATTTTCATTTAAATCATTTAAAGGTTCCATTTTGATTTATTTTTTTTAAAGTAACATTAGTTCTATTATTTTATATCCTATAAAATTTATTCCAGTGGAATCAATTTTATAGTTATCTTTTATATTAAAACTTTATATACTTATGATAATTCTACCTTTAGAAAACCATTTTTTTTCACGTTAGAGGTTTTAATTTTAAATTAAAGTTTTATACATATTTGAGTTTAATTTGATAAAATGGATTAAATATTGGTAATAATAATAATTATTACATTATCTAATAATTTAAAATTATTTTTTTGTCATAATAATTAGTGAAAAGAATAATTAATTAATTAATGTTGTTAATGTTAAAATGAGGTTTTGCATGTTACATGAACTTATGTTAAAATTAATTTTCTACACACATAGAATTTTTATTTGATAAATTGGGGTTAATATTTTGAACAATTTGGTCTAAATTATCTAATAAGTATCATTTTATTTTATTATTTATAGATAAATTACATATATTTAAAATAATTACAATAGTGAAAAAATGGTAAAAGTGAGTAAACTTAAAGGCTAAGGAATAATTTTTTTAAAATATGTTATATTAGGTGTTTAAGGTTTTTATAAACATTAAATTCACTAAAATATATTATTTATCAATTTTTGTGGCACTTGGGATGATAATGACTTTCTATTATTGAATAGTTTTGGGTATTTATAAAAATAGCACTCCACCTCAATTATAAAAGGGCGCTCAATTACCTCACTTCTTCACAACTATAAAAAAACTTTTCCCACCCAAAAAACGAAAATATCCATCCCCAAATTATTATATATATTATAGTGCTACTGGTATTCCCAAAATTACATCCCTAGGGTCCTCAATAAGATATCCAAATGAGGTTTCTCTAAGACAAAGTAGTTGTCTTCACTAAGTTCAATATTTTTATTTTTTCTTTTACAACCTTCAATTATGTGTTAAAAATTAAAATAAAAAAATGTCTATAATATAATTATATTTTATTATAATTGTTTCATAATATTTATCCATCTCCACTTCCATCAAATTGGAATTGAAATTTTTAATCATGTGTATGGAGGGCTACCATCTCGTGAACTGATGTAACTCTTTTTCATAAAAACTTATCATGGTTTGATATAAATATGGATTTAATGTGTGTTTATATATATAATATCTAAGATATAATTATATTTATAGAGTTATAAATTCACATATACCTTCTTACCTTCCATTCCATTTAAAATTCTATAACGTCTCCTGTGTGTATGGAGAACTACTGCGTCACAAAGTGATGTGATTTGTTTTTCACTTACTATTTACCTGGAATGTAATAAGGGTAAATTTAATGAATATATGTGATATATATGACAAGATATAAATTATATAAAATCAATATATTATACACTTTTTTACCCTTTCTTCCTTTAATTGAAGGATATCGTCGCTCATGCGTATATATGTGCGACCATATCCATGAAGTGATGCAATTAATTTTCTATGTCCAATTTTCAATAATTTTTTATAAGGATATTTATAATGAAAAAATTAATATCTATAGAATTAGTATAATTTTTAATCTGATGGAAATATATCCTATGTACAAGAACTAGAACTTTCATTTCAAAATATGCAAGAGAAAACAAGTTAATTAACACCCAAAACAATGAAAATAATGAAATATTATTAAAAAATTGGGTGGTTAAATTTTATAATAGGATCATATATGGTATGATATATATGATTATGTTTTTTTAATTGATGTTTAAAAACCCTTTATTTAATATATTGGAGGGTCACACACATACAGATGAAGTCAAACCAAAGGTAAAGGGTTTTTATCTCACTTTTACTTTCATGGGACATATGACATATTCACCAATTATTACTTTTTGTGATGTATATAATTATACTTTTTTTATATCATGAATATATTTCTATTAATGGTATTTAAATTTTCGTTTTAAGTTTTTTCTTTCATCGGGCATATGATTCAAACATTACCGAACAGGTAAGGGTATAATTCACAATCTCATTATTATTCAGAATTGTTTATATTAAAGTCTCCCTCAGGAACATTATTTGATATTTATATCTTAAAATAAATTTATTTTATTATACACAAGTTATTATTTAATTTTTTCATGTAAAAATACCAGTTTCCTTTATTTGGTACTTAAAATGAGTGTAATGTTTTTCCAGAAAATATGACTTTATCTCTCTCTTCGATTGAAAATCATTTTTCATCCAGATCCATTTTTCTAATAATGTTTTAAAAAATTATTTTAACATTCCAAAAATTATTTATTGATGAAAATTTTACCCATGTTTTAATTTTTAATTTTTTTTTGAAATGAATCTTCTTGTCATTTTCCGAATGAGGCACTTTTTAACCCTTTTAAAATAGTGTGAACTGGATGGTTTTTAACTTATAATACATGTAATGAATTTACCTCATTCATGACCAAAAAAATGTTTTAAAGATTCCATCACAAGTTTCAAATGTTATTTTATAAGAAAAGTATTTTAAAAATATTTTTTGAAATTTTAGTTAAAAAAATATTTTCAAAGTGAAAAGGTTATTTTCCTCAAAATATTTTTAATGATATTTTTAAGGTATTTCTTTTCATAAATGAAATAAAAACTTTATTTTAATTATGATCCACTAAGTACATTTTTTTTTGATTCTATAATTATTATTTATTTGAATGGTTTATGTTTAGTTTGACTGAGGATATACAATTTTATTACCATCCACCATATTATTATGGATGGTTTATGATTATGTTTATTGATTGGGGTAAATATTAAAATTTAATATGTTAATTTTTCAGTAATAATGTTTATGTTTATTATATTTCATCCCTTTTATATGAATAATAAATTGTAATTATTAAGTGACTGGTGGGACACAAGATTACATAGTCCCTCGATGTGTCGGTAGGTCTCATGAGATAAATTAGTTGGCCGAATTAAATGGGGTTTTAACTATAGTCTTAAAATGTATTTTAAAAAGGTATCTAAATTATATTTATGATGTATAGAATTTTTTATTCCCTAATTATGAGATCTATTATTGATTTTCATGTGATTATTCAATTAGTTAGAATATCTATGGATATGTTCCATTCTCGTGTGATTATTTATATGGATTTATTTTATCGTCCTTTATTCATGATATATTTTTATCAAGTTACTATTCAAATAAAATTTGATTTAGTTATTTAAGTTTTCAATTTTATTATTCTTATTTATTCATGATAGATTCTATTGTACACACACCATTTCTGAGTATCTCAGCTCACCCCATTCTTATATTTTATTTTCCCTGGGATACTAGGAAGTGTTTTGTGATTGATATGAAAGGATATAATAAGGGAGATAATTTCATTATAAAAGAATTTTTTTTTTGTATTTTATGTTTTTATAATGTAATTTTAATTTCAATCGTTTATCTAGTTTACTAAGAATACTTAACTATTCATTCCTTTGGGATGTGATTTCTTATATCTAGAGATAATGTAATAAAGTAACCAAAGGATTTGGGATGGTAGGGTAAGGGTATTTATATTATTATTATCTCAACCAAACATATGAAATAATATCCATGAGTATATATTAAAATACCAAGTGTGTAAGCCATACCACATCTTGAACCAAATTGTACCATTTTTTTAAGATAAAATTAGGATACCACTTGATATCCATGTTCATACTTTATTCATAGGGATTATATAGTCCTATATAAGGATAAAACACCTTTATATGATCATAACAAACAACCATTGAACACCTTAAGTTCTTGAAACCATGTATTGAGATAATTTTTAGCACGGGGAAACCAATTTTTGGTTATGACACTTTCTTCCTAGAATCTTTTGGTATCTTGGAAAATAATCAGATAATACAACATTGTTAGTACATGAAAAAATAAACACGAATCCCTTGAATATTGTTGCTTATTATATTGAGATACATTATATTTATTTGAGTGTTTTTATACCACTTTAGATATGTCATAATAAAATTTTTTTTATCACTAATGTTAGCTTGACACCACTAGATATTTCATATAAGGAATTTTCACCACTCTAATTTTAAATCAAGATCTATATCACTTGAACTTCTTCATTAGAGAATTAAATTATAGATTCATCATTTGAATCCAAAGGCAGTTTCATGACACTAATTATTGAGTTTTATTAGGCCTTTATATGATTGATTTTTTCTTTAACACCATGTGTTACATGAATTACCTTTCATCACACTCACCCAGGGATCATATCTCCCCCTTAATTCTACATCACATTAAAAAACATTTAAACACATGGATAGAATGGTAATTATTATAAATCAAAAAGTTAGATAATGGGTTTAGTCTTTTTTAAGTAATAATTTTTATCCAAATTTATTATAACCCTTCTTAGTGATTCTCTTTACATCACAACTTGGGTAAAATTTACTTTGGATATAAGAATTATCACCATTTATTGGATTATTATTCATCTTTATCATGATAAAAATACCACTTGTGAATGATTATTATTTTTATACCTTATTAATTCATCCTTTATCGTGATTCCTCTTCAATAAGAGTTATTTTCCACTGATTTTTATTATAACATCCCGACTCGACATACTATTGAACTGGTAGCTAGACTGGTCACCACCTAACCTCAAGCGCGTCTCTCCATAAGAGGGAGGATAATGACTACTAAAAAGGGTCTAAAGAGGTGATCATGGGGGAGAATATACCCTCATATCAGAGTTCAAATATAAGGTAATAACAAGAATTGTGGAAGTAGTAGATAAATAAAAGACAATAGTAGAAGACATATAGAAATCATTTTATAAAAGTGGCCAATGACTTTTCATACAAAGCATGCATGCATGTCATAGTGATATTAAATAACGGAAAGTAGAAAACAATAAAAAATTATTTTCAATACAAAATAATACAAGACTAAAAAAGGAAAAGAACTAAAAATCTTGAGGTAAACTCCACGATCATCCTGAGATCCAACTCAGTCCTTTTCTCCTAACTATAGGAATGAGAATACAACAAAAATAAAGGTCCAAGGTCCGCAGCCATGTGAACAATAATGGTCTACTCGGGTACCCCAATTCAATGGTGTTCTGAGTATGGTGTGAGGTATAAATCTCAGTAGGTCATCACCAGTGATGTCAGGCCATATCCAGACAGTGTAATATAAATAGAGACAATGTGCAGGTATGGATAATTGAATAAATGGAACAATGTAAACAAAAGACACCCATCCAAGATCCCAAGGGAAACTTGATGGCTATACCAGCTTTGACTCATTTCCAAAATAATAGTTTGATCACATCATTATATACCTATATATATATATACACTAGCAAAAAATCGGCATACTCGTCCATAGAAGTATATCTATGTTCACAAGGGTCAGTATGCATCTCATCCATAAATAGTTTATATACAGGCTTAAAAATCATCATGATTGTCTATTTCATGATATATATAACTGGCTCAATGTTCATAATTCTGTTGTCCATAGATAGATTATATACTAGAACAAAATAAACAATCCTATCCATAGAAGTGGAAATACTGGCATGAGGGTCAGCATGCCTCTCGTCCATAGATTGTTTAGATACTGGAACAAAACCATCATGGCCATCTAGTTTTCTATATGTATAACTGGCACAAAATTCAACATTTCTTCATCTATATATAGATTATATACATACATAGAATAATCATATCGTTCCATATAAGTATATATACTGATATAAGGATCAACATGCCTCTCATTCATAGATAGTTTATATACTGTCACAAAATCAACATTCCCATCCATTTCATGATATATATAACTGGAATTATGTTCATCATGTTGTCATCCATATATTATCATGTGGAATTATCACAATTATCACAAAAGTACTTAAGGAAAACCAACTCAATCACTTCAATTAAAACATAAATGTTTCTTAGTAACATTAAAATAATACCATGAGGCAAGGAATTCTCATTTATGTCCTTTTCCATAGGAAACAATTTCTTTTAACCCTTTAATATAAGATAAGTAAAACAATATGGACTAAACATTTAATCTGAAGGATGTCAGACAGTGTAAGTTCCTTATTCAATGGTATCTCCTCTAATTTTCCCAAACATGGATATTTGGTTTTAAGGGTCTAAGTGTGAGGGTTATACCAATAAAAGGAGGTCAATATCTCATTTAAACCATTGTTGTTTATTCATTCACATTGACCATTTTAAGAATCAACTAAGACATGTCTATTCCATTTATAATCTCAAGTGTCATGTTTGAGGAAAGGGTTATGGAAATATCTCAATTACCCACTTGGGTATATCCAAGTCTAAGCAGACCAAACACCTACAAGGTGTCTTGGGTTCATTGAAATACAAAAAATACAAGAGCACTTCATGTAAAATGGAAAGTCACCCAGTTATGAAAATTGGATAAGGTCCTAAAATTGTCACTTATCATACATGGATTCAAAAAATAAGTAATACACATACAGAAAAACAAGCAAGCATTGAAGTCCAATTTCTACATTTTTATCTTGAAGGAATCACACCTTAATTGGAGGGGATTTATTATAAATCCATGACTTTTATTATCAATCAATCAATTATTAAATTAAATAACTTCATTAGGTTTACCAAATAAATAACTTTTAGAATAAACTACTACACTTGTAAATAATATAATAAGGGTGAGGTAAACTATTAATTAAACATATAATGCTTTCTTAAATAAACATGTCAAGGAAAGGGACTCTACCTCAAAGTGGAACCAAGCCATCCAATTCTGCTCTTGGATCTTTCTAATAAAAATATTACACTCCCCCAATAGGTATATGCACCTTTATAGACATGTAAGGACACCTATCCCCTATGCATATTCCTACATGGCCAATATCATGTGCAAGGGGATCCTTACATATATGATTATATTTATATACCCATATCCACTCTCCTACACATGCATTTTCATATATATATATATATATATATATATATAGGAACACCTATACCTATACACGTATATTCACTTCCATGGGTGATTATACGTGTAACTGGGGAACTTATATATATACACACATACATATTCACATGAAGGTGAATCTCCTTAGACCCGGTGACTCGAAACCACACGATGAAGTTCAACTCACTACACAACAGTTAACAGGGACCTTGAAACACACAAAGAATACCATATAAAAAGTGAGAAACCAACCAACAATATTAAATACATACCTCAGATGGCGGTGGTGAACCAAAACAAGTGAAACCACCTCTCCTTTGGTGGTGGTTTTTGGATCACAAACAAATAAGACCCAAGAGGCCCTCTATATAACCTAGAAACAGATAAGAAAAAAACACAACTTAAACCCAACCGCAGGTTTGGCCGATCACTGTAGAGAGAAGGAGAATCCAAAATCATCCCATAAGAGTAAGGGGACTGGGGAAGAAGACCTTAACTTGATGATTCAAGGAAGAATCGTGAAGAAACATATGAAGATCAGAGGTTGGAAGAGGGAGTTGGGAAGGGGGTCGAGCTTGTGGTGAGAGGGGGAACCCCCTTGGGGTGAGTCATGTTTGAGGGAGTGGGGGGAGGTTTTATTTGGTTATAATTTTTTATTTTCTTTTAATTTTAAATTAAATTAAAATAAAACTAATTTTAAAATAGAATGTCACACACATTTTGGGCCACATGGTTAGCCAAACCATGTGACAACCTTAAAGCACCCCTCTTACTAGGGGGAATCCCCTCGCACGGGATAAGTGAATAGTTTAAAAAATCATATGAAGCCCATGTGATGACATCATTCCACCTTAAATAGGATTCACAATTACCTATTATGGGCCATATGGTTTAGAAGAATGTGCGCCAACTGTGCGCCTGCTACATTTTTCCAAAAACCCTATTTTTCAGGTTGGGTGATCTTGAAACTCTTAAAGACACCCAAAAAACGTAACAAGCCTTCATCCAAGTCCCAATACTTTACTTTAGAGTGAACCAACTCTCAAAATTCCATTATGAGTCTCATTTTTAAAATCATCCCATTTAGAAATTGGAAAAGTTCAAAAACCTTCATATTTTAGACCGATTAAAAATGTGGATTGTTACAAACTTCCCACCTTATAACTTCTTGTTCTTGAGAAGCCTTTAGGAACAATGTAATACATGACCAGACTGACAAGGGTCATGAAGCTTCATTCGAATGGTCACATTGCATTCTGAAATGACCAATACACCATTGAGTACCCATTTAAGCATTTCAAGGAAAATGGAACTTAAGCCTCTAAAACTCTATCCAACACTCATTTCCCAACCGAAACACCCATATGGATTTTACCCGATCTAGTTCAACTAGAGATATGATTACGTCGTCATCTTTTAAAGCATTTGGCCAAAGGTACTTCCCACCTTAGGATTTAACAATAAAAAACCAAATTAAAACTAAAACTCAATCACCATTAGAAAATCCATTACAAGCACACCCTTAAGAATTTTAAGATTCTCATAGAGTGATTTTAAAATGGTCAAATGGTCAACTTCCCATCAACCCCAAATCCCAAGTAGAGATGGATTTTCATGAAAATCCCCAGCAGATACCATCCACACTCATCTTCACCTGACGACATGACTTAAAAAGGTTTTTTCACAGACCATAAAAATTATGAAAGAAAGGAAAATAGTCAGGATACTTGGCTGACTAATTAAGAAGATGCCCGACTTAGATAATCGATGTTTCCAAAGAGAGCTGCAATGCCTTCTACCAAGGCACCTTGTGTTCAGCACAAACACATTCACCAAATCCAACACTTGAAATTTGATGATGTTTCTAATATTGAACCACAAATTAAACCACACATACCGCATGAAACACCAAAAGAGAACCACCCAACCAAGCCCAATGACTTTAAATAGGCTGCACTATATAAGACCGATACTCTCTTAGTGCATCTAGTATAAAGACAGGATGGGGGACGTGACCATAAATTAGCAGAATGAAATAAGAGTATTTTTAATGGATTCCAATCAAACATACCCAATTATTAGGAGAAATAAGAGTCAAACCACAATTGGTTGACTTAAAAGGGGAAACTTGGCTTCACCTGCCGACGAACTTTCATTCAAACCAGTCAGAAAGCCTTTACCAGAAAAGCTCATCCCATGCCAATGGAGTTTATCATGGGTTTTATACACAAGAAAACATAAGAATGTCATGTTTCCAAGCAAGCACCGACACATATTTAAAACTCAAAGGCCTCAAATTAATTCAAGCATAAACCTACCATCTCCCAATGGTCATCCTTAGTTATCCCTTTTACTTGGAAGGACAGATTTACTGAAATCATCATGGCGCTCCTTCGAGCCAGAACCATACGTCAACCATTAGACAAGGAATCCAAAATTTAATAGACTGATGTGTTGAAACACCTGATTATTTTGAAATCCATCCTGATAATTAAGATGAAACTGGCTCTTTAACGCTTAGGTCACTGTACTTGGCGATGACGTGAGGCTGCACACTACATCACAAGATATTTATCTCAATGTTACATTTCCTTATACAACCATCATCCACTACCAAGGAAAAGTAAAGGGTCAAAAGACCTACAAAGAAACTGACCATGCCCAAGGAATGTCTAACCTACTGAAACCAAGCATTACCCAATGCTCACACCCATAACAAAATTCAAGGAAAGCATGATCACCAATCCAAACAAGGGTGTCATTTAAAAACCAAAAGTCCTTATCAATACAAAGGCACCCAAGTAGCACAAAACACTAGAAAAATTATGGAACTAGTAAGAGAAACAAGTTCTAAGGGCACTACCTACCATAGGCTAGCCCCTTAGGAAGAACAAGCACCGACCCAAGCATTGGGTCACACCAAAAATAAGTCACGGGCTCAAAATCCTAACATTTTAATTTGTTTCTAAATAGAAAATAGCTTACAAAAAACAACTACAGATCTATTACAAGGAAACTAAAATGAAAACCTCAAGTTACCCATACACGAGGGTTTTACCATGATCACCACTTATTGTTCCATTTCCAAGACCTTTATATTTAATCACTTTTGAAACTTTAATCATTTAAGATATTTAATCTCAAGCATCAGGTACCATTTAAAACAAAACACAAGGTAATTGATTTAGATAACATCCCATGGGAAAAACACTCAAGTTACATAAAACTTACTTTAAACATTTAAATTTAGACATTTAATGAAGTACCATAATAAACAGGAAATTTATCATAATAAATTCCTTTTAACAGTTTAGGAAACCTATGAGGGTCCCACTGAATCAACCTATCTTCTCCAAAAACATACCAATTGTTCTTTTCACAATAAAAATTACCAACTAACCTACTTGGGTCCAATTGAACTTTTAATAGTTAACTCGTTCATTTCAATTATAATTAAAATGTGTTCTCATTTATAAGCGTCACACAAGACATCATGACATTTCATCTAACATGGGTTTTCATTTCCCAATTCATGAAGCACCCATAAACTTAATGGATTGAGAATCAGATCCCATTAATTGAAACCAAACTCCATTCATAATTTTAACATGCTCAAACACCACGGTTCAAACCTATGGGTGGACTCCTACTGACCTGTAAAGCACCCATACACTTTACACTTTGGAATTTGGGTCCCTTTAATTGAAATAAATTCACTTTAGCATATTAATTTATCTACCTTTTACAAAGGTTTGAATACACAAGTTACCCTTTCTCAGTTATAATATTCTCATACACTTTATAGTTGAAAATTGGATCCTGATATAATCGCAACCAGTTTACATATATCAAACATTTTTAGCATGATATCATAAGCACTAACATAGGAGTATGGAATTATAAGAAGCTAACACAAAATCATGTTATAAAAATAGACATGCTAAAGAATGCATGGAATGTCATAATACTTAATCAAATCAATAGGCATCATACATATGCAACTACATGGCATGACACTATGCATGACATGTTAATTCCTATGTGCCTAGTATGATGCATGGAATGAAAATTCCTTGCCATAATAGGACAAGGGTAAAATTCCATAAAATCTATAAATCATAAGAAGTTGAAAGTACTCCATTCACTCTTGGTGAAATAAAATCAAACTATAATATCAAACAACATAAAAATAAATTTCCAACCCTGTACACTTGGTCATTTACCATATTTGAGGTGATAAGTCCCAAGCATGACTATTAACCAAGAACTAACACATTATGAATATATTTTCTACCAACCCAAAACAATAAGACAAAGGAAAAGAAAAAAAATCATTTGATACCACTTTGTAACTTCCTGACCCGACTTACCATTGAACCAATAGCTGAATTGGTTACCACATAACATTAAGCACATCTCCTCGTACACCAGAGGCTGCCGACTAGAAGCAAGGATCTCAGGAGGTGATAGTGGGGATAATATACCCTCATATCAGAGTTAAAATAATAGGTAATATAAATAATAATGTAATATGTAGATAAATAAAAGCCATAAGTAGAAGAAATATAATAATAATTTTATAAAAGAGTCCAACACCATTTTATACCTAGAATGCATGCATGTCATAGTGATATTACATAACCGAAAGAAGAAAACAATACAAAATGCTTTTCAATATAGAATAATACAGTTCTCAAATAAGGAAAAGAACTAAAAGTCCTGAGGAAAACACCATGAGCATCATGAGCTCCAACTCAGTCCTTTGATTATAACTCTTGGTATGAGCATACAACAATAAGCATGGTCCAAGGTCCAAAGTCCTGTGAACAAGAAAGGTCTACTCAAGTACCCCTAGTGTAATGGAGTCTCGAGTAGGGTGTGAGATATAAATCTCTATAGGCTGGAACCACTGATTTCTATCCCTATTTATACAATGTAATATAAATCAAGATGGTGTGTATGTATGGAGAATTGAATAAATAGAACTATGTAAACAAAAAAACATGTCCAGGCTCCCAAGGGACACCTGATAGCTATACCAGATTTAGCTCATTGTCAGGATAATAGTTGGATCACGTCATTATATATATATATATATTAGAATAGAATCAACATGCATGTCCATATAATTATATCTAATAACACAAGGGTCAACATGCCTCTCATCCATAGATAATTTATATACTGGCACCGAATTATCATGCTCATCCAATTTGTGATATATATAACTCGAATAATGTTCAACATGTCATATTCCATAGATAGATTATATAATGAAATAGAGTTAGTATTCCCATCCATATAAGTATATCTACGAGAATGAGGGTTAGCATGCCTCTCATCCATAGATAGTTTATATACTGGCATGAAATCAGCATGCCCATACTGTTCATGATATATATAACCGGCATGATGTTCAGCATGCCTTTATCCATAGATAGATTATATACTGACATGGAATCAACATTCCCATCCATAGAAGTATATATACTGGCATGAGGTTCAACATTCCTCTGGTCCATAGATAGTTTATATACTAGCACATAATCAACATGCCCATCCAGTTCATGATACATATAACAGTCATGATGTTCAACATTCTTCCTTCCATATATTTAAAAGTGTAATAATCACAATCATCACAAAATTACTTAAAGAAACCCAAATTAAGCACTTCAATTAAAACATCAATATTTTTTAGTAACATTCAAATCATATCAAGATGAAAGGACTTCTCATGTATGTCATTTTATATAGGAAACTATTTCTTCTAACCCTTTAATATAAGGTAAGAAAAAAAATATGGCCTAACCATTTAATCTGAAGGGTGTCACATAGTGTAAGTTCCTTATTCAAGGTCATATCCTAAAATTTTCCTAAACATGGAGAATTGGTTTTATGGGTCCATGTGTGAGGTTCATAGCAATCAAATGATGTAAATATCTCATTTAAACCATTCTAATTAAGTTATTCACTTTCACCATTTCAAGAATCGACTAAAAAATGGATATACCATTTATAGTCTCAAGGGTCATGTTCAAGGAAAGGGTTATGGAAACAACTCAATCACTCAATTGGGTAAATCCAAGTCTAAGCAGACCAAACACCCATCGGGTGTCATGGGTTTGTTGGAATACAAAAAATACAAGATCAATTAATGTAAAAAGGAAATTCACCCAATTATCAAAATAGAATGAGGTTCAAAACATTTAACATATTATATATGTCTTTAAAGAATAATAAATACAAATACGGAAAAACAAGAAAGCATTAAATTCTACTTTCAACATTTTTATCTTGAAGGTAGCATATCTACATTGGAGAGGTTTTATAATAAAACCATGACTTTTCTTATCAATCAATTAGTTATCACATTTAATCATTTCATTAGGTTTACCAAAGAAATCACTTTTAGAATAAAATACTACACTCTAAAAGCATATAATAAGGGTGAGAGTAACTTGTAATTAAACATTTAATCTTTTCTTAAATAAAAAGTAAAAAAATGGAACCTACCTAAAAGTGGAACCAATCCATCCACTTCAGATCTTGGAGCTTTCTAAATAAAAGATACTACTTCCCCACTCAATATATGTACCTTAATATACATGTAAGGACACCTAGAACATATTATAATGACCTAAACTGTTATGAATAAAATTATATATTTTTTAATGTCTTATGAATATAGAAAACGCATGCACTAATTTTTTTTATTATATCCAATTTGAGTAAAATGATCTTTAAGTATCCCTACCATTTATAATATTGCCATTGAATAGTGATCATATGACTAGTATAAATACAGGGTTTAAAAAAATCCTTTTGAAACAGACAAAGGAAGTGATGACCTCAACAAGTAGAATAATACACTATGAAGACCATTTATTGGAGCTTCTGAGTGGGATATCATTTCTTGGATTTTCCCTAGACAAAACCCATGCTGAGATCCAACAACTTAATCATGAGTGAAACCATTTATGAGAGAAGTTCAAGCTCATCGAGATCACGACCCAAACCATGTTCACCAAACGACCCCATGAAAGCCCCGCCATTGAACACCTTACTCATAGGGCATATGATGGTGTAATAAAAGGATATGTAACAAGACCATATCGTTATTTTTATGTGAATTATCTTTTTATAGAATAATTAATATACTTTCATTTTGTTATTGTTACTTTGTAAATGATTTTTAAAGCATAAATATTATTTTAGGTTAATACTAAAATTCAATTAATAAATATATTTTGTTGAATTAATGGATTTTTGAATTAAATAATGGATTAATAAAATATTATTATTAAATTACTTTCTATTAAATATAAATGATCATATAATTTTTATGAAGTCAAATGTAATTTTTATTAAGGTTTGAAAACAGTTTTTGTCAAAACCTGTTAATTTTCAATAAATGTCAGTTTTTATTCTAAAAGTGAAAATTAAAATATATAGAAAATTATTTAGATAAAATGAATATAATTTTGGGACTCAGGATTTTGAAATTATCCAACATTTAATTTTTCATAATTTTATGAAATAGTCAAATTTTTGGGTAAACAATAAATATCGTATAAATATAGAATGTTTTTATGACATCACAATGATCCAATATTGATGTGATAAAATAATATAAAAAGTTATCTTTAGAAAAATATTTTTTTTAAATTATGCAATTTTAAGTTTATTTGATTAATTTACAAATCCTTAGTGAATCCTTCAAGACCTATAATATATTTTAAGATTTTTTAAATCATTACCTTGAAAGTATGACTCACATCCACATAATAAAGGGAAATATTTTAATATATTACAACCTTAGACTTATAAAATAATTTATACCACTTCCTTTTTCTAGTATCCATGTCCAAAAACCATCGTGTGGTTTATGGTTTTGAATATTTTAGTGTGTAGTGTCCAAAACAAAAATAATAATGAATCCCCCACCTTTCCTATATAAACACACCCAAAAACCCATTTCTCTTCACTAAATATCTTTTAATCTCAACAAAAATCTGTACCCTACTCCATATAGTCCTAAAAATGTTCCCTCAAGATCCCAATAATCCTCCCCAAGCATTTTGGACCACACATCCAAGTAAGGGATCCCACTCCTCCCCTTTGAATTCAATCACCTTCTTTTAGAGTAGTTCTTTTAATTATAATTGATTGTATTGATATTAGTTTGTAATAATTATATTACTATCCAATTTATGTTATTTCAATGATTTATCATTTATCCTCCCCCATTTTGAATCTATCCTAATCCATTACTATGCTGAAATTTTGTAAGAGATCCACCTCTCTCCTTTTTCTCCAAGCACTTTTTTCATGCCAGGCCATTTAATTTACATTTTATTGATTTGTGATATGTTATTTTCTACCTCATTTATGTTAATTTTATGAATAAGTTGTGAGATATTTCTTTAAATCCCTTTAATTCCCCCCTATGATACCTTAATCCAACATGTTACTAGGCCAAAATTCTGTATGGATTTCTCTCTTCTCATTTCCATTCAAGTTACTATTTTATATTATTCTTCTTAAAATCAATTTTTATATGTTTGTATATGATGTTATTTGATCCCCATATAGTCCATTTTATGTATATATGATTATATATTCCTTTCACTCTCATTAATCCCCCCTATTATCCTTTAAGTACACCTGTTACTATGCTGAAATTCCGTAAGGGATACTTCCTTTCTCAATATTTGTCCAAGTTTCATTATATTGTTTCATCCTTTTATTTTAAATTAAAAATGATGGGGTATGTTTTTTTACCTCCCCCATACCAACCTTATTAGTTTTTAATGACGAGATTCCCCTTTGTCTCTCATTAATCCCTCCCATGTACACCCGTTACCATGCAGAAATTCCATAATGTATTTCTCTTTTCCCATTTCCATTCAAGAATTTATTTTATATTATGCATAAAAATTCCATTTAATATGTTGGGTTATTATGTTCCATGATACTATTACTATACATTTCATGTATAAATTATTAGATAACCCTTTATCTCTCATCAACCCATTTTACAAATTTCTATTTGATGTCATTATGCTGCCAAAATTGCACCACAATTTTCCATGCCAAAATCATCAAGTAGTGAATACCATACCCATTACTCTATGAAAGCTATTCACATTTATGATCATGTAATTATTGATTTGGTAATTACATGTATTTATTCCACATTCTTTGTTCATGGAATAAATTATTATGTTTAACAAATCCATGTTGTAGGATCTATATGGCACACTTATACCTGAAAATGAAATGTTTATGAAGGGTGTTCCCTGATAGCACTTCAATGCATTGGGTAATGTTTAGTATCATGATACGCGATGTGGAATGAGGGATTACTCATGATAATTTATGTTAAATTAGGGTTTAATCATTCTAATTCATGTGAGATGTTGGTTTACTCTTACTAATCCATGTGCAATGATCCTTGGATCTTGCTAATATCATGTTGTATGTTATTACCACATTTAAATGTTATGAATATCATGCTATATCATGAATTGATGATCATGTTTATTTTTAGGTCAATTGAAATGACTATTGCCTAACATGTATTGTATTCTTCATGTTATTCCTCGTTTACTCCCTCACTGGGCTTTATAGCTCACCTTTTTCTTATGTATGTCCTCAGGTTATCCCATGAATTACTAAGTACGAAGGAATGTTGTGGTCATGTAAAAGAAGTTTTCAATAAAAATGTGTATTTAATGTTTTAAGTTGTTATGTAATGTTCCTAATCCCCGAGGACACTATACCTCTCTATCTTATTATTTATATTAAGTAAAATTTTATATAAGAAATTATGTTTAAATATGAAATAAAGAGGAGGGTTGTTATAGTTGGTATCAAAGGATAGGTTTAGTTATTTTTGGGATTAGGATTAGAAAAATCTACTGAAAGCCTTAGTAATAAGACCAAGTATAATAAATTAATCAATAAATTTTTGTGAGTATATATTGAGTTGTTTATCAAGAAAATACATCCCTTTCTAGATACGAACAAGTAGAGGTGTCTCTAGCACAGATGTATATAGGGATAAAACCTGAAAACACTTCTTTGAGCTAGACTCGAATGTGAATTGGTGCACGAAAATGGGCCTCGCTACACTCTTTGTTTGAAAATACTAGGGGATATGATTCATTAAATTCATAATATTAGTATGAACCATTATTAAGAGAATAATAAAAAATACCCCTAAGATTATATTTTATGAAGTAGATCATGGATAACCTAGATCAAATCTAAGAAATTCATAAGTTAAGGTGATAAATTTAATTTATAATTTATCCCATTTTGTCATTGGATTCCACTTTATTTGTTCATTAGTTTAAAATATTTACCCCTAATTTTTCCTGTTATTCTAGCCAATGGCTGATAATATGAGGAATCAGGATAACAATCGAGGCAAAGATCAATGTGATGACTACTCTAATGAGATGCCCAATCCGATGGGAGATGGAATTGAAAACATTGTCATGATACTCTCTTATTTAAATCATGTTTTGAATAGAAATCTTGTTTAATATGAACGTCCAACCCCCATAAGAAATAACTAATCACAATCTAGAGCTTCATGAGACAATGCCATCCTAATTTAAATGGATCATATGATCTCTTAATCACCGACCAATGGATCAAATCCATTGATAATATCTTCTCCATCATTCAATGTTTTGTATAAGTGAAGGTTCTTATGGATACTTATTGTATTGAGGGTGAAGTTGATCAGTGATGGACATTAATAAAAAATACAAAGCTTGAGGAAGAGATCAAGGTGATAGAATGGAAGGATTTCCGCATAATGTTTTTTAATAAATATTTTTCCCACACCCTTAGTATTAAGATAAAAATAGATTTTCTTGCACTCAAGAAAAATGAAGATGATTCTGTTGGGGTGTATGAAGAAAAATTCACCAGACTTGTACGAGACACCACTGAATTTGTTGTTACCCCCAAATACAAGGTTGACCACTTATTTGATGGGATAAAACCTTGCCTATGGAAATCCCTGGAGATTTGATACTTTGAAAAATATGAGAATATTATCCGATGTGCCCTCAAAATCGAGATAGAGATCCAAAAATCTTAGGGGTATCATAGGGATAAGAAGAAAAAAGTGTAATTTAATTATAGCAGTTCGATGGATAAATCCAATGGTGTAAAAAAATTCCAGCACCCCTCTTGTCAAATGTATAGAAAGAAGAACCCAAGAAATTTCCTCAAGGGGATGAGGAAATGCTTCAGGTGTGGGAGGGAAGGGTACCTAGCTAGTTATTTTCAGTAAGAAAAACTCACTACTGCGACAGAGAAAAGGAATTCTACATTTGAACCTCAATGTATTGTTAATTTATACAACTGCAAATACCCTAGTCTCTTTGCAAACCAGTTCCCTAAGCCAAGGGTTTTCAGAGGCAACCAATAACCTCCAAGGTAGAAAGAGTGATATTTTTCCATCCCCACTGCCAAAGTGAATCCAAAAAATGAAGTGGTGATAGGTACATTGGTTATTCATTCATGAATGGAGAACACACTTTTTTATTTTGGTTCTACACATTATTTTATATATCTAAAGTTTAGTGGAATAATCTAAAAATCTCCATAAATAATGTAATTAAATATTTCAGTAAAACGGCATATGGGGAAAATATTTCATCCCATGAATATAACACCCCTTAATAATTTTTGAATTAAAATTCTCGGAAAACATCATCATTCTTCCCTTGGTGGAATTTGATGAAATTATTGGCATGGACTATCTTTCCCAATATAGAGCCAACATAAATTGTCACAAGATAGAAATCACTCACCATATGGAGAATTGACCCCTTATTCTATACAAGTGTAAGGAGGATGAATCTTCTTTAGCATGATCATATCAAGCATGGAAATTACTTCCCTATGAGCATGCATATCTTTCTAAGATTATTGATTCTAATGAAGGAACCACCCTCGAAGACATGCCTATTGTGAGTGAATTCACTAATATGTTTCTTAAGGAATTTATTAGTCTTCCTCCTAGAAGAGATTTTGAATTATCAATTGATCTTATACCTGGGGAATTTCCAATATCCAATACTATATAAAATGGATATTGTGGAGATTTAGGATCAAAAGAAACAACTATATGAGAATTTGGATAACGGGTTTATGTGCCCAAGTTCTTTACCATGGGGTGTACCAGTCTTCTTAATCAAGAAGAAGTATGGGTTAATGCGCCTTTTCATTGATTATCGTGAGCTCAAAAACATCATGATAAAGAACAAGTATAATTTTCCATGAATTGATGACTTTTTCAATCAGCTATGTGGAGAAAAGTACTTCTCCAAGGTGGATATGCGGTTGTGATATTACCAAGTAAAGATGAAGGAGGATTTCCCCAAGACTAATTTTCATACAAGGTACAAGCACTATGAATTCATAGTAATGCCTTTCAGACTCACTAATGCTCCAACGATCTTAATGGAATTGATGAATAGAGTGCTTAGATATTACCTTGAATTTTTTTTGGTAGTCTTTATAAATGATATTATAATATACTCTAAAACCAAGGAGACTCATGAGGAACATCTGAGCATTGTAATAGAGACCTTGAGAAAGGAGAAGCTCTATGAAAAGAACAATAAGTATGAGTTCTGGTTGAGTAAAGTCTCAATATTGTGGCATATCATCAAAAGAAATGGGATATATATGGATCATTCCAAAACAAAAGCAATTAAGGGATGGTCGAGGCCAACATCTGTGAGGGATATCCATAGATTCCTAGGGTTATCTGGATAATATCATCGATTTGTGAGAAATTTATCATGATTTTCAAACCCTATTACCAAGATAACTTATAAGGGAGTCATGTTTTCTTGGAATGATGAATGTGAAGAAAGATTTATGGAGTTGAAGAAGAGGATTATCACTACCCCTATTCCCCCACTACCCATAAGTGGGTATATTATCGTAATCCTCAGCGATGCTTCGAAGAAGGGCTTGGGATGTGTGTTGATATAGAATGACAAATTCATTGCCTATGACTCAAGGTAGTTCAAAATTCATGAGAAAACTATCTCATGTATGATCCGGAGTTGGAAGCTGTGATATTTTCTTTGGAAATATGACAGAATTATCTCTTTAAGAAGTAGTGTGAAATATATACAGATCAAAAAATTCTCAGATATATATTCACATAGAAAGAGATAAATATGCACAAATGAATATGGTTAAATATCATATAGGATTACTACTTCTTAATCCATTACCGCCATAGGAAAAAGAATAAGGTGAAAAATGCTCTAACTAGAAAGGACCCAACAATTCTATCATTGATGGGAATTGAAAAGGATCTAATCTTCTTAGATTTGATGAAGATGGACATGAGAATCATAAAGAAGGTACCATCATCAATCCTTTCACAAATGATTGTTGGACCATATCTATTAGAATGTTTAAAGGATGATCAAAAAGATTATGTGGAAATTCAAAAGAAAGTGAAAACTATCATAAAAGGTAAATCCTTGGAGTTCAATGTTAATGAAGAAGAAATTGTGGGATTTGGGTAAAGACTATGTGTCCCATCAAATCTATAATTAAAGAAATAACTTTTGGATGATGCACATAGTTCAAATTTCTCCAATAACCCAGGAAACACGAAGATTTATCAAGATATATAGGAGCACTATTAGTGGGATAACATGATGAAGGAGATCTCTAAATATACATCAATTTTTTTTGGAATGTCATCAAGTGAAGGATGAGAGGCAAAAGTCTAATGGTATGATGAAAACATTACATATACCAAAATGGAAATGGGAAAAATCACCATGGAATTTTTCACTGGACTTTCGAAGACATCCAAAGGAAACAGTGATATTTGGGTTTTTGTGGATCATCTTACAAAGACTGCACACTTCATTTTTATTCGAGAGGATTTCTCATTGGATTAACTTGAATGGATATACTTTAGAGAAGTGGTAAGGCTGAATGGAGTGACACTATCGATTGTGTCCAATTGATATATGATATTCATCTCTAAGTTCTATAAGAGTCTCCAATATGCTCTAAACACTAAGCTGAACTTCAGTAAGGCCTATCACCCTCAAACTGATGGCCAATCTGACCATACTATCCAGACACTCGAGGTAATGTTGAGAGCTTTCTTAAAGGTCTTCAAGGGTGGATGCGACCAACATATGCCTTTGGTGGAGTTCTATTACAACAAAAGTTTTCACTCAAGCATCCAAATGGATCCTTTTGAAGCCCTTTATGGGAAAAGGTGCAGAACATTAGCATGTTGGGGAACAAAAACTTCTAGGTCTTGAAATGGTCAAAGAAATGGTGGAGAAGGATAAAACTATCTAGTAGCACATCAACGATACCCAGAGTCGACAAAAGAGCTATGCTGACAATTATTGATGAGACCTATAGTTTGATGTTAAATAAATGGTATTCCTCTACATATCTTCATCAAAGAGAGTTATGAGATTTAGGAAGAAGGGAAAGCTTATTTCAAGGTAAATTTACCCCTTTGAGATCTATGATCACATCAGAGAAGTGCCCTATTGACTAAAACTCCCTTCTAACCTGTCTCAAGTACATGATGTATTCCATGTATCACTCTTAAGGAAGTACATACCAGACCCATCACATGTACTCAATCTATAGATTATACGATTGGGGAATGACCTCTCCTATGAGGAGAGGTCGGTGAAGATCTTAGATCATAGAGAATAAGTTTTAAAAAATAAGAAAATTCCCCTCATAAAATTGTTGTGGAGAAACCAAAAGTTTCAAGAAGCAATATAGGATTTGGAGGAAGTAATGAAGCAATGTTACCCTCATCTATTTTAGTTTGGGAAAATGAAATTTCAAGGGTGAAATGTTTTAAGGGGGGGGGGGGGAAGGTTTTAAGGACCCAAACTATTATGAATAAAATTCCATTTATTATAATATCTTATGGATATAGAAAACACATTCAATCATTTTATTTTATTATATCCAATTGTATTTAAGTGACCGTTAAGTATCCCTACCATTGATAAAGTAGTCATTGAATCATGATCACATGACTAGTATAAATATAGGGTTTTAAAAAATTCTTTTGAAATAGACAAAGGAAGTGATGAACTCAATCGGTAGGATTATACCCCATGAAGGAAATTTATCAGAGATTTAGAGGGAGATAGCATTTATGGGCCTTTCCCCAAACCAATAAAAAGCTGAGATCAAACAAATTATGAATTAGTGAAACCATTTACGGGAGAAGTTCAAGCTCATCGAGATCATGACCCAAACCATGTTCACCAAACAACCCTATAAAAGCCCCACCATCGCACACCTTACTCTTAGGGAATATGCTGGTGTAATAAAGGGATATGTGATAAGACCCTGGAATTATTATTATGTGCATTATTTTTGTATAGAATAATGAATATACTTTTATTCTATTATTTTTAATTTTTAAATGATTTTTAAAGAACAAATAACATTTCTAGTTAATATTCAAATTAAATTAAGAAATATATTTTGATGAATTAATGTATTTTTGAATTAAAAAATATTTTTTAAAAATATTTTTATTAAATTAATTTTATGAAATATGATTGATCGTAAAATTTTTATGATGTCAAATGTAATTTTTATTAAGGTTTGAAAACTATTTCTGTCAAAACCAGTCAATTTTCAATAAATATCAGTTTTTATTTTAAAAGTAAAAATTCAAATATTTATTAAATAATTTAGATAAAATAAATATTATTTTTGGAATTAAGATGTTGAAATTATCCATAATTTAATTTTTCATAATTTTCTAAGATAGTTTAATTTTTGGGTAATAATTAAATATCATATAAATATATAATGTGTTTTATGACATCATAATGACTCAATAGTGATTTAATAAAATACTATTAGAGGTATATTTATCTAAATATATGTTTTTAATTTAAAAAAAATCAATTTTATGTTTATTTTATATATTTTACAAAGCCTTAATGAATCCTCCAAGACCTATAATATATTTTAAGATTTTTATAATCATTTCCTTGAAAGTGTGACTCACCTCCACATAAGAAAGGTAAATATTTTAATATTATCAGCCATTATCCTTATAAAATAATATATTCTACTCTCATTTTTCAAAAACCATGGGAAAAAACCATGTTATGATTTGTAGTTTTGAAAATTTTAATGTGTAGTTTCCAAAACCAAAATAATAAATAATTCCTCCACCTTTCCTATATAAACTGACCTAAGAGACCATTTATCTTCACTAAATATTTTTTAATATCGACCACCCTCTGACCCCTACTCCCTAGAGTTCTCGCAAGGCCCCCACCAAGCTACCAGGAAGCCTCCCCCAAGCCTTTGGGATCGCACATCCAAGTAAGATATTCCTCTCCTCCCCTTTGAATTCAAGCACCTTCTTTGAGAGTAGTTATTTTAATTTTAATTGATTATATTGAAATTAATTTGTAATAATCAACTTATAGTAAAATTTATGTCATTTAAATTAGGTATCATTTATCATCACCCATTTGGACTTTTTCTAAAGCCATTACTATTCCAAAATTTCATAATGGATCTCCCTCTCTCCTTTTTCATCAAGCACCACTTTTATGTCATGCCTTTTAATTTACATTTTCTTGATTTGGTATATGTTCCACCATACCAAATTACTCTAAATTTTATTTATATATTATGTTATATTCCTTTAAATCCTGTTAATCACCTATATGATCCCTTAATCCAACCCCTTGTTATGCCAAAATTCCGTAATGGATTTCTCTTTTCACATTTCCATTCAAGCTACTATTTTATATTATTCTTATTAAAATCCATTTTTATATATTTGGTTATGATATTACATGATCCCCATACTTTTTATTTGATTAATATATTATGATAACTTCATTTCACTCTCGTCAATCCCCTATATTATCCTCTAATTACACCAGTTACTATGCTGAAATTCCATAAGGGTTTCTTCCTTTCTCAATTTTTGTCAAAGTTTCCTTATATTGTTACGTCCTTTTATTTCCAATTAAAAATGATGGGGTATGTTTTTTAACCTACCCCATACTTACCTTATTATGTTTTAATGATTATAGTCTCCTTTATCTCTCAATAATCCCTCCCGTGTACACCTGTTACCATGCTGAAATTCCGTAAAAGATTTCTCTTTTCCCATTTCCATTCAAGAAATTATTTTATATTATGCATCTAAATTCTATTTCATATGTTGGGATATTATGTTTCATGATACAATTACTATACATTTCATGTATAAATGATGAGAGTTCCCTTTCTCTCTCATCAACCCATTTTATGAATTTCTATTTGATGTCGTTATGTTGCTGAAATTGCACCACGATTTTCCATGCCAAAATCATCATGTAGTGAATACCATACCTATTTCTCTATCAAGGGTATTAACCTTTATGAACATGTACTTATAGATTTGGGACTTACATTTATTTATTAAAAAGTCCTAATTTGTGTAATAAATTATTATGTTTAATTAATCCATGTTTTATGATCTATGTGGCACACTTATACATGAAAATGAAATGTTTATGAATGGTGCTCTCTGATAGTGCTCTCATGTATTGGGTAATGTTTAGTATCATGATAATCCATGTGAAATGAGGGCTTACTCATGCTAATTCATGTGAAATGAGGGTTTACTCATGATAATTCATGTGCAATGAGGGTTTACTCATGTTAATCCATGTGTAACGATAATTTTCTCACGAAAATACCATGTTGTGTGTTGTTGCCACATTTCCATGTTATGAATATCATGCTATATCATGCCTTTATGTTCACGTTTATTTTGAACTCCATTTACATGCCTATTGCCTAACCTGTATTATATTTTTTATGTTATTCCTTGTTTAATCCCTTACTAGGCTTTATAGATCACCCTTTTCTTATGTATGTCCTCAAGTTATGCCATATTTTTCTATGTACGAAGGAATCTTGTGGTCATATAAAGTATGTTTTCAATAAAGTTGTGTATTTCTTGTTTTAAGTTTCTATGTAATGTTCCTAAGCCTCAAATAGACTATACCTCTCAATATTCTAAGTTGAATCACGTAAACTTTTATGTAATAAATCATGTCTAAATATGAAATAAATAGAAGGGTTCTTATAACTATACACATGCTTGCATGTCCATGAGGATGTGAAAGGGGATCCTTACATATATTCTTATATGAATATAACTGTATCCACTCACATAAACATGTATTTTCCTATATATACATAGGAACAACTAGCCCCATACATGTATATTCACTTCCATGGGTGAACATGTGTGTAACAAGGGAACCTACTCACACACACAAATATATATATATACACACACACACACACTCACCTATGCACACACAGGTGAGATTCCTTAGATTTGATGACTAGAAACCACACAATGAAGTTTAACACACCGCACAATAGTTAATATGGACCTTAAAACACACAAAAAAACATATAACTTGTATGAAACCCAATGAAGACATTAAATCTATACCTCAGATAGCATTGGAAAACTGAAATAAGTCAAACCGCATCGCATTAGGCATCGATTTCCAGAACACAAAAAAATACCCAAGAGGCCCTCTACATAACCTAGAACCATAGAATAAAATGAAAACATATATTAAACCCAACCCTAGGTTCGTAAGAACACTATAGGGTGAAGGAGAATCCAAAATTGGCCTAGAAGAGGAAGGAGACAAGGGAAAAAGGCTTTACCTTGATGATTCGAGGAATAATTGTAAAGAAGCGGGATATTAGAGGTTAGAAGAGGGATTAAATAAGAGGGTAAAGTGAATAATGAGTGGGGAACCCCCTTGGGGTACGTCGTGTTTTAGGGATAGGGATGAGGTTAGATTTGGTTATAATTTTTTAATTTATTTTAATTTTAAATTAAATTAATATAAAACAAATTTTAAAACAAAATGTCACACACATTTTGAGCTGCATGGTTAGCCAAAAAATGCACCGAAAGTGCTAAAACTATTTACTTAAGAGGTATCATATTTCATGGGATAGGTTCACAGTTTAAAAAACCATGCTCAACCCATGTGATAGCTCTTATCCACCTGAAATAGGCTGCAAGGTTATCTGATGTGTGCTGCATGGTTTAGCAAACCTTGAACCAACTATGTGCCCTTTTTAGTTTTCTAAAAACCCCATTTTCCGGGACTAGTGATCCATAAAATCTTTTAGACACCTGATAAACTCAATGGTCCTTTACCTAAATCCAATAAAATCACATTTCAGTGAGCTAACTCTCATAATTCTGTTCTGAGGCTCAGTTTTAAAAACAACCTGTTCAGTAATTGAAAAAGATAAAATTCCTTTGTATTTTATCTAGGTTCAAACATGGATCATTACATTAACCTATTTCATTATAGTGGTATTTTTTAGAATACTAAGGAATTCTTCATGTCTATATTCTTTGATACCCATGAGATTCGCCTTAGAATTTTTCATCCTTGGTGGATTTTTCTTCACATGCTCATCCATATTTCTCATATTTGAAGTACCTTACTTATATTTCATCAAAAAAAAATTCATTATTTCCAAGATAGTTTATGTGATTAAGACATTATAGGTTCTTGGTCTACATTTTTTCCCCTTTATTGATTCACTAAAATATAGTAAATCTATTTTCTAGCATAATAAATTTTCTATTGGTGAAATGTATATTCTCATTTGTTATAGTAATGTTGGATTTACTAATAGATTATTTAGTACCTCCATTACAAGAAATAATTTCCATATTTCCATGGTTAATTCATATAAAAAATATCTAATTAAAAATATACCTCATGTAGTCATTTCACAATTGTGGTGTTTTTAAAAAAAAATCCTTCCATCATTAGGCCATTGGGATTATTGATACACACTCATAGTGTATCCTAATATTTCAAAATTGTAACACTTTTTATATACCTTACTTTAAGATTATTTCTTTACTTGATTTGGAACATTTTGTAATCCACATATTGGGGAAAATTTATAGGGAATCACCAATTTCTCTTTTCCTTTTTAAGATTATATATTTTATTCAATATCCTTGATCTTCTCATATTTATCCCTCAATTGGGAAACCAAAATCTCTAAACTTGATCTATCTTATTATAAATATTTTATCCTCTCTTATAGTTTTTTATGGGGATAATTCATTCTTCTAGATATTTATCCCTATCCATTTTTCTCTTATCCCATGTACAAGTTATCTAAAATTGTCACTTTGGCCCTTCATTTTTACACCCATTCTCATAATATATTTATACAGTGGAACATCTACTTACCTCAATCTTATATTATCCTTTAGTAGATATTATATGAATAGATTTTCCACTTTATATATAACCTCCAATTGATCCAAACATTCATACAAGGATTATATATTATCTTAGTTAATTCATATACATTCTCTAGATTGGTTACCAGATGTTTTTCACTTCTTCTAGTGAACCACCATATACATTACTCTTTATGGGGGAATATGAATTTCCTAATTTTCAGGAATCTTTCAAAATAGTATTAAACATTTATCTAAGACTAATACAACTCACTTACCTCTGTGAGTGTTTCCTTCTTTGGAGTCTTCTTCTTATTCCTTTTATTCTTGTAATTTTACATAAGGTATTTTTACCTTATTTTTTCAATGGTATATCATCATGACCAAATTTATGTTTATATATTAGGTAGGATATATGAACTCATTTTCTCCTAATATTCATCAATATATTTCTTCCAATAGAACCCAAAAATTTCAAAATCACTAACACAATAAATGATTTTCCAGAATACCTCACCAAATATACCTTTATTTATAACTTTATGGGTCTCACATAAAAAACTCATTCATTATTCTTTTTCAAGCTAATATCTCATTGAGAATATTCTATGATCTCATCACCATAATCCTATAAAAACAAGTATATTTCTTTTTGATAACTATAAAATTTATTTAATTTTATTATAGGAGGATTAATCATTGAATCAATGTGTGTGACTAATAAAAAATATATTTTGATATCGAACACCAAGTCAAAACCTAGCATTGATACCACTTATAGAAACTGAAATGAATGTAAAGTCCCTGATAAAGGGAAATTGGGTGAATCTAAGTGCACGGTGAATTAAATTTTTTTCTTTTAATGTAACCATTATTATAAGGAATTTTTCACCTCATAGGAATGAACATAGTCAATCTCACTTTATCTCGTTATCAATCACACTGAATATTAAACACATATACATGAAATTAAATCCCAGGTAAAAAAGTGTTTTACTTGGTTCACCAAGGAAAAATACAATAAGTATACACATGGAAGTGTGATGATGTACTAGAATCCACTATAATCACTTTTTGGGGATAAACAATTTATCCCATAGTCACTTTGTGCCAAGGTACTTAGTCCTTACAAGGCTTAGTAAAGACTCACTATATATCTAAGGTATACTTCCTTTTTTGCTCTGTACACTAATTTAGTTAAGGTAAAGTCAGTTTATAGACATAATGATATATTAAATATTTTATATACAATTTTTTTCTCCTCTAGATCTACATAGGTTACTGAGACACCTTTCATCCTCATCTATAAATACATTCCACATTAATCTTCTCTTTTCTACACACTAATTCAATGTCTGTTGAGATCAACATCTCATTGGGAGGGTTGATTAAACATCTTTTAAAAAATCATAGAAATAATTAATTCATATTAAATATAAATATTAATCACTATCATGAAATTATTTTTTCCCTCCTTAAGTAGTCTGATGTAGTAGTGTAAATCCTTTTTTTCCTTCTTCTCTTTAAGAACCAGATATAGAAATGAAGCACAATAGTCACCTTTTTTATCTATACTAAAAATATTAATATATTTAGATTTATATCTTAGGTAATTCATATATTCAGTATTTCTTATTATCTTCAATAACATATACAAGTAATTTTTATAAATAATTTTATGCATCTTAAACTTGATTAAATGGTTGGTATTAATTCTTTTTTTTATAATCCTCTATTATTATGATAGGTGAATCACATGTTTTAATGTGGTAATAATGGACTAATTAAACCTGGTAAACTACCTTAAATCAATTTCATGTATATATATTTTTAAATTTCATTATAATTTGATATATATTCTAGAAATAACCTTCTCACAGTGTAATTACCCTCATTGAGGCATGATTATTAGTCAAATATCATGGTGTGATTTTTTAATCTTCTCAAATATTATTTTATATCGAATACATTATAAGTAGGTACCTTGCCTCACAGCTCAAGTCCCTACATCATTATCTTCCTTATATATCTTCCATTTTTACAATTCCACATCATCCATAATGGAACCACTATGTTTCAATGTAGTCTTTCTTAACACTTAACTAGTTGTGGTGTGAAAGCCCTACACGGTGTGGACATATCCAAATAGACAGAACCACTGCAATCTATCTAAACCTATTAAAAATAAGGAAACAATTTTTATGTAAGGGCCTCATATTATTCATGTTCAGGTAATAATATTACTATAATTTGGTATCTTATATTACAATTTAAACAATCCTATAACACTCTTCATCACTCACTATAGCATGGAATTCATTCTAAAGACATGAATTCTTCCTGAATAAATCTTAGGTATTTCCTTGAATGCCCTTATATATCATTTTAAATATTTAGTTCACCATTATGAATCATTTTTAATCTTTAGATTAATCTTATATATCATCTTGTGACCCTTACATATTATGGTGAAACTTAGGAACTTTATTAATTTTCTATCTACATGGTCTAGAAAACCATTATGTATAGGTAATTTTCTATTTTATCTCAAAGTTCAAATCATTAATTAATCTTTATAATATATTACATATCATAAGGAATATCTGAAAAACCTTATATACCAAACAAAATATTTTTCATACCAAGATGAATTCTTTCCCTATCGAGAAGAAACCCTGAAATTTATTATGTATTCTAATGAATACCTTATGTATTATTTAGAAACCTCATAATATCTTATACAACTTCAAAAATATATTATATATATTGGTTTCTTCATGGCTTTTTTTTATTTTTCTATAAACTCAATGAATTTTTTGAAGATAAAACCTTATATAATGAAGATAAAACCTTATGTATCAAATAGTTTTTCATTTTCCAGAACAAGTTTTTCTCAACCCAAACATTTTGAGACACCATTATAGTTGTCTATAGCAAACTTCAAACATGATCACACTTTTTAAAATGGTAAAAAAGTATTGGATAAGATCATTTATAACCTATAAAATATATATATATATCTTCACACCATAAAATATAATCTTCTATTACATTGTGCTTGATATATATAAGTATCTAGGTGTATTAATTCACTATCTCTTCCATAAAACAATTGATGTGGATTCAATACTTCCTCACCAGATATGAAATTTTAATCCTCAAACTCCAATGCCATGTATTTCATTACTATGAATCCCTAAAAATCCAAATGTGGTTGTCATATTAATATTAACCAACCTATTCTTTATCCATGCCATTTTGCCTTCTAATATCACTATTTATGTACTTTTCAACAAATCTAACAATTATTCTCAACAAATCCAACACTAAACCTCTAGGTTTCAACATGGAATAAATTTTATTTAATAACATAGTTTATTGAATATTAAATTATCAAAATAGTGATTTGTGAAACATTAGGTGAGGCATGAATTAGCGTTTCTTAATTTTTATAACCTCTTTGGTCAAACACAATTTACTTTTATAAGTAAAAATATTCAATTTTATTATAAATAATTCTTTCACTTTTATGTAATAAAATAATAAAGAATATAATAGAACATATCACTTACAAGTCCACCCACTAATGTAGGTTACTAAGGAATTACTCTTATGCGTATATTCTAAATCATAGAGAATTCATTAATATCAAAAAATTAATTTCTATTTTTCAAGGGAAGGTATCATACTTAACCCAAGGATAATTAAATCTAGAAAATGTAAATGAATCCATCCTATTTTTAGAAATAATCCTCATGAATTAAAAAAATAAAAACAATATTCAAATTTTCTTTTCATTAAAATTTTATTCTCCTTCTATATGTTTATAAAGTATTTCAAATTCCATTGAAGGGGGAAAATACTAAATAAATAGTATCCCAACATATAAAAAATTAACAAATTAAATTTTCTATAGTATTCACTAATTGATTATTCCCACAAAAAAACAATCCTTATTTATCTTTTTTACTAGATATCACTAGTTAATTAATAAATTAATCAAGTTATAAAAAATATAAAATACATTAACCTTATTAAATTTTAAATATATTTTATTTTTCTAACTTATCAAGTCAAATATTTTTATCCTTGACCATATATTCAAATATTATTCATTTAAAATAGTCTTTAATCTTCTAAAAATTTCATTTCTGATCTTATGATCCCATCCTATTTAATTTATCCTTTAAAAGAAACATATAAGTAAAAGATATCATGCATTCATAATTTAGTCAAGTAGAAACATCATATATATTTTAAAAAATTTAATTTCATTTAGAGAGGACCACTATTATGATTAAAAAAACAATTTTCATTTTAGGAGCACTATTTATACTCTACAAAACGTTTCTACTATTGGTAGAAACCAAAACTTGTTAGTTTCATCCCATACTAATAAAATTTGTTTCTTTTTTCATCACTAAAAATAAATTAATCTTATAATATTCTTCCAAAAAAAAAATCTAAAAACTTATTCAATTAATAATTAACTCTAAAAATATCAATTATCATTTATAAACAATAATTTTATGGCATTGTTCTAATATTTGACTATATAATCAGTCATGTGAAATTAGTGGTTGATTCATATTAACTATTCATTCAATTGTGGTGTATTAAATAATTCCTTCTAAATTTAGTAAAATATATCTTCAGAGTTGATATAACTTTATAAGTTTTTGATATTTCTTTGTCTTCTTTGATTGCAAAAAGTATTTAAATTAATCTCACTTTTTTTGACATGATGAAACACATTTTTATGCTATAATGTTTTTTGACAAATATGTTTTGTGGATAATATATTCTAATAAAATTAATATAACCCCATATTCATCCAAAATTCATAAAAATTCTTCCATATATTTTATTTTCTTTTTCATTGACCATTAATTTTTTTTTCAAGTGATATTTTTTGTGCCTTGTGATATTGAAAAATTATATCTTGTTTTAGTAGAATGTTTTTTTATGTTTTCTTTAAACATATATATTCATCAAAAATTATTTGTCTCAAAAAATGGTTTATTTGTTTCTATTTTATTATAAATATTGTTTTTCATGGCTAAAAAATCCATGAATCAGTACAAATTCTTTTTGATAGTCCATTTTAAATATTTAGTCATATGCCAATTTTTTTATTTAAAAAATGTAATGTGATTCCATTAATTTTTTTATGAAAATTATTGTGTTAATAACTATTAATATTATTTAAAAAACCATTTAATAATTTCAAAAAAAAATTCTAAGAATCTATCAATAGAAAAATATCCAACTTAAAATAATATGTTTTGTGATGAAATTATTTTTTCGTATGTAGGAATATATTTTTGACAACTTATCATCAAAATATATATGCATAATTAAGTAATATGAATATAAACACATATTATTTTCACCATAAAATTTTATATTATTGAATTTCATGTGAGAAAAGACAATTTTTGTAGACATATAATAATTCTATACCCCCTTTGTTAATGTTTTATCCATAGTTAAGCTAACTATTTTGAACACTGCATACGTTCTATATAGAGATTCAATTTATTTTGTGATTGAATATACTTAATGAAGAATATTTTTTATAAATATATAGATGTTATGAAACCCATATCATATTATAGATTATATTTCTACATTTTTTTATATAATAAATCTTCTCTTTTCACAGCTTAAATAAAATTTCTTTGATAGACTCAAATCATTCCATAGAATATTCTAATTGATAAACATATGAAACCACATTAATCTATTGGGTTATATTTTATAAGAAATATTTATCGCATAGTAAGAAAAAAAAATTTATATTATGGATACTTCTCAAACCAATCAAAAGGGACCTTTTTGTTTTTTTATTTTTCAACTTAAAATTCCCTAAAATTATTCCTTTATTCAATAATTACAAATTTAGATAATATTATAATTAAATTTATTTATTCATCTATTAATTAAAACTATGGTAATTATTTTATCACCCATTGAGAAGATAACATAAATCAATAAAGAGGTAATACATCATTACACACACCTTAAGTTCCTTGAGGGGGGGAGACTAAACACACACAATTAGCCTCAATTCTTGAAATGTTCCTTTGAAAGTGTATTTATGAAGATATCAGTAACTTGATCATAATTTATCATATACTAAAGAATCATATTTCATAAAATAATTTCATTTGATAAAATGACACTTCATTTTAATTTATTTTCACATGAATTATTACACTTGATAATTAGATATGTCAATTTTAATTTTGATTATAACATATAATTCTCAGTGGTAGTATTAGAGATTCTTATAAGTCTTTAATTTTTTATTTTATCTATAACATTCAGTTGAAATATAGTGTAGAACCAACATACCCATCCTATTTAATACTAAATGTGACCAAATAATATTTCTTATGACTCAAACTAATAAACAGTCTACAAATTTTTTTTTACTTGATGCATATATTATCTCATCAACATTACCTAGAAAAATTGAATAAATGAAAATGATTAGCTTATTACAATATTTTTTATCCATATTATAATGAACCAACTTGAGCTTCCACAGATTTGAGACCTCGAGTTGTCCTACCACTTGTCTCAAACGGAATTCCCAATCCTCTTGTCCTGTAAACTACTGTCAGACATTAAATATATTCCCATGGGAATGATTTCCCCATATAAAGCAATAAAAATCAAGGTAATTCCACTTAGGAATTCACAATGACCATTCCATATATTTTTTGGACACACCATATTAATTATTAAATAGAGTAAATAAAAAATAGTTCTTAACACCCAAGCATTACCCATTTTACATCTAATACATATCAAAATCAAATTAAAATAATACTACAATACAACTATAATAAGAACCCAGAAAATAATCTAGAATAGAAATGATGTATGGAATGATACAAATTAAGAAAAATATACCAAAATAAAATAAATCCACAATCATCCATCTTTATGCATCAAGTGAAAAAACTTCACTTAACGACACCAACCTACCTAGGAGGTAATCTAACAAGAAAAACACCACATCCCAGTGGAACATACAATGAACCTTTAATTATATGAGTGATCACAAATTCCCAATAAACATCTTCCCCAAATACCATTAATAAAATTTTAAAATGGAATCACTTTCATTCTAGTTTAAAAATATAACTATAAAATTAATCCCTTCATTTTAATTAAAAAAAGTCACATTATAACAATACTTAAATTCATTTTAACCAAGGTAAAAAAGTATACCCATTAAAACCAAAATCAATATTTATAACTTCTATAAAGATGTGGAATATATAATAAAAGAAATAATTTCAACTATAACTAGAAATATTCTCATTTTAGACATAATGAAAAATAGTTGTCCCTTTTACTTCCTTTTTATTAAATCACCTAATAATCCATTTGAAAAATAAGTCCACACATTTGAATTAAAATGAAAGTCATGAAAGGTGGATAAAATATACATGTTAATTATCGATCAATTCAGACCAAAATATCAAAATATAAAAGTAAATAACTATATAAAAGTATGTATATATAGAAATAATATCCCCTAAAAAATAAGAAAAGAAAATATTTATTTTAAAAACAAATAACAACTTTTGTATGATGGAATGTGAAATAAACTAATAAACTATAAATCATAAACAAGAGGAACATGTGATAAACCAAATAAAAATTTCCAAATAAATAAGTAGATAGTAAGTAATAGTTAATCATAAAAAATAAAATATTTACAACATGGGTATTTAAAATATGGTTCTAAGATAACTAAGGCCATTTGATGGAACCTAAATCTATATAAATGAAACTAAAAATTCTAGGATCTCACTTAGTCTCACTGGGGTCAGATATATCATATTATCACTCTTATTTTAATTGAGAATCATTCCCTAGCTAGTGCACAATCTACAATAGGGATGTTGTCATTTGGTTTACCAACTCACCCAATCCCCTCATGTGTAATAAATCATAAAGACATAGATAATATATACAAAATCGCATAATTATTCATGGACATAATTAATAAAAAATCAATAAAAACATCCCAATTTTTTTTAAAAATACTTTTAAATCCCTTTAGATACAAAAATCCCTTTAAATTTTTTTATCAAACACGTTATACATAGAAAGTTATTTTATTTGGAGAAGCTATATAAGATCACCCTTTTAAAATAAACCATGACATAAACCACATTAAAATCTAATAATAATCCCTCTAAATCATAATTACAATGTAATAAATGATCTAAAACCAATGGAAAATCAATAAAACGTTAAAAACCCACCTTGAATAATTATTAAATTCACAAAAATACATGATAAAAACCATACCCACCCTTATTTTATTATTGATTTCATTTTCAAAATATTTTTAAATATAAAAAACTCTCTTTCTAACCAAGTTCTTTTTTGAAAGGTCCTAAAACAACTTTAACAAACACTTCACAGAAGAAATTTATATGATGAATAATTTTTTAACATAAAAACATATTTCAAAACTCTTAATAAGAATACATCACAATTTAAAACTAGGAAAGAAATCATAGATTTAAAATTAAAGAGTTATACATGGATAAACCTTAATTGAATCCTTTTATTTCACTACCCATGTCGTTAATTCACTATAGGAAAGTGATAAAAACATTACAAGTAAAACAGGAACCCTAAAACATAGCAACCACCAATTAAAATTCAAACGAATGTAAACCCAAGGTCACCATCATCTCATTAGGGAAAGAAAAAGGAATAAAAATTGGACAGAGAGGAGTGGAAGAAGTGTAAATTACGTTACCTTAGAAAAATACCTGAAATAATGAATAAAACCCATGTAATATAAATAGGGAAGAGGGTAGTTGAGGGGGATAGGTTCCATAAGTTTCTAGGGTTGAGTGAGAGAATAGGGATACCCCAAAGTGGTTAAACTTGAAGAGGGTAAAAATTGGATTTCATATTCTTAATAACATAGAAAGTCCACATGGTTTGGATAAATGTTTTACCAAATCATGTGACCATTTTTCAACCCTCAATGGTCATCCTGGGATACAATACATGGTTTGGACATTTGATATTACCAATAATGAACTAACTTTATGGTAACCCCAATTATTTACTTCAGGCTTTATATGACTTGGTGATATAATTTTTACTAATCATGTGCTAACTATGAAACATAAAAAAACTCATTAATTTCACATAAAAATCAATGGAATAACAATTGATTCCAATATAAAATAATATAATGCAATAAATAAATAAAATAGAGTGGAAAATTAAGGATGTAATGTTACAATTATCCCCTCTATAATGATTTCTTCCCTAAAAAATATCCCAATAGAAAAGAACAACCAAGGAAAGGATAAGGTTTAAATTAATCTCCCATAAATCAATATAAAAACCATGGCACACCATGATATCAACTTTTATAAGACCCATAATACCTATTGAAATTAATTACACAACCAAAGGTAGCCACATATCTTAAATAACCTCAAAGACCAACCCAATGACTAGATATATGATCATAAAAACAAAGGTATATCAGGCCATAAGAACCAAAACTTATTAATTAACAAGAAATCATAAAAGATTACAAATAAAATTTTAATATTTTCCCATGGACAAAGAGACTAAAAAAAATCCATAGGGCCAGGTTATTTTGGGGAAAACAAACACGTCACCTCATAATATTACACCTCTTAATCCAAAGGAAGTGTAAGGATTCAATAGAAAAGACAACATCCATGGTTGTACCACCCCCATTTTAGAATTATTATAAGATGGGGAGATAATAAGTAGACACACGTAAGATAAGGTATCACCATAGAAAAATAATTCTCCAAAAATACCTTAAATAATAATACTTCCCCAAGAGACCAGACTAGAATTCCACAAGTAAAATACGACCCAAAATAATTGGCATCTGATCATTTGATAAAAATCAAGGAGGAAGAGGAATAAAAAGTAAAATATAGATCAATAAGAAAAATATGGTCTCTATCCTTGGTTCAAAAGTGAAATATTGAGTACTTTATGACCTCTCTCTCAGAACACCAGCTCCTAGTAAACCTGACTGAGAAATAGAACACCAACCACAACACAATCTAAGATAGAAGTATAACTTATAATGGTCACACAAATAAACACCCAAGATTTCACATGTATAACTTCTCAAAGATAGAACCTCAACACAATGACAACATCACATCAAAACCCAATGATATAACCAATATTGTGGCATGATAAACATGAAAACTATTGATAACCCATATAGAATAACCAAGGGGATACCCAATGAATAAATTAATCTAGAGTTTCTTAAAAACCTTTGACATCTTATGAAATCAAAAAATACAGACCTCAAAACAGATATCTATCACCAATCCAAAAACTAATTCACACATATACAATGGATAAATACACCCTAAATACTAACTTTATAATTTTCATCCTTACCATTCTAGGACATACATGAAATATCACAAAACAAGAATTCATTCATTCATGTTTCTAAATTCAAATTGAGCAGTCTCAATATAAACCATGATACAAAATCAAATTCCTAATTCCATTAAATTAATTCACTTCCAAAAAACTTTCCTTTTAAAAAAATTTTATTTTAAATAGGATTTTGAAAACTCATTTGATAATAGTGATGCACTTAAAAGAAAAAATCTCACCTCCTTTATAAAAACATGAAAGAATTAATTTCATAACTCTTCTAAGAGTCCAAACTTTATTTAAAACATCACATAGGAGGAGGAATTCATTTTCAAATAACCCACCAAAATTTGTTTTAAAATTTTAACATTTAAATATACTTTCTTTTCCAAAAAAAATAACCCTTAAAATTTTTTTATCAAGAAATAAAATCCAATATTCACTCATAAATATGTAAACATAATAAAATATTTTTCTTTCCAAAATCCCCTTAGTCACCTCCTAAATAAATTTATTGCATAGGAAGAAACTATATTTTATTACCAAAACATCTCAAAACCACTCCCTATGAATATTAAGAAATCAAATTCCTTTAAATGAGTTTAAACAAATTTTACAAAATCCTACAATGAATCCATTATTTTTTTTACTTTCCACTCCTTATCAAAGAAAACCCTTCATGGATATATACTTAATTTTAAATTAAATATTTTAAAAATTATATTTTTTTAACATTTTCTAATTATAACTTTCAAACTATATCAATGGTTACATAAAAAAATTCAAGATTTTTTTTAAACATTTTTCACACCTTATTTTTAACTAAATATTTTATATTGATCGAATTATTTCATTATACCCTTTAAAATTTAAAAAATCCCATTATTACTTTTAAGAAAAATATTGATTTTTTTTATTTTAAAATTCTTACTTTTTAATTAACCAAGATAACACAAATTATATAAGAAAACAATCCAATTAATATTATATAAATAATAAAAAGGAATTGAAGAAGTTTAGAATATAAAAGAACCAAAACTCAAAAAAAAACTATAAAATTACCAAATCTACATGGTTTAGCCACATAGTCTGGATACAAATCCACTAACCATAGTATTCCCACTAGAAACCTCCCAAGACTTGTTGTAAGGCATGTTCTTTGTTTACCAGGCTGTACAAAGTAACTGTGTTCCCCATCCATTCTTACAAAATTCCACTCGAAAGAATTGTTTTTATCAAATTAACTGATAAATATTTGAGGGAAAGAATAATTACTTAAATAAAGACTAAAAAACTCAAAATAAACCAAGAAAAAATCTCAAATTTAATACATTCTCATCCAGAACAAGCTTGATAACTCAGGTTTCATTATAAAATGTGTTGATTAGAAACCTCCTCGTGATCTACCAATTGAATTTTTACAATCCTATACTCATACAACCAAACTCCCAAAATAATATATAGTTTCACTAAAATAATTTTTAATGAACCAACCAGGGATACTACTCATCCAAGACATTTTATCGGTTCCCCACAAGGCATAAAGAGTGTTCCTGATCCCTGTGAGCAGGAAACTAGTGTCAAGGAATTAAATATATTCCATTGGGAATGATTTTTCCTAATAAATAAATAAAGAACCAAAATTATGAATTTGGAATAACCATTTTATAAGTTATATCACCACACTATATAATTTAATAAATATGGTAAATAAATAAAACTAAACGGTTTACAACATGCAAGAAAGTACCATGAAAAAAAAATCTTATAAATATGTGATACATCTCAAATTAATTTTTTTAATAAAACTATAGTAAGATACAAAAAAATAAGATACAAAAAAATAAACATGGAATGATATAATTAAAGAATAAGATACCAAGATAAATCAAAGTTATGACAATCTATATCCACACGTCAAGTGAAACACCTTTACTTACTGCCTCTAACATACCCAAACTGAAAACCAATAAGAAAAAAAATATATCCTAGTTGAACCTAAAAAAAACAATAATGATAAGAATGGACAAAAATTACCAGTAGATATACTCCCCATACCCCATGTATATACTTTGAAAATTTAATCCCTTTCATGATAGTTTGAATATATAGTTAAAAAATAAATCCTTTCATTTTAATTTAAAAAATACGCATCTGACCACTACTTAATTTTTTTTACCTATAGAAAAAATATACCCATTTAAACCAAAATCCAGGGTTAAAAATTTTAATAAGAAGGGTAATTTATAATAAAATAAATTTCTTTAACCATGCTTAGAAAGAACCTTATTTTAAATGTTAAGGAAAACAATTTACCCTTTTACTTTTTTAAAATCACTAAATAATAGAAAATAATGAATTTAAATAGTAATAGAAGATTTATGATGGTGTAATGTAGAAAAAACAATAAATTTTGACTAAGGGTAACCTGACATAAAATAAATCAAAACTTCTAAATAATGTAGTGGGTAGTAATCAAAGATTCATCTCAAAAAAATACAACATATGCAATATAGGGATCTAACATATGTGTCTATGGTCACTAATACTTGTTTAAGGAAAACTATTCGATATATATATATATATATATATATATATATATATATCTTTGTGTGTGTGTGTGTCTATTTATGAACATAACCATTATGGGAGCTCAATCAGTCTCAAAAAGGTCAAATCCATCCCATTAGTTCACTCAATATAATTGAGAAACATTACATAACCAACTTAAAATCTATACTTGGGCTACATTTATTCATGTTAGAAACTCATCTATGACCACACATGTGTAGTTAATCATTCATAAATAACTAATATAAATATAACATCATCATTATAAATGACCATAATCAATAAAACATCAATCAAAAGCAAACCACTTTTAAAAAATTCATTTCAAATCCCTTTAGATTAAAAAATTACTTAATATTTTGTTAAACACATTGTATGAATAAAACTATTTTCTTTGGAAAAGTGATATAAGATCACTATTTTTAAACTAACACATTAAAAAACCATATTAAACATTATTAATCATCTCTTTAAAACATGATTCAAATGTAATCATGGAGCCACAACCAATGGAAAACCAAGAAAACATTTCCAAAAAACACACAATAATTATTAAATACCCATAAACATTATAGAAACCATTCAAACACTATTTTTATAACCAAATTCTTATTTAAAATCATTAATATTAACCTCTTTATCCCTAAGTCCCTTTAGAAAGGGCATTTAGAAAACTTTAACAAACACTTCACCGATGATATTTATTTGATGAATATGTTTTTAAACTTAGAAACAAAATTAACAAATATTTTAAATAAAAAAATTGTTTAAAACTAGGCATAAAATCATGATTTTAAATTTAAAGAGTTAGGCATGGTTCAAAATACATTAAATCATTTTATTTTACTATTAGTGGTGTTAATCTACTATAGAAAGGTGAGAAAAACCTTGAAAGGCCTTGAAGAACCCTAAAATGTTTAAAACCCTAATTAAAATTTAAAACATGCTAATATTTTGGTCACTAATACCTCATCAGGGAAAGAACATAGAATAAAAAGAATAATTAAATGATTGGAAGGGTATTAAATCAATTTATTTTGAAAAAACCACCACAAAGGATGAATAAAAGCCATAGAATCACCTTGGAGAAGTGGAGAGATGGGGGGAGGCTCAATGAGTTATTGTGGTTGAGTGGGAATAGAGATTTACCCCAAGGAGTTAAATACAAAGAGGGATAAGGGATATTTTATAATATTTAATGATTTATACAACCCACATGGTTTTAACATAGGGTTTACCAAACCATGAACTAACTGTTCAACCCTACCTAGACAACCTGGGAAACTCTTTAGTGTTTGGATCCATATTTTTCTCAATTATGGAAAAACCATGAAATCATATATATCAATTATTATAGGATTCACAAGGTTGGGTTGCATTGTTTTCACTAACCGCATAACAGGAAAAACTCACACATTTCACCCAAAATTCGTAGGAAACCCACCCGAAGCTATGAGAAAATAATAGAACCCAATAAATAAATAAAATATAAGGTAAAAGTGTGTCTAACATGTTACATTAAAAATAACCCATAGTTAGTTTTTTATTTTAAATATCACATTATTCACATTATAACCATCATATAACACTCATTTGGATCAATATTTAATATTTCATTAAGTGTAATAACAATCACTGTGGTAGATATTAATTATTTTTTAAATATAAAAAAATTCAAATCACCACTTTTAAGATATTTTAATCAACATTTTTTCCTTCGTAATACTTTCTCAATTTCACACTGTCATCTATGGGTGGGGATACTTATCTGGATTCTTCTATCCAAATTTTATTTAAAATTCTAAAAAACAATTAATTTATTATGTTGTGATTTTTTCCAACACATAAATTAAATACTCCATGGGAAATAACTTGAATAATAATTTATAGAATATATAATATATTCAATATGAGTTACTTATATCATATTATTTATTATAAAAAACATATGAATTACCCTATTTAGTATCTATATTATAAATGATAAGTGATTTTTATTGAAGATATTTGATGTGGAATGGAAGACTGGTGGTGTATTAAAGAGAAAACACATTATTTTTTACATATAAAACTAGAAAAATATATATAATACATCATATATATATATATTCAAATAATATGAGTTTTTAGACCACTCTATATAATACAGAACATACATTTATTAACAAATATTATTTTATTATGTGGTATAAAAAATATGAGTTGAACCTATCTTAAAGTGTAGGTGTGATGTTAGAAAGATGAAGAAAAAAAACATATAACTTGACTATCATAAAATATATGATGTAATCCTACAAAACATATAGATATTAATAGATAACATAATTATATTACACATGTTATGAGTTTTTTATAGAAGTTTTGTTTAAGGATTGTGAATTATTTAATAATATTATGTTGAAAAAAAAACTTAAGAGTTTACAAAAATATTATTAGGGAACATAAAACTTATGTTTTTAGATCACAAAACATTTTTTCCATGTTGAGTATTGGATATTTAAGGTACATAACATACACTATGCATTGATTATTAAATGCTATAATAAATATATATCAATATGAATATAAAAAACAAATTGATTAGGGTAAAAAAGATACTTTATATAGTAGAGAAAATATATTATTTATAATAAAAATAAAAAGTTTCCAAATGAAAAAATATGTATTTGGTGTTATTTAATAATTTGCAATATATGTGTTATGATATGTTCTTACTGTTTATTGAATATTTACTTTATGATTTAAATAATCAAAACACCTACATTCTCATAAAACATTTGTTGAATGTGAAAAAACATATTATCATAAAATTTTTTCATCTAAAAAAAATCCAACATAATGCACAAAACAAGAAGAAACATAAAAAATATAACTCAAGTAATATGATGGATAAAAATTAATAATTTTCTAAAAAGGAAATTCTACCATCAAATTTTTTTATTACACCACAAATTTTGATTAAATAATTTTCTGTGATATGAGATTGTATTTTTTTAATATTAATATCATTAATAATCAAATTTTAGGAAAAATGTACTGAATCCAAAAATAGTGGAACATTGGTATAAATCATGTCATGGTCTGTTCTAGTATAAACCATAATGTATTTAGGGTACCCATGCCTTGGTTTAGTGCATGGGAGTTTATAAATTATGTTATAATGTGTATTTCTCCAATAATATGCAATTATTTTTAGTTTGATCATCATTTGATGAATATATAAGGATTTTTATTGTCTATTTTTTTAAATGTTAAAAATATATGTGACAAAGGTTACAAGTATTTGTAACTTATGGGATGGTTCTGAAATGTTTCCCTAAAATGTTTAAAGTTTGAAAAAAATTTACAATAGCAAGAGTGTCATTGGTTGGCTATACAAATAAGATCATGGTTGGTGGTTTGGATACATGAGAGATTTTTATCACATAATTGTAAAAACTCCTTGAACCAAAGCACTTATAACTATCATTATCTTCAAGAATTTAACCAAATATACTAGCATATTATGGCTTGAAAAAATGTATTGCTATGCATTGGGAGATTCACACAACCCATGGATACCCTAGGAGAAAGTAATTCATTAGATGCTTCTTCGAGATATCAATCAAGCTCGCATGGAGAAACTTGGATAGTTTAGATGATCAAATAATATGTACACATTATTAATTTATTTTATTATGTATAAATTAATGAAAATATTATACATCATAAATTGTTTTTAGTTTATTATTTCCCCTATGTTATGAGAATCATCATTCCATTTAAAATTTTTTAGTGGTATTTGAGACACTTACATATCGTTTGGATTGAGTTTTCAAATTGATGAAGAATTTGGGGAAATTTAATTTTTTTAAAACCACACCTTGTTTTTTTAAAATGACCATAGTTTATAAAATTTTTACATAGAAATTATGTGTTTAATGGTAAAAAGCATGGATCCATAAATTTTATAATACCATATCAAGGTTTGATAAAACAAACATATAAACATTTCAATAAAAACATGACATTGTAGATATGATAATTTTATATTATAGTTCCATGATACATCCCTCATGGTTAGAAATAATATTTGTTTTCCCAAAATAGAACAATGATATTGCTAGGTGAAACCATTTAAGGTTTCCATAAGAATGAAATTTAATGGCTCTATTAAAAATGTCTTAAGGGAAAGAAAAACACTGTAGTTTTAACCTTACAAATAATTATTATCTGGGAGAAACCATGCTACAGTGTCTTATAATATGGATGTATTTTGTCATTTTTTAAGTAATTTTTTTAAATTCTTCGAAACCATTTTCATCATGGTTCTGAAGATCGCTTACAAATTATCCATCCTAAAGATAAGAAAAAACATAGGTGGGTGAAGACAACCATTAAGTGGTGAGTATAAACATACTCAATAGGACACTCTAAAAACCATATAAGAATAATAGAAAAACTATTCAGCTCAAAACTATAAGACCAAGGTGATAGAATAACCCATTGAAAACCAAACCTATATATTCATTAAAGGATAGAAACTAGGATATAAAAGAGAGTATAACTCTTCATAGTATAAGTAGGAAATAACATAACAAAGCACCAAGAATCCAAAGTACCTAACTAGAAACTCATTTAACCTCTCTATAACTACAGAGGGGAGCCCATTCCTCACAGAGGGGTAAGTATCGGTCGAGGGAGTAACTAACACCAATTGAGGAACCATAACCTATATTAGATTTTATATGGGGAGGATAATGACTCTATATATATAGGAACCTCACTCTAAGAATGTGTGTGTGGGTGGGGGGGGGGGGGGTACTGAACATATCTATGATGCAGGGGACCCACTCCCAGACATAAACTCATTTCTAGGGGTACTTTCCCATTGAATGCTCTAATTTTCACACTAAAACTCCATCTCCAAAGATAAAAATAAAAGGGGGCTAATATTATCATATCACCTCATGTATAACCTATAATGTTTAATAGAAGTGCACATTATAATTCTATATGAAAAAATATTCACGATGGACTACACAGATTCCTAAATTTGAGTCCTAAAAAGGAGATATGAAATGTCACTAAGACTAGAAAATTACATTGAATGTACTATAGTGGTTCATGAAGTTTAATCCCTTTGAAACTATTTTTAATGTAATTAATTTCCACATGGAATGTAAGGGTATACTAAAATAGTTTGTGTGATATAACACAAAATTTGTGGGACCGATGAGGTTGTAGTGAAAAAAACATTTCCTTGTTATAGTTTAACTAGATTTTGAGATTTAGATTACCAATACTTCCAAATTGATAAAATGGTAAATTTAACCTAGTAAAACCATATAAAAATTATATAATTATCCTTTTTTTCTGTAGTGTGGCTTTTACCCCAAATATGAGAAAACATAGAATTACAAGTGTAGTGCAGACCTAATTAAAGTATATTAAGTTTTAAAAAATAATTTTTTTGTTCTTATGATTTATTTAGAATTTTGTTTTTCCTTATAATAAGAGTTAAATATGATAAATATAAGACCAAAGTTTCATCCATAATGTGGGTTTTACCATAAGGTGGTATAATTTCAATTAACATTAGGGACCCTACAAGTTGATAGGTGTTGGTGGATTGAGTTGTTATTTTAATAATGGAAATTATTATATATATTGACCATTCCTTATGGGTGATTAAATTATATAACCCTGTCTATGAATTCTATATATAAATATTTATCATATAATTCCAAGGGTTAAACACATTAACCCTATGAATTTTTATTTCAAACATAGATTACATCCCGATAGGAACCGAAGAACTAATCCTTAGGATCAATGGAAAAAATGGATGTGAGTGAAAACTTCTTCAATGAGTGATACTTTTTGATAGATTTACATGATTTTTCTTATGATCCATTATTCATGGATTACCCATTTTAATAACTTATATTAATTTTATTTTATACTTTATGTATTTTTATGAAATGATTTTTAAAAATAATTATCCGTTGTTTGAAAATTATTCATTCCACCAACAATGTTAATCACCGTTTATTGTGCTTTACCTATTGAATAATGATTATTACTATTGTTATAATATGTTTTCATAACCCTAAATTTGTTATTTGTGGTGATGGTTGTCGATGAATAAATGATTGGATTTATTGGACATAATTATGTTATTCCAACATATCATAGTTTTTATGTGTGATTTAATGAATAAAAAAATTACTATTTTATTATAATGAGTTTATCTTAAGTGTTTCATATTATATTTTCATAAAATAAATATATATATATATATATATCACAAATTCTTTAAGTGATTATTTTATGACTTGTGAAGTATTCATTTTATGGTAATTTATTTTATCTTATGGGAATAAAATATTATCTTTCATCTACTCAAAATCAAATAAATCCATATTGGATGTCTATGTTACTATGTAATATATTATATTACAAAGAAAATTATTTTATTTTTGGTACGACCAAAGTCAAAAACTTCACACATAACAAATTTTTGAGAAGTTTTTATCTTATAAAAATGATATTTGTAAAATATCATCTTATAAACATCATAATAAGTTGTGAAAGCTAAGTATCACACATCCATGACATATTTATCTTACTCTAAATATTTATCCTATATAATATAGAATTTAGTTTATCTTACACTCTAAAGAAGACAAATCCATGTTTTATATTAATAAGTATCTAAGAAGTTTATCTTATGGGAACAATACTTATAGTTGAATATTTTATAAAGAATTATTTATTATAAAAAACATCATGAGTATTTTTATAATATATTGATAATTCATTTAATATTTTTTGAACGTATCAGAAAAGGTACTATCCATTTAAGTAAATAATTATTTTCAAAAAGTTTCATGTTTCCAAGAGTGTAAAGATCTGAAGAAGAAGATCTCTACCAGTCCTACTTTAAAATATTATTACATATTTGGAAAGAATGGATGCATTACATTAATGGTCTATCATATCAACTTTACAACGTATTATCAACTCAACCCTTATGATTATCTCACTGTTTAATTTCAAAATTAAATAGGCTACATAAAAGGAAGAGTTATCCACTACATGGATGATATGGATTAGAATAAGGGATAGAATGTACATATATAAAAATAATATAATAATGGTAAGAATTAATGAAAATAAATATACAAGATCAAACATAAACACCTATGTTGTGTTTTCAGGCTTATCAGTTTCACTAAATATCATCTTAATATGCACCTTAAAGACTGTCATCTTATCAGGATGTATCTTTAACTACTGTTAGTTTATTCTTTTAACTAAGTGATGAAAAAATTATTATAAAAGTTTATTAATATATTTTTGTTTATAATAATCATAAAAGATTGTGTTAAGGTTGTGTATAGGTCTTGTAAAGTTATATCTTGGTTGAAATATCTTAGAACTTTTTATTAAGTGATAGCTACTTTTACTCAGTTAGGATCCCTGGGAAAAAAGGGTTTTATAGTGAAATATCCAAACTTGTGGAGTAGAGTGTTAGTGGAGTGGAATATGGGATTTGTGTTCCCCAAACCACTATAATATTCTATGTTAAATATTTTTCTATCATGATTTTATATTTCTATTTCCTATTCATTTTAAGGAAAAAATTTGAACTCACATACCTTAAAGATTGAGGTTTTCTTTAAATAAAATTTTTAGGAACTCAATTCACCCACCTCTTTAGTTTTTTAGTTTTACATTATTTGGCTCAATAATTTTTATTAGAGCTCATGACTCTTGAGTTCACATCTATCATAGTCTGAAGTCCAAATATATATTCTTAATGGTTTTTATCGATGATAACTAACATGGTTTATCAATGGTTAGATTTCCTTACTTCAATGGTAAAAATTATGGTTGTTGGAAGGATAGCATGACATATATTTGAATAATATATTTTTTAATTTTTTACTTAAATTAGTAAATCCTTATGAAATTCCTAAGACTAAACCTCAAACCTAGGATGCTACAACATAAGTATACTATGATATGATTTCAAAAGCTATGAATTATATAATTTTTGTATTAGGACTATATGAGTTCAACATAATTTCTCAATATCAAATAGCTCATAAAATGTGGACCACTATAGTAGTTTATTTTTAAGGTATTAACAATGTGAAGGATCTTATACATGATACTGCAAAACTCAAGTTTAACACATTCAAAAATGGATGAAGGAGAGAGCATTACTCAATTGAATGAAAGAATCCCTAAGATTTTAAATAACATTGTTTCTCTAGGAGAACCTATAACTAATATCGAACAATTATTGAAAGTTCTTAGAGTTTTACCCTATAAGTGGAGCTGAATCTCATCTATCATCATACAATCTACATAGGTTGAGAATTTCAAGATAAAATATCTCATTAGAACTCTTATGATATACAAAGATGAAATGGAATCTGAATATGGAGTATATAAAATGGTAAAGAAATATTATGTTTCCATGAAGTATTTTACTTATAAGGATGAAAATAAGAAAAAAGTTATAAAAATATATGAAACATTTGAAGAAGAAGAATACTCCTCAATCTATTCTAGATTAAATGGTGAAATCTCATTGCTTTCTCAAAAATTTAAAAAATTATATAACAAGATTGGAGGTTTCTAAAAAACCTTAAAAAATTATCGAAAGAATTATGACAACTCTAAAGAGTTAATTTAGAGACCCCTTTTTTCCTTTTAATACTTTTAAATATATCTAAAAATATTTTTTTGGAGTGACTCATTGAGAAAATGTGTAGTTCAAAGGACCGATGTGCCCAAAATTAATTTTATAAAAATATTAATTATATATTATATTAGAAGCTCTCAATTTCTTAAGATAAATGGAATAACTCTTAAAAGGAATCTCAAATAGAAAATATGAGATGATAGTTGATTATCAAACACAAGGTTTACCATAGGCATGACCTAAAATTTATTGTCCTAGGGCATTCAGATATCACGACCATGGGCTAGTGAATTTAAATTAAATTAATTAATCAATTTAAATATTTAATTTATTTGACCTAAATAGATTCTCCTATAAATTACCTATTATGATTATTCTCTAGGTTTATCCACATAAAACCTTGGATAATTGAGAGGTTTTACTTTCACCTCTTATTGGTGAATCAGAATCATATGATGATAAAACTCTAGATCCAGGAAAATTGAGGCATAACAAATGACAAAATTATATTTCTTTATTAATGAGAATTTTATTCATAGAAGAATGTTCCAAATTGAGGTAGGAATCATCATTTTTTTTATTTTTCTGCTATTGATTAAATATTTTGAGCATGATTGATTATTTTTCTTGATATTCATCAATTGAAACATTTTTCATGTTCCTATGCACTAGTTTTAACTAATTATTCCATTTTTATCACCCTAGATATCTCTGATTGTGGTTTTTGGCCAATATAACTTGGAAAATGATCATTTAACTTTTTTGGAACATTTATCCCAATCATTTTTTTCATTCTTCACCGATTGACCTATGGAGCATCAGTTCAATGTTCCTTGGAAGGACTGAGCCCAATTGGACCCCTGAATTCATGAAAAAATTACATGTGATGTATGGATTGATGAATCAATGACATATTCAGATGATTTTTGGGATATGTGTGATTCCACCATGTATTTTTTGATCGAATGAGGAATCATGATCACAACAGGAAATAACGACCAACGACATGTATACGGGTTCATACGAGTGAATATTTAATCCAATTTCCAGACATTAGATGGTTGGAAATGATGAATCAAGGGGTTAACCTTTGATTTCAGGAGTCTTGGAGCTTAGAATTGAAGCATTAGACTCAGATATAGAATGAATAGGCATAGATCTAGATTTATAGAAAAAACCAGACTACAAGACATATACATGGATGAACACATCGCATTTAGTACAACCGCAGTTGCGGTGCTAGGGTTTTGGGATAAATTAAAGATCTCACACCATGTTATTGGGTCATATGTAATGTAACCCTACTTGGGTGGAAAATACATGTGATGGAGTACATGGTAAGGTCCCTATTTTGGAGAACACGCCATGTACTGATGTACATGGAAACATCCAAGGACATGGGGTGGAACCCCATGTAGAAAGACACATCATGTATCAAAGTACACATACATGGGAATACTTACATGGACATGACTAGCAGCATGGTCAAGACATCGAGTGGTTGAAGCACATCATGTAGTTCACTTAAACATCATATAGTTATACAGAGATAGTGATCCATGTACCTTCAAGGACATAACTAGGAAGAGGAGTGGGGAAACATGTCTTGTGGGCCCTTTACACGCTGTGTACCCCTAATTTCATTTTTAGTAAACTTTAACATCTCGTTTCTCTTTCGATTAGACTCGTATATTGGCCTATGAGTAGTCTATCCTGATTGTTTTTCCAAGTATAATGTAATGGTGGACCTTATAGTGGATTTACAGATATAATGCAAGGTCTTCCCAGAGTTACTGTTATTTAGGTGGTTCTCAATGATGAAAATTAAAGGATAGGATCATTATAGTGGTACCCCTTGACGGAATAGGATGAAAGTCCTCTATCTATCTACTAAGTGGTACCCCTGTCGTACCAGGGTGTATGTCCTCTATTTATTAAGTGGTACCCCCAAACATACCAAGGAATGAGTCATCTATCTACTGAGTGGTACTCCTTATGGTTTTATTTAATGGGTCCCCAATCTACCAAGCAGTACCTCCTTAATGTACCAGGAACGAGTCCTCTATCTACTTAGTGGAACCCCCTATGGCATTAGGGAACGAGCCCATTATCTATGAGGGGAACCCCATATAGAATTAGGGCATAATTCCTCTACCTAACAATTTATAACCCACTATAGAATAGGGGGAAGGGCCTTTTTACAATGAGTGGTTCACCCCTTACACACTAGTGTGTGAGTCTTCTTATTTTGAGATTGTTCCTCCTCGACTGTGCAACATAGTGGCGAGACATGATCCCTCTACATGGTTTACAAGATAATGGGAATCATTGATGGACTCTTATAATTATTGGAACTCTTACCTAGGTAGGGTTATTAGTTGGATATCTTATTTCTCTCTCATTTGGTTGTCTTTGATTTGATCATATATGTATGTATCCATGTCATTGAATTTTTTACTCTCTTTCTTCGGGACAATCTATCTATTCTTATTGTGTATCTTACTTCTATCCCTTTTTCTTTTATGGAATCCCATTTTTTATGTATATAATCAAATTTGTATTGGCTTTTCCTGCACATGTCATGTCTTATGCAGACAAAATACAGGTCGATGATGACTACAGAGGATCATAGGATACATGGTGCATTGGACTTTTTACGGTGACTGAAGCTTGGAGATGAGGAGATGGGATCTCTTAGAATTTAATTTTCTAGTTTTGTAAGTTATGATATCTTTTAGGTTGGGTGTGTATCTTCCCCTTTACTTTTCAATTTACACTATCATACTCTTGTACACCCTATAGGTTCTTCTAATGTATGGTTATTATCTAGATATTGTACCTTTTTATTATTATTCCTCTACACTTATAAATTTATATGTTTGTATGTGTGAATAAAAATACTTTATGATAATGCCCCCCATACTAGTTATGCCTTTTGGCATTTTCCCCCACCCCAAGCTTATGGAGGTAGGATTGGGGTAGTTACATCTTGAGCTTTGTTTGGTTGGGTCATGATAGATTGGTATCAGAGCATTTCATTACTTGGTATGGTGTTCATAGTAGTACCCTTATGAGGATTTAGTTGGGATTTAGGGAAATAGTGTCAAAGTGTTTTGAGTGTCTCTCTTAGGCTAGGGAACCAAGTGTTGGTGTGATAGCTGATGTATCCATTTACCAGGACCTTGATTACCTGCTTGTCGACTTGGCATACCAATATATTAGATGTATGGATTAACGATACATGAATCATATATGACTGAGTCTTTTGGATATACTTATTGAGAAAAATCCCCACTGTATATATATATATATATATTATCATCAGACCTTGGTACATCTCGATTAATTTTTCGATATGCCTCTGTGATTCCAGCTATCCAGGTTAACAATTTTGGATCATGATAATGATCCAACAAGTAATGAGGCCTCAGTTTAGGATCTATCTCACAAGATTATTCCTCCATGTTGATAGGTAGCATCACCCCCACCTGTTGAGTAGCATATCATCCCAGTAGAATAGGCTGAGTATGCATATAGGCTTAACGCACTCTATGATTTCCAATGCTAGAGGCTGTTGGGGTTCCATGGATATCTAGATCCCCTAGTAGTGGTGGAATAGCTATATATGGTGGTTCATTTTTTAGGATTATCCAAACATTGATGGATTAGGTTTTTTCACTAGAAACCAGCCTTTTCCATAGAGAAAATTGGCACTGGTGGAGTCTTGTTACATAGATATATGATGAGTCGACACTCTCATGGGATGACTTCCCACAATTGTTCCCTAAGGATTACTAACCCTCTTACTTTCACTTAGTTCAGATTAAGGATATTATTGAGTTTTAGTAAGGATTTATGACAGAGTTTGAGTGTAATTATTGGTTCATATACCCTACACTATACTCCCTCGATATGATCAGGGATAGATACTTCCAAGAACAGATGTATGAGAGCGTTCTATGCCAAGATATCTCTACCAGTGTAGTACCATTATAAATTCCCACCTATGCTAAGGTCTTGGAGTAGGAGATGGTGATAGAGATCTTCCTTTCAGAGGGATTCCAAGAAACTATATATGGAAGTGGGAATTACAAAGGTAAGTTTTCCAAAGCAGCTAGCAGACACCATTCGATAGGATCTCGGCACAAGAGTCCTTCCGATTATCAAACTCAAGCACATGGTCATGTGGAATAGGGACCATGTAGATGATCAAGGAATCCCAGAGAGTGACAGTGGAATGCTAGTTATGGGTGAGGTCACATTGAACATGATTTCCTGGCTAGAAATGATTATGTGGGAATAATGATAGTGGAAGGACCTTTATGGTAGAGGAAATTATGGAATTAAGGATCTCCTGGGAGATGCCATGGATCCCCCCATGGAGGCTGAGCTGGTAGAGGAGTATGTGGAACTCTAGAAGGAGGAGTTGTGGGTGGTGGATGATGCTATTATATCCTTCCACCACCACTACTAGGCAGACCACATCAGGCTTGGGGAGCTGGCAGTTGGGGGATCGAACATCTCTAGGCTATAGACACTTATGATATAGTGGTACATGAGATGATTAGAGGTACAATATTTGTTTATTCCACTATTGGTTCATTTGTTTAAATAGTGGGTTCCCTAGACCTAACTATGCAGTGCTTTTTGATTGCCATATCAAGTGTATAGTTAGCTATGCATGATGTTATCTTACCAATATAGTGCAGAATTTTCTACATCCACTATAATAATGGTAATGTCCAAAGGTTAATTGTCATGTCGAGAGGTTATATCAGATCCAGGTAATAATGAGAACCTCGAGATACAATAAAATTGATCTTAAATATATGCTCTATAGTCTAGATACATCTTACTGACTGGACACAGTAGATGTCTGACTATCAATTGCTGGGGGCTCATAAGCATTGAGACTTATTCTCATGAAGTTCGCACTTGGTGATATCTAGTAGTGAGATCATGAGGATATACCTGTCAATAGGAACACTGTAACGCCCCGACCCCAGTTACCCAGAGTCGGTGCATTAATTACATAACATTGGCATGATCACAAGAAAGATCAAATATCGAAAGACCGATTGGTTTAGTAGCCTTGGAAACACTAGATATATTCATAAGTTTTACATTACATCATCAAAATAAAAAAAACTACTACAACAACATATTGTCTCCATAGTCCACACTATTAACCCCTCATAATATCCCTGCAAGTCATTCATAATTTACTTCTTCACATCCTGGGAAAATAAAACATATAAAAGGGGTGAGCTCAAATGCCCAGTAAGGATAACAATATAGCGGAAACTTTCATAAATAATAATAAACATTTAAGGAAATGTATAACTAAAACAAAAGCCTTTTAAACTTTAACTTCAACATAGTATGGCATAAATAAAATGAAATAATGCCATTTACTTATTCACATGGATATTCTACTAATCAAATAATCACATGAAATATCAATAACCACTTTCATAATGATGGAATGCATAATGCCAGACTATCATAACCACATAGCCAAGGCCTCGTGCCAAGACTACAAATAAGATTTTGCCAAGGCCTTGTGCAAAGACACTAGTTTGTCTCATGAGACCTACCGATGCATCGAGGAGCTATAGCGGGCTCCACCCGTCACATATTAAGTCCAATGCATTCCCATATGAAAAGGTTTAAACATAACATAAACATTCGTATTAAAACTAGAATACGAAATGTCAATACTTTCACCATAAACCATGAATGGTATATAAAAAAATAGCACATCCACAGTCAAACATATCACAAAACCTTCAATACAATATAAAAGTTTTGTATCATAATATATCATCCTCAAATAAGCGTAAAATCCATTAAAGGATGTTGACATAGATGAAATCAAAACTCTTTTTAAAGAAATATCTCTTTCTATTTTGAAATCATTTAAGAGACATATATTTATAAAATAAAACATTTTCGTTGAAAATATTCTTATAAGCTTGTAAGGGATGTTTTGACGATTTTATAACGGTGGAAAATAACCGCACCCGCCGTATAAGTTAAAAAAAACATTCTTATCTTAATTCTGTCGAAAAGGTTAAAAAGCACCTTGTTTGGAAAATGACGGAAAGATTCCCTTATAAACCTCTTATAAAAAGTCAAACAAGGGTATAAATGACTTTAACCCATATTATTTTAAATATTAAAAATGTTTTGAAATACATTTTGAAGAAACATGGATGTGGATGATAACGAGATCCCAGTAGATTATTACGTATAAACAACCTCGAATAATGAAGATATTGTGAAATAACCCTTACCAATTTGGTAACTTATGAAACATACAACCCATGAAAGAGGTATCATACAATGAATATGTAAATACACATAAATTATAGTGTATTACACAAATAATATAATTGTGGGCAATACTTACACCACACAAAAGGTGATGGTGGCAATATGGCATGAATCTCACAGGAATAAGGAGTGAGATGAAAACCCCTTACCTTGTACTTTTCCTTGGTTGGGGTAGGTTAACCTCCTGTATAATGGTGAAATAATTGTTATTAAATTATAAAAGAATCATATACATTAATATGATATCATATATGATCTTTTAATATTGATTTGATAATAATATCTTAGTATTATCGTTGTTTCGGGTGTTAACTTACTTGATTTATTTTATATGTTTTGTTACGTAAGACATGTTTGTAATGGATAGGTTGTATATTATTCATATCCAGAATGATATCAAGTCCTTAAACATCATTTTTAAATCAGCAAATGATAATTATACTTGAATGGATACGATGGAGAATGAATCTCATCGCGTTCGTGGAGACGGTAGTCCGTACGTACGCACGAGTGACAATATCATTATTTTGATATTAAAATAATATATAAATGGATGTTATATAATATATACAGAATAATTAACATGGTATATTAATTATTTACATGAGTTGCACATCATTATTATACCCATCCAAATAATAATATATTGAATAACAATTACACCACGACGTGGAGACGGTAAGCCGTACGTACGCACGTATGGTGACATGTTATTCAAATGGTGGATAGAATACTGAATATGGTTGTACCATATTTATAATAACATCACAGTATATGTGAGATATTGGAGTTATTATTTTAGAATGGTAAGAACAGAGAAAGAAGATGTGGAAGAAGAAAGGAACTTGAAAAGGGGTGGTGAAAACATTACCTCTTCTTCGGGTTCTTCCTTTTGATTTGATCAAAAGGGATCCTTAGGTTGGCTTTCTGATCAAACTAAGGCCTCTAGGTTGTAGTGAGGGAAGTTGGGAGAGTATTTGGGCAGAGTTTGGCCGAGCCAAGTGGATTGAGAGGTGTGAGGAATGAGTAGAAGTGGTCTCCTTTTATAAGGGAGAGGAGGGGATCTTTAGGAAAGAGTGAAAGTATTACTTTATAATATAATTATATTCGGTTTATAATGGTCCAAAAATCATTGAGGTCGAAGATAAGATGACTCATATTCTAAATAACATCAACCAATAGGAATTGGACAGGTTTTAGATAATATTTTAATCATTATAACCTTATTTATTTAAATGATTTATTAATGAGGTAAACATTGAATCATTATTGTGTCATTAATAATTTAAATTATTTGATGTCTAAAAATTATAAATAAAATATCATTATGTAGGAAATATTTTTAACTTTCTAATGAATATTTATAATCAAAAATAAAACATGTATAACCCTATGTAAAAATTGTTCTTCTAAAAGATGTAAGCTTATGCCATTTTTATTTTTATTTTAACTTTATTAATATAATGTGTCCCTACCATATACAAGTGGCTCTAAGGGGTCACCAAATCGACCCAAGGATTCCCATGGTCTGGTACGTGTCCACCAATAAGGTTAGGACACGTTTTAGGGTAATTTTTTATTATTATAATATTATTTTTTAACCCTTATTTACCGGATTTACCCTTTAACCATGGTAAATAAAATATTTACCGCAGTAATTATTCAAAATGTGTAAAAATAAAAGTTCCCTATTTACATAATTTTTAAATCCTGATTCCAAATATGTAATCCATTTTTCCAAATTCAAAACACAGAAGTGGCCGAAATTAATTTAAAATTAATTCCCGTTGTTAAAATAAAAAGCGTGTTTTTAAGAGATAATAACTATCAAAAGATTGACACTTGTTTATGTCTGGTTTAATTGTGAAATTATGTCCAATGACAAACATTAAATTAAATGGTAAAAATATATTCTAAATATACTTTAAAACCACTCAAATTCATAATTTATCAATATTAATTATTTTGATTAAAAAAGTTGATTTTAATTAAAATTTAGTAATTTTCACTATTCATCAAAATATAAAAGATATCCGAAAAGTACAAAATTTCACCCTAGGCTAATTTCAATATTCCGAATCCAAAAATGAAGTCCATTTTGAAATATAAAATATATATGATTTCAAAAAGTAGGTATTACTATTCACAACGGCTAGTTTAATTAGTTGTGGTGTGTGTTAGAACTCGAGGTTGCGTACAACACACGCTATCGCATTATTCGAAGGGAAACGTACCGTGGAAGCTTGGGGTGTTACATTCTCCTCTCATTCAAATAATTTCATCCTCGCAATTTCTAGGGTATTACTGCATAAAAAGACTCGGGTGGTTCTTCATCATAAGTTCCTCGGGTTCCCACGTTGCCTCTTCCATCTTATGATTTCTCCACAAAACTTTTACCAGACGCGTCGTCCGGTTTCTCAGTACTTGTTCTCTTGTATCAAGAATCCTGACAGGCTCTTCACAATAAGACAGATCGGGTTCCAGTTCTAATTCCTCATAGGTGAGTACATGCGTTGGGTCAGGCATGTATTTTCTCAACAGAGATACATGGAACACATCGTGAACTTTGGAGAGACTTGGTGGCATTGCCAATCGGTAAGCTACAGCCCCAATTCGTTCTAGAATTTTGAAAGGTCCGATGTACCTGGGACTCAATTTACCTTTCTTACCAAAACGTATGACTCCCTTCCATGGAGATACCTTCAGGAAAACAAGATCACCGACTTGAAATTCCAAATCCTTCCTTCGATTATCGGCATAGCTTTTCTGCCTACTTTGAGCTGCTTTAATGTGATTTTGGATTACCTTCACCTTTTCCACCGTTTCCTCCACCAGTTCTGGGCCTACAAGTTTTCTTTCACCAACCTCATCCCAACAGGTTGGTGTACGACATCTCTTTCCGTATAACGCTTCATATGGTGCCATCTGAATACTCGAATGGAAGCTATTGTTATAGGAAAATTCTACCAGTGGTAAATATTGATCCCACATACCCTGAAAGTCAAGTGAGCAAGATCTCAACATGTCTTCTAGGGTTTGAATAGTCCGTTCTGATTGTCCATCTGTCTGAGGGTGGTAAGCAGTGCTCAAATGAAGTTCAGTATCCAGAGATTTCTGAAGACTTTTCCAAAATCTTGAAGTAAAACGGGGATCACGATCAGAAACAATCGATAGGGGTACTCCATGAAGTCTCACAAATTCATTAATGTATAGTCTTGCTAGACGTTCCAGGGGTAGATCTTCTCTTATAGCAAGAAAATATGCTGACTTGGTAAGACGATCAACAATAACCCATATTGCATCGTTCCTTCTAGGAGTCTTTGGTAGCCCCATGACAAAGACCATCGTAATATTGTCCCATTTCTACTCCGGTATGGGAAGAGGTTGCATGACTCCTCCAGGCTGTTGCCTTCCAGCTTTCACTTGTTGACAAACCATACATCTTGACACAAAATCAGCAATCTCCCTCTTCATGTTGTCCCACCAAAAATGTTCCTTCAAATCTCTATACATTTTGGTGCTCCCATGGTGTATAGAGAAATTGGAACTATGAGCATCATCCAGCAATTCCCTTTTCAGATCAGGTAAATCGGGAACACAAAGTCTCTTCCCGAATTTCAAAATTCCATCTTCATACACAAAGTCTCTCAATCTCCCATCATTCACAACATTAATCTTCTTTTGAAATTCTTCATCATCGGTCTGAGAACTCTTAATCCTTTTTAGTAAAGATGGTTTGGCAACCATTTGAAAAAGCATTGATGTTTCACCTTCCCTGGTTATTCTCATGTCCATCTTCACTAGATCCATGAAAATTGGATCCCTTTCAATTCTCATCATGTTAAAAACTCCATGGTATTTTCTGCTCAAAGCATCTGCCACCTTGTTTGCTTTACCCGGGTGGTAGTGTATCGTGCAATCATAATCCTTGAGTAATTCAAGCCATCTCCTTTGCCTCATGTTGAGTTCTTTTTGTGAGAAAATATACTTCAAACTCTTGTGATCAGTATAAATCTCACATTTTTCACCATAGAGGTAGTGTCTCCATATCTTCAAAGCAAAGATCACAGATTCTAACTCAAGATCATGAGTAGGATAGTTTTGTTCATGAATTTTCAACTGTCGTGATGCATAGGAAATAACTCTATCATTCTGCATAAGGACACAACCAAGTCCTTTCTTTGATGCATCACTATAAATAACGAACCCATCATTCCCCGATGGTAGAGTCAATATAGGAGCATTGACTAATCTTCTCTTCAGTTCTTCGAAACATTCTTCACACTCTTTTGTCCAAACAAATTTAACCCCTTTACGTGTGAGCTTCGTTAATGGGTTAGCCAATTGGGCAAAATTCTGGACGAAACGTCGATAATAACCTGCGAAACCAATAAAACTACGTACCTCAGTTATACTCGTAGGTGCTGGCCATTCTTGGATTGCCTTGGTCTTAGAAGGATCAACAGAGATTCCATATTTAGAGACAATATGGTGAAGAAAAGAAATATCCTGAAGCCAGAATTCACACTTGCTAAACTTCCCATATAATTCATGCCTCCTCAGAGTCTTCAAGATAATGCGCAAGTGATTTTCATGATCTTCATAGGTTTTGGAGTATACCAAGATATAATCAATAAATACCACCACAAATTCATCAAGATACTCCTTGAAAAATCTATTCATCAGATCCATGAATATAGAGGGTGCATTAGTCAATCCAAACGGCATTACGGTAAACTCGTAATGCCCGTACCTGGTTCGAAATGCTGTCTTCAGAATGTCTTCCTTCTTCACACACAACTGATGGTATCCAGATCGAAGGTCAATCTTTGAAAAGTATTGATATCCATGCATTTGGTCAAATAAATCATCAATACGAGGTAGGGGATACTTGTTCTTTATCGTTATAGCATTGATCTCCCGGTAGTCGATACATAACCTCATAGATCCATCTTTCTTTTTAACAAAAAGAACAGGGGCTCCCCATGGAGAAACACTAGGGCGAATAAATCCCTTATTACTCAATTCCTCTAGTTGTTTCTTTAGTTCGACTAATTCTACAGTGGCCATTCTATAAGGGGTCTTCGATATAGGCCATGATCCAGGAATCAAATCAATGGAAAACTCAACTTCTCGTTCTGGAGGATGTTCAGGTAAATCTTCCGGAAATACATCTACAAATTCTTTCACAACAGGTACATCCTCTATTTGAACATTCCTTTCCTCACCGACAGTTATTTCATTCTCTTCCTCCCCAATAATTGAATTAAGTTGAGCTACTGGGGGTGGATCTAAATAAGAATTAGGTGGTGACAATTCTTCTCTAAAAATAAGGTGTTCCTTATCATTATCATCAAGAATCGTAACCTCTTTCTTCTTACAATAAATCTTCACATCATAGTCCGAAAGCCAGTCCATACCGAGGATTATATCAAACTCAATCATAGGTATGACGATGAGATCAGCAGATAAAGAAAATTTATGTGCTCTAATGGGGACTAATTCACAAAACTTTGTTGCAATGATACTTCCCTTAGGAGTTTTAACTGACAATTACATTATTAAATAAAATTGGAAATATCTAATTTTCTTAGCAAACTGGGAAGATATGAAACAATGCGACGATCCAGAGTCAAATAATGCATTTGCTAAACTTGAGGAAACCATTAAATTACCTGCCACCACGTCTTTTGGAGCTTCTACCTCTGCAGTAGTGATAGCATAAGCTTGGCCTTGATCCCTTGGCCTTTTCTGAGGTAAGTTATCCTGACGCTTAGGACATTCATTTGCATAATGTCCCATCTCCCTGCAATTGTAGAACTGAACGTTGGTAGCTTCCTTATTCCCTTTGCAATCACGAGCTTGGTGGCCTTTTTCACCACACTTGTAACAGACTCCCATTCCCTTCAAGCAAGTACCAGGGTGTTTCTTCCCGCATTTACCACAGGATGGATATTCAACCTTTCCCTTCTTCCCCTTATTTCCATTCCCAGATTGATCAGCAGGTCTCTTCTTCTCTTGCTTTGCTTTAAAGTCATAAGACTTAGAGAATTCCTTTTCGGTCTTGATAGCACATGAGACAATGTCTTCGTACGATGAAAAGGATTGTGAGACTAATGCTCAACGAAGAAATGGTTTTAACCCATCAAAGAAACGATCAATCTTACTTCTTTGGTTACGTATATAATCACCAGCGTACCTTGCTAACCTTGTAAAGTTTGCCTCATACTTTGCGACATTCTCATCCTCCTTCTGTCTCAGACTTAGAAATTGCCTTTCCATATCTGCTCGATGGTCGCGAGGGAAGTATTTTTCTAAAAACAGATCTTTGAACTCCCTCCATTCCATATTTGATACTTCATCATCTTCCTTCATGTTTTGAATCAATGACCACCATTGATCAGCATCTCCAGTGAGGTGGTAAACTGCCATGATAACTTTTTCCCTTTCACTGCTCCCCAAAGCCTGAAATATTTTCTCTAGGGAATTTATCCATTGCTCAGCTACTAAGAGATTTGTACTCCCATTGAACGTTTGTGGTTGTTGCCTCATGAATCGATCTAACATTGATCCTCCACGCTGCGGATCAGGGTGCTCCATACGGGTAAGGTTATTATTCATAACCTGAGTAAGTTGTCCCAGTATGGTGATTAGCTGATCGGCACCAGTTGCATCACCAGCCCCACTATAATTATCTTGATCAGGAGGGCAATCCCTATATGGAGTGCGTGCATTGATACAGTTTCCATTTCTTCCACTAGGCGCCATTTCTAAACAATGGCATAAACTAGATCAGTTTATGAATCAAAATACATAATCCCATACTTATAAAACACTTTACATAAATTGAACTATTTATGGATATAATCCATAATCATAAAAATGTCTCCTTTGAAAATGTATATACTCATAAACCCTTCATAATGGTTTGTAAAGAAAATGATAATTATCCTAAGCATATCCCCCGGGAGTGTCGTAACCAAGAGTGCAATAAGGCCCGTTGTCGTGCACCAGTTCCCGTTCGAGTCTAGCTCAAAGCGGTGTTTTCGGGTTTTACCCCTAGGTACATCTGTGCCAGAGCCGCCTCTACCTGCTCGTATCTAGACAGGGATGTATTGCTCGGAAAACTCACAAAATCTCTACAATACCAAAATTCTAGGAAGTTCTTCTATACTAATCCTCAAAGTTCATCTTAGGTCTACGTGCTCTAATCAGAGTTTATCTAAATCTAGCTTCCAAGGTTTGTACTAAACATCCTCTGATACCAACTATAACGCCCCGACCCCAGTTACCCAGAGTCGGTGCATTAATTACATAACATTGGCATGATCACAAGAAAGATAAAATCTCGAAAGACTGATTGGTTTAGTAGACTTGGAAACACTAGATATATTCATAAGTTTTACATTACATCATCAAAATAAAAAAAAACTACTACAACAACATATTTTCTCCATAGTCCACACTATTAACCCCTCATAATATCCCTGCAAGTCATTCATAATTTACTTCTTCACATCCTGGGAAAATAAAACATAGAAAAGGGGTGAGCTCAAATGCCCAGTAAGGATAACAATATAGCGGAAACTTTCATAAATAATAATAAACATTTAAGGAAATGTATAACTAAAACAAAAGCCTTTTAAACTTTAACTTCAACATAGTATGGCATAAATAAAATGAAATAATTCCATTTACTTATTCACATGGATATTCTACTAATCAAATAATCACATGCAATATCAATAACCACTTTCATAATGATGGAATGCATAATGCCAGACTATCATAACCACATAGCCAAGGCCTTGTGCCAAGACTACAAATAAGATTTTGCCAAGGCCTTGTTCCAAGACACTAGTTTTTCTCATGAGACCTACCGATGCATCGAGGAGCTATAGCGGGCTCCACCCATCACATATTAATTCCAATGCATTCCCATATGAAAAGGTTTAAACATAACATAAACATTCGTATTAAAACTAGCATATGAAATGTCAATACTTTCACCATAAACCATGAATGGTATATAAAAAAATAGCACATCCACAGTCAAACATATCACAAAACCTTCAATACAATATAAAAGTTTTGTATCATAATATATCATCCTCAAATAAGCGTAAAATCCATTAAAGGATGTTGACATAGATGAAATCAAAACTCTTTTTAAAGAAATATCTCTTTCTATTTTGAAATCATTTAAGAGACATATATTTATAAAATAAAACATTTTCTTTGAAAATATTCTTATAATCTTGTAAGGGAAGCTTTGACGATTTTATAATGGTGGAAAATAACCGCACCTGCCGTATAAGTTAAAAAAACATTCTTATCTTAATTCTGTCAAAAAGGTTAAAAAGCACCTTGTTTGGAAAACGACGGAAAGATTCCCTTATAAACCTCTTATAAAAAGTCAAACAAGGGTATAAATGACTTTAACCCATATTATTTTAAATATTAAAAATGTTTTGAAATACATTTTGAAGAAACATGGATGTGGAAGATAACGAGATCCCAGTAGATTATTACGTATAAACAACCTCGGATAATGAAGAGATTGTGAAATAACCCTTACCAATTTGGTAACTTATGAAACATACAACCCATGAAAGAGGTATCATAAAATGAATATGTAAATACACATAAATTATAGTGTATTACACAAAGAATATAATTGTGGGCAGTACATACACCACACAAAAGGTGATGGTGGCAATATGGCATGAATCTCACGGGAATAAGGAGTGAGATGAAAACCCCTTACCTTGTACTTTTCCTTGGTTGGGGTAGGTTAACCTCCTGTATAATGGTGAAATAATTGTTATTAAATTATAAAATAATCATATACATTAATATGATATCATATATGATCTTTTAATATTGATTTGATAATAATATCTTAGTATTATCGTTGTTTCGGGTGTTAACTTACTTGATTTATTTTATATGTTTTGTTACGTAAGCCATGTTTGTAATGGATAGGTTGTATATTATTCATATCCATAATGATATCAAGTCCTTAAACATCATTTTTAAATAATCAAATGATAATTATACTTGAATGGATACGATGGAGAATGAATCTCATCGCGTTTGTGGAGACGGTAGTCCGTACGTACGCACGAGCGACAATATCATTCTTTTGATATTAAAATAATATATAAATGGATGTTATATCATATATACAGAATAATTAACATGTTATATTTATTATTTACATGATTTGGACATCATTATTATACTCATCCAAATAATAATATATTGAATAACAATTACACCACGATGTGGAGACGGTAAGCCGTACGTACGCACGTATGGTGACATGTTATTCAAAGGGTGGATAGAATACTGAATATGGTTGTACCATATTTATAATAACATCACAGTATATGTGAGATACTGGAGTTATTATTTTAGAATGGTAAGAACAGAGAAAGAAGAAGTGGAAGAAGAAAGGAACTTGAAAAGGGGTGGTGAAAACATTACCTCTACTTCGGGTTCTTCCTTTTGATTTGATCAAAAGGGCTCCTTAGGCTGGCTTTCTGATCAAACTAAGGCCTCTAGGTTGTAGTGAGGGAAGTTGGGAGAGTATTTGGGTAGAGTTTGGCCGAGCCAAGTGGCTTGAGAGGTGTGAGGAATGAGTAGAATTGGTCTCCTTTTATAAGGGAGAGGAGGGGCTCTTTAGGAAAGAGTGAAAGTATTACTTTATAATATAATTATATTCGGTTTATAATGGTCCAAAAATCATTGAGGTAGAATATAAGATGACTCATATTCTAAATAACATCAACCAATAAGAATTGGACAGGTTTTAGATAATATTTTAATCATTATAATCTTATTTATTTAAATGATTTATTAATGAGGTAAACATTGCATCATTATTGTGTCATTAATAATTTAAATTATTTGATGTATAAAAATTATAAATAAAATATCCTTATGTAGGAAATATGTTTAGATTTCTAATGAATATTTATAATCGAAAATCCAACATGTATAACCCTATTTAAAAATTGTTCTTCTAAAAGATGTAAGCTTATGCCATTTTTATTTTTATTTTAACTTTATTAATATAATGTGTCCCTACCACATACAAGTGGCTCTAAGGGGTCCCCAAATCGACTCAAGGATGCCCATGGTCGGGTATGTGTCCACCAATAAGGTTAGGACACGTTTTAGGGTAATTTTTTTTATTATAATATTATTTTTTAACCCTTATTTACCGGATTTACCCTTTAACCATGGTAAATAAAATATTTACCGCAGTAATTATTCAAAATGTGTAAAAATAAAAGTTACCTATTTACATAATTTTTAAATCCTGATTCCAAATATGTAATCCATTTTTCCAAATTCAAAACACAGAAGTGGCCGAAATTAATTTAAAATTAATTCCCGTTGTTAAAATAAAAAGCGTGTTTTTAAGAGATAATAACTATCAAAAGATTGACACTTGTTTATGTCTGGTTTAATTGTGAAATTATGTCCAATGACAAACATTAAATTAAATGGTAAAAATATATTCTAAATATACTTTAAAACCACTCAAATTCATAATTTATCAATATTAAGTATTTTGATTAAAAAAGTTGATTTTAATTAAAATTTAGTAATTTTCACTATTCATCAAAATATAAAAGATATCCGAAAAGTACCAAAATTTCACCCTAGGCTAATTTCAATATTCCGAATCCAAAAATGAATTCCATTTTGAAATATAAAATATATATGATTTCAAAAAGTAGGTATTACTATTCACAATGGCTAGTTTAATTAGTTGTGGTGTGTGTTAGAACTCGAGGTTGCGTACAACACACGCTATCGCATTATTCGAAGGGAAACGTACCGTGGAAGCTTGGGGTGTTACAAACACCACATGTTTTGGGTGTAATTGGTTGTTTCTATGTACAAACATGTGTATTGGTATCCTGACTTAAGAACATTACCAATGTATATCATTTGATTACATACTTTGATACAAGATGGAAACCATGGCAGTGATGTCATGGTGAGGAAGTTTGTGTTGGGTGCGTTGTTGGTGGTATGACGCTGGCTGAATGGTCAAGAAAGAATTTGTCACTTCCAAGTTCCGGAAGCTGTATATCTCAGGCCTGGTTGATCAGAATGGTGCCACCTTCATAAGTCTTTGGATAAAGTAGTAGAAAGACAAATCCATCTGAATAGATCAACAAATAATAAAGCAAGATAAGGACGATGACCCAAGAGTGTGTCCTGCTTTATGAGATATTTAATGACAAAGAAATTATAGTACACATTCAATGTTCATAGGATGGTAGTCATTGCTTTGATTATCCTTATCTTTTTAGGGGCCATTATGGGTTGCTAGACTCTGCTCTTGGTCTTTGGATTTTATTCACTGCTATCGAGGTAAGGGCCTAGAGGGTCACACACAATAGCGTATTCAAGAATCCTCCCTATTCAGTTGAATAGGTATATGGACATAGTGGCCCCCCCACGGGGTCCGAGCGTTGTCCAAGTTGTTGATCAAAAAAAGAATTAAATAAATTCATTAATATTCAAGTTATGAATATTTGGGATTGAATTTATTTAATGTATTTACGAGTTCAGTAAATACGAGAAAATATTAATCGAAAGAATATTATTTTAATATTCAAGGTTTGTTTAATATTAAGCCAAAAAATGGGTCGATTTAAATGGATCGGATTTTATCACATAATATATTTCATTTATATTAAAAGTATGTGATAAAAATAATAAATAATATTGGCTGAGTCTAGTCCGTCAAAATTATTTATTTAGTGAATGTTGATATAAACAGGGGCTGGGGAACCCTACCGGGTATTTATCAACATCACTATAAATATAGGTGGAGGCTCCCTCTTATGTTGGGAAAATCAATATTCATTCATTCATGGAATTTTTTTTGATATCCTCTCTCTCCTCCCGCCATTTAGAGATATAAGCTCTCGATCCAAGATGTTCGAATCAAGATCTCTCTTCAGCATCGAAGGCATCTCGATGTGGTGACCATCGGGGTGTCGAATGCATCATCGGATCACCACACTAGCACCCGAAATTTGATGATCGACGTTCCAACAGATTTTTGGAGCACGTGTGGACAATCTAGAGAAATCCTTATTTGGTTTCTTCAAGCGACGATCACCATCGACTAGTTGTAGTCGACTGTGGATTCAGATTAGAAATGGGTACGTTTTTGTTTTAGTTTTTTACACTTAATAATTTATGCAAGATACTTGGACCTCTCCGGGGCTCGGATAGTCAGTGACGACAAGTTCCATCATCCCGTCGACAAAAAATATTAAAATCCTCGACCCACCGACTTCCGATGCAGGCCCTAAAACCTAACAGTGGTATCAGAGGGATCACATAGATTTTTTGAGCCTAGAAAATTAAAATTACATTAACATTAAGTGGAGGGTGAAAAATGGTCTCAAAGGTTAAAACCACGCATCGATCCGATCTCGAAGGGTCAAGTTATGGCCATTTTAAAATTTTGAATTGGATCAAATTTACGTTTTTAACCACGGGTATTATGTTTCATTTATTCCGAAGAACCGGTCGTGTTTAGATCAGTTCATCAGATATAATTAAAATTGTAAAAATTGTAATTTGCACAATTTTAATTAATTTTAATAATATTTTATTATTATAATAATATAATAATAACAAATTATTATTTTAATATAACAATAAAAAATTATTATTTTAATATAATAATAAAAAATTATTATTTTAATATAATAATTTTATTGTTATTAATTTAAAATCCAAAGTAGGATTTTAAATAATGGAGATGACTTGACATAAATGAAAGGTGTGGACTTGACTCTTTTAAAAAAATTAGAAAAACAAGATGGGGCCAGCGAGTGGAAAGAAAAGCCGAAAAACACAAAAAAAAGGTTATGCAGGGGCTTATGGACCCCTGCTTCTCCTTTTACGCGGTGCAGGAGCACCCTGCAACACAGCAGCTGGCAGATGCACCCCACGCTCATACGGAGCCCTCCCAGCCCATGCCGCACAGGCAAGAAGGCTTCCTCTGGCTCCTCTTCCTAGCACGACGCACAGGAGGAGCCCCACCGCCTACTTTGGAACCACCCCGCTGCGCACTGGCTCTGGGACCACCTCGCCACCCAAACCTCATCTCATTGGCACTCACCACACCCCACGCACCCGCCTTCTGCACCTCTGGCTGCCTCCCGCTCAACCTGGGGCCGGACAACCGACTTTATCCTACCCCGCTCCGCATGCAACACACCAAAACCACCCGGAAGCCAGCCTCACCCTCCTGGTCTCTTACCCTCCGCATGTAGCAGTAGCAGCAACGCCGTGCCCCAGCCTTACCCATCCTGAACTACGTCCTCTCCGGGTAGTCGCTGGCCTCCTCTCAGTCCGCACGGCTCAAGGCTAAGGTGTCGCACCCCGCAATGTCCAACATGCGACCGCATGACTTCGTCATTGTCTCCTGGCCTTGCTACCATGTTGCACGCTGCAACACGGCAGCCGCGACCTTGCCGCACTGCTGGCCTCCCCACTCTCCGACCTTCCCTAGGCTGCCAAGCCACTAGGCCACCATCCGTAGTTGGGCGAGCAGCCTTGCTCCCACCACTACCGCCTCTGGACTAGGATTAGATGCACCACGCGTCGTCGCGCTATCAGTCACGGTCCAGGAGGTACTTCTATTTTGTCTTCAAGCCTTTCCGTAGGACAAAACTTTTCCCCAAAACGGTCTAGGCAGACCTACCCAACTCGGAACAGGTTTGGGCGGATCGGCCCGACCTAGTTTGTCCATGGCATGACCCTGCGCGGGTTTGGCCCGACCCGCACAGGCTATGCAATGGTCTTTTCGGGGATTGATAAATTAAATTAATTAAAATTAATTTTGGTTAATTATTTTAATACCCGAATAAAATTTAATTCAATTTAATTATTAAATTGAATTAAGTTCAATTAATTTAACTTTGCAATTAAATTAAATTAATTAAATTATTTATTTTTGGAATTAAAATTAAATTAATTAGTGGACTGATGATTAATTAAATTATTTGAATTTATTATTTAATTTAATTTAATTAAATAAACCCTCATACATAATTAATAAATTTTAATTTTATCACGCTTTATTTTACCCGCCTACTGGTCTTGAGCATCAACCCTTGCATATTGCCTTTTATTTATTTAATTATTTTAATTGTGTGTGATGCTTGTAATTAATTAAATAGACGGTTGGCGCATCATCTTTCATTTTCGGTTAAAATTTATAAGGACCTGCGTGTCCAATTCATCTGGTGTACAGTTATTCCCCTAGTTCCCCCCACATACGTGTGAGTAATTTTGTACTTCAGATGAAGACGGCAAATGACGTTGAAGTGCCCAGATCAGTGTGAATCACTGAGAGCGGGAGGGGGTGAATCAGTGGTCCTTTAAAACTTTTTACTAATTGATTCTTAATCAATTAAACCTCTATGGCTTGTTAAGGCCTCGATCCACTCTTCTTATGTCTCTCAACCTTTCCCGGATAATGCAGTAATGAAAAGGCACAGGACACAAGGATTTACAAGGTTCGGCACCAAAGGCCTACATCCTTGCCATGCTCTCCCAGCATGGATTCTCCCATTATAATCTGTTAGTATTACAATGGTCGATACAGAGTCCCACTGTATCTCTCCTCAGTCCCACAGGAGGGTCTTTATACTGCGTCCCACAGTGTTACCAGAGTCCCACTGGCCTGCTCCAGAATCCCACTGAAGACTTCTTCTCCCTGAGTCCCACAGGGTCTTCTCCTGGCTCCTCGAGTCACACGAGTAGCTCTTCTTCTCTTTAAACTTCTTCAAGTATCTTCAGCAGTCTGGGATAAAGACTGCTGGCCTTGCTCTGTACCTCTGATCACTTGAGTTGATCAGGTCTTCTCGTCTTGCTCAGGCTTTATCACCTTCTTCTAAGGATGACCTGGCTTCTCTCCAATTACTGAATACTCAGACAACTGATATCTTTAACTTCAGTCTGGTCCAGTCTCACATCACATCAACTTCATGCACTGGGTGCATGGCATCTCTGCATCCTCATGCACTGACTGCATGGCCTTCTCAAATTCTTCAAGAACCACTGGTCTTGGACTCCTCAGATGCACACAACCAGATTTGGCTTTGTTCACGTGTGCATGTGCATGCATGCATGCATGCACTCCCCTTCTTCTCTTCTTGGTGCAGTAAACCCTCAGAGGGTGTAGTCAACTATAGCACACACCTCCTTCACAATCTTCACACACTTAATTATATTTGTTTACACACTTAAAAGTGTGTTGTACTTTGTGTGGGTCTTCTCCTCTTCTTCTAAGTGAGCACACACTTCTTGTTCACACACATAGCCTTTGGCCACTTCTTTAAGTTGCACACACAATTTGTTCTTTTAAAGTGTGCACACACAAGTCATGCAATCCTCGGGTCCTCTTCTCCACTTGGCACACACACGAGGCAAGGCCTCGGCCTTCTTTGGCACACACATAATGTGTGTAAAACACAACCCGAACTCCACTTGTATGCAGGCGCGCAAGGGTTGCAGCCAAACTTCTCAACACTACCGCGCAGGGTAGAGACACCACGGGCATTCAAGGTGTTCCCATGGGCACGCAGGTGCTACTTCCGCGGCCACAAGAAGGCCGCGCAAGAGCGCTGCCCGAACTCTCCTGACGTGCAAGGAATAGCACGCAGGGTCTTAGGTACCCTCTGTCGCGCAAGGGGAAGGCGCGCAGGGGTCACCCTAACTTCTTCTTGTCGCGCAAAGGTGTTGCGTGCAAGGGACTCCAGCCGTGCAAGTTTACTTGCGCGGGGCTTCTTCTTCGCGAGGCAGAGACTCACGCGGGACTCGGATTTTCAACAGAGTTTCAACAAAAAGCTCCATCGCCTCGGGCTCTCTTTTTATAGGAGAGGAGAGCCTCGGTCCATCCGCGTGTGATATCTTTAAATTCCCGAAGTTTTCGGTTATTTCAAGATTCTGTGAAATCTTGTTTTTCTTTTTATTTCACGCGGGTTCCATTTTCTTCCTTTATTTTCCTCTACATGCATGCGACATAGAACGCATGCATGGCCTTCGGTTAAGGATAATCCATGCAAACCATAAACCACACAAGGCCTCGCACCTTCGGTTTTCTTCGGCCTTCTTCGAAATTTTCCATACGTTGCATGCAAATGTATTTTTAAGCATGAATGTGATCAGTAGGCTCAGACGATCCTCAAGGACACTTAGGCTTCGTCAGAGGTGGACGGATACTCAAAATCCATCTTCGGATGGCGCCTGGTTCGTCGGAGGTTCGCGGGTGGCTTCGGACGAGCTCATGGTTGAAGACGGACGGGGAGCCGTTGGATCAGGCGATCAAATAACCTCGGACGGCCTGTATCAGATCATCTCGCCGCGGATCAGATATGCGGCTTAGATCGTTCGCGCGATCAATCGTGCGGCTGGGATTCGCTCCGCGGAAAAATTCCGCATCCCACATCGAAACGGCGAGCGGATTTTCTGCGCTTTATCACTCTGGCGCTCTCCACCACACCTCATTTGAACTTCTCCCCTCCCGGTGCCGCCCCGCACCGGGTTCTCTCTGCGGGCGCGCTCTGCGCCCACCTATGCTCCCTGCGGGCGCGCTACTGGCGCCCACTATGCTTCCTCGGGTGCGCGGGCTTCACCACCGCGTGCCCTCGGGGGCTTATACACGGCCCCTGCCGCGCTCCTCCGGGCGTGCCCCAGGCGCCCATGCGGTGTCCTACGGGTGCGCCCCTGCCTCAAGGATGCTGCCCTAGCCTTTGAGGGTTCCCCATGGGCGTGGTGACCTTGAGTCCCACAAGTGCCTTGGGTGATGACCCTCGGCTGGCCTCCTTGGTGGCCTTATTTTTTGCTAAGTATAGGAATAAAGACTTTGTATAAAAACAAAGTATCCCCATATGCCAAATGCCACTTGAAGCCTTCTTCCTCATTTTTTCTCATCTTCTTCTTCATTTGAATTCCTCACTCCTTCTCAACAAATATTCATTACTTATGAGGGAAATTCTTGAAGGTTCTTTCTTCATCAACCGAGCTCTTAATCACATAAATTCTTCAATGAACTTCATTGATCTAATCAGAGATCAAATTGGATCATCTTCATGTTCACATGCACTTAGTGATAGTTCATGGACTTCATTAATCCACTTCATCCACTCAGTGATTGTGGATGGATCTCCTTTCATCTCCTCATGCATTGTCAATACAATGCATGGTCTTCTATCATTGTTGTGACATTGTATCTAGGTGATACAAGTTCTTGGAACTTAAAGAGAATCTCAACAATCGTCTGATATTCATGGAGAATGTTTCAAGCACATATCCTATGTCACTTAGTGAATCTCCTAAGTGACATGCATCTTAGTACCATGGCCATTCTCCTTTCCTCACCATCACCATCACAACCTTTGTCATACACATATTGAAACTCCTTGACATCCATCCATTCATTCCTTGACAACAACATACCTCCTTGACAACAAATGCAACACAGTGCACTTCAATCTCCCCCTTTGTATTTGTTGTCAATACCCCACTTCAGCACATATGAATGGGTCAATATGTGTGCCAATATTTTCTCCCCCTTATTGGCAATAAAATGCAAAGGTGTGGTGTGGTTCACTTTCAAAAATATCTTCCTCCCTTTGAATAGCATCTTCTTGAAAATCACTAAGAGAGGGATGATGCCACATGTTCTTCTTTAGCAAAGAACCTTTAGTAAATCAACTCTAAGTCTACTTGGGCTAACCCGGTGTAGAAAACAAGAGTGATGTTACCAAGATACTAAATGTTGTCCACAATTCTCTACACATGTGAGATCATGCTTAGGGGTTGAATTTTTTCAGATATTCAATGAATTGCTGAATCCTGCACAAACTTCACAAAACACATTAGAATGTTCAGGTGCAAAGATAAAGCTCCCCCATTCATACATTTTCTTAAGATGATATTAATCTCAGAACATCATCTTCTTCAGATTTGCTCCCCCTCAAGGGGTGCACTCCGTTCTGTCCAAACCATCCTCCAGATGATAATTATCATCATCTTCAATTCCCTGCAATGTTAGCACATGTATATACCAAGAGTATAAGGGAATAAGATGGAACCTCCTTGGTTCATCAATGTGAACAACAAGGTTGAGAAGATTCTCTCAACCGAGATGTCCCATTTTCACCAGTCTTCACACTTGCACATTTGATCTTCATTGATGATTGTGCTGGTGTGGATCTCAACACATCTTCATGTGAAATCTTCTTCTTTCCTTTTGCCTTAGCAATTTCCAGAACTTCATCTTCAGCTCTTTGTAGATCTTTGTCAAGTTGAAACTGATTTGGCCATATGACTAGTAAATCATTTGGAAGAGTGGCCTCAGTTTTGGAAGTTTCACATGGTTATTTGGATGCTGCTAAGCTACCTCTCTTAGGCAACTTATTTTCAATCAATCCCTTCTTCTTTTGGATTGATTGTATTTTGGAGTTCAGTCTTCTTCTATTTAGTTTCATGGATTCTTTACAAAGGTCCATGATGTGTCCTTTCTTTCCACAGTAGAAGCATGTTTTCTTGGTGGTCCTTCTGGATGCATCACTCTTCTTGGATTTCAATTCCAAGGACTTCTCTTCATTCTTCAAACTCTTATTGGGAGCATCTTCCACTTTCTTCTGCTTGCTTCCCAAGGAATCTATCTTAGTCAGGTTCAGTGATCTTCTCTTCATTCCAGCTTCAGATACATTCAGAGATTGATATGTATCAACTCTTTGACCACTTTTGCAACCATCCCAGATGTTGTCAAGTAATCCAAATATATTTGCAGTAAACAGATGTCTCTGGACCTGTGGATGTTGCTTCCTTCCTTCTGGCTTGCTCCCCCTTTGCATGGGCTTCCTCTGTGCTTTGGCATTCAGTGGATTGTACCAACAATCCTTTGCACAACGCCCATACTTGTTACAACACCAGCATTGTCCCACGAATCTTGACCTCTTCAGTCCTTCTGATTGTAGGGTACTTTTCTTGACCTGTTGTGCTGTTTCAGGAGAACTCTGCTTCTTTACTGTCTTCATCCATATTTGTTTGGAATTATTCTTCCATCCTGCACTTTTTGTGGAAACACAATTAGAAGCATCAGTACAAGATGGGATGGATGGTACCTTCTTTTTAGAAGTTGTTGCCCTTTTATTAGAGGATGTCTTTCTTTTAGAATCATCCTTCTCAAAGCTCACTTGAGTAGCAACATTTATTCTTTCAGCTGACTGGGAGGCTTTGGCTTTGGGTGATTACTGATTTTTCAATATCACCTCCAGTTCTATGCATTTCATATTGAGGGAGTTCTTCTCATCCTCAATAGTTCTTAGCCTTCCTTCCCATTTCTCTTCCAGCTGCTTTATCTGGTCTTCATGCACCCTTTTTATTTCAAGCAATGAATTGTCCAGCTCCTTCACCATTTTGACTTTGTCTTTGAGTTGAGCATCTCTGACATTCATTGACACTCTGTGCAATTTTTCCAGTGCATGGAAAACTTCTTTGACCACAGTCTTAAAGAATTCTTTCTCAGAAAGGCTTCTTTGCAATTCTTCAATAGTGTCTTCATATCTTTCATTGCAAAGCGATACTATTTCATCTTTAGCCTTCACCAGCTTTCTGAGAGTGTTGGTTATGCCAACCCTTTTAGCCAATTGGACTTCCATAGAATTGGCTTCATCTTCTAGCTGTAATTTTTCTTCTTGAAGATCAAGGAGGCCTATAGCTATACACATTGCCACTTCCTTGGGGACTGTCTTCTGAAGATATTTGATTGCATTTAGAAGATCATTGTTCCTTCCATCTTCATCACAGCTAGAGCAGGCTTCATCAGAAGAATGATAAAAGGAATTGTCATCTGATGTGACTTTCACATTTCTTTCCATAGAAGGAGTTTCTCTGATTGCAACAACCTTCTTCTTCATCTTCTTTGCCTGTTTCTTTATTCTGTTTTTCAGAGTCTTGGCAGATATCTCCATTTGAGGCTGTTCTTTCATTTCCTCAAATCTGCACTCCATATATACTCTCTTGGATATTTTAGAGGTAACCTCCCTCTGATACCAATTGAAGTGCCCAGATCAGTGTGAATCACTGAGAGGGGTAGGGGGTGAATCAGTGATCCTTTAAAACTTTTTACTAATTGATTCTTAATCAATTAAACATCTATGGCTTTTTAAGGCCTCGATCCACTCTTCTTATGTCTCTCAACCTTTCCCGGATAATGCAGTAATGAAAAGGCACAGGACACAAGGATTTACAAGGTTCGGCACCAAAGGCCTACATCCTTGCCATGCTCTCCCAGCATGGATTCTCCCATTATAATCTGTTAGTATTACAATGGTCGATACAGAGTCCCACTGTATCTCTCCTAAGTCCCACAGGAGGGTCTTTATACTGCGTCCCACAGTGTTACCAGAGTCCCACTGGCCTGCTCCAAAATCCCATTGAAAACTTCTTCTCCCTGAGTCCCACAGGGTCTTCTCCTGGCTCCTCGAGTCACACGAGTAGCTCTTCTTCTCTTTAAACTTCTTCAAGTATCTTCAGCAGTCTGGGATAAAGACTGCTGGCCTTGCTCTGTACCTCTGATCACTTGAGTTGATCAGGTCTTCTCGTCTTGCTCAGGCTTTATCACCTTCTTCTAAGGATGACCTGGCTTCTCTCCAATTACTGAATACTCAGACAACTGATATCTTTAACTTCAGTCTGGTCCAGTCTCACATCACATCAACTTCATGCACTGGGTGCATGGAATCTCTGCATCCTCATGCACTGACTGCATGGCCTTCTCAAATTCTTCAAGAACCACTGGTCTTGGACTCCTCAAATGCACACAACCAGATTTGGCTTTGTTCACGTGTGCATGTGCATGCATGCATGCATGCACTCCCCTTCTTCTCTTCTTGGTGCAGTAAACCCTCAGAGGGTGTAGTCAACTATAGCACACACCTCCTTCACAATCTTCACACACTTAATTCTATTTGTTTACACACTTAAAAGTGTGTTGTGCTTTGTGTGGGTCTTCTCCTCTTCTTCTAAGTGAGCACACACATCTTGTGCACACACATATCCTTTGGCCACTTCTTTAAGTTGCACACACAATTTGTTCTTTTAAAGTGTGCACACAAAAGTCATGCAATCCTCGAGTCCTCTTCTCCACTTGGCACACACACGAGGCAAGGCCTCGGCCTTCTTTGGCACACACACAATGTGTGTAAAACACAACCCGAACTCCACTTGTATGCAGGCGCGCAAGGGTTGCAGCCAAACTTCTCAACACTACCGCGCAGGATAGAGACACCACGGGCATTCAAGGTGTTCCCACGGGCGCGCAGGTGCTACTGCCGCGACCACAAGAAGGGCGCGAAAGAGGGCTGCCCGAACTCTCCTGACGTGCAAGGAATAGCACGCAGGGTCTTAGGTACCCTCTGTCGCGCAAGGGGAAGGCGCGCAGGGGTCACCCTAACTTCTTCTTGTCGCGTAAAGGTGTTGCGTGCAAGGGACTCCAGCCGTGCAAGTTTACTTGCGCGGGGCTTCTTCTTCGCGAGGCAGAGACTCACGCGGGACTCGGATTTTCAATAGAGTTTCAGCAAAAAGCTCCATCGTCTCGGGCTCTCTTTTTATAGGCGAGGAGAGCCTCGGTCCATCCGCGTGTGATATCTTTAAATTCCTGAAGTTTTCGGTTATTTCAAGATTCTGTGAAATCTTGTTTTTCTTTTTATTTCACGCGGGTTCCATTTTCTTCCTTTATTTTCCTCTACATGCATGCGACATAGAACGCATGCATGGCCTTCGGTTAAGGATAATCCATGCAAACCATAAACCACACAAGGCCTCGCACCTTCGGTTTGCTTCGGCCTTCTTCTAAATTTTCCATACGTTGCATGCAAATGTATTTTTAAGCATGAATGTGATCAGTAGGCTCAGACGATCCTCAAGGACACTTCGGCTTCGTTAGAGGTGGCTGGATACTCAAAATCCATCTTCGGATGGCGCCTGGTTCGTCGGAGGTTCACGGGTGGCTTCAGACGAGCTCATGGTTGAAGACGGATGGGGAGCCGTTGGATCAGGCGATCAAATAACATCGGACGGCCTGGATCAGATCATCTCGCCGCGGATCAGATGTGCGGCTTAGATCGTTCGCGCGATCAATCGTGCGGCTGGGATTCGCTCCGCGAAAAAATTCCGCATCCCACATCGAAACGGCGAGCGGATTTTCCGCGCTTTATCACTCTGGCGCTCTCCACCACACCTCAGTTGAACTTCTCCCCTCCCGGTGCCGCCCCGCACCAGGTTCTCTCTGCGGGCGCACTCTGTGCCCACCTATGCTCCCTGCGGGCGCGCTACTGGCGCCCACTATGCTTCCTCGGGTGTGCGGGCTTCACCACCGCGTGCCCTCGGGGGCTTATACACGGCCCCTGCCGCGCTCCTCCGGGCGTGCCCCATGCGCCCATGCGGTGTCCTACGGGTGCGCCCCTGCCTCAAGGATGCTGCCCTGGCCTTTGAGGGTTCACCATGGGCGTGGTGACCTTGAGTCCCACAAGTGCCTTGGGTGATGACCCTCGGCTGGCCTCCTTGGTGGCCTTATTTTTTGCTAAGTATAGGAATAAAGACTTTGTATAAAAACAAAGTATCCCCATATGCCAAATGCCACTTGAATCCTTCTTCCTCATGTTTTCTCATCTTCTTCTTCATTTGAATTCCTCACTCCTTCTCAACAAATATTCATTACTTATGAGGGAAATTCTTGAAGGTTCGTTCTTCATCAACCGAGCTCTTAATCACATAAATTCTTCAATGAACTTCATTGATCTAATCAGAGATCAAGTTGGATCATCTACATGTTCACATGCACTTAGTGATAGTGCATGGACTTCATTAATCCACTTCATCCACTCAGTGATTGTGGATGGATCTCCTTTCATCTCCTCATGCATTGTCAATACAATGCATGGTCTTCTATCATTGTTGTGACATTGTATCTAGGTGATACAAGTTCTTGGAACTTAAAGAGCAGCTCAACAATCGTCTGATATTCATGGAGAATGTTTCAACCACATCTCCTATGTCACTTAGTGAATCTCCTAAGTGACATGCATCTTAATACCATGGCCATTCTCCTTTCCTCACCATCACCATCACAACCTTTGTCATACACATATTGAAACTCCTTGACATCCATCCATTCATTCCTTGACAACAACATACCTCCTTGACAACAAATGCAACACAGTGCACTTCAGATGTGGACCCCACCAAGATGAGGCAGTGCACGCTGATGAAGATGGTGCAAGAAGACATGTGAATTCTGCCAAGATGATGTGGTACTCCAAGACATGATGTAGACCCCATAAAGACAAGGTGATGTTTCAGAAGTGAAGTGAACATACAAGACAAGTGGCAAGGTACATTAAGAGTCAAGCTTTGACTCAAGTACGACACCCTTAGGTCATTTAGATACTCAATACTAGTCGGGTAGTAGTTTTCCTTTATGCGTTTATTTATTATTTTATGCATTTTAGAACAGTGATAAAATACATAAAATAATAGATAATAAAATGCATGAAGTAGCAGCATATGTTTTCCTGTTAATGTTCATTTGTGAGAGCGACAAAAAAGATGAAAAATGTTAATATAAATGGATTACATTCATCAAGATAGAAAAATAATAAAACCCTCAATAAAGATATTAAGCCATAAACAACCTTCCATCATTCATGTTTGAAAAAAACCAGGTGTTCGAGGTGCCGGTCATGCCTTAGCTAAGGGTGCCTCTTACTACCGGGGAGTTCTTATTTGTGTGGTGGGTCAACTTAACTAAAATTACAGTAAATAAATAGCCTTAAAAAGCATGTTGTAATTTTACAGTTAAGCATTGAGTAAATCAGTAAATGATTTTTGAAGCTGGAGCTTCACTCAACAGATCAAGGAACCGCGATTTAATGTGGTTGGACAACCAAAAGCCTACCTTGGACCCTCCGAGTAGTGGTGTAGTCATAGCCTATTTACTATGAGGGCGGTTCAAGGATCCTTACCACTAAAATACTCAAGGATATCCTGATTCTAGTATAAAGGGTTCCTAGAATTCGAAAAATTAGTGGGAGAAATTTAATGATTAAATAATTAGTAATGTCACATTAGGTATTCACATAAAAGTACAATCTTCTAAAGTATATTTGTATAGAATGGAAATTAATACCACGATAAAACTGAAATAAACATTAGACAAAGTTAATGTCTAAACAAGCATGAAATTCCAAGTGTAGTATAGACATTTACACACATTACTACTATAATGGAAATTCAAGGTGCCTGTGTCCCAACATGTTAAACCACCTTTGGAAGCAAGGGTGTAAAATTTCTTACAAGAGACTCATGAAAAAAGTATATGATGGATCTATCATATTGCTGTCATCAACGTCTGATGTTAGTTGCAGTCGCTACATCATGACTTGGATGACGATCACATGTAGTCTCATATCTAAGATCCTTTCGAGGAGAAAGTGAAGCAAGATTTGAATTTGATAGTTGTACTCGGTTTGTGTAAATTGAAAGACAGTTCACAATATTTCATGTAATCTCATTATTATACCTTTTACACACAATTAATCTTGTTTTGTTTAAGGATACAAATGAACAGTAAAGAGTAAGCGCTTCATTTTCTTTAAGGTTAAATTCGCCAAGTAATAACAATATTGGCGATAACGCCATATTTTATTCATATGGAGAATAAATTGAATGACAAGGTGAAAAGGCCTATGGAAATTAATGTCAAAGGAACCTTCGTCATATCCTTCAATGAAAAGTTGTTAGTTCTTTAACAGGAGGTTCTTTGCATCACATAATGAAATAAATTCATTAAAGTTTAAAAACTGAAATACAAGAAGTATGTACCAGCTTCTCGTTCAGTTTATATTCATCAAATATATTAATGTTTCTAACATAATTCTTTGGTATTGAATATAATATTCCAATAACATATGTGTATTTAAATACTATAACCAAGAAATTATAGAAACATTACTAGAATTAAAGTGTCTTCTCCAAACTGCTGAGAAAGGGTGATTCATAAGTCAGCGGTGAGAAACACATAACTTATAATTGCCAAGTGATTGACTCAAAGTTAAAAAGTTGTTGGGTATAACCAAAATCATTTATCTCATGTACCCATTTGGACATGATGAGACATTATTCCATATTTTGGAATGAATTTTGTTTGTGGTAACATACTCAACAAATAGTTCACTGCTACTTGAATTAATGGTAATACAAGATGAATATAAAATGTAAGACCTTCCTAGTTGTATCAATTTGATTCTTTCTCATGTAAAACTAAAATTGGACTTCAATAAAAAACCTAGTATGGTATTTAGGCTCGGCACAGCTAAACACCTTTGGTATTATTGATATATTTAGTTTAGACAAAGAAACCTTTAGAAATAAAGGTATGCCACAAAGCTTCTGAAGTTAGTTCAACAAAAGAGTATGAACTATTAAAAATAAATAAATAGGTAAAGATACTTCATAAGTTTCCTTTAAGTCATTAAGGAGTGTACCCATGAAGTATAATTTTGGTAATAAGATATGAGTTTCTTCGGATCAGCATGCCGAAGAATATCTTAACCAAACTATCATCGATCATGATAATGTAGTGTGGAGCAATTCTTAAATGAATTTTACCTTATCTACATCACCGTATTGATGTTCATATGGGGGATTGATGAAGAGTATTACATATTAACATTTATCAACAAAATGTTGAATGGATCAATTCCTAAATGCACATTTTATACATCAAAGTTATGATGTAAGTTGTATCAATGTTACAACCTGAAGAAACTTCCATTATATTTCAAGATGTGCTTTGCAAATAACGGCATAAACCCATAACCAATATGCCAACTAAAATGAAAAATGGATATCATATGAGTCATAGTATGATGGAAAATCCATTATGTCATAGGACGTGTTTAGATGCAAAGCGTTTGTTAGGATTTAAACAAACATGCATCAAGTTAAACATGTTGTGCATATAAGGTAATTATCCTAACAGTTTCTTAAGATATTACCTAAATCCCTAAGATATAAAATATGTAGTCAAGTATTAGACTACATTTCTATACAAGGGTGCACATCTCTATTAGAGATAGTGGGAGCTAAATTGACTTGGACTTAGTCAATGCTCTAGATACACAAATGGTTGGCATAGGTAACAAGTTCCACAACTACATGTGGAATAGGCATGTTCTAGTGACACATACTGCATAGGCAGAATGAAACCATGGTGATGGTTTTATATTCACCGCGGTCAGTGATATATTATTCGTTGAGAATAATAAATCCTACAAGTAAGTAGTATAAGGCAACAAGCTATGATTGGAAAGATCAACTAAAATTCAATAATGGATTCCATGTATCAAATTGTAAAGGGGCTTATAAATTGAATACTGTGGTGGGTATTCAAATGAATTGATACATGGATAGTACACGTGTGGTACTGATAAGGCTCGATTGGTTATACCAAGTCGGTATGCCTAAATCTATTAGAATTTTACTTGTCTTCTAAGATCATTATATTGGTAATTGGATGTCAAGATCATCTTTATTGGAAGGTGTCTAAACAACACAACCAGAAAGAGATGATGAAATCATATGATTCGAATGAAGGTTGCAAGTTAATGAAATCTAGTTATGAATTAAAGTATGCAACATGATCTTAGAGCATTCATTATAAATCAATCTTTGCCTTGTGTCTACCAAAGTTTAGTGGGAGCGCCAATGTTTTCCAAGTGAAATATGTTCAGAAACATATGGAAAATAGATCTTCATCTTATAGTTAGATAATATTAGAATAAAAAAATTCTCCAATGATTGACTTAAAGTAGCAACCTGGCTTCTAGGGAACCAGATCATGAGGACAAACCCGTCAATAAGAACACCACATGTTTTGGGTGTCACTGGTTGTTCCTATCTATAGACATGTGTATTGGTCTCCTGACTTGAGACCATTACCAATGTATATCATTTGATTATGTACTTTGAGGTAAGATGAAAACCATAGAAGTGATTTTGGGGTGAGGTAGTTTGTGTTGGGTGTGTCGTTGGTGGTATGACGTTGGATGAATGGTTAAGAAAGGATTTGTCGCTTCCAAGTTTAGGAAGTTGTATATCATAGTCATGGTTGATCGGTATGGTACCACCTTCATAAGTCTTTGGCCAAAGCATTAGAAAGGCTAATCCATACAGATAGATCAAAAAATAATAAATCAAGATAAGAATAATGACACAAGAGTGTGTCCTGCTTTATGAGATATTTAATGACAAAGAGATTATAGTACACAGTCAGTTTTCATAGGATGGTAGTCATTTCTATGACTATCCTTATCTCTTTAGGGGCCATGATGGGTTACTAGACATCGTCTTGGTCTATGGATTTTATTCACTGCTATCGAGGTAAGGTCTTAGAGGGTCGCACACAATAGTGTATTCAATAATCCTCCCTATTCAGTTGAATAAGTATATGGACATAGTGCGCCCCACCACGGGGTCCGAGCATTGTACAAGTTGTCGATCACAAAAAGAATTAAATAAATTCATTAATATTCAATTTACAAATATTTGGGATTGAATTTATTTAATGTATTTATGAGTTCAGTAAATATGATAAAATATTAATCAAATTAATATTATTTTAATATTTATGGTTCGTTTAATATTAAGTGGGACAGCGAGTCGAGTTAAATGGATTGGATTTTATCACATAATATATTTCATATATATTACAAGTATGTGATAAAAATAATAAATAATATTGGCGCAGTTTAGTCTGTCAAATTCATTTATTTAGTGAACGTTGATATAAACAGGGGCTAGGGAACCCTACCAAGTATTTATCAACATCACTATAAATATAGGTGGAGGCTCTCTCTTATATTGTGAAAATCACTATTCATTCATTAATGGAATGAAATTTGAGATCCTCTCCCTCCTTACCCTCTCTAGAGAGATAAGATCTTGATCCAAGATGTTTGAATCAAGATCTCTCTTCAGCATCGAAGGTATCTCGATGCAGTGATCGTCAGGACGTCGAAATCATTATCAGATCTCCGTGATAGCACCTGGAATTTGACGATCGATGTCCAAGTGTATTTTTGGAGCACGTGTGGATGATCTACAGGGATCTTGCTTTGGATCCTTTAAGCGACGATCACCATCGACTAGTTGCAGTCAACTGCGTCTTTAGATTAGAAACATGTACGTTTTCGTTTAAGTTTTGTGATCTTAATAATTTACATGAGATCCTCAGACCTCTCTAGAGCTCGAATAGTCGGCGACGACAAGTTCCTTCACCCCGCCGATGAAAAATTTTAAAATCCCAGGCCCACCGGCTTCCACTGTGGGCCTTGGAACCTAACATCAGTATTGGTAGACATATTTGTGATTAATTACTTTATCTATTTACCCTTAGTGTGAGATATGAATATCCTAATTAAGGATTCAACACATCAACTTTGTCTTGAGGTCCCCACAAGAAATGATTGTTCTATATATTTTTTCTATGGACAGTGAAAGATATATCTTTATAGAGAGAGGTTCTAGTGGGAGATTTTGGTCATCAAAATAGTATACTATGATTTAATATTGGGTATGGATTTATTTTCCACTATCCAAGAACATATTGAATATCACAACAGATGAGTCAGCGGCCTTATTATAAATGTAACAAGATTATCCTTTATGGGTGAGAGTGATATCTTGGTAAGATGAGAAAGTTTTATAAAAGTAGGTTGAATTCCATTACCCATCAGTTGGGGAGTGTAGAACTTGGTGTAGAAAGATATTAAGGCATCTAAATTTGTTCAGTCATGGATGATTTTATAAACGTATTCCCTGAGGATGTTTCGGGACTACCTCCAAGGTAGTAGATAGAGTTTTATATTGAATTGTATCCTAGTAACACTCCAATATCTTATGTGATATATCAGATATCCTTTACTATGCTCCAAGGATCTACAGTTTCATTTGGAGGAATTTCTAGAGAAGGGTTTTACCATTCCCTATGTGTCACTCTAGGCAGCTTCCGTGTTGTGGATGAAAAGAATTCTATATTTTATTTCTTTGTGAGGATTATCATCACCTGAACTAGGCCACGATGAAGAAAAATTACCAATATTTGAGTATTCATGACCTCTTTGATTAGTTGGGGGTGTGAGATAGTTCTTGAAGATTGGTCTCTCCCCTGGATACCACCAGTTGAAAGTTTTTGAAGCTGATATTTTGAAGATTTCATTTCTATGCTGCTATGGATATTGTGAGTTCATGGTGATTCCCTTTAGTGTGACTAATTTTTCTATGGTGTTTATGTATTTGATGAACTAGATCTTCTAGACATACTTGGACTAGTTTATGGGTTTCTTCATCAATGACATACTCATATACACCATGTTAGAGGAGTATCATGCATAGAACTCGAGGATGGTTCTATATTTTTATTGGGAGAATGATATTTATAGTAAGATATAGATGTGTCATTTCTAGATTCATGAGCCTCACTTCCTAGGGTATGTAATTTATTTTCTTGTTTTAATTGTGGAGAAGATTGATGTAGTTCTTTCTTAGGATCCACCACCCAAGAGTGTGTGATAGGTGTAGAGTTTTCTTAGTTTGTCAGGGTACTACCAGAGGATTTTGGTATACATATATAGGATTTCAAAACCTATTACCATCCTAACATGAAAATTGTATCCATTTATATGGAAATTAATGTTCCAAATATCCTTAGAGGAGTTGATTATGAGGATGATTAGTGATCTTGTTTTGAGACTACCAGAGGAGGGCTTGGAGTACGTAGTGTATTGTGATGCCTTATGAACTAGTCTTGAATGTGTGTTGATGAAAAGACATGAGGTTTTTTTATATGGGTCATGGAATTTAATAACTCAAAAGAAGAACTATGTGATTCATGACTTAGAACTGGTAGCAGTATTATCTTATTTGATGATGTGAAGATACTATCTTTTGGGTGAGCATATTGTGGTTTACTCAGACCATCAGAGTCTCAGGTACGTATTCACGCAGAGTGACTTGAAACTATGATCCTGACGCCACCATCCACAAGGGCTTATCATCTCAAACCAAAGAAAGATCCCGATACCACCAACCACAACCTCAAGAGAGACAATTCTCAACCTCCAAGCAACCAGATCTAAGGATGAAGTGATGATCTCGATCCGCAGGGCCAAGAACTCTGGCGTAGATTCAACACTGCATCAAGAAGAAAGACACCAATGCGCGCTAGACGAGCCATCAGTGCCATAGTGATAGAGAACCACAACCTCGAATCGCCAAATCTAGGAGAAGAAGAAGAGTAGATCCGGGAAGGTGAAGGCGGCACAAGAGGAACCCTAGCAGAGTGACGTTGTGCCCCTTACGGGCTCATACCTCCAGTTGGGGGACATCTACTATGAGGTCTTTCATGACAAGATATCCTCAATATATTCAATAGATGGATTTTATGAAGGAGATAATCGTATCATCCTTTTGTAGGGATAGACAGTCATCCTTGTCAAGATACAGGAGGAAGTGATGAGCAAGTTCCACACATCTACATTAGATATACATCTTCATGTGGGAAATATATACAGATACCTTCAAAAAAATTGGTGGGCTGGAATGAGGTATAGTGTGGTATAGTTCATCTCTTTATGCCTCACCTGTCAGCAGGTGAAGACTGAGTACCAGGTTCTCGTAGGTTTTTTGTATCCCCTTGAGATCCCTGAGTGGAAATAGGATGACATATCCATTTTCTTCATTATTGGGATTATGTGGATTTTTTAAGGAAATGATGTTGTTTGGGTGATATTTTATTGACCTGTAAAGTTGGAATACTTCCTTGATATCTGAGAGAAGTTTTTTGTGGAGAGTTTGGGGGCAGTTGTACGTATGGAATATTGTTCACCTTCATGGGATTCCCTCAACTATTTTATCTGATTGTGATGCATGGCTCATGTCATGGTTGTGAATAAGTTTATAGAAGTTATTAGGGACCAATATGATGATGATTACATCCTTCCAACCCTAAAAATTTGGGAAGAATGAGCACACTATCCATCTATTGGGGGATATGTGGGGGGGGTTTCTTGTTAGGCTTTGATTAGAGTTGGGAGGATCACATTCCATTTGTAGAGTTTTCGTCAAACAATATCTATCTCTATAGTATTGGCATGAAACCTTTCTATTCCTTGTAAAGGAGAACCTGAAGGTCAATATTATTCCGAAAAAAGATTAGTGAGGCATCTCTTGTTGGTCCAGATAAAGTGTAGGTGACAATGGAGAAGGTCCAGGTCATCTATGAGTGGATGAGGATAGCCCAGAGTAGGTATAAAATTATATATATCGATGTCACAAGCCCTTAGCGTTTTATTATGGAGACCATATTTTCCTAAGATTATCCCCAAGATCAGTATTATGGAGATTAGAGAGGGGTGGAAAGATATCCTTGGGGTTCATCAGGATATTTAAGATATTGTAGAGGGTTTTCAAGTTTTCTTACCACCTTTCCCAACCTCATAGTTTGGTAAGTTGAACGATGTCTTCCATGTGTCACATATGAGGAAATATGTGCATTACCCCACACATTTTATTGACTTGGGTGAGATGGACATTGAGGATGGATCCACTCATATAGATCTCCTTATATAAATCAAGGATTGACATGAGAGGACCCTATATGGGTGGACTATCCCATTGGTTCGTGTGCTGTGGAAGCACCAGAGCATGAAGGAGGGGTCTTGGGAGTGGGATATCTAGATGTGGTCTCAGTATCCTAAGATTTTTTTATAGTTGTTTCTTTTCATGTATGAATGGTTTGAAGGGGGGAATGGTACAGAGATGTTGTTTTATCTTGTAATAATTTTAAATATATATAGAAATATTTTCAGAGAAAAGATCTATGAAGGCATGTGATTCCAAGGACAGGTGTTCCATAAATTAATTTTACAAAAATATTATATATGTTTTATATTATAGAAATATGATTTTCTAAATAAAATGGGATAAATCTTATATTAAATATTTGATAAAAATTAGAGACCATGGTTGAGTTCGGAACATGAGTTTTACCCTAGGTGCGACCTAAAATTGGTCGACACATGGCATTTGGATAACCTGGCCATTGGAAGGTGAATTTAAATTTAACAAATTAACCAATTTAATTATTTAATTTTTTTGACTAAAAATATTCGTCTATAAATTCTTCATTATGATGATTCTCCAGGTTTAGCTGCATAAACCTAATGATAATTTACAGGTTTTCATTCCACCTCTCATTGGGGAATAAGAATTAGTTGATGAATAAAATTTGAATTTAGGAAGATCGAGGTGCAATGAATGGAAAAAATAATTTTCTTTGTTTGAGAGAATTTTATTTATATATGAATGATCCAAATTGATTTGGGACTCATAAATTTATGGATTATTCCCCTATTGATTAAATTTTTTGAGCATGATCATTTGTTTTCTTGATCTACATTAATTTTAACCTTTTTTATATGCTAGTGTACCATTTTTAATTGATTGTTCAATTTTTTCTCATTTTGTATATCCCTATTTTTTTTCATTGTCCAAGAATTATTGGAAAACGATTGTTCATCTATTTTTTTGTGATTTTCTACCAATCAATCTTCACGTTATTATCTGATTGTTTGACTGGGTCTTGATTCAACATTGTTGAGAAGGACTAAGCCTGATCGGACCCATGGATTTGAGATGGATTCATGTTATAGGAATGGATTGATGAATAGGGGAAAAATTTAGATGATTCAGAATATGGGTGATTCCACCAATTATTTGTTGATCTAGTGAGGCAGCAAGAGCACCACAAGAAATGGTGGGTGGTGGCATGCGTATGGGTTAATACAAGTGAATTTGTAATCTAATTTCGGGAAACTAGACGGTCAAAAATGATGAATTATGGGCTTCCCCTTTGATTCCAATAGTATTGAAGGTGGTATCTGAAGCCTTAGACTTATATCTATGATGCACAAGCATAAATATAATTTTTTTGAAAAATATTGACTACATGGAATGTTCATCGATGAACACACACTGTGTAGTACCCCCATGGTTGTGACACTAGGGTTTTGGTAATTGTTAAGTATCACACACCATGTGACTAGATCACACTCCATTTCATCATCCCTAGGTGGAAAAGTGATGTGGAGAAGCACATGGGAAGGTCCCCATGAGGGAGATTATGTCGTGTACCTATGTACATAGACACGACCACAGACACAGGGTAAAACCCTGAGCAGAAGAACACAACATGTACCAAAGTACACACACATGGCTAGAAGCATGGGAAAAACCTTGGGTGGCTAAGGAATATCATGTAGTCCACCTATAAGTTGTGTAATTATAAAAAAATAGTTATCCATGTAATATATGGGACAGGGCTAGGTAAAAGAGTATGACCAAATGTTTTGTGGGTCCCTTACACATCATGTACCCCTACTTTACTTTTTAGGAAACTTTAACCTCTCCTACATCCTTTTATTGGACTCATATTTTTACCTGTGAGTGGCCTATACTAAGTGTTTTTCTATATAGAATGTGAAGGTGGCCTCCATAATAGACTTTGAAATATAATGTGAGGTGTTACAAGTATGATGCTTCTTTAGGCGGTGCTTGATGATGGAATTGATCATGTAGGATAATTAGAGTGGTACCCCCTGATGGACTAGGGTGAAATTCCTTTATCAATATACTGAGTGGTAACCACATGACGTACTAGGGTGCACGTCCTTTATTTAATGAGTGGTGCCCCCCAGATGTACCAGGGCATGAGTCACATATCTACCGAGTGGTACCATCTATGGTGTTCGGGAATGGTTCCACAATCTACTTAGTGGTACCCCCTGAAAAAACAGGGTGTGGTTCCTCTATATAACAGATTTGTACCCCTACATATAGTTAAAGAAAAAATCCCTCTATCTATTGAGTGGAAACCACCTATGTAATTAGGGTTTGGGTTATCTACGTACCAAGTCATACCCCCTATCAGATAGGTCATGATTTCTCCTTAGACAGAGTGGCTCCCCCCTGATGGACTAGGGAGTGGGTCCTCTTCTTATAGATTATGCTTTCTCTACTGTGCAACACATTGGCGAGTCATGGTCCCTATACATGGTTACTTATTTGGATTAAAACACAAGATGTTGGGCATCATAGATAGACTCTTGGAATGATTGGAACTCTTACTTGGGCTTGAATTTTAGATGAAGACACCATTTCTCTCTCATTTGAGCTTATTTGGTATGAGAATATATATATATATATATATATATGTCTCTATTTCATTGGATTTTGTACTCTCTTACTTTGGGTTGAGCTGTTTTTTCCTATTATGTCTTTTACTACTCCCCATTTAGCTTTTGGGGCATCCTACTAGGTATTTATATACTCTCCCTAGCATGGTATTTTCCCATAGGTGTCATGTATTATACAAATGAAAGGTAGGTTGACAGTGACTACATAGAAGCATAGGGATACCTGGTGCATTAGACCATATATGGCGATTGAATCTTGGAGCTTGGGGATCATGAGTTGGACTCTCTTAGAATTTAATTTTCTTATTTTTTTAGGTTGTGACATCTTTCTGGTTGGACATTTATTTTTACCCTTTACTTTTTAGTTTACATTTTCAAACTCTTATACACCCTAGTGGTTATTAGAATTCATAGTTATTCACTATATATTTTGTCTTTTTTATTATTATCCCTCTTCATTACTGTAGTGAGATAGTTGGGTGCGTATATACAAGTACTTTAGGAGGAGGCCACCCATACTAGTTATGATTTTCTACTCTTGTAGCCACCCCCGGCCTATAAAGGTGGGATTTTGGTAGTTTTGGATTGAGACCCATTGGTTCGGGTCATGACAGTTAATATTTTATGAATGAATGAATCTAGGACACATCAATATTAATTTTCCACTATTTAAGGATGATAAAATGTCACACAAAGAAATATTTTGAGAAGGATGGATATAAGAAGAAATCCAACAAAGCTATGAAATCCACGACGAGTGCTACAGAATATTATAGAAAGTGCCCATCAACAGAATCAAAAGTTGAATCTCTTAATAAAATGTAAAATATCAGCTTTATGTAATATTTTGATGCGGTACATTCTTACTTATCCTTTGAGAATGAGCTTGAATCGGGAAATAAAAACCGTTTATATGAATAATTAAATGAAAATTGTACCATGTTAAAAACTAAGTATAAAATATTGAAGAATAAAAAAATATCTCAATAACTCATATAATAAAATTTTAAATGAATAGTATTACTTAAAAAATAAAATTTCATACTTTAAAAATCAATTGGAAATGTCTATTGCCTTATATAATGAACAATTTAAGACAATAGAGAACCTATATAAGGATGTCTAAAACATCAAAGATGTTTCAAGTTCTTTCACTAAAGGTGATGATTTTATAAAAAATATTGGTCAAAATCAACTCAAAAAAAAAAGAAATTTGGAATGTGAATTCAAGGTAAAAATCTAAAATTTACAAAAACTATTTTTCCCTAATTATAAAAACAAAAACCTTAACAAAGTTACCTTTTTTCATTGTGGGTAAATAGAAATTATAATAATATCTATAATTTGAGAAATCCAAAATTATATGGAATCAAAAATGATTTTATTCCAAAATATTTTTCAAAATTTGTTTCTATTTTTTCTAGAAACCACAAACATATTTAGATCCCCAATTATTTTGTAGCTAACACCACAAGACACAAGAGTATATGGGTTCCAAAAAATTATATTTTTTTTATTTTTCATTATATGGAATAAACCGCATGAACAGAAGTTTAAAATGGTTTATGGAAAGTGATTATTCAAGACATATGAGTAAAGATTTCTCAAAATTTAACTCACTATCCAAGATTTATGGAGGCGATTTTACATTTAATAACAACAAAAAAGGATTTTTTTTTGGCATTAGATCTACTGAAAATCCTCAATATATTATCATCAAAAAAGTTTTTTATGTTAAAGTCTTGAAGCACAACCTGATAAGTATCTCTCAACTTTGTGATGGTGGTTGTTAATTTGATTTTTCTAACAATGCATGTTTAGTTTTCAAAGATAAATCTATAAAGTTCAAAGAAAGTATAACTGATAATACCTATACCGTAGATCTTAATTCTCTATGTACAAAAAATATAAATTGTTTGAATGCTAAAATTGATGAATTATGGATTTTCTATAGAAGTATTGGGAATTGAAATGTTCACTTCATGAAAATGATGTCTAGAAAACATTTTATTTTTGACTTTCTTGACCTTAAATTGGATATAAATAAACCAAGTAAGGCATATCAAATGGGTAACCAACATAATTCATATTACAATCCAATTAAATATATTTCATATAAACCTCTCGATCTTATCCATATGGATCTATTCAAAACTACTAAAACTGCAGGTCTTACTAGTAAATCATTTATTTATGTGTTTGTGGATGATTTTTCAAGATTTACATGGGTTCAATTTTTAAAACTTAAAAGTTAATATGGTTCAATTTTTATTAATTTTTATAAGTTTGCGCAAAATTAGAAGGATGCAAGGATTTTAACTTTCAGAATTGATCATAGAGGTAAATTTGAGAATCATGAATTTAATTCATATTTTTCAAAGAATGAAACTAAAAATAGATTCTTATCCTCTAGGATAACTCAATATAATGGTGTTATCAAAATGGGGAATATTACTTTGTAAAAAATTTATAGAACCATGTTGTGTGAATATAACATGTAAATTTATTTTTGGGATGAATCTATGAACACAATATGTTATTTCATTAATATAGTTCTAATTTGTCCTATATTAAAGAAAACACCATATGTGTTATAGAATAATAGAAAACCAAAGAATGAATATTTCAAATTATTTGGATGAAAGGTTTATATCTTGAACACCAAGGATAATCTTGGTAAGTTTGATCCAAAATCTAATGAAGGTATTCTTCTTAGGTTATTCTACTATTTATAAGGACTATAGAGTTTTCAACAAAAGGTCAAGGATTTTTGTAGAATCCACTAAAATGAATTTTGGTAAAAGTAATCATTTTGATCATAAAATGACATAGACAGATGTGTTGAATGATTATATTTATAACATGAGACCTTAACCTCTCTTTAAAAACAATAAGGATGCCAATTTAGAACTTTATTATCTTAAAATAAATCTAGTAGTGGTTGATACTAGTGAACTAGAAAGTGTATTACCAAGATTATCTAGAAATATTAAGGACCATCCCTTATAAATAGTTATAGGAAGCCTATATGGAGGAGTTAAAACTAGAAGAAATGTAGGAAACCTAGAATAATTATCTAATTTTTTTATCCCAGTTGGAATCTAAATCTATAGAATAAGATTATTCTGATAACAGCTTGTTTTTAGATATGAAAGAATAGTTAAATATGTTAAAGAGGAACATATTATGGGATTTATTTGATAGAACATATGATTATCTTTAAATTGGAAAAAATATGTATTTAAAGCAAAAAAGATGATCATGGTGCAATCACTAGAAATAAAGAAATATTTTTTTTACAAAAGTTTATAACCAAGAAGAAGGAATAAACTATGAAGAAACCTTTATCCCTGTATCTAGACTAAAAGGAATTAAAATTATTCTAGCATATTAATCTTATAATAATTTTAAATTATATCATATTGATATTAAATAAGATTTTCTAAATGTTTTTTAATGGAGGGATTTTATGTCGAACAACCTTCTGGTTTTGAAGACCCTCAATTTCAAAATTCTATTTTTAAACTTAAAAAAGATCTATGTGGACTTAAACAAGTACCAAGAGAATGGTATGAAAGATTAAATTATTTTATTTTTTCAAATGGTTTCATAGTAGGAATGGATATTCCTATATTATTTAAGAAAACATCATCCATAGATATTTTTTTGGTTCAAATATATATTAATGATGCGATTTTGAATCAAAAAATCAAAAAATATGTAACGATTTTACAAAAAATTATAAAAAAAAGTGTTTCAAATTAGTTTCAATGGTGTTTCAAACTATTTTATTGGATATAAAATTAAAAAAAATATTTTTTAAATTCTTTAAATGAAATAAAATACATACTTAATTTACTTAAGAAGTTTGGAATTTAAAACAATAAGACATACTTAAATTCAATGAGATCTAATATTAAACTTGGTATGAATGAGTTTTGAAAACCTATTTAAAAAAGTTTTATAGGGGAATAATTTGATGTTTATTATATATTACTTCAATTAGAGATATATTATGTTTTCATTATGTATTTTTTCAAGATTTAAATCCAATCCTAAATAATATCTTTAAAATTCTATAAAAAGAATTTTTAGATATTTAAAAGGATCTGTATCTCATTTTCTTCTTTTCCCAAAAAAATCTAATTTTAATTTAAATTTATATTCATATGATGATTTTTATGGATATATATTAAATAATAAGAGCACCTTTGGAGCCTACCATTTTCTTAGTAAATATATAATATCTTTTTTGAGTAATAAATAACACTATATAGCATTATCAACAACTGAATCAGAATATATTGTATTAGGATGTTATTGTGCAAAAGTGTTGTGGATAAAACAAAAATTAATGGATTTTAGATTTAATTTTAATTATTTTCTACTCAAATGTTATAACACTAGTACTATCAACATTTTAAAAAATCCAATTAACCATTCAAGAAAAAAGAACATTTATTTAAGACATCACTTATTAAGAGATCATGCATAAACATGAGATATCTCTTTGGAATTATTTTGAATATAAAATCAATTAGTAGAAAATTTTACAAAGCCCTTTCCTATTGAAGTATTTGATCTTATTAAATGTAAATTGGTTTTGTTTAATATGACTTGTTTTTATTTTGTTTTTTCTTAATTTCATAGTTTCACATTTGAGAAAATATTTTATTTACTATATTTCATTTAAGATTTGGAATCAATATTTTGAGTGTTATTCACATCAAATAGGACACATCATATAGATTTTATCATGATTACACTGTAAATCACTGTGTGACCCATTTATTATCGAAATATTAATGAAATTATGTCACATCTATGCACGAAACTCTTCACCAACCTTGATACCCTCATTCTCTCTACTATATGAAACTTGTTTTTATAACCCATTAATATTAAAAATATTGTTGAAAATCGTAGAAACCAAGATAATGGATGGTTCCTCCTCAAACAAAATGAAGCTTTAAAGAATATTAAGAAAAGTTCCAACAGGATAAGTAATAGATTTCACCTGGATTAATGAAAAGTTCATGTAACTCAATAATGTTATCAATCGTCAGATATGGAAATTCATTTTTGATGGAATATTAAACAAGTTCATGTATGAAATGGAAGTTCAAGAGTTCTATGAAACTAGAGTTTTCCACTTTAGTGATAATGATGAATTTTCCACAACAACCATGACCTAACAAAGTTTTTTATTAACCTTGTTTGTAATGGATAAATATTTTATTACCCACATGATGTCTATGTAGATTTTAGTACATTATTATACATTGTAGATGAAGTCATCCCACATTATATTATGAAGTCTCTGTTTAGATCTACTAATTTTGAGAAGAAGCTAGTGAGGAAACTGGAACCAAAAAGAAAAGTCAATATAAATTTCATCCAATTTTCCATCGCACAGTGCAATGGTGAGTTTTAAAAAGTTTTATTTCATGGTTTAACTTGGTTATATTTATTTATTATTGAGATTCTGTTTAATCTAGTGTGGTATGTTATTAAATACTTGTGGCATGTATTGAATAATTCTATGAATTTATATCCTTTTGGAAGAATGTTAACATTGGTTTTGTGAAAAGATGATATTTTTTAGATGATAATACTATAACTTGGTTTCCTAGACTAAAAAATCCGAGTACATGAATTTTAATATGATTTTTTTCTATAATTTATTTTTCAACAAGTTGGTGCTAGTATGTTCAGAAGAAGTCAATGTAATAAACCCTACTTTGAATTATAGGGAGTCATATCGGATGGTTTTTTGAAGTGGTGTTAAAGTTCCTACAGTTTCTTAAATTTTAGTAGAACGGATTGTTAAATATATTTATATAAGAGATGTCCTAGATATTAATATTTTTGTGGACAAAATAATATGAGTAAGAGTTGTTGTTCTGTCTAGAGGAGAAGATAATCCTGAAGTTATTACACTCTGTTTTTTCACTAGTTGGACCTGATGTTATCCCTATATTTCCAAGTATCCAAGAGTTTAACTCAGCTATCAAAGATTATTAAATGTTATTTAAGTAAGGATATAAACTGTTTTGGGTGTAATTCCATTGGTATAAATATATCCATTGAGTGAGATGAGGGTAATAATCTGAAATAAATCTATTGACTTGGTTAGTCGAAATGGATATAGTGAAGTAGAAGAACAAGAAGAAGGGAACAAATCTTAGTAGTTTCAGGAAGAAAAGTAAGATCAGATTATGGAGAACTGTCTCAAGAAGAGATACCAAATTTTTATTGAAATAAAAAGGATGAGGACACAACAAGCACAAAATTCCATCAAGACACTTTCCCTCTAATTTATGATCAGCATGCACAATACACAATTCCTATAAATGAGTTAGATACAACTTATGAGATGGATATAGAAATATATTAAAAGTTAATTTAGAAGTGTAAGTATTAAAATGATAGTTTATAGAATCCAAAAATGAAATTAAGACTATATGATTATTCTATCCCAAGGGTTTATGTTAAAGAAGTGAAGTCGTTAGTAGAGTTGGTGGTTGAAATGATATTATTGGAACCCTCTACCAAATCCTTGAATCAATTATATTTTTGATTAAGGTTAGAATGAGTGTTTGTGGTGATAGAAAAAGTAAATTCTATAATCTTCTTAATGCAGTGTGACCTGCTACCCAATGAAGTAATTTAGGATCTTCAAATAGATGTAATACATTAAATAACAAGGATGTATGTGTTTTGTAAAAATCATATTGTATCAATTGATCAGTCTATGTAGTAAATCATCTACTTATTATAGGAAAATTTACCAAAGGTTCAACATTTTATGTAGCATGTTAAAAAATATTTAAGTTTCATTATCATTTGATTATAGAATATGGATGGATCCCAAGAAAATAATTTTGATGTTTTAGAAAATAAATTTGAATATTTACACTAAATGGTTGTAATAAGTTAGAAGATAAAATCCTTAGAAGACTAATATAAAGAAGAATATGACATGTTTTTTGAGAATTAGGGAAAACAATTTCTGTAAGAATAAAAGAAGTTTTTTTCATTTGATCATTTGGTTGGAATTTATGATAATTTGCTCAAAATTTTGAAGAAGTTTATAGTCATTTTTTTAAGAAGGGTGTAACTTCAGAACCAATTTTAGAAATTTATCATAGATGATATGGAATTGATTTGTAGTGCTTTTAAACTATTCCAAGAATGAAGTGGTTAGAAGGGTCGACACCTGTGTTGATTCTTTGTTTTATATTTGAGGGATACATATTTTAGGACCTCCCATCATCGATTACCATGCTTATTCTTCTCAAAGGATAAAAGAAATATTTAACCTCGAAGATATTTATGAAAGAAAAAATCTCAAGTTTTATAAGGAATAGTATTTTACCATACCCAAATATTTTTTTAAAATATAATTTATACCTACAAACAAATTTGATATGGTGAGATCTCAACAATATACTCTCAAAATCCAATACACATATGTAATGATTTCATGGAGTGATTGAGCAGGACATTGAGTATATTTAGTTACATTGGGTGATGTTGTTTAGAGAAATAGTTGAAGTTCCTCTTCCTTAATCCTCTATACCCCTTTTACAACCTTTTTCTTTCAAAAAATCACCTCTAAATAATCATTTCATGGTCTAGATTTTATATATCTACACTTTATTAGTTTACGTGAGGGGTTTACCAGTGGATGTGAATTTTATAAACATTTGAATCATGATTGGTTGAATGATGTTATTTAAACATTTTAATGATATTTTGTAAACAATTTATTTCTTAGTTTTCATGATTTTTATGAATTTATCTTTGATGTTAAATTATTCATGAATTTATTTTTAATATTATTCTATCTTTTTTATCATTTATTCACTATTCTTCTCTCATGTTTTCATTTTATATTTAATTTATACCATTTTTTTCAATCTGTTTATCTATATTGTAAATATGTTTCAATTTTAGTCTTAATATATATTTTCTATTAGTATTTAATGATCTATACTAATTATTTTTTTAGCACAAATTTATTCCAAATTATATTCACAATTAGTATCATTAACTATTTAACATTGTTCTCATACAATATTGATTGTATTATTTTAATCTAATTCTTTTTATATTAGAAAAATTGGGAGAGGAAAATGAAAATACTAAAATATATCATTTTAAAAATTTCATTTAGGGGAGAATAAAAGAAGAATACAAAAGTTTAAAGTTTTATATTTTATTTTAGAAAAAAAATTATGAAGACTTAAAATATAAATTTATTTTAAGGGGGAGAATAAAAAGTAAGAATAAATAATTTGAAAGTTACATCTTAAGGGTATAAGTATTCAAATGTGAAATGCACTGTGTTGCATTTGTTGTCAATGAGGTATGTTGTTGTCAAGGAATGAATGGATGGAAGTCTAGGAGTTTCAATATGTGAATGACAAAGGATGTGATGGTGTTGCTGAGGAAAGGAGAATGGCCATGGTACTAAGATGCATGTCACTTAGGAGATTCACTAAGTGAAATAGGATGTTGTGGTTGAAACATTCTCTATGGATATCAGACGATTGTAGAGATGTTCTTAATGTTTCAATACTTGTATCAATGTGATACTAAGTTACACCACTTGAAGAATGGATGATGATGGAGCATCATCATTACATCTGATGATTGATGAGCTGATCTTAAAGTTCCAAGAACTTGTATCAACTGGATACAATGTCACAACAATATCAGAAGACCATGCATTGTCTTAACAATGCATGAGGAGATGAAGATGATCCATCCACACCTCCTAAGTGGATGAAGTGAGCTGAATAAGTCCATGCACTATCACTTAGTGAATGTGAATTAGAAGTTGATCCAACCTGATCTCTGATTGGATCAATGAAGAACTTTGAAGAATTTGTTTGATTCAAGAGTTTGGTTGAAGAAGAATTCCATTTATTAGTGAGGATTATATATTATATAAGGAGATGAGGAATCATGAAGAGGATGAAAGGAATTCTTTTGAAGAAGAAGAAGAATGGAGAAGAAGAAGAATGGCTTGGGAGAATATGAAGAGTTGTGGCATTTGGCATTTGAACTTGGTCACTTTGTTTTTACACAAAGGACTTGTTCTTTACTTAAGAAAAAAAAGGGAATCCACCAAGGGCCAGCCTTAAGGGTTCAACCCAAGGCACATGTGGGACTAGGTCACCACACCCAAGGGGATCCCATGGGGCCAGCCCGAGAGAGGCCAGGGCCGTGTATAAACCCCGAGGCCAAGCGGTGATGAAGCCCGCGAAGCCCGGGCGCCAGAGCGCGCGCCCGTATTGTGCATAGTGGGCGCCAGTGGCGCGCCCGAGTGGCAGGGGTGGGCACAAGAGCGCGCCCGCAAGAAGAACTCGGTGCGGGGCGGCACCGAGAGGGTTGGAAGGTCAATCGAGGGGTTGCGGCAGGAGCTGGGTGATAAACCGCGGAAAAACCGCGCTCCGTTTCGATGTGGGATGCGGAAAAATCTCCAAGAGCGGATCCTGGCCGCACGATTGATCGCGCGCCTGATCTCGGCCGCACATCTCATCGCGCCGCTCCCGTTCAGATCCAGGCCGTTGATGATCTTTTCAACGCCGCATCCGACGGCTCCGAGGCATCTCCTTCCTCGAGCTTGAGCCGAGGACACCCCGTGCCACCCGCTTTCCGCCGCTGAACCAGAGCCTCCCCGAGGATGGTTTTGAAGCTCCCAACCACCATTGTCGAAGATAAAGGCACCATGGAGCTCGTCTGGCCCTTCTGAACCCATCCATGCACGAAAATGAGTTTGCATGCAACAAGAGGAATATTTCGGTCGAAGCCGAAGAAAACCGAATGTGTGAGGCGTTGAAGAATTCGTGTTTTGCATGGGATGGCCAAAACAGAGGCCGTGCATGCATTCTAAGTCGCATGCACGAGGAGGAAAGAAAGAGGAAGATAAAGCCGCATGAAACAGCGAAGGAAAACAAGATTTGGAGAAAATCTTAAAGATCCGAAATCTTCGGTGATTTGAGATTTATCACGCGGATGGACAGAGGCATCCCTCTGCCTATATAAGGAGAGCTCGAGGCTCTCATTGAGTTTGCTGATCTGTTGAAAACTCGAAGACCCGTGAGTGCCGTATGTGCCTTGCGAAGTTTTGAAGCCACCGCGAAAATACCACTTGCGTGGCTGAGTCACTTTTGCGCACCTCTTGCGCAAAAGAAGAGAAAGGGAGAGGCCCCTGCGCGCTACCCCTTGCGTGACAGGAAGTTCCCTCTCTGCCCGCACACTTGCGCGGCAGGAGGAAGGAGCCCACGGTTGGAGCCCGCACCCCTGCGCGGCAGGAGGTTACTTGCGTGGTGCTTGAACTTGCACCATGTGTGGCTCTTGTGACTTGTGCACCAGCGCGACAGTGGAATAGAGAAGTGGCTGCGGCTCAAACACACCTTGCGCGCCATCTCTTTGAAGGAGGAGTTCGGGTTGTGTGTTCATGACAAGAGGAAGAACCCGAGACCTTGGCTTGGGTATGTTCAAGTGGGTGAAGTGAAGAGCCCACCATTGTGGTTGTGTGTTCAAGAAGGAGTGGAAGGCCACCACATTTGTGTGTGTGCAAAACAAGAGGAAGACCCGAGGCCATGTGTGTGCACAAAGAACAACACCAAGTGGTGTGTGCCAAGTGAAGTGGAAGACCACACTTTGTGTGTGTGTAAGAAATAAATAAGCCATAGCCTTGGTTGTGCATTTGAAAAAAGAAGAACACACTTTAAGTGTGTGCATTTGAAGAGGCCGAGGGTTGTGACTAGTGTGTGAAAAGTGTGTACACACTAAGAAGAAGAGGAGACACCTCACACAAAGTATAACACACATTTATGTGTGTAATCAAAAGGAACTAAATGTGTGAAGGAGTGAGAAGGTGTGTTCTTAAAGAGAATATACCCTTTGAGGGTTTATTGCACCAAGAAGAAAGAAAGGGGAGTGCATGCTTGCATGCATGCACGTGCACACATGAACAAGCTCAAATATGGTTGTGTGCATCTGAGTTGTCCAAGACCAGAAGATCTTGAAGAATTTGAGAGGCCATGCAGTCAGTGCATGAAGAAGCAGAGATGCCATGAACTCAGTGCATGAAGTTGTTCTGATGTGAGACTGGACCAGACTGAAGTTAAAGATATCAGTTGTCTGAGTATTCAGTAGCTGGAGAGAGGCCAGGTCATCCTTAGAAGAAGGAGATAAATCCTGAGCAAGAGGATAAGATCTGTTCACCACAAGTGATCAGAAGAAGAGCAAGGCCAGCAGCCTTTATCCCAGGCTGCTAAGGATACTTGAAGAGCTTGAACATAAGAATAGATACTCGTGCGACTCGAGGAGCCAAGAGAAGACCCTGTGGGAATCAGGGAGAAGAAGTCTTCAGTGGGATTCTGGAGCAGGCCGGTGGGACTCTAGTAACACTGTGGGACGCAGTATAAAGACCCTCCTGTGGGACTCAGGAGAGATACAGTGGGACTCTGTATAGACCATTGTAATTATAACAAGTTATAATGGAGAAACCATGTTGGGGTGTATAACCAACATGGCAAGGACGTAGGCCTTTGGTGCCGAACCTTGTAAATCCTTGTGTCCTGTGCCTTTACCTTTACTACATCATTCGAGGAAAGGCTGAGAGATACAAGAAGAGTGGATCGAGGCCTTAACAAGCCATAGAGGTTTAATTGATTAAGAATCAATTAGTAAAAAGTTTTAAAGGATCACTGATTCACCCCCTCCCCCTCTCAGTGATTCACACGGATCTGGGCACTTCAAAATGTTTAAATTCTATTTTAAAGCTCACTTTGCGTAGTTTTTATTTATCTTTTCAATGGGTTTTGTGATCATCAAAACAAGGGAGATTATTAAGAAGACTTATATTTTTCTAACATATCTCAGTTTTTATGTTTGTTTTTATGATTAAAAAATAAATATTTTTATTCTAATGACTTTCTCTTAAGTGTTTCAGAATATAATTTTCATCAAAGGAATTTATCTTACACTAATTATATAATATATTATCTTACAATGTGTGAAGTATTAATTTTATGAAAAATTATTTTATATTATGATAATCAAATATTATATTACATCTACTCAAAATTATAGAACAACATGTTCTATGTTTATATTACTACATAATATATTATCTTACAATGAAAATGATTTTATTTTCTTATGATCAAAATTAGATACTTCAGGTAGAATGAAGTTATGAGAAATCATTATCTTACAAAAAGTATTTTAGTAAAATATTATCTTATCAAAATTAGAAGAAGTTGTGAAAGATATGAATCACACATTGGTAATATATTTATCTTACACTAAGGATTTATCCTATAAATGTCGAATTCATTTTATCATATTCTCTAAAGAAGAAAAAAACCTATTTTATCTGACATGTCTCAAAGAAGTTTTTTTATGAGAATAGTACTTCCTATTGAATATCTTGTGAGGAATTAATTGTTATATGGAAGATCAAGATTACTTTTATAATATTTTGATAAATCATTTCAGTCTTTTTAAACATATTAGAAAAGGTAATATCCATTTAAGGTAATATCTATTCTCACAGAGTGTTGTATTTACAAGAGTGGAAATGTCCAAATAATAAGATCTTTGAAAGTGTTGCCACAGAAGCTTATTCCATATTTCAAAGGAATAGATGCATGCATTTAATGTACTATCATATCAAATCTACAACATACTATCAACTTTACCATTATGATTATATCACTACTTAATTTTAAATTAATGAGGAGTTATAAAAGGAAGAGTTATCTCCCGCACGAATGAGATAAATGAGAAGAAGGGATAGAATACACGTATATAAAAATACCCTGATAATGGTACAAAAATTATTATATATAGAAAATATCAAACAAAAATTCTCATTCTATACTTAAAATTTTATCATTTTCACTGAATAATATCTGAAGTTGTACCTTTAATACTACCATCTTCTCAGGACGTATCTTCAACTACTATTAGTTGTTACTTGCAACCATGTGCTGCAATAGTTCTTCTTATATTTTATTCATATTTTTCATTTTCAATCATTATAAAATAGTGTGATAAGGCCATGTATAGGAATTATAAATGGATAACATGGTTTAAATCTCTTTGACCATTGTATTAAGTGATAAATTCTTATACTCATCTGGGATCCCCTGAAAAAACAATTGTTATAGTGAAAATCACCAAACTCATGGAATAAAGTTTTAGTGGAGTGGACTAGGGAATTATGTTCCCCAAACCACTATAAATATCCCATGCTTAATTTTTATCTATCAAGATTTTATATTTCCACTACATATTTATTTTAAGGAAAATATTGGAACTCACATACCTTTAAGAGGTATATTTTATGCAAAAAAAAAATTTAGGAACTCAATTCACCCTCTTCTTGAGTTTTTTGTTTTCCATTATCAGGGACAACTGGATTATCCCCCTCTCTCTCCTCTATATTCTCTATTATATATCTATTATTCAACCACTTTATCCTATGTCCTTCCTATGTGTAAAGACATTGGTCACCAACCCTAGAATTGTCCAATAGTAAGGTGGCATGGTGGCTCAATGAGGGAGGTGTCAAAAGGTACAATGAGGCTCGATGGAGATGGTACAACATTGATGAACTACAATTATGAGAGTAGGATTGAAGGTTATCCACTGTTATGATTGATAATTAATGAGAGAATTTCAATCACTATCGTGGCCAATAATGTGCATTAGGTGGTCGACTGCTAACATGGATAATTGTACACATTATGAGGTCTAGTTATCATTTTGGCTAGTGGGGTGCATAGTGCTTCTTGGGAACAGTCATGGTAGTTTGAGTGAATAAGCCTAGGCTAGCTAGAATTAATACCAATAATATATGCTGACCATGGTGCCCACTAGGTCACCATAATGGGGCCCTATTGTTGTGGTTGGACCCACCAACATAGGCTGAGCTGTCCCAACCATTTGTCTAGGATCTACCTGGGATGACCACCTGGGCTAGTCTAGTGGGATTGAATATATGGGATGCTCCTTTTGGGCCCAGCTCCATGGCTTAGTCCATTGGTCTATGTAACCTACCCAACTAGTGGTTGATCTAGGTGGGAGAGTTGGGTTTTCCTAACCTGACCTCCGCATGACATGAGTTACATATTCCCTTATCCATGGAGTGTGTGTGTGAGGGAATATGCATGTGCTCCCCTCTCTAATATGTGTTCTACAAGTAATTCCATGAGGGTCTCTATATGGTTATAAATCTACCTTTATGGTGTATTTGTGACTTCTTCAGATAATTTTTATTTTAATAATGTAAACAGCCTATCCTAAGTAATTTTTCACATAGATCAGTATGGTGTATTCTATTCATCCATATGAGGCTATCTATGAATAGAGATAATGATTTTTTTGTAATTTGGATTTTTAGGACTAATGATGGTGTCTGAGAATGATGATCAGAGTGTTTGGGGTCTGGTAACTCTCTTTCTCATCATCTATATTCTCTTAAAAACTATGATATCTCATTAGGTGAGTTCTATCATCAACTATTTCCTTTACCTTAATTTTTGTATGACACCCTCATCAGCAATGTGATATTCGATTAGGTATGATATCTCCTTTTAGACTCCATAGAGGTAACATGGCTTCTAATTAGGTAGTTTTTATTCTCAAGGATGTGTGTAGATATTCCTATGGATATCCAGTTAAGAGATAAACCTTTTTATAAATTCCAATCACTGCCTCCTATAAATCATTCTTGAGTGGTTATGATAGAAGAGTATGGTACCCCCTTATATTTGAGGTGCATTCCTTGGTAATTAATGGACTCAACTATAGTTTATTCAAATGGTGGTATGATATATTAAATATTAACATGAGATAATCTCTAAAAAATTAATATACCACATTGAGGAGTGAGTTCTCCTCATTGGATTTTAATGGTAGTGTTAGAGAAAGGCCAATCAGATAAAATTCTTCAAAAGTTGTAATTCTTCAGGAACCCCAAGGTTTTTTTCTTGGTGAGACATACATATGGGTTATTGACTTTATAATTCATGGAATTATAGTACTTGAAGAGTCATTAGTTTCTCATGAGATTCAAACTTTCATATGTTAGAGTTGATATGATTGAGACTTCTCTATGCACCCACGTCTCCTTGTGATGGAGAATATCTGGATAATCCTTCCTCATTTTATTCATGGATAGTTTTCTATACTGGTTTTGAGTATATTTGTTCTTTTAATTTCCTTTACGGTTTAAAGGATTCTCCCATGAATGTTTATACTCACCATCACATAGTATTTTTACCCACACATGTTTTTTATTTGCAGTTGACAGGGGGTTCTATGGTGGTCTTGTGGATTTTTAGATAGTTTGGCTTGTTTCAAGTTGATTTTTGATGGACACCTTAGTGGGTGTAGTGTTGGAGAAGATTATAGGACCAAAGTATGATAATAGAAGAAATTATATATGCTTTGAGCCAAGTATCTATGATTACCTCATCATATTAGATGCTTATGTGGGTCTTTTCTTTTTGGTTGTTGGGCATGTATCTTGTCCCTTTCCCATTATGAGTTATTTACTAGTTTACCATTGTGGATCTTAGAGTTTTTCATATGAAATTATTAGATATTATAGTTAATATTATTTACCATCATTCTATTATTATGTTTTTTGTGGTATTGTGTGTTGTGTATATTTGAGTTAAGCCAATGCCTCCCATTATTTGAGATATACCTACTCAGTGATAAACACCAGACCTAGCCTTTTGGAGGTAGGATTAGGGTGAAAATTTCATCTTACAGCCACCCATGTGGGGTACTAGTGGGTTGGGTCATGTTAGAGTGGCATCAAAACTAGTTTTTTATAGATATATATTTTCAAGTTAACAGTTAGATGAGGGATGGTTTGGAAAAATTAGATAAATAATGATAAAGGTGATTGAGTTCGGTTGTCAGACCAAGTAGACTAGCACAAATGTGGAAATTAGTGTATCCCATCCTAATGATTCTAAAAACATGATAGTCAACCCCTAACTCTAATACATCCCTGTGGGGTATAATCAAGTGGGTACATGCAACTTATAAAGGCCTACTATGACCATAAATGTCCTCTTTTTATGTCATATCATATAGAACTATTTTGAAAAATATGGGTTTATTCTATAGGATGATTAATGTTACCCATTTATATATAGATTTTTTGTAAATGTAGGATCATGATGAGACCATTTCTGTAGTTGTTCCTCTCACCACCAGTTAGAGAGTGTTGAGGTGTTGTTTCCAAGACTCAGCTGATATATGCACTTATTTAACAATTTGAGGTATTTTCTCTCCCCATTTAGTCATTATTGATGATATATATTATAGAGATGATAGTAGTTTCCTCTAAGTTGGATGACACTACCTATAAGTTGGATATTCTACATGTGTTACAGATACAGAAGCCTCATGGGTTAGTGAGGTTATCCTGATCCTTGGGCAATTTAGGATTACCCAGAGTCTGAGGCTTGCATGTCCATATGGATTAGACTTTTAATATCTAGATGTCATTTCTTGTATCAATATTCTGATATAAAATGATTAGTTGTTTTTAGATGATGCTTTCATAGAATAACGATGTGACTACACTACCATGAATACAGTTTGCAATTTTTTATGGGATGAATTTTTTATTTGAAGATGGTGAACACTCCATAGGAAGGAATGACTATGTAAAGTATGAATCGATACCCACAAACCTCATGAGGTGTTCCCCAAACATGTTTCATGATGAAAATTTTCAAGATTATTGGTTTTATCAGAGAACTCATATGAGGAATTATCATTTTTGGTAATGTTTTTGAAAAAGACTACCCATGCTCGAGTCTCTTGAGAGATCAATAGAATATTTTGGATTCATAGAAAAGATACACTCTAGATATGGGGGAAGGTGAGAGTTCACCTGAAAAAAACCTGAGTGGTTCCATAGATGAACCTCCAAATTATAAATTATTCTAAAATATGAGATCATCCTATTGAAGGGAATGTCTTAGTAGGGAGTGCTTCTAGCTGGGAAGTTGTTTGGTGAATGATGTAGTGCTGTGAGGGCAGTTAGTGAGAGATGATGCGTCGATCAACTCCTAGAAACACTACATTTGACTAGTTTTTATCTAAAACCACGTGATGATAATTAGATATGTGAGAATATACACATGATATATGGATATAGTCAAACACTAGTGGGTGTATTTTAGAGTATAATTCATTTCTATTCTTAAAGGACCCTCATACTATATGGTTCATGTGTGAGTTATAATTTTATATTAGAAGTTCAATAGTGGGAAATTTTATTGAAACGATAGGCTAAACATTTGATAGCTAGATATAGGGACACCATGGTGATTTTGAATTAGTGTTATAGTGTGACCAGACAAACTTAGGTGATATACTTGAAGGGTTTTCATAGAAGGTGTAGAGAACGTCACCCACTTTTTTAGGTAATTAGTGGTATTTTATTGGTGTTTGTATTAATCTTTTTTATTGATATAATAACTATATAATTCCGTTATGAAACGGTTTTCTTGGTATGGTATTCCTAACGATGCCTTTATGTTGTTTCCCATCACATGGAACTTTTTTATCCATTGGAAGTAGAGGATTCCTCAAGAGCTCGTGGATATTTCTCAATTGGGTAGGTGTTTTCCTAAGATATTAGGATAATAGAGCTGGGTCATCAAAAAATTATGGACCACCACTTCATATTTTTATGGAATGGTTATCCTGATGATTAGTTGTGTGATTCTGATCATTTTAAGAAGATTGGTGATGTTACATGATGTGATCATTGAAATATTTCATGAAATAGAGTTGAAAAAAAGATGACTTCATCAGTAGATATGAATCTAATTTTATATCTGAGTGAGAATAGGTAATTTATTTGTTAGTTTTCCCAAATATTGGGAAAAAATTACCTTAGAAAACTATTTTCATGATCTAGTGATATTGGTTTTAGTGTCTTGGTGGATGGAGACACCACAAAAGATGACGTAGGACTAGAGGAGCATGATAAAGTTCAACTCTTTAGGTGTAATTGAAAAATATTTGCGATCAATCAATGTTGGAGTATAGAATAGTGAGTTTGTCTCATATAAGGACCATGTAGAACTCTCTTTAAAAAGTGGGGAGTGGATCACTAACACTAGATATAGCCTTTTTAAAATTTCATTCAATGATGGATGTGAGGGATTTGTGGAATCTCATCATTCTATGTGGTGGGAACAACTTAAAATACAAAGGATTTTGGAAAAATCAATAAAAATGTTTATTGTCAGTCAAAAGGGTTTTGGGTGTAGAGTCATGGAATGAATCACCCATTTTGGTGGTATATTTTCTATTTTAAAATGCTTTGAGATGGATGAAGCTGATATATTTGTGGATGAAAGTGTATTTACTTATTAGGTGAATGGGAACTAAGTTTTCTTAAATACCAGGCCATTGTAGGAAAGGGAGGAGAATAAAAAGGTGGTATTTTTCAATACATAACTGTTTTGGAAAAAATTTTAATTGACGTGATCTAGTTGTTTTCTTTTATAGGATAAAAATTTCTTATAGTGGGGAGGATGTATTGACCCATATTTTTCTCATTCATGAATTATACTAATTTTTAGTTTTAGAGTCCTAAGACCCCTCAATGAGTAAAATGGTAAATTTAACTTATCAAATGACCCTAAAAATTATCAAATGGTATTTTTAATTCTGTAGTGTTGTTTTTATCTTTAGTGTGATCTAGTGTATAATGGTGACTATGGTAGTCCCTTGAAAAAAAATATTAAGAACAAAAAATTATTTTTATCTCCTATGCACTTATTCTTAGGAATTTTAATTTTCCTTCTAAGTGGATTTCAGAATGAGAAATATGATACCATGGTTGTGGTTTCAATACGGATTTTACCCTATAGGTGGTATAATTTCTAGCCACATTAAGTACATTTGGAGTTGGCAGTGGTTGGTAGATTGAGTTATTATTTTAAAATTTTAATTTTTTATATATATAGATGGTTCATTATGGGTGATTAAATTGAATAAAACTATCCATTAAGTCTATATAAATATATTGACCACATTTACTAGGGTTATCCACATGAACTCTAAAAATTGTGTATGCCAATAGAGAGGTGTTCTCGAGATGAATCAAAGAACTAATCCTTGGGAATGATGACGATGATTCAAACATCTACAACCTTCATTATTGGGTGATACTTTTCAACATAGGGATACATGAATTTTATTATGCTTAATTATTCAAATATTATCAATTAGAATAACTTATATTAATTATATTTCCTCATTCATTAATTTTTTTGATTTAATTTATAAAAATAATTATCTATTATTTGTGAACTATTCATTGAGCCAATGATATTGATCACCATTATTCATGAATTACTTAGTTAATCGTGATTATTATAATTATTTTAATAAAATCAAATGACCCTAAATACGTTCTTTTTTTTTGTGGTGGTAGTCGACAAAGAAATGGTTAGATTATTCTTCTCACTCTCACCTATTTTTATCATCACATATCTTTATTTTATCTCTTTGTTATTCATGTGACTGTTGTCCACCAACCCTAGAATTTACTAGTAATGGGTTGGAATAGTGGATTTGTGAGGGATGTGGAGATAAGGAACAAGAGGGATCAATGGGGACATTGTGGAATTAGTGATCCAATACGGTGAGAGGTGTATATGAGGCTAGTGATTTGTGGGTGAAGTTGGCCATCATTGCAGTTGGAAGTTTGTGTGAGAAGTATGATGGTGATCCCAACAAGGTTCATCCATTTTCATGGTTTATAGGGTGAATATAGTGGTCCAACCACTATTGAAGCTGGTAGATAATATAAGTGTGGGCTAGTCATTATCGTGGTCGACACTATGTGTGGATGGAAACTTGCTTGAGTCGTTATGATCAAAGGAGGGGTGGTGGTCATTGTGGTACGATGAAAAGGTGCTGCTAATGGGACCTAACACACTACTGTAGGTTAGGTCGATCCCCAGAGTCTAACTTATTGGTTTGAGTGACCATCCCCAGCTAGTGCCCGGGCATGGTAGACACATCCGGTCTTCCCAACCTAACTCTAATGTGGCACGTGGATGCATGCACCCATTCCCAGGGGGCACATGTGAGGTGGTCGCATTCATATCCCTCCACTTTGTGAACCACATGTAATATTCATGAATTATTCATATAATGTCTATTTTAGGTAAGTAAATAGCCTATCCTAAGTTTTTTTCCTTATATATGTTAAGATTCCTTAGGGATGTATCCAACGCCGGGGGTTAATCAGTGTTAGTATACTTTTATTCAATTTTATTTTTATCCATGTTTCAACTCTTAACTTTTTCACTGAACAACTCCATCTCTATCTCTATTTATACTTTTTAGTATTTATTTAGATATAGAATAGTAAATTAACAAAAGAGAATACCAAAATTTGTTGATGAGGTCCCCCCAAGGATGAATTTATCTCAGGTGTTTCATTGTTATTATCCCACACATGTAGATTAATTCTCATTATGGAAATAATCATGGGAAAGTTTATGACCACAGAACCATTATCTAAGCACCAACTAGGTATAATGAAAGAATCGAAGTGCTATTATATAATCTCAATAGAATGTAGGTTTTGGCCTTCTCCTTGTTAAGTAGATCAACAATGGAACTCTAATGTCCCTCTTTGACAGTATGGATGATATTCTTCCTCACTCTCGATAATAAAGTGGGATACCTCAGCTTCACCAATCTTTATCATTGTCTCAAAATTATTTAGAATTATACGTTAGATTGTTATTGGCAGGATTTATCAATATTCTTGGACTAAATATTTTTATTAGAAACTCATACCATTGACTCATTTCCTCCTTATCCCCTTCTTCATTGCTCAAGATAATCACTGGATCTCTCTATTTTTCCTTTCTTTAATACACAAATTTTCTTCTTTTAGATCCAATATTATATCACATTATTCTTCCTTAAACTTGTTGAATATATGTTAGGATTTTATTATATGGAAATAAAAATCTTCCTTGAAAAAATAAAATATATTGTATATTCAAAGACAAATCACACATTTATTATCCTGTTTCAGAGACCATATATTTAAATAATATTTATCTTTTAATTTCTTGAGGTCTTAACTATTCAAACTTAAGATTCTAAATCATTTTTAGTTATTATATTTTAAATACCATTATGATATTTGTATATAAAAATCTAAAACTTTCCACTCATCAAATATATTTCTATTTATTAAAAATCATCATCCACGTGTGCATGGATTCATACACCGTGACATGGAAAATCATCCTTATATGCATGAATGAAACTCATCTTCATTCTTTATTAAGATCACCTTTGGTTTAATATTGTATACTTAAAATGAATCACAATGACTCATAATCTCATCAAGATATTTTCTTCAGTGAAGAAAAAAATTTAATTATCTGAATTATCATCATTTATTTAGAATAAATTACTTTTAAATTATTAGATATCTATAAGAATTTACAAGCCATACAATCATCAAATTCATATGTTGTAATGTTATGTGATCTTCAAATTCATACGATGAAAATTCAAACTAAAAAACCTCTCAATGTATTATGATCCCTACATGAGATTCATATCTGTATTCCTTTTCCATTTTCTTACCTCATCTCAAAGGCATATGATCTCACAAAGTATTATTTGGGTGAAGTTTTATGCCAAAAAATTCAAACAGATTTTCTTAAAGTCATATGAAGGATCTATTAAACTTTGGCACTGGGATCAAAGTTTTATTCTTAGATTCAAAGTCATAAACACTAATCGATAAATTTATACACTCTTATGAAGTCAAATGATGATTCACAATTTCATATGGGATCACTATTAAATTAATATTCATTACAGAAAAAGTAAAATATGTCAACACTTCACTCAATTTAAATTAGAACTTCTCCAAATGAATCCTAGGCATTCTCGAACACTAAAAATCATTTTTATAAACCTCATAATATTCATTTATAAGGACATAAGTTCCTCTTCACAATAAATTAAGCAAACAACTTTAGATTATTTATAACATTTCAAAGATAACCATTGCCTTTAAAAATTCTCTACTCTTGTTTCTATATCAAGATTACACCCATAATCAATTAGAACCTCTTAAGATCAACACAAGGACATCAGAGGACACTTCAAACAATATTAAAAAATCACCAACCTTATTTAACAACATCATTATCATGTATGAAACCCAATTATAACTAATTAATCACTTTGATGGTCTTCTAAAACTTCAATTGGACCTTTTACTTCATGTTAGAAATTCTTCAATCCTCTCACTTGTTTTCTTAGGTACTATAGGATTCTTCTTATAAATTTTGGAATCCAAAAACCTACTACTAATATATAATCATAAATATTACTGGGAACTTTATGAAATCTTCCTTGTTATTGAAAATAAACATATTTAAAACATAAAACTTTCATTTAATGCTTTGATATTTATTAAAAAGAAATAAAACACCAATACAGTGTGTCCAACAATCCCCATTTATATTTTTTTGTCAATACCAAACTAGAAAATGGGATTATAATATGATCTTATAATTTATTCTATCTTTTAATTTCCTTCTCTCTCAACCATATTGATAATAATTACTATGAAAATAATAAGGGGATGGTATCACATTATTCTTAATAATTGTTCTAAAAACAATCCCACTATAGGCCTATTTGAGACTTAATATATATAGAAAACAAGTGGGGTTGATTTAGATATTAAGGATTTCCACAATTAGTATAATTTGATAACAAATCATACCACTTATAAATATTATTCCTCATGGATTTCATGAAAAACTTCAGGTTGAACTAATAACCACTGATTAATAAATATTTATTTTAGAAAATATTAACCTGAAATACTAACACTTATCTCAAAAAAGAAACTAAAATAATAAAAAACATAGCTTCACAGCTTCACAGATTTCATAATCTATTTTTATCCCTTTAACTCTTTAAACATATTTGTTTTCATATAATTGATTAATTTAAATCCCCCCAAATTAATATCAAAATTGAATCTTTCAAATTAGGGATGATATATTTGAAAAACATACCTTTTTAATCGAAGTTTTCAATCACTTTTTAAAAATTCTATATTTACATGGAATAAAAATGTTCAGTAGTTTCTTAAGAATAAAATCTACATTAGTGGATGATAATCACATCATAATGGTTGATATTTTTGTAATGTATTCTTTATATTTCTAAATGATAGATCATTCTAGGATAATAACTAATTTAGTTCTATTATATATATTCTAAATGAATTCCCAAATTATATATTTCTCTTGAGAATCAGTTTCAAATTGAATTTCTTGTAACGAGAGAAGAAAAAAATATACGACAAAAGATGAGGAAATAATATGGAACTCCTTTCCCATAAATTTAATCTTATAAATTGAGAATTTACTCCCAGAAAATTTTTCCTTTCTAATTAGTTGAAAGTATTGATGAATTATTCATGCATGCATTTTAGGTTTTCAGGGAATTTTGGGAAGTTTAAATACTTTTTTTTCTTAAATTTTATTTAATGTGATATCTTAATTTTAACATGATCTATCAAGGTGCATACATATATTTGTGAAATATTTATATTTTTCAATATTTATTCTTGGGAAAGTGTGACTGTTATAAAATCATTTTAATTGTGTCAAGAATGCTTGAACCTCCCACACAACACCACAAAATCCATTTGGACGTCAGTTTTTGAAAATATCAATTTAAACATTGATTATTCTTCATGTGAAATATTTTAGTTCCCTTTGAATCACGTGTTATATTGTTAATCTATTTATATTTATTATTCTAAGTCAACTAGATAAATGATCATGCATTCCTTGTGTGTGTGTTTAGACCTCGTAGAAATTCTATATTGATTATCATGTGAGTTAGTCACCCGGATAGTCATTTAAACTTTAGTTTGTACTGATTTTTTATTTTTATTAGAAATTATTTTTTTAACACATCCATCAATAACTTATTTATACATGTACATGGAATTTCTTATTTTCTAAAAAAAATGAATATGATCCTTTTTGGTATTTCTCCATATTTTTACTTCTTAGTATTGATTTTAGTAGTCTTTATCTTTTTATTATATACTAAGGATGACTCACCAACATTCTTTTCTAACTTATTAGAAAGGTATTCTATAATAATAATCTATAGTTTCTTTCCCAATGTTGAAATATATTCCTTATTCAAATTTTGTTTTATTATTTTCTTATTTATTTCGGATGAATTATTATCATATTTTTAGAGGAATACATCCTCATTAAGACCATTTGATTTTCAATTTCCATAGATATATTCTAGTCTGGAAAATATTTTTGAAACATAAAAAATTTTACCCTTATTTTGTGAATCTCGAAGCAACCCAGACTCTCTCCCCCTTAATGTAGGATTATAAATTCATCCAAAGGTTGAAATATTATTCCAAAATTTCAATTAATTATTCCAAGACATATTATAATACCAAAAAATTGGAAAATATTGATGTATTCATTGTACCGCATCTCATACAAAATTTTCATAATTGAGATAATGCTATTTTGGGGTATTTTTCTCAAATGGTTGAGATTTATTTAGGAAAAATCCTTATGTACTTACTTCCGACCATGATGTATGTAGTAGTGGGTACATCAATAATTTTTCTTATCCACATTTTTATAGAAATTATATTTAAACTATGAGTAAAACTAGAATTAGTGCAGTCAATTTTTTCTGATGTGGATGGTGCATTTTCTCCTAAGGTTGATTTATACAAATAATTAGATTGTACTAGGATGTTTTTTCCACCATATGGAGGTTTTTTAGTATAAGAATCATTCATAGTTGTTTTTGTGGTAGTATCTTTATTGTGAGCTTATTATGAAGATATGGATTGTATTGTTCCTATATTTTTTAATTTAACTTCAAGCTCTAGGAATCTCATATTGAGAATGTATTTATCATGATCTAATATTTTTAGTTTATATTTAATAGACTTATTGATATTTTTTACCACATCATCATGTGTTGTATTTTTTCATATAGAATATGGTTAGGATCTTTAATATTCTTTTCCTTGACATCCATTTGGGAATTTTTAACATTAGTTATCTCTTCAAGTGCATGGTTATTTTCTTTAATATTTTTATTCTCTAAATATTTCTCATGAATAGTATATATCCATTCATTTTCAAAAACTATATAATCTTTTTTAAGCTAATCATACATTGTATTTAAGATTATTACCTATTTTTATAGTTTTATACACAAAAATACTGTTTTTCTAAACATTTATTTGGGTTTTTAGAATCTTTTTAAAGTTGGTCGATCTACGCCACCATGATTATAAAAATTCAAAAAATATAATTGAAAACATTTCAAGGAAATTTATATATATCCTTCTTAAAATAGGAACATGAATCGTCATATTAATTTTCACAAGATTTTTTAAATATATTATCTACACCTCTAGTACTTGGATGATATATTGGATAGTTTTTTCAAGAAATTTTTGTTACCTCTTCTTACTATATAAATTGTGAAATATATAAGTCAAAATTATTTTCATTTTCCTTGGTTGTGGATTCAACAAAAAAATAATCATCTTTCATGACTTGTATTCCTTTATTCAGATAACTTCCTATGGAAAAATATTTTCTTTCTCTTTATTTAAGAGAAATGGATTCTTATGAAAATTTTGTTTATGAGACAAAATATCAATAGAGATATGAGAATTAAATCTAATTTGATTACCTTAAACTAGTAGAGAGTCATTATTTTCATTCTTTTTATATGAGGCATTTCTCAACTTCCTTCCATATCATCTATTTTAATTCTTTATTATTTGAGCATACATATCTTCCATAGTTACTTTTACAAGAAATTCGCCAACTTATTTATCTATACTATATATATCCGTTTGAAAAGAAAAATAAATTCTAAAAAATAACTTCAAGTATGAGAATACAATAGAGATAAGATTCAGATATGATATTAATTTTTAGGACCAATTAGGTATGTGTCTAACACTGATTGGTGGGGGGTGAATCAATGTTGGTATACTTTTATTTAATATTACTTTTTATCTTTTTTCACCTCTTCACTTGTTTATTGAATGATTTTATCTTTATATCTATTTATAATTTTTTTAATATGTATGAATATATATAATATAAAATAAATCTAAGATAAAATTAGTATTTGTTGATGAGGTATGCCTTCCTATGTATGACTATGACCCTAGTGTGTTGTGTTTATTATCACATGCACACAAAATCCTTAAAATGATCAATAAAAGCTCAGGAAAGGGTATATACTTGGGACCATTATCCTATAACCAACTAGGTACAATTTAATCAATGAATTATTATTCTATAATCTCAATTTAATATAGGATTTATCATGGTTTTTTCAATTAGATTAGTAATGTAACTTTGGTGTCCCTTATAGACAGTATGGATAATTTTCTTCCTCAATCACAACAATTAAGTAGGCTCCCTAAACTTCAAAAATCATTAGTGTTGTCTAAACATTCTATATAATTATAAAATATATTTCTATAGGTTATATTTCTCAATTATCTTAGAATAAATATATTTAATAGTAGTCCATTCTAGTAATTTCCCTCCTCCTCTTCTTCTTCAGTATGCAAGAGAAACAGTAGATCTCTCTTTTTTCTATTTATTCAATACACACATATTATTCTTTTGGATACAATATTAACACAAAATATTATACCTTCTTTTGAAAAAATATATTTTAGGCATGTATAATAGAGTACTCGTCTTCTTCCTTAAAATTTTGAAATATACAATATATACAATTTCAAATCACACATTTCTTCTTCCGATTCAAAAAACATATGTTTCCATAATCTTAAGAATTTTTGTTCATGAAATCTTGGATATTCTAATTAAATCATCATGGACTTAATTAAGACCCAAAATTTAAATAACCATGATATATTTGAATATTTTAATCTCAAAATTTCAACAAATCTAGAATCATTCAATTCATTTAAAATATTTATCCATGTGGGCAAGGATTCATGAACTATGACATAGAAAATATTCATTGTAATCATGGAAGCCTCTAATAGTTATCTTCACACAACATCACCTTTGATTTGAAGTTTTATTCCCAACAAGAACCTCAATGAGTCACAATCACATCATAATATTTATTTCAATAAATAATAGCTTTGTGTCATCTTAATTATCTCTATATATTTAGAATAAATTATTTTAGAATTATTATATTTTCTTAGTACTTTATAAGTCATATGATCATAAATTATATATGGTATAAATCTATAAGATTTCTAAAGTTATATATCTCAAATTCATACATGAACCCCTCTCAAAGTCTTATGATCCCTATGTGAGAGTTATGCATGCCCACCTTCGCTATTTTTTAACCTAATCTCAATATATTATGATCTCACAATGTCTGGAATGGGAGAAGTCATATGCTAGAAAAGTAATATAATTTTTCCAAAATACATATATAGGTGACCCCATACTTTGATGATGGGATAAAAGTCTGATTCCTATAATCAAAGTAATACACACACATTAACAAATAAATATGCTCTTATGAAGTCATACAATGATTCTCAAAGTCATGAAAGCTCACACATAATGTCACACACACTAAAAAAACAAGCATAGGATGTAAAAACTTCACTCAATTCAAATAATAATTTATATAAATGATTCATAAGAATTTTTAAACACTCACAATCATCCTAATACACCTCAGAATATTCATTGATGAGGACTTAATTTTCTATTCAAAGTAACTTAAAAAATCCCTTCTTTATGATTTCTTATATTTTAGTTCTAGACTTTTCCATTGAAAATTATATCTCCAGTCTGTATATTCAGATTCACATAGTCTTAATTAGAACCTCCACACCTAAACTTGAGGCTTTCAGAAAAATTCAAAGAATCTTTAAACACCATCCAATTTTTTTATCAATTTTCCTATCATGTATGTAAACTAATTTCAATCCATTCCAAGCTTTGATGGTCTTTCACAACATCAACTATAATTTTTCATTCATGATAGTAATTATTCAATCATCTCACTTGATTTCTTAGGAATTCCATGATTCTTCTCAGTATGTTTGAAATCCACCAAGTTCCATCCAACCCATCAATATTCTTACAAATTTCATGCAATATTCCAATCTATTCAACATCAATATATTGACATCATGAAACTTTACTTGAATTCCTTGATCCTTATTGAAAATAAGTACAATGCTAATAAAAATTGGGGCCATTAATAGATAACTATAATTTTATACATTAGGATATCTGAGGATTTTTGTGAGCTAAGATAGGTACATTTAAGAATTTGGATCTATAGGAACTACAACGGGGTTCCAAAATAATGATAAGAGTGTTTGAGGTACTGTACCTCTCTCTAATCATCAATTTTCTCTCATTAAATGTATTATATCATTGGATATGTTACTTAATTGATTTTTGTGTGCCACCCATATCATATATGTTTCATTCAATGTGGTAAATGATATTATTTTTTACTCAAGATTGGTAAAGAGGATAATTGTTGGGTTTTTTAGATTCTTAGGGTTATGTGAAGATACTCTCACGGATTGGTTATGAAGAGTGGAAAATTTTGCTAAATTTTTATTTATGAATCCTTTAATATATTCTTGGGTGGTTATAATAGAAGGTGATTACCCCCCTTATTTATGAGGACCATTATTGGGAATGGCCCAAGTTCCATTTTGGATTCCTAGAATGGTGGTGTGATATTGTGAATAGTTAAATGTGGTTCTCTCTCAACTGATGTTCATAACTTTAAAAGGATAAGGTTGTGCTTAATGGATTATATTCACAGTGTGTAGGAAAGTATGAAAAAATTAATTTTTTTGATACTTGTGATTCCTCAGACCTTGTGAGGCTAGATTTGAGGCAAGACATACACTTTGTTTATTAACACCAGAATTCATAGACTTATGGTAATATGAGAATTATTAGTTTCTCATCGTACTTGGAATTTTGGGTTAGATATGAGAAAATTGAAAAATATATCTATACCTATGTCTTATTATGATTGATCATATCTAGATATAACTTCCTTATTTTCCCCTAGATACTTTTCTATACTAGGTTTGATATGACTTATTGATTTTTTTTACTTTTTTATTTCAGGTTGTCCTACTAAGTATGTTTATAATCATACTTACATGGGAATTGTTACCCCATGTGTTGTTTCTATTATTTTGAAAAAAGGTTTAGAGGTAGTATTTTGGACATGGATCTTTTGTGGATTGTTCAGAGCTACTTCATGGATGCACACTTGGTGGATACAGTGTTGGTAGATCTTACAGGACTATGAGATGATAGTAGAAGGTGCCATATATGCACAGAGAAAGCTTTCCATGAGCACATAATTATATTAAATATTTATGTTTATCTTTCTATTTTTTTGGGTGTGTATCTTTCTTATTTCATATTAGGATTCAAGTACATGTTTAACTTTTTTGGATCTTATCATTCATCACATTCATTTTTTTTGTATATTTCCTTTAGTATTATTCACCTTCATTATATTATTATGTCATATATGGTGGTGTGTATTGGGTATAGGTGAATTATTATAAGGAATCATATTATGTGATATATTCCTACTTCGTGCTAGTCACATACCCCTAAAATATTGGAGGAGGGATTGGGCTGGAATTATCAGCTTACCGCCACCCATGAGAGGTCCTGATGGGTTAGGTTGTGTTAAGAGTAGTTGATATGTACCCCCATATCTCATGTCATGTGAGTCTTGATATACAAATTTTATTCCAAGTGGAACATGAAATGTGGAATTTTCTAATTCAATTTGCATATATTGTCAGGTAGTTCAAGTCCTATAGCCTAGAGTGTACATGATGTATGGTCCTGACCCACATGAGTGTGTGGTCAGATCACCACCTAGGAATGTACTTACTTTATACGCCATGATGGTTGGATTTGGGTTACATGGTTTTCTCCATATATATTCATGATAAGTGATATTTATCTTTGACTAAAACTCTAGTTAATACTACCTAGATATTACATGAATTGTGGCTTTGGAACACACATCATGTGTCTATCTCTTCAATCAAATATTTTGAAGATCAACTAAAATCATTTCACTGTTTCCTTATTTACCTTCAATGGAGAATGAAACTCCATAAAATTCCTTATTAAATTATATTATGACTCTAATGGTTGAGTTTTTATCATACTTCATTGATGATGGGTTTCAAAATATCATTGTATAAACCCCTATATATCTAGGAAATTTCTACCAGAATACCCCACAATGTCTCTCCAACCCATGATCCACCATTGCTCTTCATCAAATCAGTATGCCCTAATCCTTGGAAATACCACAAAACCCATCTATCATTATACTTGGATCTTAATATCTCATTAGTATACGTACAAATCATTTCACCATTTACTATGGAAATGGATAGTGGTTAAAAAACAAATATAGGGGAAATCATTAAAGAATATTATTATGTGGATTAGTTAGCATGTAACACAAGTTTTTACCACTGTTAAATTGGTGTGTTTCCACTAACAATAAAGAATAAGGGGACACATTGTAGGATCTAATAACTTTAAACCAAAATTTAAATAGATAAGTTTATAGGTCCATTTAGTGGGGAAAGAAATTCCCATAGAGATAATCCATACTCATAATCATTTAGAACAAATAAATATAGAAATAAAAAGGCATACCTCACCAATTAATTGATCATTGATGAATAATGCATCCATGTTTGGAGTTGTTGGTGATTTTTTATGAATAATTTTGTACTTTGGGTTATATGAATCCTTCAGATCTCTTACTCTTAATCCCTCTCTCAAGATTGTGTGTTTTGTGACTACCATAAAAATATAGATTTGTGATGAATTTAAGGGGGTAAGGGAGATTATGCTGAGAATTAACAATCAATGAATGAATTAATTAATTAAATCAAAAAAGTTAATTAATGATTCCACCTATGATAGTTTGACCTTGGTAAACCTACTGTGATGTATGACTATACCACCCCAATGGTCAAACACCAATTTTTTGTATAACCATTGTTTTGATTTATTCATACAATTATCCATTTATAGGGATATAAATTTTTTACTAGGAATGCATACATAGACTAAAAATAATATCTTATTTTTAATATATAATTTATGAATACCCATGACCTCGAAATCTAAGAAATGACTTAGAGAATGACTAGAAAAATAATATTGAAAATATTATATAGGTTCAAATGGAAAAGAATAGGGTTATTATATCCACTAAACATTTAAGAATTTTAACCTCAAAAAGCACCACTTACTCATAATGGTGGGGTTACTGATCCAAAATCTAATTCTCACAATTCCATGATCCCTAAAAAAGGTTCCCATATAACCAAAGGATTCACACCTGTAGTATAAATCATCCATGAGGAGTACAATCCTACTAGTCCTTGATCACCACTGGGTGCTCTAAGAGGGTGGAACCATACTTGATATCCATATCACCCAATCAAATTACATGTGAGGGTTCATGAATATATATCCTCAACTACCACATGTGGAAGATATCATGAATCTGTTATAACTACAAGGGTGAATCTAGATGGTATTAAACATATCCCTCCCTTTATAGGATTTCGAATAGACTAATGAATCTTAGGGACAAATTTCCTCCCTGAATAATTCTAAAAAACTACACTATGGACAGACCTTCCCCAATACATGACCTCCCTCCTCAAACTCTAATGGAATCTATCATAAGTTCATATATTACTTCTAATGGTTATAAGTGGTCCTCATTTTCTCCTAGATCACCTACACCTCTTCTTCAACCCCCACACCAAATTTTACACCATTAGTGAAAATTATCCTACCTATGTACCACACAATGGTAACCTGTAGGGTCTCATGTATTGGGCTTGAAAATATTCCATTCCAATAGTGGAGTTATAATATTTTAACATGTAAACTACCTTTGTAAATTTATTCTCACTGTTTTTTTTAATCCAACACACAATCTCTCAGTATATCCTCAAGAATCTGAATGGTTCACTTAGTCTGGCCACTAGTCTAAGTGTTGAATATTGTACGCATTTTCAACTGATTCAATAATTTCTCCTAAAATATCCTCTATAACCTAAATATAAATCAATATTATTAATTTTAAAATATAATTGAGGTAATACCATAAAACTATACAATCTAATCAATGTAAAAGCATCATAAGATCTCTACTGAGCTATGATCCCAAATATCCAGGTTGTGAGCTGACTTGGTTAGTAGTGATAATCACCCACATAACCTAGTGAATCCTCACTAATAATGGGATAAATATTATGAAAATAATTAATATTCCATCCCACTTCCACTCAAGAACCTCAAGGGGTTGGGACAAGCCTTCATGAACTTAGAGTTATTTCTTCACTTACTAACATGTGAGGCACCATGGATAAACTCAAAAACACTATTATTTATACCTTCCCATAAAAACCAATATTTGAGATAATTGTAATTTTTCATTACTAAAATATATACTGTAAAGGGTGAAGTAAAAAACTCCATTACCAACTCATCACACAACAAAATTGGAAACACGTTCAATCCTTGAAAGAGGATGATGTGCTCTACAATTTAGAATATCCATTTGATAAATCAACTAAGAATATATGTTCATTGAAAATATAAAAATTGATGTCTCTTAGTTGGACCTCTATCTATCCCTAAATAATCAGAGGGTATCCTGCCATCAATCAAAGATTCTCCCTCTTCCACTAAGGTTAAATAAAGTGAGGTAAACTACTCAAGAATATCTATTAAAAACTTGGAATAAGACTTCCAACTAAGGGCATCAACCACTAAATATCCATTCACTGGAGTATAGATAATATAAAATTCATATTCCTATAGGAACTCTAACTAGTTACACTACCTAAAATTAGGATCACATTGAGTTAATATGTACATGAGACTATTATGGTCTATATAAACCATGCACTACTCTCTAAGATGGTAGTTCCTCCAGGTTTTCTAGGAAAAAATAACCATTGAAAATGCCAAATCATGGATTGTGTAGTTATTCTCATGAGGTCTCAACTACCATGACCCATAAGAGATCATTGTATACCACTATATAATTTCACAACCAAGCCCATATCCCAAGGAATAATAGATCACCATGTACTTAAACCCCACCTATAGAAATCTTAGGACTAAAAAACTCATCAATCTCTACTTTAGATCCTTAAAATATATCTTGAAACACTCATACCAAATGAATGGATTCCTATTTCAAGTACTATTAGTCATGAAACCCATAATCCTAGAGAGTTCTACCTAAAATTTCCCATAGTACATCTCAAACCTAAGGAATCCACACACCTTAAACACACTATTTGATGGATCCCAATCCTAAACCATCTCAAACATCATTGGCACAACCACTAATCTACCCTAAAAGATAAAATGACTTTAGATATAAACCACTTGAATCTAGAACTAACACTCTGATAGCTTTCTATATAGATATTGTTCCTAAAGTAATTCTAGGAAAATAATCAGATGATTTTCATGTTAATACTATGATACTAAATAGATGGGAATTTCCTTGGTAAATAATATCATGAATTGGTCCAAGATGGGTTAAAATATATAGTTTATAAATACCATTAACATAACTAGAGAATTTATTACGTTGAAGTGGATAACAAAAAACATTTAATCTTCATTGAAGATTCAAAATGAAATCCTTTGAAAATATTATTTATTATCCCAAAGATGGTGATAACTAAGCCTGAGACTAATCTTCAAGAATCAATTTTCTCCCTTCAGATGGTTGAAGAGGTTATAGATCCTCGATAGAGGATACTTGTTCTTGATTTCCTCATATTTAGGTGGTAGTGATCAATACAAAGCCTCAATATTCTATCAATATTCTTGTTTAAAGACACCATATTTTCCTTGGGAGACGCACTAGGTTTACTAAAACCTTTATATATAAGATATTTCATCTTCACCTTAATCTCTTTAAGCTAATCTTGACTATATGATATGTTGTAGAGGATATCAGAGTAGTCTCAGGTTATAGATTGATATATAAATTAACCTCTTGATGAGGGGGAAATATTATTACATACTTAAGGAAAATTGAAATGTAATATCCCACTACTTCCGAAAGATTATCATCTGAGGTTTTCTCAAATATAAAGATAAATTCACTAACTAATGGGTGATAAAATATAAAATATTATCACAAGACCTTACCATCTGAATTAAATATCCCACTCATCCATAAATAATAATTTTTATCCATCATCTTAGAAGAACATCCCTCTTTGATAGTAGAATTATATCCAAGCATGTACTGAAGATAACCAGTCCATACTTAGGATTATGTCACCTGACCTCATTATAGATACCATAAGGTCCCATGGGAAACTCTCTCAACTAAGTGTAATCTAACACCACTAATAGATGTAGTTGAGTGTGTGATATACTTTAGTGGGAGTATCTATCTGTATTTATTAGGTTAGGGGATCCACTTAAATCACTAGTTATATAATTAAAGATATGTAAATGAATTAATGGATTATGTCAGTATCTATGAGTATGGCTGCCAAAGTAGAGTAAACACGTATTATACCTTGGATCATATAGGGTTCTTCTTAGTTATAACCCTCCATAACCTATATATGGATACATATTTTAATGTTATAACTTTAATCCATGAGTGGACCTCATGGGGTGGTGGTGGTGGAAGCATATTGTAGCATCGTCTTCCTCCATCTCTTTCTATTAGAGAACCAATGAATCCTTTACTAAATCCACCACCCTAAGGACCACCTTCACCACCTCTGAGAGATCCCTTATCACACCACCGCCTTTAACAGAGAGGAAAATTATCCACTTGAATTCCCTCTATTTCTTGAAAGTTTAGATATTTATATACAAGATAACCTAGTACCTCAGAGACATAACAATTCCTCCCCCCAAGATAATTGGATTATCTACATGTTTACAAATCTATTTATGCCTAGATTTTAGTTCATTCATGTAGATTAATCATGTGTTGTAACCATAATTCCAAAAACTAATCAACCATAGAAGATAAAATTCCTCTTGGATAACTGCCACCAATAGATTTTACATGATGTCCCTTTTCCTAGAAGATATCCATCACTAAGAGCCACTTGATAATCCTATCATATGAGGGGATATAGAGGGGAATGATGATTGACTAGATGTCATTATAGAGGACTCACTAAAACTTATATTCTTGGAATTAATCCATCATGGATATTTTTTTTGGGATTACTTCATGACATTAGTGAATCTTAATGCATACTTAGAAATAAACATACATCACTATTTCATCTCAAATATTTCCTATATTTGAATAGACCTCAGTATATTTGGGAATAAATAGTCATATAAAATACAATATAACTCTATCCATGAAAGGGTTACCTCATCATGGGTATGTGTAAGAAACCTGGACACCCTTAGAGGGAGGAGGGAATGAAATAGGGTGTTGATAGATTAAAAATTCTTTTCCTTATTCACTTACTATTTTTGATCATATTCCATTTTAAAAAGAACAAAATTAAACCCATTTATAACTCAAACAAATATATATCAAACATCTGTTACATGTATTTAAGTCCTATATAGGATCATATAATTTTAACTTGGTTCACCCAAACTGGTTTACATTCATGGAGAAAAAATTATGCATTGCGCTGGTGTACCAAAATCCACTATAAGTCACCATTATTAATGATACAATATTTAGGTATGGTCACTCGTCACCAAGGATTACTGAATATATAATGGTTTAAGGTTAATATCCTTGTATCATATATATCAATGCTTTCCAAGGATCATATTATTTTCCTCCTTCAAGCACTACTCTAGAAGATACTAGTTTATAGACTTATAGAACTTATTCCTAGTTTAATTACTTCAAGGTCACTTTTAAAATTGGTATTAGGAGATTATATTTATTGCATCCTCATTTACAAAAAGAATCTTTGATGAATTCCAATATTATTATAAAATTATACTTCAAGATATATTCAAATTCATGTTAAAGTAGTTGAAACATTGATATTTAAACCATATTTATGCAACATAAATTACTCCGAATATAATAATTCCATCATTGAAATTATTATTCAATAAATTGTTTCCATATTACATTAAAAAAATATTTGTATTCATCATAACCCAAAACCTTGATCTCTAATACAAAAAATCTTTGAAATTATATAATCTCCTTTAATTCAAATATCCAAAAAAACCATTTTCCCTAACCTCTTCTTTCTCCAATCAGAACACATAGTCCCCTCCTCCTATATATTTTATACTCCTATACTTTTTCATTATTCATAGAAAATACTCATATATAAATTGAATTATTTTAATTTAAAACTTGAAATTGAAATATCACTCAACTTCCAACATCCTCTCCTTTAAATACCAACTTTGGATATTCCTTAATCAAATTATCAGCATTGAACTCCATATGAGTCATTAAAACTAAAACCATAACTTCTGAATATCTTTAGAAGGTCCGAACCATAAACAACTATCATAACATCAAGAAATTAAAACTCCATGACATGGATTCTTCTCAAAAATCTAATATTAATATCTACTTCTAGCAGACCATGACATTGTACATAGAATACCACGATATAGTTATTCTCTAGAACGAAACACCATTTAAAATTTATGACACCAGGTTCAAGTGGCAGTGTTGAAAAAACTCTAGAAAAACTAATGTTCAACACCCCTTCCTCCATTGTGTGATTTTCTCTAATTTACTATTTTTAATAGGTATTATAAACCACTTCTTCCACAATAATTTTAATCTTACCCATTTTGAATATGGAATCTTTCATCACAAAACTCCATAATTTTGACATGGATTCCATCACTTCCATGTTCATATTTACCCTTCATCAACATAGTCTTCTAAATTCCAAGTGAAATATATTCTTTGTTATTTCCTCATCTATAAGTCTACACTGATTTCATATATCTAGAAAAACTTCCATGACTTCAAAAACACCCATAATAGGCCTTCAAATTTTTTATAAATATTATTCCACTTCAAAATTCCATGTTTTATGGCATACAAAACTTGATTATTTTATACTATAATTCTTCTGTATTGATATGGAATACAAAATGTACACATTAATTTCACTACAGACATTTCCATGTCCATTAGGGATTATACAAATTCACTAAAAAAAGTTTCATTCTTTAGTAAAGGCTTCCCTCACTAGTATTATTTGATTTAAAACTAGATTATTCATTATAATCTCTAAGTCTTTCCGAGGACTAAATATTCCTGAATGAGCATATTATAAATCATAAAACACCATTATTTTTTCCGTTGACTTTAGTGATTGACTTTTTCAATCCACTCATCATCGGAGTACTAGAATCCACTTCTTGAACAAAATTCTAGATATTACATGGGCATTCTCATATCACCGTCATTATATATTGAACACATCAAACATGCATTCTCAATAAATCCAATATATAACCTCATGGTTATAGAATTATATCTATTTGGTGTTTATTGAAAATCCTTCCATAAAATCCAACAACCATTAGAGATAGATATATTGTCCCCCTTTCTTTCATAATCAAATACTTTAGTTAAACGTATTTTATAGACCCCTTCCATCTCCCCCTTTTTCAATAAAATTAAAAGGGTATTTTTTGATACTTCAATCCTTCATATCCATAATTATTCACCTCCCTCAAGTAATAAAATAAAAAAGTTTGTTCTCCTCTAGATTTTTTTTTTCAATTATCCTCACATTATAAAATAATTTCATAGGGGTTCATCTAAAACTCTACCCCAACATTCTTCATATTTTCATATCAGCTTAGGAAATATAGAATATAAGGAATGGTTATGTGCCACTGGGGGTGAATCATTGGTACTATATTTTTATAATTACTACTTTAATTCAACCTTTTGAATATTATTACTCTTCTTGATCCACTCAATAAAACTCTAAATATTACCTTGAGTATAGTTATAATGATATAGAGAGAAACACACAATATTTATAAGGATTCGAATAAAATCTTACTCCTTTCCATGTTGGTTATATCCCCCAACATAGATTCATCACTATCTTCATAAGTGAATACAACAAAAAAGATTCTAATATTCCCTCTCTATGTTAACAAAGAATTCATTATGCACTCTCTTAGTTCAGATTCCACCATATACTTTTTTCCCTTATTTAATGATCCAGAGTTAGAAACATATTATGTCTTTTTCTATAAGAAAGATGGATGCCCATTCCTTGTGTACTTCCTCTAGAACTTTAATTTTGTTAGTCTTGATACTCCTTCTAGATCACGTGTGATCTAGATTCTCCAAAATATTTAAATACTTAGTCACATAGGTTTCTTCTTCTTCAAAGGATCCGAAAATTAAACTCATTCTTGAATAATTTGATGTATCGAGTTCGCAAAATTATCTTTCACAACGTGTGAAAGTTCCCTCACTATTTTTTCTCAACATTCTTCATCACCTTATGCTAGAAATACTTTTTTTTTATTTTCATAAACCCGGTTTAGGATAACCGGTAACCACACAACCAAACCGCCACCTCAAACCGCGGGTCCAGCGAATCCCCATCATCCAAAAGCAGAACAACATCAGAATTCATAATTCAAAATCAGACCAAACCACATGATCACCTCGAGCCACACAACCTCAAGAAACGTGACAAATCCAACATCTCCTCCAATCGCCGGATCACCACGCGCCACCATGCAGAAGACGGTGGAGCCATCTTCAGAGCCGCACCCATTCACAGTAGGACCAACATCAAGCGTCGGAGCTGAAGCACCGACAGACCACCAACAGCATCTCGACCACTAGAAAATCAAACAAAGAACCACGAACCACTACCTGTCTAGAACAGACAAGAAAACCAGATCATCCGCATCCACCGAAGCGTGGGAGAGCATCACCAGCAACCTTCGACACCACCTTCGATAGTCCAGAACCAAAAACTCCAACCCTCCGGGTGACCATCCAGTCCAAAATCGATAAACCATCAAATATCCCCAAACATCATACCTGCATCACCCTACTCAAAAGATTAAATCAAGAAAATAGAAGAAATCGCCCAAAATACCGGACAAGAGCCCAAAAAGGAACCAGATCCAGATCCCATCACCGCCATCTATCAAACCCGTAGGAGACAAACTTCACCACCTATTGCACACATCCACATAAGAAGCAGCTCCCTCAACCCGCAGAAACCAGGACTCGGCCTCTGAATAGCTGTGCCGCCGTGAAACCCTATCCAAAGAGTGGAGTCAAGCCAAGAAGCCGGCAAATCAAGTGCACCGTTGAAAGCATAAAAATCATAAGGCATGAAAGAATAGAAATAATAAGGCATGAAAGCATACAAATCATAAGCTGGAAAATCATTCCTCATTTTTTATACCTAATGATGTTGTGGATATTCTTTATATATTCGGGTGGAATTAGCCTCTACTTATCTAACAGCATGAAAGCATACAAATCATAAGGCATGAAAATTATTTAAAAATACCTAATGGTTTTTTGGGTTCTCTTCGTCTACTTATGTGGGTAATGGTCTCAATGACTCATATCTTCTATTTATTAATGAAATAAAAAAATTCATAAATACTCATCCACCCACTTTCTTCCTGTGGCGTCTTCTCTATTTGAATAACCCAAGAATAACATCTCAACGTAAAAAATAGACTAATTATTATTTTTAAAAAATGCATGAATCTAGATATTTAATATCATGCATGAATGAATATTATATGTATTAAATTCTGGGTCAGGTTGTTCTTCATTTTCTCATTTTATGTAAATATATATAAGTGAAATTATATGTATATCAAAGTAATTTGAATTTACCATGTCATTAACTCAACTTTAACTCCATCTATAAACTCAACATCAATATAGGTGATATGTAATCTTTGGATATTCTATTCATGTATGGATGTGTGTGACTATCATATGTAATGAGTTATTCGAACACACCTAGATCCCAGGATGTTGACACGATCATTTTAAATGTGTACGAGGCTTCAGTTTGATCTTTAAAACTTTATAAATGGGGTAATAACAACATGATAAAGAATTATCAAGTGAGGGAAGAAGATGGCATTCTAAACTTAAATTGGATGGAATCATCATCTAGGTCATATGGCTACTATTTTATACATATCTTTTTAAAATCTGAATATTTCATCACAGCTTCAATATTCCACATTAGATTTCAATTCGGTTGAGGCGCTCTTAAAAAATAATTTCATTCCACAAATTGACTAATTCAATAGTTCATTTTGAAACCTAAAACACTACACACACTCCCTCAATAGGTATCTCCTCACCTACACAGTCCACTCATGCACCCTATAAGTGATATGCACCCATCTGTTCTCTTGTACACTCCCTGTGGGCCCTATGCGTCCCTTGAGTCTCCTACGACCATAATGGATTTCATCTCTAGTTCTCATGCATGTTTTATATTACTCTAATAATTCATTGTTGTGTTGGCCAAGCTTGTTGGATTTGGCTAACTATTTTTTCTTCTATTACCATTGACAAATGTCTTTTTCATTTGAGATTAGATAAAAAATCATCACATTTAACATGGAGATTTGTTCAAGCATGAAATCTAATACTATTAAAAAAATACATAAAAAATATCCAGGAATCACCAATTCATCCCCAATACATCAAACCCATATTTACTCATCATTGAAAAAAATGAAACACTATGACTCAACAAGAACCACATATATAACTGAATAATTCCAGAAATACCATTTTACAATCTATAAGACACCTTTGGCCAAACTCAGTTATATTTTCCTTAAATATGTGACTTTATCAATTGTAAATGAGCTATCAATAGATCATATAAGACTATCGAGTCATAACATAGTATATTAAACAAGTGCCTTTTTAAAAAACATCAATGTTATCCATACCACTCACCAATTCCCATAAAATCACTCACAACTTGAGTAATTTAATTCCTTCAACAATAAACTATCTATGATTCCAATCACATTCATACCAAACTATTTTGATACCCCAATATTTTATGATATATTTATATTTAAATAATTTTAATTTATTTGATACCTTACTTTACACACAACATCGAGTTTAAACAATCCATGATATACTATTAAATTATTATTATTTAATGCGAAAGTTATCACCTAGCCATGAAATTAGAATTTATAAATAGAAAAAATAAATTTGGAAAAAGTATTATTTAAAAATGTATAAAATGAATTCATTTATTATTAATTGTTTAGAATATAAAATAAAATTGATTGTAGGTTTAAAGGTATATTTTTTTAGATAACTATTTGTATGTGTGGAAAGTGTATTTATCTTAATAAGTTAAATTTATCAGTATTGATGATTGATTTTAATAAAATTAGTAGATAATATAATCAATATAATATATTAACAGTCATTTACTTATGGTTATGGGGAAAGGAATGAAAATAAATTCATTTTATGCTACAAAAATACATTTTGTTCAAATTGGTTTTTATTGTATTGTATTTCTGAAGAATATAATTAATTTATACTAATTTTATAAATTTTATTTTATAAAATTGTTATATATTTTTAAATAATAATTTTTTAAAATGATTAGGATGATTATTTTGGGAATTTTATGCAAAGATTGATTTTTTAGTGAATAGTGAGAATTCTAATTTTTCAAATACTATCACTTTTAAGACATTGTTATGATGTAATCATGACTTAATGAATTTTAAAACATTTATATAGACCAAGGATATTTCTATGGATTGAAATAGTGATTTTTAACATTATATTGAATTTGGGAACCAATGTTTGACTTTTGTGAACATAAGATATATTTCATTCAAAATAAAAACTATTATTGGGTCTTTGTAGTTAAAAGTATATTTATAAGGATCCATTTAGTTTTGGATTGATTAAAAAGTCTAAAAATATTCATTTTTATTAAAAAACAAAAAAAATCATAGAAATAATATTTTCTAAATGTGATTTATTAGGTTTATTATGACCCTATAATACATTATATTCTAATTTGGGGTTCCTTTATTAACCTTTAAATGATTATGATATATATTTTGTTTAAATATTTTATGTAATTTAATGTATGTCATTTCCCTCACTTATAAAAGGGAAACCCATCTCCTCCATTATTTGGAAAGTTTGAGCCTTATAGATATGTCAATACCTACCATAATACCTTCCATGATTCCATAACTTTATCCTATTTCTTTTTCTCCTCCCCTAATACCGTCTTTAGAAGGATTAAGGTGTAATCCAAATGAGGTCTCTCAAAGAAGAGGTAATCATCTTACCTGACTCCTTCAAGGTTTATTTATTCTTATAATTACTCAAATTATGTTGTATCCTTACTAAAAAAATAAATCTAATATAAATAATATACTGAGATGTTATTATTATTATGGGAAATCCATTCTCCACCAATTTTTCATTAAATTGGAAATAAAATTTTCACTCATGCGTATGTGTGGAATACCACCTCCATGATGTAATGTGATTCATTTTCCATCACCAAGTAAAATTTATATTTATAATTATGGATTTAATTAACATATACTATATTTATGATAAAAATATGGATCTATAATGAGAAAATATTATTTATCTTTCTTTCCTTATTTTCATTACAAAATTAAAACAAATTTCTACATACGTACGAACTACTATATCCATGAATGGTGTTATTTATTTTTCTATATATATATCCAAAAGATAGATATTAATATGTATATAACAAATATATATATGATATTTATATTATTATTAACATTTTATATATGATTAAACCATTATTAAGATACAAGTATCATAACTTCTAATTGAAACATACATGAAAAAAAGTAGTTAACACCTGAAATGATGATGATAATGAAATATTGTTAATGAATGGGTGATAAGATGTTTTAAGTAAATAATGTATGAAATTTTAAGCAAGAATATGGTTCAGGTATAGAATTATAATAATTTTAAATTTATTATATAGGATTTTATAGTTCTTATGAAGAAAATCTGACTTAAGGTAAGGGTTTTATGTCATAATCTATCCATTTATTGGTATTTTTATGTTTAAATTTTTTAGATGTTGAAATTATATTATATACCTCTAAAAAAGATTATTTATTTTCTTTTCCTCTAGATATATATATAAATCCCTAGTTTTCCTTTCATTTTCCTCTCTCTAAGTACTCAAAAGTCTGAAATATTGTTTTAAGAAAACTCAACTTTCTTTTCTATTTGGTCAAGAATATTTTATTCCATGTCCTTATTTTATATAAAATATTTTCAAGTTTTTTTTTATGATTATAAAAATATTTTTTAAATACATATTTACCCATTTTTCCTTTTTATAAAATGTTTAAAAATAATCTTCTTATTTATTTGAAAGTGGTACTTTTTAACAATGGTGTTAGTGAATTCATTATTTTAACATACAACAAAAAAATGAATTTTACCACCATAATTGATATAATTTTCTTTGAAACTTACATTAAAAGGTTCCGTGGTTATTTCCAAATAAAATATCTTTTCTAAAATTTTTAAAAAATTATAGATTTTAAATAAGTGATTTCAACATGAAAATGTATTTTCCTCAAGAAATGCTCTAGTGATATTTTAAGGGTATTTTTATTCACAATGACATCCATTGATATTAATTATGATTCATTTTGTATATGATACAATTATACTATATTTATCATTTATCTTAATAGTTTATGATTACCATGATGAAATATTGATTAATCCCATTTTATTTTCCATTGGTTGAGCTATGATAAAATGATAAATGTTTTCAAGATTTTATAAAATATATATGAATTTATTATGGTTATGTAATGGGTAGATATGATATATAATTCCAATATATAGGCTAAATATTAATGTTTAATAAGATCAAATAGGGCACACAGGTGGTTATCTTAAGCCCAAAATAGGGTATATAGGAGGTCATTCCGAGCCTAAAGTAGGTCCAAGGGTGGTTAGCCCAGGACTAACATATGATGAGTGTATTGGTGGGAAGCCTTGACGTAATATTTTAATGAAAATTATTATGAAACATTTTTTATTCCTCTCTTTATGATATGTACTTATAGTTAATATATGATCTCAAAGATCATGATATTTGATTCTTCATTGATTCATGTCCAATGATCTGCTAATGCCTTATATCGTAATTATGTTTTATGGATTTTTTGGTGTGAATTTCAAATGTCCAGATCAAATTATCATACCTTTATTCTCATAACATTAATAAATGTGATAATTGAATGGTATCTCTCATGATTACCCTTACTAAGAATATGACTACATCATTTCTTATATTTCCTTTCCCCATTTTAAAAAGAAATTTTTTATATAGGGTATGTCTAAGAAGTGTACTATATGAGACGTACTTTATGGGATATATTTAATATGTATCATATAATAATATAATTATGTTTCTTTTATTTAGATAAACCAAACCTTTATTTTCCTAGTGAATGTATTATTATGAGATATATTGAATATTTATATGAAATTATGTAATATTTATATATCTAACATTTGGGTCCCCTTAGTTGATATCATAGAATAGGGGTATTATTTTTTGAGATTAGGATATTTGAACTTTTTTGAAAACCCTAGTGATAAGTCATAGTAGAGGATAATATCCTAATGTTTCGGTAGAGTTGATATTATATGTATTTTATAGAAAATACATCCTATTTAGATACTAGAAAATGGATGTAGTTTTAGTACAGATACACCTCAGAGTAAAAACTCTGAAAGTGGTGGATTGGGTATTAACTAAATCTTCACCAGTTCATAATTAGTGGGCCTAAGATTTCACTCCTATATATACACTCATAGAAGATATGTTTGGGTCAATTCTCTTTTTATTTAGGAACTATTATGAATCATTTGAATAGGTAATGACCATGGATAACCTTGGTTAAACATAAGGGGTTATAGATTTAAAATTATGTGTTGTGATTTGGAAATCCTTTGAATTATATTTCAGGATTATTTGATTTATCACTTTTATTATTATTTTTCACACTGTAGTTTTTGGTTTTATTCAATGGATGGAACTTTAAAGAATCATATTAACATTTAATGTTATAGAAAATGAAATTATTTTCCTAATGAAAAATCGAATGTTATGAGATATAGAATATAGAATCCTATTTATATGCTTAAATAAAAATATTTATTAATAAATCAAGTTGAGATTCCAAATTAGTGAAAGAGGGAAAAATGTACTGTTGAGTCCTTCATGAGGAAAAATCCACCTTCTTTTAGTGGGTATAATGATCCACTAATTACCGAGTAATGGATCAGTACCACTTAAAATATATTTTTCATTATCTAGTACTTAGAGCATTATAAATTGTTTTATATTTTTATTACTTGGAAAGTGAATCAAATTAATAGTGTAATTTTATCAAGAACATAAGGCAACATGAAATAATTGAATCTATAGAGTGGGATGAGTTTTGAAGGTTATTTTTCAATAAATTCTTTCCTTTCATTCTTTATAAGAAAATTTAGAATTAATTTATTGAGATAAATTAGAAGGATGATGAATCCAATAGTATGTATGAGGAAAATTTAACAAGACCTATGAGGTACACTACTGGTATAATCATTGAAAATAAAAGTAAGATAGATCAATTTTTAAATGGCATAAAACTAATTCTCTAAATGAATTTATCTATAAGATGATTTAAAACACATAAATAAATGGTTATATGTGATGTCAAGGTATAAATGGATATTGGAGTTAGACATAAATATTTTGGTTTTAATATGAAGAGAGATATGGAATTAAAAAGGAAATTCTAATAACAAAAACCATGGATGGAAGAGGATGAGTCTTGTTTTATGAAAGAAGTGTGGAAATAAACATGGAGAAAATTTTATTAATGAAACTAGTAAATTATTTAAGTGCGGAAAGAAAGGTCATCGAATAATTAAATGTTTAAGTGTTGAGAAGAGGTTAAATAATGATTTTAATGGAGATAAATATCTATATAATCAACCACCCACACTTCAATTTTTCAAATAAAAGGATAATGAGAATTATGCTAACCATTTATTGAATATAGTGATTAATGAAAATGATCAATGTCATCAACATCTTAAGCATACAGACAAAGGGAAATCTCATATGATCTATATTATTGATATGGTTTATGAGAATGGTGTTTTGAAAGGTATACTTACCATCCTCTATATAACTACTATTATTTTATTTTATTTTGGTTATACCAACTCTTTTATATTTGAATAATTTTAGAATTATATCACATTACCATATCTATGATTAGATTTTGAATTATTATTTAAATGTCCTAATTGTATGATGATTTTATATTAAGTATATTATTATTATATACGATTAATATTTTTATGAATATAGATCCTAAAACTCTTGTTATACACCCTCTAGTTTAATTTGATGTGATTTTGGGTATGGATTGGTTCTCTTTATATAGAGATCATATCAATTACCAAGGGAAGTCACATTTTATATTCTTAATTAACCTATGAACATTTATTAGTGTGAGGATGAATATAATATTCCAATATAAATATACTTCCAATTCCTGGGTATTGATTACTATTTATAAGTGTTATTTATCTCAGATGGTTATGGAGAAAATAAATGTTGAAGATATCCCTATTGTATAGGATTTTTTTTGACTTATTTATGGAAGAATTTCATACTCTTTCTTCGAATCATGAAGATGAGTTTTCAATATAAATCATACCTGTTTCTATACCTATTTCAATTAATCCATATATAATAGAATCAATTGATTTATAGGAATTAAAGAAGAAACTATATGAGGATCTTTATAGGGAATTCATTCATGCAAGTGTGCCACCATGGGATGTACTTGTTCTTTTTGATAAGAAAAAAGATTGATTAATGGGACTCTTCATTGATTACCAAGAACTTAATAATATCATGATCAAGAATAAGCATCCTTTATATTATAATGATGACTTTTTTGATCTACTGTGAGGATATCAGCACTTTTATAATATTGAATTTCATTATAGATATTATCAATTAAGGATAAAAATTGATGACATGTATAAGATAGCCTATTGTATGAGGTATGAACATTATGAATTTATAGTGACACCATTTTGAATTACTAATTCTCTTTATATCATCATATAATTTGTGAATATAGTCTTTAGAGATTACCTCAATCAATTCTTGGTAGTATTTATAGATGATATTCTTATATATTAAAAAATCAAGGAAGATCGTGAATATTATTTAACGATTGTGGTAAATACACCTAGGAAGAAGAAAATATATTAAAATTTTATAAAGTGTGAATTATGTTTATAAAAACTATCATTCTTGGGTCATATAATCTCATACAAGAGTATATAAGTGGATTACTCGAAGATGTAAGTTATTGAGAAATGGAGTAGACCAACCACTATGAATAGGCTCTATAGCTTTCTTAGATTTTATGGATATTAGTGATTTTTTTTAAATAATTTCTCTTGTATGTATAACCCACTCACCAAATTAACATAGAAGGGAGTCAAGCTTCTTTGGAGGAATGATTATGAGGAAAATTTGAAGGAGCTAAAAAAATGATCGGTTAGTGTAATTTTACTCACACTAACCTATAGTGGATAAGGGTTTGTGATTTATAGTGATGAATCAAAGATGGGATTGTGATGTGTTATCATGTATAACTATATGGTGATAATATATGACTCTTTCTAATTACAAATTTGTGAAAAAAAATACTCCACACATGAATTGGAGTTATTAGTAGAAATTTTTACATTGAAGATATGGAGGAATTATCATTACATGGAATGGTGTGATATATATAATGATCATAAACTTTTAAAGTATATATTCACCCAAAATACTTGAATATGTTCTAGAGAATATGGTTAAATCTAATAAAAGATTATTATTCCTCAATACATTACCACCCTAGGAAAGTGAATAAGATGGATGATACTCTAAGTAAAAATGATATTACAATATTATCTATGATGAGGATAAGAAAATATCTAATATATATGGATTTTGAAATAATGGACTTTGAAATCGAAATGGAAATAAAGATATTTTTTCTTTCTCAAATAAGTGTTAAGTCATTTATCTATGTGAATATTAAATAGGCACATAAGGAATATATAGATCTACATTAGAAGGTGAGAAATTTTCTTGAGTTAAACCTTCATTTTGAAGGAATTATAAGGTTAATAAACCGATTATTTGTCCTACCAATAGTATACTTGAAAAAAAAGATGTTCGATGAAGCTCATAGTTCATTATTATCTATTCATCTCAGAAGTATGAAGATGTATTGAGATCCGAAAGAGTATATTTGAAGGGATAACATTAAAAGGGATATTGTGGAGTATGTATTTTGATGATAGGTGTGAAAATAATTTAAGTCTTGGTAGAATAATATTAAGGTTGTGTTACAATCATTGCCTATACTAATATGGTAATGGGAAAATGTCACCATGTATTTTGACATTTGACTCCTCAAAATATATAAAGAGTGAAATGTTATTTAGATTGTAGTTGAGCAAATTACAAATTCAAAAAATTTAATAAATATCTATGTATGTTTATCCTTTATCATATTTTTTGTTATACATTAATTCAGTGGTAAGGTTACATGGAATAACACATTATATTGTATCTAATAGGGATCTGAGGTTTACCTCAATGTTATGGAGAAGTATTCAACAAGACATAGATACATATTTTCATCCTAGTACTTAAAATAAAACATAAATAAATTACCAATATTATATGATCATTCAAAACAAATAATATATACTTATAGCATGTCTATAGATTTCAAATATGTTTGGTATCAACACCTTACTTTGGTGTAATTTTCATACAATAATAACTTTCAATTGAGCATTTATATGGATCCTTATGAATCCATTTATGAAAGAAAGTTTAGTACTCAAACGTTCTGGGATTAATTTGGATAATTAATGCAATTGGGGCCTAAGTTATTTAATTAAATTTCATAGAAGTGTAAATCTATTCGGCAACACATCCATGCATCTTAGATTCAATTGAAAAGTTTTTCTAAAAATCATTGGTAGTATCTACAAATTGAATTTTATAATAGAGTATTTTTATGAATATATCATTGGAATAAGGTTATAATATTTTGAAATATGTAAAATCTAATCCATAGATATATCAGTCCCTTAGAAATCCTTTATCATATCGGGATAAATGTTTTTTGTTGGCTGTTTGCACATAATTTCTCTCAAGTAAATGATGTATTCCATGTATCTCTCCAGGGGAAGTACATAATTGATTATTCACATATAAAGAACTCATAGGTTATACCATATGAGAAATATATTTCCTAAAAATAAAGACCATTATAAATATTGGATCCTATAGATAGAGTTATATGAAACAAGACTACTCACCTACTCAAAGTTCCATAGAGGAATCATAATTTCAATAAATCTATATGGGAACATGAGGATACGATGAATCGAAAGTATCCTTATTTTTTTTACATTAGAGTGATGTAATTTAAAGGGATAAATTCATTTTAATGTGTTAAAAATATAACACTCTAAGATTTTATGATATATTTATCTTTAGATAAAGTTAATTTCACTCATACTTTTCCATACATGCAACACTGAGTTTAAATAACCAAAATATTATATTGAATTGTTATTATATAATTTTATGGTTATCTACTATTCATGGGATTTGAAGGTATTCATATAACAGTATAAATTAGAAAAATTATTTTTAAACATGTATAAAATGAATTCATTGGTTATATATTAATTAAAAAATAGAATAAAAGTATTTTAATGTTAAAACATATGTTTTTTAAAAAAAAAGAAATTATGCATGCAACGTTTCTTTCTCTTAAAAAAATATAATTAATAATAATTAATGACTGATTTTAATTAATTTTTTTGATAATATATTTAATTAAATATATTAATAGTCATTTAGTTATGCTTATTAGGCAAGGAATGATAATAAAATCATTTTATGCTTCATAAATACATTTTCTTCAAAATGGGTTTTATTTTATTTTATTTGTGAATGTTATAATTAATTTCTACCACATTTATAAATTGTACAATAAAAATTTATATAATATTTTAAATCATCATGGCATATTTGTCTTGGGATGAATGTTTGAGAATTTTCTAAAAATATTTATTTTTTGAAAACATTGAAAAAAATACTTATTTTTCAAATAATTCCACCTTTATGATATTATTTTGATATAATAATGACTTAATAAAATATAAAATATTTTTTTTTATCACAATTACATTTATGGAGTAAAATAATTCTTTTAAAATAATATTTTTAATTTAGTAACCCAAGTTTGAATTTTGGGAAAAAAAATTTATATTTTATTCAAATTTAAAACTACTTTTGGGTCTTTGCATTAATGGTATGGTTAAAAGGATACATTTAGTTTTGGATTGAGAAAAATATCACAAAGATTAATTTTTTTATTAAATGATCTATCAAAATAATGGAAACCAAATTTTTTTAATTGATTTCAATGTATAATATTATTAACTCTTAAATCATGTATTTTTACTAAAAAAAATTTTCATGTGTTTTGTGTTCCTATATTAAAAGTAATTTCCACCACCTATAGAAATAAAATATAAAAAATGGATTTCATATTTTGAGTCATCATGTACAATTTTTTTATAATTCACCTTTTATTTTTGGTCATATAATTAATTTATATTGGTAAAAAGTTATGTCAACACTGTTAATGTTAAAATGGGTTTAAAGTGGTTTAACTATGAGATAAGTGTTAAAATGTCTCCAAAACTTGTCTAAATGTGATTTATTAAGTCTATTGTAATTCTATAACTTCTTATACTAAAATTTGGGGTTCATTATTACACTTTTCATGATTATGATATATATTATATTTAAATCGTTTAATTAATTTCGAGTGTGTCCTTTCCCACACTTATAAAAGGACATCTCCTATCATCCATTATATAAAAAATTTGAGACTTATATATCATCCAATAAAAACCAAAATAACATAATATATTTCTTATATTCACTCTATAGATGATTTTATTCCCCTAAGACCATCCTAATAAGGCTTAAGGTGTAATCTAATGGAGGTCTCTCAAAGAAGAGGTAATCATATTACCCAAATCATTGAAGGTTTTTTATTCATATAATTCTTATAAATATGTTTTATAAATTATAAAAAAATAATTAAGTATAAAAAATATACTTATATATTATTATTATGAGATAACCATTTTCTACCTCCTTTCCATCAAATGGTAAATGCAATTATCGCTCGTGTGTATGTGTGGAATACCACCTTCATGAAGTGGTGTGATTTATTTTCCATCACCACAACACATGAATTTTTATAATGATGGTTTTAATGAATATATATGATATTTTTTATATATTTATGGTTTTATAATGATATAATATTATTTATATTTCTTTCATTATTTTCTTTAAAAAATGAAAACATTGTTCATATGTACGTATAAAATATCATCTCCATGAATAGTGTAATTCATTTCCTATCTTTTCCTTTTATGGATGTTTATAAGTATGTATATAATGACTATATATGATATTTATATCATTATTAACATTATTTATATGGTTTAAACATGATCAAAATGTAAGGACCAAAACTTCTAAATGAAAACATGTATGAAAAACTAGGTAGTTAACACCTGATATGATGAGGATAATGAACGATTATTGATGAAAAGATAAAAAGACATTATAAGTAAACCATTAATTTTATGATAATTAATAATATTGGTCAATTATATATGTAGTATAAAATAAAATTTATTATAAATTGTTTTACATTTCTTACAAAGCAAGTCATACTTGAGGTAAGAGTTTTATCTTATAATATCACTTTTTATTGGGATTGTTTATTCCTAAATCTTACAATAATTAAATTATATGGTATATATCTAAAATGAGTTTTCATTTTCTTATCCTTTGGTTATTTATAAAAGTCAAACGATTTACTTTCATTTTACTCTCCCTTAGTATTCAATAGTTTGAAATACTATTTTTAAGTAAAACCTACTTTTTTCCTATTCGGTTGGGGATTTTTTCATCCATATCCATATTTTCTTTAAAATTATTTCGAGAATGTTTATAAAATTATCCAAAGATTTATTTAAGTTATTTTTACCCTTGTTTTATTTTATATAAAAGTTCTAAAATTAATCTTATTTTCATTTTCCAAATGTGGAACTTTGTCACCAAAGGTGTGAACATAATCTTTGTTTTAACGTACATTGAATGAATAAATTTTCTTATTGTCCTGACTACTCTTTTGTTTGAAGAACACCTTACAAATTTCCTTTTTTCTTTCAAAGGAAATTATTTCCCTAATATTTTGTAACTTTTTATATTTTAAATAATTTATTTCAAAATGATAAAGTTATTTTCCTCAAGAAATGTTCTTGTTGTCTTTTAAACATATTTACATCCATGAAAAAATCCATTGGTGTTACTTATGCATCACTAGAAATAGGATCCAATGATAACATATGTATCCATCATATAAGTGTTTTGTGATTATTATGATGAAATATTGATGAAACCCATTTTTTATGGGTTAATATATGATGAAATGGTAAGTGTTTTTATGTTCTTGTGGCATATATATGAATGGATTATAGTTTGGTGATGGTTGTGTCTGTTATATACCTCTAATTTATTGGGTAAATATTATTATTTAATGATCTCAAAGAGGTAACATGGGAGTTTATACCATGCATAAAATATGGTACATAGAAGGTTATCCCAATCCCAAAGTAGGTACCCATGTGGTTAACCCAAGCCTATCATGTGATGAATGTCTTGATGGGTAGTCTGGATATAAGATTTCTCTGATTATGATTATTCCACACTTTTTATTCCAATCTCTATGATATTTTCTTATTCTTATGATATAACCCTAGAGATCATGGTATTTGATTCTTCTAAGATTAATTTCTTACGATCTTTCAAAGTCTTGTGCCATGATTATGATATCTATATTGTTGGGTATAAATATAAAATGTAAAGCTCATATTATCACACCCTTATTCTCATGATATTCTTACATATGATCATTGATTGATATCTACCATGTTTACCCTTACTGACCAAATAATATCACCCTTTTTTATGTTTCATTACCATATTCTATGAACAAATGTTTTAATTTATAAGAAGTGTATTAGGTGAGAATAAATTTGTGGTAGATATTTAATATCATTCATAAAATAAGATGATTATGTATCTTGTCTTTATGGACACTAAGCATGTATTCTTCTAGTGAAGATATTGTTATGAGATGTATTGAATATTCATCTAAAATGATATAATATTTATGTATGTAATGTTTTGTATCCATCACTATTAGTACATAATAAATAAATCACAATAGTGTGATATATACCACATGTTGAAATACCACAAGTTTTGGATGAACCCGTGATAATGCTTGATTCTCACTGACTTCCTTTCTTCATAGGTATTCTATATTATTAGATAAGGATTATCAAACATTGAGTATTAATCATCAACTTCAATAAAATTTTTTATTATAATAAATTTTACCACACCTGAATTATTTCATTTTCTCATGAATATATAGATTTAGAAAAATTTATTATTTCAATTTCTCAACCCACTAGATATATGAGCCTTTGTATCTGATGATATCACATGTTGAAATATATTTATTCTTTAACATTCAACATAACTTATGATATTTTTATCCACTATTAATGTAATAATTTTATCTTCTTCGTCTATTAATGCAACATACACACTCCTTATATCAATTCAAACATAGTGCATGTTTCTGTTTTATCAATGCACACATAGTGTATATTATTCTTCCATTAGTGTGTATATAATGTATGTTCTTATTCCATTAATTTTGAAATAGTTAATGTTCCACATGGATAAAATCTCACCCTTAATCCTTTATTAATCCAATAAATCAGTTTAGAAATAATGCACAAGGAGAGAGAGGTGCCTCTTATCATCTTCAAATTTAGGATTGTGGTTTACCATTACATTCCATCCCTTTGATTACATTTCTTTCATGAATTCATAGTTATTTTCATATATTTTTTACCACTTGTATATAATTTTTTGTAAATATTTGATTTCACATCCTCTAATATTTTTCACTAAGTCACATTCCCAATAGTGTGATTTATCCCACTTATACATTATTTTTCACATTGTACATCATTTATGGTAATTCAATTTTTATTAAAATATATATTAGTGGAATTTATTTAAATAATACCACTAGCATATTATTTCTCATTATTCTATTCTATCCTAAAATTTTTCTTAGTTTATGTAATACATACTCCCTAAATGTCAAACATCTCTGTGATTCCACTTGTACAACCTTCATTTCTCTTTATAACAAAGCATCTTGCAATAGTTCTATAAGTATATTCATGTCTATCTGTTTTTGAATTCTAAGAATCAGTCATTATATTTAATTATAATGTTCTATCCATGTGGAATTATTCACATTCCTTATTATATTTCCATGATTTATTATTTTCTTTCAATAAAGGCTATTGTATAATAACATCCTTTAATGAGTAGAACACATCACTTTGATTTTACATATCATATTCCTTCAAGAAATGAAAGAAGAAACAACATAGTTAGAAAGATAAAAATAAGACAATAAGAATTGTACCTTCATTCTTATGGCATAAAAGAATTTTATATTCTCTTTATTTTATAGTTATAAATAAACCCAATAAAATCTTAGAAAAAACATACTATATGACTAGGAATCCCATAATAAAAAAAAATATGTTCATATTTATCTATTTAGATCCACTTTTTTTATTCAAGAAGCTTTTATACTTTCAATAATTTTTTCCCTGATGCACTATTTTGGACTGCTATTATATCCATTTTTTAATTAACTATAAGTTTCTTGATTTATTTGGATAATTATGTATTAAAACTAAATCCTTATTTCCTTTAACATTAGGTATTTTAGATTCAAGACATCCCTTAGGAATTTTTTTATTACTCATAAAATCTATAAAAAATTTCACTATTTTTTGAAATTGAATGTTTAACATTTTTTAAACATTACCTCCAAACAAAAGCTATTTAATTTGTGTTAAACATTTTTCAGTGAAAAATATTTCAATTTTTCATTACATTCCCTTTTGTGTAGTTTCACTTTATCTTTATTTTCTTATTGTAAATATTCTAAATAACTTTCAAAAATATTTAATATGTTTAACCATTATATCTAAATGAGAAAAATTAATTTCTATTTTAGATTTCAATGCTTCTACTAATTTCAATTTTCATTAAGAGAATTAATAGATAATTTATCCCCAAATCCATTACTTTCAACCATTTATTGATCCGGGAAAATTGTTCCTTGAACTAATTCGTCAATGTGATCCCTAGAAATCCCTATTATAGTATCACTAGGTTTTATTTGAAATTTCTCTAGATATTCAATATTTTTTCTAATGCTTTTTCTCACTACAATTCATTGAAACTTTGACTAGTTATTTACTAATACTATCATATATCTCTTATGAATCACATTCATAACTAAAACACTCAAAAATTTACATTCAAATAAATCATCATTTTAGATACCCACATATGTAATCCTTTTGAACTCAAAATTTTTTTCCTTGAGAGATAAAATTATATCATCTCATTATTCAATATAATCAATCATAATTTCAACCACATTGTCTTTTAATTCCACATTTTGATTCAAATCTTCACCTGATTATGATTTTTCATGAATCAAATCCTAGTCTTTTGCTAATTTTTTTAAGCTCAAGAAGTTCATTATAAAATATTTCAATATACTAATGGGATTATATGAATAGTACTTCAATGTTATGATGATTATTTATTTGAATATATATTTATTCAAGAGATCATTTAAGCTCTGTTTTACGTTCAACAATTACTTCTTACCCATTCTTATCTTGAAATATCAGTTTACCCATTAAAAAATAATATATAATAATATGATAATAGATATTTAGGGTCTAATATAAAATAGAACCTATTGGATTTAATACCAATTTTTGGAATCCTTGACACCCTGGGGGAGAATTATGGTGTTGATAGATTAAAACTTTTTCTCAATTGTTCTTTTCTTTCAAATATTATACCTTTGTTATTAGGAACACAAATCAACCTATTTATTCCTCGAACACATACATATCAAATATCACACACATGTAAATAATATAAATTTAATAACAACATAAATTTTATGTTATTATATTACAATGATATACATTCAAAGAGTATACATTCAACATTTTGTTGTTGTACCAAAATCCACTATAACTCACTTTTTGTGGATTCAATATTTATGTAAGGTCACTCCTCACCAAGGCTCACCGCCTATAAATTTTTTTAGTGGTATGATCATTATCTCCCAGGGCTCATTGATCTTTATTTTTTAATGGAATGGATCACTACCTCCCAAGGCTCACCACCTTTTCCTCCTTCATTCACTACTTCATAAGATATTAATTTATACAATTTTAAGTATTATTATTATTTTAATGACATGAATTTCAATTCTGATATCAGTATTATGAACAAATATTACTTTCAACCTCATCTTTCAATATATTATTTTGTGGATTCTAATGTGGTTCTCCAATATTTCCAAATATATTCAACTCTATGACAGTAGAGTTGAAACATTGATTTTTAAAATATCTTCACACAATATAAATTACTAAAAATATAATAATTATATCATTGTAATTATTCTTCAATAAATTTTTTCAATATTAATTTAATAAACCAAATTTATTCATGAAAATCAATAACTTGAATCTTTAATAATAATCTACTAAGAAACTATAGAAACTCCTATAACTCATATCATAAAAAAATCCATTATTACAGACCTCATTCTTCTTTTATCATAACACATAGTTCCCCCTTCCTATCAATTATCCACTCTTTTATTTTTTTATTCTACATAGAAGTTAACAATATATTTAGAGAAAATTTTAAATTTCAAATTTTAAATTCAAATCTCACTCAACTTATAGGATCCTCTCCCTCAAATCTAACATTTCTATTTTTTTTAATAATATAATCACTATTAAACTCTATATGGGACATTAAAACACATATCATAACTGAAAAACAGTTTTAGAATCACCAAAACTTTAAAAACTGTCATAACTCTCATAAATTCAAAGTCCATGGTTTGTACACTTCTCAAAAGAAAAATTTTAGTATTTTTATGAGAATGAATACAATATGTTAAACAAAACATGATGGAATATCTATTTTATGGGTAGAAAAATCCTTAAAAATAGTTACCACCACATTTATATACCCATGTTTAATAAAATCTAGAAAAATCAATTTTGGAACCAGCATCCTCCATGATGTGGGTTTCTCCAATTTCCCATTTTCACAAGTATTCTATAACCCTAAAATTACTTCCTTCACACTAGTTTTGGTACTCCCCATTCTTAAAGGGAATATCTAAACACAAAACACCATCTTATTTGGTGTGGCTTCTATTACTTTCGTGTTTCACTTTATCCTTCATTAACACAGTATTCCAAACACCAATTAAAATGGATTTCATGTTATTTACTCATTTATAGATTTTCACTAATTTTATATGTCCAGCATGACTACCATAGATTCCGAAATTCCCATAATGGTCCTTCCAATTTTGTACATGGATTCTTCCAAGTCAAAATTCCATGTTTCATGACAAATCTTACTTGATCATTTTATACAAAAAAATATTTCATTTTTATATGGTGTAGAAAAAACACACATTAATTCAAATCAAGACATTTCCTTGTCTATTATGGCTTATACAGATTCACCATGAAAAGTTTCATTCTATGGTGAAGATTTCCTTCAAAAATATTCTTTCATTTAACACCATATCATTCCTTATAAGCTGTAAGTATTTCCAAATCACAAATATGACTAAATAAGATTATTAAACATCAATAAACTCTAGTAATTTCCTTCATTGACTTCAATGATTATCATTCAACAACTTATTCACCATTAGAATACAAAACTCCATTTACTAAATAAATTTCCAGATCTTCCATAAGTATACTCATATCATCATAATAATAAAATTCAACACATCTAACGTGTACTGTAAAAAAATACAAAAATATAATTTCGTGGTTGTAACAATATGGTTGATCAAGACCTACTAGTGACCCACCACACCCTAGAGAAGACAAGATGAAAGAACTATTGTTTGGTTTGTAGGAATATAAATAATAAGAAATACACAAACCACTATTCTAATATATCTATCATCTTCCTGAGCGCTAGGGATACCTTAGAACCAAGACTATCTCTATCACTAGAACTCACATAGTCTATTTGGCCTATACATATCCTTATATTATCCTATAGGTAAAATCAACAACATGGTATGGGATGAACGTTAATTTGAATTATAGAAGTTGGGTTTGGTCACCACACAATGTGTCTCAATACTACTCCTTGCATGCCCAATGGAAGAACATCATGATCTGAACCCTAGATAGAAGGATCGTCACTCAGATCATCTTAGATAATAGGATCAAACGCTGACATGAGAACATTGTGGGATTGCCTTAGAATTATATATGATTATTTATGTAGACTCATCAAAAAAGTTGATAAAGATAGACTATGTTCATCCATTAATATTTGGGGATCTAACTCAAGAAGAACCTGTAAATCAGTGACCCATTCATATATGATATATGTATCGTTTATTATTCAATTAAATTACTACCTTATTATTCCAAGTTGGAAATAATCTTATTCAAGTCTTTGGGAATGGATATGATGTACACAATACTAACATTGGTTTCAAAGCCTAAAATCTAGACTCAATACCCTTTAACACTATTTCCCTAAATTCTCAAACCAATATTCACTAGATATCTAACTCCAAACTCGATCCGTAAGTTAATCCCAATTTAATACCACTCTGAAATGAACAATCCCATCAGGACCCCTCTTAGGGGGATCTAAGTCAAGTTTTATACCAAAAGGAAATCTATAATAGGCTAGGGGATAAAGATGATCACTGAGTAATCACGTCATAAAAATGGGAGGTCTTATCCCAATACACATTTACATAACACACACATCTACGCATGAAATAACCATATATAATATAAAAAACAAGATATAATATATATAATATATGTAAAAATTCTAATATCCAAAATAGTATTACAAATATATAAACCATAATGGAAAAAGTAAAAATACATGCCCAATAAACCAAAGGGGAAACCCACCACACAATATTGTTGTGAAATGATTTTGAAAATGAAGTAGCTCCCAACATGAGCATCATTTGTTTCCACCTCCTTCAGGAACTGCTAATCTCTACCAACATTAGTCCCACTAAGTTCATAACCAAAATAACATTAATTTTCATAATACATGATATGTGTGAATGAATATTTCCATCCATGGGTGAGTATATAAATATCTGGTAAGATACCTTGAAAACCAAGTAATAATTAAAAAAATTATTTAGACAAAAACCACCCAACCAAGGTGATAAAATAACCTACTTAAAACAAAAACTATATAAAATTTAAATGAAAGAACCCAAAACATAGGATATATTTATATTATTTTTAGAACATATAAAAAAGAACCATCCAGTAGCACCAAAAATCAAAACTACCGAAGTTATAACCAACATCACATCTCTTGAACTGTAGCATGGGACCTTCACCTCACTGAAGCATAAGTATCATTCAAGTGGGTAATTGAACTTTGTAGAGGACCTATACCCCTTATGGAACCTTATATGGGAGTTTTTAACCCTTTAAAAATTTATAATTCTATTATTGATAGCTTTATTAACATGAATCATTGAGAAATAAGATAACGATGATATATAAGTTTTATTATTTGTTGAAATAGTTATCACCTAGATATTATATTTACAGGATTGAATTGGGTTAAAAACATTATGAAAAATATTTATATAGGTTTTTTATAATTTATTTATTAATAATAAATAAGTAATCAATTTTCAAAAAAAATATTTTATAATTCAAAAATATATTTTTTACAAAAATCATTTTTATTGAATTTTGTGTGTGGAATTTTTAATTAATTTATGAAACCTTAGAAATTTTATTTTAAAAAATTAAAATCTTTTTTGAAATTATTTTATCAAAATTAAAATAGGGTGAAATTGTGGGATTTTTTTGAAATGATTAGTTTTTTAATGAATAGTGAAAATACATATTTTAAAATACTCTTATTTATTTTCATAAAATCAAGTAATTTAAAACTCACATTATATTTATAATTTGATATGAAAGTTAAATATTACCCAATTTATTTAGAATAATCTAATTAATTCCATTTTAATAAATAAATAATCAGCAATTTCATATAATTTAATTTTCATGCTTAAAAGTTAATTATTCTAAAAAATTATTTCTCAAGTCATTTTATGTATTTATATTAAAATTGAACTCTGAAACATATAGGAATTGAACTAAATGAAATGGAATTAATTTTTTTATTTAAAAATTCAAATTTATATTTGGATAACTTTTTATGTTTTTCTTAAGATGATATTTTTTTAGTGAATAATAAAAAATAGAATTTCCATGAAATACAGTATCTTTTATGATCTCCCCAAGATATAAATATGATGTAAATTGTTATTAAAATTATGTAATGAATAATTTATTATAATATATTAAAAATATCAGAAAAAATAATTGAAGACATATAAATTATAATTTATTAAATGATAAATATGAAAATCATTTTCAGTATGAGCAGAGTGTGTGTGCAGCCTCGGAAAAGTCCAATTTGGTGTCCTAAAGATAATTTTTGAGAGGTAGGAAGTGTTTGGTAGAAACTTTTATTTAATATAAATTATTAATTATAGATTTTATTTATATATAAAAAATTTCTAGTTATATAACATGTGAATTATCCAAATCATGGGGTAATGCTTGTGCAAGGCTATAAAATTTAAAATAACATGTTAAACAATTTTTCACAGAACAGATGTGAGTAAATAAATAATTTGTATTAATATAAATGTTTATCTTGAACTTAATTAATTTTTCTATTATTTTACTTTATTTTTAATTTTTAGTGATGAAATAATTATCTTAAATTTTTACACAATGGTGACACAATGCTTGTGAAACCAGTAGAAAAAATCAAGTAAATTATTTTAAAAACTCTAAAATTAATTTTGTTTCATTGAGATATAGTGTGCCACGAATTTTATAGATAAATATATCATGTTATGAATATGTTAAGGGTTTATATTTTAATTGTGTTTTTTTCATGTTGTTTTCAAATTCAAATTAAAAGAATAATTCCCAAACTGACATTAGTGATATTTTATAATAAATTATTTTTTAAAAGATTTAAAATTCATAAAAATATTATATTTGGGAACATAAAAGGGATATAGTTTCAAATATCAAACATGGTCCTTTTATGGGTGTATTTTACTTTTATGGTAACATTCTTGACCCCTAATGGGTAGAAAATTTTAATATTACAGTAATTTTCCAAAGGGTTAATGGGGTGTTAAAACTAAAACAGAAGGGTGAAAACATATCCAATAATTCTATTAATTTTATTGTATGAAATTATTTAAAATAATAATAATATTATATTGTAATTATATAAATTTATATCAATTTTTATATAAAAAAAATAATTTATATTAATTTAATACTATAAAATTTCAAGAATACCTCTGCCCCCAATTATAAAAGGACACCCTTATCTCTTTTATTTACACCACATTGAGAAAAACAATTAACCAAAACCTACCAAAATATGTTATAAACCTCCATATAAATTAATTATAGGTTATTTTATACTCAAAATATCATTATAAGGGTCCTTAATAAGGAGTCTAAAGGAAGTATCCCAAAGAAGAGTTAATCATCTTTTCTGACTCTTTCAATTTTATATCTTCCTATACCTACTATAAATGTGTTCTAACAATCATAAAATAATTAATCTAGTATAATAAGTATAAATATATGTTATTATTATTCTGTTACAACTATATTCCATCTCTTTTCCTTCAAATTAAAAGTGAAAACATCACTCGTGCATATGTATTACTTATCACCTCCATGTAACGTTGTAATTTTTTTCAAAAAAAACTTTACTTAGATGGTTATGAGGATTTAATTAATTAATATATATGGTATTTATGAAATAATAATAAAATTATAATTATTATATCAAATGAACCTTATTACCATCCAATCCATTGTATGACGATAATGTTGTTCATCTGTATATGTAGACTACCGCCTCTACAAAGTGATGCGATCTATTTTTCATTTTGAATTTACATGGATACTAATAATAATAAATTAAATGAATATATAAGATAAATTTTATATAAAATTTATATTTTAAAGTTTAATTATTATTTAACTTTCTTTCCTTTCAACCGTTGAAAAGTAAAAATAGTGTTCTTGCACACGTATGACCTACCGTCTCCATGAATGATGTAATTTATTTTTATATCTATATATTTCATGGATGAGTATATATATGTATAATTAAATATATATTAAATTTAATTCATTTTTAAAAAAATTTATATGATTTAACCATGACAAATATTCAAGAAACGAAACTTCCAAACAAAAACCTATATGAAAAGCGAAGCACTTATTACCCAGAAAAGTGATTTAAATAAATATTTTTTAATAAATGAATAGAAAAATGTTATAATTAAATTAGATATGGTACAATATATATATATATATATATATTATTTCAATTTAATAGATTTATAATAAATCTATTTTTATTATTCAGGAGGTTTGAACACATACAAAGCAAGTCAGACCAGAGGTAAGGGTTTTCTTGTCTTACTTTTGTTTCTGTGAGACATATGACATATTTACAACTTTCTTCTTTAATATTTTGTATATAATATCTATTTTATATTTTATATCATGAATAAACTTATATTCATGTAATTTAAAGTTTTGTTTTATGTTATTTATTTCATTAGGGATATGATTAAAAAGATACCAAAGTTGTATGTGGTTTTTAACTCATTTTTTTATTAGGTTATATCACTTCTTCATTGATTCTATTATGTCAATATTATTTGTGAAATAAAATTTAATTATTATATGTTTTATGTCCACTGATATTATTTATATTTACATTTGATCCACATAACATATTCATTGATCAATTTTCACTTGAATGTTACGATCTTTGTAAGGAATTTCTACTCAAGTTCCTCTCTATTGAGAGATATTTTGTATTACGAATTTTTTTGTGATGTATATACTATCAATTTTATGTATTTAATAAGAATATATATTTATCCACGATTATTTTAGTTTCAACTGATTTTAATTATTTCATGGGTTTATAATATAAAAATTACCAAAGAGGTAAGATTTTATTTTACAATCACATTTTTTTGTATTTATTTTACTTTCATTACAGAAATATTATAATATATCTTTCATAAAATCCATAAATTTCCATATAATATAAAAATTTAAGGAGTTTATATGTTTTTTTCATAATTTTCATTTTGTTTAAAAATTATTCAGGAAAATAGATATTTTAAATAAAAATTTATCGTATCTCTCTTTGGATCGAGAATATTTTTCTCCCATGCCATATTTTTTAAAACTGTTTTATAAAAGTTCTTTTTATTACTCAAATAATTTATTAAGGAAATTTTATGATATCCTTTAATTTTTAGAAGTTTTTAATGAAATATTTATAATTTTTTTTACACAAGGTTAATTTTCAACATTCTCTATAAAAAGTCAAAAATAATGTTATATTTTTAACATATACGGTGTTAATGGAATTTCCCATCATCATAACCTTTTTACACTCTTTAGATTCTTCTATAAGATTTAAAATATTTTATAAAGAAAAATATTTATGTGAAATTATTTTAAATGTTTTGATTCCAATTCCTTCTATTCATTAAAGTACTTTATTTTACTATAAAATCTACTTTTCTAAAAAAAATGATGGTTATCTCTCATCTCTTGATTAATTTTTTCATCGTTGAATTTATCATGAAACATTTACTCTCTTATTATCATATTTAATTGGACATTGTATTTATATTAAATATATATATTCTTTGTATCATGGATATTATTATTTTCTAAATAATATACCATTTCTACATATGGTGTTTTACTTTGAAAGCTATTTGATTGGCTGGGGAAAAATTAATATTTTGTATTCTTTACTAGACATGGAAATTTATTGATAATAAATATTTTTTATGTATTAAATTTATCATTCAACATATGAGGATTTTATTTGACCTGTAGTGAATAGTGGGGCCTGAAATTATATGTCCCCTTGATGTATTTATAGGTCTCATGAGACAAACCAGTTGGAAAAATTTATTAAATGGGTTTTTTGGTGTATACCTACACATTTATTAAATTTTCTTGACATAAGGTATTTATGGTAAGGATATCATGATGTATGATATCATGATGTCCAACATTAAGAATTTCCTTCATTGAGAATTTAGTTATTATTATACATGATATTAGTGCATTAATATTATCCATGGATGCATTTTAGGCTCAAGTTACTGATTAAATTGAATGTGTTTTTGGTTTTTTACCTTTCTATATTTATTACGCCTTATTTTCTCATGATAAATTCTACTATATATAACCCTTTCTAAGCATCTAATATCACCATTTATTTTTTCCCTTTCCTCAGGATATGAAGAAGGATATTATGAATAATATCAAGGACATGAGAATGTTTCATATGATGTGTATTTTATATTTACAATGTAATATAAGAATCATGTATGTACCTGGTTCTTCTAGACAAATAAACTAATGATCCTTTATAATGATATCCCTTGTATTATATGCCAATGTAAAAAAGTATACACTATATTTGGGTTACTATATTTGGGGTTGTTATAGTTGGTATTAAAGAAAGTTTATTAGAATCCTTGGGAACTAGATTTTGGAAAAAAAATATTAGGGAACATAACCCTATGAATGAATTTGGGGATAAGTATAAGTATAGGATAATATCCAAATGTTTTGGTAAGGCAAATATTATTTGGTTTTCCTAGTAATGCATCCCCAACTAGATACTACAAGTGAATTTTGTTTTGGAACAGATGTGTCTAGTGGTGACAAATCTATAAATATTTGGTTGAGTATATATCATTCATCATTCTAGTTCACAGTGAGGGTTCCCGAAACAAGAACCGAGTTTGACACTCCTAGGATATATTCTTATATTAATTCAAATTTTATTTATAAACCATTTTTATGAATGATAGGATAGAACCTATGGAAACTTATGATATTCTATATTAATATGGTATAACCCTAAACTATCACATATTGATAAGTCGATGGTTGATCATAAGTATAAAGTCATAGACATTACTTTGGAGGTTTAAAGTGGTGTAATTTTAAGTTGATTAATGATATTTTGGGGGATGTTCAATTGGGTTGAGGTATATGTAACCCTCATTTTTAACATTAGGCAATATTTGAGAATAATTATATTAAATTTATGGGGGATAAATAGTGAAAGGTATTAGATAACTGTTGAGGATAAAAAATTATTTAATATTTATAATATTGAGTCTAATTAGGATATAAGTTTTTTTATTTATGGAATGCTCTATTTTGAACTTTGGCATTATTGTTTAAGCTCAGAAGATTAAAATTTTATTTATTCATTTGATGGTTTATTCATTTTGTGTATTATCTTATCTTATGCTAAGCATTTTGGTTTTGATTAATTTCGAAATATAAGAGTAATAGTTTTTTATCCTTTTATAGATTATGTGATCTATTTTTTTTTGATTTTACTACTTCAATCAAGAAAACTTCATTTTACTACTCTTTGTTTAGAGTATTATATGATATTATAGTGGAAATACATTAAATTATGAGATTATATTTTCAATGAAGTATATTTCCTTATGTTTTTACTCTGGATGGTAAAACAATTCCTCATCATTAGGAAATGGATCTTGAAATAAATATGTTATCAATTCTCCTTCATTTTAGAAAAATAATTTTATACTTCAAAAATGGATTTTTATTGCATTTTTTGTATGAAAATTATAATTAATTTCTACCAATTTTAGAAATTTTATTTTATTAAATGAATATAATATTTTAAATCATCATATCAAAATTAACATAGGGTGAAATTATTGGAATTTTATGAAATGATTGGTTTTTCAATGAATAGTGAAAAATACATATTTTCAAATACTACGTTTTCTTTTCATTAAATCAATTAATTTAAAATTAAAATTCAATTTTGAATTTTGTATTAAAGTGAAATATTATAAATTTAATTTAAAATAATATAATTAATTCCATCTGATTCAAAAATATTAATTATTTCCATATTGGTTAATTTTTATGCTTAAAAAAGTATATTTCTAAAAAATTATCATTCAAAATGTTTTTTGAATTTATATTAAAATTGAATTATGAAACTTATATAAATATAATTTATAGAAATGGAATTATTTTTTGGATTTATAAAGTGAGATTTATTCTAGGATAAATTTTTGAGATTTTTTTGAAGATGTTAAATTTTTGGTGAATAATAAAAAATACAGTTTTTATGAAATACAGTACTTTTATGATGCCTCGTATATGTAAATATGATATATAAATTTATTAAAATTATTTAATAAATAATTTATGACTATATAATAAAAATATAATAAAAAATAATTGAAAATAAAAAAATTGAAATTTATTTCATGATAGATATGAAAATATTTTCCACTATCGACGTAGTGTTTGCACAGCAATGGAAAATTTAAATTCGGTGTCCTAAAGATATTTTTTGAGAGGTAGGAAATATTTTTTATAATTTGTTATAAAATATAAATAATTATTTATGATTTGATTGTTATATATAAACTTTTTAGTGATTTAACAAGTGACTAATTAGAATGCTTGTCTATTGTTTGCGCAAGGATAGAAAATTAATAATAACATAATAAATATTTTTTTTCATGACATATATGTGATTAAATATTAAATTTTAGTGAATATAAAATTTTATTTTAAAATTAATTAGTTTATTTTTATTATGGTAATTTTTTTAGTGATTAAATAGTTAATTTGAATGTTCACGCAACGCTGCCACAATATTTGTGCAAGTAGAAAAAAATCAAGTTAATGATTTTAAGAACTATAAAATTAGTTTTTTAGTGCGATATATTATACCAATAATTTTATTAATAAATATAAAGTATTATGAATTTTTTAAATTATTATATTCAAATTCATTTCTTTCATGTTTTTTTCAAAGATAAATTAAATGAATAGCTCAAAAAAATGACATTAATTATATTTTATAATAAATAAAATTTCATTAAATGATTTAAAATTAATAAAAATATTATTTTCATCCAAATTAATGGTATATGGTTTAAAACATCAAATATAGTGCATTTATGTGTTTTTTCATTTATGGAAACATTCTTAACCCTTCAAGGGTAGAAAACTTTAATATTGGAGTAATTTGAAAAATGGTTAATGGGGGGTTAAACCTAAATGATAAGGGTGAATAAAAAACATTTCCAAATTTTATTTTATGAAATTATTTTAATTATAGAGAATATTATATTTTAATTATATAAATTTGGAACCATTTTTAAATAAAAATAATAATTTAAATTTATTTCATATTTTATGAAATTCCAAGAATACTCCTCCAATAACTTATAAAAGGACACCCATTCTCTATTTTATATAAACTAATTTGAGGAACCTATATTGACTAAAACCTGAACAATTAAATTCTAAATTTACCTATAAATTAATTATAGTCACTAGTATTATTAAAAGAACATTCCAAGACTCCTTAATTGTGGATCTAAATGAAATCTATCAAAGAAGAGGTGATCGCCTTTACCGACTCTTTCAAGTTTATTAGTTTTTACAATTCTCCCAAATATATTTTAACCATACTAAAATAATAAATACACTATCATAAATACACTTATATATTATTATTAGTATGGTAAAACCAATTCAACTCTTTTCCATCCTATAAAAAGTGAAAACATCGCTTGTGAATGCGTACAACTTACCGTCTCTACATAACAGTGTATTTTTATCATCATCACTTTACTTGGAGGATTATAAAGATACAAGTAATGAATATATATATTATATTTATAAAAAAATTATAATTACTAAATTATAACATAATTTCTACCTTATTTCATTCCAATTTGTCGGAAAAAGATAATGCCGATTTTGTGTACGTGTGGAATACCACCTCCAAAAATCGAAGTGATTATTTTTTCATTTCATCTTTACATGTATGGTAATAAGGGTAAATTTAATGCATATATAACATATATATGATATAAAAATGATCCTTTTGGGGTTTATTATTATTTAACATTCTATTTTTTATCCGTCAAAAAGTGATAAATCGTCCATGTGTATGTACAACCTATCACCTCCATGAACAGTGTACTTCATTTCTTATCACCACATTTTATGGATGGATATAAATATATATATATCTCTGTGTGTGTGTGTGTGTTATTTATATCATTTTTAAATTCTATATATGATTTACCCATGATAAATATTCAAGGACCAAAACTATCAAACTAAAACTTATATGAAAAACGAAGCATTTATCACCCATAACAATGATTTTAGTAAATAATCGTTAATAAAATGATAGTAACTTATTATAATTAAATCATATATGACATAATATTTATGATTATTTTCCTATAATAGATTTGTAATAAATCTATATTTACTATACATGAGTTTTGAACACATACAAAGAAATTGATACCTGTGGTAAGGGTTTTCTCATCTTACTTTCATTTTCACGAGAAATATGTCAGATTCACCACTTGATTCATTCATAATAAATAAATAATATCCATTTGATATGTTATCTCATGAATCCATTTTTTATTTATGGTATTTAAAGTTTCAATTTAATTTATTTCTTTTATTGGGATTATGATTCAAAAGATACCAAAGCAGTAAGGGGTTTCTTAACTCAATTTCCGTTCATTGGGTTATATAACTTATTCATTGATTATATTATATAAATATTATGTGTGAGAGGAAATTTTGTTATTATATACTGTATTTCCAATTATATTACGTTGATTTACATTTTTTACACAAAATATATTCATTGATAAATTCTCACTTCAATGATATGATCTTTGTAACTTATTTTTTTCTCAATTTCCACTCCATTGAGACATATTTAATAATATAAACCTTTTTTTATTTGGTGTGTATAATGCACCTTTTATGTATTTAAAATGAATATATTTTTATTAATGATGATTAAATATTCAATTTAGGTTTATACTTTCAATGTTTTAAAATTTGAAATATACAAAGGTGCTAATAAGTTATTTTACAATCTCATTTTTGGGAATGCTCTTATTTTCATTGAAGTAATATTATAATGTATCATTAAAAAAATCCAAGTATTCTATTATCACCTATAAATTTAACGAGTTTACTTTATTTCTTACAAATGTTCTTAACTTTATTACATGAATTAAGAATTGAAAATTATAAAATAAAAAATAATATTATTTTTATTTACATTTTGTATATTTTTCTTCACTGTATATATTTTTTAAAATTATTTTTTGAAAACCATTTTTATTAATAAAATAATTTATTAATGGAATTTTAATTTATACTTTACTATTTAAAAGGTTTAAAACGAATCTTTATAATTTTTTCTCTACAAAGATCATTTTTTACTTTCTTTATAAAAATTTAAAAGGAATGTTTTCTTTTAAATAAATAGAACATTAAAAAACTTTTACACCACCATAACCATTACATATTTTTGATCTTATTATTCAAGATTTCAATGGTTTTATAAAGAAAACTCTATATGAAAATTGATTTTAAATGTTTCAATACTATTTTATTTTATTCTTTTAAAGACTTGATTTTACTACAAAATATACTTTTCTAAGAAATTATTGGTCATCTCTCAAATATTGATTAATTTTTTATTCATTGACTTTCTCTTAGAAAATTCACTTTATTATGATCATATTTCATTAGAAATTATATTTCTCTTAAATATATGTATTCATTTTATCATGGATATTCTTATTTCCAAAACTGTATACCATTTATATATATAGTGTTAAACTTTGAAAGTTATTTGATTGAATTGGGAAATATTGATATATGATATTCTTGACTCGATATGGACATTTTTTTATAAATAATATTATTTATGAATTAAATTTATCATTAAATATATGAGGAATGCATTGGACATGCAGTGATGAGTGGAGCCCAAAGATATATTACTTTTTGATACATTCACATGTCTCATGAGACAATTCAGTTGGTCAAATTTATTAAATGGGTTTCTGGTGTATACCTACCCATCGATTAAACTATATTGGTTCAAAGTCATGATGGTAAATATATCATGATGTCTAATATCATGAAATTAAACATTAAGTATTTACATTATTGAGAATTAATTTATTATTATCCATGATATTACTAAATTGATATTATCTATGGATTCTTCTTATTCTCAATTTATTGATTAAATGGAATGTGTTTTAGTTATTTACCTTTCGATATTGATTATGCATTATATACTCATGATATCTTCTACTGTAGATAACTTTTTCTAAGAATCTATGATTACCCTTTATTTTTTCCCTTTCTTAAGGATATTAAGAAAGATATTATAAATAATATAAATTATGTGATATTGTTTATTATGAAATATATTTTATATTTGAAATGTAATATGTTAATCATGTATGTATCTAGTTCTCCAAGACTAACACCCAACAAAGGTTCTGGAGTGGTTTGGAGGGGGGAGGTCCTGGGTTTGGGTTTCAGTTTGCTGTGTGTTTTTTGAAGTTTTGATTTGGTTTGCCAATAATTTTCTTGATTTTCTATGAAATTGGATGGAGTGAAATTGGTGATCTGTGAGCTGCTTAGTTGATTGTAATTGGAGGTGAAAGGAATCAGTTGTTAGGGAACCCAGATAGACTATAAGGATCTGCTTCAGATGAGGATAGAGCTGGTTGTCTTTACCGTGCATGACTCTCATATTTTAATGATTGAGAGGGTATGGCATCGCCATTGGTTCCGAGCCCCTGCATTTTGCACGAGACAACTTGCTGAGTAGCCATTCTCAGTTGGAGACGTGCCTTAATGATGTTGGTGCTGGAAGGAGGCTCTTCTACGTAGTCTTGTTCTGGGTTGCAACCCTCTTGTTTTATGGATTTTGTTAATGTTTTGATGTCCTTGAAGTCTTGGTTTTCCCTCCTTTACCCTTAAAATGGTGATTTTACTTAATCAACAAAAAATATTGGCCTTCAGGTCATTCAGGCTATGCTTGATCTGCATCATCAACCCTTAGAAGTTAAGGGGACTAATATTCTCATATTTTATCACATCTAACCTCTGATACTAATGTTAAGCACACATTATTATTATACAAGGAATTTCTTTTAGGATGGAGTGTATACATTCCTGAATATGTGTGCTATATAAAGGGATATAAACATTCCTTGAGGATGGAAAAGTACAAGAAATATACTATAGAGTACATGACTTGTATACACTTAAAAATATTATGATTAGGTGCTACATCACCACATTTAATGTAAATAACTACCTATAAAAACTGGGTGATAGGTAACATGATATGTAGGACTAATGGGATACTTAACATTTACCATTGTAACTCTTGTCCAATGATTGTTGACATATATAGTGCATTCTAGGAGGAAAATGATAGGTGGGATCATCCAAGTCACTAGGTGTGTACTTCCACGAAGGTTGAGTTAGGTACCATCAAGGGTACACAATTTTTTTTCCTAAATCACACATAATGAATGGCCAAAACAACTAACTAAGTGTGTACTCCCAATCCACTTTATTTTGGTTGTTTTAGTATTACATGGAGAATAGTTTTTTAGTCATAGTATGTGATATTTATTTATGATTTAATCCCCAGTAACTACATATAGGGACTTACATAGTGTTTGGTTCTTGAATACACACCACGTGTTCAATTATTTGAGCCTAGATTCTTTTTCTCTCTTAAAATCATGACACTGTAACTATATCTACCTTTGATCGATCCTCAAACACCATAAATTTTTTCATTTTATGATGGTGGTCCCATAATAGACTATTTTCTTCTATCCTTTTATAAAATATTTATTCAAAATATCTTCACACAAACCCCCATTGACCTCACATGCTCATTTCCAATAGTACCATGATTTTATAACATCCCAAAATTTTACATCACTATTCATCAGGTCCAAAATCTCTAATCCTAACTGCCACACAAAAACAAATCAATGACACTACTCAAACATCAATAAATCCCTATTTAACTTCTTATTCACCATACCTACAACCATGTAAATGGTCAGTGGTGAAACTATGAATAATAAAAGCTAAAATGATGAAGATTAATCTGAGGAGGATTAGTTGGTTCTAATAACATGGTGTTTGCACCGTTCATTTAAATTAGATCTACCATTAATGAAGAATAGGCGTAAAGAATTGTAGAATCAATAAACTATAGACTAAAATATAAATAAATAAGATTTAGGAGAATTATATTTAGAAAGAAAATTACATATAGGAAATCCATGCTCAAAATCATGTATAATAAAGAAATTTATAAACGAAAAGGCCTAAATCACTATTGAATTGATCGCTAATGAATAACTCATCCACTGCAAGATTCATTGGTAATTTCTAATGAAGTTTTTCTTTCTTCGAGATCTGTGGATCCTCCATATATTTTCCATTAACCCTCACTCTCAATCTAGAGTTTTTAGAGATTAAACATTATAAGATAGGTTATTATTTATTTGAGGTGGTTACGTATATCATTGAAGGTTAATTAATTAATTTATTGATTAAATGGAATTAATTATTTAATCCAACTATAATTGATTAACCTCTAGGACCCTAGTGAAAATAATGACTATACTTACCTTAGGGTAAAACCACTATTATAAATGTAACCATGGTGTAGATTCCTCTATAAGATTCTATGTTTATAGGGAAATTAATTTTTTCTAACAAACATATAAACATACTAACAATAATATATTATTTCAAAATCCCATCAATATAAAAAATGAAGAAAAAAACTCAGAGAAGAACCTCAAAAATATTATTAAAAATATTTAAATTGTTTAAATTGAAAAAACTAGGGTTACTCTAACTTTTCCACTCAATTATCCAAGAAAAATATATGAAATTATTCATATATTTGTCCACTTAAACAGCTATGTCGCAAGAGAAATTAAAAATAGGACTCTTACTTAGTGAAATATATATCATGCCTTATTAATGGATATGATGTAAACTTTAAAAAATGGATTTTCATCTTATTAGGAAGAGATTTTATAAAAGTTAATATTAAGTGAATATAAAAAAATATACCCATCTGATAAAATAATATTTTATAGATAAAATAGAATCATCATCATTAATCTTTACTTTAAGATAAAGTTTAGAGTAAGAAAATATTCATGGGAGAATTATTCTTAGACTGGTACAAAAAATGAAGAATCATGCTTAATAAATAATGAAGATTATATTTGTTAAATATATCCCTCTTTCACTACCTAAATAAACTCAACTCCAAACTCATTATGTGACTTCATTTTAAATTGATTTGATAAATCATCAGTAAATGAATCATCTTTATCATACCAACATAAACTCATCAATCAATATTCATCATTATCCAATTTACACATTCAAAACATGTTTATTTATTTATACTAAAAACATAAGGTTAAAATCTCAATACAACAAACCTTATTCTTTTAATATATTTATATTATTTTGTAATATCTTCAAAATCCATGAAAATCACCTCAAACTTTAACATTAAGTTCTCTTATTCATGATATAAATGATATATTCCATCGATTACATGAAATAATAGTCAAACTAGAATCCTAGTATTTTAAATCCATCTTATGTAATATGAATAAACTTCCTTAATATTCCTAGATCCTTATATTCACTATAATTCCATATTGATTTTTAGGTCATTATGTTTTGGTAGTAGATTTAATTTTTATCCTAAAGTAGGTTTTTTGGGAATTAGGGCTTGGATCAAGAATTTGATGCTCAGAGAATCCAAATGAAATTATTTTGGATGAGTAAAAAGGCCTAGATGATGTTTCGTGTGCTTATAGAAGCATTAGATAAGAGAAGGGGTGGTTGCCTATTGAATTTCATTAGCCTCCATCAAATCTCATAGATATCCAGGAGGGCTATGCTATGATGAATCCCGTATGAGGGAGTCCCCTATTCCTAGTGGAATGAATGGTTTGAAGGCTACTGGGCATGAGGTTTCATGCTATAAATGACTAAAGGCCTATGTAATATCCCTCTTCCTATAGTGATTTTCATAGCAACCCCGAGTTGAGCTTCCAATTTTTCAGGAAAAGGGTTTGTCCACATCACAACCCTCCTTATCACACCAAAAATAATACTTATGTCTCTTTTTAATCACGTACAAAACCTTCCTTTTGGGTATATTCTTCCCTATTATTTCTTCCATTGTGGTTTTCAATATTTTCCATTGATTTTGTGTGATTTGGATAGGTTTTTTGTGTCAATTCCACTAAATCATAGTGCAATCAAGTGAGGATAATGGGTCTTTTGTTTTCTATGGCTAGAGGAGGCTGATTACACACCATTATGTGTGGTATTAGTTAATAATATTTAAATGATAATTTTTAGGGGATTATTTCTATTAATGATTTTTAGAATAATTATTTAGAAGTTTTATTGTTAATTATTTTTTCCCTATGATATGAGATTAGTACTTGGGAGTGTAAACGAGTTTGTATGAGGATCACCAGATCTTGGTATGGGGTTAACTTTTGTATTGAGGTAGGTTGTCCTTGTAATGAATATATATATATATATATATTTATTTATTTATTTATTTATACTTGTTTATATATAATTTCTTGCACACATTCATGTGAATGGGACTAGCTAAATCGATATGGATAGTGAGACACCATGAGAAAGAAATAGGATGTTGTTTGTCCTCCTAGGCTCTATACAAGTGATCCTCAACACTTTAAATGCTCTAGGATCACCAATTACTATATATTCAATGATAAATGGTTTCAATTGATTTGTAGAGATACCTATAGTAGATCTTGGGGTAAGAGACGATACATAAGATAACTCAGTTTTGGGTTCCTAGGGATAATGGGATGGCATGTGAAGGCTTAGGACTTTGTGTGATATATGAGATAATAATATGTCTAATTCATGATGAGTAACACCCTCTTGAGGGTGGATTTTGGATTAGTGTGCATAATGAGTGGGATTATCCATTTGAGATAAGACAACATGTGATAGAGAGAGGTTTTCTCTAAGTGACGAGTTGAGATATGTCATTTGGGATATGTGATATGAGACCTAAGTGGGGGTCATTTGAGTATTTTGGGACTTGGCAGCAAGATTCCAAGGTACTTTTATCGAGATATTTTGGGACTATTTATAGGTTGCAAGACTTAGAGTGGTAATGGATTTTGATGACGTTGGACTTACCCTTGAGGTATGGGACTAAGAAGACATTGGGTTGTATTATCACTGATGGTTGATGAGTGTGATATGGTATCAATGAGAAAATCTTGTGATAAGTTTGGATGAACCAATGGATACCCTAGAAGGGTATGTAAAACATGTCTATATAGAGGGACTAGGTTTTGAGTTATCAGTACCCTGGGATTACCTAGTGAGCTATGTGATAAGATACAGGTCTTGTGTGTTGTTTCATGTGTGTGTGTGTGCTTGTTATTATGATAGGCATTGGACTTGGTGTGGGAGAGGATCATAAGTTCAAGCCCCACCGCGAGTGAGATAGATCTGGTTGGACTATTTGGGGTGAGACATAGTCTTCATGTGGATGCTTCAGTGGACCGTACCTTAAGTAGGAATGGGTCGTAGAAGTGGGTTACCCTAAGAGAGAGGTATGGGTCATGGTATGAAGTGAGACATGGATGATGGAAACTACATTGAGTGACACGTTAGTGGGTCTAGAATTCGATGTGGGATCCCACACTCTCCCATAAAGTAGTTTATTGAGTTCTAAGATAACACCGACTCTAAGTCTTTAGGTGGAGGCTGGGATACATGTACCATGGCATGAGGAAATGATGAGAATATGGATTAGTCCAAAGTAGTTAGCGTTGGGTATCATGGTATCCTTGTTATCCTTGTTATCACATGATTAATAAAATCATATACACATGTTGGAAATGTGAGGAGGATTCCAGCATGGCACCAAAGAAGGTATGATCTGGTATTGTTGTGGTTTAGTTAGAAAACCATGACTAGAAGAATATGGATTCATGGTGGCATGGTCAGAATATAAAATCAGATAGACTTGTGTAAAATGTTTTTTTCATTATGAATACATGTATATTATGGAAAATGATAGTGGTAATTGGTGAGACCCTAATGAGATGTATTTACCACACCTTGCCTAGAAACTTTAGTGTGCGTGCACACTTATATATACTTTTAGATTGAATATTGTTTGTATAATGGATCAAGTTGGAGTAGCTTTATGGGTTTTTTTAGATATGGTATATTGAGTCGCTATCATGGAATTAGGGTTGATGTGGGTATTTTATTTATTATTTTATTTTATTTTTTATATGTGATCGGCATAAGGGTTGATTATTTTATGTGTATTATATGATTATGGGTTTGTATATTGAATTAAATTAGATATAACATTGTGTTTACTTATTTATTTGTACTATTATTATGGGCTGTGGATATTGATTGGTTATTTTATACTATGTTTTTTACTGTAATTCTAGTAATAGTGTCCTAAATGTATGGATTCATCCCTTACCAATATTCGAAAACCTCTTCTATATGGGGAGGAACACCTAAGGTCACATGGAACACAAACTCTGATGTGTATTCTAGGCTGGGGAATCACAAAATGGTATAAAATAATTTGTATTTATCTTACTATTTATGGATTTTTAAAATAAGTGGTTTGTGAATGCTTTGGATCTTTTTATGGACCACAAAAAAATGTGTCATGAACACCTTTCTAATGGGAAGTCCTGGTTACCAGGGGTACATGATTTTTGTTCTAGGTTTCCATTATTTTGATACCTAAATATTATGTGTTTTATAGATATTGGGGTTTATGGTTTTATATACTGACCTATTAGTAAAAGGATTATCTACATGCATCATATTTGGAATGTTAGATTCACATGACATATGTGTTCTTTCATGTAATTAATTTCACTAATAACATGGGTTTAGTTGTTTAAACAATCAACATCATCTTATATTTCATTTTCCTATATAACTTATTTGTGAAATTATACTCAACTAAACTATGGTATTTTCCTCTAACGGAAGCTCATGTGGATCATGGTGCATGAAATTTTCTTCCAACTGTTATACAATACCTTTATACAAGGGGTGTATAAATATCCTTGATGGGTTAGTGAAAGAATTTATTGCCTTGGTGATGGAACCTTGACATGTTCAATGTAGGAAATGTTTTCCTGAGTAATGATCCAAGAATTTGCATGGGTTTCCATGAAAATATAGCTTCTATTAAATAAGGTTTTAATAATATTCTATTTTTTCTAGTATGCTTTCTTGGTGGCATTATACTTAACCAAAATGGGTGGTTATGTGGATACTTGACCTCAATAACATGAGTTGTGTCAAGCGAGATAGTATGATTGGTTAGATGTCTAGCCTTGTAGATTCTAGTAGGTATTTTGAGTGGTGTGATGGGATAATGGAAGATTCTCGTGATTTTTGGATACCACACAGGTGGCGGGTGTCCATGTTGTTGGACTTGGAATGTGTGAGATACCTTGGGAAATTTGGGAAAGGATAACCCATTTGAGGATCATGGTTAGTAAGATATGCTCTTGAGACCAGGTTTGATGGAACACGAACCATGGGATCATGAGTCAGAATGTGTGTTCGAGTTGTATGATATTTTTGTATAATTGGGTTTAGGTGAGATTGAGTTGGGTCATGGGTAAGGATGTTTGAGATGGTTCAATATATATTCACTATTACCCCAAAAATAGATTGAAAATTAGCCTGAAATTTTTAGGAAAAGTCTCTGTAAGTGAGTGGAAGTGCATGCTTTTTAAGCATGGTGCATGTTTGGTTCATGAATTTCTAAAAAGGCCATGTATGGGTCCATTGAGAATTATTTGTGTAATGGAAAAACTCAATAATAATTGTGGTGGTAGTGTGGTGTTGAGATGATCGTGGTCATGGTAGAATAGGGTGTTGATAAATATACCACTAAGTGTAGAGGTGGCATCAAAAATGGATTGGGGTACTATAGTATAGTCAATCGAGGATTTAACCTTTATCAAGTATTAAAAATATGAGGGAGAGTGGTGTTGGGACTTGTTTAGTTTAGTGATTTTGGAGCAATATAATGGAATCCATGTAGTGTGGGAACACTATTAACCTTCCAGGGAGATATTCCTTGTGAGTCAAAGATTATTAGAGGATGGTGTTGTGCATTAGTGCTTAGGAATGAGCTGGACTGCCACAACAACTCATCATATTTAGTAATCATTGGATCGTGGGTTGGGGTAGTTGATTTTTGGGGTCTTTGATTAGTGATAATAATGATACTAATATTGCAGGGAGCATCCTATCAATTGATGGTGGATGGCCTTCATGTAGAAATGGTTATATATATGGTCATAATAGTTGAAGGGATGGTTGATCTGACACTAGGATTTTGGTGTATGATATGATTCAATGTGATATGGTACCTTAATTATCATAATAATAGAGAGTATAATGTTATTTTGGTTTGAGATTATGTGTTGACATTTGGTTCATGGTGGAGTGAGTGTGATTCAACAGTGAGTTGGATCAGAGGTGTGCTAGTGATTAGGATGAGAGCATGAGGTATGGTGTAGGTGGCTAGTGATCTGACTAAGGAATTAAACTGGTATTTAGGTTTTTAATTCATTGAAGGAATTTGGAATATACTTATATTCCTCTAAGAGTAAAGGAATCATAATTGGGTGAGGTGGGGTGATGACAATTTAGTGGCTGCGAACTATCATTTTTGGGTGAATTCAATTACTTAAAGTATGATAAAATCTTTTTCGTGGAATTGGATTTAGTTATGATACAAATACATTGAGAATTTCATTGAACAACTAGAGAAGTATATAATGGGTGTTTCTTATGGTGTGGAGATCTATGGATCATAATCAAACTCTTTTATGTTAAGCCTTATGGTGGGGAGCACCATCAGATTTTAGATTAATTGTTTGAAGAAAACATTGTGCATCAGGGTAGGTAGGTGTACGTGAGTTTCATCTTGGTGTTGTAATTAGTGATGAATTCATGGCCTCATATTCTAGTGCATAGTTTTCTTTAGTGTTGGATTTTGAAAAAAAATCTTATTTGGAATTCAAAGATAGCACACAGTGAGTTCTTGGTTAATTGGAGACTATGGAAGGTTAGGAGACATTGTTCAAGTAATATCATAGATTATTGAGGATGATAAGTGTTATAGTGAGGAGTGTGTAAATCACCTCATATTCTAAAATCATTATGTTTCAGTGGAAGTTTCAATTTTTATCCTAAAGTTGGGATCGTTTAATGAATTGGGTTTAGACAAAAAAAATACATGGCTTCGAACATCTCACTGATATATTTTTGAATGAGGAATGATGCTCAGATGGTGGTTAAAGTTCTCAGGGAAGTGTCATAGTTTTAACATGGTGGCCCTCAAGGAAATTTTAGTATCCTATAACTGATCACTCCATGAACTAGGAAGGTTGGATAACGATAGGGACTAGCCAAGGAAGGTCACTCTACCTAGTGGCCTTAATGCCATAAATGGTGTTGGGAACAATGTTTTCCATCATGAAGGAATAGAATCTCTTATAAGGTCTCTTAATGGGGTGATTCACATCACAACCCCTAGATTCACCATGATATTTTTATTCCAAGGGGCTATTTACACCATGAACATCCTTTTCATGCCATGAAAAGGGTTTGGGTGTCTTTTTATTTATGGGTAAACCCATCATATTAGGGTCCCCCGACTCATTCATTTTAGGTTAAACTAGGCATGTGAGGAGGGCCATTTAGTCCGCACCTCCCATCTTCTTCCCCCATTTATCCCCCGTGGTTGGGAATGGTTATTAGTGGAAATTTTAGGTACTTTATTCCCTTTTTTATTTTTATTTTTGTTTTCTAATATTTCTTGTTAATTTAGTATGATTCGGGTAAATTTTCAACACTAATTCAATTGGAGCATGGTGGAATCAAGAGAGGATGATGGGGTTTTCATGTACAGAAGTTAAAAGAGGTCTATAAAGTTTGTAACATTCCATTGTGTTCAATTTTAGTGGAGAAGATGTGTGTTGTGATATTTTAGGAGATTATACCTATTTTATTATTTTTTAATAATTAATTAAATTTTTATAATAAATTATCTATGGTGTGTGTCATGTGATACATTATCGAGACCGTGGAAGAGATCATATGAGGCATAGTGAAACTTTTCTAGGGGTTAACAATGGTATAAAGTTATGTGGTCCCATTAATATCGATCTCTATTCTTATTTATGAATGGTTGATTTCCTTCAGTCCTGAGTATGGGACCGATTGGATTGATATGGATTGTGAGAACCCTTAATAATGAGAATGTATGGTTTTTTCCTTCTATACTCAGGAAATTTTTTACTCAACACTTTAATTTTTTTATCTCTCGGAGACTATGATGCAAAGTGGTGAGGGTATCTATTGAGTTGGAGAGATGTATGGAGCCGGTATCGGGGTGTAATATGATATACAAAATAGCTTAAGTATGGTTTCTTGTCCTTGCGGGTAGGAATGGGAAGGATTAGTCCTTGGGGTGATGAGTGAGATGAAATTATGTCTCACATAAGATGAGTCACACCCCCTTTATGGTATATTGAGGCTTAGTGAGAATCATGAGAGGGATTAGTCATTCTAGATGATATGTGGTGTATAGAGAGGGGTTTCCTCCAACTGATGATCTAATGCTTCTCCCTTAGGAAATAATATATAGGACCTGGGTGTGGGTTATGAGATCTATTTATGACTTGGAATTAGGTTTCCAAGGGGCTTAAAATGACATATTTTTTAATGGTTCTTAGGCAGGAGGACTAAGAGTGGATCAAGATGTTAATGAAATTTTATAGAGAATTGAGGTTTGGGTTAGAGGAGATAACAAGATTTGTTATCATCGATGGGAGATGGGTGAAATATGGTATCAATGAGAAGAGACTTTTATGTGTCTAGAGGACACAATGGTTTCCTTTGGAGGAGAGTCGATAAGTGTTCATGGTGAGGGTCCTAGTCATGGGAAATTAGTTCCATGGGATAAACTAGTGATTGTTCTAATTGGTTTCTATCATTGTGTGTTGTTTTATGTGTATATGTGTTATTTTACTGATGATTTGAGATAGTACCATTAGAGGAGAGGATCCTGAGGCCTGTAACTACCATGAGTGAGATGGTGTTGACTGGATTTTCATGGTTGCGACCATGTCCATATCTTCATTCTATAGTTTACCTTACCTTGATAAGTCTTGGGTCATGGTATTGGACCACTAAGAGTGAGAGGGATGAGTTTTGGTATAATGTAAAGCATGTATATTGGACCCTACCTTTAGTGACAAGGTAGTGGGTCATGATTTGGATTTAGGGAAATACTCTATCTCTTAAGGTAGTGGTTCGTGATCATGGATGAAAATGACTCAGAGTATTTGGGTGTGGGTTAAGTTACATGTACTATTGAAAGAGGTGAAATTTATTTTCTATCTTAAGATGAATTAGTTGTGGTTTGGAATCATGGTATCCTGATTAGAACATGATGACCCAAATAATATATGCATGGTAGTGACATGAGGTAGATTCCTTCATGGAATTTAAGTAGGTATGATTAGGTTTCCTAGTTATTACACAATGACCAGATGCACATGGATTCATTGTGGTATGGTTAGCACAAGATGTTCAATTCTCTTCTATGACAAGTTTTTTTCTGTGTGCATACACATATATAACGGTGTATACTAGGGGAACTTGGTGAGACCCTATTGAGTGGTATTTATCACAACATTCACAAGGACTCCAGTGTGCATGAATTCCTTATGTATAATTTTTGGTTATGAATAGGTTGTATAGTGTATCAAGATAGAGTGTCTCAATGGGTATTTAGATTCATGGTATGTTGATTCATGTGGATAGTGGTATAGTTGATGTGTGTATTTTGTTATTTTTTTGTTTTATATATGTGATTTCCTAGTGGGAAATCAAAAAATGTGTATTGTATGATTATGGGTATGTATTTTTATTAAATTTGACATACCATTGTGTTTATTTGTTTATATATACTTTGATTATAGGCTATGGATATTGTTTATTTATTTCTCATTGTGTGTTTGACTATAATTTCAGGCCACAATCTTCTCATTGTATGGATTAGGCTCTCCCCACTAGTCAACAACCTCTAGAATATAGGGAGGCATGCATGAGGTTAGTTTTTTATGCCACTAAAATAAGAATTATGGGTCAAGGAATCACATTAACATCCTCATTCAACTCACATCCAATCCAGATACATTCTTGATTCTTTACATATAAGGCTCTATATTATAGTAACCTCACTGTCTAAATATATCACTATTCCATATTCTTGTCAATATATATCAAACTTCATAGTATAATATATTTACATCAAGTAAACAAATTTGTAACTAAATATAATGGGAACATCAATTTCTACCATTCCATTTAACAATTTATCTTTTCTTATTATTAACAATTATAACATCATAATCCATTAGGTAATTCATCTCTAATTATTATTTACCCATATTTTCCCACTTGGATACAAACATATGGTTGTAAAATCATTGAATCTATGTTCATAGATTGAGGTATTTCATAATGAACATGATTTGAGTCACCCCAATAGTACTCAGATCAATCAACCACATGACCCTAGGATCACTCCCTAATCCTCTTGTGCTGGAAACTAGCATTGTGGTTCTCAAATTAAAAATTGGGAGTAGTTTAATTATTTGATTTAATACTAATTAATAAAGTACGACAATGCTATATGAATGAAATGAATTTCATACAGTAGAAAAATACATCTAGGGTAGGATAAAAATATAAAACTAGTCTCTGACACATATGGCTATGTTCCAAACACAAAATTGTATCCCCAGAAACTACACCAAGTGGAACTCAACCCATACTCACAATGATAATATACAATAATAAATGTTAATATAGATATTTACTAATATCTATTAGTACCTAAAAAATTGAATATGAATCTGTATATCCATAAAAGTGAACATGAGGCGTGTAACCATAACATACTTGGTAAGAAACCACTAAGATTCCAACATCTATAAAATATCCTTAGGTATGTGTGTTAAATCATTCAACTAATTTAAATAAGTATATAATAATAGTTCTAAATACATTTAAAAAACCCTTCATAATAGAAATATATGATAAATCACTTCATTGATTAGTAAAAACTTCAATTGATAACTCCCTATACTAGGAGGATCGATACCCAACATACTTACTTTGATTCATATATTATAATTTTAGATAGAATGTTCTAGGAAACCATATAAACCATCCAAACAAATCATATCCCAAACTATAAGTCTAGGTAAAATGTTGTCTAGGTTGGGGAAAGGAGTGGTGTATACCAAGTCAGGGCCTAATTCCATCATGGGGAGTATGTAAAAGGAACATAAAAACATAGGTCATTTTGATCCCATCCCAACACCTAGATTTAAATCAATATGTACCTTATTAGAAATTATATAAAGTATCCAAATATCCCTTCTAAAATATTCATAAAATATCATGTAACAATCATGATCCATGTATAAAGAAAAAATAAGATTCATCGTGATTATCAATATTATAGATTACAAATATTCCCTATATAATGCTAACAATCATATTAACATGGTATAAGTTAGTTTCATTATAAGATTTTCTATATAATAAATTCCAAAAAAGTGTAAAAACTATAAGTCAAAAATGGAACTAGGTACTAAGTGTAACATAAAATTCATGAATTATAAACATAACCAATATTTAACCAATATTTTATATTTTATTGACTCTATGACTATAATTCATATATTTATAAAGTTAAAAATGTATAATAGGGGAAAAAAGGTATACTATACCCTATAGAAACAAGTCCCTATCTCCCTCATGGGTAGTAAAAAGAATGAAATGGGATATTACTATGTATTATAATATGTATAGTTTTGGACATAGCCAATAGATGCCCAAAACATTACAGATAATAACTTATGAATCTATAGGCCTCAACTTTTAGATATTTATTTTAATGTTGAGTTCTTATCAAAATAGTTTTTTCATTATTGTAATTTACCAAAAGAAAATATTATGTTTATGTTTTTATGTTATAAAAATCTTTACTTTAAACCTTATAATTTACGATAAAGTATACTATGACTTTTAATAAGATGATAAAATTCTTTATGTAACCTGTTTGTGGTAAAAATGTTGTATATAAAATTAGGAATGCATTGATTACTTTATTGAAAATGAAGTTGTTAAATGTTTTTAAAATATATATGTCATTTAGGATGAAACAAAATTAATGAAAAACATTAAGATTAGATATCACACATTTCATTCCCACCTAAAATCAACCCAACATCCAACTCTCTAGTAATGAAACTCTAGACTAGGGATCGATTTATATCATTCACTTAAAACTCATGTATATTAATGTGAAAAGTAATTATTTCATCCATATTAAAAGTTAAAGTCACAAGAAAGAATTATTATATTTAATTAGTGGTCACACTACCCATTTTTGTTTACTTACTCTACGAAGGAGGCTATTACTATAATCAATAAAGGTTATGAGGATCTAAATGTGACAACTTTTAGGTATTGTAATATTACATAAATCTTCCATAATATTTGTTTAACAACCTAGGGTATATAATTTTTTTACACATATAAATAAATAAGGGATGTTTTTAAAAACTCAATTAGAGGTTTATAATGAATAAAAAACCATAGAAATCACTTAGAATCAAATACTACATAGTGAAATTAATAGTTTCATTTTGAAAATAAATTTCCACTAACTATCCATAACCAAGTAATTAATTATATTTTAAATCATGTTCTCTATTTAATATTTTATGTTCAATGAAAATAATAGTGAAAGTCATCAATTCAAGATATCTAGTGATTAGGTCCCATTATTAGGATAGTCAAATGGTCAAGAGGGGAATGAATTGACCTTTTTAAATTATTTTAAATAATAATAAAATATAAAATAATTCTTACAATGGAAATAAAAAATATATGAATATAATTATTTTTATAGTATTTTGAATCTAAATTATCCTATGTATACTCTTCACTTCTATCAAACATAGAAATAAATGACCCCCACTATAATAAATAACTTTGACTTTTAATGGGGAGTCACTCCTATGATAAAAACATTACTCATGTGGTTAAAAATAAATAAATTTTTGTTTGATACATGCCTTTTTGAAAATTCCAGTCATGGTCTATTGATCAGTATAGATGGTTGAAACTTAGCGTGTAGTCAATTCAACACATAATTTTTTTTCTTACCTAACATGATAGATAGTCTTATGGTGGATCCATTTTATATTTTGGTAAATTGAGGACTTATGTTTTGTAAATTTATTCATGTGGTCCATTGAGTGCGTAGAAAAAAATTGTCCATGGCCAGTATTGTCTTTATGTGGTTGATGAATTGTAAATTCATAAGGGTAACATAATATCTATGTAAAGGTAAGGTGTGATTTTAGGAATCTATGTAATGGTATATTTAATTTCTTCATAAAGTTAAATTCATTCATTCCAAAACCCATCTAGGGATAAGAATAAAATTACATAAGGGTAAAAAGAATGTACATAACTTGCGTATGGGTAATAAAAATTAAGAAAAAAATTAAGAGAATATTTTTTTATTAAAATAGGTTGAGGGTATAACCCCCTTAATTGAAAATAAAACATGAAATCATCTTTTGAAAAATGGAGTAATAGGTAACCCATTTCAAACACCATGGAAGTGATAATAAAAGCAAACTCGTAGGAAAAAATGGTCTCAAGTGATCAAAAGAAAGAAAATGTAAAGATAAGAAAGAGAAAAATATTCATCACCCCAGACCCCCTGAATGATGATGAAATAGTGAAATTGGTAAAAGATATGTGTCACCCTATACCAAGAATTTGTACCGTGATGGCAGCCCAAAAAGTAGATAACTCCTCATATGTAAAACAAATGTCGAGGAAGGACCAAACGATAGATGCAAGCACATATATCTCTATTTAGAGTTTCCCACCCAACAATGCATGTGAAAAAATCATATCAAGTCAATATGATGAAACACAAATCAAGACAAAAAATGTGATGCAAAATCAAAAAAAGTCACCCACCCATCCAAAAGGATATATGTATAGATGATGGATGTTCGCACACCCATCCCTCTTTCTAGGACGCCCACCGTGTAGTACCTTCAATAAGTAGTACCGCAAACAAATATAATGAAAAACTAGATCTGAAACTCATGGAGACATCTACTACTCAATCAATAAATCATGTAACCAATAGGAATAAATGATACCACAAAAGCATAACCAAATCCACAATCAGATGTAGTATAGGCATACCTGCAGAACAGTAATGTACCTGGATGTCGATGACCAAAATAACATCGATGACCAGGTAAAACCACTAGTTCTAGAAATGGAAAGAAGTTCAGATTTCCCTCCAACCACTTGGAACTTCTATCATCACCATCAAACACATCAGACCAATACGTATAGATCCAGACAACGAACAAGCCAACTATAAACGATACCTAGACATCACACCCCCATGGTGACACTGATATCAAATTCAAAACTCCTTGCTAGAAGAATATGAATGAATTTGAGCATGCCATCAACACTATGGACCAACTATAAACCAAAATTCAATGTTGGCCCCCTTTGGTAACCTCCCCACAACTTCCACAATGACATGAACGGAAGAATGATGACATTAGCTACTTATCACGATCATAGGTCTAAAGAAGATATGGTAAAATGGGGATTTATGAAGTGATATCCGAACATCGATGAGGAGGAAGGAGACTTCAAGTAGATGAAGGGACGAGTGACACATCAAAAGGAGAGGATTAAAGACTAGAAAAACAGAAACCCAAGGATGATTAGATGAAGGAGGCTTTGACCCAAGAAAGGCTTCCACACTCCTTAGAAATCATCGATGTTGAAGAGGAAGCCTGTATAAATCCTAGAGAGGGGAGTTCGGAACACTGTTGGAGAAGGGATACATCTTTCCAAAAAAAATTAAAAGAATAAATACAATAATAATATATTTTTAAATAATTAGTGAATAAATATTTATGTAATAAAAATTATTAACATCATTCTATTTCATCAAAAAATATTGAGATATTCAAAAAAAATTCTTTAAATATGATTGAAGAAATAAAAAAATAAATTTTAATTATCATAACATAATAAAAAATGATGTTAAGAGATACTAAAAAAATCTCCACGTTTTTATAATTACAAAATAAAATATTAATTTCAAAATTTCTCCATCTTTTTGGAATTGATAAAAAAATTTAAAAATACTGTATCAATAGTTTATGTTAAAACATGCTCCCCCTAATATAGAAAATCATTACTATAGAAGAAATAAACCCTTCTAAGGTTAGTATTGAACATAGAAAACTTCCCATAATGATTAATGGGAAAGAAACTAAATTTTTAACATTAACATCGAACATGGTTTTAAAATTATAAATATCCCCCTAAGTTCATGAAATTTAATCATAAAATCATCTAAGAATTTGTATTTAGAGAGATTGAAGATAAAATTAATTAATACTGCCTCTATAAATAATGTTTTCCTTTTCTTAAAACATATAGATCTTTAAAATTATGTGTGTAATTTTAAAATTATTCTCATATATAGATGCATAAACTCTATATGAAACAAATAGAATCCTCAAGTAGTTAAGAAAACGTGTTAGGATATTCAAAGAATAATAAATAATTTTATTTAATATATTAAATAATAACCAACTCTTAAAGAATATACCAGTGAACCATATGATAGTTGTAACATACATACCATCTAAGAATAAAAAAACTGTTTAGTGTAGAAATAGAATTTAACTCCCCCTAAACATATGTAAAATACTAAATAGTTATACTTCCATGATGTCGTACTCGATCTTAATTTTATCAAATTTAGATAAATCTAAAGTATTAGTAAAAATATCAGTAAAAAACTTTTATATTGAAACATATTTCATATTTATATTCATTTATTTAACAAGAAATCTAATAAATATAAACTTAACTTGAATATTCATAGTTCTATATTGTTTTAAGGGGTTTTTATAAAAATAAATCATAGATATATTGTTACAATATATAATTATCATTTTATTATTAAATCTAAAATCAAAAAGAGTTAGTTTAATAAAAAATACTATGAAAAACAAGATGCATCGACAACATAACAATTTTATTAGTTAATAGAGATAATAAAGTTTATTTTCTAGAAATAAACAAGAATAAACATTTACCAAAAAAGTGACACATACCATATATTCTTTTTTATCAATATTTCATCCTCCAAAATCAGGATCACAATAACTGATTAAATAAAAAGATGTTCTAGGAATGCAAAATAGACCATGATTTAAAGATCCTTTAACATAATTTATAATTATTTTAACAGAAATTAAATGAATTTATTTATTATTACTTTGAAATATAGCACACATGAAAACACAAAAATTTAAATTAGGCCCAAATGTAGTTAATAAAAATAATCATCCAATCATACCTATAAAATATTTAATGTCAACAAATTTTTTAGATTAATCTTTATCAAGTATACATTAATTAGTCATTGTATTATTACAACTTTAACTTGAATCAAATCAAAATATTTTGACTAACTTATTAACATAATTTGTTTTATTTATAAAAATACCAACTCTCCTTCAAAATATTTTAAAACCAAGAATGAATTTGAGTACTCCCATTAAACCCAATTAAAATTTACTGTTCATTAAATTTGTAAATTATTAAAAAAATTATCATATTAAGATCCAAATATAATGTCATCACTATATATTTTAATAATTAAAATATATTTGTAACTATTTTTAATAAATAAATTTGGATCATCCTTAACCTATTCAAAAACATTATTTTAAAGAAAAATAGATATCATTCTATACTAAGATCATGGAGTTTATTTCAAACCATAAATAACTTTTGAAATATTTTAAAAAATATTAGGTGTATATTAATTCTCAAAACCCAATAGATATTTTACAAAAACAAATTAAAAAATATATCAATTAAAAATATTATTTTAACATCCATTTGATGAATTTTGATTCTAAATTGAGAAGCATATGCTAAAATAATATTCAAAGATTATAATATTACAACTATGGAAATTATTTATCAAACTCATTTTCTTATTCTTGATTTTAACCCTGAGTAACTAATCTAGGATTGTTTCTAATTATTTTACAAGATTAATCTATCTTATTTCTAAAGATCCATTTTCTTCCAATAAAATTTGTCTCATTAGGGTGTTCAACAAAGGCCCATGATTTATTTATATCAAATTTATTTAACTCTTTATGCATTTAAATAATCAATTCTGAATTAGATAAAGCTTCATGTATATTTAAATTTAAAAAATATGAAATAAAATATTGATAAGAACAAAATTTTATTATGAATTTTTTAGTTTTAACACCAATAGTTAGAGAGCCAATTATTTTATCAATCAGATTGTATTTATATAATTTTAAAGATTATTCATGAGAGAGAATCCCGTTCTCAATTGATACATCCAAATATAAATTTTCAAGTTCTTTTAATTTAACATCTCTAAAATCTTCCTAAAAAATTTATAAATTAGATTTTCTTACTTTTAAATGGTTTTAATCAAATTTTACACCATAAAATTATTCAAAAACTACTATTGTTTTGTTGAAAACTATATATTCCTTACTATAATTTTAATATATTATAAAAATACCTTAATCTAATTTTGAATGAAAATTTTCAATTGATTATATTATTAAGAATGTAAGATTTTCAACTAAAAACTCTATAATAGGGAATTTTAGGATTCCTTCCATTCTAGATTTCATATAGAGTTTTCTTTAAGAATGATCTAAGATGTATTTTATTATAAATGTATAATATAAATTAATATATTATTCTAAGAAGTATTTTGGAAAAATATACTCATTTATCATTGTCCTATTCGTATCTTGCAAGGTCCAATTTTTACTTTTATCGCGTCATTCTAGTGTGGTGTATTATAAGGAATTTTTTGACTATATCTATTAACATCATAGAATATATTAAATTGTAAATTGAAAAACAACCATCTATATCACTTATAATTAATAAAATTAGATGTAATTTTTAATTTTGAACTAATTAACAATAAATGATAAATTTATATAAATTATTATATTTTTATGCAAGAAAATAAGTCCATGTGAATCTTCTATATTCATATAAAATGACAAATATATATTTTTTTCTTCCTAGAAATTCATTTTTCATGGTTATAAATATATCCAAATATACAATTTTAATATTCCAAGAAGTTTATACCTCATGAACTGATTTAAAAATCTAATTATGGGGCTTAATTTTAAATCAATAATCACATACATAGATGATGTTACGATTTAACTCAAGAAAATCCAACACCTTTTGATTTTTGATAATTTTGTGTGGAAAATTGAAATTCGCATGAACCAATATATGATTCTATAAAATATTTTCATTTTTCAAATCATATAATAATTTAATATTTTCCTTATTCATCTCAATGAAATTAGTTGAATAAATTTTCAATTTTCTATTTGCATAAAATATGAAAGATCTACCTTTAAAAATAAAACATTTATCATATATAATATTTAAATTCATAATATTATCATATAGATATGATATAATAATAAAATTATTTTTTAAACCTTTAATAAATAAAAAATATTAAATAATAAAATAATTTGAAATTCTAAATTCTCTAAAACCTTTTACTTTTACCATTGATTTATCACCAAATGTGACACTACCATCATCACACTTACTAAAAGATAGAAATTTAGAGATACCACTATTGATATATTGAGAGAACCCAACATCCATGTACCTTTTGTCCTTTTTTGAAACTTCAAAGAATTAAATCATATGAAAAAAATTCAAGATGATTTTAGTACCTATGAAAACATTATTCTAATTGGGTAAGAAAATTAATTCTTGCGAACTCAAACTAATTTTAAACATATATTCATAGGAAATATAAAATATAATAATTTAGTGATAAAATCCTCAGTGTGACCAAGAGAGTTTGAAAATATCAATGAACATTCATTCTCATAACAACCCTTTATTTAAAATATAAATAATATAACACTTGAATCATTTCAACATGAACCATTAAAAAATAAGGTATTATACATAATAGGTAAAATATTATAATATCGAAGGAAACTTTTCTTTTTGTTCATTTTATTCAAAGTATTCATTTTTTCAAGATTTTTATCTGAGGTAAAAAATATAAAATATGTTTTTAATATTTAAATTTCATCTCTAATGTTAGAATTTTTTTTCAAAATAGAATCAATCATTATTCTATGAGATTTATCATATTTTTAATGATAATCACCTTAAAAATCATCATATAATTTAAAATTAGAGTTTGATTGTGTATTTCTCATTTTTTCATTTTCTTTAAAAAATACAATTTTTACTCTTAATATTTTTAAATAATATATTAATATAGTAAAAATTATAATTGAGTTTGTCAATATCTTCATATAACTCATATTTAGTGGGATAAAATCCATATTCATAAGAGAAATATCAATATGGTTCACATACCCATTTTAATGAAGCCATTAAACACACATTTTTTTGATTATTCTTTCAATAAAATATACATCACTAGAATCTGTGTCTGATATATAACTCAAACCATATATCTTTTGTTTATTTTAATTTTTATCTTTTTCATTTTATCTTATCATTCTTAAGCCTCATACAATTAAGCTAGATATTTATTCTTTTTATTCACTCATAAAAAATAATTTCAAAAACATTATTAGAAATATAAGTACCTTTTTTATTCTCCTTGTAATTATTTTTAGGATGATCCTTCATATGTATTCAATATCAGTCTTTCTTATTTATATATACTCCATATACTATAGAAGTTTCACCATCTCTTTAACTAGACTGTAGCTCAGATTCATAATAGTAAGTAGCAACATTTGATTTAAAAGAAATTCATTTTTTTGTAATCACTATTTGATAAATATTTTTTTATTTATAACTCTCCTTTTAAAAAATATAATAATATCATATAAGGTAAATTACATGAAATTTTTTATTTCATAAATTACTACTTTCTTATCATGTCACTTATTAGGTAAAGATATTAACACTCTTTCAACTAAAATTTAATTATCTAAATTTTCTCCCAGGTCACTCATACCATTTCTAAACTTGTAAATATATGAAAAAATTGATTAAATATTTCTTCTTATCCCATTATAAATTCTCAATACTCATATCTTAACTTTCTTAACTTAGTTTATATCAGTTTATCCAAACCAAGATGTGTAACATGTGTTATTTTCTAAAATTTCGTATTGATATTCTAAAATTGTATATACATTTTGAAGTAATTTAATTAAATATTATATTTGTTTTACTTGATAATGAACCATGTATTTTTTGATTATTGAAGAAAATAGGTTTCGAGGACTCTAAATGAAAAGTTGTGAAAATTATCCAAAAGTGAACATTACACGTCATGAATCACTTACAAAATGTTTTCTAATCATTAACATGTAACAATTCATAAAGAAATTTACGTAGAAATCACAAGTCATGAAAGTATTACATGAAAATAATCTCAAATACACGTCGTGTAAGATTCAATTGACACTTCCCGCTTAATGGTCAAGTCGTGACAAGAAGCAAGTCGTGAATACCTGTTACACATCATGAGATGAGTTAAATCTCCAAATATCAATGATGTATACCAAGATTCTTTACATATCCAAAATACACAGAGAAAATCATGGATCGAGATTACAAGATATGAAAAGTTTACACATTGTGTAATATCCTTACTATTTACATTCTAGCATGTGTATAATAGTGTAGAACTTTTCTTCCTCTCAATTTTATCTCATTCTCTCTAATTTTTTCCCCTTATCTTCTCTCCTAACACAAATCTAGAAAGTTTTTTTACCATTTTTATTAAATCCAAGTGTTTTTATTGTTTTACACATGTTATTAATTCCATTCATCATCGTACACCATTTGATGTTCACTTCACATTGTCATTTCCATTCAACAATAGCTTTAATATGTGTTCTTACTGGTTTCTTATTCAATTAAGTGTTTGATTAATTTTTTTTATTAATATAATTGTGAAATTATTTATTCTTGAACCCTTTATTGAAAATTTTCATATTTAAACTATTTTTTTAATCTTCCAAGAATGTCTATAATTGTTTCTTCAGTCGTGATTATTACCATCATGAGCAGATAAACTTATTAAGGTAAGGTTTGAGAGTTCGGGTGTTCCAAATATAATGAATATATAAATTGTAACTTGGAAACCCTAGGTATTGTAATCATGTTAAATAAAAACTATTTATTTGATTATTATAGGCAACCCTATACTTAATATGTTTAAATGAATGAACCAGGCCTGACTGGATTCAAGCAGGCCATGAAAATTAGCATGTGAAACTTTTTTCCACAGAATCTAGACCCAATACACCTAGGTTGTTTGATATATCTTGACAAAGTAATAGTTTCACCTTAAATATATCTAGTTCATTTGACCAGGATCAACTGGTTCTCTATGCATCGCTTCATAGCCTATGCCCTAAGACTATTCTATGTTAGGGTCGATATTATCCTGTTTACCTGAACCATAAAATTTATATTGATCCCTACCTTCTTCATGAATAATTAATCAAAGTCAATATATTTTATCAAATCCAAAAATCAATCCATTTAATTTGGAATCCTATAAAAAGTTCTTTAAGTCATGGTTCCTTGTTTGGTAAAATGTTCCCCATGGGTTCGACCCCATACTATCACTATACTACATCATTGTAGAAATTGTAGTTTGGGATAAAAAGATATTCAAATCAGACTACAGTCCACTCAAATTAAACAACATGTGAGGGAAAATAAAATTTTGGAATCCTTTTTGGGGATTCGTTTAACTATAGTTAGGAACAGGAACCTTCGGTATGAACCGCAGATTACCTCACCCTCCCCCTTTCTCTTTTCATTCTCTATTCTTTCTTTCGGAAACCACTCCACCCTTCTTATTTCCAATGTAGTGAATGATTCAAGGACCCCTGACTCATTTTAGGATCCTTAACACCCAAGAACCACTTACCTTCATACCTGAAATTGAAAGGTACCTTTCTATACACAACTGTTCAAGTATAGAAGACCGCAACAATCCTTCTGGTCCCAACCCTCACAAATTGAAATATATGCAACCATAATTGCAAAGAGATAAACCCAACATGAAATCGGAGCACTCCATTATGGTTTATGACTTTTCGTAAATAAATGGTTCCAAACCTAGTACTATAAAACCTCCTTTCTCAGTGCACACATTTGAAATCAAACCTGGACTCATCAGTATGATCCAAATCACGGGTCAGTTCAATAGAATTCGGAGCAAGGATCATCATAAACACATCTTCAACCTATTTGAAGTATGTGATACCTTTCATAGTCATGTATTATCCTATGATGAAATTTGATATCATGTATTCCCATTATCTTTGTGTGATATATCTAGGGATTGGCTAAAAAGTAAAACTCTCGAGTCGATCACAACTTGGGAAGAATTAGCCAAGATATTCTTGGATAAATATTTTACACCTAAATAGACTTGAAATCTTATAAATGATATCCAAAATATTTCTCAAATAGATGGAGAATCAGCCTGGGAGGCCTGGGATCTCTTTAAATAACTTACTAGGAAATTTCCACATCATGGACTTGGTGTGTGGCTCCCGCTTCAAACATTCTACCAAGGTCTCCAACAAGTTACTCATACAAAATTAGATGCCACTATTGATGGTAGACTAATTCTAAAAACACATGAAGTAGGTCAAGCACAGCTAGAAGAGGTCTCTCACAATGCCAGTCTATAGAAGAGAAACTGTGTAATGCCTCAGTGTATAATCTTTCAAGTTTAAGAAAACACTTATCTAGATTCACAAGTTAAGGCTTTGACTAAGAAGATGGAATCCTTTCAGCAACCCACTACACCACCTATTTCTACTATAAAGGAGATTTAATTCTATGAAATTTATTGAATCCCACACTAATATCAAGACTTTAGGGAAGGATTATATGAGAAACAAGTAAATGATTGTAATTAAATTAATTACAATCAGAAAAACTAGAAATACCATAAACCACGCCACTATCATCAACAGAGGTCGGGTCAAGAGCTGCAGCAAAACAATCAAGGGTGCTACCAGCAGAGAAGTGGTCAAGAACCACTCAGGAACCATGGACCACCAGACTATCTAACTATGAATTATGTTCCTATTCCACCCCCATAATTACCCAAACAACCTTTTCCTCCTAGAGGTTAGCAACAATTTCAACCATCCCCATAAAGACCACCACAATTGGCCACACCTCTTTAATGAAATTTGGGGAATTTTCTAATATCATTCATTCAAAAGGAAGATTATATGATGAACACCCATGAAAAAGAAATGAGAAATAAAATGGATTCCCTACAAAATCTCTAACAACAAATGGGTCAAATATCAATGACCTTATATGATATATTTCTAGGTACACTGCTTGGTAATACTGAGACATATCCAAAGGAAGAGGTGAAGGAAGTGGTACTGAGGAGTAGAAAGTGTTTTTTAGAAACCCTCTAGAGGAGAATAAAAAATATAAGAGGAACCTATGAAATATTCAATTGTCATGGAATAATATGATAATAAAATAGAAAATGAAACTGATCAATAAAACCCTCTATAATTATGAATTCCTACAAATTCTCTGACACAGAATAAACAAAAATAGGATATCTACATTGCACCCCCAGCCTAAAAATCACCCCTACCCTTTTTGAAAAGAATGAGACAAGGAAGGACTGAAGGGAAGTATAATAAATTTTTGGTTATGTTCAAGAAAATGCATATCAACATCCCTTTTGATGAATTAATTTACCAAATGTTTTCATATGAATTATTTCTCAAGGAATTGCATTAGAACACGAGAAAAATGGAAGTACTATGATTTATTTCCCTGAATGAATAATTCTATACTATTTTTCAATAGAAAATTCCACCAAAGATGATAGATCCTAGGAGTTTCTCAATTCCATGAACCATAGGAGAATACAACTTCATAAAGCTCTATGTGACATAAGATCTCGCATTAACCACATTCCAATGAGTTTATTTCACAATCTAGGACTCAAGGAACTCAAGAAAACTAGAGTGTAAATATAATTAGAAGATCTATTAGTTAAGTAACCTTGAGGGATACTCAAGGATGTTATAGTAAAAATATGTAATTTCATTTTCCTAGAAGGCTTATTCATTTTGGACATGGAAGAAGAAGAAGATATATCATTTATCCAATTCCAACCATTCCTAACCATTGGGAAACCCTTGATTTATGTGAATCAAGGAATAATGATATTCAAAGAAGGTGATGAACAAGTAGTGTTCGACATAGTGAAAGTTTCAAACAAATGGATGATTATTTTGACTTTCAAGCTATATTTCTCATTAAAGAAATGAATAACTACATGGACATAAAGGATGACAGTGATGAAATGTATCCCATTGAAATGGTGGAGTATGACCTGGATGATTGAAAATACATAAAACCTATTTCAAGGGACATGGTATCTCCTTTCATACCATTATTTATTCAGCCACCAAAACTGGAGCTGAAACCTATCCCAAGCACACCCAAGTATTCATTTCTAGAGAAAACATCTACACTTCTTTTCATCATTAATTCAGCATTAACACAACAAGAAGAGGTTAAGTTAATCAAAGTCCTAAAATGGAATAAAAATTCAATTTCCTGGGTGTCGATGACATCAAAGGTATCATCCCCACCTTATTAACTCATAAATTTTTAATAGAAGAGAGTGTGAAAAAGAAAATCCATCCCTAGAGGAGACTCACCACACCGATGGAGGAGGTAGTTAAGAAAGAAGCAATAAAACATATGTATGATTTAATAAATTTTCAATCTATTCTAGTGAGTGGGTGAGTCAACTATAAGTAGTTACAAGAAAAGGTGGCATCAAAATTTTCAATAATGATGAAAATTAATTGATTTTGACCAGCACCATAACATGGTGACGAGTATGCGTGGACTATAAGAACTAAAATATAGAAAATCAGAAAATCCATTTCCCCTTTTATTTCATGGATAAAATGCTAGAATGAGTTGCAGGGAAAAAATTCCTCAATATCCTGGATGGATATTCAGGATACAATCAGATTGCATTTGACCCAGATGATTATTCCAAAACAACAATCACATCTCCATTTGGTATATTTTCCTACTGATTCTTGTCATTTAGTATTTTTAATTCACTAATGACCTTTCAAAGGTGTATGAAACATCTGTTCCATGACATGGAGGAGGAATTCTAGGAAGCTTTTTTTAGTATATGGATGATTCATCAATGAGTGCTTAAGAATTACGGAACTAACACTATAATGATATGAAGAGAAGTTATTATTTTTAAACTAGGAAAAATTAAACTATTTCAGTGCTAAAAATCATTGATAATTTGAGCACAGTTAAAATCTTAAAACCTTTATAAGTGATAAAAACAACTGTTAAAGTCCCCCTTTAATAGAGCTAAAAAAACTATTAAAGGGGGTAAAAAAATTCAAACATCCATAAGAATCCGACCTCTTTATCAGTGCTTCCACAACCCCTTCAACAGTGCTCCACCCTCCCTTTATCAAGGCTTTTCACCCCCCCTATCAGTACATTTCAAATTTCAAGCCTCATGTGTGCCTGCTTATATTTGAACCATGCACCTCTCATTTGTAGATTGAACACATTTACCACTACACCATGTTGTTTTGTTGTCTATTTAATGATATACTTGTTTATTTATATATATATTTACATATATTTATATAATTATTTTTTAATAAATTTATACAACATGTGTGTGTGTGTGATATATATATACTTACAGTTGTTTAAATATATTATAAATAAAAAGGAAAAAATAAAAAATAAAAAATAATTGATAATAGATAAATAAATTAATAATTAATTAATTAATTAATATTTTATAATGAATAAATAAATTAATAAATAAATAATAAATAAATAATAAGTAAATAAATAAATAAACTAACCCTAAAATGTTAAGAAACTCTAAAAACCCTAAAAACACTAAAAAGACCATAAAATCTAATCTAGGAGTCCCTTTTTTGCTCCATGACCATTCAAATTGAAGATCATGAAAGGTTATTTAATATGATATGTGGTAAAGGCTAAAAGAAAAATTGGATCGGAAGTTATAACCGTTTCAATATTATGAAATTGGGGTCAGTGACTAAAAACTTTGTTTCAGAGGCCTTCTAGGAATTCTAAGGGGGAAAGGGGAAATGCTCAAATATCTTATCCAATACCTTTAAGGGGTAGATATCATCATAGGATTTGATTTGATATGTGGTAGAGCCCAAACGGACACCCGGATCAAAAGTTATAGTTGTTTGAAGTTCGAGTTACATTTGAAACTTATTTTATATCTTTTATTAATTTATTGATTTTTATCTTTAAGTTGATATTAAATGACTATTACTTAGTAATAATAAGAAAAGTGTTAACTAATATTATTTTTTAAAATTATTTTCTAAGCCCTTTTCATTAAATATCTTAAAGATTATGTGTAAATGCCTATTTAGCTTATCTAGAATAAATTTTAAAAAATATATATTATAGTTATATCAGTATAAATATATTTATATATTTATATATTATTTTTAAAGAATTTTTTTTATGTATACCTTTTTCAGCACTTGTAAAAAAGCACTGATAAATGACCTCATTTATCAGCGATTTTTAAAAGTACTGATAAAGGGTGGGCCTTTATCAATGTCTGTAAAAAAGTACTAATAAAGGTCCCCATTTAAGATTGTTTTCATCACTCTTAAAGACCCCCTTTAAGAGTGCTTTTTTTAGTGCTGCTAAAGGGGGTCATTAACAGCATTTTTAGCTAGCTTGTTCAATCCCTAGCATTGTATAAACCCAGTTTTGTTGTAGTGTTTCTAGGCCATACAATATTCTAACATCACTTCATAAAATATTTTTCAAAATTTCCCCACCCTCTAACACATATATTAATAAAGGATACACTTTTTGAATTCACCGAATACTCTTATAGAGAATTTAAAATTTTAAATAAAATCCTAGTTTTCTCCCCTGCTATCATTCCACCAGATTGGGACCAAGACTTTGAGTTGACGTGCGATGAAAGAGACTTCATTGTGGGTGTTTTCGTAGGATAACAGTTCATCCACACTTTTTGTCCCATATACTATGCCAGTCACACCTTGAATGATTGGTCAGTTGAACTACACAACCAACTAAAAAGAACAACTGTTTTTTATGTTTTCTTTTGAAAAGTTTCTCTCCTACTTAGTCTTGTAAAAGATGGTTTTTTACAAAGATTATGCTGATCTAACTGATTTAATGAATAAAATAATTCCAACCCAGGACTAATATAGTGGATCTTACTGCTTCAAGAATTTTACTTCATTTTTAAAGACACAAAATGAAGGTATAATGGTTTCAGTGATCATCTATCCAAACTCCCACTACCCTTTATTATGAAAAATGATAATCTGAACATTAAGAATTACTTCCTTAATGGAACTCTCTCCATCCTACACACAAAGGCATGATCATTTTTTTCTAAAATTTCAAATCATTTATCCATTGGTTTTCTTTACATAGACATATCCTACCATAAAAGTAGGAGATTGTTAGCTGAGACTTCACACTACATCTGGGATGAGCCACTACATTTTAAGAATTGTGTTGATGGATTAATGTAATACTGCATCCCAGTAGATGAGACCCAAAGTGTGTTATAAATTTTTAATATATCACCAACTATAGGGAATCATCGACCAAAATTCAGTGTATCAAAAATCTTGTAAAGTTAACTTTTTTCCCACACTTCACCAAGACGTGAAAAAAAATTGTGAGAGCTATGATCAATGAAAATGAACTGAAACTATTTGGAAAGTCAATGAAATGCCACAAAACACAATCATGGAAGTTTAAATATTTGATGTATGGGGAATATATTTCATGGTTCAATTCCCTAATTCACATGGAAAGTTTTATATCCTTTTGGTGTTGACTATATCTCAAAATGGGTAGAATATGAAGATACCACTCATGACACCGTAAAGGTGGTCATGGATTTATTAAACAAAATTCAAGATTTATATTTCCTAGATAACTCATTAGTGATAGTTGAACACATTTTACTAATAATTATATTAAAGTAATTTTGGGGAAGTGCAGAATCTGTTATAATATAGGAACTCCCTACCACCAACAAACAAGCGGTCAAGTTGAATTGTCAAACAGGCAAATAAAATAGATCCTTGAAAAGAATATAAAGAAATAAAAATAACTAGATACTAAAATTATATGATTCACTCTAGTCATAGATAACTACATATAAAACATCCATCAGAACCACACCTTCTAATTAGTGTATGAGAAGGATTTCCATTTTCCAATAGAACTAGAGCATCGCTCGTACAGGGAAATCAGGAAGCTGAATCTAGATTCTAAAAAAGTTGGGGAAGCTATGAAGATACAATTGGATGAACTGGAGGATTAAAAATTGTTTCATATGAAAATGATAATATTTATAAAAGGAAAAGCAATAAATGTAATGATCAACAAATCATGTGATGCGTTTTTGTACCCAAGAATAAGGTCTTATTATTCTACTCCTGAATAAAATTGTCTTATAGGAAGCTAAAATCAAGATGGTACTAACCCTTCATGGTCATAAAAATATTTCCCTATGGGGCCATCAAAATTAAAAATGGATGAGAACCCCCATTAAAATTCAATGGTCAGATATTGAAGATTTACCTGGAAATATTCTGTGAGGGTTGTGTTTTAACTTTGAAATTTATTTGAGCACCATTGAGTCAAGCTCTCAACATTAAACGAAGAGATGATTAGGAGGAAACCCATTATATTTCACCATAGGCTAAGATAATATATAATAAGGTTTAGGGTATTTGGGGAATGCTAAAATAAAAGGAATTAACTTTTTCAAAAATGTGGAAAAAGCCACAATTACCCATCGTTTAATACAATACATGATATGTATGGTTCATGACCCAAAACATTTTAATTATTTAATTACACACCATGTACTATAATACATGTCATGAAATGATGTGACTTATTTATGTTGTGAACCCTAGGTTCAAGATTCTCTCCCCTAATCTATTTTTATAGACCCCCCCATCACTCGAGCCTCCTATCAATGCACGACTTACCTCCCTTATTGATCCACCTCCCTTTCTAGTCTTCCTTCTCACCACTACCTCTATTCCTCTACATATTCTCCAAACTGACACACTGAAAATGGCCTACACCAAGACATTATTTATTCCTCCTATTGATCTAATGCTTGAGCATGACAATCCATCCATGTTTAAGTTCCTTAGGGGTGTCGCGCCACTATCCCCCCTATATCATCATCTTACACCTCTAGTTTTTTCTCTATATCACTATAGGCTATCAATGACTCTCACTCGACATTCAGTGGTTTACAAGATGCTACTCACCCCAACTTGCACACCATTCTTCATTTTTTCAACCCAAAGCACCATTTTTCACTGATCATATTGCAGGAAAACCCCATGTAGACCAAAAAACATTAGATTTTTCCATACTCACATGCTTCCACAACATCCAGGAGGTTTTCCACCTCCTTGACTACATGAACATCACTACCATTATTTATTTTTGTTAGGATAACTAAAGGGATATATTTCTTGAGTTCTTGGAAACTTTTTAGGTGGCCACCAATATCCTCTGCTTCCAGCTAGGTGGATGACCACATGAGAAATACTTCATAGAGTTTGGCATTGAGATCAATATTCATTCTTATGACTTTACCACTTTTGAGGTATTCCTAAATTTACAGCTTGATCCATGAAATTAGGATTCCAAAAGAATTTAGAGGATTATTTCTTGGGACATTAAAAGTGAAAATGAACCTAGGATTACTAAATATACAAACCTCAGAGGTAAAATGCTACAGATTCTCCATCGAGCATTGACTCATGTTTGGTTTTCTTGATCAGAGTCGCATGGCAGTGTCAACCAGTTGGACATCCTCATCCTTTATACTACCATGTTTGACCCAAAAATCAACATGTAATAATATTTTTTCTTCTAATTCAAGGAACATGCTTAGGAGATACAAGTAACTCTTATGGGTGGGTCCTTCATCACCCATTTATCTCAGTATCGTAGGGTATTCGATGATACCATTACCCCCACCTCTCTCATTCCAATGGATTCAATCAACTTCCCCTCACTTAATAAGATGTAGCTACTAAAAAAGGATAGGGATACTTATCAATGAGATATGGGATTCTTTGAGGTTGATAAAGAGGCACTCGAATATCATTCTACTAACCAAACACATGATCCTTCTACATATGGTCCCACACTTACTACTATTTCCATTCATTCCCCTCCCACCACTAACATACCCAATACAACCAACCGTACCATCCATTTTCTATCTCACAAATATATTATGGTGAATCTTCAGCTGATATTTTTCCACTAAGAATCTCATTCATAGCCCCACCATCATTTACCACCCATTTATCCCCATCATCCCCAACGACTGGTCATCCTCCACCCCGAGCAGGCCCTTCATCCTTCACTATTCTTGTACCCTCCAACACCACTTCTAACCTACCAATTGAGCTAACCAATCTTGCCTCCCTGTAAAAGTTCCAGGAAGTGCTGTCCTAGAGAGGTAATAGAACTTATCCTCCATAATCTTCATAGGTACCTCCCATTGATCTAGATTCCTGATCCACGAACACACTCAGTATTGGTAACTCACAACCAACAACCACTGAGATAGCTACCACCAGCATGGAACCCACTCTAATAGTTGATCCACTAGCCCCTCCCTCTATTACTATTATTGACCATGCATTCAAACTGTCGGCACCATCATTTGATGAGAGGAATTTAAATGAGAAACAAGATGATATTTATTACACTTAGTATATTCCAGTCCCCTCCCCTATTTTTTTACTCTACCTTGGTGATCATATTTTTTTATTATATATATTACATATCACTGATGTATCTCTATACTAATTACATATAAGATATACTATTGTTTCCTTAATGTTTCTTACTTTTCATTTCATTACTATATTATATTATCCATTTCTATATTTTCTTCCTCTTTTATGGTCATCGATGCACCTGTTTCATCACCATATTCCCTTGTACTATGGATAACTCATCATTTGGATGATGTTGAGAACTATCTTGTGGAGATATCCCTTGAGATTTGTGCTCAATATCCATCACCACTATGATGAGTATATATGTTATACTTTTTCACTAGATTCATGCTTAGTATGATCCTGAGGTGGTTAATCCTACCAATATTCCATGTGAGATTGATGAAACTACCACAATTTCTTGTAGGTGAGAGAGAAATTTTGAGCAGATGGAATACACTTGATTGATTCTTTTGTCTATCTATATAGATGATGGAGTATTTGCTAGTGCTTTATTGAAGGCAACCCATATTTCATTTTTTATTCATTTTTAGTCTTGAATTTTGGATTTTATATTTTTATTTCCATAATATTTTTTATCCCAGGTCACATTGAACATCATTTTATCCATATATTTTCATGCATCTAATATTTCATTCATTTCAATTAGTTTTGTGCACTAACCCGTATTACTAATTATAAAATATTTAAAAACCTTTCGACTAATTTTTATTTAGTTCAAGATTTTTCTTTCTAACCCACTATGAAGGTCACCTAAATTGACATCCAAATTCATAAATTTTTCTCATGGAATGACACACATTATAGGGAGATATCAAATTCTTAACACACCTTTTAAAAATTTCCTTTTCATTTTTTCTATACTATATTTTTAATATCTATCCCATGGTACTATCTAGTACAATTCATACATTATCTAATTTTAAGTGTGGGGGATTCTTTCTTGAGCTTCCCTGTCAATACACTTGGATTTTTACTTATTTTCATTTATATTGGAGTCTTATTTCATTGGAAGCATGATTTGAACCTAAAAAATCATTGAACCCATTTAAATAAAATATAATGTTATGTTGTAATTTTTTGAAATCCATTTTTTCAACCTGCTTATATTTCTAGAATTTTTTTTGAGTTTAATAATTAAATTTTCATTTTCATTTTTTGAAATTTATTTTGATTGATTTATTACTTGCTTTTATACCCTGAGTGATTGCTATTTTTTCTTGTATACTCCCATTCTTGAGTGGACTCTAAGCCTATTATTTTCTTTTCTTTTCAAATAATATTTCATGAGTGACACTTGGGACATGTAAACATTTCATAAGTTGCATTGAGATCTTATTGATCCCATCACTAAAAAAATGAAATTTTTAGATGATTTAGGCAATCATTGTTGAGTCACTTTTTTGGGACCCACCTTACATTTTTCCTTAAATGGGCATTTAGTTTCCATGAATGTCCTATTTAGGATAAAAATATTAATGATGATTATCCCTTCCTACCATGATCTTTGTTTTATAAATTATTATACTTTGAAAAGGTGTAGGGGATTTTCTAGTCGATGGAAACAAGATGTTTTGATTCAGAAGATTTATTTTGGTACTTACCAAACGGATTTGTTATAATCCATGTGTTATTTATGTAATTTTATGCTTATCATCTTTATTTGAAAAAATCAAAAAGAAAAAGAAAAAAAATTGGGCTATGTATTAGGAAGGTCAATAATCACCATTTCCTAACTGATGAATCCTTTAAAGGACCATATGTGGTTAAGGAATGGATGTGAGATATGGTCTAAACATGACCTTCAAAAATTAAATAAAAAGAAAATAAAAATAAATGAACATGATTTTTTTATACATATATGGTACACTCTTGGATCTAGTTGATATTCTTGGAGTAGGGACACCATTAGTTCTTGGAGAACCAATATCATTTAACTATTCCATCTTATCTTACATTAAAATGTAGATATTACCTTTATTTTGAGACTATTTCCACTTTTTATCCACCTTCCCTCAGCCTCAGAGTCATTCAATCCCTTTTGAAGAAGCCCTCATGATTAATTTTTTATTTGTCTTTATGAAGTGGAGATGATAGAAGAAATGTATGCTTTTTATTAGGAACCTGTATTCAGGTTATGATCATAACTCTAGTTACATTTTACCCATAGTGATGATAGAAAATATATTGTGAGGTAAATTGCACAATGAGTATAGAATTTAAGAAACAATTTTGAGATTGTAAGTAAAAGATTGAGAATCCAAATAAATAATTGAACTATGAGGCATGACTTATTTTCTATACCTGATTGATTCTGGAAGACTGAATTTTTCTTATTACACTTTGTTTTATTAGCATGTTTTAATGTATGTTTCTTATTTAAATTTTTTTTAATTACTGTTGAGGTGATTTCTTCTTGATTATAAGAAATTGTTCATGTTTGGGGTAATTTTATAAGATAAAATTTTGTGTACATTATGAAGTCATTTAATAAAGGATTATTCATTTTTTATATGATAATTCACTAGGTATGTGTTGATTATTAAAGAGAATGGGTTTCTAGGAATCCAAAGGAAAAGCTAAAAAATGGCTAAAAGTGAACATTACATGTTTTGAATCACTTACACGATGTATATGAATCATCACAACATGTCACAAGTCATGAATAAAGTCATGAATAAATCAAAATTCATGAAAATATTGCACGGCGTGAATATAAAATACACATCATGTAAGATTAAAAGGAAACTTCCCATTTAAAGTTCAGATTGTGAGAAGAAGTATGTCATGAATATTAGTTGCACATCGTGAGATGATTCAAATATTTAAATGTTGAAGATGTAGGCTGAGATTCATGCCAAATCCAAAATATGAAGAGAAAACCATGGATCAAGATTACATAATGTGAAATTTTTACACATTGTGTAATATCCTGATTGTTTTCTTTCCAATGCATGTATAATAGAATAGAACTTTTCTCCCTCTCAATTATCTCTCATTATCTATTTTTTTATCCATTATCTTCTCCCCAAATTCAACTCTCAACAATTTTTGTTACTATTTTAATTAAATACAAGTGCCATTGGTTATTGTACACATGTTCTTCATTCTGTCCATCATCGTTCACCATTGGACATCCATTTCACATTTTTGTTTCTGTTTGACAGAACGTTCATCATATGTTCTTGATTATTTATTGTTTTAAGGGTTTCATTGATTTATCTCCTAATATAATTGTGAACAACATGAATCTTTAACCCTCTCTTTCAAACTTTCATATTTCAATTGTTTTCTTAATCTTTCAAGTATATCTATAATTGTTTCTTTGATCTTGATTATTGTTGTCATGAGTGGCTAAATTGCTTAGGGTAAGGGTAGATAGTAGGGGTGTTATAATCTTAATGAATATTTAAACTATACCTTAGAATACCTAAGGCTAGTAATAAGGTTAAATAAAACCTTTTTATTCAATTATTTTAGGAAACCTTGACTATGGTAAGTTTAAATGAATGAACCCGAACTGATTGCAGTCAAGTAGGCTATGATCATTAGCCTATGACACTTTCTATTATAGTATCTAGACTTAATTCATATATGTTGTTAGATATATTTGAAATAAGGAATAGTTTCTTCTATTATAGATCTAGTTGGTTTGACCAAGTTCAACTAGTGCTCTATGCACCGCTTCATAGGCTAAGACCTAGAACTATTCCAATTTAGGACTGATATTATCCTTTTTTACCTAATACCTGAAATTGATCATGATCCCTACCTTCTCCCTAAATTTTAGAACAAACTCAATAGATTTAATCAAATCCAAAACTCAATCAATTTCATGAGGACTCATATAAAAATGGTTTGAAGTCATGTTTCCTTGTCTTCCAAAATGTTCCATGTTTGTTTGAACCTGTACTATCACTATAGTACGCCCTTATAGAATGTGAAGATTGGGATAAAATAAATTCTAATTTGACATCACCCACCATGAATTAAATGATACATGAGGGAATTTGATATATTTTTCTCCATGAAAAAATAGATCTATAAAAATTCATACTAATTTCACTATATAAAAGGTTATCAACTTTTAATTTAACACATACTTTACTGAATTATTACCAACGAATGTGTTAGTAAAAAATTCAAAAAATTTGAATGATTTTACCATGATAGTAAAACTTCCAATCTTTACATGATTAAGAATATATTCCATGTAAGATTAAAAATACCCATAATTAGTTTCATCAAATAATGGAGATCTTTGAGGTGTCTAAGAATAATTTTTACTCATTCATTCTATCTTAAAAAAATTCTTCTTAAAGGTTAGGTCAGAATATTATTGTCATAGATATATATAAATATGTCAAAGTTAGGTATCAGACTCATATATCAATTGTAAGGCCCCAATATTCGTATGGTCATATTCTCAAGGGGTGGTGAATTTACCTTTTTAAATAATTTTAAATTATAATCAAGGTTAGAATAATTATAATTGAGAAAATAAAAATAAGATGAAAACGATATTTTTAATAGTATTTTTAATCTGAAGGATATTATTTATAATCATCAATACTCTAAAATGTAGAGATAAACATAACCCACTATAATGGAATCCCTAATATTTTTTGAGGATTCATAACCCTTTACAATTACCTTTTTAATACATGTAGGTATAAACTAAAACTGAAATTTTATCACAAGGAGTCATAACCCTTTACCTTTTAATCCATGGAGGTATAAACTAAAACTATATAGGATGTAATAACCAAAAAATTCTAGCTTTTATGGTTTGTATAAACATGTAAAATTAAAAACACAGAAACAAATATAAATAATTAATAACCACAAAACAAATTTAATAGAGTGTCAAGGTATGAGTATTTTATTTAGAGATAAAATGATTTGTACAATGTTAATTAATCCAAGATTGTTTTGATGAATTATTACAAAGGTGTGTAGCATAGTATGACTTGAAAATATCATAAACCTCATATCAACAACACTAGTTCTATTGAAATATTTATATCATGTTCCCATATGCATAATAGATTCAAAAATAAAATCTATTGGATTTATTCTTTTCGAACGTAGTGTGTTCATGAAACATCAAAAAACTAAAACATAATTTTTTGATGTAGGTTTATCATAAAATGAAACATCTCAATTATCCATTTAATGTATATGAAAAAACATACCCATGCGAGTTCTATATGTAAAGTAAAATAGGTTGTACATTTAAAATCATTTAAAGAAATTAATAAATTAGTATATATTCATAATAAACAACATTAAATTTCTTTGGGATACTCCTTAAAGTATGTGAGGTTAAAAATTTGAATTCTAAAATTTTCAAATTCAAAACTGATTGTTTTTTATAAAATCATCCGGATTATTCATCCCATGTGATGATCATTTAAACATTCATGAAATACTTCCAAATAAAAGTCCATAATAGTAACATTAAGTAAATAAAAATATATAAAAGTATAAAAATAAAGAATAAAAAACTTTTAGTAAATCGAAATTTTTATAAAAAAATTATAATTAGTGAGTATTTAAAAAATAATTAAATCAATAATAATAAGTATAGAAAAAATTCTTAAATAAAAATATATATGATTATAAAAATAGATCCTTAAAAATTATTGATATATTTTTTACACGGTCACTTCCTCATAAAGTTGATCCCCCGTGGTTAATCAATTTCCTTATCATCAATTCATTTTGCTTACACTTGATCCCTCCCGATTGGTCTAGAAAATTATTATTTTGTTCATGTGGTCAATCCTTAATCATATAGTGGATCCATTACTCATGTATTCGATCCATAATTCATGTGGTTCATTGAAATGAATGTGTGTTCAATCCATGAATTTTTTAAAATTTCAGTCACAATCGATTAATTGGTATAGTGAGTTGAAACCCAATAGTTATTTTCCTTGAATAATCAGATGTATCTGGGAATAAAGTGTTGAATAAATTTTATTAAAGGTTTTATTATTGGGGAGTGTACTCAATTAATAAAGGAACTTCTAGTTTTTTTTAGAAATACGTCCTAGCTAAATACCTTTGAATAAATTGATCAGGCCCTTTTCTGGGTTTCCTGATGGAAAATATGGATCCTTATACCAATAATTTCCATATGATAAGATATTATGAATCCCAAAGTTAGAGATATTGAGTTTTGATAAAATATTCGGAGATGAATAAAATTTAACTTATTACATATCACTTTGTAATCAGGATAAAATACTAAAAATAAGATTTTACTTATTATAGAAAATGGAAAGAAAACCCATGAGAGCACTGTAAAAATTTCTCAACATAGTCCATGTCCTCACCAATACAATTTTCTAAGGTATATTCAATTATAAACTACACTGTGATAATAAAATTTATACTATGTGATGGAGTTCCCTATTCTTAATCAACTTCTTAACTAAGTGAGAAAAGGTGAAAAAGTTTCATACTTGAGATACATGCATTAGGCATCTAGTTTATATTAAATAATGCTATCAACTATGTCTAGAGAGGTGCATATGGAACATAACACATGGATACAAAAACCATGATAACTCATATCCTATAACATGAGAAGGATAAAGAGAGGATTAAGATAAATGTGATCTCCACTACACTTTACCAGTGTAAATTGGTAAATAGAAACATGGTAAGTGATATTGCCTTCAAAATGTTGAATTACATTGATCATTTAAAGATATTGTGATTTCATATGGATGATAAGTTATTCATTAATCTCATATTATCATATGTATCTATTAGATATCCCATATTTATCTAAAGCTGTGGGGTGGATAATATGGAGAAGCTACTCAGGAATATTTTAACTTTGATTCACATAGTAGATAAGGAATGGTAGGAATATGGTTCTTCACCCATTTTGCTGAAAAATATTAAATAATAGGTTGAAAATCCCATTATATTTTCAAATTAAATATTTCTTTTATAGTTACCATAAAATAGACAACATATTTAGAGGTGTTATAATGAATAGGAAGGTATATGGTTCTCATGTTGAATGAAATTTCATTGGAAATGGAACTATAAAAAATGAAGATGAAGATAACAATAACATCTAATACTGGAATATTTATCATTTCATGTAATATATTTTTATTTTAATTCTTGGTTATTAAATAAAATATTAAATTCATATACTTTTATTTAAATATAGGGACCAAGAGAGTGTAGAAACATTAAAATAAGTAAGGTGAACACTCTAAGTAACTACGAAAGGGTGATTCCTAGGTCATCCAACAGCAAGGGACACATTTAGATTTCCCAATGGAGTGATTCTAGTTAAACTATAATTTTTCATTAATTTTTAACAAAAACATTTATCTTGGAGTCTAGTATGACACTAAAATACACTATTTTATGTTTATCATGAATTTGGTTTTTGCATTTCATATTTACTAATAATTTAGTAAAGAATGAATCACATATATCTAATATCAATTATAAGAGATAAATATATAATATAATATTCAAACCCATTTGTGGAAAGATAATTCTTAGTTAAATAAATCTAAAAGTAATTTCCAAAGATACACCGAGTTGGAGTTACAACTCTCTAGTATTAGAAATTTTTTCTAATAACGTTTTAGAAAAAAGAACATTTAGAAATAAAGGTACTCTATAAAATATTCTAAAGTTATGTTTAACAAAACTATGTAAAATATTATAGGTAAAAGTTGTATGTAAATTCATAAACATTATGGGATTCCTTTAATAAATTTGAATAATTCTTAGTGTAGAAATGAATACATGAGGTAAAATATAAAAGATCCAATGGGTGAAATTTTTATATAATATCTTAACCAAGTATTCATCAATCATTAAATATTTATTGTATCTTGTCCTCAAATCATATTTTCTTATACGCATAAAAGACCTTATGGTAGCACAAAGAAATATTGACTAGGAGTCTTCTGTGTACTATATGTCTTCTATAATTCATTTTTATGAATGTTTTTCAAATAGTAGTGTAATACCAGACTATATGTCAACTATATTGATAATTATTTCATATAAATAATTAAATAAAATAAATCATATATATCATAGATTCAAGTGTTTAATGAGAACTATTCATTAAAATCTGGTTCTAGATACACACATATATCAATGAAAACACTAAGTGCGTCTTATTTTTTAATAGGTTAAGGTTAAAAACGCTTTTATTAAATAAAAAAATAAGAGAAACTATTTTTAAAATTTGGAAATAGGAAACCCATTAAAATCATATAGTTAAAAATTCCTTAAATAATCCAGACATGAAAGTCTAAAAATGGACTTGAGTTTAATGGGAAGAAAATCCTAATAAAAAATCAATATAAAAAGTCTTTCCCCCCTCCCCGTAATAGAAAATTTAGTAGTGAGATCAGTCATAGATGATGTGTCTCCCCCTACCAATAAGTTCCATCATGTTGGTCCAACACAAAATGGTAGAGAACCCCTCCAAAACACCCTAAAATGTTATGGGAGGCACAAATGTTAGGTTCCACCACACCTATATCTCTTTCAATTTTCCCACCTGACAATATGTGTGAGGAAATCACTATACTGACAACTTGATATAATGAAAATCAAGAAAAAAACTATGCAAGATCAAATAAGGTTGAATATCCATCCAACAAGTTTACGATAGATGTATTAATGGTGCATGTTAACACACCCATCCCTCATTATAGGTTTCCCACACGACGATATCAGTAAGAATTTTCACCCCCATCCAAATGGAATGAGAGAACTTAAAATTACCAACAATAAGTCTGAAACCCAATCAAACTAACAGTCCCACAAACCAAAAAGATCTCAGAAAACCAGTTATATTCCACTAGATCAAATCAAAGGTCATTGTCTTCCATCGATTAGAACCACCAAAGTTTCAAATTGACCACCCTACTTCCATCCAGATCCCCGAAATTACTATCCTTCACACATCTATTTATGTGAGACACCTCCATCTCCATCAAGGTCACCACAACATGCCTCACATAACCATCGGCCACCTATCAATGTGTGACCACCAACCACCATTGTTTGAAGAAAACCAATCCACCACATGATCATTGAACACCGCCACCCAGGAGAGAATTCAGATATAATACACCCATACTTGGATCACAACTGATTAAAATATAAAAAAGTCATAGAACCTTTAATGAACATAGATCAATGTTGGGGAATCCTAAATCAGAAACCATATCTTGTAAAGATAGAAGTCGTAGCTAGCAATAGGAGACTAACAACAATGATGAGGGATACCAAGAATAGACAATGATGTGAGAAGCCTTGAATGAGGAAATTTGGATGCAACATCATCTAGATATTAAATTATCTATATAAATTAAACTACCACAAATACTCTACTAAAAATGACTAATATAGGTGAATCATTACCATGAGAAAGCTTATAGAAACTGAGGATCCTCAGATGCCTCCCCTAGAGACTGTGGATTCATTAGAGGGAAATTCACTAAGTGAATCTTAGTTAATTATCCAATATCTATTCAAAAAATTAACATCTATAATATAAAAAAATTTATCATCCCACACCAACAATATTTCTAAAAATAGAGAAATACATGTACTTTGAGGAAGTGGGATCATACTTTAATTCTATGAGGTTAGGGAGCTGAATTCACATGAGTTGGCATATAAACACAAGACTCCACCAGATTTAGTGGGAGATATTATTTCAGAGACACATACTATGTATTAAACTTAAAAATAAAGAGTTGAGTTGTTATTACCTAAGACTAGTGATATATTATTCGATAATAATAATGAATCATATAAAGAATTTATAAATAAAAACAAGATAAAATTGGAAATTTCATATGAATTATTAAATCGATTTCATGAACCAAATTCAAGTTCTATATTTTGTATGTTTCTTTAATTTATGTAAATCCATTAGTGGGTATTCAAGAGAAACCATACATTCATAGTAAAATATTGAAATAATAAGGCTTTATTGATTAATAAAGGTTTTAAGTGATTCTTAGACATAGACTATGACAAACTAAATTCCAATTAGCATGGAAAAATCCATTTAGAATTATACTTTTCATAACCAACTTCAATTGTTATAGAATATTCATTTGGAATGAATGTGTGTTAGGTGTATAAAAGAGGTTAGTGGGAGTGATATTATTTTATCATATAGATATGTTGAAAACATATGGAAAACAAATGATTAATTATATAGTAAATTAAGAAAAAGTATAAGTTCTCTACGAATGACTTAAAATAACAACCAAGATTTTGGGTAATGAGATATAAAGACTTATATATATTAGGATGTTTAAAAATATTAATAATTATTAGTTTAACAAGGTTTTAAAAAAAATATAATATTTAACAATTCAATACTGAATTATTGCCTATATAACATGGCATTAAATTTCTCACAGCTGATGTGTGAAAACACAGGAGGAGGTTCTTATGATGAATGGACTACATATTCCTAATAGTAATTTTAAAATCTAGGTTATATTTCATGATATATACTAATGTTTTATATTTATCATGCATAAATAATAGAGGTAGAATATAAAAAATAACTAGAAGAACTACACAAAATTTTAGATATAACTATTGGATAGTATATGGGATAGTAGAAATGGATGTGTTTCAAGTATATAGTGAAATGGGAATACTAGTGACACATGAGTTACAAAACTAGTCTTCCTATAGATCAGTTTGATTTAGTATCACACCGAGGCTTAGGTAATATGCAAGAAAAACTTATTAAAATCATTAGTGTCAATATCAACATAAACTAAGTATGTTTTGGATTCTAATGTAGCATAACAAGCATTTTAGAAAAAATTTCATTTCCGGATATATTTTTATCCAAAATTTAATATTTTGGAAATGGGATAATGGGTAAATAGTCAATGATATCACCACTTTAGGCATTTTCCCAAATGGTTGATTTTTTTTAGTAGAACACCAACATGGATGTGGTAAGATGGGTAACTATAACTATACCTCAGTAGAAGTATGCTTATCATGTGAGGATAGTAATTCAGTTAACATTTGGCTAAAGAACCAACAAACCTTTCACTTTCAATTACCTGTATATATTCAAAGTCTTAAATTTCATTTAATATCTTATCACATGATAAGTTTTCTTCTATGTAAAATTAATGCGATAATATTATAAGAGTATTTATTTCATTGAAAGATTATAGTAGTTCCCCATATTATGGGAACTTTAAAATGTTGTGATCTAATTATTAAACATATATATTATATTCCAGATGAATTATTTTGATGATAAATGGATGATGTTTGAATATTATGTGTTGTATTCCCATAAGTGTATAGATATTTGACTCGTGAAGTTTTTCACTTGGTAATGTCCAAGAAAAAGTGGTTTTGAGGATTGACCAACCATTATGAATTATATATTTTATGTCTTATTAAATATTTCTATCTGCATATGTGTTTATTAGTACTTATACTTTATGTTTTTGTTAATTTATATCATGAATCACATACTTTGGTATATTAATTAAAATGATTACAATATATTCTCATGGAAAGGTAGGATACCCCAGGTGCATCAGAAGTGATATGATCATAATGTATAAGTCTAAAGAGGATTTTTTTTAAGAAGATGGTACCTCATCTAGAGACTAAGGCATAATTTATTCCATATAAAAAAAGGAGTTACATGAGTCTGAAGGATGGAATCTTATTAGAATATTTATAATATAGAGGGATTAAATCACCGGGAAGGTCATCCAACCAAGTTATCCCATGTGTATTAATGGGAGAATATATATATTGATCCTTGATTGTAATAAGACTATTTAACTAAATCCATGGTCATGGTGTATCATCATCAAGTTCATTTCAGACAGTCAAATAAATATTATCAATAATATAAGTTGATGAAATAGTAATGAAGCTGTATTAATGAGATATTGAGCCAGAGTGATTATATTTTACATTGATCATTCATATGTGGTTTTGTCATTGCATCATTGAATTATATCCTAATTGATGTATTGACGTGTTGTTAAATGTTAATCTTGGAATTTAGCATAACTCACCTAATGTCACTGAAAAAGATTTATAAAGGGTTACACACTAAGTGTATCTGGAATCACAGTTAATTTGTATTTGAATTTAATATTTAGAATAAATAATATTCTCTAAACCAAGGAAAATTAATTATTCAAGTTTCTTTGATCATATAAATTCAATCTCTAGTTTTTCTAGTTTTGAATATATGCGAGTCAAATATTAAATATATAATATTTTCTAGTTATTTAATATAATATTTTTCATCATTTTTTTTATTATTTTTAAGGTAGTAAATAATTATTTATTTTATAAATAAATAATTGTTTAGTTACATAAATATCTATTAAATATTTATTCTCTAAATAGTAAATATAATATTTATTTATTTTTTGAATGAATAATATATTGATATATATTTATGGAAATAAATATTTATTATTCAAAAATGAGCCTATACTTGAGTGTTAAAGGCTCCAGTTTAGCATCCAAAAGACCCAGGATCAAATCTGGGATGGGGTAGAATTTTCGAGTACTGTAGTAGCACTCTGGAATCCACTATAGATGGAACTATAACAATTACTGTAGTAGGAGAACTATTTAACCAATTTTTACCTTCGATACACCAAAGGCCTTTGGGCCACTGGTCCTCCAGGCCACCATAGATAAATGGATGATTCAAAAATAACAAGTTGATCGGTGCAGTGCAACAAGTATGTAATGAAGCTTCTCCTCAGGAAGCATCACTAGGTGGGAAACTTGAAAGAGTGATAGGTATGTTGTCACATATCATATGGCCTTATAACCACTTGGGATAGAGGGGTTATCTTCCATGTAATTGAAAAGGGATTCATAATGTATTGTTTCTTAGTATAGGGGGTGATACATCATGTAAATGGTGACAAACAGATGGGAGAAGTGATGAATCTTGGAGGAAGCATGTCATGGAGACATGTAGGTGTTGTTGGGTGGGAAACTAAAAAGAGTAATGGGTGAACTAGCATCTATCATTTAGATATCTACCTAGACATGGGTTAAAAGAGGGGTGATCTGCTAGGTCCTCACAGTGGGGTAGTGAAATGGAATGGATGGTGGTATGGGGGCATCACAACAAGAATACTGGGACCATGATGGGATGATTTCAACATAATCTTAGGTCTTCAGGGTCATAGGGCCTTCGATCCATCAAAATTATAATGGTACTTCAAGCCACTGGGCCTTCGGGTCATGTTGGGGTTACCTCTAAACCCTATTGAAAAGAGGGTTATCCTTCATTACTAAAAAGGGGGTGTTTCACCATACCTATTAAAAAAACAAGGAGGATTGATGTACCGACTTAAGGTCCGAATGAAAATGATATATTTTATTTAATATAATTTAAATAAATATCAATTTATTTATTTGATAAAAAATATTTAAATATATCAAATTTATAACATGTCATGAAATATATAATTATTATTATAATTATTATAATAATTATTATTATTTGAGACAAGGTTTACTGGGGATTATAAATTAAGTGAATGGAATATGCATAATTACTTATTATCTAATCGTATTATATAACCCATATTATATCATTTCTATGTATGACGATATTATAGCGCACAATGATATTCTCACCAAATAATTCTCTCCAGACCAAGGAGAACTCTCTCAAGAACTCTCTTAAGGATGAGAATTAATATTTCTCCTCCCTCTCCAAATTGATAGAATAAGAGAAGAAACCTTCCATACTGAAAATATTATTGCTACGATAAATTTTGAATAATGAAATTCAATTAGAATCTTGATGTTAGTACCCATGGATCCATCAGCGATGTTATGATATTCATGGATAACATGTGAATACACTAGAGGTATTCTACTTTGGATTATTCACTGTAATGATGAGACTATGATAAAAGCCACTAGATACATCAACAAAAAAAGAATATTCAATCCTAGTTAATTCTTATATTAAATTAATTATAAATTATATATGAAAAATATCTTCTCTATGAGTAATCCATGGTTTATTCATCCAGACCTGAGAATTTTATCTGAAGAAACAAATAAAAAACATTATTGGGAACATGCCCAACCTACTTCTATTATACTTCTAATCCTTCATCCTAATCTTTCCAAAAAACTTAAACCAACTCCAAAACCCTAAACCACATAAAAAATACCCAAATTACCAATATAAAACATTTATTTTGATAACAAATTATTAAAATGAAAATTGACCCCCCCCCCCCCCATCAAGAAACAAAAATTCAAATTTTTTGAGATATTTATAATTAATTTTCTTCAAAAAAAATGAAAAAGGTCTAGGAAAATAGTAATTTACATTTATTAATTCTATTTTATAGTATCCTAACCTTCACTATGATTTTGGACTATTAATTTGAGAATTTTTTGGGAATGACGTGACTTGGTAGGTAACTTCAATATCTTCCATGAATTAGATAATTTTCATTTTTATTATTAAGTAATTAAGATTTATTAGGGACAATTTTTTTTGAATTTTATGAAATTATGTTTTTTTGTAAAAAGATTAATTTTTAATAATAATGTGTTTTTTATATATTAGTGTATTGATAACTAATTTTGTTTTAAAATTTAAAAATGTTATTTTCAATAGAATGGTGTTAGTTTACCTTGGATTTTAAAAATAGATATTTTCAAAATGATTTTTTTAGATTTGAATATAATTGAAATGGGGGTTTCTAATGATAATTTCATTATTTTCAAAAGAATTTTATTTTTAAAATGAATTTTATTAATTAATGGTGTTTCTAATGAAAATAAGAGTTCAAATGATTTGAAAATAGGTATATATTTTAGGTGAAGTCATATTTGTGAAAAGTTTTTTATATTGTAATAAATTTATTTTCATGAAATTACACTAGGAATGATTTATGTTTGGAATTTATATGAAATTTAGGCACTTTTTTAGGTCTAACATTGATTTTATGTTCTAAAATTATTGTCAATCTAATGTGATTGTTTTTTTAATAATGTTATAGTTGTTGTCCTAGACTGATGAAGCTTCTAATCTTTTTCATGACATGATGATGAATATGGTATGTTGTTAATATATTGCTGATCTATATAGTTGAATGGTTGTTATTAAATATTTAATTTGGGACATATTTAATTTATTATAATTTTCATTTTGTGTCTAGTAATATCTATTTAGGGGTACGTAGTATTCTTTTAGAGTACGGTTATCTATTTGTGAATGGTGGTTCCAAACTTGTGCTACTGGGATGTTATGGTTGTTTGGTCTTATATTATGTTGTGTGGTTATACTGTTTCCCACATAACCTCAATGGGGCGTTATTTTAATTTTAAAAAACTAATTTAGGGTTATATTGGGTGAGTTTTTTTTGTTAAAAATGGTTTTAATGAGACCGTATTTGGAAAACACTAAGTTTCAACTATAGGTATGTGTGAATTAGATAGTGTGTATTAAGGTGAGTAGTGGTTAGGATAATAGAGGTTGAAAGTTGACACTCAATATGGTGTGATTTTAGATATATGAAATAATTGTATACCATGGTAAGTCTAGCTTGTGATATAAATATAAAAAATAGTGATTTTCGTTTATTTATGTTTGGATTTCCATGAAATAAGAAATTGATATTTTTCGAAAATTAATATTTTCTATTAAATTTAGTGAATAAGGATATTCCTTTGTATTTGGAAACATATATTTTATTTTGGATATTAAAAATATGGATTTTATATTGGTTTGGGAAAAAATACACTTCATTGGAATTTGGAAAAAATAGTGTTTTTAAGAGACGTTTTTTCAATGAGAAGAATTGGTTTTGTTGAATTTCATGGAATTTTTAATTTTCATATTACTTATAGTAATTTTTTAATATTTATAAAATAATATGTTTGTTTTGTATTTACATGGAAAAAGTAAATGTTTTTTATTTTAATCTATTTTTAAGTTATCATGGTTTATTGGCATTAAATATTGATATTTCTTTTTCATATATATATATATATATATGAACATATTTTATCCAAGTGCCTTGTCACTTTAAGTTTGTTTATAATTATTTAAGTTTCCATAATTGAGACTTGTATCAATTAAAATGATGTTTCAGAGGTGTTCGGGGTCTTGGAGGAGTTAAACTTGTTGAAGCTAGCAGTGGAAAATAGCTTAGAAATACTGAAGTTCTACATGCTAGCTATTGTACTGGGTAGTATATTGGTGTGGCTATATGAATTCCACCATTCATCTAGTGGCCTCCTAGAAAAATATTCCTTCCATAGGAAACCCATAGTCCATCTTGTGAGTTTTCTATAGTTATAGTAGTTCTATCTAACACAATCAGCAAGTCAATGGTGTCTAGTAGCTAGTCAGTGGTGCCGAGATGTGCCGGGATAATGAAGGGAAGAATTGTATTTATACCCTAAAAAAATAAATTTAACTCCTTATAAACCTTCATTTGAAACTAACTCGGTATTTTAGACTTTATAGGGTTCTAAAAGGATTTAATAACTTCTCAAATGTAAATCCTTGATCCCTTGATATGTTATTCAATCTAGACATCAAGATTTAGTGAGTCTTGCTTGGAATTGGTGTATTCTAATAGTTTTCTCTCCAAATATTCTTCAACCAGCCCTAATGTGGTGGATATATGGTTTTCCATAGTGTATTGTGGTGTGGTTCATCGACTGAGACACTAAATCTTGGTTTTCTTCTTTGTTTCTTGAGGTATGTGGTCTAAAATATATCCTTATGTTCTTTTTAAGTTTCTAGTATGTGTAAATTGTATGATCAAGTTAGAACACTATGTTCATGGGTGATTCAAATTGGAAACCACAAATATTCTATGAACCCACTTACACAGACCCCTTATGGATGCTGACTGGTCCATTAAAGAGTGAGACATGGAATTGTAGCCATCCAAGAAGTGTGGTTATACTAGACCCTAGGTTTGGAATCATACTATACAAACCTAGATCCTAATGTATAACTATATATTTTTTGTGAATATATTATCCTGGGAATTGGATTAACACGTAAATTGGAACATTGGCATATTGGCATGAAAACTAGTGTAATTGGATTGATAATGAAATACTTGGCTTGTTATTAGATAAAATTTAGGGAATTGGAGAAGGATAAAACAACATGATAGAATAATGACATATTGACATGTGAGTAATTATTTTGGAATAAATGTAATGTGAAATAGAGTCATTGAAATTATTTTGATAATTGGTAACTTATCATGTAATTGATTAATTGGAATGAATATTTAAATGGCATATTAACATGTTGGCATATTGGTATAGTGGAATATTCGACTTGAAATTGGGACTTGACATAGTGGAATAAAAGGAATAAAAATTGGTAATTGGAATGGATTAACCGATGTGGAATATGTTATCTTGTTTGGAATGTTTTAGTGTTTTATTATGCATTTGGATATTTTTGTGCTTGATGCATAGTTACATGGTTCCTAAGGGAAAGAGGCATGGTTATGTGATACCTAAAATTGGTACTTCACCCTTGACATGGATAATAAAACTCGAGAATATATAAGCAAATCTAGCATATAAATTCACATAGATTTCATTGACACACATAATGAGTAATTATTTATTGGTTTGGCTAATGCATCTTGGGAACAAGTAAGTGGAATTAGCATGGTAATTCACATTGGGCCCATTAATACACAGTATGGGTGATTTATCCTTGGCATGAGAATCTATTAATGGATAAAGACATCTGGTATTGTGTCATAGAAGGTTTGGATGACTTCGAGTGTCAACCTGGAGTCTGAGGGTTGGTGGATTTATTTTTCATTTTTTTCATTTAATTTATGAATTAATACCTTTCTTTATCATATTTTTTCTTGAACTAATACTTATAATGTATTTTTTTAGTCACTATTGGTGGTGGCCTATTGATTTTTACTCACACCCTATTTTGGCCACCATTTTGTGCCTGATTAGATTTCATGGATGTAGGTATGAATAAGAGAATGGGTCCCTATGATTGATTTATTGGTTTTCTAGCTAGGACTGGAGCTTGGATATGAGGTCGAGAATGGGTTTTGGGACCATTTTTTGGAGTCTTTATTTTTAGAGTCCTTATTTCTATTTATTTTTATATAAATTTCTACATGATATTTAGTTTTACATTGAATATGATATTATATAGTTGATTATTTTGTATTGATTTGTAATTTGTATGATTATTTGATGGATTTTATTTATGATGATTGTTTATCATGTTTATCATTATTATTATTCTATATCATAGGTTATATTATCCCTGCTATATATATTAGAAACTTGTTTCTAGTTAGAAACGTATGGTGTATAGGGAGGTATTCTTGAGGTCATGTGGTGACCCATCTTGGTCACATGCGAGAGAACCAATCTGAGGACATTAAAAAGTGGTATCAAATATGGTCTTTTCTTTGGTTTACTATTTTGGAAATGTAGATAGGAGAATATGATGTATACTGGATTTGGAATGAGATCATGCATGGGAGTGGTGAACTCATGTGGGGGTGGGAGAAATTCCAGTTCTTAGGGATGAGATTGTTGTTCTTGAAGATCTCTTGTTTTAGTTGTGATGTTATTTTACCTTGAGTGATATACTTGATATGTGATGTTTCCATTTTATGATATTTTACTCTTGGGTCAGAATAGCCTAAGATGTGTCTATATTCATCATAATGGGCATGTATAAAAGTATGTTATCATGCATTGTTCATTCTATGGATTCGTTTACTACACCAGAAATTTAATGACATTCATAATAAAAATAAATAAAATAAATCTGTTAATGAATGATTAATTCACCAATTAATCCAAGAAATGGCATGACCTTGTATCTATGATTATTTATTATCCTCTTATCCTTATGAGTTTTATCTTGTTATGAACCTTGTGATCTGAGGAGTGTGTCAAACCTTATTTAGAAATGCCTCTATGTTATTGACATGTGCCTATCGTGGGGTGTCACAAAAACAAATATAACCTAATTTAAAAGGTATTATAGTGGGTTACCTATGTTGTCTCCGGAGAGGAGTTCTCAACAATAGTGTTTGTCACTTAAAATAAGAGAAATAAATGATGTTGTTTTTTAAATTGTTTCATTAGGAAAATAAAAGAATGAAACTAAATAAAGTAAAGCAATTAAGTGAGAGTTTTAAAACAAATTAAAAAATGATGTGATTTAAATCAGTGATATGAAATAGTGATCAGGTTAGGGTCAGTTTTCCAAATTTAATTCTATCACAGTACACTTTACCCAATTCTCTTCTACTAAATCATTAAGAGTGAGAATCCACAATCATTTCTTCTCACTCCTTTGGTCAAATAAAAATGTGAGAATAAACCTTACTAAAACCTCAGATTGTTCTACTCTCCTTCAAATGTGTAATTGAGTTTTACTGAATACCCCCAAATTATTTTAGGCAATTCCCAATCAGGTCTTGTTTATCACAATAAATCAAGAACATTCACTACTCCTCACACACGCACCAGTGATCACCGAGTACATCGCCACTAAGTCCTGGTATTCCATTGTTTATAAACCAGAACCTAGTGGAGGGAGATATTGACCATTGACCAAATATAAATAAACAATAGAATCTAAAATTAGATACAATTGTACATGATAATAAAAATTGTTATAAGAAATTGAAACTGATTCACAGAAGAGAAAAAAGGATATTAAAACATTACGTGCAAGAACTCAAGAATTAAAAAGGAGTAAACCTACCCATAACTAATCACTCATAAGATATAAACCTCCATGGTAAGGGTAACTGAGTTGAATTGGAAAGAAGAAGTCATTAAAAATATAAGAAGAAAAAAAGAAAGAAAAACAAGAACATAAATTTCGATCCTCCAGAATCTTTCCTCCATAAGTTTGCCTCTGTGCTTCCCATAAGACGGTCGAAAATCACTGAGTTCACTTCTTATAAAATTTTTTAAATTATGTTTTATATAGAACCTAAAAATTTGAGTCATTGGATACGTTTAAGTAAATATATGGTCGAATAAATGACCATTAATTTTCATGTCCGCCAAAAACTGTTTCACCCCCTCCACATGGACACACCAAAAAGATGCCTTGATGAGCTTAATATTTTATCAAATTTATTTTGAACCGTCCTCTGAATGTCCTATGTCGAAACCAAATATAATCACCTCATTATAAAATTTTCTGAATGAGATATTGCTGATTTAATGCGGTGGGGTCCATTCGGCCAACCAGACTGAGTTCTCTGCTTGATTGATTTTTCTGTACCATTGGGTTTTGAAGTGGGTCTTGGTCCAGAAGAAAAATTTGAATCCCACGAGCATATTAAGTATACAAAAAAGGATTCACTTCAAGTGGACCAATATTTTAAAATTTATTCCCAAAAAATAGAAGCTATATAAAACTATCAATTTTACAGAATTACCCCATTTTCACATTTAATCCCAAATTCACCGAAAACACATAAATGATGAAAATACACTCAAATTGAATAATTGAGAGGGATTAAATAATTTAAAAAATATTAATAATATTGAAAATATTAACTCTATCGGTTATATTCCTATTAAACATTGGTAGATAAGTAATAATTACCCACCTCATATAACAGAATAGGTACTTCCTACAACTCCAAGGAATTTAATGGATGATCAACACTGCAATATTATCTTTCAGGTAATATGATCCATAGGGAGATAGATAGACCAAATCATTCTATAAATGTTAGATATGATGATGAAGTTCTAGTTTTAGAACTCTCCCATGTTTACTGGGGAGGGAGGCCCTCAGGTAGCAAATTTATAGATTAAGTCAATCTAGATAATCTTTAGTCACTTGGAGACACCCATGGAGAGGATGGTGAATCTTGATACTTATATACTATGAGGAAGAACCAATCATTTTAGGTATATCATAGTAAAATCTACACAAAAAGAGAATTTAACCTAGAAAGGATTTGATAACAAATTTTTTAGTCACTTTTACCGAGAGATACTGAGTAATGAAAGGGATCAAGAGTTCATGCACCTGATGTAGGGGAGAATGGTAGTGATAGAATATATTGGATTTTTTTACCAAAATTTATTATATTTATCCATCATTGGTAAGAGATGAGATAACCAAGGTGAAGCACTTCTAGGATGGGTTTTGATACAAGATCATGTTTTAGGTGAACATCTTCTATTTAATAAACTTCTCAGATGTGAAAAATCAAGATCTCATCATTGAAGGTAGCATAAAGGCGACCCAAAGTTTTGGGAAAGAAGTTTTAAAAAGTTTATCAGGGAGTTATTCTTAGAGAAACAAGAAAAATGACTCTAAACATTTCTATAAATTTCGTAGTGAGAAGATTAGTTAGGGAAGTGGAAAACTGTCTTAGGACAAAGTCTCGATGTAGCGATTTTAATATGACATGGTTGACCATAACTACTTTCAGTGTTCTATCTATGAATTGCATTTTTGAGTTTTCAATAATATAGGACACCTACATAAATTATGAAGGAGAAATCAACATTCTTGTGGTGGTAGTGGATTCTTGTAGGCACCAAATTTTTGGAAGAATTCAGCTACACCAAAACATAAACGTAGATGGAGTTCCATAGGTTACTCAGTCCCGATTAAGGGTGTGGTACCCTTACATGGTAGAAAAAATATCAGCAAAAAAAGATTTTTAAGGGATTTATACTAGAGCCCAGTGTAGAGGGGTGAGTTATATGAATGTTATGCAGTATACTTTTACCAGACTAGATACATGACATTCCAATATTTGAGGTATGATTCTTATGGAATATACCCTTGATTATGTTTTTTTAATATAGTACAAATTTATTTATACCTACAAAATTTTTCTATGTGTTAGTTTTTAAGGTAGAAATATTATATGGGATTATTATCATCATGACACCAATTGATATGCAATGAGAGGGTATCGGGTTCTATAAATAGTTTTTCTAGAAATGGATGGATTTGATTTAATTTTTTTGTATGAATTTTAAATTTATATACCATGATTATATCATTTTTTATTAGATGAGAGTGATATTTCTATCACCATAAGGGGACGTTATATCCATCGGGGTGAATGGGATATATAGGATGGTCATGCAGCACTAATTCAATGTACATTGGATTCACTCATGGACCAAGAAACAAGCCGTATCTTAGACAATATTGATTCACTATAGAGTAGGTTTTTCCTAGTAGTGAAAAAAATTGATGACATCTTTCCTAAAGAGTTCTCATGATTTCCACTCAATTAAGAGATCAAGTTCACTATCAAGTTGTTTTTTGGAGATGAATCTATCTATATTTTATCCTATATGATGTAACCAGTGGAGATTCTGGAGTTGAAAGTGCAGTTAGAGGATCTTAAATCTAGGAGATTCATAAAAAATAGTATATCACCACAGGTTTCACCCATGTAATTTTTCAATAAGGAATATGGGAACTTGTTCTTATGAGTTAATTATTAAAGGCTAAACTAGATGATTGTCAACAATCAGTTTCCTTGTCACGAACAGTCCTTGGGGCCTGTGCCATGACTACCCCAAGCCCGCCTTCCATAGGCCAGGGGCTGACGACTAGCACCAAAGGAGTAAATCCCTAAGCTGGGAAGGAATTGCCTTTATGAAAGTAAGAAAACACAACAGAGTATGCAACAGTAAGTAAACAATAAGTGAATACTATATGAAAATAGTAGTGCTGAAAGTAAAGGGGCGGGAAATACAAGCCCAATAGTAAGGTATAGGTACAATGGAAAACAAGTACAACTGAAAAAGGGAAAATAGCTAAAAAGGCCAACTCCTAGAATGTCTGTCGAGTATCCTACCTGAAGGGTACATACAGATGTCCACCTCAGCACTCCACGTTTATCGGTCTTCTTCGTGTACCACCCCGTTGTGTGGTCCACCTCCGAGTACCGTTCAGTCTTTGATTTCTCTCTGCCTCAATCAACGTTGTTCGTAGTCTGCATCCAACACAACGAGGTGTGGGCATAGCCCGTGCAGGGGTGAGTATAACGATACTCAGTAGGGACCCTGATACCCCGAAGGTCTCCAAGAATACACGAAGGATAAACCACAGAAGAAAGACAAAAACATGAAGTATCAACCAACTCTACTTGGGTATATGCCCATACATATACCTATGTTATCAATCTTAGATTAACTCTAACTCTCCAGCCCAAGCACAACCCAGTCCACACAGGAAAGTATGTCAATCACATCGATGATAATGATTGAAAGTCAATACTCAGCTCACACAGGTATACATCATTCATATAAAGATAGAGATGATCAGATGTAGTCACTGATTCATCTAATCTGTCGGACCCACACATGATACAAGACCAGCTAAGCAGTCGGACCTACACAGGATACAAGACCAGCTACTCTGTCGGACCCACACAGGATACAAGTACAGAGGTCAATACTGCCGGACCCAAACAGGATACAAGAACATTAGTCATCATTGTCGAACCCACGGAGGATTCCAATACGGTACTCATCACCGTCTAACCAACGGAGGATTCTAGTACGGTAGTCGTCGTTGTCGAATCCACGAAGGATTCCAATACTGTAGTCGACGCGGTCGCAACCAGGGTTCCTGCACACAACACGCTCGATTCTAGGAGGATCTCCTCCTTGATCAAAGGGTTTGATACATAAAATATCACTAAGTCTAGAGTTGATGTATCCCGAAGTTCTATCTCATCAAATGGAACTCAATGCAATAGATGGCGCATCAATCGGATGCCCAGTTTGATAGTTATTGTCTTTTCCGTTCTAGGGGCCTGGTTGGAATTACGCTCATTCCAAACCCGGTCATTTTCCAAAGTTCTCCAAAACTCACTTAGAGTATCGCAAAAGAATTTCCTCATCCTAAGGGTATCAGTGCCATAGATGGTGCGTCGATCGGACACACGGTCAAGAAGTTATTCGCATTTAAGAGAAACAGGCCCGACTCGTCAAGCCCGGTGGGCTGGGGGTTCGGCCCGACCTGGTTCGGCGGGTCCAACCCGGCTAAGGGGTCGGCCCGGCCTGGTGGGGCACAACCCAGCCCAGATGGCAAGGCCCGACTCTGGGGGGCGCAGCCTGGCCCGGGGGGTGCGGCCCGACGCGGCACGGCCCGGCCGGGCACGGTCCGGCCTGACTGGCACGGTCCGGCCTTCGGCTGTTCGAGCGGATTGGGGGCGCGGCCCCCACTCTTCTGAAACGGCAGTGCTGAACGGCGCCGCCCTCCTTTCCGGTCGGCCGAAGCCAGTCGGTCTTCCCGGTGTGAGCGGCCCGCACAAGCGGGCCGCGGTTCTCTCGTGCGGCACCAGCGAGTGTCGCGGCCTCCTTCAAACCGGCCGAAAGGCGGCCGGCCGGTTCGTCGTTGAAGCGGCCCGTGGAGCTTGGCCCTGGTCCTCCACAGTGTGGCACCCTCGGGGCGCCTCGGTTCCTTCGGCCCGACCGGTTTTATCCGGCTGGTTCTTCTTTGGCCGAGCGGCCCGAGGATGCGGGCCGTAGTTCTTCTCTACACGGCCGACACACGACCGCCTCTTCCTACGGTCGCCATCGTCTCTGATTACTGCCTTCAAAACAGTCAAGAACCATTAGAGGGTCTTCAGTCCTTGTTTGTTCAGCATGCGCCCTCCTTATTAGGCGATAACATAAGGCCAAATAAAACCAAGAAATTCAACGAAGAATGGGGTAAAAATTATTCACTTAAAATTGTACAAACCCCTACCTTGATTTTCAAGAATGGATCATGTTAACGAGTCATGGAAGACAAGCGTCACGAAGTTCAGGAATCGCAGAAAAAGGACATTGATTTCATTGACGTCGGGGTGTGTCCGAAGAAGAAGCTTTGTTGGTGAATTCGCGTTCTTTGTCGGAGATATTCTTCGTTGAAGAAGGGTGTTCTTCGTTGAGAGAGGAACACCCTCTTCTAATTCTTCAGTGGTTTCTCCACCAAAATATTTTCCAAGAAAATATTATAAAAGCTACCCAACTTTAATAGAATTTCCATGCAATTAAAATTGATTCAAATGAATTCAAAGATTAATTAAATGTGGAATTTAATTAATCCTAGTTGTGTCATTAATTAAGAGGAGGTGAAGAGTTAAAAATTTAAATGAGAGGAGTTGTCAAATTAAATGAAGGGGAGTTAATGGGGATTTGAAGAGTTAGGGGATCGTGTGGGCCCCACCACACATTATCCTCTTATGGGGGGTTATGTGGGTGTGGTCCCCCCTATAACTCCCTCTTTTAGGAAATAACCAACTCTTAAACAATAAAATTGTGCACAAAAATTTTATTTTATTTAATATAAATCCCCAAAAATTAACTTCTCCTCCCGAGAAAATGCAACTACAGTAAAGGTCCCCTTGAGTGAATACCAGTGCTGCGAATTCATTGGTGCCCTCAGATTTCAATTCCGAGCACCGGTTTAGAATTTAGAAAATCCCACTCGTGCGTTTACTGAACGTCCCCAAACAAAACTTCATAAATTTATTCTGGGCACACCGGGCCTCAGAATCTGGTGCCGTCAGAAACTGCAGACTCATAAAATTCCAAAGAATTTATGAAAAAAAATCATTGAAATTTTTGGGTCTTTACATTAACCCCACCTCAGGTATTTAAATCCCCGTAAAGTTACAACACATGCTAGGGAAATGAATGAGGGTACTAAGCATGCATCTAAGCCTCCCGCTCCCATGTACTCTCTTAGAGGTTTCTGTGATGCCAGTGAATGTGCACTAGAGGAATCAACCATCCATGTAGGACCCGCTACTATCGATCCTCGATCTCCACTGGGACCTCCGTGAATGTCGCCTCATCATATATGTCTAGCTCCCCATGATCGATGATGTGGGTCGGGTCATGCACGCATCTCCTCAGTTGAGATATGTGGAAGACATCGTGCACCCGGCGCAACTGAGGTGGAAGAGCCAGGTGGTAAGCCACCTAGCCTACTCTATTGAGGACCTGGAAACTTCTGATGAAGGTCGAATATAACTTGTCGCCCCGTCCAAATCTCTATAGACCTCGTCGAGGTGAGACCCATAGGAGAACGTGGTTGCCATCCTCAAACTCCAGTGGTATCTGTCTATTATCAGTATAGGACTTCTGTCTTCTCTGTGTAGTCTTCATCCACTCCTGGATGATCTTCACCTTCTCTATTGTATCCTAAACAATATCTGGTCCTACAAGTGTTGACTTCCCTGGGTCAGTCTAACATAGAGGTGATCTTCAAGGTTGATTGTGAAGTGCCTCATAAGGGGAAATCCTGATGGTGGAGTGGTAACTGTTGTTGTACAAAAACTCCACCCAGGGTAAGTGATCCTCCCAGCTGCGAACAAAGTCGAGGAAACTTGCATGGAGCATGTCATAGAGAGTCTGAATGATCCTCTCTGTCTGGCCATCCGTCTGAGGATGGAAGGCGGTGCTCAGACGTAGTTGCATCCCAAAATCCTCCTATAACCCCTTCCATAGCCAAGAAGTGAATTGGGAATCTCGATCAGAAACGATTGATGATGTCACACCATGAAGTCGTATGATCATCTGAACGTAGAGGCGTCCCAATATCTCTACTGAGCTCCGCTCTCTGATTGGTAGGAAGTGGGTCGACTTGGTGAGTTGGTCTATGATCACCCAGATAGTATCATGTCCTCTAAATGTACATGGAATCCCCATCACGAAATCCATGTATATCCAATCCAACTTCCACTCTGGGACCTCTAAGGGTTGTACTAAGCCTACTGGTACCTAGTGCTTCGCCTTCACTTACTGACAAGTGTGGAATCATGAAACGAACTCTGTTATAACCTTATTGATACCCGGCCACCAATGCTATCGTCTGAGGTCCTGATACATCTTCTCCACTCCTAGATGTACCTCTAGAGGGGAAGTGTGAAACTCCCTCATCACCTCCTCCTGTAGTTCAACTGGTACCCTGGTACATCCCCTGAAGAGGATGACATTCTCCCCTCCTTCAAAAAATCCATCAGGCGCCTGCCCTGCAGATATCTGAGCATGTCGCGTCTCACAGTCAATGTCCCCACGCTGTGCCTCTCTAACTCACTGAAGAAGTGGAGGAGTGACTATGACAGACTGAAGAAAGGCTACTCTATATTTATCCATAAAGGATATCTGAAACATGGCTAGATTCTCTATCACCTCTCCCAGCAGCTGAATGCCCATTCTCCTTTTGAGAGAATCTGATACTACGTTCCCCTTAACAGGAGTATAGACTATCTCGAAGTCATGGTCCTGGAAGAACTCGAGCCAATTTCACTGTCTCAGGTTCAGGTCCTTCTATGAGAGGATATACCTGAGACTCTGGTGGTCAGAGTATATTGTAAAGCGCTCGCCCATCAGATAGTTCTGCCACATCTTTAAGGAAAAGACCACTGCTGCTAACTCCAGGTCATGGGTAGCGTAGTTCTGCTCATGCTATCTCAATTGTCGTGAACCATATGCGATCACCACTCGCTCATGCATCAATACACACTCGAGTCTGATCCCTGATGCGTCACAGTAAACTACGTACCATATTCCCTCCTCTGGTAGCCTCAAGATGGGCGCACTAGTCAAACTATGTCTCAGTTCCTAAAAGCTCTGCTGGAATCTATCTGACCACACGAAGGGTTTCTCCTTCTTCGTCAAAGCTGAAAGTGGTGCTGAAACTCTGGAGAAGTCTGGCACAAATCTCCTATAGTACCCAGCCAGACCTACGAAAATCTGTACCTCCATTACACTTCTGGGTGGCTCCCAAGCAAGCACAACCTCGATCTTCACTGGATCTACTGCTACCCCAGCCTCTGAGATGACGTGTCCCAAGAAATGAACCTCTCGAATCCAGAACTGGCACTTTAAGAGATTTAAATAAAGCTGGTGCTCTCAGAGTGTGTCCAGTACTACCCGAAAATGGTAGGCATGTTCCTCCTTAGTAGTCGAGTAAATCAATATGTTTTCGATGAATACTATGAAAAATCGATCGAGGTAAGGCTGGAAGATCTTGCTCAAGAGACTCATGAACACTGCTGGTATGTTGGTTACACCGAAGGGAATAACCAGCAACTTATAGTGGCCATATCGACACCTGAAGTCCGTCTTCTTCACATCCTAGTCTTGAACTCTGTGCTGGGGATAGCCTGACCTGTGGTCTATCTTAGAGAACCATTGTGCTCCCTTGAGCTGATCAAAGAGATCGTCAATCCTCATAAGTGGGTAAATGTTCTTCATGGTCACCTGATTCACGTGACGGTAATCGACACACAGTAGCAATCTCCCATCCACCTTCTTGGAAAACAAAATCGGAGATGCCCAGGGTGAAGCACTAGGTCATATTAATCCCTTCCCCTGCAAGTCCCCCAACTATACCCGCAGCTCACGAAGCTCAGCAGGAGCCATCCGATATTCTAGAGTAGATATTGGTGTTGTCCTGGGGTACAAGTCAATGTAGAATTCTACCTCTCTGCGAGGAGGTAGTCCTAGAACGTCGTCATGAAAAACATCTGCATACTGATCCACCACAATAGGAAAACTCAGACTCCGCACATCAACCGCTCCGAGGATGAGACTAGCCAACATATGTGGGATCGGCTGCCCTCTCCTCTGATAAGTCCATCATGCACTGCAATGGCTCCCTTATCGCTGGTGAAGGTGAACTTGGTCCCATCTGTGGAGACATATCGCACTTCACACCTAATACAGTCGATCTGAGCATGGACTGTAGATAACCAGTCCATACCCAAGATGACGTCGTAAGGCCTCGACGCTGCTACAAAAAGATCTCAGCCGAAGCTCTCGCCTCCTAGAGTAATCTCACACTTCCAGCACCAGTGCGTAATCATCGAGTCTGCTCCCGTAGGAGTCTCTACACATAATGATCCATTCAAAGGCTCTGTCGGAATCTCCGAGCTCTGAGCAAGGGCATTGAAAATAAAATAATGACCCGCACCTGTGTCTATAAGTACTGCAGTATGGTTGGAGTAGACACAAATAGTACCTTGAATCATATCTGGTGCGCCGTGGTCGTAGGACTTGACTGCTTGGAGATGAGCCTACCTCTTCCCACCAGCTCCCTGTGGTCGGGGTGGACCTCCTGGTGGTGGTGGTGGTAGATCCTAGAAACATCGCCCACCACCCACTGCTCGGCCAACTCCTCTACTATGTCTTCTTTCTCCTAACAGACCTCCATTGTCGAACATCTGCCTTTTCCTGGGAGGTCCCTCTACTGTCTACTGCTCGTTTGCATGGTGGGTCAGGCAGTCACGAGCCATGTGGCTCTGCCCGCCGCATGCATAGAACTGCCTTCTCCTCATAAGAATGGATTTGTTTCATTTTCCCCGCACAACTGAACCTATATCTTGAGGTCACCCACCTGATTTTCTGGTCCACTTGGAACTCTGTGACATATATGTACTGTTGGCTGCAGAAGACTCTGCTACATGTCTCCCTATGGTGGGTCTCGCTACTGGTGTCTGCTCAGCGAGGAAACTCTCCACTAGAAGGGCTCTCTCCAGCACCCCCTCATGCGTCGAAATACTGAGGGGAATCGTCGAAGCTCTGATCTCATGTCTGAGTCCCTGTTCGAAGGTCCGAGCCCTGAAGAAAGAGTCACGTACCATATCCGTGGAGTAGTGTGAGAGGTCAGTAAACCTCGCTGAGTACTGATCTACGGTCATGTTTCCCTATTGCAGATGTAGTAACTACTGAATCTGCACCGGACGAAGGGTGGCTGGAACAAACTCTGAGCGGAAGAGACTCTCGAAGTCTGTCCAAAGTAAAGATGCATCGCCATTCACCTGGAGCATCAGGATCCACCATCTACCTGATGCTGCGTGCAGGAGACATGTAGTAAGGATCACCATAAGGTCATCTAGTGTCCCAAACAGTATGAAAACTCTGACGACAGCCTCCATCCAGTCCTCAGCTACCTGTGGGTCCATCTCTCTGCAGATCTTGGGTGACCTCTATCGTTGGAACTCATGAAATGCACTCAGGCGGCATGAACTCCCTGTTGTTGGGGCTAGTGGCATCAGTGGCCCAGCGGGTAGTGGTACCGCTGGTGCCTCCACTATGATGGGGTCGTACATTGAGGCCTCTTCGCTCGGTGGGCTGCCATCTCATACGTAACTCGAAACCCTAGCTAGCTGCCTTTGTGGGGCCATCTTGAAAAGAAACAGGTGCGCCATGGTCAAAACAGTATACCTGGTGAGCTGACTCAAAGTAATCAAAAAGAAAACTTTTGAAATACACATGCAATCAGTGTTTTCGTGCACTGAGTTGGAAATCAGAGGTCAGGGTCCTGGTGTATGGATACGTCGGTCACTACACCAACACTGGAACCCTTGGACTAAAAACCACACTGAATACTCATAACACAATTGCTTCATAGAAAAGATTGATCAGACTCCTGAGTTCTGCGGTAGAACCGACTCCTCAGATACCAATTTTTCATGACCCATCCTCAGGGCCCGTGTCGTGACTACCCCAAGCCCGCCTTCCATAGGCCAGGGGCTGGTGAATAGCACCAAAGGCGTAAATCCCTAAGCTGGGAAGGCATTGCCTTTATTAAAGTGAGAAAACACAACAGAGTACGCAATAGAAATTAAACAATAAGTGAATACTGTATAAAAATAGTAGTGTTGAAAGTAAAGGGGCCGGAAATACAAGCCCAACAGTAAATTACAGGTACAACTGAAAACAAGTACAATTGAAAAAGGGACAACAGCTAAAAATGGAAGCTCCTGGAATGTCCGCCAAGTATCCTACCTGAAGGGTAGGTAAAGATGTCCACCTCAGTACTCTACGTCTATCGGTCCTCTTTGTGTATTGTCCTTCTATGTGGTCCACCTCCGGGTACCATCCAGTTTTGGGTCGCTCTATACCTCTGTCAATGTTATCCGTTATCTGCATCCAAAACAACAAGGTGCGGGCATAGCCTGTGCATGGGTGAGTATAACGATACTCAGTAGGGACCCCGAGACCCCGAAGGTCTCCCAAAATCCACAAAGGATAAACCACAGAAGAAAGACACAAACACGAAGTATTAACCAGCTCTACTTAGGTATATGACCATACATATAACTGAGTTATCAATCTCAGTTCTACTCTAACTATCGATCCCAAGCACAACCCAGTCCACACAGAAAAGTAACTCAATCACATCGATGATAATGATTGAAAGTCAAGACTCAACTCACATAGGTTTACATCTTTCATATAGCGATAGAGATGATCAGATGTAGTCACTGATTCATCTAAGCTGTCGGACCCACACAGGATACAAGACCAGCTAAGATGTCAAACTCACATAGGATACAAGACCAGATACTCTATCGGACCCACATAGGATACAAGTATATAGGTCAATACTACCAGACCCACACATGATACAAGAACAGTAATCATCACCGTCAAACCCACGAAGGATTCCAGTACAATATTCTTCGCCATCGAACCCACAAAGGATTCCAGTATGATAGTCATCATTGTCAAACCCACGAAGGATTCCAGTACTATAGTCGACGCAGTCGCAGCCAGCTCTAGGGTTCTAGCACATAGCACACTCGATTCCGGGAGGGTCATCTCCTTGAGCCAAGGGGTCGATAAATCAACTCTTATGAACTCTAGAGTTTATATAAACCAAATTTCCATCTCATCAAAAGGAACCCAACGCAATAGACGGCGCGTCAATCGGACACCCGGTCTGAGAGTTATTGGTTTTTCCGTTCCAGGGGCCTGGTTGGAATTACGCTCATTCCAAACCCGTCCATTTTCCAAAGTTGTCCAAAAGTCACTTAGAGTATCGCAAAAGTACCACATCATCGTAAGGGTCGCAGTTCTGTAGACGGTGCATCGATCGGATGCACGGTCAAAAATTAATTCGCATTTAAGTGAAACGGGCCCGACCCGTCAAGCTTGGTTGGATGGCGGGTTGGCCCGACCTGGTTCGACGGGTCCGACCCGGCTAAGGGTTCGGCCCGGCCTAGTGGGGCATGGCCCGGCCCAGATGGAACTTCCCGGCCCAGTTGGGCATTGCCTAGCCTGGTGGGGCGCGGCTCGGCCCGGCTCGGTTGGGCGTAGCCCGGCCCGGCTGGCGCGGTCCGGCCCGCGGCGGGCCGAGTGGATCAGGGGCGCAGCCCCCGGTCTTTCGAAACGGTGGTACCGAGTGGCGCCGCCCTCCTGTCCAGTCAGGAAAAGTTGGCTAGTCTTCCCGGCGTGAGCGTCCCACATGGGTGGGCCAGGATTCTCACACGCGGCACCTGCGGGTGCCACGACCACCTTCAACCCGGCCGGCAGGCGGCCGGCTGGTTCACTGCTGAAGCGGCCCATGAAGAGCGGGCCGTGGTCCTCCATAGTGCGGCGCCCTCATGGAACCATGGTTCCTTAGGCCCTGCCAGTTTTAGCTGGCTGGTTCTTCTTCGGCTGAGCGGCCCGCGAATGCGGGCCGCGATTCTTCTCTACATGGCCTGCACACGGTCGTCGCTTCCTCCGGTCGCCATCGCCTCCGATTGCCACTGTCAGAACAGTCAAGAACCATTAGAGGGTCATTGGGCCGTGTTTGTTCATCCCTCTCCCTCCGCGTTAGGCAATAACATAAGGCTGAAGACAACTAATAAATTCAATAAATAAAGGGGTACAAATTATTCACTTAAAATTTTACAAAATCCTACCTCGATTTTCAAGAACGAAGCACGTGAACAAGTCACGGAAGACAAGCATCGCGAATGTCAGGAATCATGGAAAAAGGACGTTGATTTCGTTGACATCGGGGTGCATCCAAATAAGAAGCATCATTGGTGACTTCGCATTCTTCGTCGGAGATATTATTCGTTGAAGAACAGTTCTCTTCATCGAGAGAGGAACACTCTCTTCTAATTCTTCAGAGGTTTCTCCACCAAAAGATTTTCCAAGAAAATATTATAAAAGCTACACAACTTTAATAGAATTTCCATTCAATTCAAATTTATTCAAATGAATTCAAAGATTAATTAAAGGTGGAATTTAACTAATCCTAGTTATTGGCATTAATTAAGAGGAGGTGAAGAGTTAAAAATTCAAAAGAGAGGAGTTATCAAATTAAATGAAGGGGAGTTAATGGGGTGTTGAAGGGTTAGGGGCTCGTGTGGGCCCCACCACACATTATCATCTCATATGGGTTATGTGGGTGTGGGCCCCACCTCTAACTCCCTCTTGTAGGAAATAACCAACTCTTAAACAATAAAATTGTGTACAACAATTTTATTTAATTTAATATAAATCCCCAAAAATTAACTTCTCCTCCCGAGAAAACGTAACTGCGCTAAAGGTCCCCTTAAGCAAATATCGGTGCTGTGAGTTCATCGATGCCCTCAGATTTCAATTCTGATCACTGGTTCTGAAGTTATAAAATCCCTCTTGTACGTTTACTGAACGTGCCCGAACAAAACTTCAGGAATTGATTCCGGGCACACTGGGCCTCAGAATCCGGTGCCATCAGAAACTGCAGAATCATAAAATTCCAAAGAATTTATGAAAAAAAATTCGTGGAAATTTTTGGGTCTTTACAATCCTCTTTCAGGCATCAATGATATCTTTTATCAGCTGAGAAGTGCCCATATTTTCTATAAGTTTGAATTTAGTTTATGTTACCAACAATTGAGGGTGAGACCATATGACATAACCCGGTATAATTTTAGGAAGATGTATGGATTGTTTGATTTCATGCTAATTACATTTTTTATGATGAATAAACTGGTGATATTTATAACCTTAATTAATCAGATCATCTATCCATATATGGATCAGTTTTTTGTTGTTTTTTTTGATGGAATCTTAGTGTACACCAATTATAGAAATAATAATGCCCAAAATCTTGACATCTTCTTGGGTATGATGAGATAGCATTGGTTAAACACCAAACTATCTAAATTTCATTTATGCAGTAACAAAGTATACTGGTTGGGCCATGTTACCATAGAGGCTAGAGTATCTGTTGACCCAAAGAACTTGAATGTCATGGTATCTTGGGTGTGACTCAATAATGTCTTTGAGGTTTTATGATTTTTAGGTTTGGTGGAATATTATAAACATTTCATCCATAACACCTCCCATCTGGTAGCACTGATGTGTGTTTTGACCAAGAAAGGGGTGATGTTTGTTTAATAATATTCCTATAAAGAGTATTTATATGAATTTAATCATAGGTTAATCTCAGCACCAACCCTTAATTTACCTATGTCGGTTAAGGAGTATTCTATGTGTTTTAATGCATTAGGAGTCAGGATCAAAATAGTTCTGATACAGGGGATCAATTTATTTCTTATGGTTCTAGATAGTTGAGACCAAATGAGTGGAATTATCTCACTCATGATGTGAAGTTAGATTCAGTGGTATATACCCTAGTATTATATAGTAATTATCGTTTTGGAGATATATTTTTGGTGTACATGTACCACAAGAACATGAATTACATATTCTCATAGTGGGACATGAACCTTTAGCAGAGAAGGTGGGTCTAGTATCTAATGACATTCGACTTTGATTAGGTAGATACTTCTGATAATGGAAACATAATAGATGATTCCTTGAGCAGGAAGATGTTGTCTAATGAAATATAGGAATAATCTGATGAGTGGAGGCTAATAACTCTATTTAAGAATATGCATATGCATGATCAGAAGTCTCAGGGGTGATTGAATATAATATCGGTAGCTATTGTTTCCATGATTCTGGATTGGATTAAGAGGATAAAATTATACAATTTGAAGTGATTATCCATGTGGGAAAACATTTGTGGTGGGTATCCACTATCAGGTTTGTTCCTTGACAACGATGAGGTTCCTCATGTTGATAGTCATATCTAGGTTCTTATAGAATGCATGAGGATTCGATGAGGGAATTTCAAGATTCAAAATCAGTAGTATATCTTGATTTGAAAAATATGTATCATAATATATATAGGAAAAATTATTTCTAGAGATGAAGAAAAATATAGTGGGATCTATGACACAGTATTTCACCTATCAGTAGGTGAAAGAAAATCATCAGTGGACTACTGTGTTACAGAAGCCTGTTCCAATTTTGAAAGGGAAGTGGGATGATATCACCATGAAAATTCTGACAGGTTTACCCATGAAACATTACAATAATAATGAATTATAGGAGATCTTGGATCAACTAACAAAGTAATCCCCCTTCATTCCTATCAGGAGACCTCCACCATCAATGATCTGGGTAACCCCTATCTAGAAGAGAAATTTTGGATGCCTAATGTTATTAGGATTATTGTTTCAGAACGAGATACCATTTTACATATTGATTCTAGAAAGTCCTTTAGAATTTGTGGGGTTCATAATTTCATCAAACCACAACCAACCACCCTACGAATAACAAAAAATCTGAATGGATGATTCAGATGTTAGAGGATATGTTGTGAACCTGTGTTTTAGACTTCAATGGTTATTGGGAGTAGAATATAGAAATCATAGAGTTCAATTATATTAATTTCTTCTAGAAATAAATCTAAATGGATCCTTTAAAAGAATTATATGTAAGTTTTTGTTATTTTATTTTGTTCTAGTTATAGGTAGGTGAGTCAACTCTTGTTGGATTTAGTCTTATGAAAGTTACCTATGCGAAAATCAAGTTAATTAGAAAGTGGTTGGAAACCAAAATGAATTGGTACATATCTTATGAATACTAATGGATATAACCTCTATATTTTGAGGTCATTAATCATGAATTCCTTTTGATGCTTCCTGTGTTAGATCAATGTCATATCCATAAGAAAGGAAGGCTAGTGACAATTTTTTTTGGTCTGTTTGAGATAGCGGAGACAATCGGTCCAGTGGATTACTTATTATCTCTTCAATAGTGTTATAGTGTCATGAATGATGTGTTTCTAATGTCAAAAATTTGAAGATATCCCCCTAATATCTATCATGTGATATATTTTTATGATCCTGACCTTGATTCCATGCATCCTTTGAGAATCATTTGATCTGTATTGTAGATTGTAGTGAGAAGAATCTCTGAGGACAGACCATTATTATTTTGTGAGTGAAATGGAAACTTGGAAGAGTGAAGGTAGAGACCTAGGAGAGGGATTCAAGTATATGAGCCCAGTGCCTCAAGTTTTTCACTAATTTCTCCCTTTGATGTATGGAAACATAGTTTTAGGAAAAGATGTTATATGGTAGGGAGGTTTTAAGACCCCATATTTTATCTTGGTACCCTGTCTCTTTAAGTTTACATAAAATCATTTAAATTTCTATAATTGAGCCATAAACTGGTTAAAATTGTAGGATCTAAATAACGATGTAGATGCTCAATATACAAGGGGGGGGGGGGGGTGAATTGTACACTTTAAAATTTTCCTTAATAAAGGAAAGATCTAAGTTTAACAAAGTTGAACTAAGAAAATTCACAATACCTATAAAACCAATTAAAATATTGGGACAAAGTATGAAGTTACAAAATTCTAGCTCAATACACTTGCTTAAATCTGGAAAATGATTCCGAAAAACTGGTTCGGGAAATATGGATCCGGAAAATGAAACTTAACCAAAGTTTATAATATGAGATTCTATCTTAAAGAGTATATAATCTAAATAAATCAGAGTACAAGTAAGGAAGTATTAGAAAGTTATACTTTCCTTAGTAATACAAAATGCAGCAGAAAAACAAGTAGTAAAACTACAAGTAACAAACAATAACTCTTTTAACCCAAAGAGAAGGGTATCCAACAACCTTGGATAAAGGTCCCTTGATTTATACTTTTAAGAAAGTATGTCTTACCCACACCAGGGTAAGCTCTCGATACAAAGATAAGAGTCTGTCTTGCTATCCTCGCAAGCCCTCAACTATCAGGTAGTCGGCACCTCTTTCTTCCTCAGGAAGGAATCCCTTAACTTCAAGGTGTTGGAACCTCTTTCTTCTTATCCCCGGAAGCCCTAGATTGTAATCACCAACAATCAAAGTCGCACGAAGCAAGTCTTCACAAGGCAAAGTTTGAACAATTCATTCAAACTTTCTGCATGAAGCTTGAGAGTTAATAAGATCCTCTCTCTCTAGAAACCACTTAAGGAAATTCATATCACCAAAATTCCAAAAGTTGTTGCTTCTTTTCAAGTGAGCTTATATTTTTAGTCAAAGCTCCAAAGATCGTCTCCATCCTCCAACGATCATATTTCTCCTTGAATTTTGGAGGGACCTGTACACATGTCACTCAAACAAAGGATAGTCAATAACTGAAAGCACGCCATCGTTTTGTAATGAAATAAGTATAAGTATAAGCAAAACTAAAGTTCAGAATGTAAGACAATAATAGTTCAAATTCTAACCAAAATTAAATTCGAAGTTTATAATAAAGAGATATTTGGATTATGTTTTATAGGAATTCAGAACACGAATTCTATAGAAATCTGGATTCTGAATTTACAAGGAAATTCTTAGTCTGGTTTCACCAGAATTCAGAATCTGAACTTACAGAGTTCGGAGTCGAACTTGTCAAAGTTTGGATTCGAACTAGTAAAATTTCGGAGTCGAACTCATAGAAGTTCGGAGTCAAAATAGTAAACTTTTGGAGTCTAACTCATAGAAGTTCGGAGTTAAACTATTAAAAGTTTAGTGTCGAACTCATAGAAGTTCAGAGTCGAACTAGTAAAAGTTCGGAGTCGAACTCATATAAGTTCAGAGTCGAACTTTATGAGAGTTCGTATTCTGAATTTGGAGTGTAACTTCATTAGAGTTCATATTCTAAATTCGTAGTGGAAATTTATTAGAGTTCATATCCAGAATTCGGAGTGTGACTTTATTAGAGTTCGTATCCATAATTCGGAGTTGAACTTTATTAGAGTTCGTATCCAGAATTCGGAGTGGATCTTTATTAGAGTTCGTATCCATAATTTGGATCCTAAAATAGAATGATTCATATCTAAGTAATATATGATTCCGAGGTTTTGGGTATGAATCCAATTTTTATACTTAAGAAAAATATTGATATGTATTAGGAAATATAGGTTAGGGTAAATTTTCTTAAGGAAGGAAATTTTCCTTAGAGAATTAAAATATATATTTTCTTAAGTATCATGTGTTTGTGATTTTCAAAACAAGAAGGAATGGAAAGGTCATAAGGAAAACCTTATTGAATCAACAATCTATCCCTTTTTGGAAAGCACAAACAACCTTTTGAAAAATAATATAAGGACTTTAAAATTTTTCATTAGACTTTGAAATTAAAACTTATCTCCCTTTGTTCATAGATGATAATGAATACAACTAACTCCCCATTAGGCTTGGGAACTCTAATGATTGTATTCTGAATTTCCAAAATGGATTTTTCATTATCTTTGAAAATGAAAAATTTCGTAATGAGGAACTCCCCATTAGATAAGCTCCCCTTTACTTAGGGATAGTTCTTGACTTAGAAATTTTTCCTTCTCCCTCTTTTGAGTAGTTCTTTTTCCTTCTCACCCTTTATGATTTTCAAAAAGAATTTAAGGGAATGGAAAAGAAATAAAGTACATGAAACATTAGTACATAATGACACAAGATACAACCAAAAAAAAATTTCATTAGAGTTGAAATAATTTTTACAAGGAAAGAAAAAATGCAACAAAAGATCGGATTGAGTCTATTTGTCTTCCTTTTCCTTCAGGATTAGCTTATTCAACAAGGTTTTCAGGTTCTAAAAATCTTATTGATCCTCCTCAACTTGATTCTCCAAATCATTTATCATTTCATCTTGAGATTTTAAGACTTCTTCCTGAGCCTTCATGGCCTCTTCCTGCATCTTCAGTAACTCATCTTGCTTTTGTATCTTCTCTTTAAACTCAATTCGGAAATCTCTTTCCCCTTTCCAATTTTGAGATACTGAGTTGAGCTCTCCATTCAGATCCCTTACTTGTTGATTCTGATAATTTTGATCAAGAGTTATATTATCCTCAAGATTCTTAATCTTGGTATCCTCGGTGTCAAAGGAATCTTTAACATCATTCTAAAAACGATCAAACTCATCCATGTCTTCTTCAACTTTCTTAGACCACAAAGTGATTTTGTTGCATGATTTTCTGTGAACATCATAATTGATAAGTAAATTTCTATGATCAGCCTCAATCTTCACACACTTATCCATCACCATAGATAAGGATTCTGACTTCTGATTCAGACTATGTTGCAGCATCTGGCATCTGGAGTCTATAGTGGGAAAGATCGGAATGGTGTCCACCATCTTTTTCAAGGACTCAACAACAAAGTCATGACCCAGTGCTGATGACTCTGAATATGACACTTTTTTTGGGGATTGTTCTTATTCAATTTGCACTAACTTCCTTCTAGAAGAACCACCAACATCTTTCCTTCTTATAACATCTTTTTTTGGAGTGTCCATAAGAACTTTCTTTCCCTTATCAGTTTTCGGAATAGGTTCCTCATTAGGAGATTCTTCCCCAGATTCAGATACTTGAACAATCTTGTCTTCATCTGGTTTCTCCTTCTCTGTTCGTTCTTCAGGATAATGCTTCTCATAGCTTACTTCCTCATCAGATAATTCATTATCTTTCTCTACCTCCTCAATTTCATCTCTCTTACCTTATTTGTCATCTCCCTTTCCCGGAGTGACTAATTTTGAAAATTCAGCGTTTTCTTGATATTCTTCTACTTGTTTGATCAAGTCATCCATATCATCACTTACTTCTTCTACTTATTCTTCTTCTTCTTCAACAACTTCTTCTTCTACTTCTTCACCAGCTGTTTTATCTACTTCTTCAATAACCTTTTTCCCTTTGGACGTTTCTGAAGTGAAGTAATTTTTCCCAGGGGTCTCTGGTAAAGGTTGGACATCAAAAGTTTCCGGAATGGGGATCTTCTCAAAGGCTACTTCAGTATCTCTCAACAGAGATTGCACAACCTCAGCTTCAAACATATTTTTATTCATCTTCTTCTCTTTTTCTTGCCTCTCGAACTCATCATATTCTTTCTCTTTTAAGGCCTTAGCCTCATCAGGGTCTAATCTGAACTGTGTATCCCCTTATTTCCTTTGATCCTTATCTTCTCTCCATTTCCTAGCTACCTCATCTAGATATGCTTTCTGTTTTTTCAGATTGGGAGGTGTGGACTGGGTTTCCTTAGATTTGGGGGTTTTTTCTTCAGCAACAACTTCCTTAAGCTTCCTCTTCTTAGAATCTTCCTTCACTGGCTCAGCTTTTTCCACATTTTCCGAAATGACTTTAGCCTCTTCCTCTGGGAAATTATAAAATTATCCTATTTCCTTAGAAAAATACATATTCATTATTTTCAGCATGTCATCACTGACAAGCACAAGCTCGCAATTCCAAACCTTAGACTTACATGCAATCTTGAATGAATCTAAACACCGAACTATCATCTTTGATAGTAAGGCAGGGTACATGATGATTTGAGCTCTCAAGTTTCATTCCTTGATGTTCTTGATCGTCACAAGAACGTTCCTCATCAGATTTATTTTTCTTAGATTAACCAAGAAGTCTAAGAAATATATGTGACTTTTCTTCAGGGAAAACAAAATATTGGGTATCCACATATGTTTAGAAAAATATTCTTTATGAAACCCAAGAGATTGAACTCTATTCAAAGAACATTTTTTATTCCAATTCCCACCACTTTGACACTTAGTGAAAAAAGGGTCTCTAGAAGGAATAAAATATTTTTTTTGAAAACTGGTTTTTGATGAGTATAACCTACTCTAGTAGTGTTTCCGTGATGTTTAATTTGAGAATACATCTTGTCAAAATTTTCTTTCCCAGAGTTAAATTTTGCAAGAGGCTTCTTAAGAGAAAATATTGAAGATTTCAGTCTAATGACTAAATTCCTATCCTCGGGAATCATTTCCTTAGAGTTAAGTTTTTCCTAAAAAAAATTCACCTCTTAAATAGCAATCTTAAGATCTTTAGAAAGTCCATCCTTATCAGAATTTTCTTTCTCAAGGTCTTTAGAAATTTTTTCTAAAATCTCTTATTTATCTCTAAGATTTGTAGTAAGATCTAAAATCCCTTTTGTAAGAAATTCTTCCCTAGTATTTTCCTTGTCTCATTTCTTAGAAATTTTACAATTTTTTGCTTCAAGTAACTTGGAAAATCTAGATACTTCTTCATATGAAGGTTCTTCATTTTCTGAGGATGAATTATCTTCATTAGAAATACTATTTTTGGAATAGTAATTCTTATCAAGAGATAAATTTGTTAAAGCCTCGGCAGAGCGTACCTTGGCCATAAGACATGTATGTGGAAAAGAAGTATTAGCAATGAATCCCATATTCTTCTGAGCTGATGAATCATATTCTGAGGATTCGCTTCCTAAAGAGTCTCCACAGCTAGAACTCCAAGTAGTATTAGCTTTTAGACTTTTCTTAGCTTTAGCTTTGTAAAACTTCTTCATGTTCCTTTCAGAATGCCTCTCTTTTCTTTCTTTCTTTTTAAGCATAGGGAAATCAAGTATTATGTGTCCACTTCTCTTGTATTCATATAATGTGACATCTGAATCTTTCTTATCTTTCTTTTCCTTCTTCTTATACTTGGATTGGAAATTTCTTTGACCATATATCTTGTTCATTATTCGAGAAAGATTAGCTAACTCATTTTCTGAGACTTCACTCTCACTAGATTCGGATTGGATAGTAACCTTATTAGACTTCTATCTAGTTACTCTCTCAGGAGCCTTAGCTTTCATGTGATTTGAAGTTGTAGTAAAAGCAATAGTACCATTCCCATTCTTCTTTTTGATGTTGTCAGCATCTCACTTCATCCTTATTTTATGTTGGATAAGAGTTCCAAACATCTCATCAAGAGAAATTTGAGTAACCTTCCTGTTCTCATAAATAGTTGTTCTCTTTGATTCCCACTCATTGGGCATAATATCTATAATCTTATCCACAAGAACTTCATCATCTAGACCTTTATCTCCCATAGATTGTAGGCTATTCACGATAGTCATAAACCTTTGTTGTACATTGCTTATAAGTTCTCCATAAGGAAAGTTAAAACCATGATACTCAGCTCTAAGCATAGCTCTTCTAGTCTCAATCACTTTGGATCTACCAAAATGTGTAACTTCATGTTTCTTCTATATACAGTTAGCTGTATCGCAAAAAGAAATTTGGCTATATATGTTCCTAGTCATTGAACACAGTAGAGTATTGTGTACCATATAGTTTAATTGATAATCATGCTTCTCTTGGTTTGTGAAAGTACTAACTTTCTTATCAGGAATTTGATAACCTCTAGTAATCATAACAAAATTATCTACCCCAGTATTGATAATGAAATTCTTCATTCGATCTCTCTAATACTCATAATCATTTCCATAAAAAATTGGTGGTCTTGTAGGATTTATATTGTCGATGGAACCAACATTGATTCATACCATCTTAAAAAAATTCTACTCAAAAACTTGTTAATAACAAAAGTTCATATTCAAGGAACTAACCAAGAAAAATATAGAACAATGAAAAACTGAGCAAGAAAAACTTATATGTGAGTATAAGTATTTCAGAGACCTGCTCTGATACCAATTGTAGGATCGAAATAATGATGTATATGCTCAATATACAAGAGGGGGGTGAATTTTATGCTTTAAAAATTTCCTTAATCAAGGAAAGATCTAAGTTTAACAAAGTTAAACTAAGCAAATTCACAATACCTCTAGCATGAATTGAATGATTGGGACAAAGTATGAAGTTACAAACTTCTAGCTCTATACACTTGCTTAAATCTGGAAAGTGATTCTGAAAAAACGGTTCCAGAAATATGGATCTAGAAAATGAAACGTAACCAAAGTTTATAATATGAGATTCTACCTTAAATTATATAGAATCTAACTAAATCAGAGTACAAGTAAGGAAGTATAATAAAGTTATACTTTCCTTAGTTATACAAAATGCAGTGGAAAAATAAGTAGTAAAACTACCAGTAAGAAACAATAACTCTTTTAACCCAAAGAGAAGGGTATCCAACAACCTTGGATAAAGGTACCTTGATTTATACTTTCATGAAAGTCTATATTACCCACACCAGGGTAATCCCTTGATACGAAGATCAGAGTCTGTCTTGTTATCCCCGCAAGCCCTCAACTATCAGGTTGTCGGAACCTCTGTCTTCCTCAGCAAGGAAGCCCTCAATATCAAGGTGTTGGAACCTCTGTCTTCCTATCCCCAGAAGCCCTCAATTGTAATCACCAATAATTGGAGTCACACGAACAAGTCTGCACAAGGAAAATTTTGAACAAGTCATTCAAACTTTCTGCATGAAGCTTGAGAGTTAATAAGAGCCTCTCTCTCTAGAAATCACTTTAGGAAGTTCAGATCACCAAAATTCCAAAATATTTCGCTTCTTTTCAAGTGAGCTCTTATTTATAGGCGAAGATCTAATGGTCAGCTCCCTCCTCCAACAGTCATATTTCTCCTTGAATTTTGGAGGGACCTGTGAACGTGTCACTCAACCAATGGTTAGTCAATAACATAAAGCACGCCATCATTTTGTAATTAAACAAGTATAAGTATAAGAAAAATAGAAGTTCTTAATGTAAGAAAATAATTGTTCGGAGTCTAACCAAAATAAAATTTGGAGTTTATAATAAAGAGATATTCAGATTATGTTTTATAGGAATTCAGAACATAAATACTGTAGAAATCTAGAGTCTTAATTTCTAAGGAAATTCGGAGTCTGGTTTCACCAGAATACAGAATATGAACTTACAGAGTTTGGAGTCAAACTTGTCGAAGTTCAAAGTCGAACTAGTAAAAGTTCAGAGTCTAACTCATAGAAGTTTGGAGTCTAACTAGTAAAAGTTCGGAGTCGAACTCATAGAATTTCGGAGTCAAACTAGTAAAAGTTCGGAGTCGAACTCATAGAAGTTTGTAGTCGAACTAGTAAAAGTTTGGAGTCAAACTCATAGAAGTTCGGAGTCGAACTTTATGAGAGTTTGTATTCTAAATTCGAAGTGGAACTTTATTAGAGTTCTTATTCTGAATTCGGAGTGGAACTTTATTAGAGTTCGTATCCAAATTTCGGAGTAGAACTTTATTAGAGTTCGTATCGAGAATTTAGAGTGGAACTTTATTATAGTTCGTGTCCAGAATTTGGTGTGGAACTTTATTAGAGTTCGTATCCATAATTTGGATCCTAAAACAGAATGCTTCATATCTAAGTATAATATGATTTCTAGGTTTTGGGTATGAATCTGATTTTTATACTTAAGAAAAATATTGATATGTATAAGGAAATCTAGGTTAGGGAAAATTTCCTTAAGGAAGGAAATTTTCCTTAGAGAAGTAAAATATAGATTTACTTAAGTATAAGGTGTTTGTGATTTTCAAAATAAGAAAAAATGGAAAAGTCATAAGGAAAACCTTATTGACACAACAAAAATGTGGTTTTAGAGTTGTTATGGATCTTAGAGGATCCAAATGTGCAGAAACTAGTGGTGGTAAGTAGTCGACGAAATGTTGTAGTGGCACTACTAGATAGTTGACTCGGTTGTAGTCTAGTATGGATAACAAAATCCCACTAGCCTCATAGTGAGAACCATCGTCCTACTGGTGGACTCCTAGTAAAATGGTAATCCCTCAAGAGACTCTTTGGACATCCTGTGGGGTTTCTAGAGGTGCATTAGTTCTGGATGACACCACTGACCAACCGGTGTCGGCCAGCAGCTAGCCAGTGACACCAAGATGGGATAGGATAACGACTGTAAGAATTGTATTTCAACCCTCCCCCCCCCCACCCCAAACCCCCTTTTAACTATTAATCTCCCCAAAGTTGACCCTAACGTGGGGTTTTCAACTTTAAAGGGATATCCAAGGATTCCTCAACTTTTGTAATGATAATACTTGATTCCTTGATCCGTTCTTTGATACAGACAAACAGATTCAAGGATTATTTCTTGGAATTGGTGAATTCCCCAGGTTTTACCCTTAATTTTTCTTTATCCAGCCTTTATACGGTGGATCTATGGCTTTTGATAGGGTATCTTGGTGTGGTTCACTGATCAAAACATTAAATCTAGGTTTTCATAATCATTTCTTGAGTTAGGTGCTCCAAAACATCTCCCTATGGTATATTCCATTTTCTAGTATGTGTGACTTGTACTATCTAGATAGAAAACCTTGCGTGGAATATTTTAATTGGAAACCATTAATATTTCTTAACACCTCTTACTTAGAACCCCTATGGATATATATGGGTTTGGTGGAGAGTGAGATATAGACTTGCATCCACCTAAGATGTGTGCCTATCCTAGACTTTAGGTTGGGACTCAGACTATATGAACCTAGAGACTTATGTTGAAATGGTAATTTATTTTGAATGGATTAGCATGTAAATTTTATTTAAATTTAAATTGTCACATTGCCATGTTAGCATGGGAATTTTTTTAATTTGATTGATATTGAATTACTTAGATTATTATTGGATAACAAGCATAGAATTGTAAAGGTACATAACAATATGTTGGCATAAAGAAATATTGACTTATGAATTAGTTCTTGGGGATAAATGGAATGAGAATTGGTGATGTTGAGATTATTATTATAATTGGTAACTTGTCATGTAATTGGTTAATTGTCATGAAATTGGAAATGGAATATTGGCATATTATCATATTAACATATTGAAATATTTAACTTGAAATTGAGAGTTAGAATAATAGAATAAATTTCATAATAATTGGTAATTTTCCTGGATTAAACAATGTGAAATATTTTATAATTTTATACATGTTTTGGTGTTTTGGTATGTATTTTTATCATTCTTAAACTTTATTAATGGTTACATGGTGCCTGATGGTGAGATGTATGGTTATTTGATACTTGGAATGGGTATTTTATAGTTGTAATGGGTAATGGGCCTCTAGAACATATAGACTGATCTAGAATGGGAATTATCATGAGTCTATTGACACATGTAATGAGTAATTCAACCTTAAAATGGGTAAGAAGCCTTGGGAACATGTAAGTGGTGCTATCATGGAAATTCACATTGGGTCTGTTGACTCAATTTATGGGTTATTCATCCTTAGCATGAGAATCTATTTATAGGTAGAGACATTTGGAATCATTCCATAGATGGTTTAGCTGGCCCTAGGTGTCAACCTAGAGATCGAGGGTTTGTGGGTTTATTTTTGATGTTCTATATTAAATTTATGAATGAATTCCTATTTTTATAATATTTTTTCATAAACTACTTCATAGAAAAGGTTTCTTTAGAAACTATTGGTGGTTTCCTACTAGGTTTCACTCACAACATTCTTTGTCCACCATTTGGTATCCATGTACACTTCATGATGCAGATTTAGACAATGGAAAAGGTCCCTAGGCTTGATTAATTGGTTTGGTAGTTGGGAATGGAGCTTAGTGATGGAATCAATCCTGGGGTTCAAGAATAGTTTTGGGATCCTTTTTTTAGTGTCCTTCTTTATGTTGGTTTCTTGTATGAGTTTCAACACAAAATTTATTTATACACATATTATGAAAATACATTGTTGATTGTATTGGATTTATTTTGAGTTTTTCTATGTATCTTATAGGGTTTATTTATGATGATTTATATCATGTTTTATGTTGTTACTATTATTTTATACCAGAGGGTGTAGTCTCACAACAATACATATTACATCCTCAATATTACAAAGAATCCTCTAGAATAAATAGAGGCAGGTTCGAGGTCATGTGGTGACCTGTCTTGAACATGTGAGGGAGAACTGGGTTAGGGAAATTATAGTGTGAACGTTTGTTAGAGTTTTGGGAAAATCCTGGTGAGTTTATAGTCACCCCTCATATATGAAATTTTCTGTAAATGTTGAAATGATTAGTCATAATGAAGGTAAGGTGAAGAATTTATTCTTCCTTAGTGGTGAGCTATAATTCCATGTTAGAGTTATGGTAGAGGAGATAATGATGAATTACAGTTTGAGAATTTTATTATTGATTTATTCATGTTCCTCTTTTTTTTATTCATTTTGTAAAAAAGTGTATATACACCATTTAATGATGTTCAAAATTTTTTTTAATTAATTGAATTTTTATATAATAATACATCAGATATAGTTTTATTTTAGAGGGAAAATCATTACCTATGGTTTATTTTTTCCCGAAATATTTTTTTGGAAACCTTTAGAGACTGGGGGATATCCTTAAGTCCATGTGCTGACCTAGATTAGATCCCAGTATTCAGAATCCATGGATGGGGTAATCCAAAATGACTTTAGATAAGGGTGTTTGAGTATAATCATGTGAATTCCTATAGGCATGGAGAATATGATTTTAGGAACTCAGAATGTGGCATTAAATCTGATGTTGGTAACATTTTTATAGTGAACACCATGTTAATGAGAAGATGTGAAAAAGTGGGGTTTTCGAAAACCTTATAGGACAGTCATTTTTTGTGTTAACATATGGTGGGTAGAAACATGAAAGAGTTCATGCATCGTTATATACACGATATCGACAACATAAAATGACATAGTCTTAAAAAAATGGGGTTTTTTACATTGAAAATGGTAAAAATAATAATTTTACCTTAACAATTTTAAAATAAATTAATTAATAACCAATGTTAAAATCATTTTCCATGATTATTATTAAATAATCCATATAAATAATCTTGATAATGGTGTTTTTCAAGTCGATTATTTTAAAATTTACATTGAAAATCTTTTTGGCATCACATTTTTTACATTAGTTATTAAATAATTGGCATAAAAAATATCGACTATTGGTTTTCTCAAGTAAGTTATTTATAAAATTATTTGAAAAATATTTCTTAAAAAATATTTCAACACCAAAATATTTTTACTTCACAAAATATAAATATATTTCTAATTATGTTTCAAAAAAAAATAACATGAAAAATATACTAAAAAATATCCCATTGGCAAAAATATATTCCTTGAGAAGATATATTTTTAATTTATTTTTAAAAAATACTGTCAAGAAAAATGATCTTCATATCACTTTTTTAAAAACCCCATATTTAAAAAATATACTATATGACATTTTTTTAAAAAAAATAAGATGAAAATTTTGTCTCTAAAAATAAAGTTACATCAAAATGTATTCCTTCCAAAATAGATATACTTTTGTCACATCATTTTTTTTGTAATAACCAATATGAAAAATATTTTGAAGGTAGTTTTTACTAAAAAATGACGTGAACAATTTTTTAACAAAATTTTAGATATTATTATTTCTTAATTAATATTAATTATTAATTTATATATTTTATTTATTATATATTCATTATTTTTTAAAAATTATTAATTAATTACTAATTACTCACTGCTAATTACTTGTTATTAATTAATATTTTTAATTATTAATAATTAATTATAATTATTCATGAGTAATTAAAAATCATTAAATATTATATATTAGTCTTTATTAAGTGATAATTAAAATTTATTTATTATTAATTATTAATATAAAAAGATATTTAGTAAAAATATATTAGTGAAAAACACTAAATATTAAATATGAATTTTTAAAATTAAAATAAAATAAAATTAGTGTGTATTTTAAGGACTTCTAAAATAATCATCGATAATTGATTATTTTAACGGTGGTTTAGAACTCCCCCCCCCCCAAATTATTTATTAAAAAACCATGTTTGATAATGATGATGATGATTTCATTTTTTATTGTCATATTAATTTACATGTATAACAATATTAATTAATTTATTAATAATTAATGACTAATTATAGAATCAGGTTAATGATTGATTTTTATATTTTATTAATTCTGCTATAAAATTATAATAATAAATTAATTAATTATTAATTAATGATTTTAGTGATAGTTTAGAATATTTTTAAACTATATATCTTTTTTAATAATTAAATTTTATGATGATAATCGAAGTAATAATTAGTAATTTTGTTACTAATTTCTTATTTAATAATTAATATAAATAATTATAAAATTTAAATTTAGTATATACAATATTGATAAGTTATACACATTTGAATGCGTTATATACATATATATATACCCACACACACACACAACATACAAGTAGAATATGTGTGTGTGAAATAATATGTAATAACCATTAGTACATACATATTTATTTATACATATTTGTAATCACATTATATAAATATATATGTTTGTTTGTATGTGTGAATATATATATAAATGTATTATATAAGTGTATTTTAAAATTTGTGAATTATTAACCATTATATATATAATTATACATGTATAAATGCATTAATGATTTATGTATATGAATATTCTTAAAACATTAAATATATATATTTATGTACTTGTAAATATATAGAAAAGTAAATACATTATATAAATGTATTATAAATTCTTTAGATAAATATATTTGTAAATATATAAATAATGTATATAAATTTATTTATAACAAATGGATGATACTTGGCACCCATTAATAGGGAACACGATATTACCTGACTTGATTATGTAAAAATAGGGTAGTGGATAATTGGGTTTTAAAGGGGTTGTAATGTGAATTAAAATCCTGATTAATAAACATGCATGGTTAGGGTAATAATCATAGGGTGTCGTAAAACTTGAACCCGACTAAGTAAATAATTAATAATTTATCACTTATATATTTTTAAATAATTGTAATTTTATAGAATATATTTATCTATTTTTATTTTTTCTCTTAAATTTATATATACATTATTTTATGCCAAAATCCAATTAATTTTGTTATTATTTTTTAACTAAGTGTATTTTTTCAAAGCCTAATAGCATTATAAATCATGTTTATTTAATTTTAGATAATTTCACTCAAAATTTATAAATTCATTTTGAAAATACAAAATTATAAATATCTATTTAAAAATATTTGGACATTTAAATGAATATTTCAAAATGTAATAGGGTAGGGTTAGGGTAATACATTTAAAAATTAAATGGGATCATGTTTTAAAAATTAAACAGATCATTGTTTGGGTGTCTTAAATTTAGTCGGTACCTAGCTCGTTAACACCCCTAAGCTTTACATAAAAATTTATATTTAAAAATAAAAACATGCATCTGTTTATTTAATAGAGTGTGTGAGCATACAAATATGTAAATTCATATATATTTATTTATAAAAATATATTATTAAATCTTTTATATAAATTCATATAACTATAAATTATATAAATTTATTTATCATTCAAATATTCAAATATATTATGAATTCATTATATGAATATTTTTAAATAGAAAATATCACTATATTATATAATTACATTATGTAAACATATTATATTAAATAAATGATATAAATATAATACATCATGTAAATAGATTATATAAATATATATAAAAATATATATTAATATATTAATTAATTTATAAATAATTATTGAAATATATGAAATTATATAAACTGAATATATATATAATATAAAATAGAACTAGCATAAATCCCTCAATTTTGATGGACGAAACTATATTACAAAAATCCCAAGAAAGATATATAAGTGTTGAAAAATATAAGGGAGACATAAAGTATTGAAAATCTAAGAATCTTGAGGTGTGAAAAATGGTCACTATCCAAAAATGATTTATCTACCTCCACTAATTGATGTAGGGTTCTCGATGGAAATTTCCCCCCAAGAATTGCACCATGATTTTGGGAAAGGTGACCAATAATTTCCAATAATCTCATTGAGATGATGTTGGAAGAATATATATATAGTTTTAGAATGATGAGATACCCCAAATGATCCATAAATAAAACTTATTTATAGATCAAATTCGATGTGATTTAAACTAATTTGATCCCACCATTTTGATCAAAAGAAATTTTGATTCAATTGAAACAACAAAAAATTTAGAGGGAGACAACCATTCATATTTTTAATTTCAAAATATAATCATTACAACTAATCTCATCATTAGTCGGTTTATAAAAAATAAATTTTTTTTTATATATATATCTTACTAAAATTTTATTTTCTAATTAATTTTTTTAAAAGAGTTTAAATGCATATATTTTTTTATGAAAAAGACCAATTATAAAGGCCCTTATTTATAAGGAAGGAGCCTTGGGGGTTTTATTTCACATCCAATGTGGGATTCTGCTGTGTTTTTCCACCTCATCAATCGACGCCTCTAAAGGATGTGGGTCCCATAAAAAAATTCTGGATAAAATTATATCAATCCTCTACTTTTATTCATAAATATTGACCCTCCAGATCAAAAATAATTCATTATAAGTAATAAAGGCATCTTTCAAATTAAATATGTATTTAGTATCAACATCTTAATGTATTATTATGTTTTCAAGTTATCAAAACATTTAAATTGTTAATATTTAAGATAAACTGGTGATATCATACATATAATTATCCTTCAGTCCAACATCTCTTTTAGTAAGAATTTAATGGTCATGTGTTTGTATCCTTTTCTTGAACTCTCTTCAGCTTCTTTGGATTCTTCAGTGGAATCTTCTTCATGGTGTCTAGTTCATCCATGATATCGTGGGGTTTTCTTCGACGACCTACATATTTTTTCTTTGGGTGATTTGTTAGGAGGTGTCTTTAGGCATACACATCACATCTATTGGATGTTCAATATACTAGAATCGATTCCATGGTGGGTCCTCAACATGGATTCAGCCATTAGTGGATGCCTCAATGGTGTAGGTAGTGGTTCTCATTCATAATGGTGTGGTCGGTGGAGGATTGGGAAAGTTCTCAAGTGGGATGGTGGTTCGACCCTTTGGTGGCCCTTAGTGTTGATGATGGATATCGACTTAGGTAGTGGAGGGTGTGATGTCCTCGATGATGTGATAATCGATGGAGGGATAGAGGGCCCTCAGTGTTGGCATTGTCTACTATGGGTGTCTCGTTGGCTGGTTGGCAGTTTATATCAGGTGCAATAGTCTTTAGTAGGAGGATGATATTTTTTTGGACCTCAATCCTCTATCTTAATCTGGATGGGGCTTCAGAGCAGAAAAAAAAAGCATCTTTACATGGCTACCAGTTTAGAAAAATGAGAGGGCATGACATCTATCATCTATACCGATCATTATGCATTTCTACCTAGGGCTATGCTATCTGTGAAACCTTGTATGGTTGGGTGATTGGTTTATTATATCCAAATATATGTTGGGAGGGTCTGTTCTTGTGCTTTCAAGTTTTTGGGTCCTTTATGGTCATGTTTTCATCTACACACCTACTGGGTCTACATGTCATGCATTAGGCCTAAGTGTCTCTGGGCTTACGATCCATGTAAAGTTAACCTTCATCCTAGTTTAAAAATGGGAGAAATAAATAAATATTTAAAGGTATTCGGGATTAGTGTTCATGTCTTAATATTTTTGTAAGAGTTTATGACTCAAGATCTAGTCATAACAGATAGTATTAAAACAAAGTAATTGGGGTTTTAATAATCAATATTAACAACCATATTCATAAATTATTATTACATTTTAAACAATCTGATTATAATCTATCCAAATAAATTGTTGGGTTTCTGATACAAAATTTATTTATTCTATGGGTATTAACCCTATATCCTTATCATTTTGTTTTGAATAATATCCCTAAATATAGATTTTTTTAAATGGATCTGCAACTTTTTTACATGATCTCATATAGAAAATTTTTATAGTACCATATAAAGTTTATGGGCATAGTGAAAGAGTCGGATATGTAATTCTAAACTTTTCTTTTGGTCACGATTAATGATTAATTTGATATTTACACAACAATAAATTCCATGATCTATTGAATTGAATAAAATAATATAGAAAATGGATAAACATCATAATCAAAGTAGAGGATCATTACATATTATTTATAATTAATTTACGAAATTAAAGAATTACCTTATGTTAAATTATTACTTCGTTGATAGATTTGATAATGGATCTACGTCATAATGTCATTAACATGTAGGAATATATATCAGATTCCATCTATATGTGATTCACACATGGTCCAAGAATCTACAAAGGTCTTAATAGGAATCGTTAGGTTCTAGCACGGTAGATCCTATCACTTTCATTGTTCAGTTTGATCATTCTAAGAATCTATTCCAAATGATTCTTCTTGATCTCTCTAGAAACGAGAGTGAAATGTGGCAGATCATTCTCTATTGTTGGGAGTGTTTTTAGAGAGGTATGTCACTTGGGTTTGGGAGGATTCTCTCTATATCATGTTATTAACAAGAAAAAATGAATTTACACTCTTGAAAAATAATATAATTGGGTGTTTATACAACTAGATTTAGAATTAAATAATTGAACAAGTCCCCTTTATTATTTATTTAATCCCTATTGAACCCCATGTCTATAATGATATTATTATTATTATTAGTATTATTTATTGACATGTTCTAAACTCTCTAATTAAATTAAATATTATTTATTCCAATAATATTCAATATATATTATTTCTCAATGGACCATTAAAATTGATCCACCATTCCTCTACAATATTTATCGGTCCTTGAATAATTGAATATTTATATAATAAATAATTATTACTACATTATTCAGCAATAAATAAATAAATATTATATTCACTAAATGTAAAATAAATATTTATTAAATATTTTCTCACATAATATTATCTTGAATGACTAGTGACAGAATATATGCGATCAAGAAAAAATGAATAAAAATTAAACCATATTTAGTAATAATATTCATTCAACTTGTTAAATAATAAATAATAAAATATTATTTAATTGATATTCGGGACACACTTATTGTGTGACCCTATAGGACTCTTTCTTTGTGGATTTACATAAAATAGCATAAACTCCAAGGTTAACACGCCAAGACACCCATAAAGAAATAATTTATTGTCGCAATGATATGATACCTAATACAGAAGCTTACTGTGTAATATAATCCCTTTATCATGATATCTCTGATCATGTTGGTTGTATTCTGGTACCATTAACCTATGTGCTCGATGTCTTTTTTTTTTAAATTTATAAAAATGAAAATTTCTTATAGAATACCATAGCCGTGGATTTATTTATGCTATATAATTTCTGTCAAATGGACTAAGATATTAACTTCCATTAAAGAAAGAAAGGGGTAAATCCTTTATTGTTTTATTCATTAATGAAATATTACTCATGACACACCCAAGATATCCTACCTCACCGTGAACATATGTCATCGTGATTTTCATCAATATATAAAAGTACATATTATAACACTAATTTATAATATTCTTAAATTTTATGGACCAATACACACATACACATGTAGGAACATCCATTGATGCATATAAATTTGTATTTCCTACTAGTGAGTCATTCCTATAATATCCTATATAGGATATTACCAAGGATGTACACCATGAGAAGGTGCCTCAATATCTTGTGAGTCTCCACCCCTGAAAGTCTATATCATTTGTGTCCCTCAAATGATTTCATCTGTCTATAGAACATATATTTAGGAATAATTAAAGGCACTTTTGGGTTCTCATCAGAACAGGGAACTGCTTCGACCTTTCAGTGCACCAACTACTCTTAGGACATTTTCACATACAATGTCACATAGAAGAACAATCATGATCTGATAAAGAGTTTATTGATATTCAAAACATTAAATACAAGTCATCATAAAGTGAATAGAATTTTTTTATAGGTAACCAACTACAATAGAATACCACTATCACAAGAGCCAACTTCTAACAACCTTTATCTTGTTAACTCACATGATACTCAAGATTCTATTGAAGATAGTTCTCTTGTCAAGGGTTCCACCACATTTTATTTTGTGGAAACTCTACTAAATGAATATTCTCCCCTTTGATAAAAATCTCTCAAGATTTGATAATTTCAGGGTATGTGATCAGTCTATTGGTTTGAAATTGTCACTTTTTCAAGATCCATCATTGTAGTATTATCAAAATATAATGTAATAGGTTCTTTAATGCTAGGTACCACATACATATCCTAGAAAAAGTTTTATACCTAAAATTCTTCCTTATTTTCATTAGAAGATTCTATGTACTTAGACTCTACAATAGAATCAGTGACAATCGATTGATTTAAACTCTTCCAGCTCAGAGATCCTCCATTAAGATAGAAAACATATCAAAAATATGACTTCAGATCATTATGATATATTTGAAAACTATCATCATTATAACTCATAATAAACATTTACTCACTCCTCCATACACTAGGAACGTATCCTTAGTTATTCTCATAAACTTGAGAAAATCCTTAATGTAAGACCAATAATATTCTCCTATATCTTCTTTATATCATCCTATCATGATCAATACATTGGAAACATCAAGTCTAGTAAATAACATAACATACATGATTGATCTTATCAGTGAAGCATGTGGCGTATTACTCATTATCTCTTTATCCTATTGTTTTTAGGACACATTTCTTCAAAAAGATATATATCAGGTGACACTAGAACCAATCCCATCTTATATTGTTCTATAAAAAATAAATTTAGTATCTAATCAATATTTTTAAATTGACTTAGTCTTAGAAGCATATTGGATCTATCACGAATGATCTTTATCCCTAGAATATTGACTTCTTCACCTAAGTCCTTTATGGAGAAACACTTTTTCAACTTAATAAAACCAAATTATTTTATAGATTTGTCAAATTGAATGTTGCATGACATGGATACTTTCTTCAATCTATAAATGGATCTCTTCAACATGAAAATTATTTTTGGAATCACCTGGAGTCACAAAATCTTCTAAGTGTGTCATGTAGACATCTTCATAAAGGTTACCATTAAGGAAATCTATTTTTTCATCCATATTAGAAATTTCATAGTCATGGTAATCTTTTATATAAAGTAGAATTCTGATGGATTTCGATATGTAAACTAGTTACAAGGTTTCATTGTATTCAATTCCATGATGCTTTTTAAACCCTTTATCTACTAACCTTTCTTTATAGGTATTTACCTTACCTTTAATTTCAAGTTTTCTCTTGAATTATTGTTTTCACCCAATAGGATTTAAATTAGCTAGTGCATTGACCAGAACCCAAACATGGATATTATACATGGAATCCATTTCTTAATTCACGATGTTTTTTCATATTTCATCTTTTGAGCTCTCTACTACCTCTTTATAGGAGAGAGATTCATCATTATCAACCAATAATAAGTCACCATATTTCATGACTATAAAACCATATCTCTCTAGTTCTTTTAACTCTCTTGTGTTCCTATATAGTACTTGTGTTTCATGAACTACTTCTTCTATGGGGAACTATGGAATCTATTTCTCTACTAACTCTTGCATATTTTGAGAATTAACCTCATAAAATATAAGGTTTCTCTCACTATCAATTTTTATCATGTTCTCCCTCTAAATAAATACCTATTATATAGAAAAAATTAATTTCCTGTCTTAGGTATTTTTTTGGTAGTATACCTTTATTTTTTTAGGGTACCCTATAAATAAACACTTTGTGCCTCGGGGTTCTAGTTTTTTACCAGAGAAGGCATTAACAAATTTCCCACAACCCCATACACGTGTATGCAACAAAATAGGTATATTTACACTCCATAACTCAAAAGGAATTATATTTTCCAATTTAGTTAGTAATAAGATTAATTTATATGTATTTTTTTTAATTCATGCCCCCAACATGATAATGGAAGATCTGCATGAATCTTTACCAACCATACCATGTCTTACAAGGTATGGTTCTTCCTTTCACTAACACCATTCCACTGTGGTTTGTAAGGTGGAGTGAGTTGATATATAATCTCAAACTCCTATATAAATTCAATAAACTCTTGGTTAAGATATTCACTACCTCAATAAAATCAAAACTTTTTATCTTATTTCTATGATGATTCTCTAATTAATTCTTTAATTATTTGAATTTCTTAAAGGACTCAAACTTATACATCATTAAATAGGTATATCCATATCTAATCAAGTCATTAGTAAAAGTTATGAAGTAAGAATAACCAACTATTTATTTTACTATAAATGGTCCACACACATAATTATGTACCAATCCTAAAATCTATGTGGACCTTTAAACTTGTCCTCCAAATGGAAATTTTTTCATTTTTCTTTGTAAACAAGAATGGCATCTTTCATATTGTTTTAGCTCAGAAGAGTCTAAAATACCATCTTGGCAAAGATTTGTCAAATGATTCTAATTTACTTGACCAAGGATGTGATTCCATATCTAGGTGTTATATGAGTTGTGTGAACATGATTTCTTCTTCTATGGTCAAAACTTGGTTTTTTTAATTTAATACATAAAGACAATTTTTTAAATGAACCATACCATAACATATGTTTTCTTCAATAAAAAAAATAGATTTTATTTCCAAACATGTAAATAAACCATCTACATATATGCATGACATTGAAATTATGATCTTGGTAATAGTTGGTACATAATTACAATCCCTTATAACCAATATCATTTGTGTTGGAAATAAAAGGTGTTATTCACCAATGGTTTAATCTATCACCCTCCCACAGTTTTCAGCTCGTAGATCCACCTCTCCTCTAGAAATTTTTCTAAATATACTTGTTTCCTGCATTTGTATATGGATTTGAGCACCACAATATATATCTAATACCCAATGTGTACATATTTAAAGAATAAAATCAATAGAAAAATCACCTTTAGCTTCCCCTTGCTTATAGGTATTGTTACTCTTCTAGTGGACTTTCTTACCACATGAAAAATATGTTTCCTATTTTTCCTTACCCTACATTTAGATATTTCTCTTCTTGGAAGGATAGTGCTCAGGAGATTTAAGATTTCTATGAGTCTTGGGGTCCTTCAACTTGTTCTTCCTTTTATTATTCCCCATAAGGACATTGAGTTTTTCCCACCCCATGTCCTTATCTACTTGGAGAGATAGATTAAAATGTTCTGAAAGTCACTTCTCATTATTTCTCATGTTATAATTAACAATAAAGATAGATAATTTCATGGGTATGAGGAATGTATGAGACCTATATTCAACTCTTCCATGAATTTAATATCTAAGATGTCTAAGCATTCAATGAATCCAATAAACTTGACTAGATTATTATTAACTAATGATAACTCTATAAGATTATTTGTAAACAGAGCATTTGAGATATCAAATCTCTATTTTATTGCCTTCTCTTAACAAAGATCATGAAGTTTATACATCATTACATACGCATCTATGTCCTCATGTTACATAAAAACCTCAATGGTCATGGATGATTTCATGAAACACTAAACATATGTAGCATCATTAAAATATTTCTCATAGAGAGATAAATCTTCTCTACTAGCCTCATTACCAGGTGATTCGGAAATAAGTTCTTCCAGAACACACAATTTCCCTCTCATGGCATAGGATAACACATAAGTGCATTTTTTCAATTCCTAGAAATTTATTCCAGTGAGAAGTTAATCCTTTTCAATTATGGATTGTAGTGATATGTTTGAAGACATTTTCAATGTTATTTCTACATATAATATATTCATAATTTTAGTAATTTATTTGATAAAATTTTGACAAATAATTAAATATAATATTTATTAATTTCCCACCATTTTATTGAACCCCAATGGCCCTCACCATTGGCCTTTGAATATCCTATTGATTGGAAATTCTAGTGAAAATGATCAATATTTCCCTTCTCATCACTACAAATTTGGATAGTAAATTAATTATATGGGTTTTAGGTAGGCATTCCAAATGAGAACTACATTAACTCATAGTTCATTGATCTATTGAGTGGACTCCCCAATCCTAAAATACTTATATTGTATTTTCAAAACCTTTACCTCTTAGTTACACCAAGTACTACTTTGGAAGTCAACCCTTGATATGATCTAAGGTAAGTCAACACAAAACATAAAGTTATAATTCCTTGATAATCGAAAGCACCCCATTTTTGTTGGTCAAATAATTTTAACTATTGTTCGATTTGAACTAAAGTAGTGGAAGGATATTCTGACTTAATATATATAATTTAGGGATTTTATCTTTATGTGTAAATTTCCAATTATTATCTTTATTACATGCATTTTATTATTAAGTGGATTTAATTAAGTTATTAGCCATATCTTAGATAATATTTATGCATAAGACAATTTATTTTTGATCTATCTCATATACTCCTTTTTCATTAATTCATGTGATCATGAAAAAACATCGATAATGAAATAAAAATAAAAGTTGAAAGAAATAAAATAATAAGAAACCTTGGGCATGCAGATCCTTACATAATGATAAGAGAGATGACACGTAGGTGATGGGAATCAATGTATCTCTCTTAGATTGGTTTCACCATGGACATGTAGGTCCACCAATGTATCTCTCTTAGATGGATTTCACCTTAGCTCCAAAATTGAACTGCCTCCACTAGCTTAGGATCTCCATCAATTACACATGATTTTACTCACACATAGGTGAGGGGAATCAAATGATTAGTTAAGGGGTTTACATAAAAGAAACCATGGGCACGCAGGTCCTTACATAATGATAAGAGATATGACACGCATGCCAAAAATTTAATTTAATAACAAGTTAAATGAAACCAATCACATATAAAGGTCTTATATAGGATCCTTATCATCCAAATGCATGAAAAAATTTATGAATTTAATAAAATTACCATTCAATTATAATTGTTATTTTTTAAGATAAATCACAATTGAATCAATTAATTATCTTATTTAATTAATGAAATTTTTCTTCTTAATTCTCATTCAAATTTTATTGATATTCTCATCCATCATAATTTTAAACAAAATATATAAATTTATTTAAAATTAACTATCTACAAAAATATACCTTGGAGGAAACACAGTGAGTATCCTTCCAAACTACCCAATTTGTATTATACTCTATATATTTTACACTTTTGACGTGTGGCATACACGATATAATCACATAATTTATTAATGTGTACTATAAAATTAATAATCAAAATATTTACATGCTATTTACAAAGCTTGTTATGCTTCAATGCACATAGATTAATAATATTAATATGACTTATACAAGATATGTAGATATGAACAAAACATATAAATTGATTAGATATTCATATATACATAAATAATCACATTATGCATCTTATCAACTTAATGATCACATGGAATCAAATGTTGATATTTATTTTACAATATAATATTTTTTTCAATTATTCATAATTTGGAAAAAATACACGGCGTGTACATTGGATCTACACGAAGTGTATTTTTTCACCATCTATCTATGACACACACCTAGGGACTCAGTGTGTAACTGTGCCAAAAAAATGATTACGTATATGGTATGTACATGGCCTACACAATGTGAAGTATTCAAGTTACATGACCACCATCCATGAAAGTCATGTAAGAGAACACATGGCCTATCTGCAACTAAGGGAATACACATTGTGTACTGATGTTACATTGTGTGTGCTCTGGCTGAACGAGTTCCAAGATGGCTCAGTCAACATGTGGGGCATAATTAAATTCACCACTTGTAATAAATGAAAAAAAGTTTAATTAATTCTTGGTTAATTAAACACTAGTACACTGCGTGTATCTATGGATTACATAGTGTGTACTCTTGTGTTATCCGGTCAGACTCCTTGGAACCTCCATATGAGATCTTTGAATTTATTTAGTTCAAAAAATTAATCGATTTGAATACATTTACAAGAAAATAATATGAAGAAAAATAGATATCACAATTTTTATGAAAGAATGATTAAAATAGAATTGAAAACCCAATAATAAATTCATAAATCAATCAATGATATTTAAATAATTATAAATAATTATGTGACCACTCTGATACTAATAGAAGGTTCCGAGCACAATAGAAGTATCAGATGGGTCATGTCCAAATTTTATTTTTGTCATGATAGATGATTAATCCAAGATCTAAACAACAAAAAATTCCATCATTAATGAAATTGAACTAAAGAATATAGAAAATACATAAATACTGGAACTAAATCGCAGGATCGTCACATATTATTTATAATTAATTTAAGAAATTAATGAATTTCCTTATGTGAATTTTTTTCATTGATGGATCTGAAAATGTATCTAAATCGTATCATTATTGTGTTATAGGAATAAATATTATATTCCCTCTAGCAGTGATCCACACATGGTCCAAAAATCTCTGAACATTGTCATAGGAATCTTCGGGTGCTAACATGGTAGATCTTATCACTAGTAGCAATTTCCTTTGATCACTCTAAGATTCTATTCCAAAGGATTATTCTTGATCTCTATAGAATTGAGAGTGGAAGGTGGAGGAAGACCGATAATAATTATTGGGAGCATTATTGTAGAGGTATCTCTCTAGGGATTAATAGGATTATTTTTAGATCTAATTCTTCACAAAAAAATGAATTTTTCTCTCTTGAAAAAAAATATAATTTTATTTATATACCACTGGGGTTATAAATTAATAATTATACAAGTGTCCTTTATTATTTATTTAATATATTCAGAATCTCATGTCTATAATAATAATAATATTATTATTATTATTATTATTTTGTGACATGTTCTAAGCTCATAAATTAAATTAAATATTATTTATTCAAATAATATTCAATATGTATTATTTTTCACCGGACTATTAAACTCAGTCCAACGTTCCTCTACAATATTTTTCATGCCTTGAATAATGACTATTTATTTAATAAATAAATTTCATTACATTATTTTTCAATAAATAAATAAATATTATTTTCAATGAATAGAAAATAAATATTTATTAAATATTCTGCTCATATAATATTTTCTCAAAAAACGAGTGACAGAATATATGAAATCAAGAAAACAAGAATAATTATTAAAAAATATACATAAATAATATTTATTCAACTTATTAAATACTAAATATTAATATATTATTTAACTGGTATTTTGCATACACTTAGTGTGTGACCCTCTAGGCCTCTTTCTCAGTGGTATTAGGTGAAGCAACCGAATGTACAAGGTTAGCATCTAGAAACACACCAAGACACCCATAGATAAAAAATTTAATAATGTAATGACATAATACCTCATATGGATGTTTTCTATGTAATATAATCTATTTATCATGATAACTCTAATCAAGTCGGATGTACGCTAGTGCTATCAACCTATGTGCTCGATGTGTCTTTCTTTTACTTACATAAATTAAACTTTCTTATAGAACACTATGGTCATTGATTTATTTAGGTTATATCATTTCCATCAAAGGTCCTGATATATCAACCTCTATTGAAGAACATAAGGAACAAATCCTTTCTCACATTATTGATTAATGAAATATTACTTGTGATGCACCCAACATATCCTACCTCACCGCGAACATAGGTCATCATGGATTTCATCAATATGTCAAAGTACATGAATTATAACAATCAATAATAATAATATTAAAGTCTATGTATTAATATACACATCTACAGATATGAAAAACCAATGACCCTAATAAATGTGGATTTTCTACTGGTGGGTCTTCTTCTCAAAATATCCTACATTGGATATTACCAAGGAAATACACCATGAGAAGGTGTCTCAAAGTCTTATGAGTCACTACCCCTGATATCTTATATCATTTGTGTCCCGAAAATGAATTCATTCAGCTATAGAACATATATTTAAGAATATTTTCATGAAACTTTTGGGTTCTCATTATACCAGGGAGTTGTTATGACCTTTCAGTGTGATAGAAATTCTTAGGACATTGTCACATACTATGTCATACAGAAAAAAAATCATGATGTGATAAGGAGAATATTAATAGTAAAAAAATGAATACAGGTTATCAAAAAGTATACATAAGTTGGTTCTAGGGGACCAACTCCAACACTATATTGTAATATTTGTCTCACATAATCACATATCATACATATATTTCTAGACTTTCCATTGTAATTGTAACTATATTCCTTTGATAAAGTTGTTTTGATTTGAAAATTTCTAGATATATGATTAATTGGACTAGGCCACTATTTAATATCTTATAATATATTATTAATAAATTCATCTTTCTTTCCATGTGCCATTAAGGAAATAAACTTTGACTTCATAGTCAAATGTTAAATTCATAGTTGTTTCTTTCTCACCATAGAAACATCAAAACCTCTAATAGTAAACAATCATCCAGATGTGGATTGATTATCTCCAGTACTAGTGATTTAATTTTCATCAGTGTATCATTCTAATATAGTTGAATAATCATTATATTATAAACGTAAATATTTTTTTCCTCAAGTATTCAAATATTATTTTTATAAATTTCCAATGATCCACACTTGAAATTATAGCATATCTATTAATTTTACATATTGAAAAAGAAATATCAGGTATAATAGAATGAATTAAAGACATTAAATAATTAAAATTTTAAATTTTAGTTTTGTTATAGCTATGCCTGTATTCATAAATATTTTAACACTATAATAAAAAGTAGTATTAGAATATTTGAAACAAAGATGATCAGATTTATTTAATATTGGTCCTATTCAATAAAATTGAATTAAAGAATAGACCCCCCTTTTTCTAACTTTAATAACTAGAATAGTAACAAATATTCGAATATCCTTCATTTTAAACATAGAAGATAAATAATTCTTTGTCTCATTTACACAATCATATTAGTACCAAAAATTAAAAAATCATCTATATATAGACACACAATAACTCCATATTATTTTATAAACTTTAAATAAACACTTTTATCGACATTATTAGGAATAAATCCATTAGATAAAATAATAAAATTAAACTTTTAATTTCATTGATTGAGAGCTTTTTTAAGGACATGAAAATATTTAACAGATTTTCATATTTTCTTTTCATTACATTGTAAAAAAACTCTTATGGTTGTTCCATGTAAATATGTTCATTTAAATATTCATTTAAAAATGAATGTTTAATAGGCATTAGATGTAAATTTAAATTATTAATCAAAGATAATGAAGACAAAATACTTATTGAAGTAATTCATGCTACAAGAGAATAAGTTTCATAATAATAAATCCCTTGTTTCTGACTGAAGCCTTTGGAAACCAATCTTACTTTAAAAGACTCAATGTCACTATTGAAATCATAATTCTTTCAAAAATCCAATTTTCAACAAATAGGTTTTTCACCTCTCGGTAAATTAATAATGATCGAAGAGTTATTCTCCATAATGGGTTCTATTTCATCTATAATTTACTCTTTCTATAGAGAAAAATCTCTATAAGACATAGCTTCTTTAAATGTTATTATGATATTTTTTATAGTTAATATTATAGGATATTTATTCAAAAGAAGATTATTTTGATCTCCTTTAACAAAGAAAACTATGTAATGGGGGGAAATGATATCTGAATGTAGATGTTTCTTCTTCTTAATTATTTTATTCCATTTAGGATCAACTCAAGAGTCATCATTATTCTATACTATTGTATTTGAATTATATGAATTACAAGAGATAGGGGTATAAGGAATAACCTCCTCCACAACATCTTTATAAAAATAATTTTCAAAAACTATATAACCATTGATTTAATAATGATAATGTATACCAATTCCAAAACTCCATATGGTTTTCTATTTTTTTCATATCTAGAAGAAACACCTTCAATCACTCCCAGACCAAGAATAAATAGTTGGTCATCAGGAAATCTCACTAAGAAAATATTTTACTTTTTCTAATAAGGGTATATCTATAGGTAAAAGTACATTTTACATTATTAAATCATTTTACAAATAGATATATCCCTTTCACAAACTTATCAGTAAAAAATACATCCCTAAATATTATTGTGATAGATAAAATTGTTCCATTGAAATTATAATAATACCAAAAATGATATATTTTTTGATCAAAATGTTTAGAGATGGATTTGAATAATAGATTTATTTATGATAATAACCAGTACCAATAATAAATATCAATTTATAATAGATTTTTTAAATGAAAAATTATCTATTTATATCACAATATTTTATTAGTAGTAGTTTTTATTATTATTTTATTTATATATATAATTTAAATATATAAAATATTTTATATTTTTCTATTATTATATTAGATTCAATTATTATATATATTATACCTTTATATAATTATATTTATTATAAATAAATAAAATAAAATAATAAAAACATTAAAAATAAAAAGGCATAACAACTTTACATTTCAAAATATATTGAATAGTTACTTTGAATAAAAAATTATTACAAATGTAATAAAATCCCTCCGACATACTATCTATGTAAAAATACATAGCAAAAACACCATAAAAACACTAAGAAAATATTTTCCATGAATAACTATCATCAACTGTCTTCAAGAACACAAAATAAATTATATTAAACAAGATTATAGTTAATCTCTTCCATGTCTTCAGAAAATGTTTTCCTATTACAATCAGAAATATTTTTCTAGAAACCTATAGAAAAAAAATTATATATGCTTTGCTTTTAAAACATGGCATGACGAGAGATGGATTACCCTAACTTTTTCATATGAATTTTTACTCAACCCCCTTTCCACTACTAGAAAAACAGGTATTTGCGACGGGGCATTTGCGACGGGATCCCGTCGCAATTGGCTTTTTGCGATGGGGGCCCGTCGCAAATAGCCCGTTGCTGAAAACGGCGTCGCAACAACACTTATTTGCGACGGGCCCGTCGCTAAAGCCTTTTTTTGCGACGGTCATTCTCCCCGTCGCAAATAGTATTACGTATTTTTGTAAAAAACTTTTAAAATAGTATTTGCGACGGGACCCGTCGCAAAAGGTATTGCGACGGGTCCCGTCGCAAAAACTATTTAAAAAAAAACAATAAAAAACTATTAATAATACTAGTATTTGCGACGGGTATAGTATCCTATCGCAAATACTATAAATAGTATTTGCGACGGCCATCGTATCCCGTCGCAAATACTGTAAAAAAAATAAAAATAATAAATTATTAATAAATTATTTTAATTAATATAATAATAGAATTATAATTCACAAATAAAAATAATTAATTATTTTAATTAATATAATAATAATAGAATTATAATTCAAAAATAAAAAATAATAGAATATTAATAAATGATTTAATTAATATAATAATATTAGAATTATAATTAATAAATACAAAAAATATTAATAAGTTATTTTAATTAATATAAAAATAATAGAATTATTTTACATTCAAATATTATAATTAATATAATAATATTAGAATTATAATTCATAAATAAAAAAAATATTAATAAGTTATTTTAATTAATATAAAAATAATAGAATTATTTTACATTCAAATATTAAAATAATTCAAGTATTACAAAAAATATAATTAAATTATAATATTATAAAATTTTAATATATATATATTTTTTAATATTTTAAAATATAAATAATATTATTATTCATATTAATATTTTTATTTAAAAATATAAATTTATTAATATTTTATAATGAGACAAAAATTAAGAATAGAAAAAAAATATTTTGATTTCCCAAATTTTATAACATAAATACAAACTCTAATCTAAAGGAGGGGGGGAGGTGGGGGATCTGCAGATGGTGGTGGAGGAAACTTCATCCCTAAAGCATGAGTGAGTCGGCGCATGTACTCCATCTGCTCCTGATGCTGCTGCTGCCACCGACTCGTCTGCTCCTCGTACAACTGCTGTTGGCGTCGACGCTCCTCCTCATGCTGCTGACGCATCTGCTCCTGCTCCTATCGGAGACTCTCTATCTGTGCAGTCTGAGATCGCAACTGATCCTCATACTGTGTAGTAGAAGAATATGCACGAGCTCCTCTCGAGCTGGACGCCGACATCGCAGCACTGCCATAATAATCTCCGGGATTCAGTCGAGAGCCGATACCAACTACCCGGCCCTTCTCGAAGGCATACTGGGTGGCCTGCATCCATGCCGCCTCATCAAACTGACGGGCAGTGGTCTGATCTGATGACTCGGCCTGACTCTCAGGCCGGGCCTGTGACGCTGCGGCCTCATATGACTCCTATAGTTGCAATTTAAAATTAAAATTGTGAATATATTATATGTAGTTAATTTTTAAACTTGAAAACAAATAATACTGACCACGATGTGATGCTGACGATCACCTCTGAGCTCCCCAGTAGCAGGATCACTATACATCCTCCGATATACGCCGTACTCTGTAATATCGGGGTGCTCGACAGCCTATAAGAATAAAAAATAAACTGTTAATATTTATAGTTATATAATATATTTATAAATAATATACATACCAGATGCTGTCTATGAGTACTGAAAGAACGACTCCCAGCTCAATGAGTCACCTCCTGTCTCCCCCGATTCTGCCTCCCCACCGATGATCTCCTCTGAAAGGCACCACTCAACCAGTGCGCACATAATCCATCCCATACATGGGATGAAATATACTCTGGTCGGTGTGCTCTACATGACTCCTCAAAATCTGACACTCCTGCTTTCTTCATCGCAGCTTTTCTTAAATTGTGAAAAAACTGACGAAGGCGATCACGCATGGCCACCTCCCATGCCTCGTGGATGGGGTCATGCATGGTATCCTCGATCGGATACCATAAACCCTACAAATAAATCAAAATATCAAGTTAGAAATGAAATAATTTTCAAAATAAAAATTATTTATTTACGTACGTACTAACCAATGGCCGAACATGGCCTGCTGCACATCAATGGGAATCTGCTCCCATGTGGTCCACGGCTGAGAGAAATAGTTGCACAAAATAGCGCTTCCCTGTCCGACTGCTATATGAGGAAAACTGAAAAAATAATAAACATTTATTATGTGAATAGATTAATGAAATCTTAGTCAAATCCACAGGTTATCACACAGGTTATCACACCTCCGGGTGCGCGGATCTAACCCAAGACGTGGAGGTCGCTCGAGGACGGGGTCAGGAATCATCAATCGTGCAAGACCGGGCCCCCTCCGTGTACTCCCTGGAGCGCCTGCAGGCTGAGGGTCATCTGCCAGCAACTCATCCGCATCGAAAGGCAGGTCAGCATCCGTCAACTCACGAAATGTGGCCTCGTCCATCTGAAACAGAAAATGTTAATGTTAGAAAATAATTGATAATTACTATTATATATACATATATACATATTATGATTGTATATAAATACCATGGAATTCTATCAGTGTTCATCTTCATCTTCATCTTCATATATGTCAATGTCATCTTCATATTCCTCCTCAACATCATCGATATCCATTTGAGTTACAGTTGCTTCATCTCTTACCATTTCAAATTCATATGTGACATCATTAACATCATCGTCATCACCGACTCTTAAATGTGGGGTGTCGTCATCGATACTCATGTCTCTTTGTAAAAAAGATTGATTTTGAGTACTCTCTTGAAAAAATTCAATTCTTTGCACATCAGTGAAAGCACATTCAATTTTACTAAACTGATTGTCTCGAATTTTTATTTTTAGTATACTCCACCAATCAGTCAAGTCTCTTGATGTTGCACAGTACTTTGCATAATAAACTTGATATGCCTGTTGAGCCAATAAGAATGGTTCATTTACTTCGAGAACAATTTTACATTTAATATCGATGATTCCATGAGTCAGATGAACACGCACGCCTCTCTCTGTATCCAACCACCGACATTTGAACATGGTTATGTAATGTTGTCCAAGATAACAGAGTTCAATGATTTCATCAAGTATGCCTTAAAAGTCAACTTCATTTTCTCGATGATGAGATCCTCTCAAGCTAACTCCACTGTTCATTGTTTTTTTCGATTCCCCATATGCATGTGTGTGGAATCGAAATCCATTCACCACATATGCATTATAAGTTTTAACAAGTTTGGAAGGTGGGTTACTCAATACACACAGCCGTTTGTCAATTTTATCAGCATGTCGAGACACCTGAAAATTTGTGAAATAATTATCAATATAGTAAACTATACATTGAATGAGTTGCTAAAAGATAAAGAATTTATGTTACCAGTTTTTGAAACCACTGAGAGAAATTTTTCAGTCGCCGTTCTTCGAGAGCAGCTGCTGTAATTTGTGGAATTTGTTTCTTGATATGATTATCATACAACCTATAAAAACCAAAGTTATTTACTGTAACATAAATGATATAATAAGTGATATAAACACATACAGTACAACTGATGTCATCTCTTCACAGTTGAGCAGAACATACGTATGAGCTCTCTGATGTTCATCATCTGAAAGCCAGCGTTCATAAACTACACCAAAACCAAGCTCTGACTGGTTGAAAATAGATAATTGACTGTCGATTTCATCAATATTCCTCTTGTTCCGTCCCATTCGGTTGTGTTTTGAAGGATACTCAGATTCAAAATAATGGGAGCAGAAAAAAGATATTTCCTCTTGCACATAAGCTTCTGCAATAGATCCTTCAACAGATGCTTTGTTACGTACTTTTCTTTTCAATTTTTGCATGCATCTTTCAAATGGGTACATCCATCGAAACTGTACTGGACCTCCACATTTGGCTTCATATGGCAAATGTAACATCAAATGTTCCATTGAGTCGAAGAAAGATGGCGGAAATATTTTTTCCAGTTTACATATAATTACAACAACATCTTTTTCAAGTTTGCCTAGAGCATCATAATCTGCCGTAGCCGCACAAATTTCCCGAAAAAAATGAGACATGTCTGTTATGGAATCCCAAATCACAAAATTCAACAGACCTCTTAATCCAATGGGTAGAAGTCTCTCCATTATAACATGACAATCATGACTTTTTAATCCAGTAATATGACCATTCTTTACACATCTACCCAAATTAGAAGCACAGCCATCTGGAAGTCTCAAATCTGCAATCCACTGACAAAATAATAAACGGTTTTCTTTAGACAGTGTATAAGCTGCTTTTGGTTTCAGTAACCTTTCTGTTCTGACATTCTCAAATAGTTCCAATTCTGGACGCCTGTAAATTTGGGCAAGATCTAAACGTGCATTTACATTGTCTTTGCTCTTTCCTGGCGTATCCAAAACTGTATGAAACAAATTATCAAAACAGTTCTTCTCAATATGCATGACATCTAACATGTGTCGGACCAACTGATCAGACCAATATGGAAAATCCCAAAATATGCTACGTTTAATCCAATTGTGTTCTTTCCCAAAACCAGAAATTTTCTGTTGGTTTATTGTGGGACCAAAAGTGATGGGAGGTAATGAAAATACAACTGATTTTAACTCCGAACCTGATAGCATTTTTGGAGGTCCATCCCTTTCAACTGTTCCTTTTCTGAAATGAGATCTGTTTCTGCGAAAAGGATGATCAGCTGGAAGAAATATGCGATGACAGTCAATATAACAAGGTTTCTTTCCATGAATGAGCATAAATGCTTTGTTCTCTCCCATAAAGTAAGGACATGATTTCTGACCATGTGTACTCCAGCTAGATAACATCCCATAAGCCGGGAAGTCACTTATTGTCCACATCAATGCTGCTCTCAGTATGAAATTCTGTTTCGTTGCAACATCATATGTACTGACACCAGTACTCCACAATAAATTTAATTCATCAATCAATGGCTTCAAATAAACATCAATATTTTTCTTCAGATGTCCTGGAATTAGTAAAGTCAAAAAGATATATGGCTCCTTCATCAACATCCATGGAGGTAAATTGCACGGAGTTAAAAAAACAGGCCAACATGAATATTGACTACCATAAGATCCAAACGGACAGAAACCATCAGTGGAAAGGCCCAGTCGAACATTTCTAGCTTCTAAAGCAAAGGATGGAGGCACTCTATCAAAATTTTTCCATGAATCACCATCGGCTGGATGATTCAAGCTTTTATCGGTTGAAATATTCTCTTTATTCCATGACATCATTGTCGCAGTATTCTTAGACATGAATAAACGCTGAAGTCTGGATGTAAGAGGAAAATATCTCAACTGTTTTACAAGAATCAAACCAGACTTCCCGTGTTGTCCTTCTTTAAATCTCAGTTTCCCACATGTAGGACAACTATCCAACGAAACATTTTCCCCAGAATATAAAATGCAGTCATTTGAACATGCATGAATCTTCTGACAAGTAAGTCCCAAATTTCGAACCAGCCTCTTACTCTCATAGAAATTTGCAGGTAAAACATTTCCTTCAGGTAACAGTGTTTTCAGCAAAGAAAATATCTGGTCAAAATAGGTGTTTGACATTCCGTTATCTGATTTGATAGCTATAAATTTTGCAACTGCTTCTAATTTGCTCATCTTGCAGCCAGGATATAATGCATCCTCAGCAGATTTCAATAACTCATAAAATTCAGACGGTGCCAACTCAGGATTTGAATCTATATCAGCCGGAGTTTCTGTATGTTGAACAGATGAACCTGCAACATCATGTACTAAATCTTGAAACCAGGATGGATCCGGAATCAAGTTGGTATCACCTGCTCTGGAACTGCGTTCACCGTGTTGATACCAAAAAACATAATCTGGTTGAAAACCAAAACGCAAGAGATGTTCTCCCACTTTTTCAAACGTGTCAAACGTTCTCAATGCACATTTTCTGCAAGGGCATTTTATTTTTCCTTCTGAAACAAATTCTGAATTTGATGCCGCAAATGATAAAAAAGTCTCCACACCCTCAACATATACTGGATTTAAACCAGAACCGTTTGGATTTCTACGTTGATTTATCCATATGCGGTCACCTAATAATGATTGTTGACGACCTCGTTGTTCCATATTTCTCTATAAAATATAAAAGCATTACTGGTTTTGAATAGTTTGTTAGAAAAAACACTCATGTAAAGATTGAATATATTGAGAATAAAGCAAAACATGTTACAAATATTGATAATTTTAATATTATATTGATTTTTTATTATTTTAATGATACTAATATAATTTTTTCATAAACATTAATATTTTTAATTAATACCAATTATTGGTAATTAATACCAATTATTGGTAATTATTGGTAATTATTACTAATTATTGGTAATTATTGGTAATTATTGGTAATTGTTGGTAATTATTGGTAAATATTGTTAATTATTACGAATTATTGGTAATTATTACTAATTATTGATAATTAATACTAATTATTGGTAATTAATACTAATTATTGGTAATTAATACTAATTATTGGTAATTAATAATAATTATTACTAATTATTGGTAATTATTACTAATTATTGGTAATTAATACTAATTATTGTTAATTAATACTAATTATTGGTAATTAATACAAATTATTCCTAATTATTACTAATTATTACTTATTATTACTAATTATTAGTAATTATTGTTAATTATTGTTAATTATTACTAATTATTACTAATTATTACTAATTATTACTAATTATTAGTAATTATTACTAATTATTAATAATTATTACTAATTATTAGTAATTATTGTTAATTAATACTAATTATTGGTAATTAATACTAATTATTCCTAATTATTACTAATTATTACTAATTATTCGTAATTATTGGTAATTATTTCTAATTATTACTAATTATTAGTAATTATTACTAATTATTAGTAATTATTACTAATTATTAGTAATTATTACTAATTATTAGTAATTATTACTAATTATTAGTAATTATTACTAATTATTAGTAATTATTACTAATTATTAATAATTATTACTAATTATTGGTAATTATTAATATTTATTATTAATTATTACTAATTATTGGAAATTATTAGTAATTATTACCAATTATTGGTAATTATTGGCAATTATTACTAATTATTGGCAATTATTACTAATTATTGGCAATTATTGGTAATTATTGGCAATTATTGTTAATTATTACTAATTATTGGTAATTATTGGCAATTATTGGTAATTATTGGCAATTATTGTTAATTATTGGCAAGTATTGTTAATTATTACTAATTATTGGTAATTATTGGTAATTATTACTAATTATTGTAAATTATGACTAATTATTACTAATTATTGGTAATTATTACTAATTATTGGTAATTATTACTAATTATTGGTAATTATTACTAATTATTGGTAATTATTACTAATTATTACTAATTATTGTTAATTATTACTAATTATTGGTAATTATTCCTAATTCTTACTAATTATTGGTAATTATTACTAATTATTGGTAATTTTTCCTAATTTTTCCTAATTTTTCCTAATTTTTCCTAATTTTTCCTAATTTTTCCTAATTATTGCTAATTATTGATAATTATTGGTAATTATTGGTAATTATTGGTAATTATTTGTAATTATTGGTAATTATTGGTAATTATTAATTATTACTAATTATTACTAATTATTACTAATTATTACGAATTATTACCAATTATTACCAATTATTACCAATTATTACCAATTATTCCTAATTATTCCTAATTATTCCTAATTATTACTAATTATTACTAATTGTTACTAATTGTTACTAATTATTCCTAATTATTACTAATTATTACTAATTATTCCTAATTATTACTAATTATTGTTAATTATTGGTAATTATTCCAAATTATTGGTAAGTATTACTAATTATTGGTAATTATTACTAATTATTGATAATTATTACTAATTATTGATAATTATTACTAATTATTGATAATTATTACTAATTATTGATAATTATTACTAATTATTACTAATTATTGGTAATTATTACTAATTATTACTAATTATTCTAAATTATTGATAATTATTGATAATTGTTCTTAATTATTAGTAATTAAATTAATAATTATCAATTATTAGGAATAATTACCAATAATTACAAATAATAACATTATTAATATATTTTATTATTAATATTAAAATAATATAATTTTCTAATTTATATACAGTTCTCCTTTCGTCTGTGCGTTTTCTATCTCCACATACAAATAATACATGTGAAGACAGCAAACACACAGATGAAAAGAGAACTGTATATATATAAAATATTATATTATTTTAATATTAATAATAAAATAGACTAATAATGTAATAATGTTATTATTCCAAATTATTGGTATTTATTACTAATTATTAATATTTATTGTTAATTATTAAAAATTATTACTAATTATTCCTAATTACCATTAACTATGAACAATACTAATAATTTAAATTTATTAAGTAATAAAACAATGTAAACATAATTAAATTAAAACTAATTAAGAATAATTGAAACTAATAAAAAATTAAAAATAAATATTAAATTAAAATGAACATAAATACCTTGAAAATTGATCTGCTCTGATCGTTCTTCAAAACTTTAATATCAGCTCCGGAGAAAAAAATTAAACTGGAGAAAAATTGAACTCTAGAAATATATTTTTGAGAGAAGGAGAAGATAGAGAATGAGAATGAAATGAAAAAAACGGAAGGGGGTATTTATAGGTTAGATTATTTGCGACGGGCCCATTTGCGACGGGATACCCGTCACAAATAGTATTTTTTGCGACGATACCCGTCGCAAATACCTTAGCCAACATTTATTACAGTCAACGGGTAAATAGTTATTTGCGATGGGTCCCGTCGCAAATAACCACCTGACGACATACTATTTGCGACGGGGGAATATTCCCGTCGCAAATACCTTTTACCGCCGCCGGTTATTTGCGACGGGAATATTCCCCCTGTCGCAAATAAGTTTCTCGTGATTTGGTGCGCAAACCGCGCCAGGCCTTTTGCGAAAGGGAAAGCTGTCCCGTCGCAAAAGGCTACTTATTTGCGACGGGAAAATAACCTCGTCGCAAATAAGTTTTAAACAGGACTATTTGCGACGGGATTTATTCCCGTCGCAATTAACCTGTCGCAAATGCCCTTTTTTCCCGTAGTTTATAATATGAGATTCTATCTTAAAGAGTATAGAATCTAAATAATTCAGAGTACAAGTAAGGAAGTATAAGAAAGTTATACTTTCCTTAGTAATACAAAATGCAGCAGAAAAACAAGTAGTAAAACTACAAGTAACAAACAATAACTCTTTTAACCCAAAGAGAAGGGTATCCAACAACCTTGGATAAAGGTCCCTTGATTTATACTTTTAAGAAAGTATGTCTTACCCACACCAGGGTAAGCTCTCGATATGAAGATAAGAGTCTGTCTTGCTATCCTCGCAAGCCCTCAACTATCAGGTAGTCGGCACCTCTTTCTTCCTCAGGAAGGAATCTCTTAACTTCAAGGTGTTGGAACCTCTTTCTTCCTATCCCCGGAAGCCCTAGATTGTAATCACCAACAATCAAAGTCGCACGAAGCAAGTCTTCACAAGGCAAAGTTTGAACAAGTCATTCAAACTTTCTGCATGAAGCTTGAGAGTTAATAAGATCCTCTCTCTCTAGAAACCACTTAAGGAAATTCAGATCACCAAAATTCCAAAAGTTGTTGCTTCTTTTCAAGTGAGCTTATATTTTTAGTCAAAGCTCCAACGATCGTCTCCATCCTCCAACAATCATATTTCTCCTTGAATTTCGGAGGGACCTGTACACATGTCACTCAAACAACGGATAGTCAATAACTGAAAGCACTCCATCGTTTTGTAATGAAACAAGTATAAGTATAAGCAAAACTAAAGTTCAGAATGTAAGCCAATAATAGTTCAAATTCTAACCAAAATTAAATTCGAAGTTTATAATAAAGAGATATTTGGATTATGTTTTATCGGAATTCAGAACCTGAATTCTGTAGAAATCCGAATTCTGAATTTACAAGGAAATTCTTAGTCTGGTTTCACCAGAATTCAGAATCTGAACTTACAGAGTTCGGCGTCGAACTTGTCAAAGTTTGGAGTCGAACTAGTAAAATTTCGGAGTCGAACTCATAGAAGTTCAGTGTCAAAATAGTAAATTTTTGGAGTCTAACTCATAGAAGTTCGGAGTCAAACTATTAAAAGTTAAGTGTCGAACTCATAGAAGTTCGGAGTCGAACTAGTAAAAGTTCGGAGTCGAACTCATATAAGTTCAGAGTCGAACTTTATGAGAGTTCGTATTCTGAATTTGGAGTGTAACTTCATTAGAGTTCATATTCTAAATTCGTAGTGGAAATTTATTAGAGTTCATATCCAGAATTTGGACTGTGACTTTATTAGAGTTCGTATCCAGAATTCGGAGTTGAACTTTATTAGAGTTTGTATCCAGAATTCGGAGTGGAGCTTTATTAGAGTTCGTATCCATAATTTGGATCCTAAAATAGAATGATTCATATCTAAGTATTATATGATTCCGAGGTTTTGGTTATGAATCCAATTTTTATACTTAAGAAAAATATTGATATGTATAAGGAAATATAGGTTAGGGTAAATTTTCTTAAGGAAGGAAATTTTCCTTAGAGAAGTAAAATATATATTTTCTTAAGTATCATGTGTTTGTGATTTTCAAAACAAGAAGGAATGGAAAGGTCATAAGGAAAACCTTATTGAATCAACAATCTATCCCTTTTTGGAAAGCACAAACAACCTTTTGAAAAATAATATAAGGACTTTAAAATTTTTCATTAGACTTTGAAATTAAAACTTATCTCCCTTTGTTCATAGATGATAATGAATACAACTAACTCCCCCTTAGGCTTAGGAACTCTAATGATTGTATTCTGAATTCCCAGAATGGATTTTTCATTATCTTTGGAAATTAAAAACTTCATAATGAGGAACTCCCCATTAGATAAGCTCCCCTTTACTTAGGGATAGTTCTTGACTTAGAAATTTTTCCTTCTCCCTCTTTTGAGTAGTTCTTTTTCCTTCTCCCCCTTTGTGATTTTCAAAAAGAATTTAAGGGAATGGAAAAGAAATAAAGTACATGAAACATTAGTACATAATGACACAAGATACAACCAAAAAAAATTTCATTAGAGTTGAAATAATTTTTACAAGGAAAAACAAATGCAACAAAAGATCGGATTGAGTCTATTTGTCTTCCTTTTACTTCAGGATTAGCTTATTCAACAAGGTTTTCAGGTTCTTAAAATCTTATTGATCCTCCTCAACTTGCTTCTCCAAAGCTATTATCCTTTCATCTTGAGATTTTAAGACTTCTTCCTGAGCCTTCATGGCCTCTTCCTGTATCTTCAGTAACTCATCTTGCTTTTGTAGCTTCTCTTTAAACTCAATTCGGAAATCTCTTTCCCCTTTCCAATTTTGAGATACTAAGTTGAGCTCTCCATTCAGATCCCTTACTTGTTGATTCTGATAATTTTGATCAAGAGTTATATTATCCTCAAGATTATTAATCTTGGTATCCTTGATGTCAAAGGCATCTTTAACATCATTCTAAAAACGATCAAACTCATCCATGTCTTCTTCAACTTTCTTAGACCACAAAGTGATTTTGATACATGATTTTCCGTGAACATCATAATTGATAAGTAAATTTCTATGATCAGCCTCAATCTTCACACACTTATCCATCACCATAGATAAGGATTCTGACTTCTGATTCAGACTATGTTGCAGCATCTGGAATCTGGAGTCTATAGTGGGAATGATCAGAATGGTGTCCACCATCTTTTTCAAGGACTCAACAACAAAGTCATGACCCAGTGATGATGACTCCGAATCTGACACTTTGTTTGGGGATTATTCTTATTCAATTTTCACTAACTTCCTTATAGAAGAACCACCAACATCTTTCCTTCTTATAACATCTTTTTTTGGAGTGTCCATAAGCACTTTCTTTCCCTTATCAGTTTTCGGAATAGGTTCCTCATTAGGAGATTCTTCCCCAGATTCAGATACTTGAACAATCTTGTCTTCATCTGGTTTCTCCTTCTCTGTTCGTTCTTCAGGATAATGCTTCTCATAGCTTACTTCCTCATCAGATAATTCATTATCTTTCTCTACTTCCTCAATTTCATCTCTCTTACCTTATTTGTCATCTCCCTTTCCAGAAGTGACTAATTTTGAAAATTCAGCGTTTTCTTGATATTCTTCTACTTGTTTGATCAAGTCATCCATATCATCACTTACTTCTTCTACTTCTTCTTCTTCTTCTTCAACAACTTCTTCTTCTACTTCTTCACCAGCTGTTTTATCTACTTCTTCAATAACCTTTTTCCCTTTGGACGTTTCCGAAGTGAAGTAATTTTTCCCAGGGGTCTCTGGTAATGGTTGGACATCAAAAGTTTCCGGAATGGGGATCTTCTCAAAGGCTACTTCAGTATCTCTCAACAGAGATTGCACAACCTCAGCTTCAAACATATTTTTATTCATCTTCTTCTCTTTTTCTTGCCTCTCTAACTCATCATATTCTTTCTCTTTTAAGGCCTTAGCCTCATCAGGTTCTAATATGAACTGTGTATCCCCTTCTTTCCTTTGATCCTTATCTTCTCTCCATTTAGTAGCTACCTCATCTAGACATGCTTTTTGTTTTTTCGGATTGAGAGGTGTGGACTGGGTTTCCTTAGCTTTGGGGGTTTTTTCTTCAGCAACAACTTCCTTAAGCTTCCTCTTCTTAGAGTCTTTCTTCACTGGCTCGGCTTTTTCCACATTTTCCGAAATGATTTTAGCCTCTTCCTATGGGAAATTATAAAATTATCCTATTTCCTTAGAAAAATACATATTCATTATTTTCAGCATGTCATCACTGACAAGCAGAAGCTCGCAATTCCAAACCTTAGACTTACATACAATCTTGAATGAATCTAAACACCGAACTATCATCTTTGATAGTAAGGCAGGGTACATGATGATTTGAGCTCTCAAGTTTCATTCCTTGATGTTCTTGATCATCACAAGAACGTTCCTCATCAGATTTATTTTTCTTAGATTAACCAAGAAGTCTAAGAAATATATGTGACTTTTCTTCAGGGTATCTTTATCACCCTTTCTCGGAACCAAGAAACCATGTACCCAAAGTTGAAGAATCCAATTATTAGGAGATATGTGAGAAATATTTACTATCTTGACATTAGAAAGTCCAAGACATTGTAAGGAATTAACCTTAACAAAAATACCTTGAGCATCCGGAAGTTTGTGTGAACAAAATTCAGCTTCTCCTTCGTATGCTAGCCCCACCAATCTTGCCGCCTTGGTGTAAGTATGTTTTTAAGTCTTTCCGTAAGACTTGAAAGAAAAATTTTCTCTTCCATCTTCCTCATAAAATCTTGAAAATTCATAGAATTATAAAAGTAACTATGGATAGACCACATCTTGATCACTTGTCATGGATACACCTGCATCTTCCCAACCATTCAGCTTGATGTTCTTGGAGACGATAGAATCATACATGTAAAAGTTCGGATGGACTAGTATTTCTCTATACACTTTCCATTTCGAAATTGGCTTTGAGGTAGACATATCTTGGGAAGTAGCTTCAATAGACATTCGGAATGGAGGATCACTGAAGGATTCAGAACGACCTTTAACAACTGATGCAGAGCTTCGACACGCAAGAGCTTGAAATCGATGTGGGAAAACCAATGGGGGTTCCCTTTATATAGGCTATGGAGTTAAGCTTTCAGCTTCCAAAAGAAATCTAGCGGTTGAGAATTTCTCTGATCTGATCTGATGGTTGAAATCAAATCCACAAGGAAATCTTGAATCTGATCTTTTGAGGTTTTGACAAAAAAATTCGGATTTAAGTGTGTGATCCCTAAGAAAGTGATGCCTAATATCTATGTGCTTTGCACGGGAGTGATGTGCAGGGTTTTTTCTAAGGGAAATGGAACTTGTGTTATCACACAAAATTTGAGTCTTAGTATAACTCAAGTCATAGTATGTGATTGTGTGTTGCATCCACAAAACTTGAGCACAACAACTTCCAGCTGTTACATATTCAGCTTCAGTAGTAGAGAGTGCTACAGAATGTTGCTTCTTGCATGACCAAGAAACTAATGAATCTCCTAAGAAATGAAAAGTTCCGGATGTACTCTTTCTATCTATTCTACACCCACCAAAGTCAACATCTGAAAAGCTCTTTAAAATGAAATCATTTCCATAATTATAAAATAATCCTAGATCCATAGTTCACTTTAAGTAGCGATTTTTTTTCACTGCCTTTAAATGAGATTCCTTAGGATTGGATTGAAATCTTTCACATAAGCATAATAAAAACATCAAGTCCGGTCGACTAGCTATCAATTAAAGTAGACTTCCTATCATACCTCTAAAAGATGTTTGATCTACTGGTTTCCTAGATTCATCAAGATCAAGTGTGCTTGAGGTACCAATAGGAGTACTTATACTCTTAGTGTTTTCATAAAAATACATTTTAATTGGATCTTTAATATACTTATGTTGGGATATGTAGATTCCTTCTGGTTTTTGAGAAATTTGAAAACCAAGGAAAAATGTTGACTCACCCATCATAATCATTTCAAACTCATATTTCATTAGATCCGCAAAGGAATCATTTAAAGATTGCTGAGTTGAACCAAATATGATGTCATCAACATATATTTTAACAATCAAAAATTTTTTCTTAACTTTCTTTATAAAAGGGTTGGATCTACATTTCCCTTAACATAGTTATTTTGAAGAAAAAATCAGGTAAGTCTATCATACGAAGCTCGTGGGGCTTGTTTAAGGCCATACAAAGCTTTGGTAAGTCTAAAAAAATGATCATGATGTTTTGTATCTTCAAAGCCAGGAGGTTGGTCAACAAAAACTTCCTCTTGAACATAACCATTAAGAAAAGCACTTTTCACATCCATTTGAAAAATTTTAAAATTGAATAATGCTGTAAAGGAAAGTAAGATACGAATAGATTCAAGTCTAGCTACCAGAGCATAGGTTTCTTCATAGTCTATTCCCTCTTGCTGATTATAGACTTTAGCAACTAATCTAGCTTTATTTCTAACGATGACTCAATTTTCATCACATTTATTTCTGAAGACTCATTTTACTCCAATAACAGAAGTTTCCTTAGGTATTTCAACCAAGTTCCATACTTTATTCCTTTTGAATTCATTTAGCTCATATTGAATGGCTTTTATCCAATCATCATCACATCGAGCTTCATCAGTGCTTTTTGGTTCCAATTGGGAAAGAAATGCTAGATGTTCTACTTCATTCCTCAAGGAACTTCTAGTCCTTACAGGTTGATTGACATCACCAATGATACTATCACTCAGATGATTCTTAAGAAACACCTAACTTGGGTTTTGTAAAACCTGTTCATCAACATAGGGTAGAAAGTATTCTGGGTTAAATGGTTCAGAATTATTTTCTTGAACATTTTCCTTATCAGAAGGATATTCTAACAAAGGTTGATAATCAGTTTTTAAAAACACATCCGAGGATGTAGGTTGGGATGGTTTAAAAACAAAAGGTTCAGACTCATAAAATATTACATTTACTATTTCCTCAATAGTACACGTGTTTTTATTGAAAACTCTATAAGCCTTAGAAGTTGTGGAGTATCTTAAGAAAATTCCTTCATCAGATTTTGGTGCGAATTTGTGTAGATTATCGTTAGTATTTAGTATGAATACTTTGCAACCAAAAACTTTGAAGTAGGAAAGCCTTGGTTTTCTACCAATCCATGACGCATAAAGAGTTTTATTAAGAAAATGTCTAATCAAAACTCGATTTATAGTGTAACAAGCAGTATTTACAGCTTCAACCCAAAAATGTCTAGCTATAGAATATTCACTCAACATGGTTCTAGTTATCTCTTGAAGAATTCTATTTCTTCTTTCAACTACACCATTTTGTTGAGGTGTTCTGGGTGCTGAAAAGTTGTGAGTAATACCTTTTTTACTACAAAAAGTTTCAAAATCTTAATTTTGAAATTCTCCTCCATGATCACTACGAAGAGTTTTCAGTGGAAGGTTTTTCTCATTTTTAACTTGGGCTCTAAAACTTTTGAAATAAGAAAAATCTTCAGACTTCTTTCCTAGAAAATAGACCCATGCAAATCTACTGTAATCATCAACTAAGACAAATACATAATTCTAGCCCCCAATGCTTCTTTTTTGTGTTGGAGCAAAAAGATCAATGTGAACCAATTGTAATGCATCAGTTGTTGAGACTTCACCGACTAATTTAAAACTAGATTTATGTTTCTTTCCATACTGACAAGGATCAAAAACTTTAGAATAATCAAATCTAAGTTCCGGTAGATCCTTAACTAAACCTTTCTTAGAGAGTATGCATAAGTTCCTAAGATTACAGTGACCTGGTCTTCTATTCCATAGCCAAGAATGATCATCCATTTCACTAAGTCAAGGTAAGTCTTGGCTCCTAAGGTCTTCTAAGTTTAGTGTGTAAACATTCTCTTGCCTATGGGCAGAAAGAATAAAATCTTCCTTAGAATTTTGTACTAAGGACTTATCATTCCTAAAATTCACAAGGTATCCGTCATCACATAATTGACTTATGCTAATGAGGTTGTGCTTAAGACCTTTAACAAACAAAACATTTTAAATCAGGGTTTTTCCAAGAATAACAATGTTACCTATTCCAATAATTTCTCCCTGAGCAATGTCTCCGAAAGTTACTTTTCCTCCTTTCGTATTTATAATATTTTCGAAATAGTTTTTGTTACCAGTCATGTTCCGGGAACATCAACTATCCATGTACCAAGTATTGTTGTTGGTACCTTCCCTATTTTCCTGAAAATGAGAAACGAGTTAGGTTTTTGGAATCCAAACTTTCTTGGATCCATAATTGTTAGAAAACAAAATTTTGGGTATCCACATATGTTTAGAAAAATATTCTTTATGAAACCCAAGTGATTGAACTCTATTCAAAGAACATTTTTTATTCCAATGCCCACCACTTTGACACTTAGTGAAAAAAGGGTCTCTAGAAGGAATAAAATATTTGTTTTTGAAAAATGGTTTTTGGTGAGTATAACCTACTCTAGTAGTGTTTCCGTGATGTTTAATTTGAGAATACATCTTGTCAAAATTTTCCTTCCCAGAGTTAAATTTTGCAAGAGGCTTTTTAAGAGAAAATATTGAAGATTTCAGTCTAATGAATAAATTCCTATCCTCGGGAATCATTTCCTTAGAGTTAGGTTTTTCCTAAAAAAAATTCATCTCTTAAATAGCAATCTTAAGATCTTTAGAAAGTCCATCCTTATCAGAATTTTCTTTCTCAAGGTCTTTAGAAAGTTTTTCTAAAATCTCTTATTTATCTCCAAGATTTGTAGTAAGATCTAAAATCCCTTTTGTAAGAAATTCTTCCCTAGTATTTTCCTTGTCTCGTTTCTTAGAAATTTTACAATTTTTTGCTTTAAGTAGCTTGGAAAATCTAGATACTTCTTCATATGAAGGTTCTTCATTTTCTGAGGATGAATTATCTTCATTAGAAATACTATTTTTGGAATAGTAATTCTTATCAAGAGATAAATTTGTTAAAGCCTCGGCAGAGCGTACCTTGGCCATAAGACATGTATGTGGAAGAGAAGTATTAGCAATGAATCCCATATTCTTCTGAGCTTATGAATCATATTCTGAGGATTCGCTTCCTAAAGAGTCTCCACAGCTAGCACTCCTAGTAGTATTAGCTTTTAGACTTTTCTTAGCTTTAGCTTTGTAAAACTTCTTCATGTTCCTTTTAGAATGACTCTCTTTTCTTTCTTTCTTTTTAAGAATAGGTAAATCAAGTATTATGTGTCCACTTCTCTTGTATTCATATCATGTGACATCTGAATATTTCTTATCTTTCTTTTCCTTCTTCTTATACTTGGATTGGAAATTTCTTTGACCATCTATCTTGTTCATTATTCGAGAAAGATTAGCTAACTCATTTTCTGAGACTTCACTCTCACTAGATTCGGATTGGATAGTGACCTTATTAGACTTCTATCTAGTTACTCTCTCAGGAGCCTTAGCTTTCATGTGATTTGAAGTTGTAGTAAAAGCAATAGTACCATTCCCATTCTTCTTTTTGATGTTGTCAGCATCTCACTTCATCCTTGTTTTATGTTGGATAAGAGTTCCAAACATCTCATCAAGAGAAATTTGAGTAACCATCATGTTCTCATAAATAGTTGTTCTCTTTGATTCCCACTCATTGGGCATAATATCTATAATCTTATCCAAAAGAAATTCATCATCTAGACCTTTCTCTCCCATAGATTGTAGGTTGTTCACGATAGTCATAAACCTTTGTTGTACATTTCTTATAAGTTCTCCATAAGGAAAGTTAAAACCATCATACTCAGCTCTAAGCATAGCTCTTCTAGTCTCAATAACTTTGGATATACCAAAATGTGTAACTTCATGTTTCTTCCATATACCGTTAGCTGTTTCACAAAAAGAAATTTGGCTATATATGTTCCTAGTCATTGAACACAGTAGAGTATTGTTTACCATATAGTTTAATTGATAATCATGCTTCTCTTGGTTTGTGAAAGTACTAACTTTTTTATCAGGAATTTGATAACCTCTAGTAATCATAACAAAATTATCTACCCCAGTATTGATAATGAAAGTCTTCATTCGATCTCTCTAATACTCATAATCATTGCCATAAAAAATTGGTGGTCTTGTAGGATTTAGATTGTCGATGGAACCAACATTTATTCATACCATCTTAAAAAAATTCTACACAAAAACTTGTTAATAACAAAAGTTCAGATTCAAGGAACTAACCAAGAAAAATATAGAACAATGAAAAACAGAACAAGAAAAACTTATATGTGAGTATAAGTATTTCAGAGACCTGCTCTGATACCAATTGTAGGATCGAAATAATGATGTATATGCTCAATATACAAGAGGGGGGTGAATTGTATGCTTTAAAAATTTCCTTAATCAAGGAAAGATCTAAGTTTAACAAAGTTAAACTAAGCAAATTCACAATACCTCTAGCATGAAGTGAATGATTGGGACAAAGTATGAAGTTACAAACTTCTAGCTCTATACACTTGCTTAGATCTGGAAAGTGATTCTGAAAAAACGGTTCCAGAAATATGGATCTAGAAAATGAAACGTAACCAAAGTTTATAATATGAGATTCTACCTTAAATTATATAGAATCTAACTAAATCAGAGTACAAGTAAGGAAGTATAATAAAGTTATACTTTCCTTAGTTATACAAAATGCAGTGGAAAAATAAGTAGTAAAACTACCAGTAAGAAACAATAACTCTTTTAACCCAAAGAGAAGGGTATCCAACAACCTTGGATAAAGGTCCCTTGATTTATACTTTCAATAAAGTCTATATTACCCACACCAGGGTAATCCCTCGATACGAAGATCAGAGTCTGTCTTGCTATCCCCGCAAGCCCTCAACTATCAGGTAGTCGGAACCTCTGTCTTCCTCAGCAAGGAAGCCCTCAATATCAAGGTGTTGGAACCTCTGTCTTCCTATCCCCAGAAGCCCTCAATTGTAATCACCAATAATTGGAGTCACATGAAGAAAGTCTGCACAAGGAAAATTTTGAACAAGTCATTCAAACTTTCTGCATGAAGCTTGAGAGTTAATAAGAGCCTCTCTCTCTAGAAATCACTTTAGGAAGTTCAGATCACCAAAATTCCAAAAAATTTCGCTTCTTTTCAAGTGAGCTCCTATTTATAGGTGAAGATCCAATGGTCAGCTCCCTCCTCCAACAGCCATATTTCTCCTTGAATTTTGGAGGGACCTGTGAACGTGTCACTCAACCAATGGTTAGTCAATAACATAAAGCACGCCATCATTTTGTAATTAAACAAGTATAAGTATAAGAAAAATAGAAGTTCGTAATGTAAGAAAATAATTGTTCGGAGTCTAACCAAAATAAAATTTGGAGTTTATAATAAAGATATATTCAGATTATGTTTTATAGGAATTCGGAACATAAATACTGTAGAAATATAGAGTCTGGATTTCTAAGAAAATTCGGAGTCTGGTTTCACCAGAATACAGAATATGAACTTACAGAGTTTGGAGTCAAACTTGTCGAAGTTCGAAGTCGAACTAGTAAAAGTTCAGAGTCTAACTCATAGAAGTTTGGAGTCTAACTAGTAAAATTTCGGAGTCGAACTCATAGAATTTCGGAGTCAAACTAGTAAAAGTTCGGAGTCGAACTCATAGAAGTTTGTAGTCGAACTAGTAAAAGTTTGGAGTCAAACTCATAGAAGTTTGGAGTCTAACTTTATGAGAGTTTGTATTCTGAATTCTAATTGGAACTTTATTAGAGTTCTTATTCTGAATTCGGAGTGGAACTTTATTAGAGTTCGTATCCAAATTTTGGAGTGGAACTTTATTAGAGTTCGTATCGAGAATTTAGAGTGGAACTTTATTATAGTTCGTGTCCAGAATTTGGTGTGGAACTTTATTAGAGTTCGTATCCATAATTTGGATCCTAAAACAGAATGCTTCATATCTAAGTATAATATGATTTCGAGGTTTTGGGTATGAATCCGATTTTTATACTTAAGAAAAATATTGATATGTATAAGGAAATCTAGGTTAGGGAAAATTTCCTTAAGGAAGGAAATTTTCCTTAGAGAAGTAAAATATAGATTTACTTAAGTATAAGGTGTTTGTGATTTTCAAAATAAGAAAGAATGGAAAAGTCATAAGGAAAACCTTATTGACACAACAAAAATGTGGTTTTAGAGTTGTTATGGATCTTAGAGGATCCAAATGTGCAGAAAATAGTGGTGGTAAGTAGTCGACGAAATGTTGTAGTGGCACTGCTAGATAGTTGACTCGGTTGTAGTCTAGTATGGATAACAAAATCCCACTAGCCTGATAGTGAGAACCATCGTCCTACTGGTGGACTCCTAGTAAAATGGTAATCCCTCAAGAGACTCTTTGGACATCCTGTGGGGTTTCTAGAGGTGCATTAGTTCTGGATGACACCACTGACCAACCGGTGTCGGCCAGCAGCTAGCCAGTGACACCAAGATGGGATAGGATAACGACTGTAAGAATTGTATTTCAACCCTCCCCCCCCACCCCAAACCCCCTTTTAACTATTAATCTCCCCAAAGTTGACCCTAACGTGGGGTTTTCAACTTTAAAGGGATATCCAAGGATTCCTCAACTTTTGTAATGATAATACTTGATTCCTTGATCCGTTCTTTGATACAGACAAACAGATTCAAGGATTATTTCTTGGAATTGGTGAATTCCCCAGGTTTTACCCTTAATTTTTCTTCATCCAGCCTTTATACGGTGGATCTATGGCTTTTGATAGGGTATCTTGGTGTGGTTCACTAATCAAAACATTAAATCTAGGTTTTCATAATAATTTCTTGAGTTAGGTGCTCCAAAACATCTCCCTATGGTATATTCCATTTTCTAGTATGTGTGGCTTGTACTATCTAGATAGAACACCTTGCGTGGAATATTTTAATTGGAAACCATTAATATTTCTTAACACCTCTTACTTAAAACCCCTATGGATATATATGGGTTTGGTGGAGAGTGAGATATAGACTTGCATCCACCTAAGATGTGTGCCTATCCTAGACTTTAGGTTGGGACTCAGACTATATGAACCTAGAGACTTATGTTGAAATGGTAATTTATTTTGAATGGATTAGCATGTAAATTTTATTTAAATTTAAATTGCCACATTGCCATGTTAGCATGGGATTTTTTTTAATTTGATTGATATTGAATTACTTAGATTATTATTGGATAACAAGCATAGAATTGTAAAGGTACATAACAATATGTTTTCATAAAGAAATATTGACTTATGAATTAGTTCTTGGGGATAAATGGAATGAGAATTGGTGATGTTGAGATTATTATTATAATTGGTAACTTATCATGTAATTGGTTAATTGTCATGAAATTGGAAATGGAATATTGGCATATTATCATATTAATATATTGGAATATTTAACTTGAAATTGAGAGTTAGAATAATAGATTAAATTTCATAATAATTGGTAATTTTCATGGATTAAACAATGTGAAATATTTTATAATTTTATACATGTTTTGGTGTTTTGGTATGTATTTTTATCATTCTTAAACTTTATTAATGGTTATATGGTGCCTGATGGTGAGATGTATGGTTATTTGATACTTAGAATGTGTATTTTATAGTTGTAATGGGTAATGGGCCTCTAGAACATATAGACTGATCTAGCATGGGAATTATCATGAGTCTATTGACACATGTAATGAGTAATTCAACCTTAAAATGGGTAATAAGCCTTGGGAACATGTAAGTGGTGCTATCATGGAAATTCACATTGGGTCTGTTGACTCAATTTATGGGTTATTCATCCTTAACATGAGAATCTATTTATAGGTAGAGACATTTGGCATCATTCCATAGATGGTTTAGCTGGCCCTGGGTGTCAACCTAGAGATCGAGGGTTTGTGGGTTTATTTTTGATGTTCTATATTAAATTTATGAATGAATTCCAATTTTTATCATATTTTTTCATAAACTACTTCATAGAAAAGATTTATTTAGAAACTTTTGGTGGTTTTCTACTAGGTTTCACTCACACCCTTCTTTGTCCACCATTTGGTATCCATGTACACTTCATGGATGCAGATTTAGACAATGGAAAAGGTCCCTAGGATTGATTAATTGGTTTGGTAGTTGGGAATGGAGATTAGTGATGGAATCAATCCTGGGGTTCAAGAATAGTTTTGGGATCCTTTTTTTAGTGTCCTTCTTTATGTTGGTTTACTGTATGATTTTCAACACAAAATTTATTTTTACATATATTATGAAAATACATTGTTGATTGTATTGGATTGATTTTGAGTTTTTATATGTATCTTATAGGGTTTATTTATGATGATTTATATCATGTTTTATGTTGTTACTATTATTTTATACCAGAGGGTGTAGTCTCACAACTATACATATTACATCCTCAATATTACAAAGAATCCTCTAGCATAAATGGACGCAGGTTCGAGGTCATGTGGTGACCTGTATTAAACATGTGAGGGAGAACTGGGTTAGGGAAATTATAGTGTGAACGTTTGTTAGAGTTTTGGGAAAATCCTGGTGAGTTTATAGTCACCCCTCATATAAGAAATTTTCTGTAAATGTTGAAATGATTAGTCATAATGAAGGTAAGGGGAAGAATTTATTCTTCCTTAGTGGTGAGCTATAATTCCATGTTAGAGTTATGGTAGAGGAGATAATGATGAATTACAATTTGAGAATTTTATTATTGATTTATTCATGTTCCTATTTTTTTTATTCATTTTGTAAAAAAGTGTATATACACCATTTAATGATGTTCAAAATGTTTTTTAATTAATTTAATTTTTATATAATAATACATCAGATATAGTTTTATTTTAGAGGGAAAATCATTACCTATGGTTTATTTTTTCCCGAAATATTTTTTTGGAAACCTTTAGAGACTGGGGGATATCCTTAAGTCCATGTGCTGACCCAGATTAGATCCCAGTTTTCAGAATCCATGGATGGGGTAATCCAAAATGAATTTAGATAAGGGTGTTTGAGTATAATCATGTGAATTCCTATAGGCATGGAGAATATGATTTTAGGAACTCAGAATGTGGCATTAAATCTGATGTTGGTAACATTTTTATAGTGAACACCATGTTAATGAGAAGATGTGAAAAAGTGGGGTTTTCGAAAACCTTATAGGACAGTCATTTTTTGTGTTAACATATGGTGGGTAGAAACATGAAAGAGTTCATGCATCGTTATATACACGATATAGACAACATAAAATGACATGGTCTTAAAAAAATGGGGTTTTTACATTGAAAATGGTAAAAATAATAATTTTAACTTAACAATTTTAAAATAAATTAATTAATAACCAATGTTAAAATCATTTTCCATGATTATTATTAAATAATCCATATAAATAATCTTGATAATGGTGTTTTTCAAGTCGATTATTTTAAAATTTACATTGAAAATCTTTTTGGCATCACATTTTTTACATTAGTTATTAAATAATTGGCATAAAAAATATCGACTATTGGTTTTCTCAAGTAAGTTATTTATAAAATTATTTGAAAAATATTTCTTAAAAAATATTTCAACACCAAAATATTTTTACTTCACAAAATATAAATATATTTCTAATTATGTTTCAAAAAAATAACATGAAAAATATACTAAAAAATATCCCATTGGAAAAAATATATTCCTTGAGAAGATATATTTTTAATTTATTTTTAAAAAATACTGTCAAGAAAAATGATCTTCATATCACTTTTTTAAAAACCCCATATTTAAAAAATATACTATATGACATTTTTTTTAAAAAAATAACATGAAAATTTTGTCTCTAAAAATAAAGTTACATCAAAATGTATTCCTTCCAAAATAGATATACTTTTGTCACATCATTTTTTTTGTAATAACCAATATGAAAAATATTTTGAAGGTAGTTTTTACTAAAAAATGACGTGAACAATTTTTTAATAAAATTTTAGATATTATTATTTCTTAATTAATATTAATTATTAATTTATATATTTTATTTATTATATATTTATTATTTTTTAAAAATTATTAATTAATTACTAATTACTCACTGCTAATTACTTGTTATTAATTAATATTTTTAATTATTAATAATTAATTATAATTATTCATGAGTAATTAAAAATCATTAAATATTATATATTAGTCTTTACTAAGTGATAATTAAAATTTATTTAATATTAATTATTAATATAAAAAGATATTTAGCAAAAATATATTAGTGAAAAACACTAAATATTAAATATGAATTTTTAAAATTAAAATAAAATAAAATTAGTGTGTATTTTAAGGACTTCTAAAATAATCATCGATAATTGATTATTTTAACGGTGGTTTAGAACTCCCCCCCCCCCAAATTATTTATTAAAAAACCATGTTTGATAATGATGATGATGATTTCATTTTTTATTGTCATATTAATTTACATGTATAACAATATTAATTAATTTATTAATAATTAATGACTAATTATAGCATCAGGTTAATGATTCATTTTTATATTTTATTAATTCTGCTATAAAATTATAATAATAAATAAATTAATTATTAATTAATGATTTTAGTGATAGTTTAGAATGTTTTTAAACTATATATCTTTTTTAATAATTAAATTTTATGATGATAATCGAAGTAATAATTAGTAATTTTGTTACTAATTTATATTTAATAATTAATATAAATAATTAGAAATTTTAAATTTAGTATATACAATATTGATAAGTTATACACATTTGAATGCGTTATATACATATACACACACACACACACACACACACAACATACAAGTAGAATATGTGTGTGTGAAATAATATGTAATAACCATTAGTACATACATATTTATTTATACATATTTGTAATCACATTATATAAATATATATGTTTGTTTGTATGTGTGAATATATATAGAAATGTATTATATAAGTGTATTTTAAAATATGTGAATTATTAACCATTATATATATAATTATACATGTATAAATGCATTAATGATTTATGTATATGAATATTCTTAAAAAATTAAATATATATATTTATGTACTTGTAAATATATAGAAAAGTAAATACATTATATAAATGTATTATAAATTCTTTAGATAAATATATTTGTAAATATATAAATAATGTATTTAAATTTATTTATAACAAATGGATGATACTTGGCACCCATTAATAGGGAACACGATATTACCTGACTTGATTATGTAAAAATAGGGTAGTGGATAATTGGGTTTTAAAGGGGTTGTAATGTGAATTAAAATCCTGATTAATAAACATGCATGGTTAGGGTAATAATCATAGGGTGTCGTAAAACTTGAACCCGACTAAGTAAATAATTAATAATTTATCACTTATATATTTTTAAATAATTGTAATTTTATAGAATATATTTATCTATTTTTATTTTTTCTCTTAAATTTATATATACATTATTTTATGCCAAAATCCAATTAATTTTGTTATTATTTTTTAACTAAGTGTATTTTTTCAAAGCCTAATAGCATTATAAATCATGTTTATTTAATTTTAGATAATTTCACTTAAAATTTATAAATTCATTTTGAAAATTCAAAATTATAAATATCTATTTAAAAATATTTGGACATTTAAATGAATATTTAAAAATTTAATAGGGTAGGGTTAGGGTAATACATTTAAAAATTAAATGGGATCATGTTTTAAAAATTAAACAGATCATTTTTTGGGTGTCTTAAATTTAGTCAGTACCTAGCTCGTTAACACCCCTAAGCTTTACATAAAAATTTATATTTAAAAATAAAAACATGCATATGTTTATTTAATAGAGTGTGTGAGCATACAAATATGTAAATTCATATATATTTATTTATAAAAATATATTATTAAATATTTTATATAAATTCATATAACTATAAATTATATAAATTTATTTATCATTCAAATATTCAAATATATTATGAATTCATTATATGAATATTTTTAAATAGAAAATATCACTATATTATATAATTACATTATGTAAACATATTATATTAAATAAATGATATAAATATAATACATCATGTAAATAGATTATATAAATATATATAAAAATATATATTAATATATTAATTAATTTATAAATAATTATTGAAATATATGAAATTATATAAACTGAATATATATATATAACATAAAATAGAACTAGCATAAATCCCTCAATTTTGATGGACGAAACTATATTACAAAAATCCCAAGAAAGATATAAAAGTGTTGGAAAATATAAGTGAGACATAAATTATTGAAAATCTAAGAATCTTGAGGCGTGAAAAATGGTCACTATCCAAAAATGATTTATCTACCTCCACTAATTGATGTAGGGTTCTCGATGGAAATTCCCCCCCAAGAATTCCACCATGATTTTGGGAAAGGTGACCAATAATTTCCAATAATCTCATTGCGATGATGTTGGAAGAATATATATATAGTTTTAGAATGACGAGATACCCCAAATGATCCATAAATAAAACTTATTTATAGATCAAATTCGATGTGATTTAAACTAATTTGATCCCACCATTTTGATCAAAAGAAATTTTGATTCAATTGAAACAACACAAATTTTAGAGGGAGACAACCATTCATATTTTTAATTTCAAAATATAATCATTACAACTAATCTCATCATTAGTCGGTTTATAAAAAATAAATTTTTTGTTATATATATATCTTACTAAAATTTTATTTTCTAATTAATTTTTTTAAAAGAGTTTAAATGCATATATTTTTTTATGAAAAAGACCAATTATAAAGGCCCTTATTTATAAGGAAGGATCCTTGGGGGTTTTATCTCACATCCAATGTGGGATTCCGCTGTGTTTTTCCACCTCATCAATCGATGCCTCTAAAGGATGTGGGTCCCATAAAAAAATTCTGGATAAAATTATATCAATCCTCTACTTTTATTCATAAATATTGACCCTCCAGATCAAAAATAATTCATTATAAGTAATAAAGGCATCTTTCAAATTAAATATGTATTTAGTATCAACATCTTAATGTATTATTATATTTTCAAGTTATCAAAACATTTAAATTGTTAATATTTAAGATAAACTGGTGATATCATACATATAATTATCCTTCAGTCCAACATCTCTTTTAGTAAGAATTTAATGGTCATGTGTTTGTATCCTTTTCATGAACTCTCTTCAGCTTATTTGGATTCTTCAGTGGAATCTTCTTCATGGTGTCTAGTTCATCCATGATATCATGGGGTTTTCTTCGACGACCTACATATTTTTTCTTTGGGTGATTTGTTAGGAGGTGTCTTTAGGCATACACATCACATCTATTGGATGTTCAATATACTAGAATCGATGCCATGGTGGGTCCTCAACATGGATTCAGCCATTAGTGGATGCCTCAATGGTGTAGGTAGTGGTTCTCATTCATCATGGTGTGGTCGGTGGAGGATTGGGAAAGTTCTCAAGTGGTGATGGTGGTTCGACCCTTTGGTGGCCCTTAGTGTTGATGATGGATATCGACTTAGGTAGTGGAGGGTGTGATGTCCTCAATGATGTGACAATCGATGGAGGGAGAGAGGGACCTCAGTGTTGGCATTGTCTACTATGGGTGTCTCGTTGGCTGGTTGGCAGTTTATATCAGGTGCAATAGTCTTTAGTAGGAGGATGATATTTTTTTGGACCTCAATCCTCTATCTTAATCTGGATGGGGCTTCAGAGAAGAAAAAAAGCATCTTTACATGGCTACCAGTTTAGAAAAATGAGAGGGCATGACATCTATCATCAATACCGATCATTATGCATTTCTACCTAGGGCTATGCTATCTGTGCAACCTTGTATGGTTGGGTGATTGGTTTATTATATCCAAATATATGTTGGGAGGGTCTGTTCTTGTGCTTTCGAGTTTTTGGGTCCTTTATGGTCATGTTTTCATCTACACACCTACTGGGTCTACATGTCATGCATTAGGCCTAAGTGTCTCTGGGCTTACGATCCATGTAAAGTTAACCTTCATCCTAGTTTAAAAATGGGAGAAATAAATAAATATTTAAAGGTATTCGGGATTAGTGTTCATGTCTTAATATTTTTGTAAGAGTTTATGACTCACGATCTAGTCATAACAGATAGTATTAAAACAAAGTAATTGGGGTTTTAATAATCAATATTAACAACCATATTCATAAATTATTCTTACATTTTAAACAATCTGATTATAATCTATCCAAATAAATTTTTGGGTTTCTGATACAAAATTTATTTATTCTATGGGTATTAACCCTATATCCTTGTCATTTTTTTTGAATAATATCCCTAATTAGAGATTTTTTTAAATGGATCTGCAACTTTTTTACATGATCTCATATAGAAAATTTTTATAGTACCATATAAAGTTTATGGGCATATTGAAAGAGTCGGATATGTAATTCTAAACTTTTCTTTTGGTCATGATTAATGATTAATTTGATATTTACACAACAATAAATTCCATGATCTTTTGAATTGAATAAAATAATATAGAAAATGGATAAACATCATAATCAAAGTAGAGGATCATTACATATTATTTATAATTAATTTACAAAATTAAAGAATTACCTTATGTTAAATTATTACTTCGTTGATAGATTTGATAATGGATCTACGTCATACTGTCATTAACATGTAGGAATATATATCAGATTCCATCTATATGTGATTCACACATGGTCCAAGAATCTACAAAGGTCTTAATAGGAATCGTTAGGTTCTAGCACGGTAGATCCTATCACTTTCATTGTTCAGTTTGATCATTCTAAGAATCTATTCCAAATGATTCTTCTTGATCTCTCTTGAAATGAGAGTGAAATGTGGCAGATCATTCTCTATTGTTGGGAGTGTTTTTAGAGAGGTATATCACTTGGGTTTGGGATGATTCTCTCTATATCATGTTATTAACAAGAAAAAATGAATTTACACTCTTGAAAAATAATATAATTGGGTGTTTATACAACTAGATTTAGAATTAAATAATTAAACAAGTCCCCTTTATTATTTATTTAATCCCTATTGAACCCCATGTCTATAATGATATTATTATTATTATTAGTATTATTTATTGACATGTTCTAAACTCTCTAATTAAATTAAATATTATTTATTCCAATAATATTCAATATATATTATTTCTCAATGGACCATTAAAATTGATCCACCATTCCCCCACAATATTTATCAGTCCTTGAATAATTGAATATTTATATAATAAATAATTATTACTACATTATTCAACAATAAATAAATAAATATTATATTCACTAAATGGAAAATAAATATTTATTAAATATTTTTCTCACATAATATTATCTTGAATGACTGGTGACAGAATATATGCGATCAAGAAAAAATGAATAAAAATTAAACCATATTTAGTAATAATATTCATTCAACATGTTAATTAATAAATAATAAAATATTATTTAATTGATATTCGGGACACACTTATTGTGTGACCCTATAGGACTCTTTCTTTGTGGATTTACATAAAATAGCATAAACTCCAAGGTTAACACGCCAAGACACCCATAAAGAAATAATTTATTGTCACAATGATATGATACCTAATACAGAAGCTTACTGTGTAATATAATCCCTTTATCATGATATCTCTGATCATGTTGGTTGTATTCTGGTACCATTAACCTATGTGCTCGATGTCTTTTTTTTAATTTATAAAAATGAAAATTTCTTATAGAATACCATAGCCGTGGATTTATTTATGCTATATAATTTCTGTCAAATGGACTAAGATATTAACTTCCATTAAAGAAAGAAAGGGGTAAATCCTTTATCGTTTTATTCATTAATGAAATATTACTCATGACACACCCAAGATGTCCTACCTCACCGTGAACATATGTCATCGTGATTTTCATCAATATATAAAAGTACATATTATAACACTAATTTATAATATTCTTAAATTTTATGGACCAATACACACATACACATGTAGGAACATCCATTGATGCATATAAATTTGTATTTCCTACTAGTGAGTCATTCCTATAATATCCTATATAGGATATTACCAAGGATGTACACCATGAGAAGGTGCCTCAATATCTTGTGAGTCTCCACCCCTGAAAGTCTATATCATTTGTGTCCCTCAAATGATTTCATCTGTCTATAGAACATATATTTAGGAATACTTAAAGGCACTTTTGGGTTCTCATCAGAACAGGGAACTGCTTCGACCTTTCAGTGCACCAACTACTCTTAGGACATTTTCACATACAATGTCACATAGAAGAACAATCATGATCTGATAAAGAGTTTATTGATATTCAAAACATTAAATACAAGTCATCATAAAGTGAATAGAATTTTTTTATAGGTAACCAACTACAACAGAATACCACTATCACTAGAGCCAACTTCTAACAACCTTTATCTTGTTAACTCACATGATACTCAAGATTCTATTGAAGATAGTTCTCTTGTCAAGGGTTCCACCACATTTTCTTTTGTGGAAACTCTACTAAATGAATATTCTCCCCTTTGATAAAAATCTCTCAAGATTTGATAATTTCAGGGTATGTGCTCAGTCTATTGGTTTGAAATTGTCACTTTTTCAAGATCCATAATTGTAGTATTATCACAATACAATGTAATTGGTTCTTTAATGCTAGGTACCACATACATATCCTAGAAAAAGTTTTATACCTAAAATTCTTCCTTAGTTTCATTAGAAGATTCTATGTACTTAGACTCTACAATAGAATCAGTGACAATCGATTGATTTAAACTCTTCCAGCTCAGAGATCCTACATTGAGATAGAAAACATATCAAAAATATGACTTCAGATCATTATGAGATATTTGAAAACTATCATCATTATAACTCATAATAAACATTTACTCACTCCTCCATACACTAGGAACGTATCCTTAGTTATTCTCATAAACTTGAGAAAATCCTTAATGTAAGACCAATAATATTCTCCTATATCTTCTTTATATCAGCCTATCATGATCAATACATTGGAAACATCAAGTCTAGTAAATAACATAACATACATGATTGATCTTATCAGTGAAGCATGTGGCGTATTACTCATTATCTCTTTATCCTATTGTTTTTAGGACACATTTCCTCAAAAAGATATATATCAGGTGACACTATAACCAATCCCATCTTATATTGTTCTATAAAAAATCAATTTAGTATCTAATCAATATTTTTAAATTGACTTAGTCTTAGAAGCATATTGGATCTATCACGAATGATCTTTATCCCTAGAATATTTACTTCTTCACCTAAGTCCTTTATGGAGAAACACTTGTTAAACTTAATAAAACCAAATTATTTTATAGATTTGTCAAATTGAATGTTCCATGACATGGATACTTTCTTCAATCTATAAATGGATCTCTTCAACCTGAAAATTATTTTTGGAATCACCTGGAGTCACAAAATCTTCTAAGTGTTTCATGTAGACATCTTCATAAAGGTTACCATTAAGGAAATCTATTTTTTCATCCATATTAGAAATTTCATAGTCATGGTAATCTTTTATATAAAGTAGAATTCTGATGGATTTCGACATGTAAACTAGTTACATGGTTTCATTGTATTCAATTCCATGATGCTTTTTAAACCCTTTATCTACTAACCTTTCTTTATAGGTATTTACCTTACCATTAATTTCAAGTTTTCTCTTGAATTATTGTTTTCACACAATAGGATTTAAATTAGCTAGTGCATTGACCAGAACCCAAACATGGATATTATATATGGAATCCATTTCTTAATTCACGATGTTTTTTCATATTTCATCTTTTGAGATCTCTACTACCTCTTTATAAGAGATATATTCATCATTATCAACCAATAATAAGTCACCATATTTCATGACTATAAAACCATATCTCTCTAGTTCTTTTAACTCTCTTGTGTTCCTATATAGTACTTGTGTTTCATGAACTACTTCTTCCATGGGGAACTATGGAATCTATTTCTCTACTAACTCTTGCATATTTTGAGAATTAACATCATAAAATATAAGGTTTCTCTCACTATAAAGTTTTATCATGTGCTCCCTCTCAATAAATACCTATTATCTAGAAAAAATTAATTTCCTGTCTTAGGTATTTTTTTGGTAGTATACCTTTATTTCCTTAGGGTACCCTATAAATAAACACTTTGTGCCTCGAGGTTCTAGTTTTTTACCAGAGAAGGCATTAACAAATTTCCCACAACCCCATACATGTGTATGCAACAAAATAGGTATATTTACACTCCATAACTCAAAAGGAATTATATTTTCCAATTTAGTTGGTAATAAGATTAATTTATATGTATTTTTTTTAATTCATGCCCCCAACATGATAATGGAATATCTGCATGAATCTTCACCAACCATACCATGTCTTACAAGGTATGGTTCTTCCTTTCACTAACACTATTCCACTGTGGTTTGTAAGGTGGAGTGAGTTGATATATAATCTCAAACTCCTATATAAATTCAATAAACTCTTGGTTAAGATATTCACTACCTCAATAAAATCAAAACTTTTTATCTTATTTCTATGATGATTCTCTAATTCATTCTTTAATTATTTGAATTTCTTAAAGGACTCAAACTTATACATCATTAAATAGGTATATCCATATCTAATCAAGTCATTAGTAAAAGTTATGAAGTAAGAATAACCAACTATTTATTTTAATATAAATGGTCCACACACATAATTATGTACCAATCCTAAAATCTATATGGACCTTTAAACTTGTCCTCCAAATGGAAATTTTTTCATTTTTCTTTGTAAACAAGAATGGAATCTTTCATATGGTTTTAGCTCAGAAGAGTCTAAAATACCATCTTGGCAAAGATTTGTCAAATAATTCTAATTTACTTGACCAAGGATGTGATTCCATATCTAGGTGTTATATGAGTTGTGTGACCATGATTTCGTCTTCTATGGTCAAAACTTGGTTTTTTTAATTTAATACATAAAGACCATTTTTTAAATGAACCATACCATAACATATGTTTTCTTCAATAAAAAAAATAGATTTTATTTCCAAACATGTAAATAAACCATCTACATATATGCATGACATTGAAATTATGATCTTGGTAATAGTTGGTACATAATTACAATCCCTTATAACCAATATCATTTGTGTTGGAAATAAAAGGTGTTATTCACCAATGGTTTAATCTATCACCCTCCCACAATTTTCAGCTCGTAGATCCACCTCTCCTCTAGAAATTTTTCTAAATATACTTGTTTCCTGCATTTGTATATGGATTTGAGCACCACAATATATATCTAATACCCAATGTGTAAATATTTAAAGAATAAAATCAATAGAAAAATCACCTTTAGCTTCCCCTTTCTTATAGGTATTGTTCCTCTTCTAGTGGACTTTCTTACCACATGAAAAATATGTTGCCAATTTTTCCTTACCCTACATTTAGATATTTCTCTTCTTGGAAGGATAGTGCTCATGAGATTTAAGATTTCTATGAGTCTTGGGGTCCTTCAACTTGTTCTTCCTTTTATTATTCCCCATAAGGACATTGAGTTTTTCCCACCCCATGTCCTTATCTACTTGGAGAGATAGATTAAAATGTTCTGAAAGTCACTTCTCATTATTTCTCATGTTATAATTAACAATAAAGATAGATAATGTCATGGGTAATGAGGAATATTTGAGACCTATATTCAACTCTTCTGTGAATTTAATATCTAAGATGTCTAAGCATTCAATGAATCCAATAAACTTGACTAGATTATTCTTAACTAATGATAACTCTATAAGATTATTTGTAAACAGAGCATTTGAGATATCATATCTCTATTTTATTGCCTTCTCTTAACAAAGATCATGAAGTTGATACATCATTACATACGCATCTATGTCCTCATGTTACATAAAAACCTCAATGGTCATGGATGATTTCATGAAACACTAAACATATGTAGCATCATTAAAATATTTCTCATAGAGAGATAAATCTTCTCTACTAGCCTCATTACCAGGTGATTCGGGAATAAGTTCTTCCAGAACACATAATTTCCCTCTCATGGCATAGGATAACACATAAGTGCATTTTTTTAATTCCTGGAAATTTATTCCAGTGAGAAGTTAATCCTTTTCAATTATGGATTGTAGTGATATGTTTGAAGACATTTTCAATGTTATTTCTAAATATAATATATTCATAATTTTAGTAATTTATTTGATAAAATTTTGACAAATAATTAAATATAATATTTATTAATTTCCTACCATTTTATTGAACCCCAATGGCCCTCACCATTGGCCTTTGAATATACTATTGATTGGAAATTCTAGTGAAAGGATCAATATTTCCCTTCTCATCACTACAAATTTGGATAGTAAATTAATTATATGGGTTTTAGGTAGGCATTCCAAATGAGAACTACATTAACTCATAGTTCATTGATCTATTGAGTGGACTCCCCAATCCTAAAATACTTATATTTGATTTTCAAAACCTTTAACTCTTAGTTACACCAAGTAATACTTTGGAAGTAAACCCTTGATATGATCTAAGGTAAGTCAACACAAAACATAAAGTTATAATTCCTTGATAATTGAAAGCACCCCATTTTTGTTGGTCAAATAATTTTAACTATTGTTCGATTTGAACTAAAGTAGTGGAAGGATATTCTGACTTAATATATATAATTGAGGGATTTTATCTTTATGTGTAAATTTCCAATTATTATCTTTATTACATGCATTTTATTATTAAGTGGATTTAATGAAGTTATTAACCATATCTTAGATAATATTTATGCATAAGACAATTTATTTTTGATCTATCTCATATACTCCTTTTTCATTAATTCATGTGATCATGAAAAAACATCGATAATGAAATAAAAATGAAAGTTGAAAGAAATAAAATAATAAGAAACCTTGGGCATGCAGATCCTTACATAATGATAAGAGAGATGACACGTAAGTGATGGGAATCAATGTATCTCTCTTAGATTGGTTTCACCATGGACATGTAGGTCCACCAATGTATCTCTCTTAGATGGATTTCACCTTTGCTCCAAAATTGAACTGCCTCCACTAGCTTAGGATCTCCATCAATTACACATGATTTTACTCACACATAGGTGAGGGGAATCAAATGATTAGTTAAGGGGTTTACATAAAAGAAACCATGGGCACGCAGGTCCTTACATAATGATAAGAGATATGACATGCATGCCAAAAATTTAATTTAATAACAAGTTAAGTGAAACCAATCACATATAAAGGTCCTATATAGGATCCTTATCATCCAAATGCATGAAAAAATTTATGAATTTAATAAAATTACCATTCAATTATAATTGTTATTTTTTAAGATAAATCACAATTGAATCAATTAATTATCTTATTTAATTAATGAAATTTTTTTTCGTAATTCTCATTCAAATTTTATTGATATTCTCATCCATCATAATTTTAAACAAAATATATAAATTTATTTAAAATTAACTATCTAAAAAAATATACCTTGGAGGAAACATAGTGAGTATCCTTCCAAACTACCCAATTTGTATTATACTCTATATATTTTACACTTTTGACGTGTGGAATACACGATATAATCACATAATTTATTAATGTGTACTATAAAATTAATAATCAAAATATTTACATGCTATTTACAAAGCTTGTTATGCTTCAATGCACATAGATTAATAATATTAATATGACTTATACAAGATATGTAGATATGAACAAAACATATAAATTGATTAGATATTCATATATACCTAAATCATCACATTATGCATCTTATCAACTTAATGATCACATGGAATCAAATGTTGATATTTATTTTACAATATAATATTTTTTTCAATTATTCATAATTTGGAAAAAATACACGGCGTGTACATTGGATCTACAGGAAGTGTATTTTTTCACCATCTATCTATGACACACACCTAGGGACTCAGTGTGTAACTGTGCCAAAAAATTTTTTACGTATATGGTATGTACATGGCCTACACAATGTGAAGTCTTCAAGTTACATGACCACCGTCCATGAAAGTCATGTAAGAGAACACAGGGCCTATCTGCAACTAAGGGAATACACATTGTGTACTGATGTTACATTGTGTGTGCTCTGGCTGAACGAGTTCCAAGATGGCTCAGTCAACATGTGGGGCATAATTAAATTCACCACATGTAATAAATGAAAAAAAGTTTAATTAATTCTTGGTTAATTAAACACTAGTACACTGTGTGTATCTCTGGATTACATAGTGTGTACTCTTGTGTTATCCGGTCAGACTCCTTGGAACCTCCATATGAGATCTTTGAATTTATTTAGTTCAAAAAATTAATCGATTTGAATACATTTACAAGAAAATAATATGAAGAAAAATAGATATCAAAATTTTTATGAAAGAATGATTAAAATAGAATTGAAAACCCAACAATAAATTCATAAATCAATCAATGATATTTAAATAATTATAAATAATTATGTGACCACTCTGATACCAATAGAAGGTTCCGAGCACAATAGAAGTATCAGATGGGTCATGTCCAAATTTTATTTTTTTCATGATAGATGATTAATCCAAGATCTAAACAACAAAAAATTCCATCATTAATGAAATTGAACTAAAGAATATAGAAAATACATAAATACTGGAACTAAATCGCAGGATCGTCACATATTATTTATAATTAATTTAAGAAATTAATGAATTGCCTTATGTGAATTTTTTTCATTGATGGATCTGAAAATGTATCTAAATCGTATCATTATTGTGTTATAGGAATAAATATTATATTCCCTCTAGCAGTGATCCACACATGGTCCAAAAATCTCTGAACATTGTCATAGGAATCTTCGGGCGCTAACATGGTAGATCTTATCACTAGTAGAAATTTCCTTTGATCACTCTAAGATTCTATTCCAAAGGATTATTCTTGATCTCTATAGAATTGAGAGTGGAAGGTGGAGGAAGACCGATAATAATTATTGGGAGCATTATTGTAGAGGTATCTCTCTAGGGATTAATAGGATTATTTTTAGATCTAATTCTTCACAAAAAAATGAATTTTTCTCTCTTGAAAAAAAATATAATTTTATTTATATACCACTGGGGTTATAAATTAATAATTATACAAGTGTCCTTTATTATTTATTTAATATATTCAGAATCTCATGTCTATAATAATAATAATATTATTATTATTATTATTATTATTTTGTGACATGTTCTAAGCTCATAAATTAAATTAAATATTATTTATTCAAATAATATTCAATATGTATTATTTTTCACCGGACTATTAAACTCAGTCCAACGTTCCTCTACAATATTTTTCGTGCCTTGAATAATGACTATTTATTTAATAAATAAATTTCATTACATTATTTTTCAATAAATAAATAAATATTATATTCAATGAATAGAAAATAAATATTTATTAAATATTCTGCTCATATAATATTTTCTCAAAAAACGAGTGACAGAATATATGAAATCAAGAAAACAAGAATAATTATTAAAAAATATACATAAATAATATTTATTCAACTTATTAAATACTAAATATTAATATATTATTTAACTGGTATTTTGCATACACTTAGTGTGTGACCCTCTAGGCCTCTTTCTCAGTGGTATTAGGTGAAGCAACCGAATGTACAAGGTTAGCATCTAGAAACACACCAAGACACCCATAGATAAAAAATTTAATAATGTAATGACATAATACCTCATATGGATGTTTTCTATGTAATATAATCTATTTATCATGATAACACTAATCAAGTCGGATGTACGCTAGTGCTATCAACCTATGTGCTCGATGTGTCTTTCTTTTACTTACATAAATTAAACTTTCTTATAGAACACTATGGTCATTGATTTATTTAGGTTATATGATTTCCATCAAAGGTCCTGATATATCAACCTCTATTGAAGAACATAAGGAACAAATCCTTTCTCACATTATTGATTAATGAAATATTACTTGTGATGCACCCAACATATCCTACCTCACCGCGAACATAGCTCATCATGGATTTCATCAATATGTCAAAGTACATGACTTATAACAATCAATAATAATAATATTAAAGTCTATATATTAATACACACATCTACAGATATGAAAAACCAATGACCCTAATAAATGTGGATTTTCTACTGGTGGGTCTTCTTCTCAAAATATCCTACATTGGATATTACCAAGGAAATACACCATGAGAAGGTGTCTCAAAGTCCTATGAGTCTCTACCCCTGATATCTTATATCATTTGTGTCTCGAAAATGAATTCATTCAGCTATAGAACATATATTTAAGAATATTTTCATGAAACTTTTGGGTTCTCATTATACCAGGGAGTTGTTATGACCTTTCAGTGTGATAGAAATTCTTAGGACATTGTCACATACTATGTCATATAGAAAAAAAATCATGATGTGATAAGGAGAATATTAATAGTAAAAAAATGAATACAGGTTATCAAAAAGTATACATAAGTTGGTTCTAGGGGACCAACTCCAACACTATATTGTAATATTTGTCTCACATAATCACATATCATACATATATTTCTAGACTTTCCATTGTAATTGTAACTATATTCCTTTGATAAAGTTGTTTTGATTTGAAAATTTCTAGATATATGATTAATTGGACTAGGCCACTATTTAATGTCTTATAATATATTATTAATAAATTCATCTTTCTTTCCATGTGCCATTAAGGAAATAAACTTTGACTTCATAGTCAAATGTTAAATTCATAGTTGTTTATTTCTCACCATAGAAACATCAAAACCTCTAACAGTAAACAATCATCCAGATGTGGATTGATTATCTCCAGTACTAGTGATTTAATTTTCATCAGTGTATCATTCTAATATAGTTGAATAATCATTATATTATAAACGTAAATATTTTTTTCCTCAAGTATTCAAATATTATTTTTATAAATTTCCAATGATCCACACTTGAAATTATAGCATATCTATTAATTTTACATATTGAAAAAGAAATATCAGTTATAATAGAATGAATTAAAGACATTAAATAATTAAAATTTTAAATTTTAGTTTTGTTATAGCTATTCCTGTATTCATAAATATTTTAACACTATAATAAAAAGTAGTATTAGAATATTTGAAACCAAGATGATCAGATTTATTTAATATTGGTCCAATTCAATAAAATTGAATTAAATAATAGACCCCCCCCCTTTCTAACTTTAATAACTAGAATAGTAACAAATATTCCAATATCCTTCATTTTAATCATAGAAGATAAATAATTCTTTGTCTCATTTACACAATCATATTAGTACCAAAAATTAAAAATCATCTATATATAGACACACAATAACTCCATATTATTTTATAAACTTTAAATAAACACTTTTATCGACATTATTAGGAATAAATCCATTAGATAAAATAATAAAATTAAACTTTTAATTTCATTGTTTGAGAGCTTTTTTAAGGACATGAAAATATTTAACAGATTTTCATATTTTCTTTTCATTACATTGTAAAAAAACTCTTATGGTTGTTCCATGTAAATATGTTCATTTAAATATTCATTTAAATATTCATTTAAAAATGAATGTTTAATAGGCATTAGATGTAAATTTAAATTATTAATCAAAGATAATGAAGACAAAATACTTATTGAAGTAATTCATGCTACAAGAGAATAAGTTTCATAATAATAAATCCCTTGTTTCTGACTGAAGCCTTTGGAAACCAATCTTACTTTAAAAGACTCAATGTCACTATTGAAATCATAATTCTTTCAAAAATCCAATTTTCAACAAAAAGGTTTTTCACCTCTTGGTAAATTCATAATGACCGAAGAGTTATTCTCCATAATGGGTTCTATTTCATCCATAATTTACTCTTTCTATAAAGCAAAATCTCTATAAGACATAGCTTCTTTAAATGTTATTATGATATTTTTTATAGTTAATATTATAGGATATTTATTCAAAAGAAGATTATTTTGATCTCCCTTAACAAAGAAAACTATGTAATGGGGGGAAATGATATATAAATATAGATCTTTCTTCTTCTTAATTATTTTATTCCATTTAGGATCAACTCGAGAGTCATCATTATTCTATACTATTGTATTTGAATTATATGAATTACAAGAGATAGGGGTATAAGGAATAACCTCCTCCACAACATCTTTATAAAAATAATTTTCAAAAACTATATAACCATTGATTTAATAATGATAATGTATACCAATTCCAAAACTCCAAATGGTTTTCTATTTTTTTCATATCTAGAAGAAACACCTTCAATCACTCCCAGACCAAGAATAAATAGTTGGTCATCAGGAAATCTCACTAAGAAAATATTTTACTTTTTCTAATAAGGGTATATCTATAGGTAAAAGTACATTTTCCATTATTAAATCATTTTACAAATATATATATCCCTTTCACAAACTTATCGGTAAAAAATACATCCCTAAATATTATTGTGATAGATAAAATTGTTCCATTGAAATTATAATAATACCAAAAATGATATATTTTTTGATCAAAATGTTTAGAGATGGATTTGAATAACAGATTTATTTATGATAATAACCAGTACCAATAATAAATATCAATTTATAAAAGATTTTTTAAATGAAAAATTATCTATTTATATCACAATATTTTATTAGTAGTAGTTTTTATTATTATTTTATTTATATATATAATTTAAATATATAAAATATTTTATATTTTTCTATTATTATATTAGATTCAATTATTATATATATTATACCTTTATATAATTATATTTATTATAAATAAATAAAATAAAATAATAAAAACATTAAAAATAAAAAGGCATAACAACTTTACATTTCAAAATATATTGAATAGTTACTTTGAATAAAAAAATATTACAAATGTAATAAAATCCCTCCGACATACTATCTATGTAAAAATACATAGCAAAAACACCATAAAAACACTAAGAAAATATTTTCCATGAATAACTATCATCAACTGTCTTCAAGAACACAAAATAAATTATATTAAACAAGATTATAGTTAATCTCTTCCATGTCTTCAGAAAATGTTTTCCTATTACAATCAAAAATATTTTTCTAGAAACCTATAGAAAAAAAATTATATATGCTTTGCTTTTAAAACATGGCATGACGAGAGATGGATTACCCTCACTTTTACATATGAATTTTTACTCAACCCCCTTTCCACTACTAGAAAAACAGGTATTTGCGACGGGCCCATCGCTAAAGCCTTTTTTTGCGACGGTCATTCTCCCCGTCGCAAATAGTATTCCGTATTTTTGTAAAAAACATTTAAAATAGCATTTGCGACGGTACCGTCGCAAATACCTTTTCCGACGGTACCATCGCAAAAACTATTTTTAAAAAAAATAAAAAACTATTAATAATACTAGTATTTGCGACGGGTATAGTATCCCATCGCAAATACTATAAATAGTATTTGTGACGGGTCCCGTCTCAAATACTATTTTTTAAAAAAATAAAAAACTATTAATAATACTAGTATTTGCGACGGGCATCGTATCCCGTCGCAAATACTGTAAAAAATATAAAAAAAATAAATTATTAATAAATTATTTTAATTAATATAATAATATAATTATAATTCACAAATAAAAATAATTAATTATTTTAATTAATATAATAATAATAGAATTATAATTCAAAAATAAAAAATAATAGAATATTAATAAATGATTTAATTAATATAATAATATTAGAATTATAATTAATAAATACAAAAAATATTAATAAGTTATTTTAATTAATATAAAAATAATAGAATTATTTTACATTCAAATATTTCAATTAATATAATAATATTAGAATTATAATTCATAAATAAAAAAAATATTAATAAGTTATTTTAATTAATATAAAAATAATAGAATTATTTTACATTCAAATATTAAAATAATTCAAGTATTACAAAAAATATAATTAAATTATAATATTATAAAATTTTAATATATATATATTTTTTAATATTATAAAATATAAATAATATTATTATTCATATTAATATTTTTATTTAAAAATATAATATTATTAATATTTTATAATGAGACAAAAACTAAGAATAGAAGAAAAAAAATATTTTGATTTCCCAAATTTTATAACATAAATACAAACTCTAATCTGAAGGAGGGGGGAGGTGGGGGATCTGCAGATGGTGGTGGAGGAAACTCCATCCCTAAAGCATGAGTGAGTCGGCGCATGTACTCTATCTGCTCCTGATGCTGCTGCTGCCACCGACTCGTCTGCTCCTCGTACAACTGCTGCTGGCGTTGACGCTCCTCCTCATGCTGCTGACACATCTGCTCCTGCTCCTGTCGGAGACTCTCTATCTGTGCAGTCTGAGATCGCAACTGATCCTCATACTGTGTAGTAGAAGAAGATGCACGAGCTCCTCTCGATCTGGACGCCGACATCGCAGCACTGCCATAATAATCTCCGGGAGTCAGTCGAGAGCCGATACCAACTACCGGCCCTTCTCGAAGGCATACTGGGTGGCCTGCATCCATGCCGCCTCATCAAACTGACGGGCAGTGGTCTGATCTGATGACTCGGCCTGACTCTCAGGCCGGGCCTATGACGCTGCGGCCTCATATGACTCCTATAGTTGCAATTTAAAATTAAAATTGTGAATTTATTATATGCAGTTAATTTTTAAACTTGAAAACAAATAATACTGACCACGATGTGATGCTGACGATCACCTCTGAGCTCCCCAGTAGCGGGATCACTATACATCCTCCGATATACGTCGTACTCTGTAATATCGGGGTGCTCGACAGCCTATAAGAATAAAAAAAACTGTTAATATTTATAGTTATATAAAATATTTATAAATAATGTACGTACCAGATGTTGTCTATGAGTACTGAAAGAACAACTCCCAGCTCGATGAGTCACCTCCTGTCTCCCCCGATTCTGCCTCCCCACCGATGATCTCCTCTGAAAGGCACCACTCAACCAGTGCGCACATAATCCATCCCATACATGGGATGAAATATACTCTGGTCGGTGTGCTCTACATGACTCCTCAAAATCTGACACTCCTGATTTCTTCATCGCATCTTTTCTTAAATTGTGCAAAAACTGACGAAGGCGATCACGCATGGCCACCTCCCATGCCTCGTGGATGGCGTCACGCATGGTATCCTCGATCGGATACCATAAACCATACAAATAAATCAAAATATCAAGTTAGAAATGAAATAATTTTCAAAATAAAAATTATTTATTTACGTACGTACCAACCAATGGCCGAACATGGCCTGCTGCACATCAATGGGAATCTGCTCCCATGTGGTCCACGGCTGAGAGAAATAGTTGCGCAAAATAGCGCTGCCCTGTCCGACTGCTATATGCGGAAAACTGAAAAAATAATAAACATTTATTATGTGAATAGATTAATGAAATCTTAGTCAAATCCACAGGTTATCACACAGGTTATCACACCTCCGGGTGTGCGGATCAAACCCAAGACGTGGACGTCACTCGGGGACGGGGACAGGAATCATCAATCGTGCAAGACCGCGCCCCCTCCGCGTACTCCCTGGAGCGCCTGCAGGCTGAGGGTCATCTGCCAGCAACTCATCCGCATCGAAAGGCAGGTCAGCATCCGTCAACTCACGAAATGTGGCCTCGTCCATCTGAAACAGAAAATGTTAATGTTAGCAAATAATTGATAATTACTATTATATATACATATATACATATTATGATTGTATATAAATACCATGGAATGATATTAGTGTTCATCTTCATCATCATCTTCATATATGTCAATGTCATCTTCATATTCCTCCTCAACATCATCGATATCCATTCGAGTTACAGTTGCATCATCTCTTACCATTTCAAATTCATATGTGACATCATTAACATCATCGTCATCACCGACTCTTAAATGTGGGGTGTCGTCATCGATACTCATGTCTCTTTGTAAAAAAGACTTATTTTGAGTACTCTCTTGAAAAACTTCAATTCTTTGCACATCAGTAAAAGCACATTCACTTTGACTAAACTGATTGTCTCGAATTTTGATTTTTATTATACTCCACCAATCAGTCAAGTCTCTTGATGTTGCATAGTACTTTGCATAATAAACTTTATATGCCTGTTGATCCAATAAGAATGGTTCATTTACTTCGAGAACACTTTTACATTTAATATCGATGATTCCATGAGTCGGATGAACACACACGCCTCTCTCTGTATCCAACCACCGACATTTGAACATGGTTATGTAATGTTGTCCAAGATAACAGAGTTCAATGATTTCATCAAGTATGCCATAAAAGTCAACTTCATTTTCTCGATGATGAGATCCTCTCAAGCTAACTCCACTGTTCATTGTTTTTTTCGATTCCCCATATGCATGTGTGTGGAATCGAAATCCATTCACCACATATGCATTATAAGTTTTAACAAGTTTGGAAGGTGGGTTACTCAATACACACAACCGTTTGTCAATTTTATCAGCATGTCGAGACACCAGAAAATTTGTGAAATAATTATCAATATAGTAAACTATACATTGAATGAGTTTCTAAAAGATAAAGAATTTATGTTACCAATTTTTGAAACTACTGAGAGAAATTTTTCAGTCGCCGTTCTTCGAGAGCAGCTGCTGTAATTTGTGGAATTTGTTTCTTGATATGATTATCATACAACCTATAAAAACCAAAGTTATTTATTGTTACATAAATGATAGAATAAGTGATATAAACACTTACAGTACAACTGATGTCATCTCTTCACAGTTGAGCAGAACATACGTATGAGCTCTCTGATGTTCATCATCTGAAAGCCAGCGTTCATAAACTCCACCAAAACCAAGTTCTGACTGGTTGAAAATAGATAATTGACTGTCGATTTCATCAATATTCCTCTCGTTCCGTCCCATTCGGTTGTGTTTTGAAGGATACTCAAATTCAAAATAATGGGAACAGAAAAAAGATATTTCCTCTTGCACATAAGCTTCTGCAATAGATCCTTCAATAGATGCTTTGTTACGTACTTTTCTTTTCAATTTTTGCATGCATCTTTCAAATGGGTACATCCATCGAAACTGTACCGGACCTCCACATTTGGCTTCATATGGCAAATGTAACATCAAATGTTCCATTGAGTCGAAGAAAGATGGCGGAAATATTTTTTCCAGTTTACATATAATTACAACAACATCTTTTTCAAGTTTTCCTAGAGCATCATAATCTGCCGTAGCCGCACAAATTTCCCGAAAAAAATGAGACATGTCTGTTATGGAATCCCAAATCACAGAATTCAAAAGACCTCTTAATAAAATGGGTAGAAGTATCTCCATTATAACATGACAATCATGACTTTTTAATCCAGTAATATGACCATTCTTTACACATCTACCCAAATTAGAAGCACAGCCATCTGGAAGTCTCAAATCTGCAATCCACTAACAAAATAATAAACGGTTTTCTTTAGACAGTGTATAAGCTGCTTTTGGTTTCAGTAACCTTTCTGTTCTAACATTCTCAAATAGTTCCAATTCTGGACGCCTGCAAATTTGGGCAAGATCTAAACGTGCATTTACATTGTCTTTGCTCTTTCCTGGCATATCCAAAACTGTATGAAACAAATTATCAAAACAGTTCTTCTCAATATGCATGACATCTAACATGTGTCGGACCAACAGATCAGACCAATATGGAAAATCCCAAAATATGCTACGTTTAATCCAATTGTGTTCTTTCCCAAAACCAGAAATTTTCTGTTGGTTTATTGTGGGACCAAAAGTGATGGGAGGTAATGAAAATACAACTGATTTTAACTCCGAACCTGATAGCATTTTTGGAGGTCCATCCCTTTCAACTGTTCCTTTTCTGAAATGAGATCTGTTTCTGCGAAAAGGATGATCAGCTGGAAGAAATCTGCGATGACAGTCAAAATAACAAGGTTTCTTTCCATGAATGAGCATAAATGCTTTGTTCTCTCCCATACAGTAAGGACATGATTTCTGACCATGTGTACTCCATCTAGATAACATCCCATAAGCCGGAAAGTCACTTATTGTCCACATCAATGCTGCTCTCAGTATGAAATTCTGTTTCGTTGCAACATCATATGTACTGACACCAGTACTCCACAATAAATTTAATTCATCAATCAATGGCTTCAAATAAACATCAATAATTTTCTTCGGATGTCCTGGAATTAGTAAAGTCAAAAAGATATATGGCTCCTTCATCAACATCCATGGAGGTAAATTGTACGGAGTTAAAAAAACAGGCCAACATGAATATTGACTACCATAAGATCCAAACGGACAGAAACCATCAGTGGAAAGGCCCAGTCGATCATTTCTAGCTTCTAAAGAAAAGGATGGATGCACTCTATCAAAATGTTTCCATGAATCACCATCGGCTGGATGATTCAAGCTTTTATCGGTTGAAATATTCTCTTTATGCCATGACATCATTGTCGCTGTATTCTTAGACATGAATAAACGCTGAAGTCTGGATGTAAGAGGAAAATATCTCAACTGTTTTACAGGAATCAAACCAGACTTCCCGTGTTGTCCTTCTTTATATCTCATTTTCCCACATGTAGGAAAACTATCCAACGACTCATTTTCCCCAGAATATAAAATGCAGTCATTTGAACATGCATGAATATTCTGACAAGTAAGTCCTAAATTTCGAACCAGCCTCTTACTCTCATAGTAATTTGCAGGTAAAACATTTCTTTCGGGTAACAGTGTTTTCAGCAAAGAAAATATCTGGTCAAAACAGGTGTTTGACATTCCGTTATCTGATTTGATAGCCATAAATTTTGCAACTGCTTCTAATTTTCTTATCTTGCAGCCAGGATATAATGCATCCTCAGCAGATTTCAACAACTCATAAAATTCAGACGGTGCTAACTCAGGATTTGAAGCTATATCAGCCGGAGTTTCTGTATGTTGAACAGATGAACCTGCAACATCATGTACTAAATCTTGAAACCGGGATGGATCCGGAATCAAGTTGGTATCACCTGCTCTAGAACTGCGTTCACCGGGTTGATACCAAAAAACATAATCTGTTTGAAAACCAAAACGCAAGAGATGTTCTCCCACTTTGTCAAACATGTCAAACGTTCTCAATGCACATTTTCTGCAAGGGAATTTTATTTTTCCTTCTGAAACAAATTCTGAATTTGATGTCGCAAATGATAAAAAAGTCTCCACACCCTCAACATATACTGGATTTAAACCAGAACTGTTTGGATTTCTATGTTGATTTATCCATATGCGGTCACCTAATAATGATTGTTGACGACCTCGTTGTTCCATATTTCTCTATAAAATATAAAAGCATTACTGGTTTTGAATAATTTGTTAGAAAAAACACTCAAGTAAAGATTGAATATATTGAGAATAAAGCAAAACATGTTACAAATATTGATAATTTTAATATTATATTGTTTTTTTATTATTTTAATAATACTAGTATAATTTTTTCATAAACATTAATATTTGTAATTAATACCAATTATTGGTAATTAATACCAATTATTGGTAATTATTGGCAATTATTACTAATTATTGGTAATTATTGGTAATTATTGGTAATTGTTGGTAATTATTGGTAAATATTGTTAATTATTACGAATTATTGGTAATTATTACTAATTATTGATAATTAATACTAATTATTGGTAATTAATACTAATTATTGGTAATTAATACTAATTATTGGTAATTAAAAATAATTATAACTAATTATTGGTAATTATTACTAATTATTGGTAATTAATACTAATTATTGTTAATTAATACTAATTATTGGTAATTAATACAAATTATTCCTAATTATTACTAATTATTACTAATTATTACTAATTATTAGTAATTATTGTTAATTATTGTTAATTATTACTAATTATTACTAATTATTAGTAATTATTAGTAATTATTAGTAATTATTACTAATTATTACTAATTATTAGTAATTATTGTTAATTAATACTAATTATTGGTAATTAATACTAATTATTCCTAATTATTACTAATTATTACTAATTATTACTAATTATTCGTAATTATTGGTAATTATTGCTAATTATTACTAATTATTAGTAATTATTACTAATTATTAGTAATTATTACTAATTATTAGTAATTATTACTAATTATTAGTAATTATTACTATTTATTGGTAATTATTAATATTTATTATTAATTATTACTAATTATTGGAAATTATTAGTAATTATTACCAATTATTGGTAATTATTGGCAATTATTACTAATTATTGGCAATTATTACTAATTATTGGCAATTATTGGTAATTATTGGCAATTATTGTTAATTATTACTAATTATTGGTAATTATTGGCAATTATTGGTAATTATTGGCAATTATTGTTAATTATTGGCAAGTATTGTTAATTATTACTAATTATTGGTAATTATTGGTAATTATTACTAATTATTGTAAATTATGACTAATTATTACTAATTATTAATAATTATTACTAATTATTGGTAATTATTACTAATTATTGGTAATTATTACTAATTTTTGGTAATTATTACTAATTATTACTAATTATTGTTAATTATTACTAATTATTGGTAATTATTCCTAATTCTTACTAATTATTGGTAATTATTACTAATTATTGGTAATTAATACTAATTATTGGTAATTAATACTAATTATAGGTAATTATTACTAATTATTGGTAATTAATACTAATTATTGGTAATTAATACTAATTATTGGTAATTATTACTAATTATTGGTAATTATTACTAATTTTTCCTAATTTTTCCTAACTTTTCCTAACTTTTCCTAATTTTTCCTAATTTTTGGTAATTATTGCTAATTATTGATAATTATTGGTAATTATTGGTAATTATTGGTAATTATTTGTAATTATTGGTAATTATTGGTAATTATTAATTATTACTAATTATTACTAATTATTACTAATTATTACAAATTATTACCAATTATTACCAATTATTACCAATTATTACCAATTATTCCTAATTATTCCAAATTATTCCTAATTATTACTAATTATTACTAATTGTTACTAATTGTCACTAATTATTCCTAATTATTACTAATTATAACTAATTATTCCTAATTATTACTAATTATTGGTAATTATTGGTAATTATTGGTAATTATTACTAATTATTACTAATTATTACTAATTATTGTTAATTATTGGTAATTATTCCAAATTATTGGTAAGTATTACTAATTATTGGTAATTATTACTAATTATTGATAATTATTACTAATTATTGATAATTATTACTAATTATTGATAATTATTACTAATTATTACTAATTATTGCTAATTATTACTAATTATTACTAATTATTCTTAATTATTGATAATTATTGATAATTGTTCCTAATTATTAGTAATTAAATTAATAATTATCAATTATTAGGAATAATTACCAATAATTACAAATAATAACATTATTAATATATTTTATTATTAATATTAAAATAATATAATTTTCTAATTTATATACAGTTCTCCTTTCATCTGTGCGTTTTCTATCTCCACATACAAATAATACATGTGAAGACAGCAAACACACAGATGAAAAGAGAACTGTATATATATAAAAAATTATATTATTTTAATATTAATAATAAAATAGACTAATAATGTAATAATGTTATTATTCATAATTATTGGTATTTATTACTAATTATTAATATTTATTCTTAATTATTATAAATTATTACTAATTATTCCTAATTACCATTAACTATGAACAATACTAATAATTTAAATTTATTAAGTAATAAAACAATGTAAACATAATTAAATTACAACTAATTAAGAATAATTGAAACTAATAAAAAATTAAAAATAAATATTAAATTAAAATGAAAATAAATACCTTGAAAATTGATCTGCTCTGATCGTTCTTCAAAACTTTAATATCAGCTCCGGAGAAAAAAATTAAACTGGAGAAAAACTGAACTCTAGAAATATATTTTTGAGAGAAGGAGAAGATAGAGAATGAGAATGAAATGAAAAAAACGGATGGGGGTATTTATAGGTTAGATTATTTGCGACGGGATACCCGTTGCAAATACCTTAGCCAACATTTATTATGGTCAACGGGTAAATAGTTATTTGCGACGGGTCCCGTCGCAAATAACCACCTGCCGACATACTATTTGCGACGGGGGAATATTCCCGTCGCAAATACCTTTTACCTCCGCCGGTTATTTGCGACGGGAATATTCCCCCGTCGCAAATAAGTTTCCCGCGATTTGGCGCGCAAACCGCGCCAGGCCTTTTGCGACAGGGAAAGCTGTCCCGTCGCAAAAGGCTACTTATTTGCGACGGGAAAATAACCCCGTCGCAAATAAGTTTTAAACAGGACTATTTCCGACGGGATTTATTCCCGTCGCAATTAACCCGTCGCAAATGCCCTTTTTTCCCGTAGTTTATAATATGAGATTCTATCATAAAGAGTATAGAATCTAAATAAATTAGAGTACAAGTAAGGAAGTATAAGAAAGTTATACTTTCCTTAGTAATACAAAATGCAGCAGAAAAACAAGTAGTAAAACTACAAGTAACAAAAAATAACTCTTTTAACCCAAAGAGAAGGGTATCCAACAACCTTGGATAAAGGTCCCTTGATTTATACTTTTAAGAAAGTATGTCTTACCCACACCAGGGTAAGCTCTCGATACGAAGATAAGAGTCTGTCTTGCTATCCTCGCAAGCCCTCAACTATCAGGTAGTCGACACCTCTTTCTTCCTCAGGAAGGAATCCCTTAACTTCAAGGTGTTGGAACATCTTTCTTCCTATCCCCGGAAGCCCTAGATTGTAATCACCAACAATCAAAGTCGCACGAAGCAAGTCTTCACAAGGCAAAGTTTGAACAAGTCATTCAAACTTTCTTCATGAAGCTTGAGAGTTAATAAGATCCTCTCTCTCTAGAAACCACTTAAGGAAATTCAGATCACCAAAATTCCAAAAGTTGTTGCTTCTTTTCAAGTGAGCTTATATTTTTAGTCAAAGCTCCAACGATCGTCTCCATCCTCCAACGATCATATTTCTCCTTGAATTTCGGAGGGACCTGTACACATGTCACTCAAACAACGGATAGTCAATAACTGAAAGCACGCCATCGTTTTGTAATGAAACAAGTATAAGTATAAGCAAAACTAAAGTTCAGAATGTAAGCCAATAATAGTTCAAATTCTAACCAAAATTAAATTCGAAGTTTATAATAAAGAGATATTTGGATTATGTTTTATAGGAATTCAGAACCTGAATTCTGTAGAAATCCGGATTCTGAATTTACAAGGAAATTCTTAGTCTGGTTTCACCAGAATTCAGAATCTGAACTTACAGAGTTCGGAGTCGAACTTGTCAAAGTTTGGAGTCGAACTAGTAAAATTTCGGAGTCGAACTCATAGAAGTTCGGAGTCAAAATAGTAAACTTTTGGAGTCTAACTCATAGAAGTTCGGAGTCAAACTATTAAATGTTTAGTGTCGAACTCATAGAAGTTCGGAGTCGAACTAGTAAAAGTTCGGAGTCGAACTCATATAAGTTCAGAGTCGAACTTCATGAGAGTTCGTATTCTGAATTTGGAGTGTAACTTCATTAGAGTTCATATTCTAAATTCGTAGTGGAAATTTATTAGAGTTCATATCCAGAATTCAGAGTGTGACTTTATTAGAGTTCGTATCCAGAATTCGGAGTTGAACTTTATTAGAGTTCGTATCCAGAATTCGGAGTGGATCTTTATTAGTGTTCGTATCCATAATTTGGATCCTAAAATAGAATGATTCATATCTAAGTATTATATGATTCCGAGGTTTTGGGTATGAATCCAATTTTTATACTTAAGAAAAATATTGATATGTATAAGGAAATATAGGTTAGGGTAAATTTTCTTAAGGAAGGAAATTTTCCTTAGAGAAGTAAAATATGTATTTTCTTAAGTATCATGTGTTTGTGATTTTCAAAACAAGAAGGAATGGAAAGGTCATAAGGAAAACCTTATTGAATCAACAATCTATCCCTTTTTGGAAAGCACAAACAACCTTTTGAAAAATAATATAAGGACTTTAAAATTTTTCATTAGACTTTGAAATTAAAACTTATATCCCTTTGTTCATAGATGATAATGAATAAAACTAACTCCCCCTTAGGCTTAGGAACTCTAATGATTGTATTATGAATTTCCAGAATGGATTTTTCATTATCTTTGGAAATGAAAAACTTCGTAATGAGGAACTCCCCATTAGATAAGCTCCCCTTTACTTAGGGATAGTTCTTGACTTAGAAATTTTTCCTTCTCCCTCTTTTGAGTAGTTCTTTTTCCTTCTCCCCCTTTGTGATTTTCAAAAAGAATTTAAGGGAATGGAAAAGAAATAAAGTACATGAAACATTAGTACATAATGACACAAGATACAACCAAAAACAAATTTCATTAGAGTTGAAATAATTTTTACAAGGAAAGACAAATGCAACAAAAGATCGGATTGAGTCTATTTGTCTTCCTTTTCCTTCAGGATTAGCTTATTCAACAAGGTTTTCAGGTTCTTAAAATCTTATTGATCCTCCTCAACTTGCTTCTCCAAAGCTTTTATCCTTTCATCTTGAGATTTTAAGACTTCTTCCTGAGCCTTCATGGCCTCTTCCTACATCTTCAGTAACTCATCTTGCTTTTGTAGCTTCTCTTTAAACTCAATTCGGAAATCTCTTTCCCCTTTCCAATTTTGAGATACTGAGTTGAGCTCTCCATTCAGATCCCTTACTTGTTGATTCTGATAATTTTGATCAAGAGTTATATTATCCTCGAGATTCTTAATCTTGGTATCCTCGGTGTCAAAGGAATCTTTAACATCATTCTAAAAACGATCAAACTCATCCATGTCTTCTTCAACTTTCTTAGACCACAAAGTGATTTTGCTGCAAGATTTTCTGTGAACATCATAATTGATAAGTAAATTTCTATGATCAGCCTCAATCTTCACACACTTATCCATCACCATAGATAAGGATTCTGACTTCTGATTCAGACTATGTTGCAGCATCTGGCATCTGGAGTCTATAGTGGGAAAGATCGGAATGGTGTCCACCATCTTTTTCAAGGACTCAACAACAAAGTCATGACCCAGTGTTGATGACTCCGAATCTGACACTTTGTTTGGGGATTGTTCTTATTCAATTTGCACTAACATCCTTCTAGAAGAACCACCAACATCTTTCCTTATTATAACATCTTTTTTTGGAGTGTCCATAAGAACTTTCTTTCCCTTATCAGTTTTCGGAATAGGTTCCTCATTAGGAGATTCTTCCCCAGATTTAGATACTTGAACAATCTTGTCTTCATCTGGTTTCTCCTTCTCTGTTCTTTCTTTAGGATAATGCTTCTCAAAGCTTACTTCCTCATCAGATAATTCATTATCTTTCTCTACTTCCTCAATTTCATCTCTCTTACCTTATTTTTCATCTCCCTTTCCCGGAGTGACTAATTTTGAAAATTCAGCGTTTTCTTGATATTCTTCTACTTGTTTGATCAAGTCATCCATATCATCACTTACTTCTTCTACTTCTTCTTCTTCTTCTTCAACAACTTCTTCTTCTACTTCTTCACCAGCTGTTTTATCTACTTCTTCAATAACCTTTTTCCCTTTGGACGTTTCCGAAGTGAAGTAATTTTTCCCAGGGGTCTCTAGTAATGGTTGGACATCAAAAGTTTCCGGAATGGGGATCTTCTCAAAGGCTACTTCAGTATCTCTCAATAGAGATTGCACAACTTCAGCTTCAAACATATTTTTATTCATCTTCTTCTCTTTTTCTTGCCTCTCTAACTCATCATATTCTTTCTCTTTTAAGGCCTTAGCCTCATCAGGGTCTAATCTGAACTGTGTATCCCCTTCTTTCCTTTGATCCTTATCTTCTCTCCATTTAGTAGCTACCTCATCTAGATATGATTTCTGTTTTTTCGGATTGGGAGGTGTGGACTGGGTTTCCTTAGCTTTGGGGGTTTTTTCTTCAGCAACAACTTCCTTAAGCTTCCTCTTCTTAGAATATTTCTTCACTGGCTCGGCTTTTTCCACATTTTCCGAAATGATTTTAGCCTCTTCCTCTGGGAAATTATAAAATTATCCTATTTCCTTAGAAAAATACATATTCATTATTTTCAGCATGTCATCACTGACAAGCACAAGCTCGCAATTCCAAACCTTAGACTTACATGCAATCTTGAATGAATCTAAACACCGAACTATCATCTTTGATAGTAAGGCAGGGTACATGATGATTTGAGCTCTCAAGTTTCATTCCTTGATGTTCTTGATCTTCACAAGAACGTTCCTCATCAGATTTATTTTTCTTAGATTAACCAAGAAGTCTAAGAAATATATGTGACTTTTCTTCAGGGTATCTTTATCACCCTTTCTCGGAACCAAGAAACCATGTACCCAAAGTTGAAGAATCCAATTATTAGGAGATATGTGAGAAATATTTACTATCTTGACATTAGAAAGTCCAAGACATTGTAAGGACTTAACCTTAACAAAAATACCTTGAGCATCCGGGAGATTCTGTGAACAATATTCAGCTTCTCCTTCGTATGCTAGCCCCACCAATCTTGCCGCCTTGGTGTAAGTAAGTTTTTAAGTCTTTCCATAAGACTTTAAAGAAAAAATTTCTCTTCCATCTTCCTCATAAAATCTTGAAAATTCATAGAATTATACAAGTAACTATGGATAGACCACATCTTGATCACTTGTCATGGATACACCTGCATCTTCCCAACCATTCAGCTTGATGTTCTTGGAGACGATAGAATCATACATGTAAAAGTTCGGATGGACTAGTCTTTCTCTATACACTTGCCATTTCGAAATTGGCTTTGAGGTAGACATATCTTGGGAAGTAGCTTCAATAGACATTCGGAATGGAGGATCACTAAAGGATTCAGAACGGCCTTTAACAACTGATGCAGAGCTTCGACACGCAAGAGCTTGAAATCGATGTGGGACAACCAATGGGGGTTCCCTTTATATAGGCTATGGAGCTAACCTTTAAGCTTCCAAAAGAAATCTAGCGGTTGAGAATTTTCTGATCTGATCTGATGGTTAAAATCAAATCCACAAGGAAATCTTGAATATGATCTTTTGAGGTTTTGACAAAAACATTCGGATTTAAGTATGTGATCCCTAAGAAAGTGATGCCTAATATCTATGTGCTTTGCACGGGAGTGATGTGCAGGGTTTTTTCTAAGGGAAATGGAACTTGTGTTATCACAAAAAATTTGAGTCTTAGTATAACTCAAGTCATAGTATGTGATTGTGTGTTGCATCCACAACACTTGAGCACAACAACTTCCAGCTGCTACATATTCAGCTTCAGTAGTAGAGAGTGCTACAGAATGTTGCTTCTTGCATGACCAAGAAACTAATGAATCTCCTAAGAAATGACAAGTTCCGGATGTACTCTTTCTATCTATTCTACACCCACTAAATTCAACATCTGAAAAGCTCTTTAAAACGAAATCATTTCCATAATTATAAAATAATCCTAGATCCATAGTTCACTTTAAGTAGCGATTTTTTTCACTGCCTTTAAATGAGATTCCTTAGGATTGGATTGAAATCTTTCACATAATCATACTAAAAACATCAAGTCTGGTCGACTAGCTATCAATTAAAGTAGACTTCCTATCATACCTCTAAAAGATGTTTGATCTACTGGTTTCCTAGATTCATCAAGATCAAGTGTGCTTGTGGTACCAATAGGAGTACTTATACTCTTAGTGTTTTCATAAAAATAATTTTTAATTGGATCTTTAATATACTTATGTTGGGATATGTAGATTCCTTATGGTTTTTGAGAAATTTGAAAACCAAGGAAAAATGTTGACTCACCCATCATAATCATTTCAAACTCAGATTTCATTAGATCCGCAAAGGAATCATTTAAAGATTGCTGAGTTGAACCAAATATGATGTCATCAACATATATTTTAACAATCAAAAAAATTTTCTTAACTTTCTTTATAAAAAGGGTTGGATCTGCATTTCCCTTAACATAGTTATTTTGAAGAAAAAATTAGGTAAGTCTATCATACGAAGCTCGTGGGGCTTGTTTAAGGCCATACAATGCTTTGGTAAGTCTAAAAACATGATCAGGATGTTTTGTATCTTCAAATCCAGGAGGTTAGTCAACAAAAACTTCCTCTTGAACATAACCATTAAGAAAAGTACTTTTCACATCCATTTAAAAAAGTTTAAAATTTAATAATGCTGTAAAGGAAAGTAAGATATAAATAGATTCAAGTCTAGCTACCAGAGCATAGGTTTCTTCATAGTCTATTCCCTCTTGCTGATTATAGCCTTTAGCAACTAATCTAGCTTTATTTCTAACGATGACTCAATTTTCATCACATTTATTTCTGAAGACTCATTTTACTCCAATAACAGAAGTTTCCTTAGGTATTTCAACCAAGTTCCATACTTTATTCCTTTTGAATTCATTTAACTCATATTGAATGGCTTTTATCCAATCATCATCACATAGAGCTTCATCAGTTCTTTTTGGTTCCAATTGGGAAAGAAATGCTAGATGTTCTACTTCATTCCTCAAGGAACTTCTAGTCCTTACAGGTTGATTGACATCACCAATGATACTATCACTCGGATGATTCTTAAGAAACACTTGACTGGGGTTTTGTAAAACCTGTTCATCAACATAGGGTAGAAAGTATTCTGGGTTAAATGGTTCAGAATTATTTTCTTGAACATTTTCCTTATCAGAAGGATATTCTAACAAAGGTTGATAATCAGTTTTTAAAAACACATCCGAGGATGTAGGTTGGGATGGTTTAAAAACAAAAGGGTCAGACTCATAAAATATTACATGTAATATTTCCTCAATAATACACGTGTTTTTATTGAAAACTCTATAAGCCTTAGAAGTTGTGGAGTATCCTAAGAAAATTCCTTCATCAGATTTTGGTGCGAATTTGTGTAGATTATCGTTAGTATTTAGTATGAATACTTTGCAACCAAAAACTTTGAAGTAGGAAAGCCTTGGTTTTCTACCAATCCATGCCGCATAAAGAGTTTTATTAAGAAAATGTCTAATCAAAACTCGATTTATAGTGTAACAAGCAGTATTTACAGCTTCAACCCAAAAATGTCTAGCTATAGAATATTCACTCAACATGGTTCTAGTTATCTCTTGAAGAATTCTATTTCTTCTTTCAACTACACCATTTTGTTGAGGTGTTCTGGGTGCTGAAAATTTGTGAGTAATACCTTTTTTACTACAAAAAGTTTCAAAATCATAATTTTCAAATTCTCCTCCATGATCACTATGAATAGTTTTCAGTGGAAGGTTTTTCTCATTTTTAACTTGGGCTCTAAAACTTTTGAAATAAGAAAAATCTTCAGACTTCTTTCCTAGAAAATAGACCCATGTAAATCTACTATAATCATCAACTAAGAAAAATACATAATTCTAGCCCCCAATGCTTTTTTTTTGTGTTGGAGAAAAAAGATCAATGTGAACCAACTGTAATGCATCAGTTGTTGAGACTTCACCAACTAATTTAAAACTAGATTTATGTTTCTTTCCATACTGACAAGGATCAAAAACTTTAGAATAATCAAATCTAAGTTCCGGTAGATCCTTAACTAAACCTTTCTTAAAGAATATGCATAAGTTCCTAAGGTTATAGTGACCTGGTCTTCTATTCCATAGCCAAGAATGATCATCCATTTCACTAAGTCAAGGTAAGTCTTGGCTCCTAAGGTCTTCTAAGTTTAGTGTGTAAACATTCTCTTGCCTATGGGCAGAAAGAATAAAATCTTCCTTAGAATTTTGTACTAAGGACTTATCATTCCTAAAATTCACAAGGTATCCGTCATCACATAATTGACTTATGCTAATGAGGTTGTGCTTAAGACCTTTAACAAACAAAACATTTGAAATCAGGGTTTTTCCAAGAATAACAATGTTACCTATTCCAATAATTTCTCCCTGAGCAATGTCTCCGAAAGTTACTTTTCCTCCTTTCGTATTTATAATATTTTCGAAATAGTTTTTTTACTAGTCATGTTCTGGGAACATCCACTATCCATGTACCAAGTATTGTTGTTGGTACCTTCCCTATTTTCCTGAAAATGAGAAACGAGTTAGGTTTTTTGAATCCAAACTTTCTTGGATCCATAATTGTTAGAAAACAAAATTTTGGGTATCCACATATGTTTAGAAAAATATTCTTTATGAAATCCAAGAGATTGAACTCTATTCAAAGAACATTTTTTATTCCAATGCCCACCACTTTGACACTTAGTGAAAAAAGGGTCTCTAGAAGGAATAAAATATTTGTTTTTGAAAACTGGTTTTTGGTGAGTATAACCTACTCTAGTAGTGTTTCCGTGATATTTAATTTGAGAATACATCTTGTCAAAATTTTCCTTCCCAGAGTTAAATTTTGCAAGAGGCTTCTTAAGAGAAAATATTGAAGATTTCTGTCTAATGACTAAATTCCTATCCTCGGGAATCATTTCCTTAAAGTTAGGTTTTTCCTAAAAAAATTCATCTCTTAAATAGCAATCTTAAGATCTTTAGAAAGTCCATCCTTATCAGAATTTTCTTTCTCAAGGTCTTTAGAAAGTTTTTCTAAAATCTCTTCTTTATCTCTAAGATTTGTAGTAAGATCCAAAATCCCTTTTGTAAAAAATTCTTCCCTAGTATTTTCCTTGTCTCGTTTCTTAGAAATTTTACAATTTTTTTCTTCAAGTAACTTGGAAAATCTAGATACTTCTTCATATGAAGGTTCTTCATTTTCTGAGGATGAATTATCTTCATTAGAAATACTATTTTTGGAATAGTAATTCTTATTAAGAGATAAATTTGTTAAATCCTCGGCAGAGCGTACCTTGGCCATAAGACATGTATGTGGAAAAGAAGTATTAGCAATGAATCCCATATTCTTCTGAGCTGATGAATCATATTCTGAGGATTCGCTTCCTAAAGAGTCTCCACAGCTAGCACTCCATGTAGTATTAGCTTTTAGACTTTTCTTAGCTTTAGCTTTGTAAAACTTCTTCATGTTCCTTTCATAATGCCTCTCTTTTCTTTCTTTCTTTTTAAGAATAGGGAAATCAAGTATTATGTGTCCACTTCTCTTGTATTCATATCATGTGACATCTGAATCTTTCTTATCTTTCTTTTCCTTCTTCTTATACTTGGATTGGAAATTTCTTTTACCATCTATCTTGTTCATTATTCGAGAAAGATTAGCTAACTCATTTTCTGAGACTTCACTCTCACTAGATTCGGATTGGATAGTAACCTTATTAGACTTCTATCTAGTTACTCTCTCAGGAGCCTTAGCTTTCATGTGATTTGAAGTTGTATTAAAAGCAATAGTACCATTCCCATTCTTCTTTTTGATGTTGTCAGCATCTCACTTCATCCTTGTTTTATGTTGGATAAGAGTTCCAAACATCTCATCAAGAGAAATTTGAGTAACCTTCCTGTTCTCATAAATAGTTTTTCTCTTTTATTCCCACTCATTGGGCATAATATCTATAATCTTATCCACAAGAACTTCATCATCTAGACCTTTCTCTCCCATAGATTGTAGGCTGTTCACGATAGTCATAAACCTTTGTTGTACATTGCTTATAAGTTCTCCATAAGGAAAGTTAAAACCATGATACTCAGCTCTAAGCATAGCTCTTCTAGTATCAATCACTTTGGATATACCAAAATGTGTAACTTCATGTTTCTTCCATATACAGTTAGCTGTTTCACCAAAATAAATTTGGCTATATATGTTCCTAGTCATTGAACATAGTAGAGTATTGTGTACCATATAGTTTAATTGATAATCATGCTTATCTTGGTTTGTGAAAGTACTAACTTTCTTATCAAGAATTTGATAACCTCTAGTAATCATAACAAAATTATCTACCCCAGTATTGATAATGAAAGTCTTCATTCGATCTCTCTAATACTCATAATCATTGCCATAAAAAATTTGTGGTCTTGTAGGATTTAGATTGTCGATGGAACCAACATTGATTCATACCATCTTAAGAAAATTCTACACAAAAACTTCTTAATAACAAAAGTTAAGATTCAAGGAACTAACCAAGAAAAATATAGAACAATGAAAAACTGAGTAAGAAAAACTTATATGTGAGTATAAGTATTTCAGAGACCTGCTCTGATACCAATTGTAGGATCAAAATAATGATGTATATGCTCAATATACAAGAGGGGGGTGAATTGTATGCTTTAAAAATTTCCTTAATCAAGGAAAGATATAAGTTTAACAAAGTTAAACTAAGAAAATTCACAATACCTCTAGCATAAATTGAATGATTGGGAAAAAGTATGAAGTTACAAACTTCTAGCTCTATACACTTGCTTAAATCTGGAAAGTGATTCTGAAAAAACGGTTCCAGAAATATGGATCTAGAAAATGAAACGTAACCAAAGTTTATAATATGAGATTCTACCTTAAATTATATAGAATCTAACTAAATCAGAGTACAAGTAAGGAAGTATAATAAAGTTATACTTTCCTTAGTTATACAAAATGCAGTGGAAAAATGAGTAGTAAAACTACCAGTAAGAAACAATAACTCTTTTAACCCAAAGAGAAGGGTATCCAACAACCTTGGATAAAGGTCCCTTGATTTATACTTTCAAAAAAGTCTATATTACCCACACCAGGGTAATCCCTCGATATGAAGATCAGAGTCTGTCTTGCTATCCCCACAAGCCCTCAACTATCAGGTAGTCGGAACCTCTGTCTTCCTCAGCAAGGAAGCCCTCAATATCAAGGTGTTGGAACCTCTGTATTCCTATCCCCAGAAGCCCTCAATTGTAATCACCAATAATTGGAGTCACACGAAGCAAGTCTACACAAGGAAAATTTTGAACAAGTCGTTCAAACTTTCTGCATGAAGCTTGAGAGTTAATAAGAGCCTCTCTCTCTAGAAATCACTTTAGGAAGTTCAGATCACCGAAATTCCAAAAACTTTTGCTTCTTTTCAAGTGAGCTCCTATTTATAGGCGAAGATCCAATGGTCAGATCCCTCCTCCAACAGTCATATTTCTCCTTGAATTTTGGAGGTACCTGTGAACGTGTCACTCAACCAATGGTTAGTCAATAACATAAAGCACGCCATAATTTTGTAATGAAACAAGTATAAGTATAAGAAAAATAGAAGTTAGTAATGTAAGAAAATAATTGTTCGGAGTCTAACCAAAATAAAATTTGGAGTTTATAATAAAGAGATATTCGGATTATGTTTTATAGGAATTCGGAACATAAATACTGTAGAAATCTCGAGTCTGAATTTCTAAGGAAATTCGGAGTCTGGTTTCACCAGAATACAGAATATGAACTTATAGAGTTTGGAGTCAAACTTGTCGAAGTTCGAAGTCGAACTAGTAAAAGTTCAGAGTCTAACTCATAGAAGTTTGGAGTCTAACTAGTAAAAGTTCGGAGTCGAACTCATATAATTTCGGAGTCAAACTAGTAAAAGTTCGGAGTCGAACTCATAGAAGTTTGTAGTCTAACTAGTAAAAGTTTGGAGTCGAACTCATAGAAGTTCGGAGTCGAACTTTATGAGAGTTTGTATTCTGAATTCAAAGTGGAACTTTATTAGAGTTCTTATTCTGAATTCGGATTGGAACTTTATTAGAGTTCGTATCCAAATTTCGGAGTGGAACTTTATTAGAGTTCGTATCGAGAATTTAGAGTGGAACTTTATTATAGTTCGTGTCCAGAATTTGGTGTGGAACTTTATTAGAGTTCGTATCCATAATTTGGATCCTAAAACAGAATGCTTCATATCTAAGTATAATATGATTTCGAGGTTTTGGGTATGAATCCGATTTTTATACTTAAGAAAAATATTGATATGTATAAGGAAATCTAGGTTAGGGAAAATTTCCTTAAGGAAGGAAATTTTCCATAGAGAAGTAAAATATAGATTTACTTAAGTATAAGGTGTTTGTGATTTTCAAAATAAGAAAGAATGGAAAAGTCATAAGGAAAGCCATATTGACACAACAAAAATGTGGTTTTAGAGTTGTTATGGATCTTAGAGGATCCAAATGTGCAGAAACTAGTGGTGGTAAGTAGTCGACAAAATGTTGTAGTGGCACTGCTAGATAGTTGACTCGGTTGTAGTCTAGTATGGATAACAAAATCCCACTGGCCTGATAGTGAGAACCATCGTCCTAATGGTGGACTCCTAGTAAAATGGTAATCCCTCAAGAGACTCTTTGGACATCCTGTGGGGTTTCTAGAGGTGCATTAGTTCTGGATGACACCACTGACCAACCGGTGTCGGCCAGCAGCTAGCCAGTGACACCAAGATGGGATAGGATAATGACTGTAAGAATTGTATTTCAACCCTCCCCCCCCACCCCAAACCCCCTTTTAACTATTAATCTCCCCAAAGTTGACCCTAACGTGGGGTTTTCAACTTTAAAGGGATATCCAAGGATTCCTCAACTTTTGTAATGATAATACTTGATTCCTTGATCCGTTCTTTGATACAGACAAACAGATTCAAGGATTATTTCGTGGAATTGGTGAATTCCCCAGGTTTTACCCTTAATTCTTCTTCATCCAGCCTTTATACAATGGATCTATGGCTTTTGATAGGGTATCTTGGTGTGGTTCACTGATCAAAACATTAAATCTAGGTTTTCATAATCATTTCTTGAGTTAGGCGCTCCAAAACATCTCCCTATGGTATATTCCATTTTCTAGTATGTGTGACTTGTACTATCTAGATAGAACACCTTGCGTGGAATATTTTAATTGGAAACCATTAATATTTCTTAACACCTCTTAATTAGAACCCCTATGGATATATATGGGTTTGGTGGAGAGTGAGATATAGACTTGCATCCACCTAAGATGTGTGCCTATCCTAGACTTTAGGTTGGGACTCAGACTATATGAACCTAGAGACTTATGTTGAAATGGTAATTTATTTTGAATGGATTAGCATGTAAATTTTATTTAAATTTAAAATGTCACATTGCCATGTTAGCATGGGAATTTTTTTAATTTGATTGATATTGAATTACTTAGATTATTATTGGATAACAAGCATAGAATTGTAAAGGTACATAACAATATGTTGGCATAAAGAAATATTGAATTATGAATTAGTTCTTGGGGATAAATGGAATGAGAATTGGTGATGTTGAGATTATTATTATAATTGGTAACTTATCATGTAATTGGTTAATTGTCATGAAATTGGAAATGGAATATTGGCATATTATCATATTAACATATTGGAATATTTAACTTGAAATTGAGAGTTAGAATAATAGAATAAATTTCACAATAATTGGTAATTTTCATGGATTAAACAATGTGAAATATTTTATAATTTTATACATGTTTTGGTGTTTTGGTATGTATTTTTATCATTCTTAAACTTTATTAATGGTTACATGGTGCCTGATGGTGAGATGTATGGTTATTTGATACTTGGAATGGGTATTTTATAGTTGTAATGGGTAATGGGCCTCTAGAACATATAGAATGATCTAGCATGGGAATTATCATGAGTCTATTGACACATGTAATGAGTAATTCAACCTTAAAATGGGTAAGAAGCCTTGGGAACATGTAAGTGGTGCTATCATGGAAATTCACATTGGGTCTGTTGACTCAATTTATGGGTTATTCATCCTTCGCATGAGAATCTATTTATAGGTAGAGACATTTAGCATCATTCCATAGATGGTTTAGCTGGCCCTGGGTGTCAACCTAGAGATCGAGGGTTTGTGGGTTTATTTTTGATGTTCTATATTAAATTTATGAATGAATTCCTATTTTTATCATATTTTTTCATAAACTATTTCATAGAAAAGGTTTCTTTAGAAACTATTGGTGGTTTCCTACTAGGTTTCACTCACACCCTTCTTTTTCCACCATTTGGTATCCATGTACACTTCATGGATGCAGATTTAGACAATGGAAAAGGTCCCTAGGCTTGATTAATTGGTTTAGTAGTTGGGAATGGAGATTAGTGATGGAATCAATCCTGGGGTTCAAGAATAGTTTTGGGATCCTTTTTTTAGTTTCCTTCTTTATGTTGGTTTCTTGTATGAGTTTAAACACAAAATTTATTTTTACATATATTATGAAAATACATTGTTGATTGTATTGGATTGATTTTGAGTTTTTCTATGTATCTTATAGGGTTTATTTATGATGATTTATATCATGTTTTATGTTGTTACTATTATTTTATACTAGAGGGTGTAGTCTCACAACTATACATATTACATCCTCAATATTACAAAGAATCCTCTAGCATAAATGGAGGCAGGTTCGAGGTCATGTGGTGACCTGTCTTGAACATGTGAGGGAGAATTGGGTTAGGGAAATTATAGTGTGAACGTTTGTTAGAGTTTTGGGAAAATCCTGGTGAGTTTATAGTCACCCCTCATATATGAAATTTTCTGTAAATGATGAAATGATTAGTCATAATGAAGGTAAGGGGAAGAATTTATTCTTCCTTAGTGGTGAGCTATAATTCCATGTTAGAGTTATAGTAGAGGAGATAATGATGAATTACAATTTGAGAATTTTATTATTGATTTATTCATGTTCCTCTTTTTTTTTATTCATTTTGTAAAAAAGTGTATATACACCATTTAATGATGTTCAAAATGTTTTTTAATTAATTGAATTTTTATATAATAATACATCAGATATAGTTTTATTTTAGAGGGAAAATCATTACCTATGGTTTTTTTTTCCCGAAATATTTTTTTGGAAACCTTTAGAGACTGGGGGATATCCTTAAGTCCATGTGCTGACCCAGATTAGATCCCAGTATTCAGAATCCATGGATGGGGTAATCCAAAATGACTTTAGATAAGGGTGTTTGAGTATAATCTTGTGAATTCCTATAGGCATGGAGAATATGATTTTAGGAACTCGGAATGTGGCATTAAATCTGATGTTGGTAACATTTTTATAGTGAACACCATGTTAATGAGAAGATGTGAAAAAGTGGGGTTTTCAAAAACCTTATAGGACAGTCATTTTTTGTGTTAACATATGGTGGGTAGAAACATGAAAGAGTTCATGCATCGTTATATACACGATATAGACAACATAAAATGACATGGTCTTAAAAAATGGGGTTTTTTACATTGAAAATGGTAAAAATAATAATTTTACCTTAACAATTTTAAAATAAATTAATTAATAACCAATGTTAAAATAATTTTCCATGATTATTATTAAATAATCCATATAAATAATCTTGATAATGGTGTTTTTCAAGTCGATTATTTTAAAATTTACATTGAAAATCTTTTTGGCATCACATTTTTTACATTAGTTATTAAATAATTGGCATAAAAAATATCGACTATGGGTTTTCTCAAGTAAGTTATTTATAAAATTATTTGAAAAATATTTCTTAAAAAATATTTCAACACCAAAATATTTTTACTTCACAAAATATAAATATATTTCTAATTATGTTTCAAAAAAAATTACATGAAAAATATACTAAAATATATCCCATTGGAAAAAATATATTCCTTGAGAAGATATATTTTTAATTTATTTTTAAAAAATACTATCAAGAAAAATGATCTTCATATCACTTTTTTAAAAACCCCATATTTAAAAAATATACTATATGACATTTTTTTTTAAAAATAACATGAAAATTTTGTCTCTAAAAATAAAGTTACATCAAAATGTATTCCTTCCATAATAGATATACTTTTGTCACATCATTTGTTTTTGTAATAACCAATATGAAAAATATTTTGAAGGTAGTTTTTACTAAAAAATGACGTGAACAATTTTTTAACAAAATTTTAGATATTATTATTTCTTAATTAATATTAATTATTAATTTATATATTTTATTTATTATATATTCATTATTTTTTAAAAATTATTAATTAATTACTAATTACTCACTGCTAATTACTTGTTATTAATTAATATTTTTAATTATTAATAATTAATTATAATTATTCATGAGTAATTAAAAATCATTAAATATTATATATTAGTCTTTATTAAGTGATAATTAAAATTTATTTATTATTAGTTATTAATATAAAAAGATATTTAGCAAAAATATATTAGTGAAAAACACTAAATATTAAATATGAATTTTTAAAATTAAAATAAAATAAAATTAGTGTGTATTTTAAGGACTTCTAAAATAATCATCGATAATTGATTATTTTAACGGTGGTTTAGAACTCCCCCCCCCCCAAATTATTTATTAAAAAACCATGTTTGATAATGATGATGATGATTTCATTTTTTATTGTCATATTAATTTACATGTATAACAATATTAATTAATTTATTAATAATTAATGACTAATTATAGCATCAGGTTAATGATTCATTTTTATATTTTATTAATTCTGCTATAAAATTATAATAATAAATAAATTAATTATTAATTAATGATTTTAGTGATAGTTTAGAATCTTTTTAAACTATATATCTTTTTTAATAATTAAATTTTATGATGATAATCGAAGTAATAATTAGTAATTTTGTTACTAATTTCTATTTAATAATTAATATAAATAATTAGAAATTTTAAATTTAGTATATACAATATTGATAAGTTATACACATTTGAATGCGTTATATACATATATATATACACACACACACACACAACATACAAGTAGAATATGTGTGTGTGAAATAATATGTAATAACCATTAGTACATACATATTTATTTATACATATTTGTAATCACATTATATAAATATATATGTTTATTTGTATGTGTGAATATATATATAAATGTATTATATAAGTGTATTTTAAAATATGTGAATTATTAACCATTATATATATAATTATACATGTATAAATGCATTAATGATTTATGTATATGAATATTCTTAAAACATTAAATATATATATTTACGTACTTGTAAATATATAGAAAAGTAAATACATTATATAAATGTATTATAAATTCTTTAGATAAATATATTTGTAAATATATAAATAATGTATATAAATTTATTTATAACAAATGGATGATACTTGGCACCCATTAATAGGGAACACGATATTACCTGACTTGATTATGTAAAAATAGGGTAGTGGATAATTGGGTTTTAAAGGGGTTGTAATGTGAATTAAAATCCTGATTAATAAACATGCATGGTTAGGGTAATAATCATAGGGTGTCGTAAAACTTGAACCCGACTAAGTAAATAATTAATAATTTATCACTTATATATTTTTAAATAATTGTAATTTTATAGAATATATTTATCTATTTTTATTTTTTCTCTTAAATTTATATATACATTATTTTATGCCAAAATCCAATTAATTTTGTTATTATTTTTTAACTAAGTGTATTTTTTCAAAGCCTAATAGCATTATAAATCATGTTTATTTAATTTTAGATAATTTCACTTAAAATTTATAAATTCATTTTGAAAATTCAAAATTATAAATATCTATTTAAAAATATTTGGACATTTAAATGAATATTTCAAAATGTAATAGGGTAGGGTCAGGGTAATACATTTAAAAATTAAATGGGATCATGTTTTAAAAATTAAACAGATCATTGTTTGGGTGTCTTAAATTTAGTCGGTACCTAGCTCGTTAACACCCCTAAGCTTTACATAAAAATTTATATTTAAAAATAAAAACATGCATCTGTTTATTTAATAGAGTGTGTGAGCATACAAATATGTAAATTCATATATATTTATTTATAAAAATATTTTATTAAATATTTTATATAAATTCATATAACAATAAATTATATAAATTTATTTATCATTCAAATATTCAAATATATTATGAATTCATTATATGAATATTTTTAAATAGAAAATATCACTATATTATATAATTACATTATGTAAAAATATTATATTAAATAAATGATATAAATATAATACATCATGTAAATAGATTATATAAATATATATAAAAATATATATTAATATATTAATTAATTTATAAATAATTATTGAAATATATGAAATTATATAAACTGAATATATATATATAACATAAAATAGAACTAGCATAAATCCCTAAATTTTGATCGACGAAACTATATTACAAAAATCCCAAGAAAGATATAGAAGTGTTGGAAAATATAAGGGAGACATAAAGTATTGAAAATCTAAGAATCTTGAGGCGTGAAAAATGGTCACTATCCAAAAATTATTTATTTACCTCCACTAATTGATGTAGGGTTCTCGATGGAAACTTCCCCCCAAGAATTGCACCATGATTTTGGGAAAGGTGACCAATAATTTCCAATAATCTCATTGCGATGATGTTGGAAGAATATATATATAGTTTTAGAATGATGAGATACCCCAAATGATCCATAAATAAAACTTATTTATAGATCAAATTCGATGTGATTTAAACTAATTTGATCCCACCATTTTGATCAAAAGAAATTTTGATTCAATTGAAACAACACAAAATTTAGAGGGAGACAACCATTCATATTTTTAATTTCAAAATATAATCATTACAACTAATCTCATCATTAGTCGGTTTATAAAAAAAAATTTTGTTATATATATATCTTACTAAAATTTTATTTTCTAATTAATTTTTTTAAAAGAGTTTAAATGCATATATTTTTTTATGAAAAAGACCAATTATAAAGGCCCTTATTTATAAGGAAGGAGCCTTGGGGGTTTTATCTCACATCCAATGTGGGATTCCGTTGAGTTTTTCCACCTCATCAATCGATGCCTCTAAAGGATGTGGGTCCCATAAAAATATTCTGGATAAAATTATATCAATCCTCTACTTTTATTCATAAATATTGACCCTCCAGATCAAAAATAATTCATTATAAGTAATAAAGGAATCTTTCAAATTAAATATGTATTTATTATCAACATCTTAATGTATTATTATATTTTCAAGTTATCAAAACATTTAAATTGTTAATATTTAAGATAAACTGGTGATATCATACATATAATTATCCTTCAGTCCAACATCTCTTTTAGTAAGAATTTAATGGTCATGTGTTTGTATCATTTTCAGGAACTCTCTTCAGCTTATTTGGATTCTTCAGTGGAATCTTCTTCATGGTGTCTAGTTCATCCATGATATCATGGGGTTTTCTTCGACGACCTACATATTTTTTCTTTGGGTGATTTGTTAGGAGGTGTCTTTAGGCATACACATCACATCTATTGGATGTTCAATATACTAGAATCGATGCCATGGTGGGTCCTCAACATGGATTCAGCCATTAGTGGATGCCTCAATGGTGTAGGTAGTGGTTCTCATTCATCATGGTGTGGTCGGTGGAGGATTGGGAAAGTTCTCAAGTGGTGATGGTGGTTCGACCCTTTGGTGGCCCTTAGTGTTGATGATGGATATCGACTTAGGTAGTGGAGGGTGTGATGTCCTCGATGATGTGACAATCGATGGAGGGAGATCGGGCCCTTAGTGTTGGCATTGTCTACTATGGGTGTCTCGTTGGCTGGTTGGAAGTTTATATCAGGTGCAATAGTCTTTAGTAGGAGGATGATATTTTTTTGGACCTCAATCCTCTATCTTAATCTGGATGGGGCTTCAGAGCAGAAAAAAAAGCATCTTTACATGGCTACCAGTTTAGAAAAATGATAGGTCATGACATATATCATCAATACCGATCATTATGCATTTCTACCTAGGGCTATGCTATCTGTGCAACCTTGTATGGTTGGGTGATTGGTTTATTATATCCAAATATATGTTGGGAGGGTCTGTTCTTGTGCTTTCAAGTTTTTGGGTCCTTTATGGTCATGTTTTCATCTACACACCTACTGGGTCTACATGTCATGCATTAGGCCTATGTGTCTCTGTGCTTACAATCCATGTAAAGTTAACCTTCATCCAAGTTTAAAAATGGGAGAAATAAATAAATATTTAAAGGTATTCGGGATTAGTGTTCATGTATTAATATTTTTGTAAGAGTTTATGACTCAAGATCTAGTCATGACAGATAGTATTAAAACAAAGTAATTGGGGTTTTAATAATCAATATTAACAACCATATTCATAAATTATTCTTACATTTTAAACAATCTGATTATAATCTATCCAAATAAATTGTTGGGTTTCTGATACAAAATTTTTTTATTCTATAGGTATTAACCCTATATCCTTATCATTTTTTTTGAATAATATCCCTAATTAGAGATTTTTTTAAAGGGATCTGCAACTTTTTTACATGATCTCATATAGAAAATTTTTATAGTACCATATAAAGTTTATGGGCATAGTGAAAGAGTCGGATATGTAATTCTAAACTTTTCTTTTGGTCATGATTAATGATTAATTTGATATTTACACAACAATAAATTCCATGATCTATTGAATTGAATAAAATAATATAGAAAATGGATAAACATCATAATCAAAGTAGAGGATCATTACATATTATTTATAATTAATTTACGAAATTAAAGAATTACCTTATGTTAAATTATTACTTCATTGATAGATTTGATAATGGATCTAAGTCATACTGTCATTAACATGTAGGAATATATATCAGATTCCATCTATATGTGATTCACACATGGTCCAAGAATCTACAAAGGTCTTAATAGGAATCGTTAGGTTCTAGCACGGTAGATCCTATCACTTTAATTGTTCAGTTTGATCATTCTAAGAATCTATTCCAAATGATTCTTCTTGATCTCTCTAGAAACGAGAGTGAAATGTGGCAGATCATTCTCTATTGTTGGGAGTGTTTTTAGAGAGGTATATCACTTGGGTTTGGGAGGATTCTCTCTATATCATGTTATTAACAAGAAAAAATGAATTTACACTCTTGAAAAATAATATAATTGGGTGTTTATACAACTAGATTTAGAATTAAATAATTGAACAAGTCCCCTTTATTATTTATTTAATCCCTATTGAACCCCATGTCTATAATGATATTATTATTATTATTAGTATTATTTATTGACATGTTCTAAACTCTCTAATTAAATTAAATATTATTTATTCCAATAATATTCAATATATATTATTTCTCAATGGACCATTAAAATTGATCCACCATTCCTCCACAATATTTATCGGTCCTTGAATAATTGAATATTTATATAATAAATAATTATTACTACATTATTCAGCAATAAATAAATAAATATTATATTCACTAAATGGAAAATAAATATTTATTAAATATTTTTCTCACATAATATTATCTTGAATGACTGGTGACAGAATATATGCGATAAAGAAAAATTGAATAAAAATTAAACCATATTTAGTAATCATATTCATTCAACTTGTTAAATAATAAATAATAAAATATTATTTAATTGATATTCGGGACACACTTATTGAGTGACCCTATAGGACTCTTTCTTTGTGGATTTACATAAAATAGCATAAACTCCAAGGTTAACACGCCAAGACACCCATAAAGAAATAATTTATTGTCGCAATGATATGATACCTAATACAGAAGCTTACTGTGTAATATAATCCCCTTATCATGATATCTCTGATCATGTTGGTTGTATTCTGGTACCATTAACCTATGTGCTCGATGTCTTTTTTTTAACTTATAAAAATGAAAATTTCTTATAGAATACCATAGCCGTGGATTTATTTATGCTATATAATTTCTGTCAAATGGACTAAGATATTAACTTCCATTAAAGAAAGAAAGGGGTAAATCCTTTATCATTTTATTCATTAATGAAATATTACTCATGACACACCCAAGATATCCTACCTCACCGTGAACATATGTCATCGTGATTTTCATCAATATATAAAAGTACATATTATAAAACTAATTTATAATATTCTTAAATTTTATGGACCAATACACACATACACATGTAGGAACATCCATTGATGCATATAAATTTGTATTTCCTACTAGTGAGTCATTCCTATAATATCCTATATAGAATATTACCAAGTATGTACACCATGAGAAGGTGCCTCAATATCTTGTGAGTCTCCACCCCTGAAAGTCTATATCATTTGTGTCCCTCAAATGATTTCATCTATCTATAGAACATATATTTAGGAATACTTAAAGGAACTTTTGGGTTCTCATCAGAACAGGGAACTGCTTCGACCTTTCAGTGCACCAACTACTCTTAGGACATTTTCACATACAATGTCACATAGAAGAACAATCATGATCTGATAAAGAGTTTATTGATATTCAAAACATTGAATACAAGTCATCATAAAGTGAATAGAATTTTTTTATAGGTAACCAACTACAACAGAATACCACTATCACTAGAGCCAACTTCTAACAACCTTTATCTTGTTAACTCACATGATACTCAAGATTCTATTGAAGATAGTTCTCTTGTCAAGGGTTCCACCACATTTTATTTTGTGGAAACTCTACTAAATGAATATTCTCCCCTTTTATAAAAATCTCTCAAGATTTGATAATTTTAGGGTATGTGCTCAGTCTATTGGTTTGAAATTGTCACTTTTTCAAGATCCATCATTGTAGTATTATCACAATACAATGTAATAGGTTCTTTAATGTTAGGTACCACATACATATCCTAGAAAAAGTTTTATACCTAAAATTATTCCTTAGTTTCATTAGAAGATTCTATGTACTTAGACTCTACAATATAATCAGTGACAATCGATTGATTTAAACTCTTCCAGCTCAAAGATCCTCCATTGAGATAGAAAACATATCAAAAATATGACTTCAGATCATTATGAGATATTTGAAAACTATCATCATTATAACTCCTAATAAACATTTACTCACTCCTCCATACACTAGGAACGTATCCTTAGTTATTCTCATAAACTTGAGAAAATCCTTAATGTAAGACCAATAATATTCTCCTATATCTTCTTTATATCAGCCTATCATGATCAATACATTGGAAACATCAAGTCTAGTAAATAACATAACATACATGATTGATCTTATCAGTGAAGCATGTGGCGTATTACTCATTATCTCTTTATCCTATTGTTTTTAGGACACATTTCCTCAAAAAGATATATATCAGGTGACACTATAACCAATCCCATCTTATATTGTTCTATGAAAAATCAATAATATTCTCCTATATCTTCTTTAACTCTCTTGTGTTCCTATATAGTACTTGTGTTTCATGAACTACTTCTTCCATGGGGAACCATGGAATCTATTTCTCTACTAACTCTTGCATATTTTGAGAATTAACCTCATAAAATATAAGGTTCCTCTCACTATCAATTTTTATCATGTGCTCCCTCTCAATAAATACCTATCATCTAGAAAAATTTAATTTCCTGTCTTAGGTATTTTTTTGGTAGTATACCTTTATTTCCTTAGGGTACCCTATAAATAAACACTTTGTGCCTCAGGGTTCTAGTTTTTTTTTTTACCAGAGAAGGCATTAACAAATTTCCCACAACCCCATACATGTGTATGCAACAAAATAGGTATATTTACACTCCATAACTCAAAAGGAATTATATTTTCCAATTTAGTTGGTAATAAGATTAATTTTTATGTATTTTTTTTAATTCATGCCCCCAACATGATAATGGAAGATCTGCATGAATCTTCACCAACCATACCATGTCTTAAAAGGTATGGTTCTTCCTTTCACTAACACCATTCCACTATGGTTTGTAAGTTGGAGTGAGTTGATATATAATCTAAAACTCCTATATAAATTCAATAAACTCTTGGTTAAGATATTCACTACCTCAATAAAATCAAAACTTTTTATCTTATTTCTATGATGATTCTCTAATTCATTCTTTAATTATTTGAATTTCTTAAAGGAATCAAACTTATACATCATTAAATAGGTATATCCATATCTAATCAAGTCATTAGTAAAAGTTATGAAGTAAGAATAACCAACTATTTATTTTACTATAAATGGTCCACACACATAATTATGTACCAATCCTAAAATCTATATGGACCTTTAAACTTGTCCTCCAAATGGAAATTTTTTTATTTTTCTTTGTAAACAAGAATGGCATCTTTCATATGGTTTTAGCTCAGAAGAGTCTAAAATACCATCTTGGCAAAGATTTGTCAAATTATTCTAATTTACTTGACCAAGGATGTGATTCCATATCTAGGTGTTATATGAGTTGTGTGAACATGATTTCGTCTTCTATGGTCAAAACTTGGTTTTTTTAATTTAATACATAAAGACCATTTTTTAAATGAACCATATCATAACATATGTTTTCTTCAATAAAAAAATAGATTTTATTTCCAAACTTGTAAATAAACCATCTACATATATGCATGACATTGAAATTATGATCTTGGTAATAGTTGGTACATAATTACAATCCCTTATAACCAATATCATTTGTGTTGGAAATAAAAGGTGTTATTCACCAATGGTTTAATCTATCACCCTCCCACAATTTTCAGCGCGTAGATCCACCTCTCCTCTAGAAATTTTTCTAAATATACTTGTTTCCTGGATTTGTATATGGATTTGAGCACCACAATATATATCTAATACCCAATGTGTAAATATTTAAAGAATAAAATCAATAGAAAAATCACCTTTAGCTTCCCCTTGCTTATAGGTATTGTTCCTCTTCTAGTGGAATTTCTTACCACATGAAAAATATGTTGCCTATTTTTCCTTACCCTACATTTAGATATTTCTCTTCTTGGAAGGATAGTGCTCAGGAGATTTAAGATTTCTATGAGTCTTGGGGTCCTTCAACTTGTTCTTCCTTTTATTATTCCCCATAAGGACATTGAGTTTTTCCCACCCCATGTCCTTATCTACTTGGAGAGATAGATTAAAATGTTCTGAAAGTCACTTCTCATTATTTCTCATGTTATAATTAACAATAAAGATAGATAATGTCATGGGTAATGAGGAATGTATGAGACCTATATTCAACTCTTCCATGAATTTAATATCTAAGATGTCTAAGCATTCAATGAATCCAATAAACTTGACTAGATTATTCTTAACTAATGATAACTCTATAAGATTATTTGTAAACAGAGCATTTGAGATATCATATATCTATTTTATTGCCTTCTCTTAACAAAGATCATGAAGTTGATACATCATTACATACGCATCTATGTCCTCATGTTACAAAAAAACCTCAATGGTCATGGATGATTTCATGAAACACTAAACATATGTAGCATCATTAAAATATTTCTCATAGAGAGATAAATCTTCTCTACTGGCCTCATTACCAGGTGATTCGGGAATAAGTTCTTCCAGAACACACAATTTCCCTCTCATGGCATAGGATAACACATAAGTGCATTTTTTCAATTCCTGGAAATTTATTCCAGTGAGAAGTTAATCCTTTTCAATTATGGATTGTAGTGATATGTTTGAAGACATTTTCAATGTTATTTCTAAATATAATATATTCATAATTTTAGTAATTTATTTGATAAAATTTTGACAAATAATTAAATATAATATTTATTAATTTCCCACCATTTTATTGAACCCCAATGGCCCTCACCATTGGACTTTGAATATCCTATTGATTGGAAATTCTAGTGAAAGGATCAATATTTCCCTTCTCATCACTACAAATTTGGATAGTAAATTAATTATATGGGTTTTAGGTAGGCATTCCAAATGAGTACTACATTAACTCATAGTTCATTGATCTATTGAGTGGACTCCCCAATCCTAAAATACTTCTATTGGATTTTCAAAACCTTTACCTCTTAGTTACACCAAGTACTACTTTGGAAGTAAACCCTTGATATGATCTAAGGTAAGTCAACATAAAACATAAAGTTATAATTCCTTGATAATCGAAAGCACCCCATTTTTGTTGGTCAAATAATTTTAACTATTGTTCGATTTGAACTAAAGTAGTGGAAGGATATTCTGACTTAATATATATAATTGAGGGATTTTATCTTTATGTGTAAATTTCCAATTATTATCTTTATTACATGCATTTTATTATTAAGTGGATTTAATTAAGTTATTAACCATATCTTAGATAATATTTATGCATAAGACAATTTATTTTTGATCTATCTCATATACTCCTTTTTCATTAATTCATGTGATCATGAAAAAACATCGATAATGAAATAAAAATGAAAGTTGAAAGAAATAAAATAATAAGAAAACTTGGGCATGCAGATCCTTACATAATGATAAGAGAGATGACACGTAGGTGATGGGAATCAATGTATCTCTCTTAGATTGGTTTCACCATGGACATGTAGGTCCACCAATGTATCTCTCTTAGATGGATTTCACCTTAGCTCCAAAATTGAACTGCCTCCACTAGCTTAGGATCTCCATCAATTACACATGATTTTACTCACACATAGGTGAGGGGAATCAAATGATTAGTTAAGGGGTTTACATAAAAGAAACCATGGGCATGCAGGTCCTTACATAATGATAAGAGATATGACACGCATGCCAAAAATTTAATTTAATAACAAGTTAAATGAAACCAATCACATATAAAGGTCCTATATAGGATCCTTATCATCCAAATGCATGAAAAAATTTATGAATTTAATAAAATTAGCATTCAATTATAATTGTTATTTTTTAAGATAAATCACAATTGAATCAATTAATTATCTTATTTAATTAATGAAATTTTTCTTCTTAATTCTCATTCAAATTTTATTGATATTCTCATCCATCATAATTTTAACCAAAATATATAAATTTATTTAAAATTAACTATCTACAAAAATATACCTTGGAGGAAACACAGTGAGTATCCTTCCAAACTACCCAATTTGTATTATACTCTATATATTTTACACTTTTGACGTGTGGCATACACGATATAATCACATAATTTATTAATGTGTACTATAAAATTAATAATCAAAATATTTACATGCTATTTACAAAGCTTGTTATGCTTCAATGCACATAGATTAATAATATTAATATGACTTATACAAGATATGTAGATATGAACAAAACATATAAATTGATTAGATATTCATATATACATAAATCATCACATTATGCATCTTATCAACTTAATGATCACATGGAATCAAATGTTGATATTTATTTTACAATATAATATTTTTTTCAATTATTCATAATTTGGAAAAAATACACGGCGTGTACATTGGATCTACACGAAGTGTATTTTTTCACCATCTATCTATGACACACACCTAGGGACTCAGTGTGTAACTGTGCCAAAAAAATGTTTACGTATATGGTATGTACATGGCCTACACAATGTGAAGTCTTCAAGTTACATGACCACCATCCATGAAAGTCATGTAAGAGAACACATGGCCTATCTGCAACTAAGGGAATACACATTGTGTACTGATGTTACATTGTGTGTGCTCTGGCTGAACGAGTTCCAAGATGGCTCAGTCAACATGTGGGGCATAATTAAATTCACCACATGTAATAAATGAAAAAAAGTTTAATTAATTCTTGGTTAATTAAACACTAGTACACTGCGTGTATCTCTGGATTACATAGTGTGTACTCTTGTGTTATCCGGTCAGACTCCTTGGAACCTCCATATGAGATCTTTGAATTTATTTAGTTCAAAAAATTAATCGATTTGAATACATTTACAAGAAAATAATATGAAGAAAAATAGATATCACAATTTTTATGAAATAATGATTAAAATAGAATTGAAAACCCAACAATAAATTCATAAATCAATCAATGATATTTAAATAATTATAAATAATTATGTGACCACTCTGATACCAATAGAAGGTTCCGAGCACAATAGAAGTATCAGATGGGTCATGTCCAAATTTTATTTTTGTCATGATAGATGATTAATCCAAGATCTAAACAACAAAAAATTCCATCATTAATGAAATTGAACTAAAGAATATAGAAAATACATAAATACTGGAACTAAATCGCAGGATCGTCACATATTATTTATAATTAATTTAAGAAATTAATGAATTGCCTTATGTGAATTTTTTTCATTGATGGATCTGAAAATGTATCTAAATCGTATCATTATTGTGTTATAGGAATAAATATTATATTCCCTCTAGCAGTGATCCACACATGGTCCAAAAATCTCTGAACATTGTCATAGGAATCTTCGGGCGCTAGCATGGTAGATCTTATCACTAGTAGAAATTTCCTTTGATCACTCTAAGATTCTATTCCAAAGGATTATTCTTGATCTCTATAGAATTGAGAGTGGAAGGTGGAGGAAGACCGATAATAATTATTGGGAGCATTATTGTAGAGGTATCTCTCTAGGGATTAATAGGATTATTTTTAGATCTAATTCTTCACAAAAAAATGAATTTTTCTCTCTTGAAAAAAAATATAATTTTATTTATATACCACTGGGGTTATAAATTAATAATTATACAAGTGTCCTTTATTATTTATTTAATATATTCAGAATCTCATGTCTATAATAATAATAATAATATTATTATTATTATTATTATTTTGTGACATGTTCTAAGCTCATAAATTAAATTAAATATTATTTATTCAAATAATATTCAATATGTATTATTTTTCACCGGACTATTAAACTCAGTCCAACGTTCCTCTACAATATTTTTCGTGCCTTGAATAATGACTATTTATTTAATAAATAAATTTCATTACATTATTTTTCAATAAATAAATAAATATTATATTCAATGAATAGAAAATAAATATTTATTAAATATTCTGCTCATATAATATTTTCTCAAAAAACGAGTGACAGAATATATGAAATCAAGAAAAAAAGAATAATTATTAAAAAATATACATAAATAATATTTATTCAAATTATTAAATACTAAATATTAATATATTATTTAACTGGTATTTTGCATACACTTAGTGTGTGACCCTCTAGGCCTCTTTCTCAGTGGTATTAGGTGAAGCAACCGAATGTACAAGGTTAGCATCTAGAAACACACCAAGACACCCAAAGATAAAAAATTTAATAATGTAATGACATAATACCTCATATGGATGTTTTCTATATAATATAATCTATTTATCATGATAACTCTAATCAAGTCGGATGTATGCTAGTGCTATCAACCTATGTGCTCGATGTGTCTTTCTTTTACTTACATAAATTAAACTTTCTTATAGAACACTATGGTCATTGATTTATTTAGGTTATATCATTTCCATCAAAGGTCCTGATATATCAACCTCTATTGAAGAACATAAGGAACAAATCCTTTCTCACATTATTGATTAATGAAATATTACTTGTGATGCACCCAACATATCCTACCTCACCGCGAACATAGGTCATCATGGATTTCATCAATATGTCAAAGTACATGACTTATAACAATCAATAATAATAATATTAAAGTCTATGTATTAATACACACATCTGCAGATATGAAAAACCAATGACCCTAATAAATGTGGATTTTCTACTGGTGGGTATTCTTCTCAAAATATCCTACATTGGATATTACCAAGGAAATACACCATGAGAAGGTGTCTCAAAGTCCTATGAGTCTCTACCCCTGATATCTTATATCATTTGTGTCCCGAAAATGAATTCATTCAGCTATAGAACATATATTTAAGAATATTTTCATGAAACCTTTGGGTTCTCATTATACCAGGGAGTTGTTATGACCTTTCAGTGTGATAGAAATTCTTAGGACATTGTCACATACTATGTCATACAGAAAAAAAATCATGATGTGATAAGGAGAATATTAATAGTAAAAAAATGAATAGAGGTTATCAAAAAGTATACATAAGTTGGTTCTAGGGGACCAACTCCAACACTATATTGTAATATTTGTCTCACATAATCACATATCATACATATATTTCTAGACTTTCCATTGTAATTGTAACTATATTCCTTTGATAAAGTTGTTTTGATTTGAAAATTTCTAGATATATGATTAATTGGACTAGGCCACTATTTAATGTCTTATAATATATTATTAATAAATTCATATTTCTTTCCATGTGCCATTAAGGAAATAAACTTTGACTTCATAGTTAAATGTTAAATTCATAGTTGTTTCTTTCTCACCATAGAAACATCAAAACCTCTAATAGTAAACAATCATCCAGATGTGGATTGATTATCTCCAGTACTAGTGATTTAATTTTCATCAGTCTATCATTCTAATATAGTTGAATAATCATTATATTATAAACGTAAATATTTTTTTCCTCAAGTATTCAAATATTATTTTTATAAATATCCAATGATCCACACTTGAAATTATAGCATATCTATTAATTTTACATATTGAAAAAGAAATATCAGGTATAATAGAATGAATTAAAGACATTAAATAATTAAAATTTTAAATTTTAGTTTTGTTATAGCTATGCCTGTATTCATAAATATTTTAACACTATAATAAAAAGTAGTATTAGAATATTTGAAACCAAGATGATCAGATTTATTTAATATTGTTCCTATTCAATAAAATTGAATTAAAGAATAGACCCCCCTTTTTCTAACTTTAATAACTAGAATAGTAACAAATATTCCAATATCCTTCATTTTAAACATAGAAGATAAATAATTCTTTGTCTCATTTACACAATCATATTAGTACCAAAAATTGAAAAATCATCTATATATAGACACACAATAACTCCATATTATTTTATAAACTTTAAATAAACACTTTTATCGACATTATTAGGAATAAATCCATTAAATAAAATAATAAAATTAAACTTTTAATTTCATTGTTTGAGAGCTTTTTTAAGGACATGGAAATATTTAACAGATTTTCATATTTTCTTTTCATTACATTGTAAAAAAACTCTTATGGTTGTTCCATGTAAATATGTTCATTTAAATATTCATTTAAATATTCATTTAAAAATGAATGTTTAATAGGAATTAGATGTAAATTTAAATTATTAGTCAAAGATAATGAAGACAAAATACTTATTGAAGTAATTCATGCTACAAGAGAATAAGTTTCATAATAATAAATCCCTTGTTTCTGACTGAAGCCTTTGGAAACCAATCTTACTTTAAAAGACTCAATGTCACTATTGAAATCATAATTCTTTCAAAAATCCAATTTTCAACAAAAAGGTTTTTCACCTCTCGGTAAATTCATAATGACCGAAGAGTTATTCTCCATAATGGGTTCTATTTCATCAATAATTTACTCTTTCTATAAAGCAAAATCTCTATAAGACATAGCTTCTTTAAATGTTATTATAATATTTTTTATAGTTAATATTATAGGATATTTATTCAAAAGAATATTATTTTGATCTCCCTTAACAAAGAAAACTATGTAATGGGGGGAAATGATATCTGAATGTAGATGTTTCTTCTTCTTGATTATTTTATTCCATTTAGGATCAACTCGAGAGTCATCATTATTCTATACTATTGTATTTGAATTATATGAATTACAAGAGATAGGGGTATAAGGAATAACCTCCTCCACAACATCTTTATAAAAATAATTTTCAAAAACTATATAACCATTGATTTAATAATGATAATGTATACCAATTCCAAAACTCCAAATGGTTTTCTATTTTTTTCATATCTAGAAGAAACACCTTCAATCACTCCCAGACCAAGAATAAATAGTTGGTCATCAGGAAATCTCACTAAGAAAATATTTTATTTTTTCTAATAAGGGTATATCTATAGGTAAAAGTACATTTTCCATTATTAAATCATTTTACAAATAGATATATCCCTTTCACAAACTTATCGGTAAAAAATACATCCCTAAATATTATTGTGATAGATAAAATTGTTCCATTGAAATTATAATAATACCAAAAATGATATATTTTTTGATCAAAATGTTTAGAGATGGATTTGAATAACAGATTTATTTATGATAATAACCAGTACCAATAATAAATATCAATTTATAATAGATTTTTTAAATGAAAAATTATCTATTTATATCACAATATTTTATTAGTAGTAGTTTTTATTATTATTTTATTTATATATATAATTTAAATATATAAAATATTTTATATTTGTCTATTATTATATTAGATTCAATTATTATATATATTATACCTTTATATAATTATATTTATTATAAATAAATAAAATAAAATAATAAAAACATTAAAAATAAAAAGGCATAACAACTTTACATTTCAAAATATATTGAATAGTTACTTTGAATAAAAAAATATTACAAATGTAATAAAATCCCTCTGACATACTATCTATGTAAAAATACATAGCAAAAACACCATAAAAACACTAAGAAAATATTTTCCATGAATAACTATCATCAACTGTCTTCAAGAACACAAAATAAATTATATTAAACAAGATTATAGTTAATCTCTTCCATGTCTTCAGAAAATGTTTTCCTATTACAATCAAAAATATTTTTCTAGAAACCTATAGAAAAAAAATTATATATGCTTTGCTTTTAAAACATGGCATGACGAGAGATGGATTACCCTCACTTTTACATATGAATTTTTACTCAACCCCCTTTCCTCAATGAAGTTTTGCAACTACCTCTCAGGAATTAGTACTTAGGATCTCCTTTGTTAGCAACCTATCATTGAGAAAACCACATTCAATTCTCAATAAAGTTTACTAATTTTAGATGTTGTTCAAGAAAATCAAAAATATGAAATTTAATTTTTATTAATTTAAACAAATAAAAACACAATTAAAATGAAATATCAATCATAAGATAATAAAACTGATCAAATATAATTATAATAGGTAACATATGGGATATATTAAATCACTCAAAACAAAAAATATAATATATATTTTATATAAACACATATTAAATATTATATGGATATAATTTAAAATATAAAATATATAAAAACATGGATTCAAGAAAAGTGATATAAAATCTATACCACACTTAAAATAGTTTTAATAAATATGTATTATAAGAGTAAGAAAACAATAATTAAAGAAACATGTATCTCATATGTAAGAAGATCTCTAAGAAAAGATATCAGAGGATTCAATCCAATAGATTTTCTATTAGGAAACCAAGCTGAAGATGGATCTTCTATAGTTTCATCACAACCTGAAGATTCATCCAGCATAAAACCTCTTTCCAATGCAACAAAAATATAGTGACTTTAATTTTCATCCATTAGGGGATGTGTTTAAAAGTATACAAGTGCTCCCTTTTTCATGGAACAAAATTAAACAATTCCAAAGCACCACCACAAGGTCCAACAACTTAAATGATTTCTGGAAAAATTTCATTAAAAATATCCATTGAGGGTATTGTAAGAAAGGAAAAAATCTCACAAAAAGGCACCAAAAATCAAGTCAAAATCCCTAACATAAAATAATAGGTGAAAAATCATGAAACCATCATATTTTAGAATAAATCCCTTTCTCCAAAAGGTGCGCCACAAATTACTATCCCTCTAGTTATCAAAGTATATTATATAACCTGAACAGACCACACACATCAATCTCAATTATCCACTTATCATATTTTGAAGATTTTCAATAATCCCAAAAATTTCTTGAAGAATCCTCTCCTAATTATGATGTTATTGTAGATTATGAAGCATGGGACCTTGAAAAATATCACATTGAATGTCATATTGATTATTCTTTTTTTTTGAATAACATGGATTGATAAAGAAGATTAACCAGGGGATGGGGATAGTTTTCATTACCTAAATTTATTCGAATCATATCATCCCATGCAGGAGTTGTATGATCATGAGTTCTATATGTCCTCTTCATATAAAGTGAAATTTTTAGTTACAAGAATGAGGGTTTATTATAAAGTTAAAAATGTTGATTAAATATACATGATGGATTTGAAACAATGATTATCAAATTAGATGAGTTTTCAAGTTTAAGATCATATTTTTTTCATGATTATTACAATAAAATCTTTAAAAAGGATCAAGTTTTCCCCAACAAACACATTTAAGGAATAATTAGTTTCCCAAGTTAATCATTTCTAGGATATATATGCGATTTCTATTTGGATAAAGGTTCAGAGAGGTGAATATTCTATGCCATATCATTATCAGTTAAGTTGAAAAGACCATATTATGTGTGAAGTCTTCGTGATAGAAACTCCTAGGGGTCTCATGATAATAGAGGTGTGTTTGATGACACTAGTTCAGATTTTTCCAGTCTCAAAATCCCTGAAGAGATAGATGGGAAGAATAATACTGATAAATAGGGGTGAAGATAAGATGAGATTCTGTTCAAAGTCCCAAATCCCTTAAACATGATCTTGAGGCAATAAATAGATACCAAGGGTGATAGTAATTAATAAAAATTTGATGATAGACATGGTGTTGGATATAGCCTTTTCCGAGATAAAATGGAGGATCTAGCTGGTGAGGAGTTCAATCTGGATGGTTGGGGTGATAATAAGGATTATGAAATGGAATCCATGGAGGAGGGAGATAGTTTTAATAATGAATTTTAAAATAAGAATAAAATTTTGATGCTTATTCATGGGTTGGTTTAGTTAATTTCCATTACATTATTACTAGATATTTTTAAAAAAATCAAGTATTGATGAGGGTATAGACATTTCGTTCTTACAATTTGTTCCTACCTTTTATTGTAGAAATAATGTTCATATACATGGGATAAAAATAATTCCTATAAATATTGAGTTTATAGTTCACAATGGATTCTAAATGTGCAAGATAGTTGGTTTATAAAGAAATTTGGAAGAGTGAATTTTTTGGGTTTGAATTAAGAGGACAATTAATTATATTAGGGAAGTTTTTTTATTTTAAAAATATTCTCATTTGGTGATAGTATCTAGATTTATGTCATGGATATGAGGCATGTTACCCTCCACTTATTGAAAAATCATCACTAGGATTCCATATTAGCATCCTTGATGTTATCCACTACAACTATTACTACAAGTCTAGTGAAGCTTTTAGAATCTGTCAGTTGATGTTATCAAGATGTTTTTAAAATTCATATAGAAGTGGTTTGTTTGATTTATATTATAGATTTGGTTCCTTGTAGTCAAGATCACTAAATTGGGGTTTTCATTTTATTATTTCATGTATATGGCTAGATACACGGTTATATAGTTCGATTGCAATTTGGAGATGATAAAAATATTTGTGTATGTTCCTTCTAGACTAATTCAAGCACTAGATAAAGCTTAGGGAAATGTGGATATGAAATCAATAGGACATTATCATTTTACCACTTTTTATTTAGCTTGTGATTGTTTTTTAAGTGGTCCACAAATTCAATCTTGTGAATATCATCACATTTCAAGCACTGTAGTGGTTTTGGTTCATTGTATGTCTGTCTATTTTGAAGGATTTTTTAAGCTTTCCATAATTACATATCAAAAAAAAAATGGAACAACAAAGGGTTTATTTGATGATTACAGAGTATGGAGACTCTAGTCTAAATCACTATTGATTTTTTATTTCTTTTAAGACATTGGTTTGTGCTTTTGATACTAATTAGTATGCGTCTAGTAGGAATGTTTATAGTTTCATGATTAGATGGTGGGAGGATTAAAATTATCGAATGATTATCCTTTCTATGTCTGATAGAATGTTTTTGATGAATTTTCTGAATGCTGCAAGTTTAGTGGAGTTATTCCATGTTATGGGGGACCTTTTTATATGGTTTTTCAATAGTGTGTTACTCATACATAGAAAGTTTTCAAATCCCTGGTGATTTTTGGGATTTAGAAACAATAAATTTACATGTGGATATTTTTTACATTATAGTATGAGTGATTGACCTTTATGTATAGAATAATTTAGGAGGTTGTGATATTAATGGAGGTTGATGTTAAATTTTATAAAAAAGTGTCCTTCAACTTCTAAATAGAGACCAAGCTGGGGTGATAATTTCTAACTATGTAAAAGAACTCCAAACTATACACATGGTTGATATTGACTTCATTATTCCCTATAAGTTGAGAGGTGGACCAGAGTAAGGCTTCACTTCTCTATCACATTTCTTTCCATATCTCTCATTCTTTGTAATGAAAATGTGTTGCAAACAATATATTTATACTATTTTGAAAATGTTTCATTATCTTTTTGTACTTCATTCATTTATACCCTTATGAAAAAAATTAATTATTCTTTTACTAATAAATTTTATTCAATCTATACAAATATATTTTAAGTTATAAAATGTTTGTACATACAAAATTCATATTGAATTTGGAAAAAAATTCATATGAAATTTATTCATATTTCATATCAAAATAAAATGAGTATTTAAGAATATATATATATATATATAATCCATGTTTTGTATTGCATATATTCATAATTCATATTGTCGTTACATATATTATGAATGAAAATTACATATTCAATTCTTCATATATTAATAATAAACAAGAATTCATATTTCATATATTAAGAATAAAAAAATCATATTTCACATTATAAAGAGATTGAACATTCCATTTACATAGAATAAATATAATACATATCACATATTAGAAAAATAATTTGTATTGAATATTAGAAATATAATTCATATCACATATATTCATATTGAATATTAAAACAAAATGAATATTTCATATAAGAAAATTGAAAATTTAAAATAGAATGAATATTACATATATTCATATTTTGTATTAATGCAGAATATAGAATTAATATTGCATATATTCATATATAATATTAATAGTGTGTGTATACTAAACATTAAAAACATAATGAACATCACATATATTTAGAATATATAGAATTCCTATTGAGTATTAAAAATAGAATACATAATACATGAATTCATACAACAAGTGTTACTACAGTAATATGAGAAGTGATATTGACAATACACTTTTTATAAGAACATAAAAGGAATATAGAAAATATATTTCATTAGAATAAAATATTCATTTAAAAAAAATAACAATTAAACTAAAAAAAGAAAGGTATGGTGGACCAATATATTAAACAGAGTCTATACTATTATATTGAATAGCTACTGAATAATCTCCTACATATTGAAAATATAATGAATATATTTTAATCCATAAAATATAATAAAAGAATATTTAAAATAAATAAATGAATTAAAGTGGAGAGGAAACTTTTAAGTGTAAAAAACATAAGAAAATTTCAAAATATACCTCAAAATATTAGACATTTTAAAAAAATGGAAATAAAAATTAATATTTTAAATAAATAATAAATGTAAAAAATTGAAATGGAAAATGATAACAAAAAGAACCTAAAACATGTAAAATTATTTAAAATATTTAATACAATATCATATGTACAACCAAAAAAGATATAAAAAATAACACTTACATACTTTATATCCACACTAACATTAATAATGAAATTAAAAATAAAATTTCATTCTAGTTGAAATGATATAAAACAAAAATAACAAAAATAAAGTAATATTGGGAAAAAATAATCATCAAAATGAAAGAAAAATATATATTAATTTTCCCTTACAACTATAAGAAATAACTTAAGAGTAGTAAAATATGATCAAAAATTTTCTTAATCATAATATGAAACTATTTAAAATAATATTAGAAAAATAAGTATGGAATTCATTTTAATAGTTTTCTCAAGTGTTGAGTTCACTTTAACTATACTGTGTTTTCATGCATGCCAGAAGAGTTACCATGAGAGTGATAATTTGGGGAATTAACAGTTCCATGACCTGGATCAAATTAGTTGATTGGATTTAGAGAATTCTATAATCAACATTTTTTTAATAAAAACAATAAAATACATTTTATTATAATTTCAATCCATACCTACCTAAAATTAATTTCCAACATAATATACTAATTATTAAGAGTTCTTGAAGCATGAATAGAAGAACCACATACCTATGAAGAGTCTTAAACACATACCAATTTCATGTGAATCCTAATCTCATCATCCTTAAACACGCCGTCATTATAAAAGGGGTAAAAGTGGATGGAACATATGTGGACAGGGGTGTCCGATGACTTCTAATTTTGGCCTTCAAAAAACTAATATGAAATAAGGGGGAGGCATGGGTATTTGTGAGGATAGGGGATAGAATATAGATGATTATAAAGATTCAAGGAAATTGTTTTGGGGGGGATATAATGATAATGGATATAAACCAGGTGTCTGGAGAGAGATTATAGAGTGTTGATGTGGTGATGAGGTGTGAGGAGAGGTGAGTGAGGGATGCCAAAAACATGTAAATAAATGAATGAAATATTAATAATAGGGTTATCCAGATGAATCTAATGAGTATGTGATGAATTGGAGAAAGAATTGATACACAAGGGGTAAAATTTAGTGTTTTTAGGGTACCATGGAGGGTGTAGGAATAGACTGAGAAACTGGGAGTATAGGGTTTTTAGGATAAGAAAAATAATAATCTATATAAGAAAAATGATAATTTTAAAAAAATTATCATCATTGAGGTTTAAGAATAAATTTATATGCAATTAATATAGAAAAATATATTATATATATCTACCAAATATATATATATATATATATATATATTATTTTCAATAAATATTATTAAACTTTATATTTTAAGTAATCATATATTTATATTGAGAAAATTATATGTTTTAATACATAATTATTATATATATATATATATTCATTTTTTGGTAAAATATTTAATATTATTTAATAATTTATGGAAAAAATATTTATAATGATAAAAAATGTGTTGTTAATAATAATTAACAATAAAAAATTCATTTATTATTACATAAATTATTGATATTATTATCATAATGGAATAGATTAAAATTTTAGTAATGTATTTTTTGGTATTAAACTATTGATATAAGAAATTATATCAATTTTTTAAAAAAATTGGTACCTATAACTAATATCAACATAATTTATTATCTGTTTGAATTAATATTTTTTATTAAAAAATATATTATCTATCGGTAATTTTCTACTCTTAAAATTTAAATTTTTGAAGTGTCCATAGTAAGCTAAACACCCCGACACTTTAAAATATGGATGAATAGGTCTTCTACCATTCTAAATTTTATAAGGGGATAACATAGTTTTATAATATATAATTATATTATGAATATGGAATGAGTCTATGAAATATTCACACTATAAAAATTATAGTAACAAAGATTTATTAGTCATAAAATTTAATATTTTTACTAAATTATGATTTTTCCTTTCATCTAGGCTATTTTTCCGAGGTGTATAAGGAGTAGTACATTGATAAATTATGCCATTTTCTTCACAAAACATATTAAATCCATTTATAAATTATTAACCACCTCAATATGAGCATAATATGACAATACTTTTGTTTAATTGGTTTTCAATTTCAATTTATATTTATTAAACATATCAAACTCTTCAAATTTTATTTTAATAAGATCTACGCGTAAATATCATCTATAGTAAACAAAAATGTAATAAAAATCCTTTTTTTAATGAGTTAAAAACCCATAAAATTTATAATTATTATAATTTACGAATTATAATATATAATAATTTCTATAAACACTTTGAAATTTTTTTAAACTATTTTTGATTCTATACATGTTTCAAATTAATTTAATTTATATCCAAAATTAATTAAATTAATTTTTTTAAAAAAAATAATGAATTATAATAAACATCTTCCTAATGATAACTGCAAAAATTAGAGGTCTTCATCAAATAAGAATAACATTCTATCATATTATTAACATACAACTGATAAAAGTCATTATTTGAGTACCCCTTCCCCACAAACATGTTTCCCTTGGACAAGATAAACATATCGGATTCCAATGATACATGAAATCACTTATTATATAGAATATCAATAGGAAATATATTGTTTCAAATATCAGGTACATATTACATTTTTATAATATTAAACTTCTTTCCATAATTAAAGCCCATTTCCATGCTTCCTTGACCGAAAATGTTGATGTAAATATTATTTCCAGGGTGTACATCCTTCATGATAGTATTGAAGCTACCGATGCGTGTAACATAAGCCTATGAATCATGAATTTTCAAAAAAATTACCTCCCAGAAGAAAATACTTATCATCTCCGATAATTTGATCCCTAGTATGGTCTGAGGATCTCATGCAAATTAAACAGAGAAAAAAAAATAAAATAGAAAATGTAGCTTTTTTGATCTAAAGCTGCATTAGACATCTAATTGTTGCCTAAAATAAATTATTAAAGGATCCAAATAATAATACCTATAGATCTTCCACACACACTTTAAAATGTTTAGGATTTTTGATCACCAAATTCAGGGTGTTATCATGGAGATCTAATAAAGCCTTCGACGTCCCGACGATCACTACATCGACGTGCCTTTGATGCATGGAGACGAAACTGATCTGATCACCAAAATCAAGATATTCTATCTCTATAAATAGGTATAGGAGAGAGAGGATTTATAAATATTACTAAAAATAGTCACTAGTGATATCCTCTATCCTCCTTGAAATAGTGGATGCTCAAAATACCAGGAAGGGTTCCCTTACCCCTGTTATTTAACTTCCACTAAATAAATAATTATGGTTAATTAACTACATAATGAATATTATTTATATTTTATCACATAATTTTAATATATATTATATATATATTGTGATAAAACTAAGTCATTTAACTCAACTCGTAATTCCTGCTTAATATTAAATGAACATGGAATAATAAAATAATCATATTTCGATAAATATTATTTCTCATGTTTACTTAACCTATAAATAATTTAACAAATAAATTCAACCCAATTATTGTTTACTTTAATAATAATGAATGTATTTATTCTTTTTTGATTGATGTTTTGGGAAACACTCAAACCCCATGGTGCATCCCACCACATCCTATTTACCTATTCAACTAAATTGAGAGGATTCTTGAATACACTATTGTGTGTGACCCACTAGGCCCTTATCCTGACAGTAGTGAATAATATTCCCAGGCTAACATTGGATTCTAGAAACCCATTAAGGCCCATAAAGAGATAAGGACAGTCATAATAATAAAAACCAACCTATAAATATGTAATGTGTAATATAAGCTATTTTTATTTCATATCTCATATACTAAGAAACACACTTATTTCATCATCCCTTATTTCTTTAATATTCATTGATCAAACTGGACAGATTTACTTTCAACTTCCATGGACAAGGACTTATGATGGTACTACCATCATTATCAATAAGTCCTAAGATATATTACTTCCTTAACCCAAAAGTGACAAGTCCTTTCTTGACCATTCAACCAATGCATTATCACCAATGACACACCCAACATAAGATACCTTGTCATGATTTCATTATCATGATTTTTCCTTTCATAAAAGTTTGTGATCAAATGGAACACATTGGTAATGATATCATGTCATGACACTAATACATGTGTTTGTAGATAGGAACAACCAATGACACCCAAAACATGTGGAGTTCCTATTATCATGTCTATTCTCATGATCTCAACTACAAGAGGTCACCAAGTGTGAACTTCATGAGAAGATGTCGCAATGATTATGATCTCACAACACCTGATAGTCAGACGTCATATCCATCTAGTCATAAAAATTAATATAGACCATATGAACTTTATTTAAGATTAATTTCATAATATCTCGAGGTTATCATTATAGCCTAGGTTCTATTATAACCTTTTGATACGAAAATTAATATATGGATATTTCCATTTAAATAGTGGACATAAAATTTCTACACTATAATGGTAATAATACATCATGTATATCTAACTTTACACACAATGTGGTAATCAAAGGTACTATTTATTTGGGTCTAGGGAACCCATTATTACAACACTCCCACTTTCACTAGAGGAAACTTGCTAACAAACCTTTTTAGATCTCAAATAATAAAGATCATGATTCTAATGAGTAAAAAATTTATCTGATGGGTCTTCTATGTTTCCACCACATATCTATTCAGTTATATGCAACCTCATTCCCTTGATTAAAACTTCTGAAGAGATCATATACCTAGGTATATAACTTTCTTCCACTATAAAAACTTAAAATATTGTCTAGTACCATTAAATAATTATCATCATGATAAAAATTTACTTACTATGTGTGATTCCAAGAACTGGGACAAAGTTTTGCCCATAATAACTTCTTTTTATCTGTCTTAGAAGCTGAAACATACTTGGTATTTACAGGTATGGATTCCAATAGATTTTATGAGATTTTATCGCTGATCACATTATCCAAATTGTTATGATAGACCAAATTGATCCAAAAGAAGACTATTTTGTTTCCCTACAAAACTAGTATCTTTTCAACTCCACTTACTAGGTACAAATCCTTTGTACTTTCCCAAGTATAATCATATTTTTCTAAATTTTTCACTTGTAGTTATCCTAGATGCAACTAATATTTTTCTTCCATATTATATGTTTCTAATATCAATTCATGTATATATCAAGGAATACATGATTGATCCATCACTGAAGTGTATGGAACTCAACTCACTACATAATCTCCTCTAATGCTTTGGTGTCTACTTATAGAGATTTATTCCAAGTGATAGTGGAAAAAATTATTCACTTGAATTGTTCCAATTTTTTTTAATACTACGTCGCCATATGTATGCTTTTCTTGCTCCAAGAAACCATTAGATCCACATCAATAGATTATTTTCCCTAGAAATTAGGTTTTTACTTTAAGTCAATCATTGGAGAATTACTTTCATCTTGGTCTTAACTAACTATAAAACCAATATCAATTTCCCATATATTGCGGAACATATTTTAACCTGGAAGAAAATGGCGCTCCCACTAACCTCTGGTAGACACATGGAAAATAATCATTCCAAATTAACATTATATAATCTTGTTTCTTAATTTAATCCAAAACTATATTTCAATAACTTTAACCCTTTTTTATAATTAATTGATATCACCATCCCTTTTTGGTTTCATCGTATAGAAAACTTCCATGATTGGTGGTCTTGACATGTAATACACAATAAATTGATTATAGATATTAACTATGACAATTAAAACTCTAATGGATTTTGGCATAATTACTTGGTATAACCAATTGATCCTTATTAGTGCCATGATTGTACCAGCCATTTATCATCTCAATTGAATACCCACCACAATATTCAAAATAATGATCACCTTTTCACTTTGATAAATGGAATCAATTATTGAATTTTAATTTCTCTTATCAATATTAGATAATTACTAAATACTACCTAATTATAGTAATTATTATTCAAAAATATTAATGTATCACAAACCATGGTGAATATAAAACCATCACCATGTTTTTATCCTTCCTACACAGTATGTGTCTCTGGAATATCCCTCTTCCACACTTCTTCTGGAACTTATTCTTATGCCAACTATTTGAGAATATCTATAATTGACTAAACAAAGTTAATCTTGCTCCCACTATCTATAATAGAGATGTGTACCCTTTTTATAGAATTATAGTCTATCATTTGACTAAAACATTTCTATTATAGGGATTTCTATAACATCCTATGAAACATTTAGGATACTTTATATGCATAATGTGTTTTTCTTGATGTAAGTTTCTTTATATCCTAACAAAACTCTTTGTATATAAACACATATCCTTATGAAATAATGGATTTCCATCATAATTTAAATCATATGATATCCATTTTCATTATAGTTGGCATATGGTTATGGGACATGACCATTATTTTCAAATCACATATTGAATTATAATGGAAGTTTCTACAAGTTGAAAAATTGATACTACTTACATCATGAATCTGATGTATAAAATGTTCATTTTGGAATTTCCCTATGCTTCATAAATGTTAACAAGTAATACTCATAATCAATCCTCCTTATTGAAATCATATCACTGATATGGATAAGTTAATGTGAATTTAGGAATTACTACACACTACATTATATTGATTGATGAATGATTGGTCAAGATATTCCTCAACATGTAAACCCGGAGCATCTTTTATCTTCTGGCCATGCATATACTTCACTATCACATTAATTAATTACTTAAAGGAATCTTATGGATTATATTTATCACTAGATTACCCTTGGAATAGTTCATGCTCGCTTTCTGAACTAATTCTGAATGCTTTGTGTCATACCTTTATTTCTAAAGGTTTCTTTGTCCAGATTAAATATATATATATATATCGACAATACCTAAGGTGTTTATCTCCATTGAGTCTAAATACCAAATTGGGTATATCATTGATTTCCACACTCATTTTTACTTGAAAAATAATTATCTTTCCACAAGTTGCTAAATAAGTATTACACGTTATATTAATCCCATATTGACTATGATTGAAGTCCTACTGAACTATTGGTTGAGTATGAAACCCCATAAGAAATATTCCTTCATGAACTTGGAATAATTTCTCATTTTTTCCAAAGGACATGTGATATTAATATTTTTTGTTATAATTAATAATAGTTTTACTTAAATCATTAAATTTTAAATTATAAGTTACGTGTTTCTCACTGCTAACATAAGAATTACCCTTTCTCATCCACTTGGAGAATACACCTTCTTATAATGTTTCTATTAATTACTTGGTTATTTAATTTTCATGCACATATGTAACAATAATATTGTATTTAATACCCAAGAATTATGTAATAAAAATTTGTTTCAATTGATTAATATACTCTGAATAGGAAGAGAATACTTTCTTCTTTAATTCAGATCATTTCATTTAACTTCTATAGAATTGTTTCATGATATGCGAAGAAAATAACATCTTATTTAATACCTATTTCATTGAAGGATTTTGGGAAGTTTCCCTTGGTGTATTTATTTCAATTGGCCTTATTTCCTTTCCTTTCAACTTATTCACCACAAGAACTTATGATTAATCAATCTTTAAGATTTTAATTTTTTGGAAAATTTTACCGAAAATGAAATGAAGCATTTATTACATCATTTTTATTTTTTAATATTAAACAAAATTGGAATAAATGGGTCAAAATATATAACAATGGTATGTATTGAAATATCATGGTCGACATTTCATAATTACACATAACAGGTGTAATATCATCCATTCGTGTCTCAATTCACTTTCCCCTCACTAGCTTCCTAGAGATGAGGCAACATGTAAAATCATCGATGTATTGATGGTTGTATCCAGAAATTACATCAGAAGTAGATGATAAAATTATGAAATGACCATAATATGATTAAAACAAGGTTATCTAGTAAGCATAATTATCATCCCCTCTTATGGAGGTGGCTTAATAGGTTTAGGGACTCCAATACCTTGAATTTTATATATTATAGTATTGTGAATGAGCTCCTATAATACACTTGGAAATTAATGCTAGTTTGGATATTTAATTTTTCTATAATTATCACAGTATGTCTTATGATATTAATTTAATTTTTTCTAAAAAATAAAATATAGAAGATTAGTAATTTTATATTGATTACTGATTTAGACAGTTTTGATTAATTAATTAAATCATTAAATTTCTCCCACTATTTTTTTTTGAATTTTGGGAACCCTAGGTATAAGAATCTGAATACTCTGTCACTTGAGTATTCTAGTGTAATTGATTCTTGAACCTCACCACATAGTCTATAATATATGGATAATCCACTACTGAGAGAGTGTTGGGTAGGCTTTAAATAGACCAATCGCATTAACTTGTGGCTTCTTGATTTGTTGAATGAAGTCCCAGCTTCTAAAAATTGTAACCTTAATTCCATCAACACTTTTCCTAAAAATTGATATCAAGTTATTTATGACTAATACTTGCTACCAACTTTAGTTAATTCAACACATTTTTATGATAGGAACTCCCTAGTAGTAAGAGTCGCCCAAAACTATGGCTAATTTAGTACCTCAAAAATCTTGTTTTGTTCAAATTCAAATGATGGAAGTCATTAAATAACTTAATATTTTTTGAGTTTTTTTGTATGTTTCTTCGAAAAATGTAATCCATTTCTATTAATATTGTTCATTCTTTATTTTTCATTCTCACAACTGAAAATTAATATAAAAACATTTATCACTTCATTATGGATTTTACTGTTTATTATATTATGTATTTTAATGCTGTTATAAAATTCATATAATAATAAACAAATTCATAAAGGAAAGAAACAACCCAACTGGTCTTGAGCCTCAAAAATGACATAGGGGTATCACACTTGATTCATAGATTAACTCTTGATGTATCTCATCCCCTATCAAGTATGTCAACTTATCTTCTAGATTTTACCTTGACTTGGTGTTGTATGCATCTTACATCATCCTTATCATGGAATACTGCCTCGTCTTGGTGAGGGCCGCACCATACATCATCTTTTTCAAAGGTAAAAGTGTACTCGTGCACAAGATAGGGGATCTGGGGTCGTAAAATAAAATATATACAATTAGATATACAGACACTTTTATATATTGACCAAAAAATAAGATGATGCATAGAACATCATGAATAATTCAACATTTACAATCATCACACGTAGTTAAAAAATTAATTAAATAAAAAACCATACATACAAAGGTTAGTAATTTACTCAATATTGGTTGGTATAATTGTAATCAAGATAAAATTAAATTGAAATAAATTTAACTACAAGGGTATTTAATTTATATTAATTACTTCATTAAATTTAAATAAGTTAATTATATTTTCTCCTATAATTATTTTAATTTTAATACAAAAGGTTAAATTAATTTAATAATTCAATTTTAATACCAAAATTGTATTAATTTATTCCAGGTATTAAAATTATTATTATTATTCCAAAATTAATATTTTAAATAATTTAATTTTAATTAAAAAATTAAATTATTTAATTGAATTAATTTTGGTTAACAAAATCCCGGAAACATCCACAGAGGCCCAATACGGGTCATGTTATACTTGAATAAACTCGTTTCAGTCAGATAAAAGCTTGTACATAGGTGTTTGGGACCAGACAGGTCCATCCAGACCCATAACTTGTTGGGCATGTAATGCCCCAACCCCATATTCCCGGAGCTAGTGCATTATATTAATAAATTGGTGTGATTACAATAAATCAAGTCCCAATGGACCATTCAGTTTAGTAGCCTTAGAAAATAGATTACATACATGAATGTTACATTACAAATTCAAACATAAAACACAACATAAATAATCAATTGAGAATTCCATTATTCCCCTAGATTAACCCTTTATATCAAACATAATGCACTTCTTGGAATCCTGAGAAAACAAAACATAAGAAAGGGGTGAGCTCAGATTCCCAGTAAGGGTAAATAATTTAGCAGAAGTTATAAACTTTTAAGGAAAGATGTGTAATAAAAACAACAGCCTTTTAAACATAAACTTGAACATAATATAGAGAATATAAATAAAAAATTACCATATAAACATGAACATTTATATTATACTAGTCAAATAATCACATCTAATAATTAATTTTCATAATGAGGGAATGCCTAACACTAGACATCATTACCACATAGTCAAGGCCTCGTAGAAAGACTAAAATTAAATTTTTTATCAAGGCATTATGCCAAGACACTAGTTTTTCTCATGATACCTACCAATGCATCGAGGGGATATAGCAGGCCTCATCCATCACTTACTAAGTCCACTTCATTCCTTATATGAAAATGTTAAAACATAACATAAACATTCATATTAAAACTAGCATACAAAATGTCTATTTTTCAACCATAAACCATGAAGGGTATAAAAATAGCACATCCATAGTCAAAAATATCATAACTCATTCGATACAAAATGTATGATTTTATTATAATAAATCAACCTTAATCAAGAATAATATCCAGTAAATAATGTTGACATAGTTAAAAATGACCAGTAATACATTTTGAGAGAAATATCCCTTTTGTGAAATCATTTAAAAGTCATACATTTATAAAGGAAGTCATTTAAAAGATATTTTTGAATCATAGTGTCCCATATCACTTTTTAACTTTTTAGAGGAATTAACATTTTAAAACAATCATGTCCATATAAATAAATCCTTAAAACCATTTTAAAAACATAAACGTTAATGAGAAAATATTTAGAGGAATAAATATTTAAAACATTTAAAATGATGTTTTTGTTAAAGAGTACCTTGAAAGAATCATTTTGAAATTTATTTTAGGAAACTTGGACATGGATAATAAATATTTCCCAGAGAATACTTATACACACAAAATCTCAGATAATAATGAGATTGAGGAATCAACCCTTACCTTGCACTTTCCTTTGGTCGAGGGTACGTTTAACCTCCTTTATAATGACCATAGTATGTTATTAAATTATACCAAAACCATATTCATATTTATAATATCATACATGATTCATTTATGAATTTATACTACCCATTTAATAATGATTTAAATGTTAAATTAACATTTTGGGTAATAATCACTTTCTTTATCGTACGTGTTTTAACTTATTATTCTTGGTCGTATAATTTATATCATGATTTAAATACTTCCAGAATATCAAAAATGATTTATATATAATATCTATTTATAATATAAATATGTATAATAGATATATATATATGAAATGGAAAACACCATTTATGGAGACGGAAGGTCTTAAGTACGCATAAATGATGTTTCCGTTTTCATATCGTATTGAACGAAAGTAAGTGAATAAGATATATGTAAGTATATATATATATATATATATATCTCTTCGGTAGCATTATTATTTCATATATTACATACTTATTAATAATATATATTTTTATAATCATCGTTGAATGGTGAACCTGGAAATGAATCTCATCGCCTCGTGGAGATGGTAAGTCGTACGTACACACGAGCGACGATATCATTTCTTTAATGATTAAAAGGTATGTAATTGGATGGTATATTAATTTTATAAAGAAATTATAATGTTATTTTTATTATTTATATACATATTACTCATCATTATATCCATCCAAATAACATAGTGTTGAATAACAAATTACACCATGGTGTGCAGACGATAAGTCATACGTACGCACACATGGTGACATTATCATTCATAGGATTCATAGAATAATGATTATGGTTGTACTACATTTATAATAAAATAAAAGTATTTAGAATATAATAGAGTTATTATTTTGGTATGTAAATAACAAATAAAGAGAAATTGTAAGAAGAAAAGAACTTTAAAATAGGTGATAAAGTAATTACCTCTTCTTTGGGTGTTTCCTTTTAATTTGAATAAAAGGGGTCCTTAGGTTGGCTTTCTGCTCAAGGGAAGGCCTCTGGGTTGAATCGAGGGAATTTGGGAGAAGATTTGGGTAGGGTTTGGCCAAGCCAAATGGCTTTGGAGGTGTGATTTTGAGATAAGGAGAAGTACCCTTTTATAAGAGAGGCGAGGGTCACTTTAAGAAAAGTTTAAAATATTATTTTATTATAAAATAATTTTTAGTTTCTAATGGACCCAGATTAATTTATTTTGAATATAAGGTGGGGATGGGTCGAAATAATCTCAACCAATAGGTTTTAGAAAATTTTAGGTCAACATATTAACTCTATCTTTTAGATTTAACTCTTAGTTAAATAGTTTAACTTTTACCATGCCCTCTTGTATTATTATAATAAATGGTTAATAAACTTACTATAAAAATCCAATAGAACCCCAAGTGATTAATTATTGATATATCTAACCTTATATAAGTCTTTTGGATGATCCTTATATTTTTAGAAATATTATATCAATTAATAATATATTGTTTGTTTTAAAAACTCCTTTATGTAAATTTTGACACTATTTGGTATTTTTTTTTGTTAAAGTCATAAAAACTATATCAATTCAAAAAAATAATTTAATCAACCCTAAAATTTTATATTAACCTAGAAAGTTTGTGTATGGTATCAAAAGCCTCAATTTAATTTTTTTTTATGTTTATAATATCAATTATTTTAATCTTTCATTGATAAAGTAATTACTGCATCATCATTGTGTCATAAATAAATTTAATTATTTAATCTCTAAAATTTATAAATAAAATAACATTATGTAAGAAATCTTATTATATTTCTAATAAATATTTATAGTTGAATTAAACATTGAATTTAACACTTTTAACTCTTCTTTAAATAAAATAATAATAAATGTCCCAATCTAATACAAGTGGACCAAAGGGATCATATTTTATTCCTAAGGTTGGTTTTTTCTAAATCCATTTATCCAATAGAATTAGGATATGCGTTAGGGTAATTATAATATCATTTTGACCTTTAATTACCCTATTTACTTTTAAATCTGGTAAATAAAAGTCAAAATTTACTACTCACTGAAAATTATTTTCATCTTATTGAATCACATTTTACTTACTGATATCAACTGTGTCACTTAGATTTTTTAAATTCAATTCATAGAAGTGGTAGAATTACATTTTATGCAAATTTGCAAATGTGTCTAGAAGGTGGGTAAAAGACGTTAAAAAGTTCAATAAAATTTTATACATCTAGTTTTATTATAAAATGAATCCAATGAATTATATTGAACTTATATAGGTATTATATATATATATAATGACTTAAAATAAATTTAAATAAAACAAATGATTATTTAAATAAAAATTCGGTTTTAAACAATATTGTAGTGTTTTTCACTATTCATCAAAAATTGAAAGTTTTCAGAAAAATACCAAAAATTCACTCTAAACTAATTTTAATATTCCAAATTCAAAAATGAATACTATTTTACCAAATTCAAAACATATAATTTTCATTAATTGATTTAAAATTAATTCCCATTGTCAAAACCAAAAAGCGGGTTTTTAAAAAGTAAAAACAATCAAAAGATTAACATGTGTTCATGTCACATTTAAATGTGAAATTACTTATAATGACCTAAATTGTAATAAATGATACAAATATAATATAATTATACTTCTAAACCATTAAAATTCGTAATTTAACACTATAAATTATTTCGATTAAAAAAGTTGTTTTTAATTAAAATTTAGTATTTTTCACTATTCATCATAATATGAAAGTTATCTAAAAAGTACCAAAAATTTATCCGAACTAAATTTTTAAGTCCCTCTTCTAAAGAAGAATTTAATTTCATTAAATTGAATATATAAAAGTGTAAAATATTGGTTTTAAAAAGGGTTCTCCATTAAAATGCTGTAAAATTGCATTTTTTTAAAATACTTCTTTTATCTGAAAAAATGAATTTGTTTTTATATTATGTCTAAGAAACACATAATATGGATTCTAAAATTATATGGAGTATATAAAATTTAAAATTCAGTTAAAACTATTTATAATCGCTTTTTTAATGGCTAGTTTGGTAAGTCGTGGTGTGCTCGAACTCAGTGTTTCATTTAGCGCATGTTATTGAATTACTTTGAAGAGATAACGTACATTGAAATCTTGGGGTGTTACAAGGTAGACCCACTCGAACCCATTTCAGGGTGGGTTGGGTCAAACTATACCCACACTAGGGGTTACCTCATACTGGGAGACCACATGTTGGAGATAGGCGGTGCACTCGAAGGTTGGATTGCTGGATTCGTCCGCTGAAGGAGCCAGTAAGGCGGATCAGTGACCGCAAGAGGAGGCTATTTGAGGCTACAGTAAGGGAAAACAATTTGGAGGTAATGCAGTCCATCTGAAAGGGTGGTTATGCGGTGGGTCTCACTGGTGGGGGACGGAGAGCTCAAACGGAGGTTCCTATTGTAACATCCCGACCCCAGTTACCCAGAGTCAGTGCATCATTACATGACATTGGCATGATATAAGGAATCATGTCCCAAAAGATCGATCAATTCAGTATTATTGGAAACAAGATACATATATAAGTTAAACATTACAACTTGAAAATAAATACAATACTAATTTATTCCATTAGAAATATCCAATCCTCATAGATTATGCCTAAAAGTCATTCATAACTAAATTCTTCATATCCTGGGAAAATGAAACATAAGAAAGGGGTGAGCTCAAATGCTCAGTAAAACTTATCAAAGTATGTTGACATATATGAAATCAAAACTATTTGAGAGAAATATCTATTTCTATTTTGAAATCATTTAAGAGTCACATAATTTTAAAATAAAACATTTATTTTGAAAATATTCTTATAATCTTGTAAGGGAAGCTTCGACGATGTTATAATGGCAGAAAATAGCCACACCTACCGTATAAGTTAAAAAAGACATTATTAACAAAATTTTGTCAAAAAGGTCATAAAGAACCTTGTTTGAAAAATGATGGAAAGATTCCTTTAAAACATATAAGGTCAAATAAGGGTATAAATGACTTTAACTCATAGTCTAGTAAATATTAAAAATGATTTGAAATACATTTTTAAGAAAAGACGGATGTGGATGATAAAGAGGTCCCAGTAGATACTTACGTATTAACAATCTCGGATATGTAAAAATATTGTAAAATTAACACTTACCTTGTACTTTTCCTTGGTCGAGGGTAATTTAACCTCCTATATAAGATTTAAATAATTATTATTAAATTACACAAGAACTACATACATAAATATGATATCATATATTATCTTCTAATATTGATTTGTTAATAATATTTTAGTAGTATCATTGTTTCGGGTGTTAACTGATTCGTTTTCCGTTATATGTTTTGTTACGTAAGTCATGTTTGTTATGTATAGGATGTATTGGATTCAAATATAAAATGATATTATGTTCTTAAATAATATTTTTAATAATCAAATGAAAATTATTCTTGAATGGTTACGATGTGGAATGAACCTTATCGCGTTCGTGGAGACGGTAATCCGTACATATGCACGAAAGCTACTTCCATTTCATTTTTTTATTTTAAAAGGAAATAAAACCAAATTATATGTAGGTATATTATTATTTTATTATAATATAATATTTTATATATGTTGTGTAAGTTCATTAACACCATCCTTTATATGTTCCATGTATGGTATGAACGATTCATGTCACTTTGAGGGGGCGGAAGTCCGCACTTCCTCAAATGAAATTATCGTATATATACAACATGAAAAGAATGAAGGTATTCTATAAAATAGAATTAAATAATCTTATAGATAAAATAAATATTTTAAATATCATATATAATTATAATTCCATCATAATGGCCACCATAAGAGGTGGTAGTAGAAGATTTAATAATCATCATTTTGTGAGGCAGTAGTTCACCGTCCACAGAAACATTATGTACTATACCCTTTATATGGAGGTGTGTGTAAGTTTAGTTCAAATACTTATCATAAAAACAATCTAGTATTTTAAGGATACTGGTTTTGTTATAAAATAAAGTAATAAAGAGATTTTAGGGTGTTGGAGAAGTAAAATAAAAAAATAACTTAAGAGGATATGTTACCGTTAAATCAAGTAAATCCCATTGGTTTGAACCAACACCCTTCCTTTAAGTTACTTATTCCTAAGTTAAAGCTTCGAAGAGGAAGATATGGATGTAGGAAGATTAATTGGGTAGAGTTTGGATGAGACAAGGGGATTTAGAGGTTTGATAAATGGGTTAGAGTTGAGGGCTTTTTATAAGGGGGAGGAGGGTTACTTTAGGAATGTTTGAAAATATTATTTTACTATATAATTATTTTAGGTTTCTAAAAGTCCAAAACTCATTAAATTCAAAGATAATATGACTCATGTTCAAAATAAAATCATCCAATAAGAATTGGACATGTTTTGGATATTGTTTTAATATTTATAATCTCATTTATTTAAATCATTCATTAATGAGGTAAAAACTACATCATTACTGTATCATAAATAATTTTATTTATTTGATATCTAATGCAACACCCCAAGATTTCATAGTACGTTATTTCTTCAAAGTAATTCAATAACTTTCACTACACGCAACACCGAGTTCTAGCGCACCATGACTTACCAAACAAGCCTTTCAAAAGCAGTTATGAATAGTATTAACTGAATTTTGAACATTATATAGTCCTTATAATTTTAGAATCCATATTATGAGTTTCTTAGACATAATTTAAGAACAAATTAATTTTTTTAGATAAAATAAGTATTTTTCAAAAAAAATACAATTTTACCGGCTTTTAATGGAGAAGTATTTTTAAATCCAATATTTGAAACTTTTATATATTCAATTTGACAAAATAAACTTCTTCTTTATAATCGGGACATGATTATTTAGTTTAAAAAATGTTTTGGTGTTTTTCTGATAACATTCATATTTGGGTGAATAGTGAAAATACTATATTTTAACTGAAAACAGCTTTTTAAATCAAAATAATTCATATTTTTAAATTATATATTTTAATTGTTTGGAATTATAAATAGATTTTATTTTTACCGTTTAATCCAATCATGGTCATTTTAAGTAATTTCAATTTGAAATTGGACGTAAACAAGTGTCAAACTTTTGATAGTTATTATTTGTTAAAACACGCTTTTTTGTTTCGACAACGAGAATTAATTTTAAATTAATTTTTGCCACTTCTGTGTTTTGAATTTAGAAAAATTGATTCCATATTTAGAATCAGTAGTTACAAATTGTGTAAATAGGTAACTTTTATTTTTAGACATAATGATTAATTACTTTGGTAAATATTTTATTTACCATGGTCAAAGGGTAAATCTGGTAAATAAGGGTAAAAAATAATATTATAATAATACTAAATTACCATAAAACGTGTCCTAACCCTATTTGTTGACAAATTTCAGACCATGGGAATCTTTGGGTCAATTTTGGGACCCCATGGAGCCACTTGTAAGTGATAATGACACTATATTAATTAAGTTAAAGTAAATACAAAAATGACATAAGCATATATCTTTTAGAAAAACAATTCTTACATAGGGTTATATATGTTATATTTTAGACTATAAATATTAATTAGAAAGAAAAAAAATATTTACTAAATTATTTTATTTTATTTATAATTTTTATACATTGAATAATTAAATTTATTTATGACACAACGATGATGCAGTATTTTCCTTATTAATGAAAGAATCAAATAATTGGTATTATAAATGTTAAAATAAATAAAATTTGAAATTTTTGATTCCATACAAGAATTTTATTGGCTAATATGACATGTTAGAATTTATTAAATGAATTTTTTTCTAATTAATAAAGTTATTAAGACTTTAACAAAAATCAATTATTAAATAGTTTCAAAATTGACATAAAGGAGTTTTTAAAACAAATATTATATTATTAATTGATATAATATTTCTAAAAATCTAAGGTTCGGCCAAAGAACTTATATTATGATAGGTATGTCACTAATTAACCACTTGGGGTTATCTTGGAAGATTATAGTAAGTTTATTAACCAAATAATATAAAAATACAAAGAGACGTGGTAAATGTCAAACTAATTAACTAAGAGTTAAATCTAAAAGATAAGGTTAATATAGTGACCCAAACTTGTCTAAAATATATTAAATGAAAGGATTTAGAACCATCCCCACATTAGCCTCTAAATAAGTAACTATGGATCCATTATAAACTGAATATGAATTTATTAAAAAATAATATTTTAAGTTTTTCCTAAGGTGCCCCTCACCCCTCTTATAAAAGGGCACTCAACCTTATCTCAAATTAATATCTTAAAAGCCTTTTGGTTCATCCAAAAACTCCCCAAATATCCTATAAACTTTCCTCACTTCAACCTATAGGCCTTATTTTGATCAGAAAGCCAACTTGAGGAGCCCTTTTGATCAAATCAAAAGGAAGAACCCGAAGAAGAGGTAATGTTTTCACCACCCTCTTTCAAGTTCGTTTATTCTTAAACTTCTTATTTCTTTGTTATTTACATTATATAATAATAAATCTAGTATATTTTATATACTTTGATGTTATTATAAATATGTTACAACCATATTCAGTATTTTATCCATCTTTCGAATGACATGTCACCATACGTGCGTACGTACGGCTTACCGTCTCCACATCGTGGTGTAATTGTTATTCAAAACATTATTATTTGGATGGGTGTGATAATGATGGTTAATTGATGTAAATAATAAGTATAAAATTATAATTATTCTGTATATATGATATACCATCCAATTATATATTATTTTAATATGAAAAGAATGATATTGTCGCTCGTGCGTACGTACGGACTACCGTCTCCACGAACACGATGAGATTCATTTCCCATCGTATCCATTCAAGTATAATTATCATTTGATGATTAAAAATAATGTTTAACAACTTTATATAATTCTATATATTAATAAGATACAACCTATCCATAACAAACACGGCTTATGTAACAAAAAATATAAAAGAAAATGAGTAAGTTAACACCCAAAAAACGATGATAATACTAAGATATTATTTACAAAGCAATGTTAAAAGATCATATATGATATCATATTAATGTATATGATTCTTGTATAATTTAATAAAAATTATTTCACCATTATACAAGAGTTTAACCTACCCTTGAACAAGGAAAAGTACAAGGTAAGGATTTATTTCACAATCTCTTCATTATCTGAGGTTGTTTATACATAATTATCTACAGGGACCTCTTTATCATCCACATCCATGTTTCTTAAAAATGTATTTCAAATCATTCTTACTATTTTAAATACTATGGGTTAAAGTAATTTATACCCTTGTTTGAATTTTTATAAGAATTTTACAAAGTAATCTTTCTATCATTTTCCAAACATGGTCATTTTTATCCTTTTCAACAGAATTAAGGTAAGAATGTCGTTTTTAACTTATACTACGGGTGTGGCTATTTTCCTCCATTATAAAATATTCAATGCTTACCTTACAAGATTATAAGTATATTTTCAAAGTAAATGTTTTATTTTATAATTATGTGACTTTTAAATGATTTCAAAAAAAGATATATTTCTCTCAGATGGTTTTGATTTCATCTATGTCAACATCCTTTGATTGATTTTAAGCTTATTTGAAGTTGATTTATTATGATACAAAACTTCCATATTGTATTGAAGGTTTTGTGATATGTTTGACTGTAGATGTGTTATTTTTATACCATTCATGGTTTATGGAGAAAGTATTGACATTTCTTATGCTAGTTTTAATACGAATGTTTATGTTATGTTTAAGCCTATTCATATGAGGAATGCATTGGACTTAGGAAGTAACAGGTGGAACCCGCTATAGATTCTCGATGCATCGGTAGATCTCATGAGATAAACTAGTGTCTTGGAACCAGGCCTTGACAAAATCTTATTTGTAGTCTTGGAACAAGGCCTTGACTATGTGGTTGTGATAGTCTGGCATTATGCATTCCATCATTATAAAAGTGGTTATTGATATTTCATGCGATTATTCGACTAGTATAATATCCATGTGAATAAGTAAATGGAATTATTTCATTTTATCATTTCCATATTATGCTGAAGTTCAAGTTTAAAAGACTTTTGTTATATTTATACATTACCTTAAATTTTTGTGCTTATTTATGAAATTTCTGCTATATTGTTATCCTTACTGAGCATCTGAGCTCACCCCTTTCTATGTTTTATTTTTTCCAGGATGTAAAGAAGTATTTTATGAATGACCTGCAGGGATGGTATAAGGGGATAAGAGTGTGAACACAAGATTTTGTTTTAGTTTTTCACTTTATGATGTAATGTAAACTTTATGAATGTATCTAGTGATTCCAAGACTACTAAACTAATCATTATTTAGAGACTTGATCTTTTTTTATCATGCCAATGTTATGTAGTAATGCACCAACTCTGGGTAACTGGGGTCGGGGCATTATAGTTGGTATCAGAGGAAGTTTAGTACAAAAATTGGAAGATATATATAGATAAACTCTGATTATAGCACATAGACCTAAGATGAACTTTGAAGATTGGTATAGAAGAACTTCTTAGAATTTTGGTATTGTAGAGATTTTGTGAGTTTTCTGAGCAATACATCCCTGTCTAGATACGAGTAGGTAGAGGCAGCTCTGGAACAGATGTTCCTAGGGGTAAAACTCGAAAACATCGCTTTGAGCTAGACTCGAACGGGAACCGGTGCACGACAACGGGCCTTACTGCATGCTTGGTTACGACACTCCCGAGGGATATGCTTAGGATAACTCTCATTTTCTTTACAAACCATTATGAAGGGTTTATGATTATATACTTACTCAAAGAAAACATTTTTATGATTATGGATTATATCCATAAACTGTTCAATTTACATTAGGTATTTTACAAGTTTGGAATTATTCATTGCAATTCATAAACTGACCTAGTTTAGGCTATTGTATAGAAATGGTTCCCAGTATAAGGAATGTGAACTCCAGCTATACGTATGATTCAAAGAGTAAGAAGGATCATATCTTTCACAGTATTAAGCCAACGTTTAGAAGGGAAATAGTCTCCCATGTATTCTCAACATATGAAGAAATATTATCATGTGTTAATAAGATAAGTAAATAATTCTCTGAGTCCTAGGGATTTGAAGGGAAGCAAGAGAAGAAAAGGATGGACGAGAGAAATATGGATAAAGGGAAGAGGGAAAAGAAGAATTTTCTCATATGTGATAATTGTGGGAAGAAACACCCTAGAAATTTCCTAAAGGGAATGGGAGTTTGTTATAAGTGTGGAGAAAAAGGACACAATGTACGTGACTACAAGGGAAATAAAAAGGTTTCAAATGTACAATGATTCATCTTCAAGGAGTTGGGACACTACGCGAACCAATTTCCAAATCCTCAGAGTATTCCCAAAATGATGCTATTGGATAATAATCAAGTTATGATACTACCACAGATGAGGATGAATAATTAGGGTTCTTATGTTGTTATTAGTGAATTATGTCATTTGAGTGTTGTATCAACAATGTACTGGTAATAATAATTATGGAGTATATAAGGATTGTACTGCAGTACTATTTCATTAAGGACTTGAGATTGTGTGGAACTAAGAAAAGTGACTCAATAGCATGTTAAATTTTTGGAAAATATATGGTTGAGAGAAAGATAAACCAAAATATAGTTCTGATACCAAGGTAGTGATTTTTGGAATAATACATTATTGATTTGGATAAATTATATTGGATATTCTTGACTACCTTGAAACTGATTAATGATTTGTATATTCCATCATTATTGGAGTTTACAACATTTTTGGATAGAATTAGTATATCCACTATTCTATAAGTAATAAGGGATCATGAATGTAATCAATAAGGTTTTATGGTAATTCAGGATTTTGCAGTGTTTTAAAAGAATACATTATGAAGGTTTTCACATGTTATTACGTGGAAAAAAGGATCTTCGTTGTGTTTACCTTCACTATAAATTTTGGACTGTGAGTTTGGATAGAAGTATTTTGGATAATTCTAGTTTGAGATTATTTTTGGATTGCCATAAAAGGACAACCTGGAGGTCGGGTGGCAACCTGTCGCGTCCGAAAAGGCCACTAGACTTGAACCCGCAATCGATGGGCAACAAGGGTATATCACCTACCACTAGCCCACGTGATGTCCTGGATTGAATAATGTAGTCTTTTTAAAAAAAAATCTGGTAGATGAATTATAAATTCATTTTTTTTGAACCCTATATGAATAGGATAAATCGAAAATTATTTTTAAGTTCTATTATCTTTTAGAGTGAAAGATGAGTTTGTGGTAGAAATTAAGGATGGGACTCTACTTGTCAAGTATATATTTTTCTTCTTCTCTTATTCTATGAAGAAATTAATTCCTATAATTTAGTGAAGGGATCTTAAAAAAAATGTGTTATCCTAATACCATATGTTTTGTTGAACCGATGGTATTTTAAATCATCATAGATTGATGAATTTAAGGCCCTCAATTTTATACTTGTTTGTGATTGATGACCTCAAATCACTACCTATAAATATTTACATTTTTCCTTTAATTATATGTCTCTAATTGCCACCAATGTTCTCCTAATCTAGATTATAATTTGGTGGTGACCCTTTCATTTCCTTTTTCCTCTAATTAAGACTAAATTTTATTAACCTAATTTCTGATGTGGGTTTTCCCAAAGGTATTTTCTATTTTTAACCTTTTATTTTCGAAAAATAATTTCAAATTGCGAGGGCACAATTTATTAAAGGATGGAATAATGTAACACCCCAAGATTTCATAGTACGTTATTTCTTCAAATTAATTCAATAACTTGCACTACACACAAAACCGAGTTCTAGCGCACCGTGACTTACCAAACAAGTTGTTCAAAAGTAGTTATGAATAGTATTAACTGAATTTTGAAATTTATATAGTCCTTATAATTTTAGAATCCATATTATTAGTTTCTTATACATAATTTAAGAACAAATACATTTTTTTCATATAAAAAAGTATTTTTCAAAAAAAATGCAATTTTACCACCTTTTAATGGAGAATCCTTTTTAAATCCAATATTTGAAACTTTTATATATTAAATTTGACAAAATAAACTTCTTCTTTAGAATCGGGACATAAGAATTTAGTTTCAATAAAGTTTTGGTGTTTTTCTGATAACTTTCATATTTGGGTGAATAGTAAAAAATACTATATTTTAACTGAAAACAACTTTTTAAATAAAAATAATTTATATTGTTAAACCATATATTTTAATGGTTTAGAATTATATATAGATTTTATTTTTACCATTTAATCCAATCATGGTCATTGTAAGTAATTTCACTATGAAATTGGACATAAACAAGTGTCAAACTTTTGATAGTTATTATTTGTTAAAAACACGCTTTTTGTTTCGACAACGGGAATTAATTTTAAATTAATTTCTACCACTTCTGTGTTTTGAATTTAGAAAAATCGATTCCATATTTATATTTAGGAGTTCCATATTTTGTAAATATGTAACAGTTATTTTTATACATTTTGAATAATTATTTCGGTAAATATTTTACTTACCATGGTTAAAGGGTAAATCTGGTAAATAAGGGGAAAAATAATATTATAATAATACTAAATTACCCTAAACTATGTCCTAACCCTATTGGTTGATAAATTTCCGACCATGTTCATCTTTGGGTCGATTTTGGGACCTGATGGAGCCACTTGTAAGTGATAATGACACTTTATATTAATAAAGTTAAAGTAAATACAAAAACAACATAAGCATATATCTTTTAGAAAAACAATTCTTACATAGGTTTATATATGTTATCTTTTCAACTATTAATATTTATTAGAAATAAAAAAAGATTTCCTACATAATTGTATTTTATTTATAATTTTTAGACATTGAGTAATTAAAGTTATTTATGACACAATGATGATGCATTATTTTCTTTATTAATAAAGAATCAAATAATTGGTATTATAAATGTTAAAATAAATAAAATTTGAAAGTTTTGATGCTGTAAATGAATTTTATTGGTTAATATGACATTTTATGATTGATTAAATGAATTTTTTTCGAATTAATAAAGTTATTAAGACTTTAACAAAAATAAATTATTAAATAGTGTCAAAATTGACATAAAGGAGTTTTTAAAAAAAATATTATATTATTATTTGATATAATATTACTAAAAATATAAGGTTAGGAAAAAGGACTTATATGATGATAGGTATGTAATTAATGAACTAATTGGGGTTATCTTGGAAGTTTATAGTAAGTTTATTAACCAAATATTATAAAAATACCAAGAGACATGGTAAATGTCAAACAATTAACTAAGAGTTAAATCTAAAAGATAAGGATAATATAGATACCCAAACCTGTCTAAAATATACTGGATGAAAGGATTTATACCCATACCCACATTATCCTCGAGATAAGTTACTTTTGAGCCATTATAAACCGAATATGAATTTATTATAAAATAATATTTTAAGTTTTTTCTAAGGTGTCCCTCACCCCTCTTATAAAAGGGCACTCCCCCTTCTCTCAAATTAATACCATCAAAGCATTTTGGTTCAGACAAACCCTCCCCAAATATACTATAAAATTCCCTCAATTAAACCTAGAGGCATTAGTTTGATCATAAATCCAACCTAAGGAGTCCTTTTGATCAAATCAAAAGGAAGAACCTGAAGAAGAGGTAATGTTTTCACCACCCTCTTTCAAGTTCCTTTATTCTTCAACTTCTTCTTTCTTTGTTATTTCCATTATAAAATAATAAATCCAGTATCTTCTAGATACTGTTATTTTATTATAAATATGTTACAACCATATTCAGTATTCTATCCATCCTTTGAATGACATGTCACCATACGTGCGTATGTACGACTTACCGTCTCCACGTCGTGGTGTAATTGTTATTCAAAATACTATTATTTGGATGGGTATTATAATGATGTGTAATTGATGTAAATAATAAGTATAACATGATAATTATTCTGTATATATGATATACCATCCAATTATATATTATTTTAATATCAAAATAATGATATTTTAGCTCGTGCGTAAGTACGGACTACCGACTCCACGAATGCAATAAGATTCATTTCCCATCGTATCCATTAAAGTATAATTATCATTTGATGATTAAAAATAATGTTTAAGGACTTGATATAATTATTTATATGAATAAGATACAACCTATCTATAACAAACAAGGCTTATGTAACAAAACATATAAAATAAAATGAGTAAGTTAACACCTGAAACGACGATAATACTAAGATATTATTTACAAAGCAATGTTAAAAGATCATATATGATATCATATTAATGTATATGATTCTTGTATAATTTAATAACAATTATTTAACCATTATACAGGAGGTTAACCTACCCTCAACCAAGGAAAAGTACAAGGTAAGGGTTTATTTCACAATCTCTTCATTATCCGGGGTTGTTTATACGTAATTATCTACTAGGACCTCTTTATCATCCACATCCATGTTTCTTAAAAATGTATTTCAAATCATTCTTACTATTTTACAGACTATGGGTTAAACTCATTTATACCCTTGTTTTAGTTTTTATAAGAAGTTTATAAAGGAATCTTTCTGTCGTTTTCCAAATAAGGTCCTTTTTAACCTTTTCGACAGAATTAAGGTAAGAATGTATTTTTTAACTTATACAGTGGGTGCGGCTATTTTACATCGTTATAATATCTTTGAAGCTTCCCTTATAAGATTATAAGGATATTTTCAAAGTAAATTTTTTATTTTATAACTATGATACTTTTAAATTATTTAAAAAAAAGAGATATTTCTCTCAAATAGTTTTGATTTCATCTATGTCAACATCCTTTGATGGATTTTAAGTTTATTTGAAGTTGATTTATTATGATACAAAACTTCCATATTGTATTGAAGATTTTGTGATATGTTTGACTGTGGATGTGTTATTTTTATACCATTCATGTTTTATGGATAAAGTATTGACATTTCATATGGTAGTTTTAATACGAATGTTTATGTTATGTTTAAACCTATTAATATGAGGAATGAATTGGACTTAGTAAATGACGGGTGAAGCCTGCTATAGCTCCTCAATGCATCGGTAGGTCTCATGAGACAAACTAGTGTCTTGGCATAAGGCCTTAAAAAAAATCTTATTTGTATTATTGGAACAATTCCTTGACTATGTGGTTATGATAGTCTGGAATTATGAATTCCATCATTATAAAAGTGGTTATTGATATTGCATGTGATTATTTGACTAGTAGAATATACATGTGAATAATTAAATGGAATTATTTCATTTTATATTTTCCATATTATGTTGAAGTTCAAGTTTAAAAGGCTTTTGTTTTAGTTATATATTTCATTAAATGTTTATGGTTATTTATGAAAGTTTCCGCTATATTGTTATCTTTACTGAGCATCTGAGCTCACCCCTTTCTATGTTTTATTTTTCCCAGGATGTGAAGAAGGATTTTATGAATGTCCTATAGGGATATTATAAGGGGATATCAGTGTGAAGACAAGATTTTGTTATATTTTTTCACTTTATGATGTAATGTAAACTTTATGAATGTATCTAGTGATTCCAAGGCTTTTAAACTAATCAGTCTTTCGAGACTTGATCTTTTGTGATCATGACAATGTTATGTAGTAATGCACTGACTCTGGGTAACTAGGGTCGGGGCGTTACATCTAAATATTATAAAAAAAATATGAAGATGTAGAAAATATTTTTATATTTAAAATTAATATTTATAGTTGAAGATATAGCTGATATAACCCAATATAAAACTTTTTTTACTAATAGATATATGTTTATGTCATTTTTGTATTTATTTTAAATTAATTAATATAAAGTGTCATTATCACTCCCAAGTGGATACATGGGGTCCCAACATTGACCCAAGTATACCCATGGTCTGATATGTATCACTAAATAGAGTTATGACACGTTTTAGGGTAATTTAATATTTTTATTTTATCCTTATTTACCAGATTTACCCTTTAACCATGGTAAATAAAATATTTATCGAAGTAATTATTCATAATGTCTAAAAATAAAGGATACCTATTTACACAATTTGGACCTCCTGATTCCAAATATGGGATCCATTTTTTCAAATTTGAAACACAAAAGTTACAAAAATTAATTTAAAATTAATTCCTGATGTCAAAACCAAAAAGCGGGTTTTTAAGAAGTAAAAACTATCAAAAGATTGACATTTGTTTATGTACAATTTAAATGTGAAATTACATCCAATGATCTAAATTATATTAAATGATAATAACATAATCTAATAATACTTTAAAACCAATCAAATTTATATTTTACCACTATAAATTATTTTGATTAAAATGTTGTTTTTAATTAAGATTTAGTATTTTTCTCTATTCATTGAAATATGAAAGTTATCAGAAAAGTGCTAAAAATTTATCGTAATCTAATTTTGACATTATGAATCCAAAAATCAAGTCCAATTTGAATAATAAAATTTATAAAATTTCAAAGTTTGGGTATTACTATTCATAATGGCTATTTTGATTGGTCGCGGTGTGTTAGAAATCGAAGTTGTATACAACAAAAGCTATTGTATTATTCAAAGAGAAACGTACCGTGGAAGCTTGGGGTGTTATATTATTTCCTCCTTCAAATAATTTCATCCTTGAAATTTCTATAATACTACTATATAAAAATATTTGGGTGGTTCTTCATATATGTTCCTCAGGTTCCCACATTGCCTCTTCCATCTTATGATTTCTCTATAAAACATTAAATAGACGAGTTGTCCAGTTTATAAACACTTTTTATATGGTATCATGAATTATGATAGTCTCTTCACAATAAAACAGATCATTTTCCAGTTCTATTTCTTCATAGGCGAGTACATTCGTTGGGTCAGGCATGTATTTTCTCAACAGTAATATGTGGAACACATCATGAACTTTGAAGAGACTTGGTAGTATTACTAAACGGTAAGTTACAAATCCAATTAGTTCGAGAATTTCGACAGGTCCGATGTACTTGGGACTTAATTTTTCTTTCTTACCGAATCGTATAATAACCTTCAACAAAGATACCTTCGAGAAACATGATCACCTACTTGAAATTCTAAATCTTTCCTTTGGTTATCAGCATAGCTCTTTTGCCTACTTTGAGCATCTTTGATGTGGGTTTGGATAATCTTCACCTTTTACATTGTTTCCAAAATAAGTTCTGGGGATACGAGTTTCCTTTCACCAACATCATCCCAACAAGTTGGTGTGGGACATCTCTTTCCACATAATGCTTAATATGGTGCCATCTGAATACTTGAATGGAAGCTATTGTTATAGGAAAATTCTACCAGAGGTAAATATTGATCCCACGTACCATGAAAGACAAGTGAGAAAGATATCAACATGTCTTCTAAGGTTTGAATAGTATGTTCTGATTTCCTATTAGTTTGAGGGTGGTGGGCAGTGCTCAAACTAAGTTCAATATCTAGGGCTTTCTGAAGACTTTTCCAAAACCTTGATGTTAAATGGGGATCAAAATCAGAAATAATTGATAGGGGTACACCATGATGTCTTACAAATTCATTAATATGTAGTCCTTTTAAACGTTCATGTGGTAAATCTTCACTTATATAAATAAAATGTACTGACTTGGTAAGACGATCAACAATGATCCATATTGCATCATTCCTTCTAGGATTATTTGGTAGCCCCATGAAAAATTCCATTGTAATATCATCCCATTTACACTCAGGTATGTGAAGAGGTTGCGTGACTCCTCCAGGATGTTGCCTTCCAGCTTTCACTTGTTGGAAAACCATACATCTTTACACATATTCAACAATATCCCTCTTTATGTTGTCCCACCAAAAATGTTCCTTAAAATCTATATATCTTTTATTGCTACCAGGGTGTATAAAGAAATTTAATCTATGAGCATCATCCAAAAAATACCTTTTTAGATTAGGTATGTTAGGAACACAAAGTCTCTTCCCAAATTTCAAAATACAATCTTCATATATGAAGTTGATCAATATCTCATCATTAATAGCTTTAATTATCTTTTGAAACTCCTCATCATCAGCCTGAGATCTTTTTATTCTTTCTAGTAAAGATGGTTTAAAACCCATTTGAAAAGTATCAATGTTTTACCCTCCATGATTATTCCCATATCTATTTTTACTAGATCCATGAACATAGGATCCCTTTCAACTCTCATTTTGTTCAAAACACCATGGTCCTTTCTACTCAAACCACCTTCCACATTATTTTCCTTCCTCTGGTGGTAGTGTATAGTGAAATAATAATCCTTGAGTAGTTAGAGCCATCTCATTTGCCTCATGTTAAGTTCTTTCTATGAGAAAATATACTTCAAAGTATTGTGATCAGTATATATCTCGCATTTTTCACCATAGAGATAGTGTCTTCATATCTTCAAAGTAAATATTACAGCTGCTAACTCAATATCATGAGTATAATGGTTTTGTTCATGAATTTTTAGCTGTTGTGATGCATAGTAAATAACTCTATCATTCTGTATAAGGACACAACCAAGTCATTTCTTTGAAGAATCACTATAAATAAAAAACCCATCATTCCTTGATGGTAGAGTAAATATAGAAGCATTGCCTAATATTCTATTCAATTCTTAAAAACATTATTCACACTCTTTTGTCTAAACTAATTTAACCCCTTTACATGTGATCTTGGTTAATGGGTTAGCCAATCGGGAAACATTATAGACAAAATGCCAATAATAACCTGTTAAACCACAACAACTGTATAACTGGGTTATACTCATCAGTGATATCCATTATTGGATTTCTCTTGTATTTTAAGGATCAACAAAGATTCCATCCTTAGAGAAAATATATTCAAGAAAATAAATCTCCTAAATCCATAATTCACACTTTCTAAACTTCCCATATAATTCATTTCTTCTAAGAGTTTTCAGAATAGTGCGCAAGTGATTTTCATGATCTCTATAGCTTTTGGATTATACCAAGATATCATCAATAAATACCACTATAAATTCATCCAAATATTCCTTGAAAACTCTATTCATTAGATCCATGAAGACAAAGGGTGCATTAGTCAGACCAAAAGGCATTACTGTAAACTCATAATGCCCATACATAGTTTGAAAAGCCGTCTTCGGAATGTCTTCCTTCTTCACGCACAACTAATGGTATCTAGTTTGAAGGTCAATCTTTGAAAAATAGTGAGCTCCCTGAAGTTGATCAAATAAATCATCAATGCGAGGTAAGGGATACTTGCTCTTTATTGTTATAGCATTGATCAACATGTAGTCAATGCACAACCTCATAGATCCATCTTTTTTCTTAAGAAAATGGAGAGGGGATCCCCATGGAGAAACACTAGGGAGAATAAATCCTTTATTACTAAATTCCTCTTGTTTTTACTTTAGTACCACTAATTCCATAGTGTCCATTCTATAAGGGGTATTTGATATGAGCCTTGAAGCATAAATTAAGTCAATGGAAAACTAAATTTCTTGTTCTGGAGGATGTCCAGGTAAATCATCTGGAAACACATCAACATATTCTTACACAATAGGTACATGCTCTATTTGAACATTCCTTTCCTCTCCCATAGTTATTTCATTCTATTCCTCCTCAAAAATTGAATTTAGTAGAGTTACTAGGGGTGGATCTAGATAATAATCAGATGGTGATTTTAATGATCTAAAGATAAGGTACTCCTTATCATTGTCGAAAATTGTAACCTCCTTATTATTAGAATAAATTTTCACATCATGGTCTAAAAGTCAATCCATATTGAGGATTATATCAAATTTAATCATGGGTATGATGATGAGATCAACAAATAAAGAACATTTATATGCCCTAATGGTAACTGATTCACAAAACTTTGTTGCAATGATACTTCCATTAGGAGTTTTGACTGACAACTCCCTTGTTAAGTCAAATTAAAAATATATAACTTTCTTGGAAAACAGGGAATATAAGAAATAATGTGATGGTCTAGAATATAATAAAGAATTCTATAAATTTGAGGAAACCATTAAATTACATGCCACCACATCATTCGAAGCTTCAACCTCAACAGTAGTGATCTCATAAGATTGTCCTTGCTCCCATGACCTTTTTTAAGGAAATTTTCCTTGGGTATTTGGATATTCATGTTCATAATGTCCCATATCACTAAAATTGTAGCATTAATCATTGTTATATTCTTTCTTCCCCTTAAAATCACCAGTAAGATGGTCTTTCTGTCCACATTTGTAGCATACTCCTTTTCCTTTTAGATAGGAACTGAGGTGGTTCCTTAAACAATTATCACATGGTGGAAATTCAACTCTTCTATTCTTCCCTATTTCCTTATTTCCTTTCCCATAGTGTTCAGTAGATCTCTTCTTCTCTTTATTTTCTTTAAAGTCTTAAGAATTAGAGAATTCATTTTTTGTCTTGATAGCACATGAGACAATATCTTCAAATGATGAGAAGGATTGTGAGACTATTTCTTGGTGGAGAAATGGTTTTAACCCATCAAATAATAAATCAATCATACTCATTAGGTTATGTATATAATCTGTTATATGCATTTATAATCTTGTAAAGTTAGCCTCAAACTTTGTGACATTATCATCCTCCTTTTGCCTTAGACTTAGAAATTGTCTTTCCATATCCTCTTGATGGTCATGAGGAAATTATTTTTCTAATAAAATTTCTTTAAACTCCCTTAATTACATACTTGATACTTATTTATCCTCCTTTGTGTTTTGAATAAATGACCACCATTGATCTATATCTCCATTGAGGCAATAAACTGCCATGACAACTTTTTCACTTTCGCTACTTTCCAAAGCATGAAATATTTTCTCTAAGGAACTTATCTATTACTCAGATAAAAATGGATTTGTAGTCCCATTTAATGTTTTTTTTGTTTCCTCATGAATCAGTCTAACATTGATCTTTCATGTTGTAGATCAGGGTGCTCTATACAGGTAAGGTTATTATTCATAACCTGAGTGATTTGTCCCCATATGGTGATAAGATGATCAGCACCAGTTGCATCACCAACTCCACTATAATTATCATTAGTAAGAGGGGAATATATACATGGATTTCATGCGTTGATATAGTTCCCATTCCTTCTACTAGGATCCATTTCTAAACAATGGCATACACTACATTAGTTTATGAATCGCAATACAAAATTCTAAAGTTGTAAAACACTTAACACAAATTGAACAGTTTATGGATATAATCCATAATCATAAAAATATTTTATTTTAGGATGAATATACTCATAAATCCTTTATAATGTTTTGCAAAGAAAATTTGAATTATCCTAATCACATCCCCTAGGAGTTTCCTAACCAAGATTGCAACAAGGCCTGTTGTTGTGTACCAAGATACCCCGAGTCAAGCACAAAACTCTTTGTCAGAGTTTTCACTCCTAGGTACATTTGTACCAGAGCTGCCTCTACCTACTTGTATCTAGAGAGGGATGTAGTTCTTGGAAATCTCACAAAATCTCTACATTACCAAAATTCTAGGAAGTTCTTCTATACTAATCCTCAAAGTCTATCTTAGGGTAGTGTTCTCTAATCAGAGTTTTCCTAAATCTAGTTTCCATGTTTTGTACTAAACTTCCTCTGATACCAACTGTAATTCACCAATGTCTATTACCCAAATTCGGTGCATTATTACATAACATTGGCATGATACAAGGAATTAGGTCCCAAAATACCGATCAGTTTAGTATTATTATAAACAATATACATACGTAAGTTTAACACTACAACTTGAAAAGAAATACAACACTAATTTATTCCATTAGAAACCTTCAAGACTCCTATATTATGCCAGTAAGTTACTCATAAATAACTTCTTCATATCCTAGGAAATTGAACCATAAGAAATGGGTGAGATCAAATACTCAGTAAAATTAAGCAATACAGCAGAAGATAAAAGAAACATTCGGTATGGTGAATAATTGAAAACATGTGCCTTTACAAATACTAAACATGTACACTTTATTTTAGGAATATAAGCTGAGTAAATAATGCCATAATAAAACATAGTCATGGGTATTCTACTAGTGGAATAACCACATGAACTATAAATATTATTTTCATAATGAGGGAATGTATAATGCCGTACATTCTGAAACATTATGTTAAGGCCATGGACAAGATGACTAAAAATGATTTAGGCCTCAGCCAAAACCATATACCAAATTGAGAAATTCCTTGGCCAATTACACATCTAATTGTCTCATGATACCTACCGAAGCACTGAGGATCTATAGAGGGCTCCACCCGTCACTTACTAAGTCCAGTACACTCCTCATTTGAAAAGGTTGAAACATAAGATAAACATTCGTATTAAAAATAGCATACAAAATGTCAATACTTTAACCATAAACCATGAATGGTATAAAAATAACACATCCATAGTCAAACATATCACAAAACATTAAATACAATATTGAATATTTGTATCATAATAAATCAACTTCAAACAAGTGTAAAATTTATCAAAGGATGTTGACAGAGATGAAATCAAAACTATTTAAGAGAAATATCTCTTTCTATTTTGAAATAATTTAAGAGTAACATAATTATAAAAGAAAAAATTTATTTTAAAAATATTCTTATAAGATTTTAAGGGAAGCTTCGACAATTTTATAATGGTGTAAAATAGACTCACCCACCATAAAATTTAAAAAATACATTCTTACCTTAATTTTGTTGAAAAGGTCATAAAGTACCTTGTTTGGAAAACAACAGAAAGATTTATTTCAAAATATATAAGGTAAAATAAGTGTATAAATGAATTTAACCCATTTTCTAGTAAATAGTAAAAAAAATTTGAAATACATTTTTACGAAAACACGGATGTGGATGATAAAGAGGTCCTAATAGATACTTATGTATTTACAATCTTGGATAAGTAAAGAGATTTTAAAATTAACCCTTATATTGTAATTTTCCTTGGTATAGGATACATTAACCTCATGTATAATAGTTAAATCATTGTTATTAAATTATAAAATAACTACATACATAAATATGATATCATATATGAGCTTCTAATATTGCTTTGTTAATAATATTTTAGTAGTATCATTGTTTCGGGTGTTAACTTATTCGTTTTCCCTTATATGTTTTGTTATGTAAGTCATGTTTTTTATGGATATGATGTACTTTATTCATATCCAAAATGATATCATGTTCTTAAATATTATTTTTAATAATCAAATGAAAATTAATTTTTAATGATTATGATGGGGAATGAATCTCATCGTGTTCGTGGAGACGGTAATTCGTACGTACGCAAGAATGCTTATTCCATTTCATTTTTTTATTTCAAAAGGAAAGGAAACCAAATGATACATAGGTATATTATTATTTCAGTATAATATAATATTTTATATATGTTACATAAGTTCATTAACACCAAAATTTATACGTTCCATGAATGGTATGAACGATTCATATCACTTTGAGGGGGTGGTAGTCCGCACTTCCTCAAATGAAATTATCATATATATATACAACATGGAAAGAATAAATGTATGCTATAAAAGAGAATTAATTAAGATTATAGATAAAATAAATATCACAAATATCATATATAATTATAGTTCCATCATAATGGACACCATAAGAGGTGGTAGTAGAAGATTGATCAATCATCGTTTCAGGGGACAGTAGTTCGCCATCCACAAAAACATTATGTTCTATACCCATTAGATGGAGGTGTGTGTAAGTTTATTTCAAATAATTATCATAAAAACAACCTATTATATTTAATATACTGATGTTGTTATAAAATAATGGAATAAAGAGAGTTTAAGTAAATTAAAATAAAATAACTTAAGAGGAGATGTTACCTTTAAATTGGCTAACTCCATTTGGTTTGAACCAAAAGGCTACCTTGAAGTGTCTTCCTCATAAGGTAAGGCTTCTAGGAGAAATATAGAGATGTAGGGAGCTTAATTGGGCCAATTTTGGATGAGCCAATGGGATTGAGAGGTGTGAGAAATGGGTTAGAGATGAGGGATTTTTATAAGGGGGAGGAGGGGCTCTTTAGGAATGATTGAAAATATTATTTTATTATATAATTATTTTCGGTTTATAAAGGTCAAAAACTCATTAAAGTCAAATATAAGATGACTCTTGTTTTAAATAAAATCATCCAATAATAATTGGACATGTTTTTGAAATTTTTTTAATTTTTATAATCTCATTTATTTAAATCATTCATTAATGAGGTAAACACTACATCATTATTGTGTCATAAATAATTTTATTTATTTGATGTCTAAAAATTTTAAAAAAATTCCATGATGTAGGAAATCTTTTTATATTTCAAATGAATATTTATAGTTGAAGATATAACTTATATAACCCCATGTAAAACATTTTTTACTAAAAGATATATGTTTATGTCATTTTTTTTACTTTAAATTAATTAATATAAAGTGTCATTATCACCCCCAAGTGGATCCATGGGGTCCCAAAATTGACCTAAGGATACCCATGTTTGGACATGTATTAGTCAATAGGGTTAGGACATGTGTTAGGGTAATTTAATATTAATATAATATTATTTTTTTACCCTTATTTATTGGATATACCCTTTAACCATGGTAAATAAAATTTTTACTAAAATAGTTATCAATAATGTCTAAAAATAAAATTTACCTATTTATATAATTTGGACCTCCAGATTCCAAATATGGAATCCATTTTTCCAAATTAAAAATACAGAAGTTTCATAAATTAATTTAAAATTAATTCTTGTTGTCAAAACCAAAAATCATGTTTTTAAGAAGTAAAAACTGTCAAGTGTAAAGACCCGGAATTTCTGTGGAAAAGTTTTTCTTAAATACATGGGAATTTTACGAGTCCCTGAAAATTTACAGCGCATGATTCCAAGGCCCAGTGTGCCCGGAATAAATTTCTGAAGTTTTTTTCAGGTACGTTTAGTAAACGTGCGAGCGAGTTTTTATAAATTTTGAACCTGTGCTCGGAATTGAAAAAGGAGGGCACCATTGAACTCGCAAAGTCGATTTTCTCTTAAGAAGACTTTCACCTCAATGGAAGATGGTCGAAAACAAAAGATAGTTTTTGGGTTTTTAATGAAAGAATTAAATAAAAATAAATTTGTAGCTTTATTTTTATTTGGTTGGTTGAAGCCTCCATGTGGAAGTTGGAGGTGGGACCACCACACCTTAACCTCCCATGAGAGGTTATGGTGGTGGGGCCCACCCGAACCTAACCTCCTCTTCGTGTTTAATATTGTGGGGACCACCCAAGGTTAATACCTCTTGAACTCCCCATTAAGTGGGGAGAAACCTCTTGAGATCCCCACTTAATGGGGCCACCACCCCTCCACCTTAATGGAACCAACTCACAACCATTTATAGTGCCAAATCCTCCACATTAATTATGTGTGACAACATCTTGATTAATTAATTGGAGCTATACTAATTAATTAACCCATTTTAATTTTGTGCCAACAATGAAATAATAGATAAACTCAATCCATTATTTTGGGGTTGGCATTTGTCTTTTGGGTGGAATATTAGGGAGAGGATAGCTTGGTAGAAATAGAGTTCTCCAACGAAAAACCTCATCTCCCAACGAAGAACGATGAATGCATTCCTTCAACGAAGAACATCGGAAACAATCTCCTTCGAACTTCTTCCCCGGACTCCTACCGACATGGAATTTCTTCCCGACCCGACGTGCGAGCTCAAGATTGGAAGTGTGTGGTGGACGCAACGAACAATGACAAATCTATCTTCTTCCCGCAACTTCATCGTCGAACAATGAACAAAGGTAGGGGGATAATTTCATTTAAGTTCCACATTCTTCGTTTATTTCAAATGAAGAACAAGGATGCTTTCTTTTTGAGGGTGGATTTTTGTGGTTCGTTCTAAAGGACTGATTGGTATCACTCTAAACGCAGAGGGTGCAGGACAAAATAACATGGACCGACACCCTCCATTGATCTCTTTTGTGATATCCTTCGACATAGAGATGAAGTGAGGAGGTGACAAAGGCAGCGAAGGCAAAGGTTGCGCTACCCGCGGCCTCCATGACCCACGTCGCCTCCCCGGCATCCCGCACCGCCACCGGTAGAACCGGCCCCGACTGAGCCCCCGCTAGCCGCACCGCTCACCAAGCCGAGCCGCATCCCCAAGCCGTCCAGCGCCTCACCGACCTGCCCGGCCACCTCCCGTCCACCCGCCGGCCCACCTTCCCGGCTGCCTCCTGCCTCCTGGCCTCCCGGCCATCCGGCCGCCTGACCTCCTGGTCTTCCGGCCGCCCGCGCCTCCCGAGCACCCCAACTGAACTGTGCCCCTCGTCGACCCGGCCGTGTCATGCCCTGGCAAAACCAGCCCTCGGCCGACCCGCGGCCACCCAGCTAAACCGACCTCGACCGTGCAACCTCGTCCTCCAGGCCAAGCCGCCCTCGCACCAAACTGCGGCTGGTCCGCGCCCTAGCGGCCCTCCGCGGCCTGCTCGGCAGGGCCCAGGAGACGGGGCCGAACCCAACGGGCTGGTCCACCCAAAGGCCCAGGATGGACCCAACAGGTTGGAACAGGTCGGCCCAGACTAAGACGGGTCGAGTCGGTCTGACCGGGTCGGACCAGACCCTGGACTACAACCGACCATTTACGCTCCTCCGACCATATCTTTGGCACCGGACGTCCGTTTAACGAACCGTTAGCGGCACTGGAAATCTTGGAACATGACATTCCCATATAGTATACCCCACTGGAGTTTGGGGTATAGTTGAGATATGGTCAGGTTGGATTGTGCACGAATCCAACCAGGCCCTCGGGACTAAAAGGCTAATAACTCTTAGACCGAGCGTCTGATTGACGCGCCGTCTGTCGCGTTGAGACTCTTATAACGAGGTGGACCTTCGGGATATTTATTTGTGGGAATTAATGGAATTTGATGTAATGAAACTTGGCTTGAGGAGTGGACCCTCTCAGAATCAAGCGTGCTCATGTGGAAACCCTATTGATGAATGCTCTCTGACTGCTATTTCTGAATCCTATGTGGGTTCGATAGCTCTGACTACTGTTCCTAGATCCTGTGTGGGTTCAACAGTTCTATTTGTTGTTCCTAGATCTTGTGTGGGTTTGACAGCTCTAATTGTTGTTCTTGGATCCTGTGTGGGTTTGATAGTTCTGACTGTTATTCCTGGATCCTATGTGGGTTCAACAGCTCTAACTACTGTTCCTGGATCCTTTGTGGGTTCGACATCTCTTACTACTATTCCTGGATCCTATGTGTTTTTGACAGTTCTGACTGCTATTACTATATCATGTGTGGGTTCGACATCTCTAACTACTGTTCCTAGATCCTATGTGGGTTCGACAGCTCTGATTGCTGTTCTTGGATCATGTGTGTGTTCGACAGCTCTGACTACTATTCCTGGATCCTGTGTGGGTTCGAAAGTTCTGACTACTGTTCCTAGATCCTATGTGGGCTTGAAAACTCTGACTACTGTTCATGGATCCTGTGTGGGTTCGATAATTCTGACTTCTGTTCCTAGATCCAGTGTGGGTTTGATAGCTCGGACTACTATTCCTGGATCCTATGTGGGTTTGATAGCTCTAACTATTATTCCTAGATCCTGTGTAGGTTCAACAGTTCTAACTGCTGCTCCTGGATTCTCTATGGGTTCGGCAGCTTTAACTAATTTTCCTCGATCCTATGTGGGTTTGACAGTTCTGACTGGTATTTCTGGATAATGTTTGGGTTCAACAACTCTGAATACTGTTCTTGGATCCTCTGTGGGTTCGACAATTCTGATTTCTGTACTAGGATCCTAAGTGGGTTTGACATAATAGATGATTTAGTGGCTACATCTAATCATCTATAACTCTCAAAAAAATGTGTATACTTGTGTGAGATGAGTTAGTAACTTTTGTGTTTTCCTCATGATTGAGATGGATTACTTGATAACTTAGGTATATGTATGGGCATATACCTAAGTGGGGTTATCTGTTGATTTCATACTTTGTGATTTATCTTTGTTGGATTTTGTGAGACCTTGAGGGTCTCGAGGTCCTTACTGAGTATCCTTATACTCACCCCTATACGGGCCATTCCCACACCTCATTGTATTGGATGCAGATGACGGACAGTGCTGACTAAGGATGAGAGCACCAGGACCGGATGGTACCTGGAGGTGGACCATATGGTGTGACGATACACGGAGGAGACGGATGGACCTAGAGTTCTGAGGAGTTGATCTGTACCTACCCTTCAGGTGGGAACCTCAGAGGATGACCCAGCATCAGATTTTCTTTTCTTTAGTTGTACTTTCTGTTTCCCTGTAATTTATAGTTGGGCTTGTATTTCCAGCCCCCTTTTACTTTCAGTACACTTTGTTATATAGTTTTACTTAGTGTTTTGCTTCCATATTATACTCTATTGTGTGATTTTTTAGGTTAATAAGGAAATTCCTTTCTAGTTTTAGGGATTTACCCCTTGGTTGATAGATGCTAGCCCCTGGCCTATGGAAGGAGGGCTTGGGGTAGTCGCAGAATGGGCCCCGGGGGATGGGTCGTGAAAAATTGGTATCAGAGGAGTTGGTTCTACTGCCAAACATAGGACTCTGATTTTTTTTTTTGAAGCAATAGTGTTAAGTGTAGTTAGTGTGGTTTTCAGTTCAGGGAGTCCAGTGTTGGTGCTGTGGCCGACATATCCATACACCAGGACCCTGAATTCTGATTTCTGACTCGGTGCACGAAAACACTTATTGCATGTGTTTTTCAAGTGTCTTATTTGTGAATTATTTGAGTCATCTCACCAGGTATAAATTTTTGACTGTGGCGCACTTGTTTCTTTTTAGGATGCCTCCATGCAGACAGCCAGCTAGGGTTCCGAGAGTAGTACGCACAGATAGCCTACCAAGCGATAAGGCCTTGGTGCATGTCCTTTTCCTGCAGAGGCACCAGAAGTACCACTCCACATTGGGCCACTGATGCCACCAGCCTCATCAGAAGAGAGTGCACGCCACCTGACCGTGTTTCACGAGTTCCAGTGCTAGAGGAAGCCCTGGTTTAGGGGTGAGACAGACTCACAGGTAGCTGAGGATTGGCTTGAGGCTGTGGTGAGAGTCTTTAGACTGGTGGGGACCCCAACCGACCTTATGGTGATCCTTACCGCGAGTCTCCTTTAGGAAGCAGTAGACAAATAGTGGAGCCTGATGCTTCAGGTACATTACAAGGCGACTCTACTCTGGGTAGACTTCAAGAGCCTGTTTCGGGCGGAGTTTGTCTCAGCCACCCTTCGTGCAGTGCAAATATAGGATCTACTTCATCTACAGCAGGGTAGCATGACGCTGGTACAGTACTCAGCAAGGTTCACCGACCTCTTTCGCTACTTCACAGATATGGTATGGGACCCATTCTTCAGGGCTCGGACCTTAGAGTAGAGACTCAGACGGGATATTAGAGCTTCGATGATCTCACTCAGCATCCCGATGCAGGAGGGGGTGCTAGAGAGAGCCCTCCTGGTGGAGAGTTTCCTTGCTGAGCAGTCTTTAGCACTGAGATCCACCACCAGTCGACACATAGTAGAGTCTTCTACAGCTATCAGCAGACAGGTGTCATAGAGGTCCCAGAGGACCAGACCTATAGGTGGAAAACCTAATGTCTCAGGATCGATTATGTGGGGAACTGGAGACAAAGCCAGACATGCCAGGATCAGGCAGTGTTACTCATGTGGCATGCAGGGTCACATGGATCGTGACTGTCCGACCCACCATTTGGATGATCATAAGATGGTCGAAGGACTACCCATGTAGAGATATAGATTCGATCGAGTTGGTCCATAGGGAGCTGGCGGGCGTGGCAGAGGAGTTGGTCGTACAGCTGACGGTGGGCGACATTTCAAGGTGTTACTGCCACCACCACTAGGAGGTCCACCCCGACCGTAGGGAGCAGGTGGACATTGGAGAGTTCAGCTCCAGGAAGCTAAGGATTATGATCATGGTGCTATGGAGATGATTCGAGGTATGATCTGTGTCAACTCCACCTTAGTTGCAGTTCTTATAGACACAGGTGTCAGTCACTCTCTCATTGCTACTGCCCTCGTTCAGAGCTTGGAGATTCCGACAGAGCCTTTGGCTCAATCCTTATGGCTAGATACTCCTATTGGATCATATTTGATGATTAATCACTAGTTATAGTAGTTTAAGCTTACTCTAGGAGGTGAGAGCTTCATTTGGGATCTCCTAGTAGCAGCATCGAGGCCTTATGACGTCATCTTGGGTATTGACTGGCTATCTATAGTCCATACTCAGATTGATTGTATTAGGTGAAAAGTGTAGTGTGTCCGCACAGATGGGACCAGGTTTAACTTTATTGGTGATAAGGGAGAGTTTACAGCATAGGACAGACTTACTCGGAGGAGGGTTAAGCCGATCACTCATCAGTTGGCATGCCTTACCCTCGAAGTAGTTGATGTGGAGAGTCTGAGATATCTTGTAGTGGTGGACCAGTACGTGGATGTTTTCCCTGATGTTGTCCCAGGTCTACCTCCTCATATATTGTTGGACTTCTAAATTAAACTGTACCCCGAGACAGCACCGATATCTACACCAGCGTATCGGATGGCTTCTGCGGAGTTTCGCAAGTTGCAGGTACATCTAGAGGACTTACAGGGGAAGAGATTCATCTGGCCCAGTGTTTATCCCTAGTCAGCCCTAATTTTATTTTCCAAGAAGGCATATTGGAGCTTGAGGATTTTTGTAGACTATCGTCACCTAAACCAGGTGACCATGAAGAACAAGTACCCACTCCCAAGGATTGACGGCCTCTTTGATCAGCTGACAAAAGCGCGGTGGCTTTCGAAGATAGACCTCAGATCAGGCTATCACCAGCTCAGAGTTCGAGATGAGGATATACAGAAGATGGCCTTCAGATGTCAGTATAACCACTATGAGTTTTTAGTTATGCCTTTCGGCATAACCAATGCTCCAGTAGTGTTCATGGGACTCATGAATAGGTCTTCCTGCTATACCACAATCGCTTTGTCATTGTCTTCATCGACGACATTCTGTTCTACTTGACTACTGAGGAGGAGCATTCCTACCATTTTCAGGTAGTACTAGACACACTACGAGAGCACCATCTTTGTGTTAGTCTCTTGAAGTGCTAGTTTTGGATCTGATAGGTTCACTTTTTGGGACATGTCATCTTGGAGGCTAGAGTTGTAGTAGATCCAGCGAAGATTTAGCCGATACTTTCTTGGGAGCCACCCAGGAGTGTGACGGAGGTACGGATTTTCCTGGGTTTGGCTGGATACTACTGGAGATTTGTACCATACTTTTCCATAGTTTCAGCACCACTATCAACATTGAAAAAGAAGGGGAAAACCTTCGTGTGGTTGGAGAGATTCTAGCAGAGCGTTCAGGATCTTAGGTAGAGGCTAACTACTGCCCTCAACTTGAGGCTTCCAGAAGAGGGCATAAGGTACGTATTCTACTATGACACATCAGGGACCAGACTCAGATGTGTCTTGATGTAGGAGCAATCGGTGATCGCATATGGTTCATGACAGCTGAGACAACATGAGCAGAACTACGCTACTCATGACCTAGAGTTAGCAGCAGTGGTCTTCGCCTTAAAGATGTGGTGACACTATCTGATGGGTGAGCATTTTATAGTCTACTCTGACCACCAGAGTCTCAGGTATATATTCTCTCAAAAGGACTTGAACCTGAGACAGTGGAAATGGATTGAGTTCCTACAGGACTATTACTTCAAGACAGTCTATACTCCTGGGAGGGGAAATGTTGTAGTAGATGTGCTTAGCAGGAGATCTGGTATACAGCTGCTAGGAGATGCGACAGAGCAGCTAGCTGATTTACGGATATTATTTATGGATAGAGATAGAGTAGACTTCCTTCAGTCTCTTACAGTCACTCCCCCACTTCTTTAGTGAGTTAGGGAGGCACAACATGGAGATGCTGACTATGAGACACGACGTGCTCAGATATCCACAGGGCAGGCACCTGATTAATTTTCTGAAGGAGGGTAGCACGTCATCCTATTTATAGGATGTACCTTGGTACCAGTGGAACTTCAAGAGGAAGTGTTGAGGAATTTCCACACTTCCCCTCTAGTGGTACATCAAGGAGTGGCGAAGATGTATCAAGATCTCAGACGACAGCACTGGTGGCCAGGAATGAAGAAGGCAATTGCAGAGTTTGTCTCTCGGTGCCTCACTTGTCAGTAAGTGAAGGTAGAGAACTATGTACCAGCATGCTTGGTTCAGACTTTAGAGGTCCTAGAGTGGAAGTGGGATGGGATATCCATGGACTTTGTGATGGGACTTCCACATACATCCTGAGGTCATGACTCGATTTGGGTGATCGTCGACCGACTCACCAAGTCATCCCACTTCCTACCGATCAGAGAGCAGGGTTTAGTAGAGAGCTTGGGATGCCTCTACATGCAAGAGATTATGCAGCTACATGGAGTACCTTCTTCTATTGTCTCTGATCGTGATGAAGGGTTTACTTTTCGGCTATGGAAGGGGTTATAGGAGTCTTTCGGGACATAGCTTCATCTAATCACCGCCTTCCATCCTCAGACGGATGGCCAGACTGAGCAGACCATTCAGACCCTCAAGGTCATGCTGCGTGCTTATGTCCTCAACTTCGGTCACAGCTGGGAGGATCACTTACCATTGGTGGAGTTGTCATACAACAATAGTTATCACTCCACCATTGAGATGTCACCTTTTGAGGTGTTATACGGGCGAACTTGCAGATCACCTTTGTGTTGGACTGACCTTGGGGAGTCAGCACTAGTGTGACCATAGATGGTACGAGCTACCACAGAGAAGGTGCAGATCATCCAGGAGCGGATGAAGACTGCACAGAGCAAACAAAAGTCATATGCTGACAGGAGACGGAGGCCTCTAGAGTTCGAGGTTAGCGACCATTTATTTCTACGTGTTTCACCCTAACGAGGTCTACAGAGATTTGGCCGAGGTGACAAGTTATCTCCGAGATTCATTGGACCTTTCTAGGTCCTCAGCAAAGTTAACGAGGTGTCTTACCACTTAGCTCTTCCACCTTAGTTACACCGGGTGCATGACGTCTTCCACGTATCTCAGCTGAGGAGATACATGCACTACCCTTCTCACATCATCGACCATAGAGAGTTAGACGTCGACGATGGGGAAACTTTTATGAAGGTTCCAATGGAGATTAAGGATCGACCAGAGTGGATCCTATGTGGACAGGTCTCTCATGCATCTTCACTGGTAGCACAGGAACATCCAGGAGAGCACATGGCAGCGGGAGGCTCAGATGTGTGCTCGATACCCCCACTTGTTCCCTTATTTTGAGTTGTAGATTATGGGGATGTAAATCCCTAAGGTGGGGAGAATGTAAAGTCCCAAAATTTCCATGGGAATTTTTTTCTTAAATACATGGGAATTTTAAGAGTCCACGAAAATTTACGGTGCATGATTATGAGGCCCGGTGTACCCGAAATCAATTTTTGAAGTTTTATTTAGGTACGTTCAGTAAACATGAGAGTGGGTTTTTATAAATTTTTAACCTGTGCTCGGAATTGAAAACTGAAGGCACCATTGAACTCGTAGTGCCGATTTTTTCTTAAGAAGACTTTCACCACGACGGCAGAAGGTCGGAAATAAAAGATAGTTTTTGGGGTTTTAATGAAATAAGTAAATAAAAATAAAGTTGTAGCATTATTTTTATTTGGTTGGTTGATGCCTCCATATGGAAGTTGGAGGTGGGGACCACCACACCATAACCTCCCATGAGAGGTTATGGTGGTGGGGCCCATCCGAACCTAACCTCCTCTTCATGTTTAATATGATGGGGACCACCCAAGGTTAAAACCACTTGAACTCCCCATTAAGTGGGGAGAAACCTTTTGAGCTCCCCACATAATGGTTCCATCACCCCTCCACCTTAATGGAACCAACGCACAAGCATTTATGGTGCCAAATCCTGCACATTAATTATTTGTTCCAACCTCTTGATTAATTAATTGGAGCCATCCTAATTAATTAACCCATTTGAATTTTGTGCCAACAATGAAATAATAGATAAAATCACTCTATTATTTTGGGGTTGGCATTTGTCTTTTGGGTGGAATATTTGGGAGAGGAGAGCTTGGGAAAAATAGAGTTCTCCAATGAAGAACCTCATCTCCCAACAAAGAACAAAGAACGTGTTCATTCAACAAAGAACGCCGGAAATGGTCTCCTTCAAATTCCCTGGACTCCTATCGACGTGGAACGTCTTCCACAACTGACGTGCGAGCTCGGGATTAGAAGTGTGCGGTGGACGAGACAAATGATGACAACTCCATCTTCTTCCTGTGACTTCATCTTCTAACAACGAATAAAGGTAGGGGTTAATTTCATTTAAGTTCCACATTCTTCCTTTCTTTCAAACGAAGAACGAGGATTCTTTATTTTTACGGGTGGATTGTTGTGGTTCATTCTAAAGCACCGATTGCTATCACCCTAAACACGGAGGGTGTGGCCCAAACTAACATGGCCTGACACCCTCCGTCAATCTCTTTTGGGATATCATTTGGCATGGAGACGAAGCGACGAGGCGACGAAGGTGGCGAAGACAAAGGCCATGCTACCCGTGACCTCCGTGACTCGTGCCACCACCGTGGCATCTGGCACCGCCACCGGCCGAACTAGCCCCAGCCGATCCCCTGCCGGTCGTGCCACTCGCTGACCTGAGTCGCTGCCCCGAGCCAGCTCACAACGTGTCGGCCTGCCCAACCGCCTACCGGCCGCCAACCAGCCCGCCCGCCGGCCTACCCGCCCGCCGGCCTACCCGCCCGCCTCCCGGCATTCCTGGCCGCCTCCCGGCCTCCCGAACTTCTAGTCGCCCAGCCTCCTAGCCTTCTGGCCTCCTGGTCTTCTGGATACCCATGCCACCCGAGTAACCTGGCCAAACCACGCCCCCCACCGACCCAACCGTGCTGTGACCTAGCCGAACTGGCCCCTGGCCGACCCGCGACCCCCCGGACGAACTGACCTCAGTCGTTCCACCTCGGTCTCTGGTTCGAGCCTCCCCAAACTGTTCCCTCGCGGTGCCCTTCGGGTTGAGCCGACCTCATACCGAACCGCGGTCGATAAGCTCCCTAGTGGCCCTCTGCGACCCCTCGAGGCCTGCTCGGCTGCGCCCAGCTGGCGGGGCCAAACCCAATGGGCCGGCCTGCCCAACAGGCCAGGCCGGAACCAAAGGGTCTAGATGGTTCGACACGAACCAGGTCGGCCAAAACTAAGACGGGACGAGTCAGTCCGACCGGATCGGACTGGACTCGGGCCTACGACCGACCATTTATGCTCTTTCAACCATATCTTTTGCACCGGACGTCCATTTGACGAACCGTCAGCAGCACTGGAAATCTTGGAGCATCAAGATTCCTTAGAGTATACCCCCTAGAGTTTGGGGTATAGTTGAGATATGATCATGTTGGATCATGCACAAATCCAACTGGACCCCCGGGACTAAAAGGCTAATAACTCTCTGACCAGGCATCTGATTGATGCGTCGTATGTTGCGTTGAGACTCCTATGACGAGGTGGACCTTTGAGATATTTCTTCATTTGACTTTGTGGAAGTTTATGTAATGAAACTTGTCTTGGGGAGTGGACCCTCCCAGAATCAAACGTGTATTGTATGGAAACCATGTGGTTGGCTACTCTCTGACTGCTGTTCCTGGATCCTGTGTGGGTTTGATAACTCTGACTACTGTTCCTGGATCCTGTGTGGGTTCGACAGTTCTGACTGCTGTTCCTGGATCCTGTGTTGGTTCAACAGCTCTGACTCCTATTCCTGGATCCTGTGTGGGTTCGACAGCTCTGACTACTCTTCTTGGATCCTATGTGAGTTCGACAACTCTGACTACTATTCCAAGATCCTGTGTCGCTTCGACAATTCTGACTGATGTTCCTGGATCCTGTGTGGGATCGACAGCTCTGAATACTATTCCTGGATCTTTTGTGGGTTCGACAGCTCTGACTACTATTCCTAGATCCTGTGTGGGTTTGAAAACTCTTACTACTGTTCCTCGATCCTGTGTGGGTTCGAAAGTTCTGACTGTTGTTCCTGGATCCAATGTGGGTTTGACAGCTCTAACTACTGTTCCTGGATCTTGTGTGGGTTCGAAAGCTTTGACTACTATTACTGGATCTCATGTGGGTTTGATAGTTATGACTGTTGTTCTTGGAGCCTGTGTGGGTTCGACAGCTATAACTACTATTCCAGGATCCTGTGTGGGTTCGACAGTTCTGACTGTTATTCCTGGATCCTGTGTGAGTTCAATAACTCTGAATACTGTTCCTGGATCCTGTGTGGGTTCGACAGTTCTGATTTTTGTACCAAGATCCTACGTGGGTTCGATATAATGGATGATTTAGTGGCTACATCTAATTATCTCTAAATCTCAATAAAGTTGTATACCTGTGTGAGCTGATTGAGTAAATTTTGTGTTTTCCTCATGATTGATATGGATTATTTGATAACTTATGTATATGTATGGGCATATACCTAAGTGGGGTTATCTGTTGATTTCATACTTTGTGATTTATCATTGTTGGATTTTGTGAGACCTTGAGGGTCTCGGGGTCCCTACTGAGTATAATTATACTCACCCCTGCACGAGCTATGCCTACACCTCATTGTGTTGGATGCAGACAACAGACATCACTGAAAGAGGCTGAGAGCACCAGGAATGGATGGTACCCGGAGGTCGACCATATGACATGACGATATACGGAGGAGATGGACGGACCTGGAGTGCTGAGGAGGCGATATGTACCTACCCTTCAGGTAGGAACCTCGGAGAACGACCCAGTGACAACTTTTCTTTTCTTTAGTTGTACTTTCTGTTTCCTTGTACTTTATAGTTAGGCTTGTATTTCCAGCCCCCTTTTACTTTCAGTACGCTTTGTTATATAGTTTTACTTAGTGTTTTGCTTCCAGCTTCTACTCTATTGTGTGAGTTTTTAGGTTATTAAGGAAATGCCTTCCCAGTTTTAGGGATTTACACCTTGGTTGCTAGATGCCAACCCCTGGCCTATGCAAGGAGGGCTTGGGGTAGTCACGGCATGGGCCCCGAGGGACGGGTCATGATAAAAATATTGACATGTGTTTATTTACAATTTAAATATGAAATTACACTCAATGATCTAAATTATTTTAAATGATGAAAATATAATATAATGATACTATAAAACCACTCAAATGTATAATTGAACACTATAAATTATTTTGATTAAAAATGTTGTTTTTAATTAAAATTTAGTATTTTTTACTATTCATTAAAATATGAAAGTTATCAGTAAAGTGCCAAAAATTTACCCTAAGCTAATTTTCATATTACGAATCCAAAAATGAAGTCAAATTTGAATAATAAATTTTTTAAAATTTCAAAATGTGTGTATTTCTATTCATAACGGCCAATTTGATTGGTCTTAGTGTGTTAGAACACGAAGTTGCGTACAACACAAGCTATTGTATTATTCAAAGAGAGTCATACCGTGGAAGATTGGGGTGTTACACCTATGATAGGTCTATGATTATAGGGGGTTCAATAAGGTCTCCCTACTGGTGCGCACCTAGGATGCACCTAAATTTGGTATGCAGTGTGGCGATTAGTAGAGATCCATGATAGGAAGCTAAGGGGGAATTACGGTGGTGATAGATCTGGGAGGATTAGTTTTGTACTGGGTTGTTAACAGGAGGATAAGAAGAATACACCCACTATTGAGGTAGGAGATGAGGCCGATCACTAGTATGAGGTGTTCAGGAGGGGCTAACAACGTCCGATAGTCGAATCTGCATGGCGAAGCTCGGGCTAAGTGGGTGGCCGACAGGGGGGTCCAACCACCTTTAGAAAACCCCCTTTTTTGTTTATCTTGTGGAATTATTAATATCCATAAAAACCATCCCCATATTTTTTTATTCCTTTTAAAATAGCCCTGGTTTTTTTTCTATGGTCATTTTTCCACACAACACTTTCACATTTTCTACAGGTTATGAAAATAGCCTTTTAAATAATAATAATTATTAATAATATAATAAATAATTATTATTTACAATATATTTATTATAATTATATAATAAAATTATAATAATGATTATTCTTATCAAAAACCACAGAAATGGTGGAATTAACACCAGTTGGCCGGTATTAATTTTCAGTCACCGAACTCCATCCAAATCTTGGCCGGATTTTTCAGGATGATCAAAATTAATCTTTGAATTTTAAAATTATAATACATGAAACATCACCACTTTAATCCATTAAAAATATTCATATGACCACAACTTCATCATTCAAACTCATATTGAAGTGATGTTAAATTCATTATGACCGAATTTAAACCATCTACTTAGTTTAATGCAAAATATTTTTTTATTGGATCAAATAATTTATGTGATCACTCTGCTACCATCTGAAGGTATCAAGGCACTCATAAGAATTTTATGGTCTAGGTATTTTAAAAATTTTATTTTTGGGATGATGATACTTGTTGTCGCTAATGATTCAAGCCCCAGTATGGCCCAAGTATCTCTTGTAAATTAAACAGAGCATAAAAATAAAATCAAAAAAAATACCTTTTTCGATATGAAACCATGGTAGACATATAATTGTCTCCAATGATTTATGATTGAATGATCCACATAATAATACATCTATATCATCTGCATGTGATACAAAAATCCATAAGAGAACTGATCATTGAATTCTAGGTGCTAACACAGAGATCTGATAAAGCTTTCGACATCCTGATGATCACTGTATCAACGTCCCTTCGATGTTAGGATATTGACTTGATAAAATCACCTATATTAAGATCTTATCTATCTATAAAGAGGGATATGAGGGAGAGTCTCTATAAATATCACCATTAATATTCACTAGTGAGATCCTCTCTCTTCTTTTATATAGTGGATGCTCAAAATACCTGAAAGGGTTCCCTGACCCTCATTTATTTAACACCCACAAAATAAATAATTACGAAGAACCAAACTGCATAATAAATATTATTTATATTTTATTACATACATATAATATATATTAAATATATTACTTTATAAAATTGAGTCATTTAACTTGACTCATAATTCCAACTTAATATTAAACAAACATAGAATATAAAATCAATATTCATTCGATTAATATTATTTCTCATATTTCTTTAACTTTTAAATACTTTTAATAAATAAATTAAACCTAATTAATCTTTAATTGAATAATAATGAATATATTTATTCTTTGATGACTAATGAATTAGACAACACTCAGACCCCGTGGTGGGGCCCACCACATTCTGTTTACCTATTCGACTAAATAGAGTGGATTCTTGAATATGCTATTGTGTGTGACCCTCTAGGACCTTATCTTAATATCAGTGAATAATATTCCTAGAACAAGAGCGGATTCTATAAACTCATCAAGTCCCCTAAAGAGATAATGATATTCATAGTAATAAGAACCAACCTATGGACATATACTATTTACTATAATCTATTTGTGTTTCATATCTCATAAAGTATGATGCACACTTATGTCATCAACCTTTATTGATTTATTATTCATTGATCTAATTTGATGGATTTAACTTTAATTTTCTTGGCTAATGAATTATGAAGGTACTACAATCTTGATCAATAAGGCCTGAGATATATTACTTTCTCAACCTGGAAGCTGAAAATTCTTTCATGACCATTCAACCAATGTCATACCACCAATGACGCACTCAACACAAGCTACATCACAATGATTTTTTATCATGGATTTTTTACTTTCATCAATGTATGCAATAAATGGAACACATTGATAATGATCTCAAGTCAGGAGACTAATAAACTTGTTCATAAATAGGAATAACCAATGACACCCAAAACTTGTGGTGTTCTTATTAGTGGGTCTTTATTCATGATATCAACTACTATAGATCACCAAGTGTGACATTCATGAGAATAATTATTAATGGTTATGAACCCCCACACATGATATCCATACATCATCTTTTTCCAAACAGAATGATTTATCTAGACCATATGACCTTTTTTTAAGATTAACTTCATAGTAACTCAAGGTTCTCATTATAGCCTAAGATATGCTATAACCTTTTGATACAATAATTAATCTATGTACATTACCATTTCAATAGTGGGTGTAAAAAAGTCTACACTATAATGGTAATATTACATCATGTAAATCTAATTGTATACATGATATGGTAATCAAAATTAATGTTTAGTTGGGTCTAGGGAACCCACTATTAAAACAAGTACTATCATAAAATTATTTTTACATTGAATGATCCTTGAACACATGCGTCATTTCTCTAGATTCAATCCATCATTCTATATTTTTCAAAGTCATGTTTACATAAACTAGCATCAAAAATATTTTTTCTTTAGAAGACATATTTTTAGCGGGTTCGATCACTTCCTATTAATAATGAAATTCCCTAGAAAAATTCCATGTACTTCCATAGAAAAAGAATTATCATTTCTATTGGAAGGGTTTCTACTTGTTATTGAATTGTTTACTTTTCATCATGGCATATAAGGTTGAGTTTTATGGTTCCTTTAACTCCATTATACTAACCATGTTATAAAATTGAAAATCCATAACCATGTATCTCAACAAGGATTCATCTTTAATGTGAAGAATCTTTTTCAATTATGCTAATGAAATATCCTCATTATATTTAATAAAATATTTCCCAAATTCATTCTATATAGGTGGATACTTATACAAAATTACATATATTTAGAGAGTTTATGGTATATAAATTTTAAGGGGAAGAATATTGTTAACCCTGACATGGATATCATGAACTTTCATCATCACTGACTTGTTATCAACCATATTAAAGTTAGGATACTTTGTGATAAACAATTTAATTGTTCCATATTACTCATCTTTTTACTTGAATTTGAGTGCATCTTAGATCTCTTGAGTGGAATTAATTTAATTAAATTAATCATAAATATGATTTGATAATGTGTTGAAAATATGTCCTCAACACAAAATCCCATCATTTTCACATTTTTTAATCATAGCATGAACATTTTCTACTTGATTCATGTCAATAGAAGTGTCATTGGAATTTTGAGTGGGATCATTATGAATAGGTGGAAGGGTTGGTTCTGTAATATATAAGATCTTCAACACTCTAAGGAGGAACTTAATTTTATATTTACATTGGTAGAAGTTGTCTCCATATAAACGGGCAAGCCTAGCAATGTCCTAGTTCATCACTATAAGGGATTCATAATCCATATTCTATATATTTTCTTTATTTAAAACCATTTGATTATTAGAAAATTGAAGGTAGACATAAAAGTTAAGAAATATGTGATACTTTTTGTGTGAAAAAATTTCACTATCCAAAAGGTTTTGATCCACCCCCACTTATTGGTGAAGGTTCTTGGTGAAATTTTCCCTCAATAATTTATTCCGGATGTTGGGTATAAAGAACTTTAATTTCTAGAAGTCCCATTGAGACAACATTGTAAGAATAGTTTTATAGATTTTTAGATCAAGGAGATACCCCAAATGATCCATAACCCCCCTAATTTATAGATCACAACTGTTGTGGTTTACACAAATTCAATCCCACTATTTTGATCAAAATAATTTTGATTCGATTAAAACAAAAAAACTTTTAGAGGGAGATAATAGTTTGGATATTGAATTTTGAAATCCAATAATCACAACAAATATATTCCTTAGTAAGTTTATAAAAATTATATTTAATTTTTGTTTTATTTTGAGTATAATATATATAAATATATACATTACTAAAATTTATTTTATAAATAAGTTTTTAAAAAACATTTACCCAAAAACATTTTTTATGATAAGACCCCTTATTAAGTAACTTATTTATAAGAAAGGATCCTTAGGAGTTTTATCCCACTTCCAATGTGTAATTACAAAAAAAATTCTTCACCACATCAATAGAAACCTCTAAAGGATGTGGGTCTCACTAAAAATAATTTATGAAGAAAATTATAATTATAAGTCAAGAAGAAACAAAAATACATTGATAAAAATTGTTTTTCCCTTCAAATAAAAGTAGATTGTAATTTGTCTCAAGACATAATTTAAAATATAAATCTTTAATATTTCATTCTAGGTTGTTCAAAATTAAGATCTTGAAGTATTCTATAATTTTCACCTAGCCACATAATCCAAGGTTCACTACTACACATAAGGCCTTTAATAGTTCCATAATTGGGTTTTTTCAGTGCCAAAAAAAGAGTTACCAATAAAAGCTCCCTTAAAATCACTATGCATTTATAAATACTAGAAAAGAAAATATAAAGGAACCTCTTTATGATATCTTTTATTTAGCACTAATAAATGGTTATTTTATCAGTGCAAGAAATAGTGACGATAAAGGGGGCCTTTATAAGCATTATTTTAGCACTGATAAAGGGGAATACAACTATTTTTTTCTATTAAAATTATAGCACACTAAAATAAAAAATATAGGGATAACATCCAATGAGAAAATACATAACTTAATTGAAATAAAATTTACAACACAAATACATGAAAAAAACACTATATTATATAAATTTGAAACATTTTTTTGCACACATACATGAATAAGTACAATTTATCACAAACATTAAAAAATTCCAATGCTCCTTTGTATTTGACCCCGACCCCCATTCATGCTATTAGTTTCCAAAAAAACATTCCAAATTGAGAAAAATAATGTACCTATATAAGAAAATAATTCTTATGTTAATAATAGTATAAAGAAATAAATTAAACAGAAAGATATAATTTTAAACTAAAAAGATCTAATTTGAGTCATACCAGGAGAATTGTGTATCTGATTGAGTTGCGGTTGATTCTTACACATCTTACCATTTATTATTATTCTCAAATTTAGGTTCTCTTGAATTGTCTTTCATCTGTGATGATAAAAAAACTCTAATTATGGATGTGATACAATTTAAGAGCACTTTCTTTTATAGAATAAGCCTTCAATTAGGACACAGTTTCTTTCTCATCTTCAAGAATTATCTTTGTGGGAATTAACTATATAATTATAAGATAAAAATGATAAGAAAATTAATTAATAAATAATATATAAAATGATGAGAAAACAATCCTATATTTTTTCCTAATTTTTGAAAACATTCCAAGATTTTTTGTTTGGTTTTGGCTAGTGATGTTAATTTTAAACTAAAATTACACATTTATATTAGAAACACACACTTTGAGTCACATCGATCATAATGTGTGTTATATTTATTTCTTTTAAATTGTTACACAAAACAAATGAATTATAGACCATTTTACTAATGTTTGAAAACAATCCAATCTTGATTGATCGGTTTAGACTTTTTTATTTGTGTTTAAAACTGAAATGGAACTTTCATGTTGAAAACATGCACTTCGAGTCATAATGGCCATATCATGTTGACATGAGGTTGATTCCTACACATCAAAAATTAATTACATATCATTTTCCATAAGTTATAAAAGAAATTTGATATTGTTTCCTCTATTTTGGTATTGTGACATGTGTTTTAAACCAAATATCACTTTTATATTAAAAACATGCACTTTGTGTCATACTAAACACATTATATGTTGGATCGATGCATGATCAATTCCTACATATCAAAAAATAATTATGGATTTTTTTCTTAAATTTTGAAAATAATATGATCCCATTTGTTCAGTTTTGTCTCTATGATTCTTATTTTAAACTAAAATGACACTATGTATTGAAAACAAGCACTTAGAGTCATACTGACCACATCACGTGTCAGATTTATTTGTGGTCAGTTTTTATATGTCTTAAATGATTTATGGATCATTCTCCAAAAAATTTAAAAACAAATCGAGCTCATTTACTAGTTTTTTGCTTCATATGGATTTTTTAAACTAAAATATTACTTTTACATTGAAGACACACACTTTGAGTCATTTGGTAACATAATGTAATAGATTGATGTGAGCTCAATTCTTCCACATAAAAAATGAATTATATACTATTTTACAAAAGTTTGAAAACAATCTGATCTCATTTTATTAGTTTTGGATATTTGATGTGTGTTTTAAACTAAAATAACAATTTTGTAGTGAAAAACACATTAGAGTCTGACTGGAGACATCTTATGTATTATTGAAGTGAGTTCAATTCCTACATGTCAAAAATTAATTATAGATCATTTTCCTAAAGTTAAAAAACAATGCAATCTCGTTTACTCAGTTTGGGTGATGTGATGTGTGTTTTAAACTAAAATGACAATTTTATATTGAAAACATAAATATCAAGTCATATCAACCACTTCATGTATTAGATTCATGTGTGTTTAATTCTTATATGTTACAAAATAATTATGAATTATTTTTCCTCAATTTTGAAAACAATCTGAGCCTGTTTACTTAGTTTTTTTCTATTTAATGAAAGTTTCAAACTAAAAAGACTCTTAAATATTAAAACCATGAACTTTGAGTCATATCAACCTCATCATGAATCAGATTAATGTGAAGTCAATTTATACACATCCCAAATGAATTGTGGATCTTTATACTAATGCTTAAAAATAATTTGATCTTGTTTACTCAGTTTTGGCTAGTTCTTTGCATTATAAACCAAAATGAAATCTTAGTATTGAAAACACACACTTTTAGTCATATTGGTCACATCATGTAATTTTCCATACTCCTTGAAGTAAATTCTTGATAAAATTTATAGTTTAGATACCTTTAATTTGTTTGTTGAATTTTTTTAGTCTATACGGTGGCTTGGGGATGTTTGGGGGGTTTGGATAATGAAATAAGGGAGAATCGGGCCATCTAGTGCTTGTTTCAAGGTTGGTTCATGGCTAGTAATAATTGCGTCCCCAAACTATGCATGCCTATAAGAAGGGTGAATAGTTTTAAGAAACTCTATGAGGGGTGAGGAAAAACTATTTGGGAATGTATACATCCATTCTGTATGGTCATTGTATGATTGTTTAAACTCTGTAGGATTTCTAGGTAACCATGTGACCTGGTCGCCTCTTGGACAGGGGGTGGTGCAAGGTTGGCGCATGGTTTGGACAACCATGTTTCAAAACTATGCACCCCTTAAAAAGTAGGAATTTACCAATTTTCCCTCTTAATCCTTAAGTGTTCTTACTCTAGTTTTTTTCCCATTCTTCCAGCTGCAACCCCAGGGACAAACCAAATCACTCAAGACTCCTCAAGGATCAATCTACCTCATTTCAAATCCATTTGAAGCACCATTTGGTGATAATTTAATCTTTATATGAGTCTGATACTCTCCTTACTTATCATTTTCAAATTAGGTCTTTTGTAGTCGTTCTTCCTCTTTCCCATCCTTAAAAGACTCTTTTTCCATTGGATCTTAGGTTGGGGATTTTAAGGGTGTTCAAATATAAATCTGAGTTAAAGGTTGAGTGATCATTCATTATCATAATTAAGGTAGGTGTTCAATAAGTTATATTCATTACTATTGTAGGTTATTTATGTGTGTACGTATGTACTTTGGTGTGGTTGTGTTTTCCATTTGGTTTTCCTTGGTATAAATGATAAAATGATCAGGTAAGTATTTAATTATACCCTGATGATACTTGTGGGAATAATTGAGGTTGAGTCGACCAGATTAAGGTCCACCCATGGGGTTTTCTGCTACTTGAGCATGGTAATTGAAATGCTTAGTATATAATTTATTTTTTATGACATAGATCCCATAATAAATGTATTAAAGTGTTAGGTTGGGTTGTGAAATGAAACTAATGGTAATTGTATTGGGTTTTTAATTTGGAATATGGGGTTGTTTGGTATGTTAATAAATTGGTTAAATGAACTATGAAATGTAAATGATTAGTGTTATTGATTGGTTAAACCACGTAAATGATGAATGGTTAAATGGGTTAAGTCATTTACTTGAGAAATTTTAGTGGGATAAGTCTTAATGATAACTTATGTGTTGAATGAACTTTTTTTGTAATGATGAATGTGTTAAATGGATATGGTTATTTTGGTAATGGCCTTATTTTTAAAGAAGCATGTGGACATTTCTTGGTGGTATGTGGGGTATTTACTTGAGATTCTACACCAACAAGTCAGGTTGGACTGAGGTGCTAAACTCCACCCCTATAATTCATGGTTTATGGAGTCAGATTGAATATTTATGCCCCTAATAGTTGTATTGGATGATACTACATGGTCTTAGGATCTAAGGTATGTTTGATGTAATTTATTTTGAAATGTTTCCCCTAGTGAGATAGGGAACTTGAATTATCCCCTTATGCATAGAAATTGATCGGCATAGGTCATAGTGTAATTTATAAAAATGACAAACCCTAGGTAAAAATGTTAAGAATGACTTAAATGAATGTTATTAACTAATGGATCCCATTTATTTTTTTTATCTTGTTATTCATTTAGTACATGCATACACTATTTGTTTAGACTGGATATTTTATGGCCACCGTTGGTGGTTCCATATTGAGTTGTACTCACACCCTACTCAAGCTTTCATTGGATACCCAAGTAGACTTCATGGTTGTAGTTCAGGAAAATGGAAAGGAATCAGCACTTGATGGGTGATTTGGGCATATGATATGCATGGATGAGGGATTAGGGCCTAGAGCCAGGACTTGTTTTGGGGATTCTTTGGTTCTTTAAATTTTGGATTTTCCTTACACATGGCCCTGTATGACATGACATAACATATCTACTATTTGGTTGTGGGATTGTACCTAGCTTTGGGAAATGGTAGTTAATTCATGTTTATTGTTTAATGTTTATGTCCATTTCATTTATTCTTACTTTATCTACTATGGATTACTCTAATAAAGAGGGTATAGTCTCCCCACATTATTCATTAAACCCCCGCTACTAGTCAGTAGCATCTAGAATACGGGTAGGGGTGCCTAAGGTCATGTGGAGACCCATATTAGGGCACTGATTTAGTAGAACTTGAGTTGGGATGTTTTAAAGTGGTATTAGAGGGGTTATTTTGTGGTATTACAATTTGGGTTTGGTAGATTAGAGACTAGGATGTGTCAGTTTTTGGCAATGAGTACATCCTTTGGAGTAGCTATCCCATGTATGAGGGAAACCCAAGTTTCTAGGGTGAGATTTTTTTCTTGATGTGTGTTTTTATAGTTGAATTGTATTTCACCATTGGGTGATGAACTTATTGTATAGTGTCACCATTTTATGACATTTTTATTGTGGCTAAAATGGGATGAGGTTGTGGATTCATGCATCATTTTAGGAAACTCATGATATGGGTAGAATTCATCATGGTAGGAACACATGGGGAAGTTGTACAGGATGTTAATAATAGAATACATTTCACTTTATTAAAAGTTGGAAGGAAATAGTGTCTAAAATAGATAATGGAAATGGGTAAATTTTAATAATGTGAAAGAATAATTGAAGACTTGTGCCAAATGAAAGGTTATATATGAGTTAAAATTTTGGTGTCAATAAGTTTTAAAGAAGGAAATTCACCTAAAAGAGAGAAATTTATGTTGTGAAAGTGAAAATGATAAAATGGGTGTTTAATGAAAAAGGATTGAGATTGTGTGGGTTATATTACCCCACATTGACCATGACCCATTGTAGGGATGGATAAGGGAAGTGATAGAGATGCAAATGCATCTGTTGGGGAAATATTATTCAAAATGGGTTGTTAAGGGCCAGTGGAGATCCTTCTTTTATGAAAACTGATGATGTTTTATGTTTTTTGTTTAGAGATGTGTGTTTGGAATTATAGAGAGATACCCCCATAATAACGAGTTTTAGTTGGGAGATAAGAGGATATCTTCGAGCATGATCCTCTAGAAGTGGAGAAAGAAACTCTGGTTGTTTAGGGTAACATAGGAGATAATTAGTTTAGTGATAACTTTTCTTGTTTTATGAAAATGATGGAATGGGACCCATGGTGGGTTGTGCTGAGTATGTTTGAGCTGACTAGGGAATTTCAGCTGTAATACCCTCCAAATTTTTCTCGAGAGGGTGGAACTGAGGTAGCCGAGTTCTAGATAGAGTCTATCCATATTATTCTTCATTACTTAGAGACTCCTCCAGATAAGATATTCATATTGGTGGCCTACATGTTGTGAGGACAAGAAAAGCACTGGTGGGATATCTTGGTTCAGACTGAACAGGCGGAGGGTATGTTGTGGAAGGGTTTCCAGGATTGTTTTTTGGAACATTTCAATCTAGAGACCTTGAGGCAATGGAATTCTGTAGAGTTTATTAGTTTGGCTCAAGAGACTATAATAGTTATGGATTACACTGGACACATCACATACCCACAACACTTTATTCTAGCATTGTAAAGGGATAAGGCAACTCAACAAGACATTTCCAAGGCGGACTTAGACATGATATGAAGTCCCATGTGAACATCTTCCACTTAAATAGGTTTAATAAATCAGTGGATTAGGCCCTTATTTTAGAAGGAAATCTCAGGGAGGCTTCTGGTGGTGGACATGCAGTCCTAGTTGGGCAATCTAGGGGTGTGGATTCCAATATTAGGAAGTGTTGCTTAAAAGTTTTCACTAGGGTAGTGGTGGATATATTATTCATAAAAGATAACTAGACTTTTAAGGTGGTGATAGAGTTTTCTAATATCAGTGAAGTGGGTCAGGACACATGTGTGGTTAGTGCCCCAGACCAATAGTTTAATGTTGAGCATGTGGCATAATGTGTCATGTTTAGAGAATCTATAGGAACCCCCGATAGTTGGGTGATGATGGAGGACCAAGTACATTGAATAGTGAATGTAGAGAGTTAGTTACCACATATCAGGAAGAAGGTTGGATCTCTACATGAAATACCAATCTCGGTATAAAACGTGGTACTCAGGGATGATATTTTCCACATCAGTAGGGTTGTGAAACACCAGGAACTCATGATGGATAACAAGGAATAGGGGAAGGTCAGCTTCATGCAGTCCAGCCTACACCTAGTAGTGGCAATGCTAGACCATTAATAGTTCTAGGTACGATTCATGTAGCTTCCATTATTTCTAGTTCTTTTTATTTATATAGGTTCCTTGAATTATTTTAAACCTGTTTAGTTTGTCAGTTTTTTGCGACTAGTGATGGATCATATGTGTGGAGTTATGAAAATTGATACGTCGTGATGGGTGAAATCATAAAATATTCATCAATGTAAGAGTGTACCCTTGAGCTTGGAAGGTACCACATTCTGTAGAACTTGTTTTCGTTGGAGATGTTAGGTTTTTTCCTGATTGTGGGGATGGATTGGATAATATTTTACTAGTCCAATATTTAATGTTACCATTGTATGGTAAAATTAACATCCTTGGAAGGGAATAATTATGTGTAAATTGGGGAATGGTATATCTGAGCAGGCCATGAAGGTCCAGTTTTTCAGAAATTGGGAGAACTTATTTCCCAAGTGTCATGTCTTGTGCTTAGTGATGGGGGAGAATAGTATCTTTTATTTCCACTAATGGAAGATCAGTTTCATTATGTGTTTTCTGAATACTTCTTGGTCCTTCCACTTGAGAGAGATTTTGAGTTCAGAATAGAGATACTACTAAGATCAGAACTAGTTTCTATTCTTCCATATAGAATGGAACCAGTAAAACTCCAGGAACTTAAAACACAGATGGAGAGATTTTAGAAAAAAAGTGTTTATTATTCCAATTAAATCACACTGAAGATATCCAATTATATTTTAAAATAAGGTTGATGGATCTTTGTGTTTGTGTGTCGATTACTGGAGGTTGAACTAGATGATAGTTAAGAACTGATACCACCTTCCATGTATCGATGATCTTTTTAACCAGTTGACATTTTATTCTATTTCCTCTGAAATTTGTTTGAAATCAAGGTATCACCAGTTGAGAGTTAGGCTGTCTAATATACCACAAAATTCTTTGATGAGAAGGTATGGGTTGTATGATTTTTTTCAAGATGTTGTTAGGATAGACCACTGTGCTAGTATTTTTTATGGACATAATCAACAGAATCTTTCACTTGTATCTAGATCAATTTGTAGTTATATTTTTTTATGAAATCTTGGTGTACTACACAACTCATTATGATCATTCCAAACATCTTAACATCATGCTGATTATAATAAGAAATCATAGGATATATTCCAAGCTATAAAAGTTTCATTTTGTATTGACAAAGTATATTTTTTGGGTCACATCATCTCTGAGTAAGGTGTGTCTGTGGACCCAAAGAAAGTTCAAGATATTGTATCTTGGGAAAATACCAATATTTCTTTTGATATACAAATATTTTTTGGTTTTTTAGACTATTACCAACTATTTATCAATGAATTTTCCCATTTGGAAGCACCACTATTAGGCTTAAACAATAAGGGAACCAATTTTGAATGGTCTAAATCATGTGAGAATTATTTTCAGGATTTGAAGTAGCAGTTGACTACTACACTGATTCTAATCTTACCTGATCTAGGTAAGGAGTATACCTTGTTTTTTGATGCATCTATTATAGGGGTTGGTGAATTAATGATTTAGAATGATCAGTTTATGGCATATGGGTCACAATAGTTGAGGCCTCCTGAACAGAACTACCATATTCATGATATCAATTTGGTTATAGTGTTTTGTGACTTAAATTATTAGCAACATTAATTTTTGGGAGAATGATTTATTTTGTATACCAATAATAAAATCCTTAAGTACATATTCTTTCAGTGTGATTTGAATATTCAGCAGGGAAGATGGTTGAGTATATTAATTCTTTTAATTTTGAAATGGAATATATGACAGATAAGGGAAACATTGTTATAGATACTTTGATATAGAAGTCTCAAAACCAAGCAATTCATGAATCCAGTTCTGAGTGTAGGATGATGGAATTGTTTGTTGATATGTACTTAGAAGTTCATGATAGACAAGTTCAGTTAAATTTTTTATCCTTGGCAATCAATTCTATGCTTCTGGTCTGGATCAAGGAGAGGCATTATAAGTATCTAGAATGATTAGCTCTGATGGAAATTCTTGAAGTTGGGGAGTCACTTTTCAGTTGTAATGTTGTTCATGATGATATTTTTTATGTTTTTTGTTGTATTATCATTCCTAATTTTATATGGGAAGAGTTGATTCATGAGCTCCATGCCTCAAAGTGGGTAGTTCATCCTAGTTTTACCAAAATGTATTGTCATTTTCATATATGATACTGGTGGCTAGGGATGAAGAAATTGGTTGCAGGTTTCATGATGTGATGATATACCTGTTAGAAATAAAAGGTTGAGCATCAGCAACTAGGTGGTTTCTTATAGCATTTTTCCATTCTAGAATGGAAATGGGATGATGTGGTGACGAATTTTGTGGTGGGACCCCAAAGGACACCATAAGAGAATGATATGATCTGGGTATTTTTTGGATTGGTTGAACAAGGTGTCACATTTTATACTAATTCAAGGGACCTTTACCATTGACAAGCTGGGTGATTTGTATTTTTGGAGAAAATTAATGTTTCATAAGGTTCCATGAACTATAATTTTGGATCTTAATCCACATTTTACTTTGTGCTTCTAAAAGGGGTTATAGAATGTTCTTGGTACCCATGTGTTTCTGAGTATGGATTTCTACCCACAGATGGAAAAGAAATCAGATCATAATACTTAGGTGCTAGAGGACATGTTAAGGTCTTGTGTCTTTGGTGGATCATGGGAGAAGCACATAGAGCTTTTTGAGTTCACCAATAACAATAGTTACTAGAATATTATTTAGATGGAACCATATGAGGCACACTATGGTAGGTCGTCTATATCCCCATTATGATGGATGGAGGATGGGGAATCAGAGTTGTTGGGACCGATTGTCACGTAGGATAAGTTATAACTGGTTCAGTTGATTCAAAAATGTAGGCTACGGATCAGAGCAGGCAGAAGACACATGCATATCGATGTCATTGACCTCTTGATTTTATGGTGGGTGATCGTATTTTCCTTAGGGTGTCACCAATGTAGGGTTGGAATTGGGTTTGGAAATAGGGTAAGTTGGTTCCAAGGTATGTCGGCCCATTTGAGATTGTGGAGTGGATTGAACTGGTGGTGTATCAATTGGCTCTTCCATAGTGCTATAGTGGAATGCATAATTCTTTTCATGTGTCATATATTTGAAAGTATCTCCCTGACCCATCTAATGTAATTGATGTTGATGATATTGAGATTGAAGATGATGAGCCCTTTGGGGACAATTTGGTGTGTATTGTTGATCATAGTGAGAAAGTATTTTAGGGAAATACTATGTCATTAGTTTGGGTGTTATGGCATAAAGGTAATATTCTATAAAAAACATGGGAGAGGGAGATGGATAGGTGGGCCCAATGGCCCAATCATTTTACCTCAAAAACTTAGTAATGATTGGGATGGTGGCTCGAGGATGAGCCATTATAAGGCGGATAGGTTATAAGATGCTGAACTCCTTGAGGAATGTTGTTATTAAAATTTCTATTTTCAATACCTTTAATGTGATATATGAAAAAATGTTGAGTCTATGTGTATTCTCAAGGGTGTTCTGGGGGTTTGGGGAAAAAATAAGGTAGAATGAGGTCATCCATTTCATGATGCATAGTTGGTACATGGTTAGTAGTAACTGTATTCCCAAATCATGATTTCCTAGAGGAATGGTGCACGGTTTGAAGAAACCATGCAAGGGGGAATAGAAAACCCTGAGGGTTTGGATAGAGCCATTCTACATGGTTATCACATGATTTTTAAACCATGTGGGATCCCCATGTAACCATGTAGCCTAGCCCCCTCTTGGATAGAGGATGGTGCACAGTTTGTGCATGGTTTGTCCAGCTGTCCATCAAACCATGTGCCCCTTAAAAAGCGGTAAATTACCATTTTCCCTCTTGATCCTTAGGTATTCTAACTCAAGACTAAATCACCCAAGACTCCCCAAGGATTGATATCCCCCATTTCTAATCCATTTGAAATGTCGTTAGGTGCTAATAGAATCTTTGACTGAGTCTAACACTCCTCTTCCTTAAATTTTTTTAGATTATGGCATGTGTATACATTCTTCTTATAATAAATCCATAAAACCCTCTTTTATTAGAAAATATTAGGTTAGGTCTTTGAAGGGTGCTCAAATTTGAATGAAATTCTAAGGTTAAGCAAGAGTTCATCATCAAAAATGAGGTAAGGGTTCTACAAGTTATATACCTTAATATTGTTGGTTATTTATGTGTATGTGGATTTTATTTGGTGTGGTTGTGTTTTCCATTTGGGTTTCCTTGTTAGAAATGATAAATTAATTAGGTAAGTGTTAAATTGAACCCTCATGATCCCCATGGGATGCGTTGAGATTGATTCAACCGAGTTAAGGGCCTCACATGGGGTGTTACACTTATTGAATGTAGTAATTGAAATTTTAAGAGTATAACTGATTTTTTATGACATATATCCCATAATAAATGTTTTATCATGTTATATTTGGTTATGAAATAAAACTAATGGTAATTTTGTTGGGTTGTTAACTTGGTATAAGGGGTTGTTAGGTTTGTTGATAAGTAGTTTAAATGAGTATTGGAATGTAAATGATAAATCTTGTTGATTGGTTAAGGCATGTAAATAATAAATGGTTAAATAGGTTATGGCATGTGAATGAGAAACTATAAAGATCTATGGTTTAATGATAACTTATGTGTTGAATGAAATTTTTTTATAATGATGAATGTGTTAAACAACTATGGTTTTTTTGGTAAAGGCCTTATGGTTAAAGAAGCATGTGTACATGGATTGGTGGAACATTTGGTATTTACTTGAGGTTATACACCCACAAGTCAGGTTGTACTAAGGCTATAAATCATATCCTTAGAATGCAAGGGATAGAGAGTCAGACTGAGGCTCTATGCCCCTAATGGTTATATTGGATGAGACTACTCGGACCAAAGCTCCAAGGTAAGTGTGATGTAATTGCTTGTGAAATGTTTCCCCTTATAAGATAGGTAACTTGATTTATCCCCTTATTCATAGTAATTGATTGGTATAGGACATTATGTAATTTATGAAAATGTATATCCCTTGGTACAAATAATGATAATGGATTAAATGAATATTGTTAACTAATGACACCCAATTCTTCTTATTTTTTAATATTTTTATTAATTTAGTATATGCATAAACTATTTGTTTAGACTGTATATTTTGTAGACATAGTTGGTGGTGGCCTACTGAGTTATACTCACACCCTACTCAGTCCACCATTGAGTACCTGAGTAGACTTCATGGCTTCAGGTGAGGACAAGGGTAAGGGACTAGTGCTAAATGGGTTATTTAGGAACGAGATATTCATGGATAGGGGATACATACATAGATTTAGGACCCATTTTTGGGATTCTTTGGTTGTTTTTAGTTTGGGTTTTCATTACACTTGGAACGGTATGACATGACATAGCATATCTACTATTAAGTTGTGGAATTGTAACTAATTTTGGGAAATTATTGGAAATTCATGTTTACTGTTTACTGATTATCAGTGTTTTCTTTATTCATACTCTATCTACTGTGTCTTACTATAATAAAGAGGGTATAGCCTCCCCACGTGATTCATCAGAACCTCACTGCTATTCAGAAACTTCTGGTGTATGGGGAGGCGCACCTAAGGTCATGTGGGGACCTGGATCGGGGCACCAGTTTAGTGGCACCTGGGTTGCGGACATTACACATAGTATGTCAGATTGATGTATTGTCAATTATTACACATAAAAATGAATTATGGACCATTTTTCTAAAGTTTTAAAACAATCTGAGCTTGTTCTCTTGGTTTTGGATATCTGGTGTGTGTTTTAAATTAAAATGGAACTTTTGTATTAAAAACATGAACTTTGAGTCATGCTGACCACATCATGTGTTGATTGACATTTGGTCAATTATTAAATGTTACGAATTAATTATAGTTATTTTACCCAAATTTTGAAAATAATAAAAGCTCATTTTTTTGTTTTGGTGATGTGACATTCATTTTTTTAAAATAGCACATTTATATTAAACACATGCACTTCGAGTCATATCAAACACATCATGCATCAAATTGATAGGAGAAAACTTTCTAGACATAAAAAATGAATTATGGATTATTTACCGAATTTTTTTAAAAAAAATCCAAGCCCATTTTATCATTTTTTCCATGTGATGCATATTTTAAACTAAAATGGAACTTATATATTGAAAACACACACTTCAAGTCATACTGAACACATTGTGTGTTAGACTACCGTGCATTCAATTTCTACACAATAAGAATGAATTAAAGATTGTTTTCTTATAGTTTAAAAACAATATTAGATAATTTTTCTTAGTTTTATCTAATGATGTGTGTTTTAAACTCAAATGAAATCATTATATTGAAAACACACACTTTGAGTCATATCAGTCACATCGTGTGTTAGATTTATATATGGTCAATTCTTACACATCAAAAATGAATTATGGACCATTTTCCAAAAGTTTCAAAACAATATAAGTGCATTTTATTAGTTTTGGATATTTTCTGTGTGTTTTAAACTAGAATGACACTTTTGTATTGAAAACATTTAATTGGAGTCATACCAACCACATTCTGTGTTGGATTGACAAATGATCGATTCTTACATGTTACAAATGAATTTTAGATCATATTCATAATGATTGAAAAAATATGATCTAGTTTTCTTGGTTTTTGTGATGTGATTTTCATTTTAAACTAAAATAGAAATTTTATATTGAAAACATTCAATTTGAGTCATACCAACCACATCATGTTTTAGATTGACATGCGTTAAATTCGTACACATCAAAAATGAATTATGGATTGTTTTAATAAATTTTGAAAACAATATGATCTTATTTTCTTAGTTTTGGATATTGATGAACATTTTAAACTAAAATGAAATAATTATATTGAAAACATGAAATTTGAGTCCTTTCGGTCATATCAATTATTAGATTAATGTGCGATCAATTCCTACACATCAAAAATAAATTATGGATCCTTTTCCTAAAGTTTGAAAAAATATGATCAATTTTTCTTAGTTTTGGCTATTTTATGTGTGTTTTAAACTAAAATGACACATTCGTATTGATAACACAAACTTAGAGTCACACGAACCACATTGTGTGTCAGATTTATGTGAAGTTAATACCTACACATGAAAAATGGACTATGGATCATTTTCATAAAGTTTTAAAATAATATAATCTTGTTTTCTAGGTTTTGGTGATTTGACATTTACTTTAAAATAAAGACATACTTTTAGTTTTAAAACACTCATTTTGAATCAAACTAACCACATTGAGTATCAGATTGACACATGGTCAATTTCTATACATCATAAATGAATTATTCAACATTATCCTAAAGTTTGAAAACAATACAATATAATTTTCTTATTTTTCTCTATGTGAATCGTTTTAAAATAAAATAAAACTTTTATATTTAAAACACATACTTCGATTCATACCAACCACATATTTTATTGGATTGAAGTTCAGTCAATTACTACATTTAAAAAATGAATCATGGATCATTGTACTAAATTTTGAAAACAATTTGAGCTCATTTAGTTGATTTTGGGTATGTAATGTGAATTTTAAGTTAAAATGGAACTTTTATATTTAATACACATACTGAGAGTCATAACGACCTCATAGGGTGTCATATTGATGTGCGGTCAATTTATATAAATCAAAAATGAATTATGGACTAATTTCCCAAATTTTAAAAACAATCCAAGCTCATTTTCTTTGTTTAGGATTTTTTATACTTGTTTTAAACTAAAAAAACTTCTATATTAAAAATAAAAACATAGAGTCATACCGGTAACACCATGAATTAGGTTGACATGTGATTGATTTGTACATGTCAAAATTATATTATGGATTTGTTTCCCTAATTTTTGAAAATAATCCAAGTACATTTGCCTAGTTTTGTCTATATGATGTGTGTTTTAAACTAAAATGACACTTATATATTTAAAACACACACTTTGAGTCATATAAACCACATCATGTGTATAACACCCCAAACATTTTATGGTATTTTCCTCTTAAATACTTTCTATTCATCAGATAGCCTATATTTCATGAAGCACTAAATCTTTTGTGAATCAAAACATTATAGTTGAAAGTTATAATCTATCCATTAAACATAAATTTTTCACTTCTATGTTTTTAATTTCAAAAAATGGTTTTCTAGAGTTGGGACCAGTAAGTCATTTGGAGTCTGATAGAACCAACTTGAATTTTTTGATGAACAATAACATGCCCTTATGAATAGTAATATGAATAGTAATATGAATAGTAATATGAATAGTAATATGAATAGTAATATGACTCTTATAAATAGTAAATAATGATAATATTTTATTTTCTTAAGGTAACAAGATAATGAGAAGTTAACTAATTTTTCAATGTAATACAAAACTAATTATACCTTTAAATTTTTATTTTTTGAATTAACTATGGTTTTATTTAAAAATTAAATTAAAACTACTTATAAAATTATTTTCAAAAAATCGAGTTCATTTTTGAATTCTACACATCAAAAAATGCTTATGGTAAATTTTTGGGATTTTTCTAAAATACTTGAGATTTTCATGAATAGTAAAAATACAGTTTTGAATTTTCTGTAGTTTAATGACATCATAATGATGTAATAATTAATTATAAAATAATGGTAGACTTGTGTACAATAAATTATGACATGAAGTGTTCCAAGTGGCTAAAACAATGGGCAAATACCATGGGCAAGCCCATGGTTTGGAAAAAACCACTAATGAGGTGTCCCTTTGAAATTATTAAAATACTACCTCTCTTTTTCTATAAATACCCACTCATCCATTTGTTTTATTTCATTAAAAATCACTCATCCTATAATCTCTGGTGGTTTTACCTCTCTAGGAGTCCTCCCAATGTGTCCTTAATCCCCCAAGGTCTCATCCTTCAAGATCTAGGAGTTTCTCTACAAAGTAAGGGAATCCTTCATTCTCTTCTTTTAGTTGACACTTATTTTAGGTTATCTATTTGATTTTCTATTATAATATGTTGGGATTTGATTTTATGACTTTTTATTACTGTAATTTTTATTTCAATATTATGATATACCATTATGCTCTCATCATTTAATTTTATGAAATTTTAAGCGACGTCGTTTGGATGCCAAATTTTCATAAGGGATCTCTCGCCTTTTCTTTTATTTTCAAGTTCATCTATTTTCTTTTTCTCTCCTAACCTACTATATCCAAATGACCATGATAAACTCAAGTATCATCTATATATTATAATTATATAATGTGAATGTAATAACCATCATCAATATTCTTACTCACTCCCTTTTATTTTTATAAACGAAATCAACATCCATGAGGTTCCAATTTATAACCTTAGTGAACGATGGAGTTTCGTTCTTCGCTTTTTCCTTCATTACTGGTCATGAAACCATTTTAATGGTTAAAACAGATAATAATATATTTATTTTATCTAATTAATTTTCTGGAATCTGTAGACACGCATAATATAAAATAATAATACAAAACGAGTTCATTATGAACAAAACGACCAAGTTAATCTGAATATTTGTAATAAACATTTAACTAATGAATCATCATCATGGTATATAACCCAAAATCAGTATAAGATCATTTATATCTCCTTAATCTAATTAATAATATATATTAACAATTCTGTATGTTTAACCATATTTCAAATGAACTTCCATTAATGAAAACAAGTAAACAAATCATGAAAACCAAGGAAGAAAATGCTTCCAAAACAAGAAAATTGAACCTCTTAAACCCATAAAAAGGGTCATGAATGAACCTAATAAGATTATACAAAATAAATTAAATGTATATAAGTCTCTGTAGTTATTAATTAATGAAGCTAAATTTTATTATTCAGGTCATTAAAATAAACAAAGAACACACTCGAGCAAAAGGTAAGGGGTTTCTCATCTCACTTTCATTTCTATGAGATTTTCATTGTTTGAAACTTATTTCTTGTATGTGGTAAACGTGTACATACATTTGATATATAATAAAATTATTCTCTTAATATTAATTTTATTCAATGATTAATTTTAGGGTTATTAACTTTTGTTCATATGATTCGACCGATTACATTATGGTAAGAGACTTTGTCTCAACTACTATTTTGTTGTGACTAACTTTGTATGGTGCACCTAATAATCCTTATGTGGTGTACCTACTTCCCATTTAAGATCACTTTTCATTTGAAAATATATTTATATTAAATATCCATAATCTCATATCATGGATATGTTTTTTATCTAAACCGTATACCATTTTACATACAGTGTTTATTTGGAATGTTATTTTAATTATGGAAATATTGATGAATCTATATACTCTACTTTATAAGGATATTGAAAAGGCATATTTTTCTTGTATTGAATAAATTTATAAATAATTATTTGTATATTAAGTGGTGGGTGGGTCCCGCTATAGCCCCTCGATGCAACGGTAGGTCTCATGAGACAAATCAGTTTGGCGACAAACCCTTTGGGTTTGTTTCCAAAAATCAGACGAGTTTCTACCCACATAACTAAACTGTTTTTACGGTATTATGGTATCATGTGATAGATACATGACATCCAATTAATAAGAATTATCTTTATTCATTATCATTTATTAATATCCATGAGGTTTTAACTATGACAAAATCTATGGATGCAGTTTCATTCTCAGTTTATTAATGGTGTGAGTTTTTCATTTATTCACCATGCCATATTGATTATGTCAAATTGTTTACAATTCAGTTATTATTGACTCATGCTTCTGCTATTTGTAACCCTTACTAAGCATTTTGAACTCACCCCTTTCATTGTTTACCTTCAATAGGTGATGAAGTAGAGATCATTTATTGAGTTCCTGTGGATGCAATTTTTAGTTTTGTTATATATTGTATTTTTTAACATTCTCCAATGTAATTTGAGTTACATTTATGTATCTAGTTTCTTTAATACTACTAAATTAATATTTCCTTTTGGATTTTCATTCCTTCTAACCATTTTACTATAACAAGTAATGCACCGGCTCCGGTCTAGAGGGGTCGGGGTGTTACAGTTGGTATCATAGGAAGTTTAGTAGAAAACATGGAAACTATAGTAGGAAATGTATATTAGGGAACAAATACCTAAGGTAATATTTGAGGATAAATTTACAATAACATCCTGGTATTTTGTTAAGGAATATATTATGTTAATATTTCAAGAAATGCTTCTCTGTCTGGATAAGAGCAGGTAGAGGCGGCTCTGACACAGATGTATCTAGATGTAAAACCCAAAAACACTGCTTTGAGCTAGACTCGAATGGGAACAGGTGCACGACAACGGGCCTTGTTTCACTCTTGGTTATGACACTCCCATGGGATATGCTTAGGATAATTCACATTTTCTTTACAATCCATTATGAATGAGTTTAATGTAAATTTTTCCTCAGAGAAACCATGTTTATAAGATAATCTATGCATAGAATTTCAATCTATGTTGAGTGCTTTTCTATTTGATATTCATAAACTAATATAGTGTACCCCATTATATAGAAATGGAGTCTAATAGAATAAGGGGAATCAATACTTCTGGGCAAGGTCGGGATCTCCCAACTGAGCAAGTCAACATAGTCAATGTTGGAGTAGATCAGATCATGACCATATTGGGACAACTTACTCAGGTTGTAATGAATAACCATTCCACACCTGTGTTGGATCATTTCATGCAGCAGAAGTCCCCATTTTTTAGCAGGACTACTAACCCAATGGTTTCTTAGAAATGGATAAATTCCCTTGAAAAGATATTCATGGAATTAAGATGTAATGAAAATGAAAAGGTAGTACTGGTATTATATTATCTCAAGGGTGACATTGATCAATAGTGGTCCTTGATTCAGAATACCACATAGGAAGAAGAAATAGAAGATATGGAATGAAGTACTTTTAAGGAAATATTCTTCAAAAAATATTTCCCTCATGATAAATGAACCGAAATGAAGAGAAAATTTCATGGCTTAAAACAAAGTGAAGAAGACAGTGTTACAGAGTATGAGGATACCTTCACAAATCTAGCCATGTATGTCGTAGATTATGTATGTGACTCAGTAGAAAAGATTGATAATTTCTTTGAAGGTCTTAAGCCAAGTCTTCGAAGGGAACTGGCTTCTCAAAAAATTTCATCATATGATGAAATTTTATTAAGTGTCATCAAAACAGAGAAGGAATTTGCTAGATCAAATTTGTTCAAGGGGAACCAATATAAGAAGAGGCACTCTGATAACCAAGGGATAGGTGAAGCACCAAATAAGAACAAGAGATCAAAAATATTCCCATTATGTGTGAACTGTGGAAAGAATCATCATGGGAAATACTTAAAAGGCATGGGAGTATGCTATGAGTGTGGAGAAAAGGGTCATCTATCTCATGAATGTAAGGGGAAGAAAAAAATTATGATGTTCAATTCTACAATTTTAGAGAGAGGGTACACAATGAAAATGAGTGTTCTAAGCGCCAAGGAAACATGCCTCAAAAAAATCCAAGAGAATAAGGGAGAGCTTATGCGATTAAAACCATGGAAGTTTAAGTTCCTAATGGTGTGGCGGCAGGTACTTTAGTTGTTTCCTCAAACTTAGATAACACTTTATTTGATTTGGGATCATCACATTCATTTATATCTTCATAGTTTTCCATGAAAATTAGACATGTCCAATTTGATTTAATAAAGGAGTAATCAGTTAAACCTTCTAGGGGATGCATCATTGCAACAAAGGCATGTCAACTAGTTCCCCTCGTAACACATAAACGTGCTTTAGTTGCTAACCTTATCATCATACCAATGAATGAATTTGATATAATTCTCAGTATGAATTGGCTATCAAACTATGATGTGAAGATTTATTGCAAGAAAAAAGAAGTTGCATTTTTTGAAAATGTTGTAGAATCTCTTATCGTTAGAGTGGAGTCCTCACCATCTAATTCTTATCTAGACCCACCCACAGTAGCTCTATTGAATGAAATTCTTGGAGAGGAAGAGAAACCAATATCTATGGGTGAGGAAAGAAATATTTAAATTGAATATGTGAATATAGTGCAAGAATACATTGATGTGTTTCCAGAGTATTTACCTGGACATCCTACAGAGCATGAAATTGAGTTTTTCATTGACTTAATTCCTGGTACAAGACCTATATCAAAGACCCCCTATAGAATGGCCACTATGGAGTTAGTGGAGATAAAGAAACAACTAGATTAGTTGAATGAAAAAGGATTTATTTGACCTAGTGTTTCTCCATGGGTATCCCCTTTCTTGTTTGTAAAAAAGAAAGATAGATCCATGAGGCTATACATTGATTATAGGGAAATAAATGCTATTATAATAAAGAATAAGTATTATCTTACTCATATTGCTGATTTATTTGATCAACTTCATGGAGCTCAATAATTTTCAAAGATTGACCTTCAATCCAGATATCATAAACTGCGTGTGAGGAAAGAAGATATTATGAAGACAACATTTCGAACCAGGTATGGGCATTACGAGTTTACAGTGATGCCTTTTGGACTGACAAATGCACCATATGTTTTCATGGATTTAATGAATAGAGTTTTCAAGGAATATCTTGATGACTTTGTTGTGGTATTCATCGATGATATCCTGGTATACTCAAAAAGCTATGAAGATCATGAGGATCACTTGTGGATTGTTCTGAAAACTCTTAGAAGAAATGAATTATATGGGAATTTTAGCAAGTGTAAATTATGGCTTTAATAAGCTTCTTTTCTTTTCCATATTGTCTCTAAGGATGGAATCCTAGTTGATCCTGTGAAGAAAAAGGAAATCCAAGATTGGCCCACACCAACAAATATAACTGTGGTACGTAGTTTTATTTGCTTAGTAGGTTACTATCGGCGTTTCATTCAAAATTTCACCCGACTGGATAACACGCTAACCAATATCACATGTTAAGGAGTTAAGTTTGTGTGGAAAAAAGAGTGTATATAATTATTTGAATAATTGAAAAGAAGATTGGTCAATGCTCCAATTTTGACTCTTCCATCTGGAAGTGATGTATTTGTGATATACAGCGATGCATCAAAGAATGGGCTGGGTTGCGTCCTTATGAAAAATGATAAATTTATTTCTTATGCATCAAGATAGTTGAAGACCCATGAAATAAATTATCCAATTCATGATCTTGAGTTAGTAGCCGTAATCTTTTCTCGGAATATATGGAGACATTATCTCTACAGAGAAAGATATGATATTTATACAGACCACAACAGTTTGAAATACATTTTCACACAAAAAGAACTCAACATGAGGCAAAGAAGATGGCTCGAGTTACTCAAAGATTGCGATTTTTCAATACACTACCACCCGATAAAGGAGAATAAGGTGGAAAATACATTATGTGGGAAGGATCATGGACTTCTGACTCAAATAAGGATTGAGAGAGATCCTATATTTTTGGATCTACTAAAAATAGATATGGGAATTGTTAAGGAATGTGAAACATATTTTCTCTTTCAAATGATTTCTAAACCATATTTATTAGATAAGATAAAAACCTCTCAATATGATGATGATACTCTGCACAAGAAAATTTATGTTGTCAAGGATGGGAGACTGGATGACTTCGTGTATGAAGAAGGAGTTCTAAAATTTGGGAAGAGGTTACGTATTCCATTAGTACCTGAGCTAAAAAGGGAACTATTAGACGATTCCCATAGCTCAAATTTCTCTATACACCTAGGTAGCACCAAGATGTATAGTGATCTAAAGAAATTTTTTTGGTGGGCTTTATACATAAAAGTTTGAGGACAAAATTTCTGAAGGAGGGAATAATATAACACCCCAAACATTTTATGGTATGTTCCTATTAAATACTTTCTATTCATCATATATCCTATATTTCATGAAGCACTAAATATTTTGTGAATCAAAAAATTATAGGATAAAATTATAATCTATCTATTAAACATAAATGTTCCACTTCTATGTTTTGCATTTCAAAAAATGGTCATCTAGAGTTGGGACTAGTAAGCCATTTGGAGTCTGATAGAACCAACTTGATATTTTTAATGAATAGTAACATACCCTTATGAATATTAATATGAATAGTAATATGACACTTATAAATAGTAAATAATGATAATATTTTATTTTCTTAAGGTAATAATATAATGATAAGTTATTTAATTTTTCAATGTAATACAAAACTAATTATACCTTTAAATTGTTATTTTTCAAATTAACTATGATTTTATTTAAAAATTAAATTAGAAATACTTATAAAATTATTTTCAAAAAATGGAGTTCATTTTTGAATTATACACATTGAAAAATGGTTATGGTGAATTTTTAGTATTTTTTTAAAATACTTGAAATTTTCATGAATAGTAAAAATACAGTTTTGAATTTTTTGTAGTTTAATGACATCATAATGATGTAATAATTAAATATAAAAGTATGGTCGACTTTTGTACAGTAACTTATGACATGAGGTGTACCAAGTGGCTAAAACCATGGTCAAATACCCTGGGTAAGGCCATGGTTTGGTAAAAACAACTAATGAGGTGTCCCTTTGAAATTATTAAAATATTACCCCTCTTTTTCTATAAATACCCACTCATCCATTCATTTTATTTCATTTAAAATCCCTAATACTAGAAGATCTAGTGTTTTTACCTCTCTAGGAGTACTCCTATGGTGTCTTTAATCCCCCAAGGTCCCATCCTTCAAGATCTAGGAGTTACTCTACAAGGTAAGGGAATCCTTCATTCTCTTCTTTTAGTCGACACTTCTTTTATGTTATCTATTTGATTTTTCATTATCATATGTTGGGGTTTGATTTTATGTGTTCTTATTATTTTCCTTTTTATTTAAATGTTATAAGATACCCTTTTTCTCTCATAATTTCATTTTATGAAATTTTAAGCGAAGCCATTAGGTTGCCGAATGTTTATAAGGGATCTCTCACATTTTCTTTTATTTTCAAGTTCATCTCTTTTATTTTTCTCTCCTCACCTCCTCTATCAAAATGACCAAGATAAACTCTAATATCATATATATACTATAATTATATCATGTGAATGGAAGAACCATCATCAATATTCTTACTCCCTCCTATTTATTTTTATAAACAAAATCAACATCCATGTGGTTCCAATTTATAACCTTTTTGGACGACGGAGTTTCATTCTTCACTTCTTACTTCATTACTGGTCATGAAACAATTTTAATGGTTGAACTAGATAATAATATTTTTTTTCAGCTCATTAATTTTTTTTAATCCTTAAACACTCATAATATAAAATAATAATACAAAACAAGTTCATTATGAACAAAACGGGCAAGTTAATCTGAATATTTGTAATAAACTTTTAACTAATGAATCATCGTCATGATATATAAACCAAAATCATTATAAGATAATTTATATCTAATTAATGTAATTAATAAGATATATTATCAATTCTGTATGTTTAACCACATTTCAAATGAACTTCCATTCATGAAAACAAGTAAACGAATCATTAAAACCAATGAAGAAAATGCTTCCAAAACAAGAAAATTGAACCTCTTAAACCCATAAAAGGGCTATGAATGAACCTAATAAGTTTATAATAAATAAATTAAATGTATAGGAGGTTATAGAGTTATTAATTAATGAAGATAAATTTTATTATTCAGGTCATTAAAACAAATGAAGAACACACTCAAGAAAAAGGTAAGGGGTTTCTCATCTCACAATCATTTCTATGAGATTTTCATTGTTCGACACTTATTTCTTGTATGTGGTATATGTATACTGACATTTGATATATAATAAAATTATTCTCTTCATATTCATGTTATTAAATGATTCATTTGAGGGTTATTAAGTTTTTTTCATATGATTCGACCGATTACATTGTGGTGAGAGACTTTGTCTCAACTACTATTTTGTTGTGACTAACTTTGTATGGTGCACCTAATAATTCTTATGTGGTGTACCTACTGACCATTTGAGATCACTTTTAATTTGAAATTATATTTATATTAAATATCCATAATCTCATATCATGTATATTTTTGTTATCTAAACCGTAGACCATTTTATATATGGTGTTTATTTGGAATGTTATTTTAATTATGGAAATATTGATGAATCCGTATACTCTACTCTATATAGATATTGAAAATTCATATTTCTCTTGTATTGAATCAATTTATAAAGAATGATTTTGAAATGTAGTGTCAGGTGGGTCCTGCTATAGCCCCTCGATACATCGGTATGTCTCATGAGACAAATCAGTTTGGTGACAAACCCTTCGAGTTTGTTTCTAAAAATTAGATGGGTTTCTACCCACTGAACTAGACCGTTTTTACGGTATTATGGTATCATGTTCTAGATACATGACGTCCAATTAATAAGAATTATCTTTATTCATTATCAGTTACTACTATCCATGAGTTTTTCACTATGAAAAAATATATGAATGCAGTTTCATTCTCAGTTGATCAATGGTGTGAGTTTTTCATTTATTCACCATGACATATTGATTATGTCAATTTTTTTGCAATTTAGTTATTATTGATTCATGGTTCAGCTATTTTTAATCCTTACTGAGAATTTTGATCTCACCCCTTTCATTGTTTACCTTAAACAGGTGATTAAGTGGAGATCATTTATTGAGTTCATGTGGATGCAATTTTTAGTTTTGTTATGTATTGTATTTTGTAACATTCTATAATGTAATTTGAGTTACATATATGTATCTAGTTTCTTTAAGACTACTAAAATGATCATTCCTTCGGGATTTTCATTCCTTATAACCAGGAAAATATAACATCCAATGCACCGGCTCCAGTCTAGAGGGGTCGGGTTGTTACAATGTGTTAGATTAACATGTGGTTAATTTCTATATGTCAAAATTTAAATATAGATCTTTTTCCACAATTATTAAAAAAGTAAAGGCTTTATTTCTTGGTTTTAGAGAGTGATGTGTATTTTAAACTAAAATGAAACATTTATATTGAACATATACAATTTGAGTCATATCGGTCACATCGTGTGTTGGACTGATGTGAAGTCAATTATTACACATAAAAAATAAATTATGGATTGTTTTACTTCATTTTTTAAACAATATGATCTTATTTTCTTGGTTTTGGATATTTGGTGTGTTTTTTAAACCCAAATAACACTTTTGTAATGAAAACACGCACTTCAAATCATACCAACCATATCATGGGTCAGATTGATATGAAATCTATTCCTATACATAAAAAATGAATTATAGATTGTTTTACTAAAGTTTGAAAACAATCCAATCTTTTTTTCTTTGTTTTGATGGTCTAAAATATGTTCAAACTAAAATGATACTTTTATATTTAAAACATGCCCTTCGAGTCGTACCAACCACATTTTGTGTCATATTGATTTGAAATCAACTCCTACACATCAAAAATAAATTATGGACTTTTTTAATATAGTTTGAAGATAATATGATCTCATTTTATTGTTTTTTTCTACTGGTGAGAATTTTAAACTAAAATAGAATCTTTATATCCAAAACATGAACTTTGAGCAATATTAGTCATATCATGTATCAGAGTGTTGTGATATTAATTCCTATATTTCACAAATGAATTATGGATCTCTTTTCTAAAGTTTGAAAATAATCCAATCTCATTTTCTCAATTTTCAATATTTGATGCATATTTTAAACAAAAAAAAGCCAATTTTGTATTGAAAACATGAAATTCATGTCCTTACACCACATCAGGTGTCATATTGATGAAGGGTTAATTCCTACATATCAAAAATGAATTATGGATCATTTTACAATAGTTTTTAAAAATAAAACCTTGTTTTATCGGTTTTCATGATGTGACATGTGTTTTAAACTAAAATGGAATTTTTTCAATGAAAACACACATTTTGAGTCATACTGACCACATCGGATGTTAGATTTATGTGTTCTTGATTCATACATGTGAAAAATGAATTATTAATCATTACCGTAATTTTTTTAAAAAAATATGATCTTTTTTTCTTGGTTTTGTATTTGTAATGAGATTAAACTAAAATGAGACTTTTATAATGAAAACACATACTTTGAGTCATACTAACCACATCGTGTGTCAGATTGGAATGTGATCAATTCCTAAATGTGAAAAATTAATTATGGATCATTTTCCAAAAAATTTCAAAAAATATGATATTGTTTTCTTGATTTTGGCTATGTCATTTGTGTTTTAAACTAAAATTCAATTTATATTGAAAACACATACTTAGAGTCATACCGGCCACATTGGGTGTTGGATTGAAGTGTGGTAGATCATTACACATCACCAATGAATTATGGATCTCTACCCTAATGTTTGAAAACATTTTGAGCTTGTTTTCTTATTTTTGTCTATGTGATTCATGTTTAAAACTAAAATGAGACTTTTATATTAAAAACACATACTTTGAGTCATAATGGTCACATATTTCATTTTATTAACACATGGTTGATTCATACATGTCACAAATGACATATAGATTGGTGTCCTAAAGTATCAAGACAATCCAGGTTTTTTTATAGGTTTTCAGTGAGTATCACATGTTTTTAACTAAACTGTCATTTCAAACTAAAAACACGCACTTTTATTTATACCATTCAAACTGTGTTTTGGATTGAGGTGTGTCTGATTCCTACCTTTTAGAAATGAATATTGGATCATTTTCCTAAATTATCAAAACAATATTATTTTTTTTCCTAGTTTTGATCATGTGTTGTTTGTTTTGAACTAAGGTGTAAATTTAAAATAAAATCATAAAATTTGAGTCATATTGGGAATTTCGTGTATCATATTGGGGAGTGCTTGATTCCTACACATCACACCAAGTCTATTCATTCTACAAATTATTCAATATTCATAGTTATATAACCATATTGTTGATTGATAACCCTGATTGTTGAATGAATTATAGAAAAAAAGTGAATCATCATGAGTGAATCATTCTTGTTGATTATATGATCATAATACATGAGTGAGTCATCCTTTTTAAAGAAAAAAAATTCATTTCTTTATGATCTCTATAAAAATTAACAAAATAAGTACCAGAGAAAATGATAAAGAAATTAACTAAAAGAAGTAGATAAAATTATTATAAAATCAAATAAATAAGTATAAGGAATTAACCTCTATGTTATGTCTATATACATTCTAAAACTATGTATTATACCCATTCATTTAGAAACAAATTGAGTTCCTCCATTATACTTATCCATGAGAAAAAAAAATAAAAAATAATATACAAGCATTACAATATAAATGCTTCAAATCCCAAGTGTATCTCTGAGGTCATATCCCATACTAGATCACAAACATAATAGGTAATAAACAAAATTTGATATTGGAAAACATTTTGACACTAGTATTTATATCAAATGATCCATAAACTGTAGTATCACCATAATTGGTGTGCACATTCTATTTTCCCCATGTTTAGTCAAACAAGTATAGCTCTAATCTATTCCATGACAAATAAAATGTTCTTCCAACTCTTCTAGACTAATTTATCATAAATGAAAACAATGTAAACATGAGCAAAGTATTTGAGAATGGTATATGCATGCTCTATTAAAAACTCAATGAACTCTTTAACCCTATATTAATATTCATTTATTCATACGATTAGCATGCATCCATTTTTTATTAAAATATTTAATGTTTACTTTTTTACTATTTAATAATTTGAAATATTTCTATGAATATTTCTAGAGTCAAGTGTTGACACGATACTAGTTTCTAAGGCTCAGTGAGCCCAAAATTGATATTTTAAAGACATTAAATATATTAATATCACATGTATTAAGTTTTCATGAAAAAATAGAATAACCCACAAATGGAGTCTTAAATAAAGAATCTAAGAAAATAATAGTGTTCAAAATGTGGGGTTTACCCCAGGAGAAACATTTTGTCAGCATTGCGATTTTGGTTAAAATCCATCACGAGTGTAAATAACAATATAAATAAATTCAATTTATTTATTTATTTTTCTGATGCGATGAACTAGTTTTTATTATATAAATACAATGTTGTAACCAATTCACAGGGTTATCCTGATAACTATATGAATTGATAGGAGAGTATGGAGGAATTTTGGAAGACATCAGGATCATGGATCGATGATCGTCATGCCAAAAGGATTTCCAATGACAATGCATCTTGTGGATATCGTCGATGACAATGATGTGTGATTTTTCTTCAATAATGATTAATAGAAATCATGTTTGGATGTTTGTTTTTGGGATTTTTCCTCATTTTTATTTACCTATGATGAATTTGAATTAATCACCTAAAAAATTAATTCGTAGATCGATCAATTGATTATGATAACTAATTTATCTTCTTGTGGTATTGGAATTGATGTTGATTTTATTTATTATATCTTCATTAATCTCCCTAAAAGAATTAATCAAGTCCAACATGAATATTTTCCAAGTTCCATTACTAGTTTTTGTGTTTTTCCATTATCTATCCCGGTTATACATGCGTTTATCATTGTCATTTTCGTTTGGCCTACGATTCGACAAATACCTAGTGAATGATCATTGAGAATTTGGTATTTGGTGAAATGGATCACTGCCATGGGTTTATGATGGAGATTTTATGTCATGGTTTTGTTACATAGTTATGACAGTAGATCCACAAACAGATTGAGGTTTTGTGGTAACGTTTTTGGCATGCGGCGTGGATGAGGAACAACGGCGTGTTTCTTGAGCAGTAGATATGGATAGAATTTGGACAAAAATGGTTATAATGTTTAGTCAACCCTATATATATGATGTACGGTGTGATTTATAGTGAAATAAATGTTTTTGGAAGCTCGGTTGAAGTCTCATGAATAATCTTGTGGGCTCTGCAAAAACCCCGACTACACAGCGTGCAGTATTTTGAATGAATAATGTGTAGTCCTTTCTATGTGGTCCTAGTGTTTCCATGCAGAGATAAGTATCACACGCTGACTGAAAATTTTCTCAATCTGTGTGAAACTTAGTCGACTATCTCGGCATGTAGAGGGATTACACACCCAAGAGGCCATTTATTGTTACACATTGTGTGTTCCTAATCACACACCGTGTAGTACATGGCAGACAACACAACATGTATAGGGAGTATATGCCCAAGTTTCCATGTAGACCCACAACATGTGTACTTATAAAGTACATATGAATGCTAGATTAAATGGGCATAACCATGTACTCATACATGGGAAAGTACATGGGAACAACTCAATGTACAGAGGAATAGGAAATATGGCATGTTGAGTACTAGGGAGACCTATATATGTCATTTAATCTTGGGAAACACCATCTATTTTGGAAATGTTCATGTTGAATGGTTGTGAGACATATCTAGTGTTGGGATTAAGAATATATTCCATGAACCCCTTGGAACACACCCTATACTTCATTGAGGGTAGGTTGGAGTCTTCTTTCTTCTCATCTCAACTTCATTGTAATATAGTGTGATATTCCTTAGACCAGTATCAGTTGAGTATGTTCCCTTGTTTTATTACTAATGTGTGTTCATTGCATCATCACATTCTCATCATAGAGGGTGACCCCTCTACTACTTCCTGATGATCAGTGTAGTGTGGGAAAGTTCCCTTATTCTGAATTGAGTAGTTTTAGTCCTCTTTGAAAGATCCCTCAGCGACATGGAACATTTATACCTCTAAGAGTCCAAAAGTGATCATAATTCCATTTGTGTTTTCCCTTGGTAAGGTTTTCGGAATTTTCATGAACAACACTTACACGAGAATCAATACCCTACCTATGAGGATGTTTCTAGCAGGGTTTAGTGTCCCCCTAGTGATCCCTGAGCATTGACCTCATATCTTTTTATCAATATCAGATCGTTATGATAGGTCATTAGTTTGATGGATTGTGCATATCAAACAAACCTTCTCATTTTCTTGTGTTATTATTATTGGATATACTTGATGAGAAAAACATATGGGATGAGTGTTTATAGTGGAATTATAGCTTGCGGATTGGTTCCTCCCAAATGAGCATGACCTCTAGGATGATAGGAATGTACCATTGGCTTAGCGATACCCAATGATTGTATATATGGGTTGAGTTCCATCATGTATAATGGGGCTCGTAGAGTGAGATCTCCTTGATGATAGTTACATTGAAACCTCACAATAGACCTATGGATGGAAGTAGTTGAGACCTTTTGTGTCTTGGAGTAGTTTATGAGTATATATATGATATCCTTGGTTATAGTTATGTCTCACATATTGTTTGGCATACCTATGTTTTATGAGATTATAACTATTGATTCTTTATGTTTGGTGTTTTGAGGGATTCTTACTTGGTATTGTTATACTCCCCCCTTCATCGGATCTACCCACACATGTCATGTGTTAGAAAAACAACAAACCTTTTTACAAAGTCATTGGTGGACCGGAAGCATGTGGAGCTTAGTTTGGGATAGACAGACTGAGGTGTATACTGGTGTTTCATTTGATAGTAGTCCCCTACTTTTGAGAAGATCATAATTTATTTTCTAATTTTGGGTGGTCTTGTATTTGGACCCTTTTTTATCTTTCCAGTACTTCATGTTTCACTCTGGTTGTGGGATAACAGATGTATGCATGCATTTTTATCAGTTATTTTACATTTCATCATTGTACAGGCATGTAGATGTGTGTGTGTGTGTGTGTACAAGAAAATTATGTTAATTCCACTCATGCGTGTGATATGCCTACTAAATGTTGGGTTCCATCCCCTAACCTGTTAGAGGAAATCTTGGGGTAGTTGTGGCTTGAGCCCCATTGAAATGGTTTGTGATAATATTCATCCTATTATATTCATAAAATATTAATTTTGTACAAAAAATAAATAAATACGCATAAGATATTCAAAATAAAAGGAGAAAGTTATATATAATTATAATGAGGGGAACCCAACATTTTAATGTTATAGAATATGGTTCCAGAAATGTTATCATTTAACATAAGGGTGGCATTGAAAGAAACAACCTAGGGTAAACATGTGGTTGTTAGTCCAAATTCTTGATTTGATGATGCATGGGAAAAAAGGTGGTAATTCATGGGAAGTCTCTCAAAAATTTCTAGGAGGGAGTCCAACAAGATGGAGGAGTTAATGTTTATTCATTTCTTTACTTGGAACATGGTGGACTATGTGTTGTTTCATTGATAGGGTTCTTAGGAACCGATGTTGATGATCTTCTATCAAATTATGATTCAACCGACTTCAAAAAAAAGTTGAAGAAGTGTCTCAGTGGGATCATAAAAATCCTCTTATCAACCTAATAATTGAAGTATAATCCCAACTACCTAGGATCACCTGAAAACAAAACTCAACCTCAATGAAACCAATAGAGATAATAAACTCTAAAAAACTTTCATAGTGTAAAACAAGAGTGATGTTTCAATAAGACAGAAATAGATATGGATGTTTGAATGGTGGTCATGATACCAATTTAGAAAGTGAAGGATAGTCTGAGTAGATCTTTAAGTAGAGTTCTGGGCATCTTCATCTCAAACTAATACTGGTCATGATTCCAATTTTTTTCTACAGATGTAAGTATTCCAAAACCTCAATCATATCAAATTTATCTCAATAATCTTACCATTGTTGATTAATTAAGTTTCAAAAAAATTCTATAACTTTTCATGGTGGGATTAAAATGAGATAGAGAAGTTTATTATAAAGTATCCTTTAATTTTTTCACTTCCACCTTTTCATTGGATAACATTATAAATTTTATATATTTTATTCGAGAGGTAGAGAGTCTTATTTGATAATCAAGTTTTTTTCTTATCATTGTCACTTCATACCCTGTAACTTCTTTCCACTTACTCTTTTTTCACTATTATTGTCAATAAATCAATGATTCTATCATACTCTCATATTTTTAGAATTAATTCGATACATTTCTTCAATTTTTTTAGATTTTAATGTTTTTAGTATTTTAACCTCTTATTTTAATCCATCAATATACTATTTTTTATTTCATTTTTTCTTTTCAATATATAACATCACAATTAGACAACTTCCCATGAATCATTTGTATACAAATATCTTCCAAGGAAACTTCTAATACAATCCTAATAAGAAATTTACAATGGAGGAAGGAATGAATGCAAGTGGGGACAAAAGAAAGAACACACAGGAAATAAATACCCACATATTAATTGAAATTGATGTTGAAATGAAATTTGAAGGAATACTTAATGGGGTCAATATGGAGAAGCAACTACCATGAGTGAAAATTTAAAGAACTGGGACACTATGAATGAAAAAGAATGTGAATTAACCTACTCAATAATGATATGAAACTTTCTTATGTAATTAATCAACATGATTTAAAAAATAATTTTCATTCGATTTAACGGTGTACCATATATAAATTGGAAAAAAATAAATTTAAATCTATTTTTATAATTTTTGATGGGGTAATCAACAAATCTTTTAACTTGTATAAATTAAATTAATATGATAAATTTAATTTTTGGAAATATTTACAATCATGATTAATATTATATATGTTGTTATAGGATTTGGTAAATATTTATATACATTTATAAATAGTTCATGTACATAGTAAGATATTAAAGAAACTAAAATGAATCAACAATGTACATGGTAACATATTAATGAAACTAAAATGAATCAAAATGTTGGTTAATCTCTCTCTAATAAACATTTTTTGGATTTTAATATAACTCCCCAATTTTAAGTTTCAATTGGATTCATACAGAGAAGTGGGTTTGGGATGGAGGGTGTTGGGTATTGTATAGAAAGTAGGATTTATATATGAACCCACAATAAGAAGAGCGAATATATACATATATATATTCAAATTTGATTACTTTTTTAAAAAATAGAAAATATAAAATTGAAAAAATATATTTTAATTGGGGGAAATAATTGTCTTAAATTTGCACAAGGCAACCACACAAGAGAGGATAGTGCATAAGGAATCAATATAGAAGAAAATCCTAAGCATGGATCGCCACTAGAAAAGTTTCAACTAACCAGGCGTGTGACAGTACTAGTATAAACAATAGTATTGTGATGGTGTGTGTCATCCTATCAATTTCTAGCTAGAGATGGCACAAAGTTGATGTAGGATCATGTAATTAGAAGGTAGATTAATGAAAAACAAATGTGATGGTGAGGGAGAGGGTGAAGTAATAATGGATCATGGCATTCAAGACCGTTGAAAAAACTAAAAAACATAAAAAGAACTAAATATGTTGAAATAAAGAAACAACTTGAAAGGAAGATTACAAGTCGCATTCCTTGGGTTTTGAAAGTAATGATCCATTTGAGATGTTCGATTTGAAGTGATGACAAATATTCAGTTCCATGAGAGCTTGAATAGTGCAAGAGATAGGGAACACTAGAAGGGTTCTTTTTAAAAGATCATAAAAGTTTCAACAACACTTTTTAAAAAGGTGGATAAATAAAGTTTTGTTAGTGCTAAAATAAAAGGCATTGATAAAACCTATTTTTATCATCACTTTTTTAACATTGATAAAGACCCATATAATTAATTTTTAATAATATAATTAATATAATTTTAAATTTTAAATTTATATGATAATAATAAATATAAATGAATATAATTATAAATAAATATTAATATATTTATAAATATATTAATATAATTATAAATATATTTATATAATTATAAATAATTCTATAATTCTATATATTTATATAATTATATACCCAGTAAGTCCATCCCAAAGCTAAGATTCTGACCAAATATTAAAAATAAAAAAAAGGTACAAGGTGGACAGGCGGGGTAGAAAAAAGGGACTTTGCCTCATCCATTGAGAACAAAATTATAGATCATAATAAGAGATTTCATTCTAATAATTGGAATCATCAGTTGTTTCCCATTAAGATAGGGACTTACCCTGCTTGATGATCTTAAGAACATCAGTATTGAACTTTCCTGACAACTTCGAAGAAGATCGGGTAGACATAGTGTGAGGTGTGTTAGAGTAGTCCTTCCTCAGCCTTCTCTTCGAGAGAGCCAGAGTGAAATGAATACAATCATATTCCTTCCCTTTTCTAGATAATAGTGCATCTTTGAAAGAGGTAGGACCACTGCTACCTATTTTCCTCTCTTCTGCCTCAGAGATGTCACCCCACTTCTCAGAAATACTAGTGGACTTCAGAAAATTCTAGATCTCCTGATGATAATCAACAAGTTGAGGAACCCCAATGTGATCATCAAGGCTAGGAGCCAACAAAACATTCTCATCACATGTCAAGCCTGCACTAGGACTATTAGTTGTGATAGGATTTGAAGGTTTAGTGTGAGCAGGAGAACCAACAACAATGGGACTATAATTCTCTTAAATCTCAACTAATCCAATGGGAGAAACAACATGACCATCATTGGATGTATTCTCCTTACAAAATTCAACCTGAGTAGAATATGGACCACTATTAGCTCACATTAGGGACTTATCCACCATTAGTCCTTGGCTAGTAAAATTAGGCACCTAAGAGATAGACTTATCTGAATCCAACATATCAACCTTAGTGGGAGATATCTTTTTGAGAACATCTCCATCATGATCAATAGACTTTGACAAATCCACATGCTTCCTCTTGGGTTTCCTTCTACATTGGTTAGTTGAATGACTCTTCACCCCACATCTCTTTCAAGATATCTTTCGACATGACTCCAATGAATGCCCAACATCCATACATTCTTTACAGAAAAGAGGCTTTCTTTCATATTCAACATCAACATGGATATTATCAGAAGGAGTAGAGAGAGTTACCTTATCAATCAAAGTGGATCTCAGATCAATCTCCACCAGCATTCTGGTGAAGTGTCAAAACTGAACAACCCCAGTTTCCTTTTTGAGGTGTATAGGAGTCCCAATTGTTGTGCCAATATAATGAAAAATATTTGGGTGCCAAATGTTCCAATTAAGTCTATGAAAATAAACCCAAACTTGAGAAAAAGCATTCCTTACGCGTGAGGTATTGAAATAGAGGGACCATTCATGTAGGTGAAGCCAACCAAGTTTCAATAGAGACTCAATTCTCCATGCATGTATTTTGAAATCATTCAAAGGGAAAATGCAATGAAAGAAGCCAAAACTAAGAGAAACCCATCTCTAATCGAAGGAACCCCACAAAAACGAGATCTGTCTGACCAGATGCTGAAACCTCTAGGACTTCTCACCCTTTGATAACACAAGATGCTCAATCAGAAAATTCTTACCAATTGAAATCCTCTCAGAAAACATCAGGGTTAGCCTCAACATGGACTGATGTACCTTTTCAGAGAATCCTTCCAGATGGGTTGTCAAAAAAAGATGCAAACAGGGGTGCCAATGCAGGTTCTTCCACTACTCAGGTGGGTACCTTCACATTAGCACTTCCATTCAGAACCTTCAAAACCTCCTTCGACTTTACCATCTATAAATCAGAAATCATTGTAGCAGAGGGGAACCTAGACTAATTCGGATCACCCCCTTCAACCCCAACGACTGATCTGACCTAGTAGAATGAAAAGCCCGCACATCACCACCAACACAAATTAAACCAGAGACCCGTGTGTTCAGCATAAATATAGAATCGTAAACCTCAAAAACATCCTTTAAAGAAGTCAATGAATCCGAATTAGATAGATCATCGCGACCTTGGACGTCTTCTAAATGAGCGGCACTCCATGCATCATGGTCCACAGCCAGGGTTTCTTTCTTCACCGTGGAATCACACCGAAGGACACTGCCTCTGAGACACCACTGATCTTCATCCCATTCCAATCCACATTCTCTAGCAATGAGCACCGAACCAAAAAAGTGACGAAGGGGTATATCAAACCCTAAGACGGAACGAGAACTCTATGACGGTGGAGAAGCTGAACCCCTTAAAGCACCATCATCCTTCTCATTATATAATTATATACATATTTATTAATATATAAATATAAAAAATATATTTATTATTTATTATATTATTATAATGGTATAATTATTTAAATATATTATTATTTATTTATAATTATATAAGTAATTTTAAAAAATGATTGAAATTGAATAATTAAAAATTAATAAACCTTAAAAATATTTTAAAATGGATTGGTTTTATTATTTATACAAATTATTTAAAAAAAATAAATATGTATATATATTTGCTCTAAGAAAACCTATAATTATCATCTCTCTTATGAAATTGTAGATAAAAATATTTAAAATAAATTAAAAAAATATTAAACGAATATATATTAAAATGAATATATAATTAAAAAGGTCAAAAATAAATAAAATTATTATTGAATGGATAATATTAAATGCATGAATGTTATATATGGGTAAATTTTGATAATTAAAAATTAATTGACTTAAATAATTTTTAAAAAAATGAATGAGCTTTCTTAATTATAAAAATTATTAAAAAATTTAAAATGAATATATATTAAAAAATTAAATGAATACATATTAAATATGTACATTATAACCATATTAAACACCTTAAATGTTAATGAATAAATATTTATAAATAAATATAAAAATTAAGAAATTACAGAAATAATAAAAGAATTAATATTAAAACTAATTAAATTATAAAGAAAGTAAAAAACAAGTAACATTATTAGTGAATACATAATTATAAATGATAATAAATGAATAAATGTAAAAAATTGAAATTTAATAACTAAAAAATCAGTAGATTGAAAAAATATTACCAAAATAAACAAGTGTTATAAATAATATAGATTATTAAAAAAAGTAAAAATGAATATATTTTAAAATGAAAATGAATACATACATACATACATACATACATACACACATACATACATACATACATACATACATACATACATACATACATACATATATATATATATTAAAACCATATTAAAAACATTAAATATTGATGAATAAACATATATAATTAAATATTAAAAATGGATAAAATTATTAAATTATTGAACAATGAAAAATTGAAAATGAATAAATTAACAAAAATATTAAAAAAATAAATATTTTTTATGAATAAATAATATTAAAATTGAATAAATTCAAAAAATATTAAAAAGTAACAAGCACTATATATTTAATAGAAATATAAAAAATGAGTAAAATTTAATGATAAGAAACATATTAAATTTTAATAAATAAATATAAATTAATATTAAAAATGTATATATTTTAAAAAAAATATTAAACAAATAAATTTTTTAAAAAAAATTAATATATATACATCAATTAAAAATTAATAAATATTATGTGTACATATATATCAATATATATTTTTATATATGTAATTTCCTGACCCGATTGACAATACAACTTGTAGCCAGATCGGTCACCACATGACCTCTAGCATGCCTCCCCATATGCCAAAGGTTACTGACTAGTAATGAGGGTCTAATATTGGTACGATGAGAACACTATACCCTCATTATCACAGTAGAAAAATGATATAAGTATAATGAATCCACTGAAAATAATGAAAATAGTAATGATAAATGATCAAGCAGTGAAAGAAGAATATAATAACTGAGTAAAGGTGGCCACAACCAATAATATACAACTTTTCATGCATGACCTTCTGTGGCTACAAAATCCAAAGCAAGAAGAAATATAGAAGGAAATGTAATACAATACAATACGTGAATAATGAAAAAATAATAAAAATCCTTTAGGGTGATCTCCACAAGAATCCTAAGTACTGGCTCAGTCCTGGTCTCTTAAACTCCCATGTACAATGCAAAAAACAACCATTAATCCATTTTCCTACAAACATGAGGTCTACTCAGGTAACCCAATGCAATGGTGACCCGAACAGGGTGTGATATATACTAATTATCCCACCACCAATGGTTTCAAAAGAATAATCAAGGATTTCATTATAAATATAGAAGTGTGCAAGTATGATAAATGATAAGAAATTCTAAAAAATAAATACTAGCCAACTCTGGTTCCAATAGAACACCTGGATGGCTCTACCTGCTTCGACATAGACCGAAATATGACTGATATGAATACCATATATGCATATATTAGTAATAATATATATATATATATATAGTTATTTATTGTATACATGCATATTCACTAAGTATGTGAGGAAATAAGTAGGCATATACATGGATACTAGGTGCTAGCAGGACCTAGGGCACAATTCAGGCATCCATAACTAGTCTAACAATCCATAGGCACAATAAAGGGTATTTGACCTGAATCTCATATGATTGTGATACATCTTTCCCTTAACTTGAGATGGTAGGCTAAGTCGTTATGCCCAACACCTAAAGCAAGGGAATGTGGAACGTCATGCCCATCGCTCGAATAAAAGTATAGCGGTTTGATACATCATTCCCAACACCTGATGTAAGGGAGAGTGAAACTCCATTCTCAACAAGTCCCTTAACCATTTTCACCAACCATTTCCATTGTCTAATAATATTAATAATGAGGGATTACCTCTATAACATTTATCATTAACCCAACCGAACCTTGGGTGTCACAATACATATAATCTATATTCATAATTATAAAACATGTGGCATGGACTTTCCACCCACTTTCATCCAACCAAATTTAACCATTCAATTTAACTAAACAAGGAAATTCCATTTACAAATAAAAAAGGAAGGTCATGTTTATAAACATTCCATGATGCTATACAAGTACAAGGAAATTGGTTCATGATCATTTACCATTTCCATATAAGCTATTAGATTCATTAGTTAGTTTGATCCATCATCATAAATATAAGGGCCAGGTGATCTGTCCATAACAGTTAACACCATACATGTAAGAGGTGTAAATTTTTTCACTCTAACATGAATACCACACATGAATCAAAAAATTAGTTCAATGAGATAAAGTTAAAATTACCTTGAGTGGTGGATTGGTCACTATGAGGTAATATAATGAAGTTTCCTAACATACCATATTCCAATTAAACAATCCATCTACATTTTATAAGATAATGGACCCCAAATAGTGGTTTTATTATAAAACAATTCATTTATTAAAGGTATTCATGGAACCCACCCTTAAGTGTGGATAAAACTTGGGGGTCCAATACCATAAAACATTCCAATTAAATATTAAAGGGCCACTAGATTAAGTGTGTTAGGTTCTATAACTTAAATTAAACATTTAAGATTAATCCCACCGAAATACTGGTACGTGGCACAATGGTGTACTTTATAAATTGATAAGATAAAGAGGGAAAATATATAGGCCACCTACCCATTCTTTGGAAAATATAATCCTAAAAAAAATTGAGGCTTGAATCGATATGGTTTGAGATAAATCATAGAAACAAATGAATACCCTGAAAATAGGGAGAATTTTCTCGCACCACGATTGAATCAATAAAAATAAGAGAAATGTAGAAAGGATCAAGATAAATTGAGAGCTTACTGAGGGATATCCAACGAGACTAATGATGGTAGATTATGACAATAGAAAAGATAGATTTATTAATACCTAGAATAGGATATGAGTAGATCCACCAGAGAGGGGAGGAATTTCATGCAATAGGGAAAAAAGACAAGGATGTTGTTTAAAAAACATGGGAAAAAGAGTAATTTTACCCCATTAAATGAGGCGCACATTTTTTTCCATGTGATTGGCCAAACCATATTACAACCATTCTTTATCCTCTACTCAAGTAGGGTTCTTGCTTGGTTCATGTGCAATATTTTGGAAGTCGTGTGAAAACTGTTCACATTACCTCTATCATGAAACTTTATACAACAACACAACTGTGTGGCTCCTCTTACATGGTTAAACCAAACCATGTGAGTCCTTTGGGCCCACAAGACGTACCACGTTGTTTCTCTTAGGTTCTGCATGATTTTAGAAAAACCATACACCCCTTTCATCCTTCCTATATTTTGAGGTTTCAGGTTATAGTTCTCACGAACCTTGACAGAGCACCTAAGAAAACTCTTGGGTACTAAACCAAGTCTAAAAAACAATTTTAAGTTTTCCAACTATCATAATTTTTTATGAAACTTATTTCAAAGAATGGATCATCCACCAAATGGTAAATTTCAAACTCCCCCAAAAAATTTTACTTGGTATAAACCACATGATGTTATAATCTCTCTACCTTAAATCTTCTCATCCCTAAGAAGCCTTGAAGAAATAAAAAAAAATCAAAACTCAACCTACTCAGGTCATGAAGTTTCATTTAAACAGGCGTTTTTCATTTATGAACACCCAACACACCACCAGGACTGCTTTAGATAAATGATACATGAGTCGTTAAAAATAATAAAACACTCATGCATAAAATTAGAGCATTAAGATGGTGATTACCCCAGCTTGTCTTACCCAAGATACTATCACTCTATCATCTTCTTCACTATCCATCCTATGAAACTCCCCACCATAGGTTATAGTATTTTAAAGGCAAATTCTGAGCCATGGTATCACCACTGTTTTAATTTTATACTCCAACATTCTCATAGTGTTTTAATGACACTTACAACATGATCCTCAACTAAAATGAACGGTCGAATCCCAATCGAACATAATCATCTAGGTGGATCCAAATTTTGATGAGAATCCTCAGAAATATTTCACTATAATTTCCTCAACTCTAAGATGTTCTGGAAGTGATTCCTCACCAATCTCATGCACTGAAACAAAATCACACAATTCAAACCACTCTCAGATGACTATTCTAAAAAACACATAGATTAAACAGCTAGTGTATCAAAAACTAAACATGATGCATGCCTTTAAGGAACCTCAAATTTAATTTGAAAATGTCCACTACATATCCTTTCTAACTTTCAGTGACATCTCAAACCAAACTTCCATTTATACTGTCATTCCCTAGAATAAACATGGGTGTAAATATGATCCATAACACTTGGATTGTCACCCCTTACAACACCTCATCCAAGCCCGAATGGAAGTTCAGGGTATCGTAAGAATAATCTACTGGAGTATAAGGAGAACTTATAAGGTAGTCCATACTCTGATGTTTACAAGTGATATGTCAGCACATATCCAAACATCCACACATCGTGAACACTGACTGAGCCTAACATCAGTTAATCCAAAGAACTATCTCTTGTCCATGAGTACTTCCAAGGATTTCCCACTTGTGAATCCATATATCACTTAGGACTAACCAATGATTTTAAATATACAACACCATAGAATCATAAATCCCATTGAATTCACTTACCAAGAATAACAAAGTTTAAATTTAGTGTGGTGTAAAACCAATGCTCTCTTAGTGTACTTAAACGATGTCATGACAGGGGAAAAGATTTTCAATAATCTTAAAGTACACTCAAAGGGATCAAAAAATTTCTAAAAAGGATCCAAGACACTCTCATTATACCCAAATCAAAGTTCTTGGTATAGATTTTAACTATTCAATCAAAATTTATTGGGAAATTAGTAAGCCCATCACTAGATTTATTTTATTGAAGGATATTGATTTCACTTACTAGTGCATTGCCATTACCCAATGAAAATTCCTTTACCACCCAATGTGTTCTGTGATCACTCAATCACAACCACCAAATTTCATCATTTACTAATAGTATTTATAAAGTTTGACCATTTAAAAAAGAAAATCCTTGGTTTTGTTCCTTCTAATATGAAGTATACGCTAAAACCCCTTTGAGATGACGCTCCTCGACTTAGGAGTCTCCCAGTAATCGGATTTAATTAAAACCAAAAAGAATAAAACTATCCACTCAAAATCACACTCGGATAAATTTACTTTAGACATACATGTGGTAATCCCATCGATTCACATCCATGCACACCATATCATTAAGAATAATAACCTAAATGAACCAACCGACATGTCAAAACACCTTATCCTCTTTTAAAACATCATCCCGAGCATTGGGATGAGGCAATATTTCCTTGAAATCCTAGGAAACTATACTCCAGAGATGAACTATGAATGTATCATAACATATCATGGACTTAATTATTAACATTGAAATCAAATGGTCTAATGTACCATTTTAGAAGCTTAATGATAATTTCATATATCAACATATAATAACATGAGGTTTCACTAGAAAATGACACATCCTTGATATTATCCATAGTCTTATCGGCCTTATTAATTATAGTATCTGATGTATCATGTGAGAAATTTATTCAATAGTCATATTTTCCCATAAGACTATTAATAGGATAATGAACCTCTGAATATTCAAACAAAGAAGAAGAAGAAGTGGGTATGATGACCTACTAAGGGGATAACCATTCCCTAGGCATGTCTAACCTGATGAAACTAAGAATTACCAAATTATGATGCCCATAAAAAGGGTAAAACTATTCATAACCACATATCATGAAAACGGTGTTGTTATAGAATCTAAAATTACTACATGGTACAATGACACCCAAACAATACCATATGTTTTAAACGATTCACAAGCGTCTAGAAAGAAACATAAAGCATTAACCCTACAAGGGGGTTATGACTGAAAGGTCATTAGGCCTAGGGGTCTATTATTTTAGTTGGATCTATAGAAGAATATGCTCATAAAGAATTCTCACATTCCCAGTTCATGTCAAAACTTGAGGAAACATTTAAACTACCCATACATGTGGTTCAATCTAGGAACACCACTTATGGTTTCATTTGAGCTGGTTCTATTATCTATAACTAATCTTAAAAGATGTTAAAGAATCCATTTAAACATATGGTACCGGTTATAAAAATATAGTACTTGTCAAATTTTTTTAGTTAAATCCATAAGGCACATATGTAAGTTTTATCAAACCCCATTTTAAACATTAATTATTTAACTGAAATCCTTTAATAATTATAAAATTCATCACATAAATTCCTTTTATTAATTTTATTTATCCATGAGTATTTTTACAATTGGACTTAATTGATGAAAATTTGAATTCCAATATATAGAGGAAAAAACCATTTATGATTAAATTGGAATTTTAATTAACCAATGCCTCATACAAGTAAAAAATAAGATCAGAAAATGGTATTTTTTAATTAAGGATGGGACTGGTCAAGTAATATGCCACTATAATTTTATATGTAAATTCATATAAATGGTTGCATACAGTGTAAATAACCATCTCTATATAATATGAAAACACCCCCATAGGGTTAGGTATTTAGTCATATCAAAATAAATAGACCTACAAGGGTCCCAATCATATCCAACATTGGTTAAAAAACTATAGCAGTTGATTTAATTGTTATTCTCAAAGCACCCCTAATGAGTTATCTCACAATAAACATGCCCCAACTAACCTACTTGGGTCAGTTGGTCATTTAATATTTTGATCAGATGGTTCTTCATGAACATGTTATAGAGGTACAGGATTTCATAAAGAAAACCAATTAATTTAAGTTCAAAAGTCAACAACTTTCTTGAACCAACCCAGGTCTACCCCAAACTGGTCACCCAAACCGATCTGTGACATGTCCCAAAGGGAATTATCGATCCCCAGGGGATGGAAACTAGTGTCAGGCATCAATAAAGTAAACGAAAATGGAATCATTTTTCATAATAATAAATAAATAACCATATATTGGAAATATGAACAAGCATACTAATACATAAATAATAATATGAACATATTTTATAAGGCTAAAAAATTACAACCAAACTATACAATAACTAAAATGAACCTGATGACCAAATCATCTCCATCTGATCCTGAGGGTCTCTATCGGATACCAAATCCAACTATCATCCACGGTGATCAAGACCAAGTTTTTTCCTATACTACAAGCTAAAAAAAGAAGAAACTATAGGCGTTATCATTAAAACTCATTAGGCATTCCCAAAAAAAATCTATTCCCACATTACTTCCTTTAAAATAAAAGAAACATAAACATAAAGTTTGAAATAAAATATACAAAGTAATAATTTTATTTATTTTACAATTTAAAATAAATCATGGTCTATTTCCCTTTTTCCAATACAAAATCCATGTACATTTCCATATAAGAAACATTAAAATTTTCAAGGGAAAAGTGGTGTTTTCATTTCAAAACGGCACAAGAAAGTATAAAACAATTTTACTTTAAAACATTTTTTCATAAACCTTTGAGAACCAACTCAACACTTTCCAAGAAATACACCCCACATGAGATCACTATAATAGTCACGTAATAAGGGAAATAGAAATAAACACACAAGAGTAACCAAGTATCTCAATCATCCATTATAATTAACTAATTGCCAATAGACATGGGTGAACCTAGGAAATCATGAATAATCTAGATTATACTAATACTTGAGACCCATCCCTAGAATCATGTCACACAAGATGAAATCAAAAGCACCCTAAATACATTAATCAAACCTAAATCAGGATAGACTGAGGGGAAAATCCCATAGCAATAAACCTAGTATATCCACCTACTATTGGATATAGTCTTTTCCATGATATAGTGAGTGAATCAATCATTATCAAACAAATCTCAATATTACATGTTCCCAAGTCTCACGTATAAAGGGGGTGAGACAAATGATGCCGACCGAGCATCCAATCACATGAACATATAATAATAATTAAACAACAGGCCCCACCACGATCCACCCCAAGGATATCTATTTCCTTAAAACTCAAAGATCACAAAGAAGTCCATAATAATAATCTCATATTCCCTACAAGTAAATGGTTCACTTTGATTCCACAATGAGGAAATCCCACCCATTCACATAAAACAGGTAATATAATCATCCAAGGATAGTTTTCATAATAAACATTTTTACCATTTTTACAAATGTTCTAAATGGGACTCCATCACATTTCATATAAGAAAAATCCTTTAAAGAACCAAATAATTTTCCTCAAAGTGAAAAAACACCCTTTTTCATTTCAAAACCTCTTGGAAATCAATTCCATAAAAATAGTCACATTTTATTTTTAATCCAAAACTATTCTTCTCAAATGCTCAATATGCCACTAACTGTCAACACATGCCAAACCACATTTGGAAGCCAAATAAAAATTCCATTTAAATCTAAAACCATTTGGGAACCCATTAAAGGAACCCTAATCATAATTTAAAATAACATGGATTCATTTATGATGTAAAATCATGTTTTTATATCACAAATCACTCATAAAAAACAACCATGTGTTTTCTCAAACACTAGGTGTGCACAATATAACCAAAATAATTTGATTTATCAGAAAAATGGAAGCAATAACCATTTTTCATATCAAAAAAATATTACAAGGATCACATATTGATATTTAATATTCAAGGGAGGTGAAAAAATCATGAAATAAATTACTATTAAATTAAAAAGGCAAGTGTAAGGGAAACTTACCTCAAACACACGATGCTTCAACAACTCACACCCTTGATCACACCAAAAGGGTTCCAAGATCCATGATCTATGAATAAGAACCCTAAAAACACAAAACCCCCAAAATAAATCAAGGGTAACACAAAACAATTGTTTAAATTACTATGGGAGAAGAATAAATCCAGAGAAACTAGAAGATGAATGAAGGGGAAGAATAAAGAAGGAAATTACCTTGAAGGATCACCCTCAACACTTGAGGAAATCCACTTGGAATTACCCTAGAAGGAGGTGGGAGGAATGAGGAATAAAGGAGAGGCCTCCTAATGTCAAACAAACCAAATGGGGAGGGGGGGATATGGTGGTTTGGGCTTAAATACTAAAGAGGGTAGATAAGTAAAATCAAAATTTTTAATGACCTAACACTGCACATGGTTTGGCCACCCAGTTTACCAAACCATGCACCATAACCCAATGAACATGAGAGTGAAACTTAATACTCAACAATTCCCTTAACTGTCATTCTCAGACTATTTACATGGTCTAATAATATTAATAACAAGGAATTATCTCTATATCATTTATTAGTTAACCCAAATTAACCTTTGGTGTCATAATACATATAATTCTTATTCATAATTATGAAACATGTGGTGTGGACTTTCCACCCACTTTCATCAAAATAAATTGAACCATTCAGTTTAAACATAAAAGTAAATTCCATTTATAAATAAAAAGTAAATTCATGTTTATAAACATTCCATTACCCAATACAAGTACAAGGAAAGAGGGTCATGCTCACTTACCATTTCCATACAGGATGTTAGTTTCATTATTTATTTCAATCCATCATCAGAATTATAATTTATGGGTGATCTGTCCATAATAGTTAAAACCATATATGTAGAAGGTTTAAATTAGTTCATGATAAAATGCATTTCACACATGAATCAAAAAATTCATTCAATAAGAGAATTTTCCAACCCCTATGAGTGGTGGTTTTGTCACTTAGAGATAATATAATAGATTGTACCAACCTACCACATTCCAATAAAACAATCCATAAAAACATGGGAGTCCAAGATCATAAACCATGCCGATTAAATATTCAAGGTCCAGTAGATTTATGGATTTAGGTTCAATAAATTAAATTGCACACTTAAGAGGCATCAGAAGAAAATACTGAAATGTGGCACCATAAAGTAATTAATAAATTGAAGATACGTAGAGGAAAAAGATATTAACCACCTACAACTTTCTTAGGATGTTATAATCATTCAATATTGAGTCTTGAATCAAGCAGATTTGATAGAATCATATAAATGGATGGACATCCGGAATACAGGGTGAATTAACACAAACCACAATAGCATCAATGATAGTATGAGAAATGAATAAAAGATCAGGATGAGTGAATAGATTTTTTAGGGATTTCCAATGAGGCCTATGGAGGTAAATTACAATAAGAGATGAGGAATATTTCTCCATGCCTAGTATAGGATAGGAGGATCTCCATGGGATAGGGGAGGTGTTACACAGTTTTGGGAAAGAATAGAGGAGAGGGTTTAAATAAAATGAGGTGGAAAGGGAAATTTTACCCTATTAAATGAGGAACATGATTTAGACACAAGGGTGGCCAAACCCTATGCCAACCATGATTGAGCCTCTTCCTAAATAGGAGGCCCACATGGTTTATGAACACAATTTGGGAAACCATGTAAAAACCATGCACATCCCCTATGTCAAGAAACCTACAGCAATTTTATGGTTGTGCAGATCCTCTCGTATGGTTAGACCAAAATTTATGAGTCCTCAAGGTTAAATATATCATTTATATAGTTTCTCCGGGAGGCTTCACAGTTTCGGACAAACTGTGTAGCCTTTTCAGCCTTCCCATATTTTAAGGTATCAAGATCTGGTGCTCACAAACCTCAACGGAACACCCAAGAAAACTCTTGGGCCTTAAAATAAGTCTAAAAGTGACACTTTTAAGTGTTCCAACTCTCAGAATTTCATTTTGAATCTTAGTATAAAGAACATCCCATCAACCAAATGGTAAAGTTCAAATTCCCTCAAAAAAATTAACCTAGTCCCAAACACGGGACCTTACAGTATATGAAATAATAATTTAGTTATGAATAAATATTAAAATTGTTTAAAATTAAAAAAACATATAAAAACTAATATATATTTATATATATAATTAATACATATTTATTAATAATTATTTCATTAATAAATTTTTAAGTTTTTTTAAATTAAATCATTTTTAATTTATATTCATTTAATTATTTAAATTTTTTATTTTTTCTTTTTTTCTTTTTTTTATTGGGGTATATAAAAAATAGGAGAGGCTGGGTTAGTGGGATATGTATATGCCCACACATGTGAGGCTCAATCTAGATTGGTTGGGTATGGTGGTTGGGGAGATGGGCCGAGACGTGTGGCCCATGACTGATATAGTGTATGAGGGTGTCGATCTCCTGCAACCATGGAACACTATGATGGTGGAACGCCTAGGCTTATAAATTAATTCACATGTAATTAATAATTTTTATGTGGGAGGAAGTAGAATGGGAAAAACCTTTATTAGAACTAAATAAATGCACCAATAAAGGCCACCTTTTGTCAGTAATAAATAAAAGCACTGATAAAGGGTGTCCTTTATCAACCCTTAAAAAATGTTGATAAATGGTGGTCTTTATTAGTGTTGATAAATGACTCTACTTTTTATTACATGTTTTGTTGTATTGGTCCAGGCTAATCCATTTTACATTGATACCTTTAGTTTCATGACTCATTTACGTATAAATCCATGAAAAATTGGAATTATTATTATTCTTGATGCATCTTTTTGTAATCTGACATTTCTCCCTTTTCTGTTTCCCTTTGAAGCAAGAAGGCCTTGATGTTCCTTTCCTAGTTATGTGTTCATCTCAATCAAAGCCTATAATAATAGATGATATTATATGTTTTTTGGTTTAAGCCCATGTGGGCAGGTGTATAGGTTTTAGGCTCCTAATTTTTGGGTTTGAGATGAATTAGAAAAGTCCCAATTCATATAAATATAAAAATAGAATGACTAATAAAATTATAATAATAAATACCAGTTATTATTAATAATTAGTAGTTAACTAATAATTATTAAAAGAATTATAATAATTAATAATTTAAATATTTATCTTATTTTCATTATTTTTTCAATAAAACATATGTTATGACCCGTCCCACAGGGCCCGTGTCGTGACTACCCCAAGCCTGCCTTCCATAGGCCAAGGGTGGGTGAATAACACCAAAAAGGCATATCTCAAAAAGGGAAGTCATTTGCCTTTAAATCTATACACACACACAAATATCAAACGGCAAAAAGTAAAAACAAATTAATCCACAAATATCCCTGAGATAACTACTGAGAGTAGAGCACAACTGAAAGCACAAAGGGGCCAGAATACAATCCCAAAACCCCAAAAAAAAGTACAACTGCCACGATCTGTCTGCTCGAGACCCTACCTAAATGGTAGGTTAAGGTAGCTTCCTGTATCCATAGATGTATGTCTGTCTGTCCCATATCACTGAGAAACACTTGGTCTCAGACCACCAAGGTCTCTGTGGAAGTGTCAATCACCTTCACGAGAAATGACACATGTGGGAGAATCCCATGCAGGGGTGAGTAACACAATACTCAGTAGGGACCCCAAACCAAAAATAATAGACCACAAAGAAGGACCACCCAATAAGATCACACAGAAAAAACACACAGCAAACATATCTCACAATAGGTATAACTCAAAGTATAGAAATTAATATTATCAGTTGAAGAGATGATTCATATTATACTACTGAGGGACTCTTCCCTGATGAGCCACTAAGATCTTCTCACATGGCTTCTGGACCACTGAGGTCCACACATCTGTTGGACCTCTGAGGTCCACTCGTCTAATGGACCACTGGGGTATGCTCGTCTATTGAACCACTCAGGTACATTCGTCTGCTAGACCACTAGGGTAGCCTCCTCTACTACACCACTGAGGCACACTCATTTGCTGAACCACTCAGGTACACTCGTCTGATGAACCACTGAGGTACGCTCGTCTGAGGAACCACTGTGGTACGCTCATATTCTAAACCAACTAGGTATGCTCTTATGTTGAAACACCGAGGTACGCTCATCTTATGAACCATTGAGGTATGCTCATCATATCCTTTGTGTCACAGCCATCCGTAGGATTCCCACTCTTCAGTTCACTTGATTCTAGGATAATCTACACCTCAAGCCATAGGTCATATCTCGGCTATCACATAATCTCACTTAGAGTATTCCCAAATGACTATCTCATTTCAAGGGTCCCAACACCACAGACAACGCATCCATCGAACACCTGGTCTGAAAGATATTAGTGTTTTAGTAAACAGGTGATGGTTGTGTCCGGGTCTGGTCTGTCTTGGTTAGAATGACACGACCAACCCGGACCAGTGGTCCCGCATGACCCGATATATTTTGGACAACCTGAACTAACCCATTTGGGTCTAGGAAGACCCAGTTCGGCCTGGCCCATTGGGAATTACTGGACCCAAACCGGTTCGATCGTGGGTCCAACCCGCTGGGTTGCTCGACAACCTGGTTCGCATTCTTCAACCCGGTATGACTCGGTTATAATGGTACCTCCAAGCCGGGCTACCCATTGGTACGGTCCACATTTTCAGGATAATTATCCTACATTTTAGGCTACCCAAAGGCCCAGATTGGTTCTTTGTCCCAGCCCGCATCGGTAGTCCATGTTTCTCCCAGAAAGGACACCAGATGACGTCTGATTCACACGGCCATTCAGTGCTATGGTGGCGCCACATTTTTAACCAGGAGGTCCTCTCACACATACTGGTTCCTCCATGTTACCCATGGTGAGCCACGAGTCCATCTCAACATTGTGGTCTGCCGACAGCAGCTTTCACCTCTGACATAGACAGGTGGCCGCATCCGCCTACCAAGAGACACCAACCTCCATGCCAAATTCCCCTGTTGTCGTGCGGCCCTCTTCAAGTGTGCCACCTCACACCTCCCACCATGGATGGTTTTTGCTGCCTGGTACCACCGCCACTGCCTTGGGTCACTCCTTCCATGGCTTGGTTCCGCCGCCATGGCCTCGTGTCGCGGCCCTGTACTGATGTTGTGGCCTGCCTATCTATGATCCTTCTTCCATTGTATCGTCACTACTTTCTGGTTCGTCAGCATTCATCGATGGAGAGTTTTTCATTCAGATACTCAGAGGTATTTCTAAGATCCAAATCTGATCTCCTATTATTGTTATCCCTTTAAATGGGTAAAACGCATTGCGACATTTCAATTACGTTGAGTCACTGTCATTATGCTATTTCATTTATGAAACAGCAGTTATGTTAATTTTCATTTCAACATCATTACGCGGTTCCATTTATGGAATGGAACAGTAGGATAATAGATGAATTATAGTGAAACAATTTCAAATAAAATAAACTTTTCAAGTTTATTTTATTTTTCCTTAAAACATCTAAAAAAATAATTTTTCCAATGACCCGTGTCAGTCGAGGTTAAGTCCTTATTAAGGAGAACATCTCCTTACTAACTCAATGGTGGTCTCATATTTTTAATCAGAGTTACTGTTTGTGAGTTATGAGGATTCAAAAAAAATATAACTTTTATTTAAATTATATTATTTACGGTTACATCCCAAAAACAATCTTTCACAGCTGATTGTTTTTAGCCGATGTTAGGCTCTTCCTAATGGATGAAAACCCTTATAAACTCAACGGTACTCTCGTCTTTTCAATCCGAGTTACATTTTATGAGTTATAAGGATTTGAAAATAAAATAGCTTTATTCAATTAATATATTTATGGCCAAAAACTACTTTCCACTATAGAGTTGGATCATCCAACATTAGACTCTGCATAAGGAAATCAAACCCTCATGAGATCCATAGTGGTCTCATATTTTCAATCTGAAACACTATTTTTTAATTTTAAGGATTTGAAAAATAAAATAATTTAATTTAATTTTTTTATTTACGGTTATCCATTTTTTAGATTTTTTAATTGGAGGTTCACGCCAACTAATCTTAAGTCACACCTAACCCATCATCCTGAACATAATGGTGCCCCCAGATTTCTAAATTAGGAACCCATTTAAGACTTATTCAACTATTTTAGGAAAAATATTCACACGCACTATTTAAAACTTAACATTTTTCAATGGTTCATTCCAGGAACTTAGGGCCTCAGAATCGAACGTTGTCTTAGCGCCTGGTCTCAAAATAATCCCATTTAATTTTCAAAAAAATCATGGAATTACAGGGTATTACATTACTCCCCTCTTTAGGGATTTATGTCCTCATAAGCCAAAACAAGGGATAATCAAAAAAATGGGGGTAATTAGCATGAATTTGAGCCTCTTACTCCCACGTACTCTTCTGGAGATTCCCATGCTTCCAATGAACACATGCAAGGGGAATTGACCATCCACAAAGGATCATCTCGTGTTGATCCTCTATCTCAACTGAGTACTCCATGAATTTCACCCCATATTCAATCTCCATCTCGCTGTGGTCGATGATGTGATAAGGGTCATGCATGTATCTCCTTATCTAGGATACATGGAAGATATCATGCAACCTATCTAACTATGTTGGTAGAGACAAGAAGTATTCCACCTCTCCCACTCTATGCAATACTAGGAAACGTCTGATGATCCTTGAAGATAACTTACCACCCTGGCCAAATCTCTATATCCCTCATCGAGGAGATACCCATAGGAATACATGGTCCCCCTCTTCGAACTACAAGGGTCGTCATCACCTATCAACATAGGAATTATATCAGCTCTGTGTAGTCTTCATCCGCTGTCATATGACCTTCACCTTCTCAGTGGTATCTTGTACCATCTCTGGACCCATGAGTAGTGACTCCCCTGAGTCTTTCCAGTATAACAGTGACCTCCATGTTCATCCATATAGTGCCTCAAATGGTGTCATACTAATGGTGGAGTGGTAGTGGTTGTTGTATGCAAACTCTACCAGTGGTAGGTGGTCCTCCCAATGGTGGCCAAAATCAAGAACGTAAGCACGAAGCATGTCTTCCAAGGTGTGTATGGTCCATTCTATCTAACCATCCATCTATGGGTGAAATTCTTTAATCAAGCACAACTGAGTCCCAAATTCCTCCTTCAATCCCTTCCAAAACTTAGGTGTAAAGAATGCATCATGATCTGATACTATAATAGATTGGACTCCATGGACTTGAACTATCTCTTGCATGTAGAAGCATCCCAATCTCTCTATTGAACCCTATTCTCATATGGGTAGGAAGTGGTCTGACTTGAGGAGTTGGTCTATAATCACCCAGATAGTATTTTGACCCCTATACATACATGGTAAGACTGTCATAAAGAGCACTAATATCCCATTCCACTTCTACTATGGTATCTCAATGGGTTGTATCAGACCTACTACCACCTGGTGCTCAACCTTCACTTACTAACAAGTGACGCATCTAGAGACAAACTATACCACTGCCTTCTTCATCCCCATCCACCAATACTAAAATCGGAGGTCCTGGTACATCATCACCACACCTAGATGTACCAACAAAGGGGATGTATAGAACTCCCTGAACACTTCCTCTCATAACTCCACTGGTACAATGGTGTGTCCTTTGAAAAGGATTACGCACTCCCCACCTTTTGAATATCCATCAGGGGCATGCCTTATGGACATCTGGGCATGTGTAGTCTCACAGTTGGTATCTCTGAGTTGTGCCTCCCTGACTTGTTGTAAGAGTGTAGGGGAAACTACCATCAATTAAATAAAATATGCCTCATTTATATTCACAAAGTATATAGGAAATGAGGACAACTTCTCTGGGGCCCTATTTAGTAGTTGTGAACTCAATATCCTACTGAGATAATCTTCCACCATGTTCCCCTTCCGAGTAGTATATAATCTCTCGAAGTCATAGTCCTGGAGGAACTCTAGCCAACTCAATTGTATTGGGTTCATATCCTTATGAGAAATGATATACTTGATACTATTGTGGTCATAGTAGATGATAAATCGTTCACCCATTAGGTAGTGCTGCCACATCTTCAGTGTGAAGACTACCGCTGCCAACTCAAGGTCATGATTTGAATAGTTCTATTCATGCGATATCAATTATCATGGGCCATAAGTAGTTAATACTTTCCCCTACTTCAGGACAGATCCAAGAACAATTCCTGATGCATCATGGTACACCATGTAGTCAGTTCCCACCTCTAGAAATGTCAAGATAGGATCACTCGTTAAGCTATACCATATATACTGAAATCTCTGTAGGCATCCTTTTTTCCACACGAAGGGTTTTACCATCTTCATCAACACCTTCATGGGTGTTCCCAATATGGAAAAGTCTGGTAAAAATCTCCGATAGTGCCCATACAACACAAGGAAACTCTATACCTCGGTAATTCTCTTGGGTGGCTCCCAATAAATCACTACCTCGATCTTCATTGGATCCACCACAACTCTAGACTTTGAGATGAAATGTCCCAGGAAGTGGAACTTTAATCTCCATAGATCACACTTCAAGAGCTTTTTGTAAATCTATTTCTCTCTGAGTGTGTCCAGAACCATCCTCAAGTGTACTGTGTCCTCCTTCTTAGATGCTGAATACACTACGATGTCATCAATGAAGACCACTACAAACCAGTCTAAGTAAATATAGAATATCCTATTCATGATTCTAATAAACACTGTTGAAGCATTCATCATGCCAAACGACATCACTAGTGGCTATAGTGACATCTGAAAGCCCACTTTGAGATTTCCTTATATGGTACTCAAGGATGGTGATAGCCAGATCTGAGTTCTATCTTTGAGAACCATATCTCTCCCTTCAACTGATCGAAGAAGTCATCAATCCTTAGTATAGGATACTTGTTCTTCATGATAACCTGGTTCAGGAACCGAAATTCCATACCTAACCTCAAGATTCCGTATGAATTCTTGGAAAACAACACTAGAGCTGCCCATGATGAAACACTAGGCCTTATGAACCCCCTTCCTCTAAAATTCCTTTAACTATACCCTCATCTCTCGAAGCTCTGCAGGAGCCATCTGATATGTAGGTGTATATATCTGTTTCATCCTGAGGTATAGATCAATGTATAATTCTACCTCTCTACGAGGAGGTAGTCCTGGAACATCCCCTGGGAAGATGTCCTCATACTCATCCACCATTATTGGAAACTGAAAACTCAAAACATCTACTGGTATACAGGTAAGGATGGACACATATAGCTACCCCCTTCCCCTATTCTCCAGCTCTCTGAGCCTAGTGTGGAACGCATTGGGGTGGTGGTTGCAACATGTCAAAATGTATACCACTTCATGTTACTCTCCTAGATCCTCTTCCACGTCTGCCGCCCCTCATATTAATCCATTCCTATTACTGTCTCTACCCCAGTGACCCATCCACTATTTTACTATCAGTACGACATGATGGAAAATATCTAGTGATATATCCCCTCTCATATCTAAAAAAATTACTTCTTTCTAGGCTGATTGGACTCAAACTATGAGTCTTGAGTTATAGATCCTTTATCTTGGGACCTCTGCATCATATGGCAGCTACCTGCCATAGATGAATTGTCCACCTATTTCTTGGTGGTAGATCCTATATGCGCACAAAGATAAATGTCGTTGTAAAGAAATCCTCACTGAAGAGATCCTCAAAGTCTGTCCAGGTGAGGGTCACCTCATCATTAGTCTGTATGGTCAAACTCCACCATATTCCCCATGATCCCTTTAGAAGTCTTGCGAATAGTAACATCATCTGGTCAAGTGGCATCCTTACTAAGCAGAAGACTCACGTCACCACCTCCAGAAAATCATCAATGTCCTGAGGATCTGTCTATCCCCTAAATATGGGAGACCACTATCACTGGAACTCGTGTAAGGTACTGAGCCTATGTGCATCCTCTACTAGTAGTGCCAGTAGTAACTTCTGACCAACAGGTGGTGGTATCACTAGGACACCACTCAAATGTTCCATATCGGGTAATGACCCCTGTACCAAAGCCTCATCACTCTATGGACCATCCTCATGGTCACACACTAGAATCTAGGCTGGATATTTGTGTGGAGGCATCTTGGAAGAGATCAAGATGAACCACAGTCAATTTATTATACCTCGTGAGCTGACTTTGAATAAAAAAAAGATCATGGGAAAACACTTAAAGATGCATGAAACCTGAATTTTCATGTACTAGGTTAGAAAATAGAATTTAGGGTCTTGGTGTATTGATATGTCAGTCATCGCACTAATACTGGACTACTTAGCCTGAAACCCAAACTCAAAACACATAACATTGTTTCCCAATCAAAATTTGCAGACTCTTAATTCTTCTAGTAGAACTGACCACCCTATGATACCACTTTGTCACGACCTGTACCCAAGGGCCTGTACTATGATTACCCCAAGCCCACCTTCCATTGGCCAGGGGCTGGAAACTAGCACAAAAAAGGCATATCCCAAAAAGGGAATACATTTACCTTTAAACTTGTACACACAAAAAAAGCTCAAACTTTGAAAAGTAAACACAAAATAAACCCCAACTATCACTAAGATAACTAATGAGAGTACAGTATAAGTAAAAGTACAAAGGGGCCATAATACACTTCCAATATCCTAAAAGAAAGTATAACTATCATAGTCTATCTGCTCGAGACCCTACCAGAATGATAAGTGAAGGTAGCCACATGTATCCATTGAAGTATGCATGTATGTCCCATCTCACTGAGCAACACCTGGTCCCAGACCACCAAGGTCTCCATGGAAGTATCAATCACCTGCATGAGACATGAAACATGTAGGCAAAGCCCATGTGGGGGTGAGTAACACAATACTCAGTAGGGATCCCAAACTAAAAAGTAAATACCACAAAGTAGGACCACACATCAAGATCACACAACAAAAACACACCACAAAGTCATCTCACACCATGTATAACTCAAAGTATAGAAAGTAATATTATCAGTCTTAGAGATAATTCATCATGTACTATGGAGGGACTCATCCCTAATGATCTATTGAGGTCTGATCGCTCAGTTGCTGGAACACTGAGGTCTACTCATCTGATAGACCACTGAGGTCCACTCTTCTGCAGAACCACTGAGGTATGCTCATCGGCTGGACCATTGAGGTAAACTCGTCATATCATCTGTGTCACAAACAGCTGTAGGATTTCCGCTCTCTAGTGCGCTTGATTCTGGGAGAATCTACTCCTCAATCCATCTGTCGTATCTTCACTATCATGAAATCTCACTTAGAGAATTCCCTAAAGCACTGTCTCATTGCAAGGGTCCCAACACAGTAGATGAAGTTCCAATCAGACACCTGGTCTGAAAGATATTAGTGTTTTAGTAAATTGGGGTCAGTTGTGTCTTGGGGTCTCGCATGAAATGACCCATTTTAGCCAACCCAAATCAAATCAGTTGGGTTTGGGCTGACCTGGTCTGGCCTCGCCAATTCACCAGGCCCATTGGGCTTTATTGGACCTAGCCCGGTTCGGCCATGGGTTCAGCCCACCCAGTCTTCCAGCAACCCGGTTTACATTCTATTTCCCGATACGATATGGTCGAACTAGTATAGCCTATCTAGGCTGCCCAGCGGCCCAGTTTCCCCTCTAGCTCAGCCCGTATTGGCAGGCTGGTTCTCCTCTAGCCCAGGCTTCCGAGTGGCCCGGTTTAGTTCGTCAGCCCAACCCACATCGGTAGGCCAGTTTGCTCCCAGCCCAGATGACGGGCAACATCTAATTCACTCGGCCAGTTGGCTCTAGGGTGGCACCACATTTTCGACTAGCCGGTCCGCTCACACGAACTGGTTACTCCATGTGACTTGTGGCGATCTATGGTTCCAGCTCACAGCCATGGTCCGCGAGCCACAACTTGCACCTTTGACATTGTCAGTTGGTCGCGTCCACATGTCGCCAACCACCATCCTCCATACCGGTGGCCCCTATCACCGCCTGCAGCCTACCACCATAGCTAAGTGTCGCAAACTAGTGTTGCCGCCACCACGACCAGGAGTCACGAACTGGTGTCGTTGCCACCACATTGGGTTTCCACGACCCTGTGTTGATGCCACAGCCTGCCTGACCATGACCTTTCCACTTTCTTCCTCTATGACCGAAGTGTTGTTGACCATTTCACCACGAATAATGGGAAAACAAAAGAAGGAAAAAGGTGAAGGATTCCCACATATAAACACCTAAAGAATGATCTAGGTCTTTTTGTGTTGACACATATATGTTCTTGTAAGTAGGATCACAAAGAACCAAAATAGGGTGGAATAATCACTAAGATAGATATCCCCTTTATCCCGTTTGAATTATCGATCTACGGGTTAACTTTTTTTGACATCCCGATCTGGGATCCACTGAATGGTGCCCCAAGCCGGTTGTCCACATTTCCTCAAGCACGCCAACCCATATTCCAGAGGGTGCTGACTAGAAGAGAGGTTATGGCAAGTCAGTCTTGGGGAGACTATACCCTCTTTTATCAGAATAAACACCAATGAAAGCAAATAACAATAACCAAGTGCGAAGCATATAAATAACTAGAACAAATCCATGTCAAAAGATAAACAAAACAAAAAAAAAATACAATACTCAACTGAAAGGTAAAATATTCTATGACAATGAAAATGTCAACTGTCTACAATGTAACTGAAAGTAAAGACACAATGACTCCCAAACAGGTCCCGAACCACATCTGGTCCCCTCTTTCATGCTCCAATCCCAAACAACAACCTATACCCAGGCCTTGCCTTTATGCCATCCTACAACAAAAATGCCTACTCGAGTGCCGATTAGGCGGACCAGATAGGGTGTGAGTACAACCTAGTATACCACCACCAAAAAAGTCTAAAATGAGTCCACTCAAAAGATAGTTCATGAAATTTTATGAAGTAATAAATACATTTCATAATTAAACTATTACCACATTGTCATTTAATCTTTAATCATCCCATTAGGCTAAGTATCAATTCATGTTTCCTGTTTGAATCATCATTCATCATTATCATTCATTTGGTGTTGAACATCATGTCAGGCACCACCATCTCAGTTGAATCATCATTCATTATTATAATCCATTTGGGTAGGTAAACATGCCTAACACCCTAAAATATCGTTGAGTGTAGGTTGTCATTCCTAGTACTCCTTTTCTCAATCGGTGTAGTTCGTCATGCCTAGAACCCCATAATCTCAAGATGGGATAACTATTATGGAGGAATGCCATGTCCAAGTCCCAACTTCTAATTGGCCAAGAACACCATGTCTAGCACCAAAAATATCACATCCATTTAATTATTCATTAATTCGCAATAATTTTCTAGATCATTCCATTACTAACCCAACGATTATTTATACATTTCAAAGGCCATTAGTTAACTCAACAATTAACTAAGCACATAACCCATTAACTCATTAATTAATTAACTAACTAATCAACACAATTATCATTTCATAATTAATTCTTAATAATTAATTATCCATATCCAATATCAACTAGTCATAATTAATTATCATAATTAATTATCTTTGATCAATATAATGGAACATAATTAATTCTCACAATTAATTATATTTGGTCAAAATCATGGAAAATAGTTAATTCTCACAATTAATTATCTTACACATCCAAACATTATTTCATAATTAATTACCCCAATTAATTATCTTAACACAAACAATTTAATATCTCAATTTCAATATCTCAACCCATAACAAATATCCAAAATATATATTTGGGAAAACCTCCTTCGTTTTTTATATGATTCAATTATCAATTAATCACCAAGGCAACACAATTAAATTCCACATTTCTAATTACTCCAATTTAGGAAATAAATTATCAAGGAAATATATCAAATAATAAAATCAAATACACATATCAAAATCATGACTATGAGAGTTTGATTTAGACCACATACCTCGGTTTATTTATGGAAGATAACATATCAAAAATCCCCAAAATCTAAGCGGCACAATGCCATCGATCAAGCTTCAGATATAAATCCCTAAACCAAAATTAAGATCAAAGGCATAAAGATTTTGAAAATATATATCTAGATCCACAATAATAGATCTATATCTAAACTCATAGGTTTAGATCCATGAAAACATGTGATATCTTCCATGAAAATATCTAGAAAAGATTAGAGAAAATCAGGGAGAAACATTGGGATGGAATCTACATACTAGATCAAGAACGGATCTTCGATCCGAGATTTAGATCTCAATGAAAGGCATTAATATTGCATTTTAATCCATCTATAAGGCTATGAGATCATCCAAAAATTATTAATCCCAATCCTAAGTCGAATTAGAGAGGTTTTAGGGGTTCAGGTGGTTTTAAACCCAATTTTCGGATTGAACTACTCCGCACTCACAATTTAACCTGGGAGGCTGTATGGTTAGGCCAAACCATGCTCCAAATGTGTGGTATTCCAGTGCTCGCATGGCTTGATGACACATGGTTTGGAAAACCGTGTGCCAACCATGTCGACCTCCACTGTCTTCACGGTTAGATTGTGCACGGTTTTTCCAAACCATGCACAAACTGTGCACTACCCCCTATCTTCCCATGTTCTTTAAAACTTCATCCAAACACACCCCAGGTTATACCCCAAACCAAAAGTACTTAATAACAACAAAAATTACCTTAAAAATTCCTAATAATGCTCCATAAAAGTTCGGGATCTTATAATCTCCCCACCTTATAATAGATCCTCATCGAGCTGTACTCCTGAACTTCTTTATGATTCTGAGCCAAAAAGATTGGTCCATTGAGCCCTCATGTCTACTTCCCATTCCTAGGTTTCCTCTTGAATACTTCTATTTTTTCATAAAACATAAACTAACGGAACAATCTTTCCCCATAAAACTTTCTCACTGCGACCCAACACACATATTGGATGCCCCTCAAAGGACACATCTATATCGAGATCAACCTCTTCTAAATAAATCACACGTGAAGGGTGAGTGTGATACCTCTGTAGCTGCAACACATGAAAAAACTCATTGATAGTTCTTAATTTCTATAGAAGGGAAAATTGGTACACCACTAGACCGATTCTCTCCAACCCCTCAAACGGTCCTATAAAGCTAGGCACTAGCCTACCCAACCTCTGTATCTTGTGGTGACCCAATCAAGGTGAAACTCTAAGGAATACAAGGTCACCCTTTTTAAACTATAGGGGTCATATATATCTATTAGAAAACAACTTCTACCTACTCTGATCTGTATCCATATGTTTCCAAATCAACTGTACCTACTCTGATATATCCTAAATGAGACTCAGTCCCAATAGCTCTGACTCACCCACCTCTAACCAATATAGTAGTGATCTATAAATTCTAACATAAATTGCCTCATATGGTTCCATATTTATAGTTTCTGGATAACTATTTTTATAGGATAACTCCACTAAATCCAAGTTCTTCTCCCAAGAACCACCAAAGTTAGGCACACATGCTCGCAACATATCCTCTAAAACTAGTATGGTATGCTCTAACTGTCCATCTGTCTATGGGTGGAAGGTCATACTTAAACAAAACCTATATACCAAGCACCTTTTGTAAGACCTACTAGAAGCATGAAGTAAAGTGCAAATATTGATTTGAAACTATAGTCTATGGAACCCCATGGAAATAAATTATCTCTCATGCGTACAATTCTCCCAACTACTCTACTATAAAGGTTTCCCTGATAGGAAAGAAGTGTTCTACCATCGTTATTTGATCAAAAACGACCCAAATAGCATCCTTCTTCCTAAGAGTGTTTGAAATTCCTACAGTGAAATCCATATTAACATCACCCCACTTCCATTTTGGAATAGGTAATGGCTTCAAAATGCCTCTAGGTCTTTGATGCTCTGCCTTCACCTGCTGAAAAGTGAAACATCTAGTTACGAACCCTACTATCTTCTTTTTCATTCCTGGCCACCAAATTTTTTTTCATAGGTCAGGGTACATTTTTTTCACCCCATAATGTATGTCCCATATAGAAGAAAGAAATTATCTCATGAGTTCCTCTCACAAACTTGTAGGCATAACAACCAGTTTTTTTCACATAGATGGGGTCATTTTTCATATATTATCTAGTATGATGGTTTCTAACCACCTTTAAAGATTTCTATCCTGGATAAACACTTCAGATCCTCATACTGCATGTACTCTATCCATATTAATAGTGTAGACTCCACTGCTACAAAAACTAGAGTCATCGTTTCCTGAATCTCCTGAACAACCAAAAGCATTTCTACAAGAAAATACATCATCATCCACTATGCACTTGAATCATGTACCAAATGAGTCTAAGTTTTCCTTCTCAAGGAATTAGCCACAATATTCCCTCTTTTGAGTGTATATTCTATTTCAAAATCAAATTAATGCATATATTCTACCCATATTTGCTACTGAATATTCAAGACATGATATGAAAAGATATACTTCATGTTTTTTTATCCGTAAAAACTATAAACTTTTAACCCAAAAGATAGTGTCTCCAATACTTAAGATCATAAACCACTACTACCAACCTGAGGTAGTGCATAGGTTAATTTTGTTCATGTGGCCTTAACTATAGATATCAGTAAGCCATGACTTGATCCACTTACATCAACATATCTCCGAGTCTGATCCCAAAAGTGTCACAATACACCGTGTACTACTCACCCAACTCAGTTAAGATCAAAATTGGTTCTGATGTCAAGAACTTTTTCAACTCCTAGAAAGCATTCTCACAAGCTTTCATCAAACCAAACTCTACACCTTTCTTTTTCAAACCTAGAAGTGGTGCTTCCAATCAAGAAAAGTCCTTGATGAATCTTATGTAATAACCACCTAATCCCAAAAGATGCAGATATCAAAAACATTCTTTGGATGATCCCAAGAAACCATTTCCTTTAATTATTTTGGGTCTATTGACACACCTTCTTCCAAGATGATATGCCCAAAAAAGTGTACCATGTAATTCCAAAACTGACATTTAGATAGCTTGGCATATAGCTGATTCACTCTTAGTGCACCTAGGTTGATGTCAAGATGTTGGTCATGATCACCATGAGTCTTAGAGTACACCAATATTTCATCCACGAACACCACCAAAAACTAATCTAAGTACGAATGGAAGTTAATTCCCATTAAGGCCATAAACACTACTAGAGAATTTGTCAAACCAAACAGCATTAAGACAAACTCATAAAGCCCGTACTTGCTTCTGAAATCAGTTCTTGGTATATCAGAGGTCTGTAATCTCTCCTGATGATACCCTAATCTCATATCAATCTTTAAGAACAAATAGGCCTCCAATAACTAGTCAAATAAATCATTGATATGCGGAAGAGGATATCAGTTCTTCATGATAATTTTATTCAAATTTCGGTAATTGGCACGCAAGGTTAAAATCCCAAAGGCCTTCTTTGAAAACAAAATAGGTGATCCCCATGGAAATGTACTTGGAAGAATAAACCCTTTATCCTTCAACTCCTCCAACTGTGTTTTGATCTCTTCAAGATCAATCAGTTCCATTCTGTATGATGGAATAGATACCAACTCAACCCCCCCCCCCCGCATGAGCTCAATAGTGAATTCCACATCTCTCTCAGGTGGAAACCCTGAAAATTATTTAGGAAATACATCCTGAAACAGTTCTACTATAGGTGGAAGGACATCTTTCTTACCACTCCCATAATCTAGAAAAAGACTAGAAACTTGGGTGGTAGGCTCTCCGAGTTGCAGATTAATTGGCCTCGCTCTACCTGAGAGGATATACTATTATCCATGAAGAAAATGCCATTTACCCTCAAGAGATACAAAGGTCACTCTCCTTTTGTAATAGTCTATATGGGCTCGGTATACGACTAACCATTACACAACCATAATCAGGTAAAAGCTCGTTATATTAAGGATATATATATCCCAAAGAAAACGATACTCTCTGATCTCTAGAGAACATCCCTTGCATGAATAGATATCCCTAGTTCGTCTTCCCAATGGTGTATCAATATTCATCACCCCACTTACAGAATCCATCTCTTGGCTCAAGCCATTTACAATATTTGCATATATAAATGAATGAGACACACCATTATCAAACAAGTCACTTACTAAAGTAGAAGCAACTAGAAAATTACCTATCACCATCGATGGAACAATCTAAATTTCCACAAGTACAGGCTACACTACATGTGACTGTCCTGCCCCTCTTCCATATGGTGTTGTCTGACTCCCCTAAGTAGCACCACTCTGCTTATATGTGCGCTCATACCCTATAGCACCATGTCCACTACCTCTACCACCTTTACTAGTAGAACTCCAGCTGCTAGACCTATATTGTGTAGAAGACCCCATTCCCACACTCTGACTCTGAGTGGTTTCTCCCTCAGCACCAGCCTATCATTTCTTCCTGTAGAAATTATGTAGGTGTCCCATATTTCCAAAAAAAATAGCACTCTACTTTTTTTCGAGGACAATGTGTACAATAGTGTCCCTGCCTACCACATTGGTGTAAAAGCACACGAGTAAAATCCAGTGCAAATGTTCCTCCTAACTGTCCACCTTGCTTTCCACTATCCTGACTAAGGTTCTCAAGATGGCACTTCCTTCTCTTGGAAGTCACACTCCCTAATCATCTAGTGACAGCTACCTGTCCAGTACTGAAAACTTCCTTAAGGTTCCCCTCTTAAATGGGAGTATGATTAACCACTTCTAAAAATTTCTTCATCCTAAAGATATTCACCTGGGACTTAATTTCACACTTAAGTCCATCCTGAAATCGTTTTTCTGAAGAATCCTCATTTTCCACCAATTCTGGAGAAAGACATTTTAAATCTGTGAAACATTCAGCATAGTCCATTATGGACATGCTTACTTGGGTTAGATGCATAAACTCTGAAGCCTTCTCTTATCTCAGCATCTCTGGATAGAAGTGTTCTAAGAACTTCTTCAGAATGTACTTTCATAACATCTCATCAGTCTGTCTAGATCGTAACTGAATGTCCCACCAGTGCTTCACTGAACCTCATAGCATATAAGCAGCAAACTTGACACTCCTCCAAGAAAGAGTCTCCAAATGGTCAAGTATCATCTCTATGGATTCAATCCAGAATTCAGCTCCCTCAGGTCCACCCTCTCTAGTAAAAGTATGAGGGTGTTGTAGCTAAAACTCCCTTGTCCACCCTGACATTCCTTTATAAACCCACCCTGGGTCTCTCTCTATGAACTGCATGAAATGAGAAAATTTCAATTGGAAATTTTCCCATTCATCCCCATCTTACACCAATGATGCCTCAAGATCCCTATCTGGAAGTTTGTTTTGGTCCATACCCCTCAGTCTCTCCCTCAACAAGCATCGTGGAGGCATAACTCTACAAATCCAAGCACACATCTTAGATCTCATAACAAAACCTTATAACATTTACGTAAGAGGAGAAACTAACACAACAAGTTTCAACATGTCATTTCTCATTTTTCGCACCACACGTTCATCACTGAGTCCTTATCACTACCCTTAACCATCCTACTCCTAGGCTTTAGTTAACAAGGGTACATACATTATCATTAATTAATCCAACCACAAATTAATCAAATTATCTCAAATTAATTAATTCAACAATTAATTAATTAATCATACTCATTCCATAAATCAAGGTTCTCATTAGATACCCATTTATTCTCATTTTGAATCATTATTTCAATCTCACAATAAGGAAAAATAGTTCAAGTTCAACAACTTACCCATAACCTGTTTTCTTATGAGTGGATAGAATAATTCATATCACAATAACCCTGAGTGCCTTGAATGATGCATGGAGACTCATGTATCATGACTCCTTAGGCCAAGAAACAAAATTCAACAATTTTCAAAACAAATATTTCATCACCCCACAAGTGTGTCGCCCAAGGTGAAATAATATCTAATTGTAACAACAAACACTAATCACAAAAATCCCACCTTGAGTACTCATATTTTCCCACATAATGGGTTTGAAACTCACATGCATGAGCTCATTACCAAGCCTCAACTCTTTGTAGTTTCTTGTATACCTTACCCAAAAAATTAAGACAAAATATGAAGAAAGAAAAGAAAACTCCTCTGACACAACTTTTTGGCGTCCCGACCGGGGATCCACAGAACGGTGCCCAAAGACAGTTGGCCACATCCCCTCAAGCATGCCTCTCTATATGCTAGAGAGAGATGACTAGCAATGATGGTCTAGTAAGTTAGTCTTGAGGAGACTATACTGTATTTTATTAGAATAAACACCAATAGAATCAAATAACAATAACCAAGTGCGGAAGTGCATAAATAACCCGAACAAATCCATGTCAAATGATAACCAAAAAATGAAAAATACAATACCCAACTGAAACGTAAAACATGAAATGACAATGAAAATGTCAAGTGTCTAAATTTAAACTAAAAGTAAAAACCCAAAGAATCCCAAACGGGTCTCGAACCATGTCTGGTTCCCTCTCCCATGCTCCAATCCCAAAATGCAACCTATCCTAGGGCCTTTTCCTTATCCTGTCCAGCAACAAAAAAGTTTACTCAGGTGATGATTAGGAATCCTAAATAGGGTGTGAGTATAACTCAGTAGGCCACCACCAACATTCTTTAAAACGAGTCCAGTCAAAAGATAGTGCATACAGTTTTATGAAGTAATAAATATAATGGATAACTAAATAGTTATCCCATTTTCATTTAGTCTTTAATCATCACATTAGGCTAATTATCACTTCATGTTTCATATATTAATCATTATTCATCATGATAATTCATTATGTGTTGATCATCATGTAAATCACCACCATATCAGTTGAATCATAATTCATTTTTATCATTAATTTAGTGTAGTTATTCATGCCTAACAACCTAAAATCTCATTGAGTGTAGGTTATCATGTCTATAACTTATTTTCTCAGTAGGTGTAGGTCATCATGCCTAGAACCCTATAATCTCAAGCTTGGATAACTGTTGGTGAGGAATGCCATGTCCAATTCCAAATATCTAATTGGTCTAGAACACCATGTCTAGCACCAAAAAATGTCATCCATTTAATCATTCATTAATTGAAAATAATTTTCCACATCATTCCATTAGAAATAAAATTATTAGTTAAAAATTTCAAAGTCCATTAGTAACTAAAAAATTTACAAATCACATAACCCATTAATTAATTCATCAATTAATTAATCAATCAACACAATTCGCATTCCATAATTAATTATTCAAAATTAATTATCCATATCCAATCTCAAATTTTCATAATTAATTCTCATAATTAATTATATTTGATCAAAATCATGGCTCATAATTAATTCTCACAATTAATTATATTTGTTCAACATCAGGGCGCATAATTAATTCTCACAATTAATTATTTTACATAGCCAAAAATTATTTCATAATTAATTCCCCCCATTTAATTATCTTAACACAAATAATTAAATATCTCAATTACAATATCTCAACCCATAAAAAAAATCTCCAAAATATTTATTTGGGAACCCCCCTCATTTTTTCTGTGATTCAATTATCAATTAATCACCAAGGAAACAGAAATCAATTCCACATTCCTAATTACTCCAATTTAGGAAATCAATTATCAAGGAAATATAGAAAATCATAAACTAACATACACATATCTAAATCATGAATATGGGAGTTTGATTTAGACCACCTACGTTGGTTTATTGATGACATTTATCCCAATAGAATTCCCTAAAATCTGACTGGCACAACATCGTCAATCAATCTTCGGATCTAAATACCAAAACCAAAATTAGGATCAAAGGCATAAAGATTTGGTAAATCTAGATCTATATCTCGAATAATAGGTTTATATCCAAGAAAACATGGGATATCTTCCATGAAAATAACTAGAAAAGATAATATAAAACATGTGAGAAACATTGGGATGAAATGTACATACCGGAACAAGAACATATCTTCAATCTGGGATTTCGATCTCAATGAACAACGTTCAGATTGACTTGGAATCCCTTCAAAAGGAACTAAGATCACCCAGAAATTATTAAGCTTAAGCCTAGGTTGAATTAGATAGGTTTTGGAGGTTTGGGTGGTTTTATAACTAATTTCAGATTAAACTACTTCGCGTGCATGGTTTCACATGGGAGGCCACACAGTTAGGCCAAATTGTGCACCAACCATGCGGTCTTCCACTACCCACATGGCTTGATGGCACATGGTTAGGAAAACAGCACGCCAACTATGCCGACCACCACTTTCTGCATGGTTACCTTGTGCACGATTTGGCGAAACCATGCACAAACCGTGCACAACCCCCATTCTTTCCAAGTTTCTTAAAAATTCAACCAAACACACCTTAGGTCACACCCCAACCCAAAGGTACTTAATAACAACAAAAAGTACCAGAAAACACGCCCGGTATCCCTCCATAAAAGGATAAGGTCTTACATTTTTCATGAGTTAACCCGCATTCTGTGTTTAAAAGAGAGAATAGCGGAAAAAATTCACATATAAAAGCATGAAACACCTATATGGGAAAGGAGATTTCTCGAGGATGATCATTTGTCATCGTCCGTCGATCTCTGGTTTTGATTATCTCTCCAAGGGTATCGATGTTGCTTTACAATTTTTTTGATTTTCATCATTGGAGAGTTTTCCTTCAGAGACTCAGAGGGATTTGCATGATCCAAATCTAATATTCTATTCTTGTTATCCCATTCAATGGGGGAAACATGTTGCAATGTTTCTCTTACGCCGAGTCATCTTTGTTATGCTGTTTCATTTATGAAACACTGTTTCTATTACATTATGTTGCATCATTATTACACGGTTCCATTTATGGAATGACATAGTTGTTCGTCGCCGTGTTGTAGTGAAACAATTTTAAATAAAATAAACTTTTTAAGTTTATTTTATTTTTCATTAAAATGTCCAAAAAATATAATTTTTTTCCTCTACCCTCATTGGTCGAGGTTAATTCCTCATTAAGGAGAACAACTCAACAATAATTCAACAATGGTCTCATATTTTGAATCTGAGTTACCATTTGTGAGTTATGAGGATTCAAAAATAAAATAACTTTTATTTAAATTATTTTATTTACGGTTACGTCCAAAAAACCAACTTTCAAAGATGGACTACGTCATCTGATGTTAGGCTCCACCTAAGGGAATCATATCCTCGTGAACTCAACGGTACTCTTGGATTTCCAATCTGAGTTACTGTTTATGAGTTATAAGGATTTTAAATTAAAATAACTTTATTCAATTGTTTTATTTACAGCCAAAAACTACTTTCCACTATTGACCTGCGCCAGCCAATGTCAGGCTCTACCTATGGAAATAATACCCTCATGAGCTCAAATGTGGTCTTGGATTTTCAATCTAAGTCACCATTTATGAGTTATAAGGATTTTAAAAATAAAATAATTTTATTTAATAATTTTATTTACAGTTACACCATTTTTGGGTTTTCTCACTAGAGGCCCATGCCGACAAATATTAAGTCACGACTAGGGTAAAACCACCATCCTAAATGCAACGGTGTTCCTGGATTTCTAATTTGAGAACCTATTTAAGTGTAATCAAACTCTTTCAGGAAAACTAAACACACATGTTATTTAAAACATAACATTTTTTTAACAAATCATTCCAGGCACTCTGGGTCTCGAAATCGCACGCCGTCTCAGTGACTGGTCTTGAAATAATACCATTTAAGGTAAAAAATTATTTTTTTATGTCATTATTTTTTATATTGGCTAAAATTTAAAAAGAAAAATAAAAACTAACCATCATAAAAAAATGTTTTTTAATAGTGGAAAATTGATTTCCATTTACTCAATTCCATTTAATATTTCAAAGTGATTTTATAATGGAAATAATTAACTATTTTCTTGAATGATTGGAAATAAATAAGATAAAGGAATTTAAATCCACCATGTCATATTTTGGAATGAGTATTTTTTAGATCATAAAATAAATAGAGATTATGTGGTATTAATGAGATATTTTTCATGTTTTAGTTTATACCATCCATAATAGATTTAGTTGGATATGGATGAGGGTATGGAGTGGTGGAGAATAATCTCATGTACCCTCAGTTTGTGGGCATGAATGTATAAGTTATTTAAGGGATACATAGGGGTGAAAACAATATGGGCATAAGGGGTGTATGTAGTCTCAAAGTTTCATAAGAAAAAACTAACTGTTATCCAAGGGTGATGAAAGTCTTGATTATAAAGAGGATTTTTTGGAGAATATCAAATGTATATTTAAATTTATGTGAACACCAGATACCTCAGAGGATGAGTTTTTATCCAATTGTTTGAGGGGAATTATAAAGTACATTGGGAAGAGATTAATGAAGTAGGAAAGGTTGAAGATCTTAATTAGAAGTTATTTCATCATATCTTTAATGATAATAACTATCTGTAAGATATCAAGTGGAATATATCTCAATAATTCATGGATTTCCATTTTGTGAGTCTATCCATTATAGAAAATGCATCAAATTTTATTACGCATGTAAATTGTGTTCCATAGTTGGTGATGGATAAAACAATGAAGGATTAGATATTTGGGATGAAACTATGACCAAATATAGAGTCAAGGATTATTATATCAAATCAACCTATATGTGCTGATGTGTTTAGTATATTGAATTTAATGAAGGAAAATATATAAGACACATAAATCGTGGGTTTGTTTCTCCCTTGATCAGGTGGTGGAATGAATTAATGCACTGGTCAGAAGAGGAAGTGGATGGAATTTTAAGTGAAATTGGTTGGGGAATATTCTAAAATTTTCCTATGAAAATGGAATTTGGTTTATTTTAATGTGGTGAATTGGGAAATTGGAAGTCTATATTTTTGAATCCTCCTTGAAAAAAATTAGTATGAGAAGGTGGGACACTTAAAAAAGTATTATAACAAATTTTTCTAGGTGATTAGAAGTGGTGAATTCAACCATGTTAAAGGATTAATATTTAGAGTGGTGATCTAGGATATGATGAGTTGATGACTCATGTAAGAGTGGGAAGGACTTGTCAAGAGGAGAAGATAGAACCTTAGAGTAGTTTGGGGAAACTATTTCCAGTTGAGCAGGCACTAGAGGAAACTGTGGTTGATGTGAGACCATTAATAGTGGGAGTATCCCTTTTTATTTCCTCCACTATTAATCTTACATTATTTTATACTTAATCATCACATTCATTTATCTCTACATGATTAGTTGTTTTATTGGGTATATATGTAGAGTTTATGTGATATTAAATGAAATTGATGCTCCACCAAGTGAGAGAATCAAACAATATTTAAGTTTACATTTTTATCATTCATGATTGGAAATGTGTAAATATCATGAGAATTTATAGTATTTGAGTCGGGGATGTGAAATTTGACAATAATAATGGATTGGTTGAAAAAATTCAAGACTCAAATCAATTTTTATATTCACTGAGTTATCTTTGAAGCACTAGATGGGACCAGAATCACTTTAAAGAGAGATAAAGATATTTATATAATAAATATAGTGGTGGTGGTGGGGAATGTTAGGTCCTTATCTTTTTATTTGGCAGGATTAGTTCTTAGGACTATAGAATTGAATAATCCACCTATACTTCTTTGGATGTTAGATCAATATATAGATGCTTTACTAGAGGATTTCTCTGCATTACCACTAAGGAGAGGTGTGTAATTTTCTATCAATATAGTTCCTATAACAAATCTTAACGTTTTACTGTAATATCACATGAAATCAATAGAGTTATAAGAATTTAAAGTGAAAATAGGTAATCTTTAACAAAATCATCTCATCTTCCTGAGTTTATCCCCTTAGGATGATGCAATTCGACCTATCGGTAACCCAACTAGGCATGTGGTAAGTTGAGTATACCACCCTAATCCAATATATAATGGTTTGAGGGGATAAAATACCACTAACAAGTCATAAAATATATGGAAGGAATTAACCTATTAAAACCTAAAAAATTTATACATATTTAATATAGAATAAAATCCAGTAACACTAGTAGATAAATATAACAACTAAACTATATATAATATGAGTATGAGACAATAATTTAAAGAACAACACCACAATCAAAAAAATAAAAAAAAGGTAAATACATATGTAGATGAAAATAAACACCATGTACATCTAAATCTAGGTATGAGATGGAACCTCCTCTTTATAGGGACTCCTAGAATAGACCATGTCTATAGCTTTCTCTACCATAAACCACCATTAATTATTGCGTAAAAACTTCTATAAGTATACTAGCTTCACATCTACCAATTTCATCTCAAAATTGGGAAATATATAGAAAGATGCAACACATGTGGGAATGAATCCCATGCATATATGAGTATAAATATATCCAATAAGATTCCTTGGAATCAAAGAATAAAGATAAATCAATTTTCAAGATCAAACCCAAGAACAAGAAATAATATAAGGCATCAAAAAGAACCAGATGTTCTCTAGTGTCAATATAACAATGAGAAAGGGAAGAAATGATATCTTCAAATATAATCTCCATAAAGGACCATATCACACTAGAAACTACCGTTACTTAGGGTGATGTAAGTCTTAAAAACATGAATTAAACAATCTAGTTATAAGGAATAACTAGAAGGTATCCACAAAGGAATAAAATGTTGTAGTATCCCAAATGAATATACATTTCTATGCATCATAATCCCCATGAATCCTAATCTAATAAACTTCCATAACTTCCATGATTTCACTATAGAACTATATTGGGGGCCACACCTCATCAAGGTATATGTGTATTGATGAAGGGAGTAACAAAACCCACTAGAGGATTGTGCCTTGATATATGGGGGAGTTCTAACTCTAATGATGGAGGACCGTAACCTGACATAAGGTGGAGTACTAACTCCAAAGATGGTTGACTCTAACCTGGGATACATTGGATTACTTGAACACTAATGAAATACGATAGACCACACCCTATCATATATATGTTTCTAGGGGACCACCTATGTGGATGGTTATACCTTGATACGTGGGAGTACCAGCTCTATCTGTACTCCACACATCTCACCCGCTACTTATATTCTCTCTAACAGAGAAAATATCCTTGAAATATTTAAACCACAATGTGAATAGATTCTAATGAATGGTTGAATAATACTATTTTAACTATGTGATAAGATACCCAGAGTGGACTAGTAACGTATCCAAAACTGGCATAGGTGTAAGAAATCATGAATAATGATAGAAATAAAGTATTTAAAACAAATTAACTCTCATGGTCAAAGAAGAATTGTAATCAAAGAAAAATATTATTTTCTACATGTTTTATAAAATAATAAAGTTTAGTTATAATATTAAACATCATTTTAAATGTCTTTCCTTCTATGATATAAAAATCCTTAAATAATAAGACTCGCATAATGAAGTTGTTCAAAACAAAATAAATGTTTTTTATTGAATTTCACTAGTGATAAAAAGAATAATTTATTTAATATTATTATACATTCCCTAATATCTCATTATTATTTTTATGACACATAAACTTGTTCATCATGGGAGAAATATTTTTGAAATAATTCATTTTAAAATAAAAATAATTTTTCTTCAATGACCACAAAAAATAATTATCTAAGAAAAACAATAAAATTAATTTCCACCCATACATAATTCTCTTGATATTTTCCTTGATAATAATTAAAGATTAAATCATCATAAATATATTTGTAAGTAATCATGTTTTAATGCCTTCATAACTTTTATAATGTCATTAGAATAGTATTTAAGTTGATTTGATCATGGTGAGATGGAGATAGAACCACACAACATAAATTATGCATGATTATCTTATAAAAGGGTTATACATTGAAAAAGTATTGATGTATCTTGATGATCATATCACATTCCTTAATAATTGGTTACATAACCACCATGAATAATGTTAATAATATGAAGATTTTTTCTTCATTGTGCAGAAGGAGAGTGGGAAATAGAGAGAGTGATTTCTCTAAGGTGTTCTTTCACCAATGGAGAGGAGATAATAGGGAGGGATATTCCTTTAAAAATTACCAATTATTGAATTAAATGAATTAAATAGGGGAAGAAATTATTTCCCCAACATAACTTCTCTTCATTTTCAATTTAATTTCCCACATAAATATAATAATCAGATCCATTCATAATGGAAAACACCAACAAATATGGTTATCATTTAGAATTCTCCATGAAAATTCATTGTCACTATTCCATGTAGATTCCACATCACCAATATATGACATGGTCATGTCATTGTGAAAATAATAATAATATTTTTTTATTTAATTTTAAAGATTATAAATACTCGATCCCAGGGTTTAAATACATGCCATTTAAATTATATTTATCCTAAAAAATCTCCATTCAAGCCACACCTGAGGTTCCAGAATGTTAATATGAGACTATTTTATGGATTTATTAAAAGTCATCAATTTTAGGATAAATATTTATTAATTTAATGCATATTACATATCCTCATGAATCCCAAACTACTTGGAATATCTTAAAAATTCATACCAAGGATAAATAGTGCATTTCAAGTTTAGTAGAACCACAATAATTTTATTGAGGTCAAAATAAAGGGTAAATTTTCCATTTTACCCTCTTTAAGGGACCCAACCAATAAAACTAAAAATTAATTAACTCCTACTAACAAAAAATTTGGGTCACTACATCATCTCCACATGTAATCATTTTTATCCTTGAAAAATAAACAACCCAAAAATATTGATCAAATGTTTATTAAAATTATTAGATAAAATAAAAACTACCCTCACACATACATAATTCACCCTTAGAGGTCCTAGCACTAAGTGGACCCAGGGCATAACAAATTAGGAAAATATACTTCAACTTTACACAAGAATCTACCAACTCAAGACCATCCATAAGGCATTAACAATGGAATAAAATTGCATCATATGGATTCAATTGTGATTATGCATCAATGAAACTTTTCTAGAAATATGAAATCTATCCACATAGCATAAATATAACCAAAACCCATAAAAATAGTGCTTATTAAGAATCATAGGGGACCATCAGATAGAGAATCACACTCACCACTAATAATGGTCAATGAAAAACCCATAACTCACATCCACTACTGAATATTGTCTGGTTTGGTTGAGGTCTCTCTTATGTAAAAGAGACTAACAAGCACACCAAGGAAGAGAATAAAATTCTTAAAACCACCATCCAGTATACCTAAATCATTTAAATGAACCAAACAATCAAAATCTGAAATGGATACTCTTAATTATGTATATACCCCTACATTTTCAAATCTATACCCAAGAATAACACTTACCAAACTCAAGAAACTATAACCAAAACCCATAAAAGTAATATCATTCACTATAAAACTAACATTTTAACACACAAAAAAAACCAATTCTCTACTATACTTACACCAATAAGGTCTTATATCTATTTTTGAACCACAGTATTGAAGAAATCACCACCAATCAAGAAGATTATTTACAATGAATCGCTATTCAATTCACAAAGTATAATGGAGTAACACCAACCTTTAAAGATGTGTTTGGAGAAAAATACATTAATTCAAGATTAGACATGATCCTAAACTCCAAGAAATTATATAAGGTATCACATTTAGAGTGATGTAAGGACAATTACAACTTAAAATATATATATAACTTCATTTATAAAATCCATTCACACTGAGGTGAGCTAATAAAATCTATCCAATATTTACAGAGCATAAAAACTCTTGCTAAATGAATTAAATACTACCATACTGTTATTCCACTCTAATCATGTAATACATTATGGAATCAATATTTGGGGTAGATAATACACTCCATCATAATTACAAATATCATAACTAATAGGATGGATTTCTCAAACCCAGATTCATACACTATATGGTTTTTCCAAACCATTGATATTCTTGAAGCTGGTCAAACATATCCTCCAAATTTCTACGACTCTTTCCATACAATTTAGTTCAAATGGGGGCATCATCAATTAAGACCACTAAAAATAATCCATGGGTCTTTAATTCACTACATGGAATTCATTACTTATAAAAACATCATTAGGATTTCTAATATATCCTAATGATTCCTTAAACACTTCCTATAGACTATAATTTTAATAAAATACAGAGACATTACCAACCAAACTTAAGCTAAATCTCTAAGAAACACTAGTTGGGAGGGTCAAATAGATCCCAATTAAAACCTTCCTATAAAATACATTAAATTTATACATTAGTTCCCTAAGATAGTCCATGATATATGATAAATAGTAGGAAATATCATTATAACCACTAAAGTATGTTGATACGAGAACTTAGTTATTGATGATGGTAAACTTGGTATATCATCCATGATAATGTTATCAAGTTTAACCATCACTGAGATAAATAATATTCCATATATTACATAGATAAACATATTAATCTCACTAACTAGTGGTTGATTTGTGGAAATCCTACAAATTCACTTCCTTAATAGAGGGAAAATTCATACTTTTGTAGTCATGAACAAAGGATGGCCATCATCAGTAGGAATTTCTATCTATAAGGTAATGGATAAAATATATACTATAATCATCAAACCCAAAAAAAAAACATAAAAGGTGAAAATAGATCAATCTAACATTAATGACCCTAATTTTTTATGAATACATCATGGATCATGCATCTAACCGTATTGATTACCACCTTTTGTGAGCTATATACCACACACACCCATCCAAAATATAACCATAATCACTCTAGATCGAATGGGTATTACCCAATGGTGGTATTTGGATATGTAAAAAAATTATTTTCTATATCTATATATTATAAATCACTAACTCCTTATTGAAATTTCCTCCTAGAAAGATTTTAGAGCCTTCTACGAGGTGCACCTAATCTCAATGTTTCCCTTACAATGGAGATCTATCCAGGGCATTGATCTAGTTTTCCATAGAAAAAAAGTCATATTCTAAAATAAATGGTTCTTTATAATGATAAAATACGAACCAAAAAAATATCACCTCAGATATCTTGTATAGTTGATGGATGAAAAAGAGGTAGAATTCCAATCTCATCTCATACCGAAGGCCCATCTCAAACTCTCAATATCATAGGAATAAATTTCAAATCGAGGCAGGTAATTGATCATATAAAAAAGACTAATTAAAATATAAAACACTAATAATGACAGGATAATACTATTTTAGGTTTTGATAATCATAAAACAATGATTTTCTATACCATAAAAGGAAAATCAAATGCAATAATCATTATCTGGTAGATGGTTGTACAAACCAAAAAAGTATACCAAATACCATACTCCAACCAATAATCTATTTTATGAAAATCAGGATTGCCTCAAATTCTCATGAGGCTTCAATTAATGAAGTATAAATAACACATCTAGAATATAACCAGTTAGGCTTATCTTAGTGGGAACAAACAATCTCTCTACAAGGAAGATATTAACTAAGCATAATCAATGCAGGATCTTCCCGCTTCTCATTGGGAAAAGATACCTCAAAATTGGTCTCCAAATAAATTCAACATCACTCAAATAAGAGAGAATCAAGAACCTATATGGGTATTTCATTACACTAAATCTAAATACGAGAAAAGTTTATGTGTGTTGCATCCTTTAAAAATAGAAGAGTCACAATTCATAGAGCATATCTAGGTGAGTTGACACAGGAAGAACATAAAACAACATGATCATCCATTGAATGTTCTATATAATGAACTATACCCTAAAAATGATACCTTAGAGTCTTAAGATGAATAATAGGTTATCAATGTCTTGGTGGAAGGATTTGTGGACCATCGTACCTATGTTGGTCACCCTATTCTAATAACCAAAATCAAGACCCCCATATCATCACTTCCCTAATTACCAAACTGGACCTCATAATAAAACAAATCCAATCTATGTACCTAGTAATCTAACTACATTGACACCATCACGACATAACCTGACCCACCAAGACCCCACCTGAGATGATGGTGAGCAGATTTCACCACTCTAAGTCCACCTCCAATAGGTAAGGGGATGAAAACTCTCACAAAGAAGGTATATCATACAAATGAGGAATTTTAATATAAAATCTATAATACTAATGAATCTTTGATAAATAATAAAAACCAACAACACTAATACATAAATATAATAACTAAGTTGTATACACTGTGATTGTAATACAAAAATTCCAAGAACAACTCTACAAAGGTAAAACCTCGAAAGGGATGTGATAATAACCACTAATTACATCTACCCATAGGTATGATATGACACCACCTCTCTATAGGTCCCCATCAATGGAATATTTTTGTAACTATCTCTACTATAGACCATAATTATTTACTATGTGAAATCTCTTTAAATTATATTATCTCCATATATTCTAATGCTATATCTAAACCATGAAACATTTTTATTGATGCAACATGTGTATGATTGAATCCCATTTAGGGGTGAGTATAAACAAACCTAGTAGGATGACGTAAAATATTAAAGTAACAATAAACAAATTAGTCATCTCAAACCCAATATCAATGAATAATAGATGGTATCTAAAAGGAACTATATGTCTATAGTGTCAATATAACTATGGTAAATAGAATAAATACAATCCCTATATCACGTCTTCACAAATGATTGTATCACATAATAAAAAAATTATAACAAGGTTAGTGTAAGTCCAACAATAACTGACTTATATTGCCTAATTATAATCCATAAATAGAAGTAATCTATAAGGTCTCCAAATGATACTAGTATACCAAATGAAACTACATGTTGACACATCATAAGTTCTATGTCTCTTGATATACTAGACTTCCATAACTTCTATCCCATATCTCATGTACTGTAGTGGGGGAACATGACTCATTGAGATATATGTGTATTGATTTTTGGAGTATTTGAGACCTATAGGGAGACATGTCTTAATATATGATACAATACAGACACCACAGATAGAGGATTAAGCCTCAAAATATAGGGAAGTGATGAATCCAATAAAAAAGGACCCTCTCCAATATCTAGTAAAGTACATAAACTCTATCATCATATGAAATATTTAACCCTCTCTTGTACGTGTTCGAGTGGTATACCTAAAAACCCATATTTGGAGGATCATGAAGAAAGTCATGGGATGTACCAAATCCATATCTACTCTAAACATCTTACCTTCCACCTGTAATCTCTTATGTTGATTTAAGATACTTGAACAATCAAAAGAGTAATATAAATTACTCTCAATGGCTGAAAAAATCAAACTTTTCTGATCTTCATGAGAAGATACTCAAAATGGAAAACCCATATGAATAAAACTAGAATTTGGGAGAGAAATCATGAATAATTATAGAAATAAAATATTTAAAAAAAATAACTAGAATGACCATAGGGGAAATATAATCAAATTAGAATATTATTTTCTTCAAGTTTTAGAAAATAATGCAATTCAGTTACCAAAAATGACATCATTTGAACCTTGTTTCCTTCCATGATATAAAAATCCCCAAATAATCAGAGTCCGCTAATGAAGATGTTTAGGACAAAATTAAATTCTTCATTCTCACACCCCTTAAGTGAAAAATAGTAATTTATTTGATATTGTTATGTTTCTATAATATTATATTATTATTTTTATCACACAAAGATGTGTTCGTCATGGGAGAAATTGATTTTTAAATAAAGGGTTTTGATTGAAAATTATTTTTCCTTAAATAATCATAAAAATCATTTATTAGTGGAAAACCAATAAAATGAAGTTCCATTTATATAAAATCCCCTTGACATTTTCCTTAGTAATAATTCATGTTTAAATCACCATCAATATCTTTGTAATTAATCATATTTTAAAACCTTTATAATTCCTAAAAATGTCATTTACATATTATTTTAGGTGATTTGGTCACAATAATGTTATTGAATCATATAAAATAAGAGAAGAATGAGGTTATTCAAAAATATTCTTACCTCAAAGGTGGATTTCCACCAATTGATGATCATGTCACATTCCTTGATTTCCATTATTTACACTGACATGGGGAATGTGAAGAACATGGATACCTGTTCTTCACTGTACATAAAGAGAGATGGAGAGATTTCGCCAATGTGTTCTTCCACCAACAAAGTGGAGATTAAGTGGAGGGTGATTAAATTAAAAATTCCCAATGGTGTAATTCCATCAATTATATAGGTTAATAAATTATTTTACTTCCCATAACTGCCAAAAAAATCCCTATATCTCCTACTTGAGTTTCCAAACATAAATAAATTAATAAAATGCCTTCATTATTAATAGTAAGTGTTAATAAAATTAACTTATAGAATTATACATGCCATATAATTTACACAATGGAATGTAACCACCATGACATCATGACATAAAATTTACACATCACTCTGTGTAACAAATAAAAATTTTATTTTATTTATTTTATTTTTAAAGAATATAAATACTTTATCTTGGGGTTCAAAGAAATGTGATGAAAATTATACCCATTATAGGAAAACCCCCCATTTTGGTCACACCTGTCGTGTAATAATTTCTTTAAGGGGAAATATTTAGAATTTATTAAAATTTCACATTCATAGGAAAAATATTTATTCATTTAATGAATATTAGAAATCCCAAAGAGTTCAAAAAATATCAAAATTTCACCCAATTTCTTAATAAGGGTAAATAAAAAATTTGAGTTCAATGGGACCATATAAAAATATTTAAAAAGAAAACTTATATAATAAATTTGATATTTTACCCTCATTAAGGGACTTTTCCTGTGAAACTAAAAAAATTAATTCTTGTTTATGAAAATTTGAGGATTCTCCATAAGCAGTATTAGTTTTGTTTCTAAAAAATATAGTAGTATCATAAGATTATTTATTAACTACATTAATTTTAACCCAGTGATGGTGGTAAATTAATATCATTTACCAAAAATTAATGATATGTTTGATCATATGAAGGGAGCACATTGGTTTTCTATGATTGACCCCATGTTCTATTGTCATTAGTTAAGTGTGATAGAAGAGGATATTCTAAAAATAGATTTTTTTTGTCTGTAAAGCCATTATGAGTTTTTAATTATTTTCTTTAAAGTTCACTAATTCACCAATGGTATTTATTGATTTGATGAATATAAATTTCTATAGATATCTGGATTCCTTTATGGTAGTATTTATATATGACATCCTTGTTTATTTAAGAAAAGATTAAGATATTGGGAGGGACCTTGAATTTTTTAGAGACTCTATATGAGACTAATCTGAATGATAAGTTCCTTAAATTAAATTTCTTGATTTAAGAGGTAAGGTTCCTCAATCATTTTTTAATGATTAAGGGTTATTTATCAATTTTAAGAATGTTAAGGTAGATATGTCTTGAGAAGGTCCAAAGAATGTTTTTCAAGTACAAAGTTTCTTAGCATTAGGAGGATATGATTAAATATTCATTCAATACTTTTCAAAGATAACCTTAGTTATAATAATTTTTTTACTTGGAAAAGATATAATTTAGAGTGGAATAGAAAATTTCATAAGGCATTCAAGGAGTTGTTCAATAGACTGACTTTAGAAGAAATTTTGAATCTTCTAGAACCATGAGTTGGTTATGAATTGAACAACAACACTTCATAATTAAAATTTTGTTGTGTTTTGATATAGGTAAGTAAATTCATTGCACAGATTTATATGGAATATAGGCCTCATAAAAAATTACCTTATAAAGTATTGGGATATATTTTTTGTTTTTTATGACTTAAATATTTAGATTAATTACCATTTAAGTGAGAAATTATTCATATATATATAGATCAAAATAGTTTGATGTATATTTTCTTACTAAATAATCACAACTTAGGATAGTTAATATAGGAAGAATATCTTCAAAACATTGATTTTGTACTCATTTTCACATTAGGAAAAGGGAATGCAGTGGTTTATGAATTGAGCAAGAAAACTCTAATACTTATAGTGAAGGAACCTATTGAGTAAAAAATACTTCTAGGATTATTGGAGGACTTTCACACATAGGTAAAAGAGTTGGTATGTGAGTTGTTTACATCAAGCCTCAATATGATGTCCATGTTGTTAGAGAAGTTGAAACAAGGGTAGTTGAAAAATGAGAACTCCTAAAGGATATGTTATGCCATTAATTATTGGGATACCATTGAAGGATGGTTGTTTGTGGCATATTTTACCATTTATTTCCAAGGATGGTTGGTGGTTTAGTACAACATACACATGATATTTAATTATTTTCCCCATTCATGTTAAGAAATACATCCTAGAGCTATTAAGATTTATAATGACATTAGGAACCTATTTTTGTTATAAAAATACAGAATGATATTGTTAAATTTGTTTCTCATTGCCTAATTATTCAATAAATTAAGGTAAATCATAAAAATTAGTTTAGTTATTGCATTCATTATTATTTGGAACCTGGAAATGGGAATATATTTCTATATACTTCATGATTTGGTTGCTAAGGTCACTATAGAATCATGATAGTGTATTGACTACAGAAGATCATATCAAGAATATTGTACATTAAATTCCCATATGTGAAACATTTTTGGTTAATGAGTACAAAAATTTTCATATGAAATATATTCTTAGTATTCAAGAAGTTCTTAAGTCTATCATCTTGAATAGTGGTATTTTTTTTATTTCAATATTTTATAGGGGACTATATAAATAATTTAGAACATAGTTGAAGATGTGTATGGGTTACTATCCTTAGAAAAGTAAGGAAAATTAGTGTATAATGGAAATATTAAAGGATATAGTTCAAGAATAATTACTGGATTTTGTAAGATCTTGGGAGGATTATATATAATTTTTTGAGTTAATTTTAGTAATAGTTTTTAGGAATCAATTTTTATAGAACTATTTAAGGAATTTCATGTTCATTCACATTGGTCACTATTTTATTTGACTAATATTGGTGATAAGGATCTTGTGGGACCTAGTTTGGTGCATGAAATTTAGGATTTGGTTGAGTTTATTTATAATCATATGGATTCAGAAAATATCTTGAAGAAGTATTAAAAAGATCATTAAAAATGAACCTTAATAAATTAATTAGCTCGGGATACTATTGAACTGATACATGACCCGACTCACTACAAGTCGTAAAGTGTGTTCCATGTATTCAGAGTCTAAAAACTAGTGCTTGGATATCAAAAAAAATACACTTTAGATAGGTTTCATACTAATATTAACAATAGAAAGTAGAGGGATCTATTGAGAATATTTTATTATCCATCAATATATTGGATGAGAATAAATTTAATCAAGTAGTTGAAAATGATAAAACAAACCAAATATAGTATAAAACGAGTAAAAATTCACAATGATATTGAACAATATTGTTTTCATTTGGAATAAAAACAACCAAAATAACTAAACATTTCACTAATAAAAAATAAAAATGATCATAATATATAGAAAAAAGAAAAATATAACATGGATTTGAAATAAAAATTACACACAGTCAAAATGGTTGACACAACCTCCCCAAAAAATAAAATATCCATCCAAGCTACCACTCAAACATATCCTTTTAAAACAAAATCACTCACCATAACCATACATCTATAAATTTAATATATGAATAAATTCCAACAAATAAAAATTAAATTGGTCACCAAAAAGAAAGAAAAAGTTTTGTACACACACATATTAGTGTATATTCTAAGTGTGAGCTAAACATGTCTAGTAGGATTTGAAAAAAGTTTCTACAAAATTCCTTTTATAAAAAATTTCATAAATTATAGTTTGAGAATAATTTTTAAAATATGTTTTAAATTTATAGTATAGATAAAATAAAGTATCATTCCATAATAACATTTTCAAAACATCCAAATTTAGTCAAGAAAAACCAATTAGGGACCAATATCTTTGATAAGTCTTTTTAGTCCATGAAAATAAGACCCCTAACTTTGTAAAAGAAATTAAAAATTATTTTTCATTAATCATTCCTAATATATTTCTTAAAAGATAAATATTCATAAACAATCCCACGCATTTTCTTTAAAAACATCATTCAAAACCATATCTAAAATTTAATTTATAAAATGAATTCTCTTTTCCTATAAAAAACAACCCATTCCAAACCAGTTTGTAAATCAATTTGAAAGTAAACTAAAACCGTAAATAGAAAAAAAAACATAAACATAAACCACACAACAAAAATATATGGTATAAGAAAGTTAAATAATGGGATCTCCCAAATAATATTTAAAAGGAACTAACCATCCTAGATAACTCACTAGTTTATAACATGCATTACACTAGATTTGGTTCATCATATCACAACCTCTAGGGTCCCCCTATGTGAAGCAAGAAAATCCCACTCGACATCGTTCATGGGTCACTAAGAATTATAATAACCCCTATGAGGATTTACTAGGTCACTATCTAGTATATGAAAACAAAGTTAGTGTAACTCACATCTAAAAATTGTACTTTGATACTTAGAGTTCACATGATATGTCACAAGAGGATGTGAGAAAGAAAGTAAGAAATATAATCACCACATAACAATAAATATATTCTCACCTATAACACCCTTGAAAGAAAAAATCCCTTTACCATCCATGCATACACATCGATAATAAATACAAAATATTCCCCTTGGGGCCATAAATTACATCAAGTATAATAAAATAAAGGGGCTCAATTGAGGGAAAACAAAATAATCAAGAAGACTTATTTATAAAGTTCCAATTTAGTCATTAAAAACATGCTTGGAATGCCAAAAACATTTATCCACTTTCAAAATCATTAAATGAAAATATTATCTGAAATCCACTAGAAAACTAAAACATTAATTCCAAATAATTTAAAAAATAAAGAAGGACCAATAAGTCTTTAAATAATTTAAATATGGTCTAAGACTAACCACTTATTAAATAAACCTTTAAAACCATGTGATCATTTCTATGAAGATAAACTAGTTCCATGAACCCAATAGATTTAATAAATTTTCATTTCAAAAATCCTCTCGTTCATTTTAGAAAACATTTGGCACACATCTCATAAATTTTGAATCTAAACTATAAATCCATAAAAACCCCCATTTATTCCAAGAACAAACATAAATGAAAATTTATTTTAAATCCATCATGGGAGTAAAATATACATATAATTTCATAAGAGATAACATAAAAACACTTAATAATTTCATGGAATGAAGTGTAAAGGATTTGTAGGAATACACCGATCTATTCCAAGTGGAAACTCATCACAACAAGATACCTTCAATAGACAAGGCCAAAACAAGATGGAATACATCCTGTAAAAGATCAAAATATCCAAAATAAAATATTATAACCATCCCATATCCCTAATATTATCCAAAATAGACCTATAATTATTATAAGGAAACTAAACTAAAGAAAAATGGACAGAGAGATGAGGAGAGGAGAATAATAAGAGGAAATGAGGGGGTATCTTGAGAAATGCTCTTAAAATAAAGGATAGGTTCACCAACAATCTAAGAAGAAGATAGGGAGATCTCCTTTGGTTAAAAATCATGCTAGGATAAATAAAAATGTGGTAGAGGGAGGTCTAAAAGTCCCTATATCAAAGGGATCTATTTTTTGAAACTCAAAATTTTAAGCAACTAGGAAGCTCATATGGTTAGGCCATGTGATTTTTGTAAAACATGTTCTAACCACACAAAAACCACAACTAAAAACTATATCACTAATTCATGGTCACTCATATGGTCCCCCTAACCATTTAGAAACCATTATTCAACCCCCAATTCAAAAATAACTTACATAGTTAACACTAGATCTTGAAAAATTTAAACCAAACTATGTGTTACACATCCACAATAAGTATGAACTAAAAAAATGAACTAGAAAGACATCTATATAAGAATGTCCATATATATTCCCCTTAAATCTATGAATTGACCATGAAGTAGTGGAAAATTTCATAAATTTTCCTCTTTAAAACCAAAACACCCAAAAATTAAAATTACCCGAAAATAAAATTAGATAAAACACCAAAACAGAGTGGGGGTGTTAAAATTTTCCTTACTATTCCACTTTACTCCCCAAAAAATTCATCAGTAAATATAGAATTAGAAAAACATCAAAGGATCTACACCTTACTGAAAGTAGTGGGACGAGTTTTTGAAAAACTTGGGAAGATCCTAAGATAAGAAAAACACATCACACATCAAAACCATAAAAGGGAGGAATGAATATACAACCAAAATAAAACAATAAAAATTAATATATCATACACCATCATCCCACATGAAGTTATAAATAAATTTAGACCCATCATATCTCTTCCAACAATTATAATTTATCAAAATAGCGTAATAGATTGGAATGCCCATCGAGATAAAGAGAATTACCAAAAAATCATGAATCCACATATCCTCAAAGGGAAATGTAAAACTACACCAACCAAAAAACCATTATGAAACTAGATCAAATCCTTAAAGTAATAACATCCAAATAAGAAAAATCCAAAGTAAATGAAACCAAGTCACTAAATCCATTTCATCCTAAAAGATTCAATGGTCTCAATAGGTAAAAGGATGCCTTAACATGAAACAAAATGGTTCTAACCTCATTCCATGGAACTGAATTAGAGTATAATGTGGGAAAAGATAGTGGAACATATACTAATGAATATCTTGATATAATTACCTCCCTATAGCTCCTGAATCCTGACCAATAACAACCACACAACCCAGTTACTCATGCACCAACCCCAAGCTTCCCCATGTTCAAGTAATTAACCAAAACTCATGTGTTTCCCTCACAAATAAGCTAGAATCTAGAAAAAAATCAAACAAATCATAATAAAAAAAATAAGGTGTGTACATCCCACAACAATCACCACTCACAAAATATAAACCATAAATGCATAAAGAGGACACATCAATGAGAGAAACCTCAAAATCACAAATACTATAAACTCATCATGCATTAATTCTAAAATAATCTTCACACAAAAATCCCAAGAAGATTAGTTTTCCACCCAAGATCACTAACAAAACATACTCAACACAACCTACATAGTTATGAAATAAAATTAAAAGGAAAACACCATCTTATATAACTCCAAGGTGCACTACCACACCACCAAGGAAAAAATAAACACCTTTAATTCCATTCAAAGTCAATGGAATAACAAATAACAATAAAGGAAATACCCCTAAAAATAAACACCTTAATTTTACTCAAGTATTTTTCTATAGGAGGACTTAAAATAAAATAAAACATGAACCCAACTTGGCCTTGTCTCCACACATCAAAGAGTACCAAAATCAATCAATGGACTAATAAAATTCACAATTCACCAAAACAACTAAAAAAATAAAAAATCATTCCTTTTAACACATATCCCCTTATCAAGGAGTCCCCAAAACCCATTTTAAATGAAAAAAAAATCTTTTAAAAACAATTTAAATTTTAATCATTCCACGTGTTTTAGAAAATTAAGAGAATTTTTTTATAAATTCAATTATAATCTAAAATCCTAACTTATTTAATTTAAAAAATTCAAATAAAACCAACTTTGCATCTCAAAACACTTCAACCCTTTGTAAAATTTCAAAACAATATAACATTTATACACCCATAATTGTTTGAAAATCAATCACACCACAAAATCTGATTTAAATGGCCACCATCCTTATTTAAAACATATTACCCACTAAAACTTTTAAAAAATTTCATTTCTTTTAAACACATCATCCTTTTAAAGAAATTTAAACACCATTTGATTTTAATTTTTAAATCCAACCATTCTTGGAAACATACTCTAAGAGGGTCACAATCCTTTTATAAATAAATCATCAACATGTCTTTAAACTAAAACACATTCTATATTTTTTTAATGAAATAAACCACTTTAAATAAAAATCATGATGACCAAACTAATTTTATAAAAAAAATTAGATACCACATTTAAAACTAATTTTTTTCATGAGAAACATTTTTCTCACACAAAACAAATTTCACATCATGATCATAATAATGTGCATAGAAAAATTCCATTGTAAATTTATTCCAACAGTGAAAACATATTAAAAGACCCACCTTTATTTTTTTCTATTATTGAGAATCACTCAAAACAATCACAAAATAAAGGGGTCTAAATTAAAAAACCAAATGGGTGTAGAACTATACGCTACTTACTTACATGGTTTGATGGTCCATTCACTAATCATAAAATAGTCACTGAAACGTTTCTAAAATCAATAATTTCGTCACTTTGTGGTTTTTAAGATCCTCTAATACTTCATCACACCATAGTTTATTTTCCCATTTTTATCCCAAAATTAAAACAAAAACCCTTGAAGAAACTCATAACATTCAAATTAAGATCAAAATACAAACATCTAAAATCAAAATCCATTAATAATAATCAAAACCTAACTTCCCATGAAAAATCAATTTTCAGAGTTAGAAAGGGACATCTAGGCTCTTCCTATACCTCCCGTTCTAGTCCTGATAGTATTATCTCCATGTTATCAGAACTACCAAATAATAATAGAGTTATTCTAGAATCTAGTACCTTTTGAGAACCTATAATTTGATATAATTTGTAACAAATTGGCCCAATATAACTCTGACCTAGCACCAAACCCAGCTCACCATAAGGCCCAATGGGTGTTCTAAATCCCCATAAGCCAGAAAAAAGTGTCTGGATATTAATAAAACATACATGGGAATGGTTTCACCCTCAAAGTAATAAAACCAATCTATAGAAACTACTAATAATCTTACATGACCCATCCATACATTTGATGCCCATGCATATAATTAATCATATGAAATCTATAAAACAAGACAAACACATCCTAAAACAGTTAAATATCCACAACGAGATATAATAATTAAACATGACTATTCTCATTTATATTATAAATAATAAAAATAAATGAATATCGCAATAAAAAATAATTATTTCTCTCATACCATACAACAGAATAAAAACATAACAAGTATATGAAATACAAAATAAACTTGGCCGAAATATTTGATAAAACCATGACCCAAAAAAATAGCCACCCAAGCTACTAGTTGAACATCTCCTCCTAACCTGTGACCACTAACCATAACCATACATCTATAAATAGACTACAAACACAAATTCCAGAAAAATGTATTGTAACTAGGCACCTAAAAGAAATAATGAGGGATTCAAACACACACACCAACGCATATATAAGTGAGAGATAAGCATTCCTATCATAATTTCACCAAATATTTTTTACAATTACCTTCATAAAATAGTTAATAAATTCCTATTTTAATATAATTTAAAAAAAATTAACATGTCATTATAAATAAAATAAAGTAACATGACATAATTACTTTTACAAAACATCTAACTTTTCTCAAGAAAAAAATGGGGAACCAACATCTTTGATAAAATTTTAAATCTATATAATGAGGGATATTAAATTCATGAAAAAAAATTCAAAAAAAAAATCATCCCACTATCCTAAATAATTTCTTAGAATACATGTTTCTATAAACAACCTCACTCATTTACTTGAAAAACATCATTCAAAATCATATCTTAAGTTCCATTTATAAAAAAAAACCTTTACCTTTACAAACCCTCACTTTAAAAACTATTTTGTAAACCAGTTTGAAAGTAAAATAAAAATATTACTAGAAAATAAATTAAGAACAAATTGAACCAATGAATCAATAAATCATAACAAAAATAAATAATAATAATACAAAGTTTTCATGAAATCAAGATCTAGAGGATGTAAAAAAGTGAAGAATGGTATCCCCAATACCATCTTAAATAGGAACTAAGATTCATAAGTAATTAAATGGGTTATAACATGAATGATACTATACCTGGTTCAACAGATTACTATATCTAGGTTATCCCTATGTGAAACCAGAACATCCCATTTGACACCCTTCACAGGTCACTAAGTACAGTATAGGCCCCTAAGAGGGCTTAACATTCCCAAGGAACTATTTATCATATACACACTAAGATAGTGTAACACACATATAGAACATATACTTATCTACCTATGGATCTCATGAAATGTCATAAGTGGTGGTGAGAAAACAAGGAAGTCATATAATCATCACATGATCAAGATCATAAAAAAAATCTCATATAAGCTCCAAGACTCTTGCAAGAAGCTCCCCCTTTACCATCCTAATATAAGCATCAATACAAAATAAATAATATTTCCCTTAGGTAAACAATGAGAATAAAGTAAAATAAAATAAAGGGGATTAATTTAGGGAAATAAAAATCTTCATGAAGGCTCCTTTATAAATTTATAATTAGTTCTTTAAGAAAGTAATTGGAATGACAAGCCACTATGTCCACTTCTTAAAATATTCCATGAATACATTATTTAAAATCCACATGGAAACTAATAAATTTCTTCCCAAATATTTAAAAAATAATCCAACACCAATATGTATTTAAAAACATTAAATATAGTCTAGGAAATGGGCATTTTTAGACAATCCTTTAAAATTATTAAATCCCATCACTAAAGATAAACTGGTTCCAATAACTCCCTTAAAGTTACCAAATTTCCATTTGAAAATAATATCAGTCATTTTAGCCAACACTTGTCATACATATCAATTTTTTTTAATAAAAACTATAAATCCATTGAAAAACCCTTTCATGACAAGAAAAAAACCATTAAATTACTTTTCCAAAACCATCATGGGAATTAAATATATAAATAATTTCATAAGTGATAATTTAAAAACACTTAAAAATTTAATGGAATGTAACTTAAGAGAATTACATAAAAACACCCACCAATTTTAAGAATAAATTGATCATAACATTTCTATAAAACCCCATGAATTTTGGGTTATGAATTCCTAGGATAATTTGAATTTTTTTTAGACAGTGAGAGGTTTGTTTTGAGAACTATGATTTAGATTATAATTTGGGTAGTTATAACATCTCAAATGGATTTTTTTGGAATAGTTTGAGACTTATTTAGTGGTATGGGTGCTTGGGTGAGAATTGTAGAAGGTTTGAGTGGTTGATCTATTGAAATTTTGTGGTTGTAGGCCATTAATGATGTGAACTAGTCATTCACACTATGAATGATGTTTATGAAGGGCTAGGACCCTTTCATAGGGAAATCATTTCATGAATAAGTATTTGTATCATGATGGTGACCTTAATATAGGGGTTAAGAGACATTTATGTTGTCCATTCATGACATGAATTATAGCACACACCATAAAGGAGGCTTGGTTAATGGGAATACCCCTCTACCATGAGGATTTAATGGCATGGACCACCTATTAATTCCATAAATTGGTTCTGGGTGTTTCTTTTCACAGAGGGGGGAATCCCATATTTTTATTGGGTCATGTATAATAAATTTAAGTAGATTAGGAGGCCATGAGGCTCAATTTTTTGTCGATGCTTTTCCACTCCTTCCATAAATCCCTCTTTGAGAGATGATGGCTATTCATGCAATTTCATAGTGATTTTGGGTGTTTTATACTATTCAACCTTTGTTATTGTTTCTTAATTTTAATATATGGATGTATCATGTTTTTAATTTAGTTTTTGGAACTGATTACATCGAATCATGGTGGAATCATATTATTTTTTATTAGGATTTTGTATGGAATATATAAAGGCTATCCTAAGACAATTTTTTCATTTCCTTTATTTTCATTTTGATTGAGACACAATTCCAAATTATTTTTCCTTGTGTTTTAGATGAAATTGGATTAAATTAACCAATGAATTGGGAAATTAAATTAGGTATTTTCTATGTATTGGGTTTAGATGTTTTCTAGGGGTAGTTTTCACCATATTGCTAGAGGATTTAGTGAGCAGCTATGGCTCTATGAGTTTTTAGGCATTATTACTTTCTACATTAAATTGATAAATCAATTGTAAATTGTTTAATTGATTATAAATTATTATATATAATTAATTATTTGATATTTTAGTTGAGATAAGTTCTCAGGAAGTTGGTGATACCTTGGATGAGCTTGGGAAAAATATTCCAGACTACTTTAAAAGGGAATAAATTTGAATTGATATAGGTGGTCCCTCATATAAAACCTTTGGTATTATAAATTTTATTTATATGTGTGTGATATTAAAGGTCTTTCAACCGATGGAGATTAAATTTTTAATTATAATAATTATTTAATTCTCATTCATGAGTTGAAAAAAATGAAAATGACCATGATGTAATCTTTTACACTAGCTTGATTTAATTAGATATTGATGGTTGATACCTTGATTATGACTATATTCCTTACAATAATAGGACCCCAAGGGGTGTAAATTAATTAAAATAGAATAAAAATTATATAGATCTCTAGTGATAGGTGATCTTAATGACCTCTAGGTAGACGTGAGTGATGAATTGATGTGGTTGGCCTAGGTATTATCCATGTAGGAACATTAATATTTCTTAAATCCTTAGAGATAGTGAAATTAGCATGGGTAGAGTGTTCCTCTCCCACTAAGATTGTGATTACCTAGGTGGAATGACCCTATGGATATTGATGGATAGGTTGGGTGAGTATACCAACCTTGGTATGACTTGGAAATAGGGATGGGACTTTTTCCATCTCTTGATAGTGATGACTTCAAGGATTTATTAGGATTCCAATGAAGCCTAGATATGACCATGATGATACCAAGAAATTTTGTTCCATATAATTTATTTGCATCGTATTGGGAGATGGGGTGGTGTTTGAGGAACCTGTGAAGAGTTTTCTGTCTATGATAAGATATATGGAACCCAGGTGGGTTCTCTAGTGACATGTTGACCCTAGAGAGGGTGTGTGCTATGATAGTGATAGGTTGTGAACTTTAAAGGCTGATCTGGTACATTTTGAAATGTTTGGGATGATGGATAACCCATTGAGATACGTATTATGAGATGTTTGGGGTGGGATTCACTGCCACCATGATGTATTGAGATACATGGGATGAATTGTATGTTCCCCTTGGATCCATCCTTCATTACTACTACAATGTGACTTAGATTTATAATATGGAAACACCTTGAGTAATCTAATGTGATTTTATTAGGTGGGGAGAGGCACACCCCTAGTTCTATGTCATGGATTATGGAAGGGAAAAATATGGATCTAGATGATGTGATGCATAAAAGGATAAAAGAACACCCTTGGATCTAAGTTATGGATTTCATATAGGGTACACCCTAGATCCAAATGATTATATATCTAGTAGGGATAGACACACACTTTGATCTAGGTAATGTATTTCTAGCTGGGAAACACCCTGATTTTATGGATACACTTTTCCAAGAAGAGTATGCTCTGGATCTAGGTGATGGATTCCCAAAATGGAAACCCCCTGAATTTTAGAGCATGGATTTCCTGGTTATTTTTTCAATAGATATAGGAGATGGTACTAGAATTCATGGTCATGTGACCTACATAGAGACACCCCAACCCTCAACAAAGACAGTTTAGGTTAATCTCATGTTTCATGTTAGACCTTGAGGATTGATCGTGGAATTTTTTTTATTCATTCACATTGTATTTATTAATTTATCTAACCAAAACATATTTGTACACAATGAATTTAATAGTTATATATGATACCATGTTGGTGGTTACCTACTGATTTGTACTCATACCTTTTTTGGGTGGCCTAGGAACTTGGGTACCTAATAAGACATAATTTATTGTAGGTTCTGGTTGGAAAATTTCCTAGTGTTATAACAACCCATGCATTTTAGATAGAGATATTACATCTTCTTAGATGAATATTTATTACATAACATTATGATCTATGATAGATTCATAAAGTTTTAGTGTATTTTTAAATTTGGATACATAAAAAACTAGTTAATAAAAGATCTGCATCATCACCTACTTATTTCATCAGGAATAAAATCCTTATTATAAATATCATTCTTAAAACCTTTCTTCATATCCTGAGGAAAATAAAACATAATAAAGGGTGAACTAAAATTCTCAGTAAGGGTAAACAAGGATATGTTAATGATCACTTATGCATAAAATTAGCTTAAGGTTATGAGAACATGAGCTTAATATTTGAAAACCATACCCAACAAACCATAGATCATAAACCTAATTTATATAGTAAAACTTCGCATATCATAAGACATAAATCATAAATAGATCAAACAATATGAGTCAAGAGAGCATAACATTGTCATAAGACATAATTTTTTGGCATAAAAATAAGAAAATAAAATAATTTCCTTAGTCAAGGTTCACTTATAGGACTATCATAATAGATTCGCATCACTCCTCATTCCATCACACCCTTATTCAAGTTTCCCTTCCAAGACTATCATAGTGGGAAGAGTCCCTCACTGAATTGGGTTCAATCCACATTCTATTTTTTATTATCCCATGAGATATCCATCTTTACCCAATGCATTATAACATTATAAAATTCTAGGACCACCCTTTACAAAATAATAAAAATTCATATGTGTTCTATAAGATCATTAAAATTTATTATATCAACTTATCATAACCCATGGAAAGGAAATGAGTTTCATAAACATTTCATCTTTATAACCCATGAAAAATAAATGGGTTTCATAAATATATCAACCCGATAATCATACACCATCCAAAGAAAAAATAAATATGGTATAATTAGATCATATACCAATTAAATTATAATTAACATAAAAGGATTTTATCATAGATGAAAGTTCCTTTAAAATATCTCTAAATTATTTCTTGAAGAAAATACCCTTTTCATTTCAAAATCACATATTTAAAATCCAAATATTTCCAAAATATTAAGTATTTTTTAAAAAAATAACTATTTAAATCTATAAATAAATCTTAAAATCATTGATTAGTCATGACAGTGATAAATTTATTCCATTACATATACATTAAAATAAATATACTTTTCACATGTTTTAAAAAAATTAAAAAGTTCCTCATTCAAAAAAAAATAAAGAGATTCCTTTGATTTTTTTTAAAAAATTAAAAAATGTGTAAAAATGAATTTAAACAATAATAGGATAATACTAAAACCATTCTTGAAAATATTTTAATTAAATAATGAATATTTAAGAAAAATATTCCCAATCAAAGAGAAAATAAATAATATTTTTCTGAAAAACATTTTCTTGATAATTTTAAATACGAAAGTGAGAAAAATTGTACTATTACTTGAAAATTGTATGAATATATATAGTAGAATAAAATTAAAGGGATTTATCATATAATTATCGTATAATTTAACTTGATGGATATCCAAGCATAATCAATCCTAATTAAAATGAGATTGAAACATAAATCCCTTACTACTTTAATTAATTTTGAATCGTAAGCTCTGTGAAAGAATAACATTGAATGAAACATCAAATATCATGATCATAGGGATATTATTGATATAATATTTATAAGTTTATTTATACACACCTCATAAAATATTTTCATTACATAATATAATATATGTCAAAAATAATACAGTTTGAGATGATAAACCCTTTCCACTTTAGTAACTTCCAAATCAAAACCTCATAAAAGAGGGACAACTATATGGATTTTTAAATCACCATAATTTTCATGAGAACCATAATAAAAAATATTTATGATCATTATATACCCCAAAAAAGGGAAATATGTGGTGAATATGACATATGTATCACAGAAATAAAACTGAGACGAGAAATTCCCTTACCTCAAGTATTGTCTTGATTTATACGTGTTTGAAAATACTTTATAATAATTATATATTTATTATGAATATATTATAGAATAATAAAAATATGTATCAAAACATATATTATTTAATTATTATATATTATCACCTATTTATTAACAACCCTTTATTAAAATCATTGTTTTGAGTGATAGTTACTTCATTTTTCATGCATGTTTCAGTTCAGCAGTCTCATTATTTGTACTTTTATCATTATGAAATAATATCTAGAATGATAATAATGATATAAATATAATATATATTCATTATATAGATATTTATAATCATCTATATAATATATATTTGTGTGTGTGTATATATGATTTACATTGTTCATGAAGATGATAGGCCGTACATATGGATGAACAATTTTTTCATTTTATAATGAAAATGTTGAAAGAAAGATAAATAATATATTATCATTATAGAACATAATAATACCATAAATATAATATATAAACACTAAATTTATCATAATAATCTACCATGAATGATGGTGATGTAAAATTAATTATATCGTTATGTGGAGGCGGTAGTCCAGACGTACACACAAGTGATGCTTGCATTTCTCATTTGATATAAAAGAGGGTGGATAATGATTGTTCCATAATCATAACAAAAATTAATTATATTTAATATATTGATTTCATTTTTTAATAATGTATACCATATATTTATAGGAGGTATAGGGTTAAATAAAATTTAAAGTACTAGTTTAACAATTATACCTCTTTGTTGAGAAACCAATTTTGGCATACAACGTATTCCTTGAAAGGATGGTTTTTAGAAAGACATGAAGCTGTAATAAGTGGTGAAGGGAGTTTATAAGGAATTATTTCATGGATTAGATAATATATAATGCTCATGAAGTGTATAAAAGATAGAAGAAGTGGTATCGTTTTACGAGGAAAAATACACAATTAAAATTACTTAAAGGATTAAATAATATAAACATCATAATCATGTCAAGTGGAACCAAGGAACTAGAAATTAGAAAATAAAATTTAATAGGGTCTAAATAAACGAAAAAAATAATATTTTTTCATGCTTTATATACATTTTAATCCTTATCTTCAAGTTAAACCACTTTCAAACTATTTTAACCATAACCGTGATAACTTAAAATTTTACTATGATAAAATAATTTTATAAAAAAGTAATAGGAGAATTATAATAAAATTTTGAAACATTGATTAAATTTTTTGAATTAATTATATCATATTTAATTTATATTGGTTTTATAAATTAATTTTAATATAAGATCACAAAATGAATGAAAAATATCTTTTAGGACAAAACACGATTTAAGAGTAAAAATTATTTCACTTTGAAATAAAAAAATAACAAGTTTACACCAAATTTTTTGGTTAAAAAATAAAAAATTAAGGTTTGTATACTTTTTTATCAATACAAACACAAAATAAATCTTATAAACATGCCATTAATTGCAAAGATTCATAAATAGTTTTTAAAAGGTTGGGTACGACAATCAAATGACGGGTTACACACGCTACAAAGAAAATACCCAAACAAACAGCTTAGGGAATTGACCCAAAAACTGGATCCCCAAACCCATCCCACCTTACCACCCCATTTATGTGCAGTGTAAATCATAAATAGTTTTTAATTTGAATAAAATATAACTTATTTTTCACAAAGGTCATCACGGGGTTCCAAAATTAAAAATAATGTATTAAAGTATATTATTTAACTAATTAAACATATATTTAGTCAAAAAATAATCATAAAATAGGATAAAGGCAATATTTAAAGAGATTTTAATATTTTACCCTATAGTTTTAACCTAGTTTTAGCTCTTTTACCGAGGTGAAAAATCTATACCATGATTATATTCAAAATCACTAGACATTAATTAGAATTTATTAAATTATATTAATTAGGTTGATTAAATATATTTAATATATTTTATAATATTAAATTTATATAGGTGGTATAAATTAAATTTAACATAAATTTGTAAAACACAACAAAAAACTGTTTTTAGGGAAAAGTGTTTTTAAACCCGAACATGAACTTACACCAAAACAAAGTATAAAGGTGATTCTTATGTAATTAATTATATAATTTATAACTAAAATTTATTTTTTTACTTTAATATCAAATTAAAAACATAATAGGACTTATACTTGAAAATAAATGATAGTTTAATAAAAATTGGTATTTTTCACTATTCACTGAAAAATCAATCTTTTAAAAAAATCCAAAAATTCACCTTAAGATAATTTTGATAATATGGTTTCAAAAAATTATATAATTTTTATAAAATAAATTTTTTAAAATTAGTTGAAATTAATTATAATATTATCTCATAAAAATTAGCCAAACCATTTTTTGGAGAAAATGTATTTTTTTAAACATAAAATGACATTATTGAAAATTTAGTGCTTAAATATTATTCATTAGTAAAAATATTTGAATTAAGTAAAACAATTATATATATATATATTTCATAATGTGTTTTGTTAAAACCCAGACCTTCTTTTTTGGTATGTTTTTCCTTTTTCTGGAGTTTTTGAGAAAAGAGGAGTTTCTGGAAAATTTTGAAGTACACGCCATGTACTTTCTCAGTACACAACATATAATTCATTGTCACTCGAGTCTGTTTGTTGGCCATGTCATGGACACACACATGACCATGTAGGGGTGACATGGAGGCCGCCTAAAGTAGATTACGGAAAAGCCTAGTACACACCGTGTACTCCAAAAGTACACGCCGTGTACTTTATTTTTATTCACTAAAAGAATCAAGGTCATGTCTTAACCCCATAACTATATTCTTCTCTAGCTTCATCGACCGAGATCATTCTGTACGGCCATAGATCTTCGATGAACCCCTGAGACTCCGTCCATTCTCTGAATCGACCACCATTGATTGCATTGGAACTGCATCGATGAGCTCTTCCTTCTCCTAGAGCTTTGTTTACCAATTACTCATCTTTCTAAAGTTATTGTGGGTTGAAAATTTTATATTTATTCTTAGATCTATGAAAATACAAGGAGATATAAGCTTCGAGGTTTGAGTATATCGATCTCTTAATGTCGAGGTAATTGGTTTGTGCCTTTATGAAGAAAGTCTTTGAATATTTTGTGCAAATTCCATCAATACCCTTGAACAGGGTATTGCGTGTTTCCTATTTTTCTCTTATTGTTTTCCGGCTTTTCTTATATGCTTGAGTGGAGGTTATTTTTGTGAATAGGGTAATTTACTGTGCTTGTGATGCTTTTCCAAGCATGTTTTGCCTGTTTATGACCATTAATCTAGTTTTTCCTGTTTGGCTATTGCCAGTTCCATGCCTAGTTTGTAGGATGGTATGACAGTTCTTCCATACTGAGATGTTGTAGATGATATCCAAGTAGTTCTTGAGGATGCCTTGTCCATTACGTGATGCGATAGTTACTGATTTTATACAGGGCTATGAGAACCTAGTGTAGTAGACCATAGGGAGAATGGATGTAAGGGCTTCTCCAGAGTGTCTTTAATTATACGATGTAAGACCACATGAGGAATTGACGTTGAGTGCTTCCTCAGAGTGTCTATAGTTCCTTGACGTGGGCCACAAGGGGAATGAGATGTTGAGTGTTTCCCCATAGCTCCTTTAGAACGACACGAGACTATAGGGGGAATCGAAGGTGAGTGCTTCCACAGAGAGTCTATTCTTTAGCTGAACCAGAGGGGTGAGACTATGTGTGCCTCCCAGAGGGTTTCTAGTACTTGTTGGTTGAACCGTAGGGGTTAGGCTGTGAGAACTACCGAGAGGGTTACTTGTTTATTCTACTTGCTTGAGTGGATGCTTACTTGTTTGTAAATTATATGCTAGAAATTGTGGATTGTTTGTTGTATAGGACTTCCCTGTTTACTATTTACTGTAATTTTACCTGCCATATATTCACTGACTGTTAGGCAAAGATCTTTGGGTGGTTTCCTACTGAGACTTTGTCTCACACCCTATTTGGTCCATTCTTTTGGTCCCAAACAGATTATATTGTTGCAGGTATAGATAAGGGAAATCTCCCTTCTACTTCAGGTTCTTGATTGCACTGGAGCTGGAGAGCATGTGACTAAGACGAGGCTTGTGATGCTAAGGAGTTTCTCATCTATTTTTCTTTTGTACTTTGCTTTAGTACTGTATTTAGCATTATAACTTGTTTGGCTGTTTCCTAGAAATATATGTATCATGCATCATTTACATATATTTCTGCTCTAGTTGTTTATGTATCAGTCTTCCACTGTAAATGTTGTTGTATATTTACTGCTTCCGCTGTGGTATGTGTTGTTACTTATGTTGTGTACTCTACCAATGAGGGCATAATTTCCCCAATATCACACCCAAAGCCCTCGCTGCTAGTCAGCATCCTCTGGCATTCGGGGAAATGCGCTTGAGGCCATGTGACCAACCAGGTATGGGGTGCCTCTGGGTGGATTCTGAAACCGGGACATTACAAAGTGGTATCATAGGTGTTTTCTTTTCTCTTGACTTACTGTTTGGAGCCTATAGCTAGGGATAGGATGGAATAGGTACTTGGTAATAAGCTGTGCCCTAAATTAGCTAACTCGTGTACAGGGAAAAGCCATACTACCTCATTATTTGTAATTTTTATAGGTTTGCAATTTTACAGTTGATTTGATTTCACCGTTGGGTGATTCACATGTTTTGTGTTGTTACCGTTGTTGTTATTGCAGTTCTATTTTTGTCACAACCCGATGAGATGAGGGTATGCCATCTCATGCATCATATAGACACTTGTTAAAATTCACATGTCATGCATTATTTCCTTGCCATCTAGGATGTATTAGCAATTTCATGTTGTTGTGATAGATGTTGTGTAGAATATGTATGTTGTTGTGATAGATGCCTTGATAAAAATATTTGTTTCTTGTTAGGGCATTGATTGTGTAAGTTTTTACCTGAATAAACACCAAATTTTGGTTCTTGAGGTGTTATGGCCCCTCATGGACCGTAATTTGGTGGATCATGGACTTGTCTACCTTGTTTGTAACTTGTTAAATATGCCAAACTTTGATTCGTGGGGAGTATGGGCCCTCACAGATCCAAATTTGGCACTTTCTATTTTCGTTTCAGTGTTTTTTGGGCTTCAGAGTAGTTTCTGAGGCTTACTGTCTGGAAAAACCCAGAATACACACCGTGTAGTTTTGACTACATGCCACGTGTTCTTCTGTTCGGGAAGAAATAGTTTTTCTTAAGTACACTCCGTGTACCTTTTATACACACTGTGTAATCTCTAACCGTGTCACAGGCCGTGTGGGAAGAGACATGGTATAGGGAAAACCTTATGGGAACATGTCGTGTACCGGTTTTGCACACCGTGTAGTGTAATCCTAGGAGTCTGGATGTGTAGTTAACAATATGGTCGGCAAAGTCTTTTCACATACATGTCATGTTTGAATTTTACATGTCATTTAGTTTGACCCAGGTTCCCGGTTGTGTCACGAACAACACGGGTCGGTGTCATCTTTTATCATACACGCCGTGTCCGGCTAGAACACGTCGTGTAGTGTCATCTGTGTAGCCGGTCGTGTAGCTAACCACACGGTCAGTTGGTACTTCTTAGTATACTTTTCTTCCTTCTAAAACATTCTGTGTAGTGTGACCTGGGTACACATGTCGTGTCACTAACAACACGGGCTAGGTGAAGCTTGTTGATTACACGCCATGTCTACCTTGAAAACGCTGTGTAGTTTTCTCTTAGGAGAGCCATGTGGCTTAACCATGTAGAAGGACTTAGGCAGGGGAAGAGGATTCAGGTACACGTTGTGTGTTAGGATAACACGCCGTGTGTTTGGGGAGTTACACGACCAGTTTTGGAAAAATTACATGCCCATGTAAGTGACTCAAGGGAACACTTCATGTAGTCTTTATACACGCCGTGTAGTCATGTTTTTTTTAATGCATTATTTTCCCTATTCCTTCTTGTGTCTTTAGTTTTTCAGTCCTTGTTAATCTTGAATCTAAGGTGTGCATTTGACTTTGTAGAATCATGCCACCTAGACGTCCTCCAATTGATTGCCAATTGCAGGGGAGTGATCAGACGCCCGATATGGCTGATCATAGTCTTCCTATAGATCCTCCTATTGTGCCAACCTTGGCACCAGTGGTTATACCAGTTGTAGGCACTGATGCGCAGTTCAGGGAAGGTTTTCTGAGGATGATGCAGACCTTCTAGGGAGCACCGCCTCCTGCCTCGACTATGACAGACTTGACGCGGGTTTTCCAGCACCAGCATCCTCCCACCTTCTCGAGGGAAGGAGGACCTCAGGCTACAGAGTCATGGTTAGAAGCCATGATGAAAATATTCGAGCATCTGGAGATGCCTCTAGAAAGAAAGTTCAAGCTCGCTACCTACATGCTATGAGACTCCACCAAGAGGTGGTGGTACATGATCTCACAGGCAGGTCATCAGCAGGTTATGGCGTGGGAGGAGTTTCAGTGCGTCTTTTATGAATAATTTTATCTGAAGACCCTAAGGGCCGACCGAGCCTAGGAGTTCATAAGCCTAGAGCGGGGTACTCTTTCTATCATGGATTATTCCTCCCATTACACCAAGCTTCAGAGTTTCACACCCCTCTAGGGAAGAGATGGGTTCTTCTTGGTAAGGAAGTTTGAGGATGGTCTATGATGGGAGATCTGCTCATAGGTGAATATCTTCAGGCTGACTTTCATCGCTTCCATTGTCAACCAGGCACTATTTTCGGGGCACAATCTGAGAGATTATGGAGTTTAGAGCCAGGGTGGTTCTGCTTCTAGGGTTAGTGCTTCACCAACTGACAGTAGGAAGCACCGTAGAGAGTCTACGCACAGTGATCCGAGGCACCGAGACACATCTTCAGTTAGCCAGGTGGTATGCTACCAGTGAGGAAGGGCTGGACATATGAGACCGCAGTGCCAGAGAGACCCAATGGAGTGCCGATATTGAGGCAAGATGGGTCACCTTCAGTGCTTCTGTCTATTTTTATCACCAGCAGCTGGTGATAGGGGTTCATCCATGTCTCCTCGTTTATGAGAAGTGCCACCAGTTTCTCACAAGTCTGGGAACTGGATTTCTTCTGGCTATTCAGGTCGAGGTGGAGGTTTTGGATTGGGTGGTCAATCACCGGTCTATCAGTGAAAGTAGGGCGGATCAGCTCAGAGTGGTCAGGTAGGGTCACAGGGCCGCGGTACAAGCCAGAATTTTGCGGTGGAGTAGACCCAACCGGAGCAGGATCCCAAACCTTATATATTTTGAGGTATGATATAAGTAGCCTCAGTTTTATCTTCTTTTCTTTTCGATACAGAGGATTCCCATAGATTTATCTTTGTTGTTGTTGTGGAGAGTCTTGGTCTTTGCATCTTTCCCTTTACCGATACTTTGACCCTAGACACACCGTTGAGGACTAAAACGGATTGTTTACGTTAGTGCAGAGAGTGCCCTCTTGAGGTTGCAGGGTGTCACTTCTTATGGGACCACTATGTCCTATAGATGATAGGATATGATGTCATTCTCGGAATGGAATGTCTAGTTCCATTCTAGGAAGTCGTCGACTATTATCTCCACAGGGTTAGATTTATATCACCAGAGGGTGGATCTTTTCTTCATTGGGGCGAGTGGGATGTCTAGGTGAGTTGAGTAGGACCAGAGAATCATAGAATAGGATGAGTTACAACCCAGATTGCTAGTATATATCTGGATGACCAAAGGACTTCACAGTTAGACTTTCCTCCAGTGGTGGATCTTTTCAGAGATGTCTTTCTAGAGGACTTTTCGGGTATGCCTCCAGATCATGAGGTAGAATTCTTGATTAAGATTGTGCCATGAGCGTCTCCGGTGTCCATTAATCCTTATAGGATGGCGACACTTGAGATACAAGAGCTCAAGAAGTAGTTGGAGGAGTTACAGGAAAAGGGTTTCATCCAACCCAGTACTTCTCCTTTAGGTTCACCTGTCCTATTTGTGAAGAAGTTATATAGCACCCTTAGGCTTTGTGTGGATTATCATAAGCTAAACCAGTTGATGGTAAAGAACCGATATCCCTTGCCTAGGATTGATGACCTCTTTGATCAAATTCGAGGATCCCAGGTGTTCTCGAAGATCTATTTGAGGTCTGGTTATCATCAGTTGCGCGTTAGACCATCAGATATACCTCCTATAGCCTTGAGGAGCAGGTATGGTCTATATGAGTATATTGTTATGACATTCGGCCTCACGAACGCGCCTGTAGTTTTTATGGCACTTATGAACCGAGTGTTCCATCCATAATTATAGACTCTTTCGTGGTGGTCTTCATGGAAGATATCTTGGTGTACACTCACACTCGACACGACCAAGCTACCCATCTTAAGATCATTTTGAGTACACTGAGAGAGCATCAGTTATATGCTAAGCTCTCGAAATGACACTCTTGGATGGATCAGATTCACTTCTTGGGTCATGTTATCTCAGATAAATGAGTATTAGTAGAACCAGAGAAATTAAGAGAAATAGTTTCCTGCGAGCAGCCGAAGAACGTCTTTGAGGTGTGATATTTTTTAGGGCTGGCTGGATACTACAGATGGTTCATACTGGACTTTTCATGCTTAGAAACACCTTTGATGGGTTTGACCAAGAAAGGGGTGAAGTTCTTATGGTTAGATTCTTGTGATTCAGCCTTTCAGGATCTGAAAGGGAGGTTGACTTCAGCACCGATACTAGTTTTGCAAGAGTCGGGCAAGAGCTACACTGTTTACTGTGATGCTCCAGGTATCGGGTTGGGAGCTGTACTTATGCAGGGAGATGGATTCATTGCGTATGGGTCTCGGCAGTTGAGGCCACATGAGAGGAACTACCTGGAGCACGATCTCAATCTGGCGGCGGTTGTTCATGCCTTACGTTGTTGGAGACATTATCTTTTGGGAGATCACTTTGTGGTGTTTACCGACCACAAGAGTCTCAAGTACATATTAATTCAATGTGATCTGAATATGATACATTGTAGGTGGTTTGAGTATCTTCAGTCCTTTGACTTTCAGCTTGACTATACTTTTGGAAAGGGAAACGAAGTGGCTGATGCGTTGAGCAGGAGGACTCAGATACAAGTAGTTCAGGAGGCCAGTAGTGAGTGAAAGCTTATGGTTCTGTTCTCAAAGATGCATTTGGTGGTGCACGATAGATAGGGAAAAAAATTTCTATCTTCTATAGATGTTACCTCTACTCTTCTAGATTAGGTACGAATGAGGCAGCTATCAGATTCTGAAGGCCTAGTCCTACGGGAAAGCGTGTTTGGAGAGGACCCTATTTCTGGATGGATAGTAGGTGAGGATGAGATTTTTCATTTCCAGGGACGTGTATGGGTGCCAGCAGACATACGTGAAGAGCAGATTTGGGACTTCCATTCTTTATTTTGGGTAGTTCATCCTGGCATCACCAAGATGTATCGTGATCTACACCGCCAGTATTGCTGGCCAGGTATGAAGAGGGATGTTTCTTGTTTTTTCATGAGGTGTTCCACTTGTCAGCAGGTGAAGGCAGAACATCAGCAACCAGCAGGTCTTTTACAGCATTTACCCATTCCCAAGTGGAAGTGGAATGACTTCGTGACAGACTTCATGACCGGTTTTCCGAAATCGCCTCAGGGGAATGACGTAGTATGGGTGGTCATTGAAATACTCATGAAGGTCGCTCACTTCTTGCCAATCAAGGAGACCTTTAGTGTTGACGAGCTGGGACGGTTTTAAATCCATGAGATTGTACATTTGCAAGGAGTTGTACACTCCATTGTTTCAGACATAGATGCACGCTTTACTTCTCGGTTCTAGTAGGGGATTTAGAAGGCTTTGGGTACACAGGTACTTTTGAGTACAACATACCATCCCCAGACAGATGGACAGTCCAAGCGTATGATTTAGGTGCTTGAGGATATGCTTTGAGCATGCATTCTAGACTTTGTAGGTTCTTTGGAGAAGCATATACCTCTTTTGGAGTTTGCCTACAATAATAGTTTTCAAGCAACTATTCAGATCACACCTTATGAGGCTTTGTACGGTAGGCCATGCCGATCACCCTTATGTTGGCTGGAGGTAGGAGAGGCAGCTTTGCTAGGACCTCGTCTTGTTCATAAGACCTCATAGAAGATAGATTTGATTTAGAAGAGGATGGATAGTGTATAGTCTTGTCAGAAGTCTTATGCTGATCAGCGTAGATGACCTCTAGAGTTCGAGGTCGGGGATCAGGTTTTCCTTCTTGTCGCTCCAAGGTTGGGACACAAGAGGATTCAGAGATAGGGTAATCTTTCACCATGGTACGTCGGGCCATTTTAGGTGTTGGAGATAGTTGGGCCGGTTGCCTATCGGTTGCAGTTACCTCAGAGGTACTGGGCTATGCACAACGTCTTCCACGTTTCTCAGCTCTGACGTTACTTTTTAGACCCATCTCATGTCCTTCAACCTGATGAGGTTGAGATCAAAGTGGGTGCATCATTTGTAGAGCATCCTCTCTGGATTTTCGATCGTAGTAAAAAGGTTATCTATGGCCGGTCTGTTCCTCTGGTACGGGTGCTATGGTAGCACGGGAAAGTACAAGAAGAGACTTTGGAGAGGGAGGCCGATGTATGATCGTAGTGGCTGGAGTTGTTCGATGTTTCTTCTTCCATGCCTCATTAGGGAAATTCGGGGATGAATTTCTTTAAAGGGGGAAGTTTTTAAGAACCCCGACCTTCTTTTCAGGTATCTTTTTCCTTTTTCTAGAGTTTTTGAGAAAAGAGGATTTTCTGGAAATTTTTGAAGTACACGCCATGTACTTCATTGTCGCTCGAGGCCGTGTGCTGACCGTGTTAGGGCCGCACACATGGCCATGTAGGGGTGACATGGAGACCACCTAAAGCGGAGTACGGAAAATCCTAGTACACGCCATGTACTTTTTTTTGCACTAAACGCCCCAGGGTCGTATCTTAACCCTAGAACTGTCTTCTTCTCCAGCTTCTTCGACCGAGAGCATTCCGTACGGCCGCAGATCTTCAACTAACCCCTGAGACTCCATCCGTTCTCTAAATAGACCTTCATCTATTGTGTTAGAACCACAACGGTAAGCTCTTACTTCTCCTAGAGTTTTGTTTTCCAATTCCCCCTCTTTCTCAAGTTATCATGGGTTGAGTGTTTTGGACATTTTCTTAGATCTACGACATTCCAATGAGATTCAAGATTCAAGGTTCGAGTATATAGATATCCTAACATCTAGGTAGGTGGTTTATGCATTTCTGTAGAAATTCTTTGAGTATTTTGTGAAAATTCCACCAATACCCATGAACGAGGTATTGTGTGTTTCCTGTTTTACCCTTGTTGTTTTCCTGCTTTTCTTATATGCTTTATTAGAGGGTATTGTTTGTGAATAGGGTAATTTACTATGATTTGGATGCTTTCCCATGCATGATTTGTCTGTTTATGACCGTTTGGTATAGTTTTTATTGTTAGTATATTTCCAGTTCCATGCCTAGTTTGTAGGATGGTATGATTGTTCTTCTATGTTGAGATGCTGTAGATGCAAGCCAAGTAGTTCTTGAGGATGCTTTGGCTGTTACGTGATGCAATACTTTCTAATTTTACATAGGTCTATGAGAACCTAGTGTCGTAGACCATAGGGAGAATGGACGTAAGGGCTTCTCCAGAGTGTCTTTAATTATACGATGCGAGAACACAGGGGGGAATTGTTGTCGAGTGATTCCTCAGAGTGTCTGTAGTTCCTTGAAGCAGGCAATATGGGGAATGATATGTTGAGTGCTTCCCCAGAGTGCCTTTAGTATGATACTAGACTATAGGGGGAATTGACGGTGAGTGCTTCCCCAGAGAGTCTATTATTTATCTGAACTAGAGGGGTGAGACTGTGTGTGCCTCCCAGAGGGTTTCTAGTACTTGTTGGTTGAACCGTAGGGGTTAGGCTATGAGAACTACCCAGATGGTTACCTGTTTGTTCTACTTTATTGAGTGGAAACTTACTTGTTTTTAAATTATATTCTAGAAACTGTGGATTGTTTGTTGTTTAGGACTTCCCTGTTTACTGTTTACTTTACTTTTACCTGCCATATGTTCACTGACTGTTAGGCACATATCTTTGGGTGGTTGCCTACTGGGACTTTGTCACACACCCTATTTGGGCCATGCTTCTGGGCCCAAACTGATTATATTGTTGCAGGTATAGATAAGGGCAAGATCCCTTCTACTTCAGGTTCTTGATTGCACTGGAGCTGGAGAGCATGAGACCATGCCGAGGCTTGCGATGCTGAGGAGTTTCTCATCTATTTTTCTTTTTTACTTTGGTTTAGTACCGTATTCAGCATTGTGACTTGTTTGGATATTTCATATGTATCATGCATCATTTAAATATATTTCTTCTACAGTTTTTTATTTATCAGTCTTTTGCTGTTAATGTTTTTGTATATTTATTGCTTCCGTTGTGGTATGTGTTGTTACTTCTACTGTGTACTCTTCCAATGAGGGAATAGTTTCCGCACTATCACACCCAAGTCCCTCACTGCTAGTCGGCAGCCTATAGCATTCGGGGAAATGTGCTTAAGGCCATGTGACCAACTGGGTATGGGGTGCCTCTGGGTGGCTTCCAGAACCGGGACGTTACATTTTTAGCCTATTCATTCACATCAATTTAACAGTTGTGTTATAACATATTCATGGTTCATTTTAATCTCGATGTTACATGTCAAGCAATCTATCATCACTTAAAATTTATTTAAATATTAATATATTATAAAATTATGGCGGGTAACTTTATAAACCCCCTTAAAAAATATTTTCCTTCAAATTTGTTATCTTGGTAACCAAATGTTCAATATTTAAAAATTCCATAGTTGTAAATCCGCATCATAAAAAGGGTTAATAAAACATTCTTTTGAAAAGAGGGAAATGGAAATATGAAGGTCATATAAAATAAAACTTAACTAGGATTACAAATAGGATAAAATTAGTGGAAATTGAAAATATAGACTTGGATGAAAATTTATTTTCTAAATAATGATTGTAAGTGATTGAGAAAATTGATAGCAAGAAGGTGAATGATCAAGACAAATTCAATCACCATAATACAATAAATCAATAAGAGGTAAATAAGACCATCATTTCATCAAAAATAATGGTAAAAAGATAAATTTTTTATTTCAATATCATGTTCTTAAAGTTGATTGTTTTTTTACTATCAATATATAGAACATGATAAAATATTCTAACTTGATTTCTTTCTATAGAATCAAAATTTCATCATTTGGTTATCCTTTGATCAATTATACTTCATCTCTTACTCCAAGAAAAGAATATTCAAGATGAAATTTTCTTACCTTAAGAGATAAAACTAAATTTTAAGGGATAATAAGATACATAAAAGAATAAAAATTCATTCCTTTTTATCACTAGTTATTAACAAGACCAAAATGGTTAGTAATTGTTATCCAATATGTATAAATATTCATATGATAAAATAATACATTAATCACTAAAACATCAACCTAATATTAAATTAAAACTTTCCATAAATATTTGACCTTTATAATCCTCTTGAATATGTATAAAGAAATTAAAAACCCCAAAAAATTAAATATTTGATCACATATTGTTTTCCAAGATCAACTTTAATGTTTATCCCCAAACAACCTAAGGTTTCTCATATTGTCACATATTAAACTCGTGGGAACCATGATAATATATTTTCTTTAAACATACTAATTATTTCCCAAAATAACTTGAATCATCATAAAATATAAATTAAAATCCTAAATTATTACAAAAAATAACTCTGTAAAAACTATCCAATATATTCTAAAAATAAAAAAATGCAGTAAACTACATCAAAGAAAACATAAACCACTTTTTCATAAAATCACCAATCAATTCCAATCTCATTAATACTATCCAACTTAATTTATCAATTTGAATCATATATTTATCCCATTTACCATTATTATCCCAAAATCAATCAAATGTTAAGGTTTATTTGTCCCATGATCATGTTTCTTCACAAAATATAACCTTACCACTAAATCAATTTTCTAGGTTATCAGAATTGTTCAACATATGCTTGAAAATCCTTAAGAAAAGATAATGAATAAAAATCCTTAGATGTTTCATGATTGATAAAACAATTATACAACAAAATTCTCAAATCCAAATATATAAAAACATTAATCCTTTTACTTCAATTATTGTAATATCTTATCCCCTTCGATGTTCTAGTAGTTAATAATTTTTTTAGGCATTGAATTAGATAATTTCAAAGTTCCTCACTCATAATAAATTGAATTCCTAGGCAATTTGTTTCTCTATAACCTTTATTTCTTCACAGAAAACATCATCCTATTTTGGAAACATTCCTAGGTGTTTATAAACCTATAATTTTTGTGAATAAAATTAAAATTTCATTAATATATGGTGATTACTGCATGAACTTCCATAAAAGTCAATTTCCTCTTATTCAGCACATTAGGAAACTCACTAAAGTTTATATTGTTAATCATATATCACAATAGATAATTTGTCATAATCATAAGGTTTTTCATTCCTGGTCCCATATCATTTTGTTTATCAGGAATAAAATCATTACATTTTCCTTCACATCCATCATTAACAAGATTCCTCTTGGTTCTATCCATTCAATGACACCAAATAAAAATCACTATATAGGAAATAACTATCATAATGTGTAATCATGAAAATTCAATTTAAATCATGAAATATTATTTTTAGTATAAGATACTCTTGGTTTAACCTAGTCCATCCATGATCATCATTTAATCAAATAATTCAAAATGGTTAATAAAAATTATGTATTAACCCAAGAATATACCCTAGGAGTGTCAAACTAGGCATGCAGTAAGGGAACATTCATCACACACCAAAATGATGATCGATATATTCTTGATTGACTATTTTATGGTTTATTACCCCTAGACTCATATGTTCCAAAACTTTTACCACTTTTAGTGTCTAGATAGGAATTTATTGATAGAAATCCCACATAATGTGTACCTTACAAAAAATTTGGGATGTTATTATATACTTATACATCTTCCCAGGGATTTTGCTCAAGTTATCTAATCCTAATCTTTAGATATTAACTAAAACTTACTCTAATACCAACTATAATTACCTATAAATTTCATAAGGATATATTAAATCTTATTAGATGAATATTCATTACATAACATTATGATCCACAACAGAAGCATATTGTTTTAATGTCTTTAGAAACCTGGATACTTTAAAAATTGGTTTATAATATATCTAAATCATCTCCATTATTATTTCTTCATAACTACCACATTTCTTAGACATATCATACTTAAAACCTTTCTTTAAATCATCGAGAAAAGGAAACACAATAAAGAGTGAGATCATATTCTCAGTGCGAGTAAACAAGGGATATTTAAATTATCATTTAATAATACATTGATAATAAAGATATGAGAACATGATCCTAGAATTTGAAAACTATACCTAAAAATCATAGATCACAAACATGTTTCATTTAATAAAAATTCACTGACTAAAATACATAAATCATAAGGGAATCAAAGAAAATAATCTATGATACAATAAAATTATCATAAGACATAAGTTTATGGATTACCAATAAGCATAGAAAATTATTTCCATAGTAAAGGCTCACTTCCAAGACTATTATTGTGGATTGGGTTCACTCCCCATTCCATCATATCCCTAGTCAAGGTTCACTCCCAAGACTGTCATAGTGGACAAAGTCCCTTATTAATCTGGATTCACACCCTATTATAGTTCTCATTATCTCATAAGATATCAATATTTCACCAATTAATTGGAGGGATATATAATTCCAGGTCCATGCATCACATAATAAAAATCAATTTATATGTGTTCCATGAGATCATAAAACATTCATCAAATAAAAAAATTATAACCCGTGGAAAGGAAATAGGTTTAATAAACATTCATCATAGCATAAATCATGGAAAATAAATGAGTTTCATAAAATCTCATCATAATAACAATAAACCACATAGATAAATAATAAGAGTATTATCATTAGATCATAACCCCAATAAAGAATAATTAACATTAGAGGATGTTATCATAGATGAAAAATCCCTTTAAAATATCTTTGGAATATTTCTTTAGGAAAATACCCTTTTACTTTTGTAATAACTAATTTAAAATCTAAATATTTCAAAACAAATAACTGAATATTTTATTTTTAAAATAACCATTAAAAATTTTAAATGATTATTAAAATAATTGAGTGCTTATTAAAGTGAAAATTTTCTTTTATTCCATGTATATTAAAATAAGGATTATTTTCATAAATTTTGGTAAAAAGTCCAAGGTGCCTCATTTGAAAAATAATATGAAGATTACAATGAACTATTTATAGAAATTAAAACATGGGTAAAAAATAATTTAAAAAATCATAGGATAATTTTAAAAACCTTATTTAATTTTTTTAAATAAAACATGGAAATAGAAGAAAAATATTCCATAATAAATAGGAAATAAACTTATTTTTATCAAAAACATTTTATCAACCATTTTAGTAAAAAAGAGAGGAAAATAGTATTACTAAATTAAAATTAAATTAATATATTGATAATAATAAAATGAAATAGTTTCATTATATAAGTATTATATAATTTTCCTCAATAGAAATTCAAGTTTAAACAATCCCAATTAAAATGAGATTGAGATAAAAATCCATTACCACTTTGGAAATTTTTGATTTGTAATCCCCATAAAATAATATCATCAAATAAAACTTTAAATATAATTATCATAAAGATAATAATAATATAATTTTTTTTAAAAAAATATACATATATATAAATCATAAAATAATATAGGTTTATAACATAACAAATCTCATAAATAAGACGGTTTGAGACGATAAACCCTTACCACTTTGGTAACTTCCTAAAAAACCTCACGAAAGTGAGAATGCTATATAGATGTTTAAATCCCCATAATTTTAATGAGAATAATAATAAAATACATTAATGGATAGTATATACACTACTTAAATAAAAAATTTGGTGAAAATGATATATGTATCACATAAATAAAAGTGAGATGAGAAATCCCATTACATTAAGGCTGATATTTCTTCATACGTGTTCAAAACTCCTATATAATAAATATATATTTATTATAAATATATTACATAACCATAATAATATATATATAAAATAGATTATTTATTTATAATATATCATCACCCATTTATTAACAATTCTTTTTAAAAATCATTGTCCCGAGTGATAAATGCTTCATTTTTCACGAATATTTCTATTAATCAGTCTCAGTCCTTGTACTTTGATCACGGTAAAGTTATATAAAAAATGTTAATAATGATATAAATATAATATATATTCATTATATTAATGTTTATAATAATTTATTAAAGGTGTAGAATTATTTACACCATTCCTGAAGATAATATGATATATATATATATGAATGAACATTGTATTCTTTTTCTAAATAAAATAAGGAATGAAAGATAAATAATATATTATAATTAAAAAAACTTAATAATATCATAAATATAATATAAAAATATTTTATCACTCATTATAATCAATCGTGAATTATGGTGATGGAAAATGAATTATATATCTACATGGAGCCGGTAATCCAAACATGCAAAAGATCAATACTTTCATTTCCCATTTGATGTAAAAGAGGGAGGATAATGGTTGTTACATCATCATAATAAAAATTTATTATATTTAATATTATTAATTCATTATTTTATAATGTATACTATATATTTATAGTAGGTATTATAACAAATAAAATTGAAATTACTTGGTTAAGAGTGATACCTCTTTGATGAGAAACCTATTTTGTATTAAACCTTACGCATTGAAAGGGTGAACATTTGGAAGGAAAAAATATATTGGACATAGTAAAAGAATATATAATGTTATTATGGTAGGTATTGGATAGGATGTAAGTATCATTAATTGTGTAGAAGAGAGGAGATGAGACATCCATTTATAAGGAAGGGAAAGGACACACTTGAAATTACTTGAATTATTATACAATATATACATCAAAATCATGTCAAGTAGAACAAAGTCACCCAAAATTATAATATAATTTGTCATATAGTTGAAATAAACTCAAAAAAATAAATTTGGGTAATGTTTTATTACATTTTAATCCATATCTCCAAGTTAAACCACTTGAAAACTATGTTAACATTGACCATAATACCTAAACTTTTTTACTATGATAACATAATTATATGAACAAAAATAAAATGGGAATTATATTTTTAGAAAAAATTATGATTCAAATTTTTTGAATCCATTTTATCAAATTTAATTTCTATATTTTTAAAAAATTAATTTTAATATAAGAACATAAAACTCATGAAAATTAGTTTTTATGAAAATACCTGATTTAAGAATAAAAATAATTTCACATTTAAATGGTAAAGACCCATAAAATTCAAGGTAAAATTTTTTTCTTAATTTTCTTTGGGATTTTACAAGAACAAAGTTTCTGACGGCACCTGATTCCGAGCCTCGGTGTGCCTGGAATCATTTTTCGAAGTTTAGCTCAGGTACGTTCAGTGAAAGGACGAGCGGGTTTTCCTAACTTTTGAACCAGTGCTCGGAATCAAATTCTGAGGGCACCGATGGAATCTTAGCGCCGGTAATTGCTTAGAAACACCTTTTCTAGAGTTGCATTTCCTCGGGTGTGGCACTTAAAATTCTGGGTTAAATAAAAGAATAAAATAAAATGGTGTAACCAATTTAATTTATTTTAACCTAAGCTAAGTGGTTGGAGTGGGACCCACTATATCCTACTCCACTAGGTAGGATATTTGTGGGGTGGGGCTCACACGAGCCCCACCTATTCATTTCTTCAACCCCCTCCTTTAATTATGTAACGCACCCGCACCCCCCTTTAATGAAAGTCAACCCTTGCGTTTATGTGGATTAATAAACGCCACATTAATTGGGTGGTTTAAACTTCTCAATTAATTCAATTAAATTGAATGATTCAGCTTTTGAATTTCAAAACGTTTGGCTTGTGTGTTAATAAAATAAGACAAGTCTTATTTTATTAAAGGGGTTTGTTGTGCGAGAGGGCTTGGGAGAATTACTCGAAGCCTTGAACCTTTTTCTTCCTCGACGAAGAATGCGAAGAACGCGAAGAACGCCAACCTCGGACAGAGGTCGAAAAGAACGCCGGATCCTCGGAGATCGACGACGCGATGCCGACGAATCTTTTCTCTGCAACAGGATGATACTCCTTCCGCGACGCCTTCTTCCGCGATGTGCAATTCCGCGACGAACCTTCAACTTTTTCTTCGGGGTAGGGGATTTATTGTTTTTATTCATGAATTCTTCCGTCGTCGTTCCTCGTTTCAATTGAATCGCTTGCTATCAATTAACGGGAGGGGGTTGGACCGCACAAACACGACCGACCCTCCTCCCTTGATTCTGTTGAATAACCTTGTTGTGGTTTGGAACAGAGATGGCGCGGTGCCATCGCACCGCACGGGATCATGCGGCAAGGATGTGCGGTACCGTCGAGCCGCGCCGTTGAAGTCGAACAAGGTCGTGGCACCGTTGTACCATTCCGGAGAATCACGAAAACACCGCGGCTGGAGCGGGGCCATGGCGGAGGGGCGCGGCGCCGTCGCGCCACGCCGGACGGATCAAGGCCGCGACCTGAGGCCGCGGCGGAGCAGGGAGCGGCGGCCGGTTTCCGGCCGCCAACGTCGGAGCAGGGGGGACGGGACCAGCCAGTCTCGTGGAGGCAGTAGCTGACCGGCCGGAGTGGGCCGGCCGGTCAGAGGAGAAGTCAGGGGTTCGTAACCCCCGGCTGGCCGGAGAGCAGCGCCCCCCCCCCCCCCCCACATGGGGGTCGCAGTTACACAACAGGGGGGCAGCGCCCCTCCCCCCCGAACCACTCGGCCGTTTCGGCCGACCCACCTGGCCGCGCCCAAGCGGTCCGGACCTGGACCTAGGTCGGGTCGCCCCGGTTCGGGCAGACCCAGGGGGTCTTGGGCCGGGTCGGTCCGGGCCCGAAACCCCCACTTCCGGACCTCTTCCGGTCTTTTGCCCATAACTTGGACTGCAGACCTCCGATTGATACACCATCAGCTATGATACGATCCTTGGATCGAGACGGTCATTTCGGTATATTATACTCATGGTTTTGGAGAACTTTGGGTCTGGTCGGGTCGGTTCGTACACAAAACCAACCAGGCCCTCAGAGTGGAAATACTTATAACTTGAGCTCCGGACGTCCAATTGATGTGACGTAGACTTTGATGGATTCCTCTTGATGAGATGGAACTTTTGGCATACTTCTCCTGAGTTTTGGACGCAGTTGGATAGTGGCCGGGTTGGATTGAACCTGAAATCCAACCGGGCCCCTGGAACGAAAAAGCTGATAACTTACAGACCGGACGTTCGTTTGACGAACCGTCAGCAGTGTTGGTGATCACGTTGAAAAACAGTACCTATGAGTATACCCTATGAGAGTTCGGGGTACAGTTGAGATATGGTCGGGTTGGTTCGCACACGAAACCAACCGGGTCCCAAGGACGAAAAGGATAATAACTCACAGACCGGGCGTCTGATTGACACGCCGTCTGTTGCGTTGAGACCCCTATGACGAGGCGGTCCTTTGAAATACTTCTTCATGGAAATTTTTTATACTTGGAGTATCGACCTCTTGGCTCGTGGAGTGGACCCTCCCAGAATGAGCATGCTCTGTGCGGAAACCCTAGAGTTGGCTGAGACTTGACGACTGCTGATCGATCTACTCAGTGTGTTTCGGATAGCCCAGTGGGGAGCACTTGGTTGTAGCGGCAGACCAGCAGTACTCAACAGAAGGAATACCTTTGGAGGATATGAGGGGGAGCGCTTGGTTGTAGCGGCAGACCCATGGTAGGAAGCGCTTGGTTGTAGCAGTAGGCCCACAGTACTCGACAGGTGGAGTACTACAGCAATCCAAGGATATTGGGAGGCGCTTGGTTGTAGTGGAAGACCCATTGTACTCGATAGAGGAGGAGTTTCCCCCACAGCTATGGTTTCAACATCATGATTAAATCCTGGTTTGAGCTGAGTCTTGACTTTCAATCATTATCTTCAATATGATTGACATGATTTCCTGTGTGGACTGGGTTGTACTCGGGCTCGGATGATGGAGCCGAACGGGAATTGATGACTTAGGTATATGTATGGGAATATTCCTAAGTAGTGTCGGATGTTACTTTGTGATGTATTCTTTCCTTTGTGGAATATCCTTTGTGGATTCTAGGAGACCTTCGAGGGTCTCGTGGTCCCTACTAAGTAGAGTATACTCACCCCTGCACGGGCTATGCCCGCACTACGTTGTGTTGGTTGCAGACGACAGACAACGCTGATCGTGGTTGAGCCTTGCGGAGCAGATCGGTACCTGGAGATGGACCACTGGGCGGGACGTACATGGAGCATACGTCTAGACCCGAGGAGCTGTAGAGGCTATCTGTACCCACCCTTCAGGTGGGACTTCCAGTGGACGGATCGACGTTGCGGATTTACTTTTCAGTTGTTGTACTCTCTTTTTCATTTGTTCTTTACTTTCAGTTTGGGTTTGTATTCTGACCCATTTGTTTTCCGCACTTACTTGTACTCTGTTTACTTAGTGTATACTTCCTCTTACTTACTCTATGTGTTTGTTTACTTCATAAAGGCAATGTCTTCCCTTTTTATCTGGAATTACGCCTTGGTGCTAGTCTCCATCCCCTGGCCTATGGGAGGCGGGCTTGGGGTAGTCATGGCACAGGCCCCAAGGGCGGGTCGTGACAAATTGGTATCATAGGAGTTTAGTTCTACCGCAGAACTTAGGACTCTGATCTTTATCTAAGTGAAGAGATAGTGTTAAGGGTATTTGAGTGTGGTTATCAGTCCAGGGAGTCCAGTGTCGGTGCGGCGGCCGGCGTATTCATACACCAGGACCCTGACTTCTGATTTCCGACTCATTACACGAAAACATTGATTTCATGTTTGTTTCAAAAGTTTTCTTTGTGATTACTTTGTGTTAGCTCACCAGGTATACTGTTTTGACAGTGGCACACCTATTTCTTTTCAGGATGGCCCCACGATGGCAACCAGCTAGGGTTCCGAGCTTTCAGCGAGATGACAGCACACCGAGAGACGAGGCCTCGGTGCAGGGCCCTTTTTCGGCGGAGGAACTGGCGGTACCACTACCCACCGAGCCACTGATGCTACAGCCCCAACCGCTGAGATTGCACGTCGCCTTGGTGCACTGCATGAGTTTCAGCATCAGTGACCACCCAGTTTCCGCAGGGAAATGGACCCTCAGGCAGCCGAGGATTGGCTGGAGGCAGTTGTGTGAGTTTTCAGGTTAGTGGGGACACCAGCTTACCTCATGGTGATCCTCGCAATGAGCCTCCTGCACGCGGCAGCAGGCTAATGATGGAGCTTAATGCTCCAGGTGCATGACAAGGCATCTCTCCTCTGGACGGACTTTGAGAGCATCTTCCACTTGGAGTTCGTCCCAGCCACCCTCCATGCGGTGCGCATCCAGGAGCTACTACAGCTGCGGTAGGGTAGCTTGACTGTGGCCTAGTACTCGGAGAGGTATACTGATCTCTCGCTCTATTCCACGGACATGGTACGAGACCCATTCTTCAGGGACCGAAACATCGAGCAGGGGCTCAGGCGAGAGATCAGAGCTTCAGTTGTTTCTCATATCATCCTGACACAGACAGGGGTGTTGGAGAGAGCCCTCCTATTGGAGAGGTTTTTTGCTGAGCAGTCTCCAGTAGCAGGACCCACCACTAGCTGGCATGTGGCAGAGTCTTCTACAGCGGGCAGTAGACAGATGACGTAGAGGTCCAAATAGACTAGACCTATAGGTGGTCGACCGCATGACACAGGATCGTTTGTGTGAGGCACCCGGGGAGGAGAACGACTTACCATGAGTGGACGGTGTTACTCCTGCGGCGGGGTTGGTCACATGGCTCGTCACTGTTCGACCCGCCATATATATGATTAGCAGATAAACGAAGGACCTCCCAGGCAGAGGCAGAGGTTCGATCGAGGTGGACCGCATGGAGCAGGAGACCGTGGCAGGGGAGCTAGCCATGCAGCTGGAGGTGGATGACGCTTTGAGGTGTTGCCACCACCACCACCAGGAGGTCCACCCCGACCATAGGGAATAGGTGGATATGGGAGAGCTCAGCTTCAAGAAGCTGAGGCCTGTGATCATGGAGCTCTGGGAGCAGATGGACAGGAGCGGGACTAGCTCTAGACCTGGAGACTTTTGTTCATGTTGCTTCTAGATTTGTTGATATTTGTTTGTAGATGCTTTGTGTATTTGTACTTTGATCTGCAGTAATAAAAGACACCTTTCTTGTGGAGGTTACCTTCATGTCCTCTCTTTATGTTGTTACTAAGAGGTTCTGGTTTAAAAACCGTTGACTTGACCCTCACTTTGAGATACCTACTGGAGGAGACCTAGTGACCACACACTGATGCCGACAGTGTGAATCAACCCTTGGAGGCGAGAGTAATAGTTGGATCTCTTAGTAGTAGCGTCGAGGCCTTACGATGTCATCCTTGGTATGGATTAGTATCATCCATGTCAGGATTGACTGTATTAGGCGAATAAAGTGGTTCATCCAGGGGATGAGACCAGATTTCTCTTATTGGCAAAAAAGAAATCTCAGCAGCTCTTGTAGGACCAGAAAAGGTCCAAGTCATCCAAGAGCGGATGAGGACAGCTCAGAGCTGGAAAAAGTCTTGTGCTGACAGGAGGCGGAGACCACTAGAGTTCGAGGATGGAGACCGTGTTTCCCTACGGGTCTCACCTCGACGTGAGTTACGGAGTTTTGGCTGGGGTGGAAAGTTGTCTCCGCGCTTCATTAGACCCTTCTAGGTCCTCAACAGGGTAGGCGAGGTGGTTTACCGCTTGACCCATCCACCTCAGTTGCACCGGGTGCACGATGTCTTCTACGTATCTCAGCTGAGGAGATACGAGCACGACCCGACGCATGTCATCAACCATGGGGAGATGGACTTTGATGATGGGGTGACATTTGCGGAAGTTCTAGTGGAGATCGAGGATCGACAGGAGCGGGTCCTATGTGGACGGTCGATTCCTCTAGTACACATCATATGGCAGCACGGGAACCTCTAAGAGATCACTTGTTAGCAGGAGGCTTAGATGCATGCACAGTACCCACATTTGTTCCTCTAGTTTATGATGTATCTTTACAGGGACGTAAATCCCTGAGGTGGGAGTAATGTAAATACCCATAAAATTCAAGGGAAATTTTTTTCTTAATTTTCTTTGGGATTTTACAAGAACACAGTTTCTGATGGCACCTGATTCCGTGGCCCGGTGTTCCTGGAATAATTTTCTGAAGTTTAGCTCGGGTACGTTCAGTGAACGGACGAGCGGGTTTTCCGAACTTTTGAATCGGTGCTCAGAATCGAATTCTGAGGGCACCGATGGAATCGCAACACTGGTAATTGCTTAGGAACACCTTTTCTGAAGTTGCGTTTGCTTGGGTGTGGCACTTAAAATTTTGGGTTAAGTAAAAGAATAAAATAAAATGGTGCAACCAATTTTATTTATTTTAACCTAAGCTAAGTGGTTAGAGTGGGACCCACTATATCCTACTCCACTAGGTAGGATATTTGTGGGGTGTGTCCCACACGAGCCCCACCTATTCATTTCTTCAACCCCCTCCTTTAATTAGGCAACACACCCGCACCCCCTTTAATGAAAGTCAACCCTTGCGTTTATGTGGATTAATAAACGCCACATTAATTGGGCGGTTTAAACTTCTCAATTAATTCAATTAAATTGAATGATTCAATTTTTGAATTTCAAAATGTTTGGCTTGTGTGTTAATAAAATAAGATAAGACTTATTTTATTAAAGGGTTTCGTTGCACGAGAGGGCTTGCAAGAATTACTCGAAGCCTTGAACCTTTTTCTTCCTCGATGAAGAACGCGAAGAATGTGAAAAACGCCGACCTCCGATGAAGGTTTAAAAGAACGCCGGATCCTCGGAGATCGACGACGCGACGCTGAAGAATATTTTCTCTGCGACGCGATGATCCTCCTTCCGCGACGCCTTCTTCCGTGACATGCAATTCCGCGACGAACCTTCAACTTTTTCTTCGAGGTAGGGGATTTATTGTTTTTACTCATAAATTCTTCCGTCGTACTTCCTCATTTCAATTGAACCGCTTGATATCAATTAAAGGGAGGGGGCCGGACTGGACAAACACGACCGACCCTTCTCCCTTGATTCTTTTGAATAACCTTGTTGTGGTTTGGAACGGAGATGGCGTGGTGTCATCAAACCGCGCGGGATCATGCGGCAAGGATGTGTGGTGCCGTTGAAGTCGAACAAGGTCGCGGAACCATTGCGCCACGCCGAAGAATCACAAAAACACCGCGGTCGGAGAGGGGCCGCGGCAGAGGGGCGTGGCGCCGTCTCGCCGCGCCGGACGGATCAAGGCCACGACCTTAGGCCACGGCCGGTTTCTGGCTGCTGGCGTCGGAGCAGGGGGGATGGGACCAGCCAGTCTCGTGGTGTCAGCAGCCGGCCGGCCTGTCAGAGGAGAAGCCGTGGGTTCGTAACCCCTGGCTGGCCAGAGAGCAGCGCCCCCCCCCCCCCCCCCCACATGGGGGCCGCGATTACGCAACAGGGGGGCAGCGCCCCCCCCCCCAAACCGCTCGACCGTTTCGACCGAGCCACCTAGCTGGGCTGGGCCACGCCAGTCGGGCCGGGCCGCGCCCAAGTGGGCCGGTCCCAGACCCGGGTCGGGTCGACCCGGTTCGGGCCGACCCAGGGGGTCTCGGTCCGGGCCCGAAACCCCCACTTCCGTACCTCTTTCGGTCTTTTGACTATAACTTGTTCTGCGGACCTCCGATTGACGCACCGATAGTTGTGATGTGATCCATGGATCCAGACGGTCGTTTCGGTGTATTACACTCAAGGTTTTGGAGAACTTTGTGTTCAGCCGGTTTTGTTCGTACACAAAACCAACCGAGCCCTCGGAGCGGAAACACTTATAACTTGAGCTCCGGACGTCCGATTGATGTGCCGTTGACTTTGTTAGATTCCTCTTGATGAGACAAAACTTTTGGAATACTTATCCTGAGTTTTGGATACAGTTGGATAGTGGTCGGGTTGGATTGAACCCAAAATCCAACCGGGCCCCTGGAACGGAAAAGCTGATAACTTACAGACTGGACGTCCGTTTGACGAACCGTCAGAGGCGTTGGTGATCACATTGATAAACGGTCCCTATGAGTATACCCTATGAGATTTTGGGGTACAGTTGAGATATGGCCGGGTTAGTTCGCACACGAAACCAACCGGGCCCCTGGGATGAAAAGGATAATAACTCACAGACCGGGCGTCCGATTGACGCGCCGTCTGTTGCGTTGAGACCCCTATGACGAGGCGGGCCTTTTGGATACTTCTTCATGGAACTTTGTGATACTTGGAGTATCAAAATCTTAGCTCGTGGAGTGGACCCTCCCAGAACGAGCATGCTATGTGCGGAAACCCTAGAGATGGCTGAGACTTGACGACTGCTGATCGATCGACTCGGTGTGTTTCAGATAGCCCAGTGGAGAGTGCTTGGTTGTAGCGGCAGACCCACGGCGGGGGAGCGCTTGGTTGTAGCAGCAGACCCGTGGTACTCAACAGAAGGAGTACCTCTAGAGGCTCTGAGGGGGAGCGCTTGGTTGTAGTGGCAGACCCACTACGGAGGAGTGCTTGGTTGTAGTGGCAGACCCGCGGTACTCAACAGAAGGAGTACCTCTCTAGGCTATGAGGGGAGCGCTTGGTTGTAGCGGCAGACCCATGGTGGGAAGCACTTGGTTGTAGCAGCAGGACCACAGTACTCGACAGGTGGAGTACTACAGCAGTCCAAGGTTATTGGGAGGCAGTTGGTTGTAGTGGCATACCCGTTGTACTCGATAGAGGAGGAGTTTCCCCATCATCTATGGTTTCGACATCATGATTAAATCCTGGTTTGAGCTGAGTCTTGAATTTCAATCATTATCTTCGATATGATTGACATGACTTCCTATGTGGACTGGGTTGTACTCGGGCTCAGATGATGGAGCCGAACGGGAATTGATGACTTAGGTATATGTATGGGCATATACCTAAGTAGTGTCAGATGTTATTTCGTGATTGTATTCTTTCCTTTGTGGATTATCCTTTGTGGATCTTGGAAGACCTTCAGGGGTCTTGGGGTCCCTACTGAGTAGCGTATACTCACCCCTGCATGGGCTACGCCCGCACTACGTTGTGTTGGTTGCAGACGACGGACAGCGCTGATCGTGGTTGAGGCTTGCAGAGCAGGTCGGTACCTGGAGGTGGACCACTGGGCGGGACGTGCATGGAGCGAACGGCTGGACTTGAGGAGCTATGGAGGCTATCTGTACCCACCCTTCAGGTGGGACTTCCAGTGGACGGCTCGACGTTGCAGCTTTACTTTTCAGTTGTTGTACTCCCTTTTTCAGTTGTACTTTACTTTCAATTTGGGTTTGTATTCTGGCCCATTTGTTTTCTGCACTTACTTGTACTCTATTTACTTAGTGTATACTTATGCTTACTTACTATGTGTGTTTGTTTACTTCATAAAGGAAATGCCTTCCCTTTTTATCGGGAATTACGCCTTGGTGCTAGTCGCTAGCCCCTGGCCTATGGGAGGTGGGCTTGGGGTAGTCACGGCACAGGCCCCGAGGGCGGGTCGTCACATAAATAAACTAATAAATTGGTTTACATGAATTTTTTATATTAAATAATAAACAATGGAAGATTATTTAGACTTTTAGAGCAGCTAAAAACCAAATATGATCTTCCAACCATGCCATTAATTACAATGACCCAAAAATAGTGTTTAATTTGAATAAAATATAAATTATCTTTCACAAAAGTCAATTCTTGGTTCCCAAATTAATAATAATGTTTTAAAATGAATTATTTATCTCCTTAAATATATATTTGATAGATAAAAACTTTTAAAATAGGATAAATTCAAGTGTTAAAAATATATTATTGTTTTACTCACAGTTTTAACCCAGTTTTACATCTTTTACCAACGTGAAAAATATTTACCATGACAACCATTCATAATGACCAAAAATAAAGTTGAATTTTTTAAATTATATTAATAATTTTAATTAAAAATATTTAATTAATTTTAAAATATTAAATTTTAATAAGTGGTAGAAATTCATTTTATTATAAATGTGTAAAACGCAATGAAAACCTATTTTTAGGAAAATCGTTTTAAACCCCAAAATGAACTTAGACCAAAATAGAGTATAAATATAATTCCTATGTAATTAATTATATTATTTATAACTAAATGATTATTATACTAATTTAACATATAATTAAAAATATAATAGTATTTTTACTTGGAAATAAATGATAGTTTTATAAAAATTATTATTTTCTCTATTCACTAAAAAATTAGTCCTTTCATAAAAATCCCAAAAAATTACCTTAAGATAATTTTGATAAGATTATTTAATAAATTATATCCTTTTTATAAAATAAAATTTCTCAATGAGGTATAAATTTATTATAATATTCTCTCACAAAAACCAATAAAAATTGTTTTTGAATAAAATGTATTTTTTGAAGTATAAAATGGTTTTAGTGAAAATCAAGTACATATAAATTATGAATTAATAAATAAATTTAAATTAAGTTAAAAAAAATTATATATATATATAATGTGGTTAATTCTATTCATACTCTTCACATTAATAGTTGTTTTAAAATATATCACAGTTCATTTCAAGCTAGGTGTTGTTTGTCAAGAAAGCTATCGAACACTTAAAATTTTTGTAAAGAGAAATATATTCTAAAATATTATGGTGTTACAAGTGTAGAATGATTAAGTGGGATTAGATATTTAGATTATTTGAGACTTGAGGATGGCTATAAATCCTTCAGGTCATTTAATTATTTTATTTTTCTTACATATGTGCTTGGCTTGAAGGGAGATCAATCATGATGTATAAATATGTGTTTGTATGATTTTATACTTCTACATTAATTTATAATTAATATGTTTATTTATTAATTTTATATACTATGAATGTTTACTAATGTGGATGATTTTTTTTTATATTTTTGAGGACTATGATATGAGCATATAATCCCCCATGGTATTAACCTTGACCCCCACTTCTTGTCACCAGCCTTAGGTATATAGGTAGTTTTGCCTAAGGAACAAGTCTGGAAACCTCTAGTTTGAGAACTATTTAGTGAGTATCTACCTAGGAAGTATGTTACAATGTTACCTTAAATTATTAACTTACAAAATATAAAGGAGGTATCCTTTACAAGCCCTAAACAGCCAAAATCATACATTGGAACCATCATATAACATACCAGTTTGGGAGGACCCGATGGAGCTCACCATTGGGACCGAAGGTAATTTTCGATCCGCACTCGATTAAAACTTCTACCTAGGTGTTATGAAATTATACTTGTTAATAATTTCACCATCAAACAATAATATAAATAAAAATTAGAAGCTATCGAGAATATGATATGTCTTATCCATACATTGGACACACATGAATAAACATAAGCTATCTCAATATAAAGAATTCAACTAGACAGATTACAATACAATAGAAATAATAAAATTACAATGTATACCCCACATAAAATATAAAAAATGAACATAAAGAGATAATCCCTAACATTCAAGGAAACCAAATATACATCTAGGCTAGAAATCCAGATACATAATAAAAATAAAAAAACCAAAAAAATAGAACTTAAAACACTATAAAAAAGATTCATATGACCCGCAACCATTCACCAACCCCCAAACCATCCCTCAATGGTCTAACCCACAAATGAACCCTAAAGAAGATACCAAACTAATTAAGATCATAAAATATGAACCTAAAATAAATCATAATAGTTTCACACACCCAATAGTGTAAGTAGGATGTGCCATAAACATGCTTAGTAGCATTTCACTAAATGTTTTGTAACATTTCCATTAAAAACCAATTTCATTAATTCTAGTTTGAAATATAACTTAAAAATAGGGTTTTAAAATACAAGTTAGATAAACCAAATAGCAAGTCAAACCCACTTTTTTAACACATCCCCTTTTTATTGAGAGACAAGGTAGAGATAAAACCCTTTATTAAACACTCTTTAAACCATAGAAACAGGGTACCTTGATTGTTTCATGAAAAGGGAAAACCCATTTCCTATTTCCAAAATCATTTCCCAACACTGATTTTTTAAAATACACATCACTATCATTTCTTTTTTTAATCCAAATTTACAAACTATTTTATAAATTTTCTTTAAATTTTAAAAAACTAAAATGGAAATTAATATAAACTATAGAAGGACCTATAAAATATCAATGGGGTATAAAAAATAAACAATCATTAATGGTTCCATGTGATAAATTGAGTGTATATAACATAAAAAGTTAAATAATGAAACCCCCTAAGTGATCCTCAATAATAAATAAGCATCATGGTAAAATTTTAGTAATACAACCTATAAGAACTGGTCTATCTCGGTAGACTCATTGAACTAGTCAGGCCCTATAAACACCCCTGGAGAGAAAAGCTACTATGGGAACCATCGATAAAGGAGAAATCAGCATCCATGGTTCCTTATCTGAGTTAGAATATAATCTAAACTAGATGTTTTCACTCATATGATTCATATATTATCTTCTTAGGATTTTGATGACATGGTAACAGAGGTGAGAAATTAACACACCATATAGAATATGTATAAAGCATTTAAAATAACCCACATATCACCTCCTATACACTCACAAGAAATAACCAATTTCCATTTCATTCAAATATGAGAATAAATAACAAATAACCCACACTAGGAAAAAGTACATACAGGAAATGAAAAAACATGGGGCTCAACAAATGAGATTATCACAACTTAAAAATAATTATTTTTAACAATATGCCAAATGAGATATTAAAAGAATGCTTTAGATACCAAGTTACTTTATCCAATTTTAAAACCATTTAAAATACCATTTCAAAAATCCTATATAACTGTCATTTAATAAAATAATTGAAATAAAATCATGGAAGTATTCTCATAAACCCATTTGAAAACTAAAATCCCATTTATTCAAACTACTATAGAAATTGAAACTATTTCCCCCTATTTAAAAAAATCCATACAAAATAAATAATTTCCCTTTTTTCTTGAAAAAAATGGGGTCAAAATCCTTTAACTATAAAATTAATTTTAAATCATATTCATAGTAATTTTCAAAAACACTTTTCATCATATAAGCCTTTATAAATCTCAAAGAAATCACTAAAACCCTTTTTTACCGTGTGAACAAACCATTAAAGCATTTATAAAACTCACTTAAACTATCACATATACATTTTACTTAGAAAAATTAAGAATTAAAATATTCAAGAACACAATGAAATAGAAATTAAAGGAAGAACACAAAATACATACCATGAATCAGGTAGAAATCCCTCACATGAACTAAAATACATCACCTTTAATAGAAAATTCTTATACAAGACAAGTGTCCTCTCTAACAAGCCCTAATAACTAAAACCCCCAAGTTTATACCACTCTTAACCCTAAATGTTTCTATGTCATCCCATAGGGTTTGTGGGAATAGAAAAAACTAACAGGAAATGTGACAAAAGAGAAGAAACAAGTGAGAAGGAGGAATTACCTTAAAGGAACACTTGGAATTGAGGAAGAAACGACAAAAATCTAGATAAGAGAGGATGGGAGGAGATCCCTTTGTGTGTTCTGGATTTGGATAAAAAATATTTAAAGAAAAATAAGGATAAATTATTTAAAATCGTGAAGAGGAACTTGGAGAATTTATAGTTTTAGATAAAATGAGTAGCTCCCATAGTTATGCCATATTATTTGGTAAATCATGAAACAAACACTAATTAATCACAACACATTTAAATAGTTCGGTTTTATTTTTAAAAAACTGAGTTCTGACCATAAAAAACTGCTACTAAAAACTGTAACCCTACACATAGTTTTTTCACATATTTCTACTAAGCATGAAAAAGCCATGTGCCAACACTCTAAGAAAAAAATGACCCACATAGTTTCAACTAGATTTCACATGGTTTTGAACCAACCATGAAATATACATGAAAAAAACCATGCATGATTGAAATGAACTAAAAAGTTACTTGTGTATGATTCATCAAATGGTTTCCCATAAATAGTGTACACTAACCATACAATAAAAGAAAATTTCCATAAAATTAAAATCTCAATCCCCAATCTTTCAAATATTTATATTACCCCAAATTAATATAAAATATAAAATAAAAGTGACATGTGGGTATCAAAAAACTCCCTACCATGACAGTTTATTACCCCATAAAGTCATAAATAAAAGTATAAGTAGAGGAATATTGAAGGCCTCTATACTTGCACTAGAGATGGGGGGTCTTAGAAAATCATAGAAGAACTATAAGTCAAAAAAACGTTGCACACACATAATTTATCAAAATAATGGAATAAAATCCTCCAATATACACAAAAATATCCAAGAAGAAAAAAAAACTCATAACCATCAAACAGAGGGATTCAAGAATATGGAGACCTACTATAGGTCTCCACATACTTTATAATTCCTCTAAAGTAGTGAGACATAGTATAAACACTAAAAAGAGAGAAACACCATCACAAAAAACATAATATCACCATGAATCCAAAAAAAATAAAAACTATCCATAAATAAAAACAATCATATGAGAATTATCCTCATAGTATAAAAAATAATCCCAACACAAAGAACATCGAAGTAATACAAGGCAATGCTTCCCAAATCCCCCACCCCCCATATCACCAAAATGGGAAAAGATACCTCAACCAAAAATAAGCCTTAGCATAAACCAACAATGGATCTAACCTTAGATCACATAACTAAGTCAAAAGGGGTGATTGTAACCTTAAACATGAGACAACATATCACAGAAAACCCAATTAAATAAAAATCAACACCACCAGTTTATAATCTCTACTTGTGATAAGTTCATCCTAAACAACCAAAACACACACCCCAAGGCCTTAAAATGTCTAAAACAAACCAATCAAGGGTCTCAAAAAATCCTCAAAGGATGAAATAAAACAATGAGGGATGAGAAAAACCACCATAATCTACACATCACAAATTAGGAATAAAAAAAAGGAATGCATTCAACAGAAGTCATCTTAATAACCTCAACCTTCTCTAAACATAAATTAAAAAAATCCAAAACAATTAATCACTCAATACTTCTCCTAAAATTCCAAATCACTGAATAACTCAACTTACCAAATTTCTAAAAATAACTTGACCCCTTAATTTCATAAAAAGGAACTTTATCACTACATAAAAAGAGATAGTGACTAAATAAGTCTTAGATCAAGGGAGGTTTTGGATCCAAAGGTCTCTTCATAGTTTGGGAAGGGTCGATAATTAAAGTAGATCCATCAAGAAATCACCTTAAAGATCATCCTTAGAAGTCTAATTTAAACATTATCTCAACAAATTTCTATGATGCATAATTAAAAGATACTAAACATAAATCTAACAAATTATAATTTCAAAAATCAAATAATATAATCCCAAAAAACACCAAGGAAAGAATTTAAATAATTAATCCCACCATAGAAAAATATACAACCAAATGATTTTAAAACTTCCCTTCCTTTCCGACCAAACCCTTTTCAAAAAACTTTCACATTTCAAAAGAGTTTAAAAATTTATTTTATAATAGAACACACAAGATTTAACACATTAAAGTTTCTTTCAATAAAAAAACACTTTAATTTCTTGTCAGTTCCATCAATTTAACCTTATTTTAAAAAAATCCCAAATTTCCATAATAAAATCAACCACATCAAAAATCATTTTATTGTAATAAAAAATTCAATTAAACCCTAATATTAGGTTTTTTAAATCCAAAAACAATTCAGAAGATATTTTTTCTTATTTTAAAAGGAAACCTCCAAATCAAATTGCAAGAATAATTTTAATCACTTCTTAATCATTTCATAAACATATAAAAATTTCTTCTATCCTCTCACAAAAATAGTTTCATAAATGATTCAACCCATAAAATCTCATTTTATATCAAAAATTATTTTATAAAACACAAAACAAACTTTTAAAACCATGTGTCCATCCAGCAAGTCACAAATCATACAAAAAAATCATCTAATAATATCAATCCACCGTAAAACTTCTTTAATTAATATCACATTAATGCTATCTACTACTAAAGTCTATTTAAAATCCAAGGAAGACCAAATAATAAATCATAGGGAAATAATAATTATTCATTCTTGGGACACGTGGGTTGGAATATTGTGATCCCTCTATGAAATATCCTTTGAAATAGATTATAGATCCATACACATGGGCTCCATAATTTTCTCAAGATCATGTGAGAAATACTAAAATTTTGTTTCTTCCTCTATTTATACACCAAAATCATAAAGAGATTCCCAAAATAATTTCTATACTCAAATGGGATCAAAATACCACAATATAATATCAATACCCGCTAAAGGTAATCAAAATTGAACTCAAAATCAACACTCAAATCTAGGTTGTATTTGGTTACTTAAGCTTTTATCCCAAATAGTGGTGTTCAAGAACCTATTCATGATTTTCCACTTGATTTTTTCTAAGTTTCCTAACCTCCATTCTACCATGACATACCTAATATAATAACATTGTGTTTCAAGAACCTAGACCCTATTAGGAACCTAGCTCTGATGACATTTAAAATGAACCATCATGGGAAAACCTGACATGTCACCCGACCCAACTCTCCATAGAGATTGAATGGAATTCCATATCTCAAAGGTAATGTGAAAAGTGTATGGGTATCAAGAACACACACTTTTTCACCGTTAAAAAATAATATAAACAAAATCATAAAGCTAGTAAGAATTTAGAATGACTCGTTTTTACATTGGATTCCCATGAATACAAATAAGCGGTATCAATATAAATAAAGAAACCAAATCGAGCATAACAAAACAACAACAACAACAATAATTTATACACCACATAAAATATATAAACTGAATATAAATATATAATACCTATGATAAAATAAAATAAATATTTATGATGGTAATGTCGATACATGACCAACAAAAAAAATAAACCAAAAAATTCAAAATCACTACCAAATGATTCTATGTGACCCATGGTCTCTAACCAAGTTGTAAATTTTCCCTCAAAATTCTAACCCAATCATGAACCCCAAATAAGAGACTACACTAAGTAAGAACATAATTTGGGAACCTTTAATAAATAATAATATCTACAAACCCTAATGGTGAATGTAGGGTGTGATGTAAAACACCTAATTTTATTTAATCAAATAATTTATTCCATTTCATTTTAAAATAAATTTCATTAATTTTAGTTTAAAATATAACTAGAAGATAGGGTTTTTACAAAAAAGGGAGATAAAACCAAATATCATGTAGTAACCACTTATATGACCCCACCCCAATGTTTTAATAAATAATGTAAGGCCAAAACCAATTTATTAAACACTTTTAAAACCACGTAAAGGGGTTCCGTTACTAAGTTCATGAAAAATAATCCAAAACTCATTTTCTCATTCTAAAATAATTTCTCAAAAGGCCTTTTTTGAAATACACATCACTAAAAGTTCTTTTTTTAATCCAAACTTCTAAAGCATTTTAAAAATTGATTTGAAATCTAAACAAAACTAAAAGGGAAATGAATAGAAATGTAAGTTGGAACCATGAATATTAATGGTCTTAAAAACAATCAGTAATGGTTCCAAGAAATCAGGCAAGGCTAGGGGATACAAACATGGTGTATAATGAATTCCTCTATGCAGTCCCCAATAAGAGTTAACCATCATGGAAATCTACCTACGACCCAAGTAATAAAAACCCTAAACTGGTGACATAAACCCTAATCCATCCTATAAGAATCTATCTATCATGGTGTCCCATCATACTAGTCAGGCCCTATAACCATCCTATAAGTGAAAAGTTTCCATGTGAACTATCTATATGGGAGATATTAGTATCCACACTTCCTCCCCTATCAAGAATATAATCAGAACTATAGTTTCCACCCATATAGGTCATCTACTATTATCCTATTATTCCCATGACATTTCAACGGAGGTGATCAATCAAACCATCATATAAAAAAAGTAAAAAACATTAAAAATATCCCTCATCTCACCTCTTATACCCTTTTAGAAAATAAACCCTTTCCATTTCATTCAAACATGATCATCAATAATAAACAACCCACAATGCGAACAAGTCTATACCATACATGAAAAAATATGGGGATCAACAAATGAGAGTATCACAATATCAAAACGAATAATTTTGACAAAGTAAATAACAAGCCTTTAAAAAGACACTTATAAATCCAAGACAATTAATTCACATTTGAAATCATTTTAAATATCATTTCAAACATTCATTTACAATTTTTACAGAAATAAAATCATAGAATTATTATTTTAAAAACATTTGAAAACTAAAACCCTTTGCATTCAAACTACTATAGAAAACAAAATTATTACTCCATATTTAAAATAATTCCATGGAAAAGTTGTAATTAACCTTTTCAATAACCCAAATGGGTTCAAAAGGTTCTAATTATCAAATTTATTTTAAATGAGACTCTTTGGAATTTTAATAACACTTGTAATCAAATAAAACCTTAAGAAACATAAATAAATCATTAAAACCCTTCTTTTTAAAGTGACTAAACCTTTAAAACATTTATGAAATTAACTTATACTATCACATAACCATTTATTTTACCAAAAGAAGGAAATTAAAATTAAAATTATTAATGGATTGTAAATTAATGTAAACACACATAAAAACCTACCATGAATTGAGTATAAATCCATCACACAAACTATAATGCATCGTTTTCAATAGTGAACACCCAAAAAAGACAATTGGACTCTATAACAAGCCCTAAAAACTAAAAAAACCAAAGTTATTGTAACAACTCAGGTACTTATAAAATAATTTACTTTAATTATGGAACTAAATTGTCAAATTATTTAAAAATTTATAATGAAATAAGTGGTATTTTAAGGAATCTATTCTAATGGAATAGTAACTTCACATTAGGAATAGAAACAAAAACCTTATGAATAGTAAATCTACCAATAGAATAGTAACCTTACCTAATAAATTATAAATAAAATTTATCCATACTATAAGTGAAAATATGAAATATTTATATCTAGAAAGGAGTGAATAAATGTTTTGAAAATGAGGGATTAAGTGTTGGAATGTTTTGTGAAACATAATATTTATTTACAATTCTATAATTAACATAATTATTTAAAAGAAAATATATTTTCATAAAATAGATTCATGAATTAATATTTTATTTTATTATGACTATAAGATAATTTTATGTGGCATAAATTAATTTTTCAAAGTGTTGTAGAATCAGTTGTAGTTTTAAAATTGGTATTTTTGAATAAATTATAATTTTAATTAATTTTTAAATTTATCATATTTAAAAAATTATTTCCGAAAAATAGAGTCCAATTTTTAATTCTACACATTTAAAAAAATTTATGGTGATTTTTTTTATATTTTTCTGAAGTACTTGAATTTTGAAAAATACTGAAATAAAATAATTTATAAAATAAGCTAAATACATGAATTATTGAGTCATGTGTGATGTTTTGATAAGGTAAGAACCCTTGGTTCTAACTCACATGCACTAATGTATTATAAATATGAATATTTCTCTTTAATATATTAATGACACTCTTTGAACCATTATACTTTGGGTTTGGACACGTTTAAAGTAAGACAAACTCGAGGTAAGAGAATTATTAACCCAATTTCTATTATTTTTGTTAACCTTATACTTCATGGATTTTTCCATGCTATGATTATTTGTAAAATTAATTTTGACTATATTATTTTGTATTATTTAGATTTATAGTGAATATAAATATTCTTTTTAGGTGATTAATTCATTATTTAGTGATATGGTATTTGTAAGGGGCTTTCCTATTAAAATCCTTTAAAATTGATCCTTTATGAAATTCAAAAAAATTATTCTTATTTTAATATCATGATAATTTTCTTCTAATTTAAAGATGTTTTATTACTATAATTTTTCCTTTATATGTTTTTATAGTTATTTTTTTAAAATAATATGATTTTATTATTATGTTCACGGTTTTAATATTTTAGAAGTTATTTTTTTACAACAAAGGGTATTTTGAAATATGAATGTGTTTTTATTAAGGGTTTAAATGATTGATCAAGTGTTTTATTTCATGGTATATTCCTTATAATTTTTTTATGTTGGTTTGATCCCATTATATCTCAATATATGATGGTTTTATCCCCATTATAGCTTATGATATGTTGTGTTGATCCCATTATAGATCAAGATATGATGGATGGGCCCCATTATAGCTCTCCAATGAGTTGGTTACTCCAGAGATGGAAGTATACTGAAAGTTTATTCCATTTTTAAGGGTGAATGTAAGATTCATATGGTAAGTATGTCCAAAGGAAACTCCATGATGTTTCTATGCATTCTAATAAATTTTTATGAAATTGGTTTTAATGGTTTTTATGTTATCACCTGATTAACTATTTCCTTATTTATATCCCTTACTGAGATTTTTGTGATCATACCATGTTGTTAAATGCTTTTCATATGTTATAAATATGTGTAAGAGAATAAATGAAGTCAATTTAAATGTAATGAATATTTTTCATAGAAAACATGTTTTTTTAATTTTTTTCATTTTGGAATAAGTTGATACAATTTTTCTAGTATCCACTATGTATAAATATAGAATGTTACATATGTATTATTTTCTTATTATCTAAATCTACAAATATTAAAAGATCCTCATTGTGAAATAAAGTAAATATATGACTAAAACTCAAGATTATATAATGTTTTAAGGTTGGGTCTTTATAGTTGGTATTAGAGGATGGTTTAGATAACCTTAGGGGTTATGATGATGTTAATAGAATACCATAAATTATATTTACTTTATAATATATTTAAAATGATATATCATTTGAATATTACAATGTTTATTTGACTAAGATATGTTTCTTTAGAATAGTTTTACAGAGAGGAAATAGGTAATTTAAATTATGAATGAACTGAGAGGCTGATATCTATCTATATCCATAGCCTAGAATGGTACGATTTGGAACCAAGAAGTTTGTGATAGTAATAGCTTAGTTGAATTAGGAGATAAATTTTTGGTGTGTTCATGTTATAGAGGAACCTGATCTACCAAGAAGGAACATGTCTTTTGTAGAGAATTTCATGAGGAAACATCCCTCATTATTCAGTGGATCATCTGACCAAGTTGTAGCCGAAGGATTGATCAATAATCTGGAGAATATATTGAATGTCATATGATTTTTGGAACATAAAATGTTTACACTTTCTATTTATCATTTTATAGGTGAAGTTGATCGATGGTGTTCTTTGGTTAAGAATACCATAGAGAAAGAAGATATTGATTCCATGGAATGGGAAACATTCAAGGATTTTTTCCTTGAGAAATATTTCCCAAAGGTTTTTCAACTTCAAATGAAAAAACAATTTATAGAAATCAGGAAAAAATATGAAGATTCTATAGATTTATATGTATCGAACTTCACAATATTCGACTGGTATTTTCCAGATTTTTTTTGGAACACTGATAGAAAAATTAATCTGTTTTACTTGTGATTGAAACCTAGTTTACGAAGAGCGTTGGATCAATAGAAATTTAAAATCTTTGAGAAAATTGTTCATTATGTTGAAAATGTTGAAATAGAGTTTACTAACACATATGTGCCTTGTGATGACAATAATAAAAAGCATTTAAGTTAGTACGCTTTGGGGAATAATTCATCAAAGAAATTTGGAGGTAAGAAAGTCAAATTTCCTTCTTGTGAAAAGTGTGGTAAAAAGAATCTTGGATATTTTCTTGTAAATTCTAGGAAGTTTAGTGATGTGGAAATTTTGGACACATGGCTCTTGGTTTAATGTTAATTGATCTTAAGAATTATGGGAAGTTAATGGTAAGATTCTTTAATTATAAATATTTGGTTAATTTTTCTAATTTGTGTCAAAATATATTCACTCAGCCGAGAGATAAACAAGATTGGAAATAGGAGAGTTTCTAAAAATACTTTTCAATTACTTCAGTAGATGTTGATCCATAAAAAAGTGGTATTAGGTACATTTCTTGTTTTTACCAAATATGGCAATGTGTATTTTGATTCAGAGTCTACACATTCCATAATTTATGAGAAAATTTTAATTAAATTGGAAATTCTACCTCAAGAAATGAATCTTGAAATCATGGTAAAAATACCTGTAAGAAATATTGATGCAAAAATAAATTATAAAAATCTATATATCTTTGTCTGTGGAAATATTTTACCCAAAACCTTGTTGTTTTGCCTCTAGTAGAGTTTGTTGTTATTCTGGGTATGGATTGGCTTTTTTATCAAGATAAGATTTATTATATAGCTAAAAAGTTTTTTTTCATAAAGAGTTTCAATTTGTATACAAGAATGAACCCATACAATTGATAAATTATTAGGAATATAAGAAATTTTTAAAGGATGTAAATGAATGTTATCTTTCACATATTATTAAAAACAATGGAACTATTCAGATTAATGATGTGCCAATGGTAAATGAGTATCTTGATGTTTTTTCTAAAGAATTTCCTGATTTTATACCAGATCAAAAAGTTTAATTTACTATTTACTTAGTTACTATTGCTAATCTAATTTCAAAACCATATAATCAAATGGCTCAAATGGAACCTTTATATTTGAAAAAGTAGTTTTTGGAATTATTATATAAGGGCTTAATCTGACCAAGCACTTCACCCTAGGGTGCTTTTATCTTGTTTGTTAAAAATAAAGATGGTTCAATGATAATTTTCATTGATTATAGATCCTTGAATACAATCACTATTAAGAACAAATCAAGGATTATGATTGCATGATTAATTATCAACCTAGAAAATCAAACATACTTGTTGATACTTTGAGTCAGAAAAGTAATGCTTCATTAACCATATTATGTTTAGAAAATTACCCATTGGTTAATGATTTGATAAATTTTGGTTTGGAAGTTATTGGTTCAAGAAATTTCTCTCTTTTGTTTCAATTGTCAGTGTAGTTTTCACTATCAAAAAGAATAAAGCATGCTCAGAAGGAAGACTATGAGTTGCATAAAAATGAATAATTGGTTTAAAATGGTAGGTTTCATGAGTTTAAAATTCATAAATATTGTTTGTAAAGGTTTGGGAAGATAATATGTGTTTCTTGTTATTCTCATCTGAAGAAATAATTATTATGTGAATCTCATGGTTCTCTATTTTCAGCTTATCCTAAAAACCCAAATATGTACATAGACCTTTGAGAGTATTACTGGTGGGATGTAATGAAAAGATATATTTCTGATTTTACTATGAAATGTTTTAATTTTTAAAAGGTTAAAGCATAGTGACAGTTACCGAAGGGGATGCTTCATCATTTTTCAGTGCTAGAGTGTAAATGGTAAGATATATCTATAGTCTTCATGGTGAGACTACAAAAGGATTCTCAAGGTAAGAATATGATTTGGGTTATTACTAAATGAATGAATAAATATGCGTATTTCTTTCCTCTTAGAGGTATTATGTCATTGAGTCAACTATATCGACTATACCTTAAAGAGTTTATTAGATTAAATGGAGTTCAACAATCCATTGTATCTGATCGAGATCTTATGTTCACTTCTAACTTTTGGTAAGGCCTTCAAAAGTCATTGAAAATTGAATTAATTTATAGCACTGATGTTTATACTCAATCTGATTGATAGACCAAAAAAAATTCAGACATTGGATAATATTATTCGATCTTGTTAAATGGAATACCAAGGAAGTTGGGATCAACATATTTCTTTAGTTGAGTTTTCTTGTAATAACATTTTTCATTACAGCATACATATGCACCTTTTGTGGCATTATATGGGAAATAGTGTTGAACTTCATCACTTTGGGATGAATTCTGGGAAAGGAAGTTGATGAGAACAGAATTAGTATAAGAAGGGGTTGAGAAAGTGAATATGATCCAGAAACACCTGAGGGAAGCTTAGAGTTGATAGAAAAGTTATGTAGATAACAGGAGTAAAACCATTCATTCGAGGTAGGTAATCATATTTCCATAAAATCACTCCTTAGAAAAGTGTTAAACATTTTGGTAAGAAAGGAAAACTACATCTGTGATTTATTGGACCTTTGGAAATTCTTGAGAAAGAGTATCTTTGCCTTTGAGTTTATCTTATGTACACAATGTTTTTCATGTTTTGATGTTGAGAAAGTATGTGCCAAATCCATCTCATGTTTTGATGTTTTTCATGTTTTCATGTAGAGATCCTTTATTATGAAAAGAAACCTATCTAGATTCTTGATCAAAGAGATAAATTATTATGGAATAATTTAATTTGTTAGGTTAAGGTTTTGGAGAGAAATCACTTGGTTGAAGAAGCAACATCAGAATCTGAAAATTCTATGAGTAAAATGTACCCTCACTTGTTTAATAAGTAAATAAAAATTGAGAGGATGCAATTTCCAGTAGGTGAGGAGAATATAACACCCTAGGTAGTCATAAAATAATTTCTTGTCATTATAGAATTAAATATTCAAATTCTTTACAAATGAATAATGAAATAGGTGGTATTTTAAGGAATCTATTTTGGTGGAATAATAACATGACCTTAGGAATAATAATATGAACCTAATGAATAGTAAATCATATAATAAAATAGTAACTTCATCTAATAAATTATAAATAAAATTTATCCATCCTACAAGAGAAAATATGATATATTTATATCTTGAAATGTGTAAAAAGATGTTTTGAAAATGATAGATTAAGTGTTGATATTTTTTGTGAAACGTAATATTTATTTAAAATTATATAATTAATATAATCATTCAAAAGAAAATATATTTTCATAAATTAGATTCTGGAATTAATATTTTATTATCTTATGATTATATGATAATATTTTGAGACCTTAATTAATCTTTTAATGCATTGTAAAATTAGTTACAGTTTTAAAACTTGTATTTTTTTGAAAAAATTATGATTTTAATTAAAAATTAAATTTATCATCTTTTAAAAAATATATTATCAAAAAATGGATTTCATTTTTTAATTCTAAACATTGAAAAATGGTTAGGGTAAATTTTAGAGATTTTTCTAAAATACATGAATTTTTATGAATAGTGAAATATGATAATTTATGAAATAAGTTAAATACATGAATTATTGAATCATGTATGATGTTATACTAAGGTAAGAAACCTTGGTTCGAACTCAAATGCACTAATAAATTTTTTTGTCACAATAACCAAAACTATTTCTTACCTTGAGGAGAATAATAAAATAATGATTAAAATAATGGAAAAACCCTCCTCTCCTCCTCTATAAATACAACCCCTCTTCTCCTCACACCTCTAATGAATTTATCCATGTCCAATTTATTCTCAAGCTTATTTTAAATACTATTACCCACATCCAAGACCTTATGGTCCCACCAAAAGTCCCAAATAAAGTGCCTTAAGGAGGTTCTCAATGAAGAGAATTCAATAGGTAAAAATACTCTTTCATTTCTCTCTTTTTTTCTATCCTTTTTCCTTTCTAATACTATCTTTACCTCTACTTATACAAGAGGAATGAAAAATGTATTATCTTATATATACTTGTATTTTTTCATGTTTATGTAAAAATTCATCACCATTCTAAAAATAAAAACATTGTTTGTGATGTGCCAATTTATCGACATCGTGAAGGATATGTTTTCAATTTTTATTACCTTCTTCATGGATGGTTATAAAACAATTTTAATGGTTAAAACAGGTTTTAAAGTTTATAATAGAACCTATTTTATGATATGTAATTAACATATATGCATAATATTGAATTATATAGAGAAACTAGTTTGTGATGATAAAACAACCGCCAAAATGATTTAAACAAATTTCCTTAATGTTTTATCAAATGAATCATCTTCATATATGAAAAAATAATATATGGTATAATTTAAAGTTATGGAAACATTTAAAAACCATTTACTTCCAATTTTTTAGTGTATCTTCCTTTAGACAAGAAATTCTATAATGAACCGACCATAGAAACCATGTAAGGAACACACCCAAAACAATGGAAATATGAAAATATTATTAATAAATAGGTGTAAAGATGTTATAAAAAGATCATATAATGTATTATAAATAGGAATATGGTTTTTATATATATTAATAAAATTCTTTAAACCATTATACAGAAGATTTTGACATGTTTAAAGTAAGAAAAACCAAAGTTAAGGGAATTCTTAAACCAATTTTCATTCTTTGGGTTAACCTTCTACATCATTGATGTTGTCATGCCATAATTATTTTTAAAATGGATTTTGAATATATTATGTTTTATTATATATATTTATAGTGAATATACATATTAATTTTATTTTATTAATTCTTTCTTCAATGATGTGGTATTTTTAAGGGACTTTCCATTTAAAATCCTTTAAAATGTCTCTTTTACGAAATTAAAAAATTATTATTTTTTTGTTGATGAGCATTTTCTTATGATTTTAAGAAGTTTTATTACTATAATGTTTCCTTTATATTTTTTTATAGTTTTTTTGATAATATTATTTCATTATTATGTGTACAGTTTTATATTTTAAAAGTGGGTTTTCATGAAAAAAATGTATTTTGAAATATGAATGTGTTTATCTCAAGGGTTTAAATGAGTGATCAAGTGTTTTATTTCATGATATGTTCCTTGGAAATTGTTTATGCTGGGTTGATACCATTACATATCAATATATTATGGGTTTATACCCATTATAAAACAATATATGTTGGTTTGATTCCATTATAGCTCAAGATATGATGGTTGAGCCCCATTATAGCTCTATGATACATTGGGTACTCCAGAGAAGGAGGTGGACTGAAAGGTAATTCCATTTATAAGGGTGAATATAAGATTTATATGGTAAATATTTCCCAAGGATAATACATTATGTTTCCATGCATTCTAATATGTTTTTATGAAATGGGTTTTGAAGGTTTTGTGATATCACTTGATTCATGATTTCCTTCTTTATATCTCTTATTGAGATTTTTGTGCTCATCCTAAGTTTTTAGATATTTTTAACATGCTATAAGTATGTTTAAGATAAAAAATAAATTCAAGATAAATATTATGAATATTTTTCAAAGAAAATATATTTCTTTTAATGTTTTAAATTTTGGAAGAAATGGATATTATTTTAAATGTATCCACTCTGCATAAATATAAGATGTTATATATGTATTATGTTATAATTCTCTAAATCTCTAAACCTGAAAAGATCCTCAATGTGAAATAAAGTATTTTTTTTGACTAAAACTCAAGATTATATAAAGTTTTATGTTTTGGTCCTTATAGTTATACCACCTCGAACCCAAAATTTGACCATAGAATCCCATAGAATTTTCAAGAGGAGAGGAAACCTAGAGAAAAGGGAATAGAGAGGAAGAAACAGGAGGGGAGGAGGCATTAACTTGAATGAATCGCTTGGAATTGAGGGATAAAGGCTAAAAATCTAGATAAGAGAGAAAATAAGTAGTTATGATAGCATTCCTTAGCTTTTAAAAAACCATAAGGGGAATAAAAGAAGTTTAAATTTCTTAAAATCTTAGAGGGGCACTTTAGAAAGTTCAAGTTTTAATAAAATATAGATGCTCTCATGGTTAGTTCGTAAGGTTTAGTAAACTATGCACTAACCATAGAGATGAAACTAATTAACCACAATACACTCATATGGTTTGGCTATACAATTTATTTAATTATGTGCCAATTATTCAAAACTCATAGCTAAAAACTACAGCTCTACGCATGGTTTCCTTGAAAATTTTCTCTTAATTATATAAAAATTGTTCACCAACACTCCATGAAAAACACGAAATTTAGGGTTTCCATTTGATTTCACATGGTTTATACCCAACTGTGAACTAACCATGAATAAAAAATATATATGAATAAAATTAAATGTAAAAGTATCTTTGTACGGTCCACTAAATGGTTTCCCCAAACGGTGTGTAATAAACATGCAAAAGAGGAAATTTTTCAAAAAAATAAAATAAAACTCAAGCATGAAACATCAAAGTACTTAAATTACCCCAAATTAATATAATATAAAAAAAATAGTGACATGTAGTATTCACTCATATCATAGCTCTAATCTTTTCAAACACAACCCCAAGATTCTTGAGAGGAAATTAAATCCAATATAAATAGACATATAGAGGAGGAGTGGATAATAACAAGATAAAAATAGGGGATAACTTGTGGAATCCACTTGAAATCATGGATATGAGATCTAAAAATCAAATAATAATGGATTGAGGGATCCCTAGGTCCTTCCCCATGATTTTCCAAATAAAAAAGTTAGAGAGAGTAGAAAATCCCCTAAATCAAATAGGGTAATTTTTGGAAACTAGAAAATTTAAATACTTGTGATGCTCACATGGTTAGGTAAATAGTGTTCCATTCATACAATTGGCACTATAAAAGGAAAAAACACTCTCATGTTATGACCACATGGTTTATGAAAGTATACACTAACCATGTGAAACCCACTTTTAAAAACATTAGCACTATCGTTCGATCACTCACATGGTTTCTCCAAACCATGCACAATCCATGATTCATACCAAATACAAAAAGGAAATTTACAATTAACACTGTATATTTCAGGGTTCAAAACAAATTGTGTTATAACTATTCACTTTAATTGTATGTTAAAAAAATAAACTTGAAATAACTTTGTGTAATACTTATCGCATGGTTTTCCTTAACCATTCATGATAATCATGAAACATGGGAAAAAATTATAGAAATTATAAAAATTTGAAAAAAAAATCAAAAATTAAATTACCTCAAAATGATATAAAATAAAAATTTTGAATAACGATATTTTGTCACAAATCTCCCCACTATGCCACTTTATTCCCCTAAAAAGTGTTTAGTAAACTTAAAAGCAACGAAACCTCAATGACTCCAAAACTCAATGAAATTGGTGAGAGGGGTAGAGGAAAAACTTGGGAAGACCCAAAGATAAGGAAAAAAACATCACACACTCAATATCTCAAATAGTGGAATGAACTATCATTAAAAAACATTCTCAAACAATATATCATCCATAATCATCCCATAAAAAGTTCTAATGAAATGGAAACCCAAAATAGTTCCTCCCACCATTTATAATTAATAAAAAATGGTGGAAGAAACAGGAAATAAATTAAAGAGAAATAAAATTACCAAAACGATCATGAATCTACATATCCTAAAATCAAACCACAGAACTCCACTGACCATAAATAACCTCTAAGAAACTATATCAAATCCATAAAGGAAGCACAACCAATGAAGTAACATCTGATATCTATGATACCAATTCACTAAATACATCACATTAAAAAATACTAACATGAATAAATAACTAAAACATTCCTCAAAATGAAACAATATGGTTCTATCCTTGGGTTAGAAAACAACATCATAGGGTAATGTTGGCTAAGCTCATAAAACATTGACCCATAGAGATTCTCATAGAAGTCTCTCTAGGTAGGTACCATAACTTAACCGGTAACAACCACATAACCTAGTTACCAATTCCTTTACCCTAATCCTCTGTAAATACCCGTAAATTTCAAGGGAATTTTTTTCTTAATTTTCTTTGGAATTTTACAAGAACTCAGTTTCTGACGGAACCTGATTCCGAGGCCCGGTGTGCCCGGAATCATTTTATGAAGTTTGGCTCGGGTACATTCAGTGAACGAATGAGCGGGTTTTTCTAACTTTTAAACCGGTGCTCGGAATCGAATTCCGAGGACACCGATGGAATTGCAGCACCAGTATTTTCTTAGAAACGCCTCTTCCGGAGTTGCGTTTGCTCGGGTGTGGTTTTTAATTTTTTGGGCTTAAAGTTAAGAAATAAAATAATTTGTACGACAAACTTTATTTTATTTCACTTAAATCCACTTGAAAGCCACTTCAAGCTACTTAAGCTGAGTTGAAGCGGATAGGGTAGAACCCGAAATATCCTACCCTCCTGGTAGGATATTTGTGAGGTGGGACCCGCATGAGCCCCACCGTTTCTTTTCTTCTAAGTAACACACCCGCAAAAACCCGTCATTATGAAAGTAAACTGACGTGTTTTCTTAAATTCTTAACGCACCAATTAATTGGGCGGTTTTATTCATTAAATTAATTCTACGAATTAATGGGTCGTTACTTAACTTATCTCTTTTTTTCATTTGTTGGCATGTTAATAAAATAAGACCAACGCTATTCTTCTTAAGTGTTGTTCGTTGAGAGGATTTGACAGAAACCTCAAGTTCTTCCTCCTTCTTCGCGAAGAACGCGAAGATCGCGGAGAACGTGAAGAACGCCGGCCTTCGACGAAAGGTGACAAAGAACGCCGAACCTGCGGAGATCGACGACGCGAAGCCTTGTACCGCGACGCCAACGAATCTCCCTTCGCGACGCTTCTTCCGCGACAATCTAACCCCACGACAACCTTCGATCGATAACGACAAGGTAGGGGATTGCACTCCTTTTTTAATTTCTTTTTGGATTATAACAACAACATGGATTTAATTATTATTAATTAAATCTGTATGTTCTTGAACCCCGGAGTCCGTCGATGTGACACCGTATTTCACGACGCCCTTCCGCGACGACGCGACGCCCTTCCGCGATGCGACGATCGCCTCCTTCCGTGACGATCAATTCCGCGAAGAACGCACGCTCGACGACGATGGCAAGGTAGGGGTTTGATTCTTAAAAATCGTTGTGATTTATACCCGCGATGTTTGTTAAACTTTTGTTTTGTAATATTTCTTTTAAAACCTCTAACGCGGTGGGTGCGAACTAACGAACATGTCCGAACCCGCCGCACTTTTTCGTTCTTGGTGCGCGAAACGGCGGACGATGAAAAACGGGCCTCAAAGGCGATTTAAGGGCCTGGCAGTGAAGAATGGGACCCGGGAGGAGATTCAGCGCAGGCGGAAACGAAATCGGACCACCGAAGCAACTCTGGTGGCCAGCGGAACCCACCGGCGGCGCGGGTCGCCGGCGCGCCGCCAGACAGGTCTTCCGCGGCTGAAGCCACGGCGGCGGCGACCAGCGGACCCGCGGCCGCGTGGGTCTGGAACTCACGGGACGAGGCAAAGCCGGGTCCGTTGACTCAGCGCGGCCCCACGCGGGGCCGCGGCACTTCAATACCGCGGGGGCAGCGCCCACCCCACGGCTTCCTCCGCTCGGCCGGCTCCGCCGAGCCGAGCCGGGCCAACCCGCCGGGCCGGGTCGCACCAAACCGGGTCGGACCCGGACCCGGGTCGGGTCGACCCAGTTCGGGCCGACCCAGGGGAGGGTTGGGTCGGGTCGGTGCGGGCCCAGACCCCCCGTTTCCGGATACTTTTAGGTATTTCGCTCATAACTTGAGCTACGGGCCTCCGAACGACGCGCCATCAGTGGCGATGCGATCCTTGGATCGATACGGTCGTTTAGGTATATCACACTCAAGGTTTCAGAATACATTGTGTTTGGCTGGGTTGGTTTGTACACGAAACCAACCGGGCCCTCGGAGCGGAAACACTCATATCTTGAGCTTCAGACGTCTGATTGACGTGTCGTCGACTTTGTTGAATTCCACTAAGTGAGACAGATCCTTTGGCTTACTCCGCCAGAGGTTTCGACATAGGTGGAGTACGTTCGGATTGGTTTTTCCTTAAAAACCAACCGGGCCCCTGGGACGAAAAAGCCAATAACTCGCAGACCGGGCGTCCGATTGACGTGTCGTCTGCGACGTCGAGTTCCTGTTGACGATACGGAACTTTTGGATACATCAACTCTGGACTAGATGTCAGTTGATGTATCAGCCTCTCAGCTCGTGGAGCGGACCCTCCCGAACGAGCTTGCTGTGTGCGGGAACCCTAGAGCTGGCTGCGACTGCTACTGTGACGACGACGACTGTGCAGAGATCCTCAGTGGATTCGACGACGACGACTACAACACTCAGCGATCCTGTGTGGATCAGTGCTACCGATCCTGTGTGGATCAGTGCTACCGATCCTATGTGGTTCCGATCCTGTGTGGGTCAGCGCTCAGCGGTTCTGTGTGAGCCAGTGCCTACAGGTCCTGTGTGGGACCGATCCTGTGTGGGTCTTTGCGGGGGTTAGTACCTATCGATCCTTTGTGGGTCCGACGACTTAGATGGATCAGTGATCATCTCTATCATCATTCGAAGAAGTATACCTGTGTGAGCTTAAATATGTTTTCTTTCCTGTGTGGATTTTGTTGTGCTATCCAGTGTGGATTACGTTTTGCTTTCCTGTGTGGAATACATATACTTTCCTGTGTGGACTGGGTTGTACTTGGGCTCGGAGGTTAGAGCGTACTGGAATTGATGACTTAGGTATATGTATGGGCATATACCTAAGCAGTGTCGGTTGTTACTTCGTGATTGTATCTTTCCTTTGTGGTTTATCCTTTGTGGATTTTGGGAGACCTTCAGGGGTCTCAGGGTCCCTACTGAGTATCTTATACTCACCCCTGCACGGGCTATGCCCGCACTACGTTGTGTTGGTTGCAGAAGACGGAAAGCGCTGATCGGGGTGGAAGCTTGCGGAGTAGGACAGTACCTGAAGGTGGACCACTGGGCGGGACGTACTCGGAGCGGTTGGCTGGACCCGAGGAGCAGTGGAGGCTATCAGTACCCACCCTTCAGGTCGGACTTCCAGTGGATGTCCCAACGTTGCGGCTTTACTTTTCAGTTGTTGTTTTTCCCCTTTCAGTTGAACATTACAGTTGGGCTTGTATTTCCGGCCCCCTTTACTTTCTGCACTTACTGTTGTACCAGTATTTACTTAGTGTTTACTTTTTCCGCTTGCTTACTCTGTGGTGCTTGTTTACTTTACAAAGGCAATGTCTTCCCTTTACCGGGATTTACGCCTTGGTGCTAGTCGCCAGCCCCTGGCCTATGGAAGGCGGGCTTGGGGTAGTCACAGCACGGGCCCCGAGGACGGGTCGTGACAAATTGGTATTAGAGGTGTTCGGTTCTACCGCAGAACTTGGGACTCTGATCTTTCCTATGTGAAGAAATAGTGTTTAGCGTATTGAGTGTGGTTATCAGTCCAGGGAGTCTAGTGTTGGTACAGTGGCCGACGTATCCGTACACCAGGACCCTGACTTCTGATTTCCGACTTAATGCATGAAAACATTGATTGCATTCTGTTTCAAGTTTTCTTTGTGATTACTTTGTGTCAGCTCACCAGGTATACTGTTCTGACCGTGGCGCACCTATTTCCTTTTCAGGATGGCCCCGCGATGGCAGCCGATTAGGGTTCCGAGAGTCGAGAGTGATAACAGCCCACCGAGCGACGAGGCCTCGGTGCAGGGCCCTTTGTCAGCAGTGGCACTGGCGGTAGCTCTACCTGCCGAGCCACCGATGCTTCCATCACCAGCCGCTGACGATGCACATTGCCTCAGTGCACTGCATGAGTTCCAACGCTAGTGACCGCCCAGGTTCCATGGGGAGACGGACCCCCAGGCAGCCGAGGACTGGCTGGAGGCAGTGGTACGAGTTTTTCGGTTAGTGAGGACACCAGAAAACCTCATGGTGATCCTCGCAGCAAGCCTACTGCACGCAGCAGCGGGTCGATGGTTGAGCTTGATGCTCCAGGTTCACGATGAGGCATATCTACTCTGGACGGACTTTGAGAGCCTCTTCTGCTCAGATTTCATCCCAACAACCCTCCGTGTGGTGCGCATTCAAGAGCTTCTTCAGTTGTGGCAGGGCATCATGACGGTCGCCCAGTACTCGGCGAGATTTACCGATCTCTCGCGCTATTAGACCGACATGGTACGGGACCCATTCTTCGGGGCCCGGACCTTTGAGCAGGGATTGGGACACAAGATCAGGGCATCGCTGATCTCCCTCAGCATTCCAACTTAGACAGGAGTACTGGAGCGGGCCCTTTTGATCGAGAGCTTTCTTGCTGAGTCTACACCAGCGCCGAGACCCACCGCAGGGCGACACGTAGTAGAGTCTTCTGCAGCAGGTAGTCGATGGATGACTCTTGGTTCCAGGAAGACCAGACCCTCAGGCAGACGACCTCAGGACACTGGCTTAGCAGTGCGGGCACATAGCGCGGAGCCAGTTTTTCGAGAGGCAGACAGTACTACTCGTGCGGCGGGCAGGGCCACATGGCTCGTGATTGCCCGACCCGCCGTACCGAGGAGCAGAAGACGGTGGAGGGGCCACCCAAGCAGAGGCAGAGGGTCGACCATGGCGGTCTGCAGGGAGCAGGCGGATGAGGCAGGGGAGCTGGCCAAGCAGCAGGTGGTGGGCGACGCTTTGAGGCTCTGCCACCACCACTACCAGGAGGTCCACCTCGACCACTGGGAGCTGGCGGGCAGAGACAGGCACAGCTCCTGGCAGCAGAGGCCTATGACCACGGCGTTCCTGAGATGATTCGAGGTACGATCTGTGTCTATTCCACCCTTGTTGCAGTTCTTATAGACACAGCAGCGAGTCACTCTTTCATAGCCTCTGCCCTTGTTCGGAGCACGGAGATTCCGACAGAGCCGTTGGCTCGATCCTTACGGCTAGAGACTCCTACGGGAGCAGACTCGACGATTACGCACTGGTGCCAGCATTTTGAGCTTACTCTAGGAGGTGATAGCTTCGGCTGGGATCTTCTTGTAGCAGCATCGAGGCCTTACGATTTCATCTTGGTCATGGATTGGTTATCTACAGTTCATGCTCATATCGACTGTATTAGGCGTAAGGTGCGATGTGTACGCACCGACGGGAGCAGGTTCACCTTCACCGGCGAGAAGGGAGCCTTTGCAGCACAGGATGGACTCTCACAGCGGATAGGACATCCCATCACACATCAGTTGGCTAGCCTCATCCTAGGAGCAGTTGACGTGCGGAGTCCTAGTTTTCCTATAGTGGTGGATCTGTTTGCGGACGTTTTCCCCGACGACATTCTAGGGCTACCTCCTCGCAGAGAGGTAGACTTTTATATTGACATGTACCCTGAGACAGCCCCGATATCAGCTTCAGTGTATCGGATGGCTCGTGCTGAGCTTCGAGAGCTACGGGTACAGTCGGAGGACTTGCAGGGCAAGGGGTTCATCCGACCCAGTGTTTCACCCTGGGCTTCCCCGATTTTGTTCGCCAAGAAGGCGGACGGTAGCTTGCGACTTTGTGTTGACTATTTTCGCCTAAACCAGGTGACAGTGAGGAACAAGTATCCGCTACCGAGTATTGATGACCTCTTTGATCAGCTCAAGGGAGCACGGTGGTTCTCGAAGATAGACCTCAGGTCAGGCTATCACCAGCTCAGAGTTCGAGACGAGGACGTGCAGAAGACGGCCTTCAGGTGTCAGTATGGCCACTATGAGTTCTTGGTTATGCCCTTCGGCGTAACCAATGCTCCAGCAGTGTTCATGGCCCTCATGAACAGGATCTTTCAGCCATACCTTGATCTATTTTTCATGGTCTTCATCGACGACATTTTGATTTACTCGACAACTGAGGAGGAGCACGCCTACTACTTACGGGTTGTACTAGACACACTCCGAGAGCACTAGCTTTATGGAAAGCACTCGAAGTGTCAGTTCTGGATACGTGAGTTCCACTTCTTGGGGCACGTCATCTCTGAGGCGGGAGTTGCAGTGGATCCTGTGAAGATCGAGGCAGTGTTAGCTTGGGAGCCACCCAGGAGCGTGACGGAGGTGCGGAGTTTCTTGGGACTAGCCGGATACTACCGGAGGTTTGTGCCAGACTTCTCCAGAGTTGCGGAACCACTCTCAGCTTTGATGAAGAAGGGGAAACCCTTCATGTGGTCAGACAGATGTCAGCAGAGCTTCCAGGATCTGAGACAGAGATTGACCAACGCCCCTATTCGAGGTTGTCTGAGGAGGGAGTAGGGTACGTAGTCTACTGCGATGCATCAGGGACCAGACTCGGATGTGTCCTAATGCAGGAGCGGGCAGTGATCGCCTATAGATCACGTCAGTTGAGGCCACATGAGCAGAACTACGCTACCCATGACCTGGAGTTAGAAACAGTGGTCTTTGCTTGAAGACATGGCGACACTATCTGATGGGCGAGCGCTTTACAGTCTTTTCTGACCACCAGAGTCTCAGGTACATCTTCTCGCAGAAGGACCTGAACATGAGACAGTGGCGATGGCTCGAGTTCCTCCAGGACTATGACTTTGAGATATTCTATACTCCTGGGAAGGGGAACATGGTAGCCGATGCTCTCAGTAGGAGGACGGGCATTCAGCTACTTGAGGAGGTGACAGAGCAGCTAGCCGCTTTATAGATATCCTTTGTGGATAGAGATGGAGTAGCCTTCCTTCAGTCTCCCACAGTCACTCCTCCACTACTGCAGTGGGTCTGAGAGGCACAGTGTGGGGACGCCGACTGTGAGACGCGGCGTGCACAGATATCCTCAGGACAGGCACCTGATGGCTTCTCCCTTGGATCAGAGCACGACATCCTTTTAAGAGGACGTACCTTAGTACCAGTCGCATTACGAGAGGAGGTGCTGAGAGAGTTTCACACTTCTCCTTTGGCGGTACATCCTAGAGTGGCGAAGATGTACCAAGACCTCAGACGACATCACTGGTGGCCAGGCATGAAGAAGGTTGTGGCAGAGTCTGTTTCACGATGCCTCACCTGCCAGCAGGTGAAGGCAGAGCATCAGGTACCAGCAGGCTTGGTACAGCCCTTGGAGGTCCCGGAGTGGAAGTGGGACGGGGTATCTATGGACTTAGTGACTGGACTTCCACGCAATTCCAGAGGTCACGACTCCATCTGGGTGATTGTCGACCAACTCACCAAGTCACATCACTTCTTACCCATCAGAGAGCAGGGCTCAGTGGAGAGCTTGGGGCGTCTCTACGTTCAGGAGATTTTATGGCTTCATGGTGTGCCATCATCTATCGTCTCCGATCGAGATGCTCGCTTTATTTCCCGGCTTTGGAAGGGGTTGCAGGAGGCGTTCAGGACGCAGCTACGTCTGAGCACCGCTTTTCACCCTCAGACGGATGGTCAGATGGAGAGGACCATTCATACTCTCAAGGACATGTTCCGCGCATGTGTCCTCGACTTTGGTCACAACTGGGAGGACCACCTACCCTTGTTGGAGTTCGCGTACAAAAACAGCTACCACTCCACCATCGGGATGGAACCATACGAGGCGTTGTAAGGAAGACCTTGCAGATCTCCTTTGTGCTGGACAGACCCTGGGGAGTCAGCACATGTGGGACCAGAGATGGTCTGGGCCATGACAGAGAAGGTCCAGGTCATCCAGGAGCAGATGAGGACAACTCAGAGCCGGCAAAAGTCTTACGCTGACAGGAGGCGCAGGCCACTAGAGTTAGAGGATGGAGACCACATCTTTTTGAGTGTCTCACCTCGACGTGGATTACAGAGATTTTGCTGAGGCGGCAAGTTGTCTCCATGCTTCATCGGGCCTTTCCAGGTCCTCAGCAGGATCGGCAAGGTGGCTTATCGCCTAGCTCTACCACCTCAGTTGCACCAGGTGCACGACGTCTTCCACGTACTTCAGCTGAGGGGATACGTGCACGACCCGACGCACATCATTGACCATAGGGAGCTAGATGTTGATGATGGAGCGACTTTTGTGGAGGTCCCGGTGGAGATCTAGGATCGATAAGAGTGGGTCCTACATGGACGGTCGATTCCTCTAGTGCGCATCATATGGTAGCACGGGAACCTCCAGGAGAGCACTTGGGAGCGGGAGGCTCAGATGCGTGCTTAGTACCCACTTTTGTTTCCCTAGTTTATGATGTATCTTTACGAGGACGTAAATCCCTGAGGTGGGAGTGATGTAAAGACCCGTAAATTTCAAGGAATTTTTTTTCTTAATTTTCTTTGGAATTTTACAAGAACGCAGTTTCTGACGGCACCTGATTCCGAGGCCCGGTGTGCCCGGAATCATTTTTCGAAGTTTGGCTTGGGTACGTTCAGTGAACAAACGAGCGGGTTTTTCTAACTTTTAAACCGGTGCTCGGAATCGAATTTTGAGGACACCGATGGAATCGCAGCACCGGTATTTGTTTATAAACGCCTCTTCCGGAGTTGCGTTTTCTCAGGTGTGGTTTTTAATTTTTTGGGCTTAAAGTTAAGAAATAAAATAATTTGTAAGAAAAACTTTATTTTATATCACTTAAAGTCACTTGAAAGACACTTTAAGCTACTTAAGCTGAGTTGAAGCGGATAGGGTAGGACCTGAAATATCCTACCCTCCTGGTAGGATATTTGTGAGGTGAGACCCACACGAGCCCCACCGTTTTTTTTCCGCTAAGTAACGCACCCGAGAAAACCCGTCATTAAGAAAGTCAACTGACGTGTTTTCTTAAATTCTTAATGCACCAATTAATTGGGCAGTTTTATTCATTCAATTAATTCTACAAATTAATGGGCCGTTACTTAACTTATCTCTTTTTTTCGTTTGTTGGCATGTTAATAAAATAAGACCAACGCTATTCTTCTTAAGTGTTATTCGTTGAAGGGATTTGATAGAAACCTCAAGTTCTTCCTCTTTCTTCGTGAAGAACGCGAAGAACGCGAAGAACGCGAATAATGTCGTCCTTCAACGAAAGGCAACGAAGAACGCTGAACCTTCGGAGATCGACAACGCAAAGCCTTGTACCGCGACGCCAACTAATCTCCCTTCGCGATGCTTCTTCCGCGACGATCCAACCCCGCGACAACCTTTGATCGAAAACGACAAGGTAGGGGGTTTCACTCCTTTTTTAATTTCTTTTTGGATTATAACAACAACATGGATTTAATTATTATTAATTAAATATGTATGTTCTTGAACCCCGGAGTCTGTCGACGTGACACCGTATTCCGCGACGCCCTTCCGCGACGACGCGATGCCCTTCCGCGACGCGACGATCGCCTACTTCCGCGACGATCAATTCCGCGAAGAACGCACGCTCGACGACTACGGCAAGGTAGGGGTTTGATTCTTAAAAATCTTTGTGATTTATACCCGCGACGTTTGTTAAAATTTTTTTGTGTAATATTTCTTTTAAAACTGCTAACGTGGTGGGTGCGGACTAACGAACAAGTCTGAACCCACCTCACTTTTTCGTTCATGGTGCGCGAAATGGCGGACGATGAAAAACAGGCCGCAAAGGTGATTTGAGGGACTGGAAATGAAGAATGGGACCCGAGAGGAGCTTCGGCGTAGGCGGAAACGAAATCAGACCACCGGAGCAACTCCGGTGGCCCGCGGAACCCACCGGCGGCCGGAGGCAGCGGCGCCCCGGCGCGCCGCCAGACAGGGCCGCCGCCGCAGCGGCGGCCAGCGTACCTGTGGCCGCGCGGGTCCGGCACTCACGGGATGTGGAAATGCCGCGTCCGTTGACTCAGCATGGCCCCACGCGGGGCCGCGACACTTCAATACCGCGGGGGCAGCGCCCACACCGTGGCTTCCTCCGCTCGGCCGGCTCGGCTGAGCCGAGCCGGGTCGCGCCCAGGCCGGGCTGGGCCGCCCTGGCCGGGCCGAGTCGCACCAAACCGGGTCGGACCCGGACCCAGGTTGGGTCGACCCGGTTCGGGCCGATCCAGGGGGGTTGGGTCGGGTCGGTCCGGGCCCAGACCCCCCGTTTCCGGACACTTTTCGGTCTTTCGCTCATAACTTGAGATATGGGCCTCCGAACGACGCGTCGTCAGTGGAGATGCGATCCTTGGATCGAGACAGTCGTTTCGGTATATCACACTCAAGTTTTCAGAATACTTTGGGTTCGGATGGGTTGGTTCGTACACAAAACCAACCGGGCCCTCAGAGCGGAAATGCTCATATCTTGAGCTTCGGACGTCCGATTGACGTGTCGTCGTCTTTGTTGAATTCCTCTAAGTGAGACGGATCTTTTGGCTTACTCCGCCCGAGGTTTGGACGCAGGTGGAGTACAATCGGATTGGTTTTGCCTTAAAAACCAACCGGGCCCCTGGGACGAAAAAGCCAATAACTCGCAGACTGGGCGTCCGATTGACGCGCCGTCTACGACGTTGAGTTTCTGTTGACGATACGGAACTTTTGGATACATCAACTCTAGACTAGGTGTCATTTGATGTATCAGCCTCTCGGCTCGTGGAGCGGACCCTCCCGAATGATCTTGCTGTGTGCGGGAAACCTAGAGCTGGCAGCGACTGCTACTGTGACAACGACGACTGTGCAGAGATCCTCAGTGGATTCGACGACGACGACTACAGAACTAAGCGATCCTGTGTGGATCAGTGCTACCGATCCTGTGTGGGTCAGCGCTCAGCGGTTCTGTGTGAGCCAGCGCCTACAGGTCCTGTGTGGGTCTTTGCGGGGGTGAGTACCTATCGATCCTTTGTGGGTCTGATGACTTAGATGGATCAGTGATCATCTCTATCGTCATTCAAAGAAGTATACCTGTGTGAGCTGAAACCTGTTTGCTTTCCTGCGTGGATTGTGTTGTGTTATCCTGTGTGGATTACGTTTTACTTTCCTGTGTGGAATACATATACATTCCTGTGTGGACTGGGTTGTACTTGGGCTCGGAGGTTGGAGTGTACTGGAATTGATGACTTAGGTATATGTATGGGAATATACCTAAGAAGTGTCGGTTGTTACTTCGTGATTGTATCTTTCCTTTGTGGTTTATCCTTTGTGGATTTTGGGAGACCATCGGGGGTCTCGGGGTCCCTACTGAGTAGCTTATACTCACCCTTGCATGGGCTATGCCCGCACTACGTTGTGTTGGTTGCAGACGACGGACAGCGTTGATCGTCGTGGAGGCTTGCGGAGTAGGACGGTACCTAGAGGTGGACCACTGGGCGGGACATACTCGGAGCAGTCGGATGGACCTGAGGAGCAGTGGAGGCTATCACTACCCACCCTTCAGGTGGGACTTCCAGTGGACGACCCAACGTTGCGGCTTTACTTTTCAGTTGCTGTTTTTCCCCTTTCAGTTGTACTTTACAGTTGGGCTTGTATTTCCGGCCCCCTTTACTTTCTGCACTTACTGTTGTACCAGTATTTACTTAGTGTTTACTTTTTCCACTTTCTTACTCTGTGGTGCTTGTTTAATTTATAAAGGCAATGTCTTCCCTTTACCAGGATTTACGCCTTGGTGCTAGTCGCCAGCCCCTGGCCTATGGAAGGCGGGCTTGGGGTAGTCACGACACGGGCCCCGAGGACGGGTCATGACAGCCTCCCCATGTTCAATACATTAAGAAAATATCATGCATATAACTCACCAACAAGTTAGTATATCCAAAACAATCACACAATAAACCAAAAAACAATAAGGCATGAACATACCACAATAACCACCACTCATAAAGGAGAGACTAAAAAGGAATCCAAAGTACATATCAATGAGATCCACCTAAAAAATAGAGATATAAAATCATTAAAAAAACAATTTTGTAACAAATAATCACCAAAAAATATCAAGAAGATTGATCATCCACCAAGGCCTACCAGCCTAGTCTACTCAACTCAACCCACATAGTTCCCAAATAAACCAGATAATAAAACACCATATTGGATAACTACAAGGTGCACAACCAAACTAATATGGGAATAAATCCACACCTATAAATAAATTCAAAGTCTATGAAGAACAAATAATTATAAAGGGACTACACATAAGGATTAACAACCTAATTTTAACCAAGACCTTTTTGGGAGGTGGACTTCAAAATAAATCAAAAAATAAACCCAACCTGGTTGTGTCTCCTGAATCATATCAAATTTTCCCAATAATAATCATAGGACAAATACATATCACAATTCACCAATAAAAGAAAAAAAATTAAAAAAAATAATTTTAAACCATGACTCCTTAGCAAGGAGTGCCCAAAAATAATTTCAAAGGAAAAAAACATATTTTAAAAAAATGATAAACTTTTAATATTACACCTCTTTTAGATAACTGAAATAAATCATTTTCAAAAAATCAATTATAGTTTTAAATCCCATATTACATAAATAAAATAATCCACAAAAAACAAACTTTATATTTCAAATCAATTTATATTTTTAAAACATTTCAAAACCACATATCATTTAAACACCCATCAAGGGTCAAAAATCAATCACATCACAAAATATAATTTTAAGGGCCATCATCCATTTATAAAAAATATAACCTACTCAAATTTTTTAAAATTTTCATTTCTTTCAAACAGCTAATCCTTCAAAAGTTTTCAAAAAAAAATTATTTTCAAATTTAAAAATGACCATTCTTGGAAACATAATATAAAATGGTCAAAATAACATTATAAACAAATCATAAATTGGTTTTAAAACAAAAAAAATTATATAATTCATAATTAAATCAAAAAATTTCAAAAAAAATTGTAAAGACCAAAATCATTTTATAAATAAGCCTCAAAGCCTCATTTTAAAAAAAATCATGAGAACCATATTTTATACACACAAACAGTTTCACAAAATGTTCATAGGAAATATCACATCATAATTTCATCAAAAACTCATTCCAAAAAATGCCAACATATCACAAGACCCACCTTCATTCTTTTTTTATTACTAAGAATCACTCTAAATAGTTCTGGAATCAAGGGGTTTAATTAAAAAAACCCATATAGGATGCAGAACTATTCTTAACTTGGATGATTGGTTTTACTGACCATGTTATAATCATGAAATATTCCCTAAAACATTTATAAAATCAAGAATATTTTCATTTAATTCTTTCTTATTCCATGCAATATAACCTCGTGTTACTAATTAATTTCCTATATTAATCCCAAAAATTATAAGAAGAACCCCCAAGGTAACACATGAAATTCCAATGAGTATCAAAATACTAAAATATAAAATCATAATCCATTGAGATCAATCAAAACCAAAACCAAAACCAAACATACCATGAAAACTAAAGGATCAAGGTGACAAAGATCTTTCTATTTTCTTCATACACCTACCTTTCAAGTCTTAATATTCCTATCTAAATACAAGAATACCTCAATAATAAAAAGACAATTATTCTAGAACTTAGTATCCATTTGAGAACCTAGTATTTGATACCATTTGTTTTAAATTAGTTTGTGAAACCACCAATGAGGTACCTGGCCTGAATCTCCAAAATTCCTAAAGGACATTATTGATCCCATTAGGTTTAAATTTAGTTCTTAGGTATCAAGAACACACACATTGGAATGGTTTTACCCTCATAGTCACAAAACCAAGATAAGAAAACCACCGATAATTTGATATGACCCATCCATACATTAGAAACCCATGAATATAATTAAGAAATGTTAAATGATAAAACAATCTAAACAGAGCATATATTAGTTGAACATATGTAATGAGAAATGATCATTAAATGGGAATATTCTCATTTGTAATCTAAAAAAATACAAATAATAAAACCTCCCAACAATAAAAAAACTATGTTTCTATAACATACAGTAAAACAAATACAATAAGGATCTGAAATACAAAATACTCCTGGATGAAATGGTCGATACAACCACAACCCAAAAAAATACCCACTCAAGTTATTGATAGAATTCATCCTTATAAACCATGTTCACTAATTATAACCTTGAATCCATAAAATAATTACACAAACAAATTCAAAAAAATAGGATTAAAACTGGGTACTTGAAAGAAATTATAAGGTCTATATGTATCCACACATACTGGTGTATATACCGGGTGTGATACAAACTTTACAACCAAGATTTCCATCAAGAGTCAATGAAATTACCTTCGTAAAAAATTCATAAATTCTTATTTGAACATAATTTATAAAATAGGTTTTCATTAGAGAGTATATTGAAAATCAAGTAACATTCTACTATCATTTTTTCAAAACATCCAACTTTTCTAAAAAAAGGTGGAACCAACATCTTTAATAATCCATTTTAAGGCACATAAATTGGACCACTAAATTCATGTAATCAATTATAAATTCTTTTTTATTCTTTTTTCCTAAATTATTTCATAAAATATCTATTTTTATAAATAACCTCCTCCCTTTTCCTTCAAAAAAATATTTCAAAACCATATCTTAAATATCTTTTAAACAAAAAAGTTTGATTTTACTTAAAAACACAATTTAATACCCAATTTGTCAATATTTTTGAAATTAAACTAAAAATATAACTAGGAAAGTGCATAAGTACAACATATGACATGGAATTAATGAGTCATAACAAAAATAAAAAAAAATAGAATAACGGTTTCATGTGATTAATATTTGGGGTGAAATAAGGTGAACAATGAGATCCCCCAAATCATCCTCAATAATAAAAAAGAAACATGGGTAACTAACTATGTTATGAAAAGATTGATAGTGGACTATGTTCATCATATCACAACCACTAGGATCCCCCTAAAAGAAACCACAACATCCCATTCAGCACCTATCATAATTCACTAAGTATAATTTAAACAATAAGGTGGGTGTAACATTACAAGGGAACTAAATAGACTATGCACACTAAGCTTGTGTAACATGCTTCAACAAATCTTACTTAGCTACCTAGTTTTCCCAATAAAAGTCAAAAGTGGAGGTGATAAAATAAGTAATTCATAAAAACATCACATAATCAAAATTATAACATTAAATATCATCTCACATTCAACAACCTCACAAAAAACAACCCCATTACCATCCCTCTACAATCATCAATAAAAAATACACAGCATTACCCTCAGGGATAAAATACACATCAAGTATAATAAAATAATGGGTTTTTAATTGAGGGAAACAACAATCGTCAGGAACACTACTTTATAAATTTCCAATTGAGATATTAAAAATGTTCTTAGAATGCAAAGAAACTTTATTCAATTTTAAAACTATCCATGAAAAAATTATTTGATATACACTTGGAAACCAATATATTTGTTCCTAAACATTTCAAAAACAACACATGATAAAAAGGTAATTAAAACATTAAATATAGACAAAGACATGCCCTTTTTAAATAATCCTTTAAACTTGTTAAAACCTTTATATAATTATAAATTGGGTCCAAGAACCCCCTTAACTTTATCAAATTTATATTTGAAAACCCTCTCAGGACTTTTATAAAACAATCGGAATGCATCTCAAAAAAAATTAATCAAAACTAAAAAACCACGGAAAACCCCTTTCATGCTAAGAAAAAAACCATTTAAACCTTTTTCACTCACATCATGGGAATAAAATATATATATATATAATTTCATAAGAGACCATTTAAAAATACCCAATATTTTAATTCAATTTAATATAAGGTAATTTAATTAAAAAACTTACCTATTTCAAGTGAAAAACCATCACAACGGTTCGCCTTTAATAGAGATGGCCAAAACAAGATAGTAGATTTCATTTATAAGTAGTATAAATCCAAAAACTCTAATTTAAACCATCCTCTTTCCCTAATATTAGTTAGAAAAAACCTGATGGTTTGAAGGAGGAAACTAAATCTAAGAAAAATGGGTATATAATGGAGGATAGAAGAAGAACAAGAGAAAACTAGGTAGATATATTGAGAAATATGCTTGAAATCAAGGACATGAGGGAAAAAATAAAAAAATAAGGGATAGATATATCTTGGGGTTTTGTTCCATGTTTGACCACATGAAAATGGGGGGAGGGGCAAAAATCTTCTATATCTAAAAGGGGAATTTTTAGAAACTAAAAATTTCAAACATCATGAAGGGTCACATGGTTAGACCACATGGTTTAGTAAATAGTACACCAATAATAAAATCTATATTATTAAAAAAAATTGCACTGTTATATGGGAACAAACATATTTTCCATAAATCTTGCAAAATTCTTGTGCAAAACCCCAAGCCAAGAATGGATTATACAATTTATACTAGATTTTTCATGGTTAATACCAAACCCAGTGTTACCAATTCATAATAACCATGCACTAAACAAAATAAACTAGAAATTTATATGTATAATAATTCCCACATTGTTTCCCCTTAACCATTCAAACTAAAAATTAAACAAAGTAAAAATTAAAAAAATTACAAAAAATTAAACAAAAACTCTCTAGAATTCAAATAACCCCAATATAATATAAAATAAAATAACAACAATGACACAGGGGTGTCACACCTTTAGATTTAAGGTAAGAGTCTATGTGTTCTTAAATTTTTCTCCCATATTATAGAATATATGGATTATGAAACAAGGTAAGTCATTGTCTTAGTATTTAATTCCATTTTATATCATTGAGAATATTAGAGAAGTGGTGTACATATTGGATTTTACAAAATGTTATGAAACAGTTCAAAATGTTTTTCATGCTTCCTAAATGAAATAAACCATACCCCACTAATGTTTTTATGTCAAAGGAAGTAGAACTGAATACAATTTTTTTTATATAGAGAGACCAATTTGGTGTATGTACTATAGTGTTAAGATAATTTATGGAATGATTCTTCCATTGGTTTGAGTTTTGAAGACGTGCATGATAATCAATAAAGAGATTTAAGAGAGAGAGGTTGATATGTGGTAGTAGTGACCAGAGTTGTTTCTTGATAAAAGTTCCTAATGACTTTTCTAGGATTAAAATTCTTACGGTGGGGAGAGTTATAATGTATGGGTTACAAGGAGTGGTTGAGTTTTAGTTATTTATGGACATGTAATGTAATCATGATGTTTAGATAGGGTTTTATGGATCTTCAATTGTTAATTTTGGGAAATTAATGCATATTTTTTCTCTAAAATGAGTTTCAAAAGTTTTATTAGATCTAAAATGGGGATTTTAAATTGGTTTCCAAATTTAATGTGAATCTATATTTTTGGAAGATGTTGGGATAAATTGTAATGTGTTTTATGGTCCAAAATACCGATAAAGGTGACCCTTTCCTCTATATAAATGAGGCAGTGAAGCAACATGGTCTTGGATACCATGCATAATGACCATTTATTCAGGTAACTTCTGGTAGAAAGTTATGAACAATCCCCCTATAGGGTCCCAGAGACCATTCATACTAATCATGCAGTTGGGATTAACTACCATGTTTTCATTATTTAACACTAGAAAATTCTCCAAAATGGGTTTTTGTTCCTCAAAAACCACCTTGAGTGTTTTTTGGGTTGATTTATGGATGATTTGGTAATCTCTAAAACACTCATTAGTAAATCATAGTCTTGTATTATTATATTGGGAAATAACTATTAGGTATGAACTATATATAAATCCTCTCTCCCATTTCCTCTTGTTCTCTCTCTCTAAAATTCATGCATAAGGATGCTAGATCATTAAATCAATGGCTATGTATTTAGGTATTTCATTCATCATTGTTACAGTTAATAGGAATTAACCCTTTAAATATATTTCATAGAATAAATATAATAAATTATTGGAAATATGTGACTAGGTATGTGGGTGCTATCTCTTCTATTAATTGGATGATTTTAATTTTTGTTATATATTAATTATGATTAACTAAGGAAAAAATTACTAATTATGCGCCCTTGTTTTTTATTACAAAATGATAATTTATAAAATTAATTAGTTTTTCTAGAATAGGGAGTTTTGATAAATAATCTTATTTTAAAAGTGAAATTACAGATTTTCAAAAGAATGGTATTATTTTAAATTTAATTTAAAGAGATATTTTTAAAAATATTTTTTGGATTTATTAGGAATTGAAATGGTTATTTTTAATGGGAATTTATTTGTTGGAAAAGAAAGTAGGTTTTCAAAATGAAATTCATATTTGAATGATTTTTTCTAGGAAATTAGGTTTTCATGTGTTTTGAAAATGGTGTAGATATTTTGGTTGAAATAATATTCAAGAAAATTTAGTTATTTTTATAATAAATTTAATTTCATGTAATTACTCTAGGAATTCGTGATGTTTTTATTTTAAATGAAATTTGATTTAATAGGTTTATATTATTCAGTGTGTGTGTGTGAGTGTATTAAAAATGTTTTTATTGACACTTTTTTTTTGAAACCCCTATGTTTCAACTTTTTGGATAGGTTGTTTAGAGAGTATGTGTTAATGAAATAAATTGTTGGGATAACCAGGGTAGAAAGGTGACACTCAATATGGTTTGAATGAAATTTTTTTGAGGGATTACCATAATTCAATCATAGTGGAAGAACAACACAAAAACCCATCAAACTTATAATATATCTATATGTTTGTAATAAAAAATAATAATGGTGTACCTTACTCTTTAATAATCTATAATTTCCAAGATTCACATGATATTTATTGAGATTATAGAGGAGAAACTCATTAGTTACTCACTCCTAGGGTTCCCATAGATTGTGGGAATCTCTCAATTCTTGAGATGGATCACTCTTTATCCATGGTATTCTAGAACCATTCCTTAAATGATATAGTGGAACAAAATCCCAATAATTGTCTAGAATTAAGTATTTATAAAAGTGTATCAATAACACAGAACGAGTGCACAATATATTAAGACTGTAAAACTTCAATATGGGAATTAAAGATAATAAATTCCTGACCATATTTATGAGGGGATTCATAAACGTCTCAAAACATTTAAACACATTGAAACTTAAAAATAAACCTTCAGTATAAACTGTTTAGTATTTAAATAATTCATACATAACATTAAAACTCCTCAATATCACTATCCCCAAGTAAATAACGAAATATGATTGCATGGTGTGTGAGATCAAGGTCAGACAATGAATTATCACATAACATGATAATTCATGTTCATAGCACCACGACATATTCACCTTCAATCTATAATTAACCTTACTATAATAGAACCTAATATGGTTTAAACCACCATTTCATGGTGATTAATTTAGTGCATAATTCTAATAATCTCCCACTTTCACTAATATCATCATATATATATCAAATTTTCACTTTATGTCACATCATATACAACAAATCATGAAATCATATCCAAAACTCAATTTGGATGTCTTCCAAAACCCATTTTTGGAAGATCTATCGAAAATTTTCACCACATTATATTCTATATGTGACAACTTATGAAAAACCATGAAGAATGTTTTTCAAATATCCTCCAAAATAGATTTGGGTTAGCTTTCAATGTTTTATAAACTTGAACATTATTATCACAACTATTTTACCCCATGGAAATTTTTCGTTTTTAAAACAATTATAAAATTTCAAATCAATATATATAAGTAAAGTATTTCCTCTCAAAAATAATCAATTATACTAAAGTTATAAAGTGTTTTGTTATGATCTCTATCAAAAACATGTATCTCCATATATGTGTCGACCACCTGTATCATGTATAAGTATGTATAATCATATAATCCATTTGTATGATACATCATGTGATCATGATTTATAGAGTATGTCAATCCCATATAGCCTACTCATACAACCTTAATTCTCTTATTATAGACTGACCAAGTTAATGAATACATCACATGTTTTTCATCTAAGTGAATAAAAACATCACATGTCCCACATCTGGGTAAATATTTACATCACATGTACCTTATCTACATATGGGCATAAATTTCATCAATATATGTCAATTAAGATACAAGACTTCACATATATCTAATGAAAGGAAAAATCATATCTTAGTTAAGACTCTATATATGACATGATAAAAACATACATAGACACACCCAAATTAGTTAATTTATAATGCTTATGTAATAGATTTATCAAATTATGAAGCCCATTATAAGTATATTGTGAATATAAAGTATATGTATTAAATATGAAACATTAATAACTAGAATACAAAACATATATTTTATGACCATATATATGGAATATATGGGGGTTCACTATCACAAAAAACACATTGTGTTCCACATGAGTATATTCTATATCTTTATACTATATCCAATAAAAATTAACCTTAATATTTCATCACAACCAATAATATTCAATGAACAATATTGATTAGGGATAACTCAATTTCATTATTTTATTAGTTAATTCTCATTCACTTCACACAATATATGTATCCAATGTGAAAGATTCATAAAGTAGATACTTCCTTTTTTATAAAATGATTGATTTCGTATTCTTAAACTTTTTTTAATAATAATAGAAAAACCATACATAAGTGTTTGTATAATAATTTCTCATATGATATACCAAATAAGAGGCCTTATCTTCACATTAATTTTTAGGTTTTGTTAAAATCAATACATCTCAGAGTAATACCTAGAACATCTGTATATAACCATTTTATAAAGGGTCCCACTATATTCTATTAGTGATTAAAATTTATGAAACATTTTTTTTTGAATAATGATTATGAATAACATTCCTAATTGTTAAATTTTTTAAAACAGTATTAGAAGTACCTAACTTCTAAGAATCTAGGGTAATTTTGTTTATAATTTTTTTTCTACTTGGAAATATTTATAAGTTCATCATCATCATCATTATTAGAAAATTTTATAAAACAATTCCACCTAATATCATTTTGGTTACTAAATATATCTCTTTACATTAACATTATTTACCAAAAAATAATAAAATGTTTTAGGATATAAAGTGAAAATCACTTAACTGTGGTAAATGAGTATAAAACCTTAAATTTTTTATTACCAACATAAAATAAACACTTTTAGGATATTTACTGACATTCACTTTGAATTTAAAAAGTTTAATATTTTTATTTTTTACACTCAAAACTTATATTAATCCATAAATACTCCATCCAGACTCTTGGAAATAATATTATCTCTATAATATCATGATAATATATTCAAACTCTTTTGTGTATATGAAATAATACCAATTCCCTTCAATGGGAAAACTTAAAAATTAAGCAAATAACAACAGTATCTTATATAATATTCTATGTTCTTGGATACATTTTTCAAAATTAAAATTATTCTTTTAAATATAAAATTTTAAGGTAGTGGAAACTCCTTACCACATTTTTTAATAAATATATCATATAAACTCGATTATCTAGGATAAAAATCATTTTATCTATATATTATTTTCAAGCACATTATGGAGTTTTGATAAAATATGAAATATGTGTATTATCTCATTTAGACCTAATAACTCATTATTAAAAAATAACTTCTCTTATATTATAATATAAATAAGGAGAAAATATACATCCTTTTTTCTGATTCATTTAATAATGAAAGATTCATTTTCATAAAACATCATGATTTTAAAAACCACTTCTATGTAATCTGAATACAAAATACAATCCTCGAAAATTATTTCCTTGATTTTAAACTCCTTCAAATTTATAAAATTTACAAAATATATATTTGGTATCATATACACATAAAAATAGAATAATTGTTTTTATAAAATTAATATCTAACATGAAATATCTATAGAGTTTCTCAAACACCTTAAGAAATTTTTGATAATTTCATCCCATAGAAAATTTATCCAACCTTCCTAAAAAGTTCATTATAAGTTTCATTAACCTAGGATAAAAATTATACCATCTAATTCACTTCATATAGCACAAAAAATATGCCCTTTTGATACTATAAATATAGTATTAGAGAATAATATCTTCCAATAACAATTATATAATTAATTACAAAGCTATATCATGCATTAAATTATGCCTTCAATCTCTCAAATTCATTAATGTACTCAATCATGTTCAATACATCAGTGGAGACACAATTTACTTAGGTCATTTTGCATCTAATTCCTTTGGAACCATAAAGGAATTTATTTATGATTCTCATAAGAATCTAGATCCACCATTTGAACATCCTAAATGTTTATCTATTTAGGAAACACACAAGATGTTTATTCTCATATAATAATATTTATTAATTTTATCAACAAGCTAAAATATTTGATTCCACTGAGATTAACTATTATTACGATTTACACAGATGAAAAAGGTTACCCGTTTTGAAATTGAATGATATCCATTAGTGGTAAAACATTTTTATTTAATCATGAGTTATCACAGTGACCTAGAATTAAAAATACTTAAATAAGGCATTAGTCACATGATTTAACCAATAAATCTAAAAATAGTCTCACAAACCAAGGACTGAAAAGGCTTAATGTCATGGAAATTAGTTACATAAACATCCTATTTTTTATACTTGTGATAATTTATCCATAATAATTCTTCTATACAACATTCATGTAAATATATCACAATATATAATCATCTCCCTAACATGGAGATTGGAAACATATGAAAAGGGTGAGCTAAAATAGTTAGTAATGGTAAAATATATGATGTAAATCATATTGGAGAGATAAATATCATAATAAATAATCAAATGAACTAAGATGATAATCATAAAACATGATAGAGTAATATGAGATTAAAAAAATATCATTAATGAAAATGAAAGATATGAGTTGGCTCAAAATATATCTCAATATTCATATAACATGGGAGAATGACATAAAAGTTTGGAATGCTTTTAAAAACAAGACATAATAATGAAAACATAGAATTACATTGAATTAAAATGAATATTGAAATTTAACATAACTTTTTATAAAAGTTGTAAATTTGGTGCAATCATAAGAAAAAGAAAAATTCTCTGAGAAAACTCATTATTACCATGCTTATCTGAACAAACCATTATGTCCACCTCTGAAAATATGAGCAAACCCATCATTCCCATTCATGTGTAAAGGAACTCAAAATGTCCATGTATTAATATATCATGCGATATTAACTTAAAAAAATTCATTTGTGGGTAATATAATACCATACAAATCACCATTCATATATATGTGTGACATATAAAATCAATCATTATTAGATCTTAAGTAACCCGTGGAAAAAATTGGTTTCTTAAAATTATGAGATGACATGAACTTAAAAAATCATGGGACCTCAGAATATCATTTTAAAAATGATTTCATAACATAATAACAAGTAAATTATGATAAAAACATCACATCATGATAGAAAAACTTTTAGGAAAAATAGAAGTGAAAATACTTTGAAAACTTTTAATTTTAAAAGGATATTTAATAATAGTGAATTGAGAAATACATAAAATTTTCTAAATAGGTAATTGAAAATACTTTGAAAACATTTAATTTTAAAAATAATATTTAATAACAAATACTTAAAATATTTATAAAAATTTTTAAAAAATGGGAATTGAAAAAACATTGAAAAAATTTATTTTTAAAAAGAATCTTAAATAGTAAGACTTAAAAAACATAAAGTTTTAGAAATGGGGAAGTTAAAATATTATGAAAAATTTTACTTATAAAAATAATATTTAATAATATAACCTTTTAAAATACACAATTTTAATCAAAATAAAATAATAAGTTGATAATAAAACATTCTATTTTTAAAGTATTGGAAAAACATTTTGAAAATTTTGAAATAACATTTCTGAAAACCCGAATCATTAAAAGGATTATGAAACCTTTATTTTAAAATGAATAAGTGGAAAAAAAATATCATTTTTGATAAAATAAATTTTATTTCCTTCTATAAAAAATGATATCATTAGAGGAATGTGAAAAACATGTATATAGACGAAAATTTTCATCTAAAGAAATGGGAATTAACCTTAATAAAAATGCATTTCAAGAAAAATTAGAAGAATAATGGAATAAGACATTGGTTTGGTACATGATTTCCCTATAAAATAAAGTGTAAATACATCCTAAAATTCTCATGAGTTGTAATATATCAATCATGAAAGATAATAGACAAATAAGAGCGATTATAGCCCAAGGAATAAAATTGATTCATTAAAACCCCTTACAACTTTAGAAAATTTTGAATCGAATGTCATTAAAAGATTGAAAAATAATATGTTTATTTAAATACTATAAATTAAATCATGGATTATTTAAAAATACATTCTTTTAAATTATATGCAATATATAAATAATAAATTGTTGAATAAAATTAAAATGTGACTCTATGAAGAGAAGTTGAGACAAAAAAAAATTACATTATTTCCTTTCTTAGTTTATGAAACTTTAAATTCATATAAAAAAACATAGAAAAATTAATCATATATTTCATAAATGTATTTATATATTTTATCTTTTATATCAATCATTTATAATTATTTATTATGTGTATATTTTTTAGTTACAACTTATTTAATTAATCGGGTGTAAATAACTTTAACCATTTGTGCACATTTTATAATGTTGAAATCATTAACTATTATTTTATACCAATTTAATAATTAATATTACATTTAATATACTATGATATATAAATTTTATTGATTAATAAAACTCTTATATCTCTGGATAAGTGTTTTAGTTATGCTTTGTGAAAATGGAATCTGTGTTGTCTTATTTCAGTGATTTTAGCAAAAGAAAAGATACTTTACTTTTAAGTTAAATACATTATATAACCTTTACATATCCATATAATAATAATTATTAACTCATTATATTATAATAATATTAATTTTACTGTTATCATATTCATCTATGATTTATTTTTATATCATTGTTCATGTAAGTGGTTAAACCAGCCCAAAATTGAACATGCTTTAACTTGACTGATGTGTATAGTTAAGGAGATATTTATTTCCTCATAATATCATTATAAAAGAATAATAAAGAAATTATTTTTTTTGTTTTTATAATTTTGAACCATATTATAAGGTATTTGGTTAAATTATGATAGTCTAGTAGAGAAAATAAAAAACTATTCTTCGTGGAGGCAGTAGTCTGCACACATATACAATAGACATCCCTTTGTTTTCCTATGTAGATGTAAATGAATATATAATTATTTTTAAAATAATATAAATAAATATTATTAAAATAATTATACTTAATTCATCATATTATTATGGTGGTAAGATATTTGGAAATGTAATATTAAGAAGAAAAACTTAAGAAGGAGATAATACTTAAGGTAGAGAGTTTCTTTTTACTTAGAAGCTCCCTTTAAATTGAATAGAATAGGCTAACTATGAGTGGAATAGGTTTTATTTTTGTGGAATAATAATCTATGTATATTAAAATTTTATATTTACATGGATTAATTTGAATGATTTTTGTATTTTGTAAGGGTGTAAGGGAAATCCTTTTATAAGAGGAGAAAAGGGGGACTTTTGGAAATATTCATCATTTTTCAATAATTCCATGACACTATTCGAGGGTCAATGGATAAATAATGGAAAAAAGTATTTTGGTGTATTTTTAGGTTGATAAATGATAAACCAAGTGTTTTCTCTCATTTTTTAAACATTTTATATGGTTTTTATCATTAAGTTTTTACATTTTACTCCTTTTATTTTAATCTAGGTAACTATATTTTAATAAAGTGATTTTATAATTTATTATACATATAACACAACCCATATAAAAAATTTGGTGTTATGGAACTAAACATAAATTTTGTATAATAAAATTTATTTCATAAATAGTATAGAATTAAATTTTATGTTAAAACAGATAATTTTTAGAAAATTTGTTTTAGTAGAAAAATGAAATTTTACTATAATGGATTCCTAATATTATTTAGTATTGACTACCAATTAAATGAGTGTTAATATATATTTATTTATGTGTTTATATACCATATTATATATATTAATTAAATTATTTAAAACTATTTTATTCGATATAAATTTCTTGGGATTAACAACATAATAATCTTAAAATAATTGTTTCACCTTTATCGTGGTAAATAATATTAATCCTAACAATCTAGATTTTTATACCCAAAAGTGAAATTTTCCTCAATAAATAATATAAAAATTATTATCTCAAATATAAGAGTAATTTTATTAAATTAACTATATATTTTTTGGGAAATTAATCTTAATGTTAGTGTATGTAATGTGTAAAAACCTATTTTTTGAACAAGTTTAATTTTAAACAAAAATATTTATGATCAGGATAGAATTATCAATTCCATTAATTCCAATAAATTTGAAATAATTATTATCATTAAAATATTATTTATTTTACAATAAAATAAATCAAAAACTTTATTTCATCTTGTTATAATTAATTAAAAAAATAGTTGAAAAATAGTTTTCATTAAAACGCTACATAAATTTTCAAAATATTGAGCATAGGTTAGTAAACTCAAAAAAGTATTTTATAAAGATTAATTATAATTTATAATATATTAAAAAGGTTTCAAAAAATTTTCAATTCATTCATATAATAAAATAATTTCATTAAAGTGATGGCTTTAACAAAATCTATATTTTCACTATTCACTTGAAAATTATTTATTTTGAAAAAAATGCCAAAAATCCATATTAATATAATATAATCATGATAAATACAAAAATGATGTTAATTTCTTTCAAATTCACGTCATAAATTTATAAATTTTCTTTTTAATTAAAAACCAAATAAGTTGTGAAAATAGTTTTTATACAAAAATGACTTTTTATATTGTAACTACATTTTTTTATAAAATACTAATTAAACAGGTGTTAATATATCTTGTTATTATTCTATCAAATTAAATTTTTTTTCATATAATAAAAATAATATTTATAAAAAAATATATTTTTTAAGCTTAAAGTGAATTTAAAAAAAAACTAACTTTGGAAGAGAATATAAATTTTATGAAATATCTATATATAAAAATATTTTATTACATTTTTTTAATTATAGTTTCAACTTAAATAATGTAATTCCCCAAAATTCTAAAATATAAACATCATATTCAATTGCACATGTGACATGCAACACCAAGCGTAGAAAGGTATATAACATCCCAAGACTTTATGATATATTTAATATTTTAAATAAATTTATCCTATTATATAGGTTGTAATGAACATAATACAGAGTTATCCTATGTAATATGAAACAATGAGTTTCTTCAACTACTTGAGTTACATGCAAGACTGGGTTTTACCTAACAATAATTTACTACTAAGATTATTATTTAATATGATAGTTGTCACTTTTCCTTTGGAATGGTGGGTATGAATAGGATTAATTAACTTATGAAAATATATTTTTTACACACATTTATTATTTATATATTGATTATAAATAATAATAACTATCATTTAAAACAAAAAACAATTTTTTTGGGAAAAACTATATTTTCCCAAAAGATAGATAAGTCACGCTTTCCACACAAAATTTAAAATTAATTTTTACCACTTTTATAAAATTTATATGAAAAAATAAACTTAATTTTTTAAATTGTAGTATCAAAATTATCTTAGGGTGAGTTTTTTGAATTTTTTTGAGAAGTTTCATTTTTTAATGAATAGTTAAAAATAATGGATTTTAATTAAAAATTGTATTTTTGTAAAAATAATTTATAATTTTAAATTATATTTTAAATTTGTTTTAAAGTAAAAATAGTTCACTTATACATATATTAATACAATTTTGGTCATTTTAATTAATTTTATATTGAATTATGATTCAAAAACATTGTAAAATTTTGAACATCTTTACATTAAAAACTTTCTTTCTTATCACGTCTACAAGATTAATTTTAAATTAATTTTTTCCAATTTCGTATATTGAATTTGAAAAATTGGATTCCATATTTGGAATCATAATAATTTATAATTTATAATAATTTCAACTCAATTTTTTACCAAAATTATTGGTGAAAACAGATAAAGTTAATCATAGTTATTAAGATAAAAATGAGTTTACTTAGTTGTTAAACTTAGCAAATAAGGTGAAAATGACCTAAAATATTTAAAAAATCCATATTATATCTATATTTCAACCTTAATTTTTATATTATTTATAAATTATTATCATTGGGTCCTTTTGACATGAAAACAATATGGTTGGAATTCACTCTTTGAAAAAATAACAAGTGTGCCACTCACCCCACTTATAAAAGGTCACCCCCTATCCTCCTATATTAATACCTTAAAACAAATTTAGTTCAGAAAATAACTAAAAATATAACTTCCCAACATCACTCACCTCACCCTATAAGTCTTATTTTAGGTATAAATAAAATATGTTAAGGTTTTTGTAAAAACCTAAGGAGGATACCTGAAGAAGGGGTAATGTTCTTTTAAAATCATTTTTATTTTATTTCCTTCTCTACCTCCAAAAATTCCAATTATAAAATGATTATATTATTACATGATTATATTAAATATAATTATTTTATTTTATATTAAGTGTATAAATTTCAACTTTACACACTTCCATTAAATGGGTTATAAAATCATCGTTTGTGTGTTTAGTGGACTACCACCTCCGAACTAATGTCATTTGTTTTTCTATTAACACCTTTCAAGGTTGAGAATAATGATGGATTTATAGTTTATATATGATATATATATATATATATATGATTTTTATGATTTTATTATGCTTCTATAATTATTATATCATATATACCTTCATGTTTTCAATTTCATGGGAATAGGATAATGTCACTCCTCTGTACGATGAACTATTGTCTCACAAAACATTGTGATTTATTTATAATTTACATGGAATTTATTAAGGATGATTTTAGTAAATATTTTTTATATATATGACATAAAAATTATACAATAAATTTAATATAAAAATATATCATTTACTTTTTTTTCTTCCAATATGACAAGAAAATAGAAAAAAGGCTCATACGCATGTATGGCCTAACATTCTCCAGAAATGGTGTATTTCATTTCCTATCACTCAAAATTATGGATTACTATAAATGAATATATACTAAATATATACGATTTTTAAATAATGGTTTAAATTATGTATAAGATTAAATCATGATTAATGTAATATGAACAAAAAATAAAAAGTCAAAACATAATTGAAAAACAAGTCAATTAACACCTGAAACAATGAAAATAATGAAATATTATTAACAAATGGGTGATAAGATGTTATAGAAGGATCATATATGATATTATAAATATTAATATGGTTCTATTATAAGTTAATTACATTTTTAAAAACATTATACACGAGGTTAAATAGTGTTCATATAGAGACCCTATACATTTACACATATTAGTACATAATTTTAAGTATAATTTACCATCAAATACAACCATGCATCATAAAGTCTAGTGTCTTTAGAAGATTTGGTATATAATTTTAAAAAATTAAAACAAAACTAAAAATATATTTTATTTAATCTTCAAAATTAGATAATAACTTCCCTTGAGATCTTAAATCTGTATATGATAACCTGAGGAATACCTGAACAAAGGGATAAGCTAAAAATCCCAGTGAAGGAATAAGCATAGGAATAAAACATAGAGCATGGGATGGAAGGCATAACATGATGACATAAAGGCCTGAAACACAAGCAAACATGAAGAAGAATAAAATTTACAACATTGGGACATAAAAACATGACATCATATAAATGTGGAAAAATCACATAACATGACATAAACATGAGTCAAGTCTAACTGCAAAGACTATATCACATGGGCGAGAAATTCCCAAAAAATGAATCAGGTTCACTCCTTATCCCAACATGATGTCTCATGAGACTAAATATTACCCAATTCATTGAATCATTATATGGGAGTACCCATCATAACATGTTCATGAATATGTGTTCAACATTAAGAATCATATATAAGGAATCAAACTTGAACATAAGGGTTGCCTATGGAAACAATTGGGTATCGTAATCATGTCAAAAGGAATAACATAAGGGAATATCATAATGGTGTCCATGAAAGAAAGGATTTAAATCATACATGGGAATTCATAAGGAAAAATAGGCATATATCATGATATGTTAGGTTAAACTGATGTGAATACATGTAAAAATAGTATTTAAGAAACTTAAGAAATTAAACATTTTAATGTGATTTAATGAAAAATATTAAAGATTCTTTAAAATGAACAAGGAATAATTATTTCAATAAAACCAGAAAATAAACAATATATATTTTCATGATAAAATGAGTGAATTTATAAAAATAATGGAGTTTTATAATATATTATATATGATACTAGAAAATGGGTAAGAAATCACGAAGTTTCCTTCAATCATGCTTGCTTATTAGGAAGAATTGAGAAGGGAACCTTATTAAAACATGTATAAACCTAAAAAATACGGATGAAATGATATGGATATAATATTTTGGAACATATAAATATAATTTAGAATAATTACAAAAAAATAAATAATATTTTAATTAGGGTAAAGAGAGATAAAGCATAGCACGATGGAAAAATAGAGGCTCGGAAAGAAATCATTTCCTTTTGTCTAAAAGTGTTATAGTCTTGATCTTAATGTCCTGGATAATCCAAATAAATCCATTAATTAATTAATTCATAAACTTTTATACGTTTATTTTATTTTTTATAATTTTTTTAAGTTCACTTATAGCACTTTTGATGAGTTATGAGAGACAATTTCATCATTTAAGTGCATTTATTTCCTTGGGTTTCATGATCGGTTACTTGTATACATGTAAGGAAAATCTTATAAAATGAGAACGGTTTCCCAGAATTGAATTTATATTTTATTAATTATCATCTATAATATTAAATTTTTATATATGTCATTTGGAAATTTGGGGTGAGGATGAAACATTAGATAAGATGTTAGTGATAATTGTTTAGATTATTTTGGTAGTTTTTCAGTCATCACAAACTAGTTTTGTTTTATTAATTAATATTATTCTTATAAAATGGTTTTAGAATATTAAAAAGAATATGATAAATATATTAAAATATTTATTACCCATAAAAATGGTTTTATTATCAGTTCTTAATGATGGAATGGAAACAAAAAACTTTGACATCCATGAATGTGATAAATTAACACATCAGAAATGATGTTTTCATTTTAGTAAAAAATGAGAGGGGAAAGAAATGAATATTTATTATTCCATTATCATAATAAAATTAAAATATATTTATAGTACTAGATAAATCATACCATTTGGATAATGGTATATGAGTAGAGAATAATAAAAGAAAACAACTTGAAAAGAAATTAAAAGAAAAAGAAATCGGATATGACCTCTTAAATCCTTCTTCCTGAGAACCACCTTATAAGGATTGGTTTTGGTCATTTTTCTAGACCATGGTATCATATAAATGGGTTAGTGGTTTGGGAAGATATTTTAGCATAATTTGTACATGGCTCAAAGATTGAGATGTGTAAGGAGAAGAGGTGGTGAGGGGTGGCATTTATAAGTTAAGAGAAGGACGTTTTTTCTTTATTTTATTCATTAGTGTATTATTTTTCCTCAAGACTATGAATATTTATAGAATTACCACTAAATATATTAAAATTTTAATAATAGTTCCATATTTTGGGATTACATCGTCCTTAAATCATCTAAGAGTCGACAATTCAAGTATTTAGCTTTTATCATAAATTATATTATTTTATTATTCACCAAAATTCAAGTATTTTAGGAAAATCCCAAAACATCCCCCTAACCATTTTTTGAAGTAAAGAATTAAAAAATGGACTCTATGTTTTGAAAATAATTTTCTATATATGAGAAATTTAATTTTTAATTAAAATCATCAATTACTTGGAAAATACCAATTTTAAAATTAAAACTAATTTTATAACACTTTGAAAAATTAATTAGGGTCTCATAAAATTATATTATAATTATAATACAACAAAATATTGATTTATAAATGCATTTTATGGAAATAATTTTTCTTTTAAAACATTATATTAATTACAAATTTGAAAATAAACTCTTATGTTTTATAAAAATATCAACACTTAATAATTTATAAATCATTTATTTACTTATACTATGATATAATTATATCATATTTTCATTTATAAGATGGATAAATTTTATTTACACTTTCATAGATGATGTTACTATTCTAATTTCTAGTTTACTATTCAAAAGGGTCACAATACTATTCTAAATGTCAAGTTTATATTCAATTGGTATTGGTTTCTTAACTTATAGAAATACCTCTTATTTAATTAATTGGTCATTTATAAAGTTTTATTGTGATGTATATGTGAATTTTATGTTATTTAAAATATATAACATAATTCTAAGAAATGAATTTTTATTGATAAAATTTTTGGTCGTTACAGTTTAACCAAAATGATGCATAAGGTAAAGGATTTCGTCTCAATTTCATTTCATTGAGGAATATTATAATAATATGCACCTAATTAGTTTTTTATGGTGTATATACTTTCCATTTGACAATTAGTATAAAGAATAATTCATTCATTATGGTATTTAAAATTTTAATTTGATTTATTTCATCTAAGGGGATTTCATCTTGAAGTTACCAAGTAGAAAAGAAATTTCATCACTCTATTTCTTTACATTGGGTTATATAACTTCCTCATTGTCATAGATAATATATGATTATGTATATATTGATTTTTTACTCCTTATAGTTTTATTTACACTTATTTTATGTGGATTTATTGTTAATATACATAATCTATTTATTGATTAATTCTTACAAAACCATATTTTCTAAATAAAATAAAAAATATTCTCATTATCCTTTATTAAATGATTTATCAAAGGTACTTTCATCCATTTTTACACTTGATAGAAAAAATTTAAAGGAATCATATGTAGTTTTCAAAACAATGCCTATATGAATTTTACCAAAAATATTAAAGAAATCTTCTTGTCATTCTCTAAATAAGGAACATTTATAACCATTTTATAGGTAAAAAGAAATGTTCATTTTAAATTTTATATAATTTATATAATTACCCGCCATCATGATCGTTATTTATTTTCACCTTTCATTATAATATTATGAGATTGTTTTTAAATAAAATGTTTTAAAAGTGATTTACAAATAAAAGTATTTTCAAACTGTTTTCCCAAATGAAAAGGATATTTTCCTCAAGAACATTTTTAAATATATTTTTATGTTATTTATATTTATAAATTAAAAAACTCTTATTCATAATTATATGTTTATATGTTATATTGATACCATACTTTTTCTTTATCTGGATGGTTTATGGTCATTCTGACTTAAGAAAGTTTTAAAATTCACTTCCTTAATTAATTTTTATCCAATACATTTCCTTTGAAATCTTCATTTTCCTATTATCATTAGACATTAAATTTCACCTAAATTTCCACATTATTTATCATGGATATGATCATTACCTAAACTGCATACCATTTTTACATACAATGTCCACTTTTAATGTTATTTGATTATTTGGGGAAATATTGATAAATATATATCCTTTACTCAATATGGATATTTGATGATAAGACATTCCGATCATAAATATAATTGATTATTTGATATATGAGTAGTTCTTTATACATGCATTGACGGGTGGTGAATAAACTTCATATGTGTTGATCATGTATTGTTTCAACAATACTCTATCTTTTTATGATGATTTTGATGCACACAAATTCCCTTATTTGTTATTATAAGGATTTTACTTTGAGTATATTCCAGAAAATTAATATTATTTATATTCCTAATTTTTGAATAATATTAAATCATATGATTCATGTGAATTATTTTTCAAAGTGTTCGAAAAGCTATTTGGTGTGTTCTAGAAACATTGTTCATACCGTACGTTGGAGAGCATAGCGTAAGTATTATATTCTACATTTTTTTTATCGGAGTTCAGAAAAGTATGGTTAATCAACCTTGCGTTGATAGAAAAGTATCATAAAGGAACCTTACGTTTGGAAGGAACCTTATGTTTTTTATATGATAAAAGTATGGATGAATAACCCTACGTGAGTATGGAACCTTACGTTTTCTTTACAAAAGTATGGATCATAAACCCTACTTTTGTAATGAACCATAAGTTTTATCAAAAAGTATAGATCATATATCTTAAGTTCTGAAGAAATGAAAAGTATAGATTATATACCATACATTTGAAAGTTGATGAAAAAAATTATGGATCATCAACCTTATGTTTTTAATCAACCTTATGTTTGGAACCCTAAAATTGAATTCTTCAAGCATTGGAGATTTGAATTTGTGACTTTATTATACAACAATATTTTCCGGAATATTAGGAAAATTTCAAGCTCGATTAAAAACCTGATTTTAAAGAGAATATTTGACTTATTTAGAGTCGTTTATATGTGATTCGATGGAGTGATTTAATAGGAGGATTTCATTCCAATTATTAAGGGAAGTTACAACTGCTCTGTTTTTAAAGATTTGGATATCGCGATCTATCAAGAGATCTTTGTGGATCAGAATTTTATAAAGAAAGTCCTCATTCTTATTCTATATATTCCTTTGTATCTGAATTTTTAAAAATAAATATGTAACAAGATATATCTTGAATTCAGGGTGATTACAAGATTCAAATCTAGAGATATTCGAGTTTCACAAAAAACTGAGATATGCTGATTTTTTAAAAAGATCTTTTACAGATATACTAGTACAAAGAAAAATAAGATTATGTTTTATAATAGAAAGAGAAATGTTGAAGATTTACTTGTTCTACATGGAAGATCAATTGTAAGTCTACTGTTGATAAGTTGCTGATTACATTTTAATATCAAATTTCAACCAGATCAGTTTAAAACTACTCTTACCTAAAGAACATTCTTTCTGAAGAAGACAGTATATCTACAATCAGTTGTGAACTACTTCAACTATAAAGAACAACTGGAAAGTATTTTAAAATCAAAACTCTTTTATTTTTATTATCGGCTTCTTGTTCTAATCTATTTTTATCGGTTCTGTGTTTAGAACCAGAAGGCTCTATTTTATTCTTAAGTTATAAAGGTGTCAACTGCCTACACTCTATTTTGGATGGTCTTGTGAAAAAAGGAACGACAAGTTAAAATCACCAAGCTCGTGGAGAAGAGCGTTGGTGGAGCGGACTAGGGGATCTTTATTCCCTGAACCGCTACAAATATTTGCATCCTTATATCTATTTATTTCTGCTGCATAAACAATATGATAAAGATAAAAGGAAAAAATTTATTTTCATTAGGATTCCTTGAATAAGTTTTTTAAAGACACAATTCACCCCCACCTCTTGTGTATATTTCGTATAACACGATCCAAAAATTTATATTAGAGGTTGGGATTTTGTTAAAGCAATAATATGATGAATGTAAAAGATTATACAGAGATCTAAATGGCTGGTATACGAGGATGAATTTCAATGGTTTGAGTTCTGTACTTCAATGGTGAAAACTATGGATGCTGGAAATTGAGGATGATCATCTACTTGAAGAACCTTGGATACAAATTCTACTAAAAAATTCTTACTCCTTATGAAATTCTTGTTAAACCTGAAACATGGAGTGTAGCTGCTAAAGTAGAGTATGACATAAATTCAAAATCTATGAATGTTATCACATGTGGTCTTGGACCAGATAAATTCAATCGAGTATCTCAATGCCCAACTGCTTATGAGATGTAGCAGAAAATTGCAGTTGCTTATGAAGGAAATGACAATGTCAGGAAAATGAGGTATGATACAGCAAAACTGAAATTAGATACTTTTATAATGCTTGATTCTGAAATAATCACTCAGATTAATGCAAGGATTAAAAATATATTCAACAACATTACTACCTTGAGATATCATATTAGTCAAGTAGATCAATCCTTGAAAGTACAAAGAGTACTACCAACCAGATGGAATGGGATATTATCATCCATTAAGAAATCATCACATATTAAAAATTTAACTATGAGATAATTGATTGAAACCCAAATGATGTATGAAGATGATATAGAAGATGACCTAAAGAGCACAAATTATTGATAAAAATAGAAAATAATTCTTTGAAAGTTATTGTTTCTGATCCTTTCGCCGGGGCGCACGCATCCATCTATGAGGACGTTCAGCTGTTACCCCGCATTCCCGCTTTCCAAAGGCGGGTGGCATTCGCTCCTTATTTAGGGACGTCTTCTCCTTGATCGAAATCGGGATGATGGGATGTCAGTTCTTCCTTCCGTGGATTCCTCCTCGGAACTCATCACCTAGTCCAGGTCTCCCTCATAGATTTAATGCGGGGTTCGTGAATCTCGTTTTTGGTGCCATATCTTTATGGATGCCAGTTAATTACACTACTTCCGTCAGGACATTCCATGGGGTCTTGACAGGTTAGCAACCTTCGGTCGGAGTAGATGACAACATTAGGCATGTCGGGGCATCTTTGGGTGTGTGGACATTGGGGAACCTATATTCTTCCTCATAAGAGGGCATCTCAAGGGTGTATAACCCAAGGCATCCCACATCGAATGCGGGGAACCATATTCCATAGGCATGTACCTTAGGTTTTCCTCAACTTCCCATGTTCAACACAAGGTATGCAACATGTTTAACGTCTTGCAATGACGGTTACGCTAAAGGCGTGCCATCCGAGGTTTTCCTCAGGCATCTCATGTTTATCACGAGGTATGCCATGAGTTTTACATCTTGTGGAGATGAAATGAGGGTGATCATAACGTCCCATAGAGACGGATCGGTGGTGGTGTACCCTGTAGAAGGGATATGTCACACAGTGAAAGCTGATCTAGACACCACTGAGGGCGGATCAGAGAGTGTGCACCCCAGAATGGGGAAACACCAAGGTTTTCCATTGGATGGGATTGAACCTCAGGGAGGTTTCCTACGTAGCCTGTGTAGAAAATAGGGATCAAAACCCACGTAATTCAAAGGGGTGATGAATCGGTGTGAACATAGAGGACAACGACCTGGAGACATGTTGGGGATTACGTGTGGATAGCAGCCCAAGTACTAATAGGAGCAGCGAGGAGGTGGATGGAATGATCCCACTGGGATGTGGTGGCTCGGGTGAGAATCAGGATGGGTGATGTATGGACGGATGAAGTGGAGGGGGGATGAAATGGGACCATCGTAAGGGCGACAGTGAAATTGGGCTTGAGCCTCGAAGAGACCTCCTACGTATCCCCGTGGCAGGGAATCAAAGTCCGCATAGTTCGATGGTGCCAGTGAACCGACGTGAAGGTGGACCTTGGTCCGATGGGTGTCGTCAGTGAACCGATGTGAATGTGGACCTTGGTCCGATGGGTATTGTCAGCAAACCGACGTGAATGTGGACCTTGGTCCGATGGGTATTGTCAGCAAACCGACGTGAATGTGGACCTTGGTCCGATGGGTATCATCAGTGAACCGACGTGAATGAGGTCGGAACGACCGGGTGATGGGCTTGATCCCCATGGAGGCTTCCTACGTACCATGCATTGACATGGATCAATGTCCTCGTAGTTCAGAATGGTGCGCTGGAGGATCGACGTGAGTGAGGACCTTGGTCCGGATGGTGCGGGGCTTACACACTAGGCTGCCCAGGTGCTGGTGACCTGATATGGAGAAGGTCAGAGTGACCAAAAGGTGGTGGGCTTGATCCTCTGGGAGGATTTCTATGTACCATGCCTTGACATGGATAAAATACCTCATAGTTCAAAGGGGATTCGTCGGCGAACCGACATGAAGGTGAACTCGGGGGTCCACTGGTGGTGGGCTTGAACCTCGTGAGGCTTACTACATATCATACCTTTACATGGATCAAAGTCCTCGTAGTTCAGGAATGGCGGTGGGTGTCGGAGAACCGACGTGAAGAAGGGACCTTGGTTCGATGGGATATGGGCTTGAACCTTAGGGAGGCTTCCTACGTACCGTGCCTTGACATGGATCAAAGTCCTCATAGTTCGGGTTGGTCACAACGACTTGTCGTCGGACTGGAATTTCAGTTTAACGTCATGCTGGATGAGGGTGGAACCTGACGTGAAGAAATGACGGGTGGTGGGCTTGAGCCTCATTGAGGCTTCCTACATACCATGCCTTGACATGGATTAAAGACCTCATATTTCAAATGGATGTGCAGTTTAATGTCATACTGGACGGGGGCATACAGTTTAATGTCATGCTGGACGACACACAGTTTGACGTCATGTTGGATCGGGTGTTTTCATGGCAAATGCTTACTCTAAGACCACATGAGACGTGCTCGGTGTGAGAAACAAGAGTCAGTAGAGACCTGACGGTCACATCGTGAAGGGTGCGTCCGTGAGAAACGAAGAGGGGCTTACGCGTTGGGCAGCCCATGGTGCTGGGACTAACTCCAGGATGGAGGCCCAAGGAAAATGATGAGGATAGTTTCAGGCTCGACCCTTGAAGAGGCTTCCTATGTATCCCCGTATAAGGGAATCAAATTCCACGTAGTTCTTCTGATGAAGGTTTACCGCCGATTGGGGTTTTCAACGGCTTGGCGCTAAATGGGTCCCAACGGCTTACCGCTGGATAGGATCACAACGGTTTACCGCAAGATAAGAATGTCAACGGCTTACCGCTGCATATGGTAACAACGACTTACCGCTTAATGGAGTGACAATGGTGGATGGTTATTACACAAGGAGCTTCCCAGGTGTCGCTATGGAGCGGCAATGGTGGATGGGGCTTATACAAGGAAGCTTCCCGGATGCCGCTATGGAGCGACAATGGTGAATGGGGCTTACGCAAGAAGCTGCCCGGGTGCTGCTATGGAGCGGGAATGGTTAATGGGGTTTACGCTAGGAAGCTGCCCGAATGCCGCTATGGTGTGGAAATGGTCAATGGGGCTTACGCAAGAAGCTACCCGGGTGCCGCTATGGAGTGGAAATCGTGGATGGGTCTTACGCAGGAAGCTGCCCGGATGCCTCTATAAAGCGACAATTGTGAATGGGTCTTACGCTATGAAGTTGCCCAGGTGCCGCTTTGGAGAGGAACTGGTGAATGGGGTTTACGCTAGGAGCTGCCCGGGTGCCGCTATGGAGCGGCACTGGTGAATGGGGCTTACTCAAGAAGCTACCCGTGTGCCGCTATGGAGCGGCACTGGTGAATGGGGCTTACGCAAGAAGCTACCCATAATGTCTTCCTCATGTCAGGCCATGAGGGCATTCCAACTCACTGGTGGGTTGAGCCCTTCACCTATGCGCTAGTTCACAAGCGGGATATCGCCAAGGGGCATTGGAATCATGCCACTGTAGTCATGGAATTAGGCGTCTTATGCTTGGAGCATAAGGCATCTCTTGTTTAATGGAAGAGGCATCCTATGTTTAGCACATATGGTGTACTGCAGTTTATAGTCTTGTAGATAAGATTGTTAGCATCTCATGCTAGGAGCATAAGGAATCTCTTATTTGGAGCAAGAGGCATCCTATGTTTGTAACATAGGCAGAATACTACAGCTTATAGTCTTGTAGGTAGGACTGTTAGGCATCTCATGCTTAGAGCATGAGGCATCTCTTGATTGGAGCAAGAGGCATCCTATCATTTGTTAGATAGGGAGTACTAAAAATTATATTCATGTAGAGGTGACTATTAGGCATCTCATGCTTGGAGCGTGAGGCATCTCTCGTATAGGGCAAGAGGCATCCTATTTTTGGAACATAAGGCATTACTACAGTTTAAAGTCATGTAGATAGGACTGTTAGCATCTCATGATAGGAGTATAAGGCATCTCTTGATTGGAGCAAGAGGCATCCTATCAATTGTTAGATAGGGAGTAATACAGTTTATAGTCATGTAGAGGGGACTATTAGAATCTCATGCTTGGAGCATGAGGCATATCTTATTTGGAGTAAGAGGCATCCTATGTTTGGAACATAGGGAGGATACTACAGTTCATAGTCATGTAGGTAAGATTGTTGGCATCTCATGCTTGGAGAATGAGGCATCTCTTGATTAGAGCAAGAGGCATCCTATGTTTGGAATAAAGGGATTACTACATTTTAAAGTCATGTAGATAGGACTATTAGGCATCTCTTGATTAGAGCAAGAGTCATCCTACTTTAGGAACATAGGGAGAATACTACAGTTTAGAGTCATGTAGATAGGACTATTGGCATCTCATGCTAGGAGCATAAGGCATCTCTTATTTGGAGAAAGAGGCATCCTATGTTAGGAACATAGGGTGTACTATAGTTTAGAGTCTTATAGATAGGACTCTTGGGCATAAGGCACCTGGTAATGGATGGTGTTGGGACTTACGCGAGGGAGGCCCTTTCTGGTTCCACCTGGCGTAGGAGCCAAGTGATATGGTTTGGAAGAGTTTCCCGAGGAATGGTTTGACTCAAGGTACTCGGGGAATTGATGATGAGAAACTCAAATCACGACACGGGAATGAAACCAAGAGGAATATTTCGACTCAAGGTGTTTCATGGTGTGCGGAGGTGTATCTCAAATCTTGGTGTTCCAAAGGTGGGAGGTGGGTGCGCATAAGGGCGCAATGGAAAATCCCGACATCCCGGCCCGAGAAATTCACGGTGTGACTCTCTATTTATCATGGGGGTCTGTGACGGTAGCGAAGGGACAGGACCGGAGGGCCGGGACCATAGCCCGGCACTGAACCCGAGTGGGGTGCGGGGGTGCAGCCCCCACGGTATGGACTAGTGGGTGCGAAGGTAGGATCCTCACGAAGGATAGGTCATTGTGAAGTTGCTTTGTGGAGAAAAGGTCTCACGAAGTAGCTTCACGGAGCAAAGGTCTCGCGAAGTAGCTTCGCGGAGCAAAGGTCTCGCAAAGTAGCTTCGCGAAGCAAAGGTCTCGTGAAGTAGCTTCACGGAGCAAAGGTCTCGCGGAGCAGAGGGATCTCGCGGAGCAATGGCCTCTTACGGAGTAAGGGAGGCTCGCGGAGTAGAGGGATCTCGCGGAGCATGGGACTCTTGAGGAGCAAGGTTAGCTTGCAGAGTACTCGCAAAGCATGGACTCGCGGAGCATCGGCTCGCGGAGTAGCAACGCGAAGGAAGCTGCTCGCGGAGCATGCCCTCACGGATCCGCAAAGCGGAGCTCCGTGGACTGGGAGATCGGCCACCCAAGGGGTGGAAAAATGGTCGTCCGGAGAAGTGGGTAAAGGTGGGTATTTATAGGCAAGGGGCACCGCGAAGCAAAGCTCACACGGTGCGAAGGGGGAATTCGGTTGCTTCGCGGAGGGTCGCGAACATCAATCGGATTCGCGGAGCGGTACCGGCTCCTCTGCTTCGCGGCGGGTTCACGAACGTTAGGGTGTTCGCGGAGAGTTACCACCTACTGTGCTTTGTGGCGGGGCTTCGCGGCGCATCGTGAATATCATCCGGGTTCGCGGAGCATCCCGCCTCATTGCTCCGTGGCGGCGCTCCGCAGTCACGGAGGGGGCTTCATGAATGGGCTTTGCGAACCAGTTTTTGAGCCCAAATTCAAATATCCATAACTCCTGATCCGTAGATCCGTTTGGGCCCTACGACCTACCAAATCGAAGCTTGAGAAAAGGAATAAGATATTGGATCATGTATGGAAGCATTTAGAAAATTTATGGGGACTCTTTTTCCGGTGCCAACAAATGACACCCCTAAAAACGGGGTCCAACAAGGATGAGGAGGGTGAGGCGGACCGCGTTCTGAGGAAAAGACTGAGGAAAACGCATGCCTTGGCATCCATTGTATCTCAATCATATTGAGAAGACAATCGACTAAATATCTGAGCCTGCGTGAGCCACGCTCGGTGCAGGAAACAAGACATAATAGGTGCTCCTGTACGAGAGTGTTTAAACAACGGAAGGTGTGCATGGGACATCAATCACCATATGGGAGAATCCTGAAAGAGAGAGGGGTCACGACTGGAGAGCATGGCTCTCTGGACGACCGACCTACTTCTCCCACCGTGCTCTAGTGCATGAGTGGGGTAATGCCGGGGGTGTTAGAATCAATCTGAACAGAGGGAAGTGGAAGGTTTGAATCATGATAACCAAAATTCGGAACATTGTGGGGGTGGCGTGACAATAAAGGATGACCATTAGCCGTGGAGAAGAAACGGTATCCTTACTTCGTTATCCTGAAATGGGGACAATAAATGAGGGTTGACCATTGAACATGTTCAAAACATGGAACCATGTCACAAATTTTGTCGATCAATCCTTTGGGATGTTGGCCTAGGACAGTAGGTGGACCATAGGTCAGGTATCCATACTGTTAGGGGGTCCTTCCAAACATGACCAGTCTTCTGGAATGTTGGTCCATGATAGTAGGCGGACCATAGGTCAGGCATCCATACTGTTAGGGGGTTCCTCAGACATGGTAGGGGATGAGAGTCCGAATAAGGGGCACGGGAGGCGTGGGAGGTGGAGTGATGGTTTCTTCGAACAGAATCCAACACTCATGAAATTACACCACCGTGGTGGGAGTACGCTAGACGGGCGCCTCGGTTTGATCATGGATCATTCCTTCTTTCAGACAGGGCCTCTCTGGCGGAGGAGTCTGTCGCTTCCCAATACAATCTTGGGGCATCCTGAACTAGTTCAGGGTAGAGTTTTGGTTGTTCGGTTCCCTACAAGGGGTCCGACCAAGGGGCCGGAAAAGGGGAAGAATAGGTTTTACAACTCCTGGGGGCTGGACCCTGGGAAAAATGTTGGGGTGTCTCTACGTATCCCATGAGGATGGGAATCAAGCCACATGTAGTTCTAAAAGCGTAGTTTAACGTCATGCGGGATGATGAGAAGCCTGGCCGTGCTGGTACACATCCTTCCAAAACTACTAAGATCATGTGAGTCGTGCACGGTGTGGGAAACAAGAAGTAGTGGTGGGACTTTCCCAACACAGAAATGGGGCAGGTTAGGGTGAGGGGATGCTCGGTGAATACCGGCCCCATAATACTAACGTGACCACGTGGCACACCTAGATGCGTGAAGAGATAAAGATGAGTATGTTGGAATCCCACTTGAACATGAGGGAGTGGAAATGTGTGAATCATGACGCTCGAGGTTTGGATTGCAATGACGGCAGCGTGACGATAGAGGATAACTGTTAACTGTGGCGGAAACGCAACATCTGTATCGTGTTAGCCTAGAATGGGGATAGACAGATGAGGTTCAACCATTGACCATGTTCAAAACACTGGACCATGTCACAAATGTTGTCAGAGATCCGTAGGTACATTGGCCCGAAACGATCGGAGGGCCCTTAGGTCCATCGTTCATGGAGAGCCCTTAATCCTAGTATCCATGTCGTCCAAGGGTCCCTTTGGATGTGGAAAAGAATGAGTACAGCGCAATGAACAACCTGACGTGGATGAGGGAATAACCCCACACCACACCGCACGCCAAACCCCATGGGAGGGGTTTTATGTAAAGGGACCGAAAACCAGAGTTGAGATGGGCCCGAGGCAAAGTGCCCAGGCGTTCCTACGTACCCCATAGAGATGAGGATCAAGATACACGTAGTTCTTGAAAGGGTCTTAGTTTAAGGTCTTAGAACTCGGACCATGGTTGGAAGGAAACATAGGATGCACGTGGTGCGATAATTACAATACCCGACGTGAATAGGAACCAGGGGTTCCAACGACCACGTGTTCCTTAGAGAGGTTTTAGGTCAAGAGACTGAAAATGAGAGTTGAGCTGGGCCCGAGGCAAAGTGCCCAGGGGTTCCTACGCACCCCATAGGGATGGGTATCATGCTACACATAGTTCTTGAAAGGTGGCATGGTAATGTACCAATTCCGGGGGGAAAGGGGGGTGCGAGCATGGCCCTAACACCAAATGAAGAGGAATTTGATAAATCTTGTTTGTTCTTTAAGGTGAGTGGTTTTTTTTGTGAAGCGGAATGCCTAGGGTAGCAAGCCCTGGTGTCTCCACAAGAATCAAGCCATGATAGGTGTTGACAAATGGTATGGCGCGTGACCAATACCCAATGTGATGTCCCCCATGATGAGGTTATCACAATGCAGTTCCGTTTTTCGTCGTGCGGCTAGGACGATAATGTCACAGTTTAGGGCCATGTGATGGGACAAGCATGAATTTTAACGTCATGCAGCGCAGACGTAGCAGAGGTGATGCTAGGAGGGGAATGTGTGCAGTGTCATGAAACACAATAGATGGAGACATGATCCCACATCACACTGTACGCCACTCCTAGAGAGAGACCTCAGGCTGGGGGGCCGATATAGAGGTAAGAGGTGAAAGGGGGGGAAGACTAGCTCCCCAAAGGGGTTGGACCCGAAGACAAGGTGTCCGGGCGGTCCTACGTATCCCATCAGGATGAGAATCAAGCTGAACATAGTTCTAGATGGATATTAGTTTCTGGTCTTAGAGCTCGGACCATGGGAGCCCCGAAGGACGCCGTATTGCAGCTTTGTCCCCCTGACATGCAAAGGTGCACTGAGGGATAACGCCAAAAGTGTCAAAATTCCACCTGGACATGATGGGGTTGAAAATGATGTGAATCATTCAACCAATATTCGACGACTGAAGGGGATGGAGTGACGACAGAGGATTACTTTTGACCATGTTTGCAACAGAGCATCCTGTCGCATTAGCCTGAAATGGGGACAAACAAATGAGCATTGACCGCTGACCATGTTCGCAACGCGGGATTTATATCAATTTGTTGTCTGAAACCCTCAGGTGCATTGGCCCGTATTGGTAGGAGAGCCCTTGGGAATTGTATCCGGGCCATTCTTGGGGGTCCCTCCGGGTGTGAAAGGTAATGTAAGCTCGAATGGAGGGAAACACGAAGCTTGACAAGTGGAAGGAACTTGACCAATTCGAATCTGACACTCTTGGTCCTAGACCAGAGTACTCTTAACACATGGTTGAACCACTGCAAGGGGTCAAGAGACTCAACTTGAGGGTAACCAAGAGATGGCAGGTTCCCGGGAGAAGGGGGCATGGTTCCCAAAACCCTGTATCATACCTTTATACCCCCCTCCTATAGAGGGACATGCCAAGGGGACTAGGTGACCGGGAGATCGGGAGATCTCTAAGAGGTGGGGCTGGACCTGAAGTTTGTACATTCAGGTGGTCCTACGTATCCCATGAGGATGGGAATCAAGCCACATGTAGTTATGAAGGGTGCCTTTTAATGTCATGCGGGACAAGGAATAGGAGGGATAACTCTTAGAATGGGGTGCGCATGGTGCAGCTATTGCAAACCCGAAATGAATGAGGACATAATCATGTACTATTCCACACAGTCCCGTAGTCGGGGTCCTGAAGGCAGGACCAGAGAGGTGAATTAGCTGAACTCAAGATAGAACCAAATACAGGGGGTTTGGGCATTCTTATGTATCCCATTAGGATGGGAATTAAGCTGAACGTAGTTCTGAGAGGATCTGAGTTTATGGTCATAGAGCTCGGACCATCGATGGTTAAAACTTCTCGAGTAAGCGCAGATGTCAACCGGATCCCTAATCCCATGTGAGTTAAACTCGGTGTGGGAAACAAGGGGGGGAGATCCTTATCGCAATACTTGGGGCGTCCCTCAAAGGGGAGTCAGCAGAGAGCCCCGAAGGACACCTTTAACGCGGCTTTGTCCCCTTAACGTGCAGATGCGCACTGAGGAGTAGTACCAAGAGCTTCAAAACTCTACTTGGACATGATGAAGTGAAGAAGGATGTGAATCATGTACCTGAAACTTTGGGCTTAATGGGGGTTTGGCGTGGCGATGGAGGATAACTGTTGACCATGGCGGAAAACAGTATCTATATCGCATTAGCCTGAAGTGGGAACAACAAACGAGCATCGACCGCTGCCTGTATTCACAATGCGGGATTTTATTGATTTTTTGTTCAAAACCCTTGGGGGTGTTGGCCCGTAACTGTAGGAGATCCCTTGGGCGTTGTATCCAGGACACTATTGGGGGTCCCTCCAGGTGTGAAAGGTAATGGAAGCCCTAACGAAGGGATACACAAAGCCTGAAAAGTGGATGGAAACATGTTATATAGAGTCCTTCATTCCAGGTAATAAACCAGAGTACCCTTAGGCACATTAGTGAAATGCCAAAAAGGGTCGATGAAACAACTTGGGAGGGAGAGGTACATGGCGTGGTCATTACAAGATCGACGTGAATGAGGACATAATCCCGTAACACGCCATATAATCCCCTTGTGGAGGAAGGGTAGACCAAGGGGCCAAGGTTGGATGAAGACTCCCAAGAGATGGGGCGGGACCCGAAGCCTAGACATTCAGGTGATCCTACATATCCCATGAGGATGGGAATCAAGTCACATGTAGTTCTCTAGATGCAGTTTAACGTTATGCGGGACGAGGAGGGGAGTAATATACCCCCAAACAAGGGAGGTGTATGGTACGATGAATAAACCAATGTGAATGAGGACATAATCCCACACCATACCATACACTCCTATAAGAGAGGACCTGGGCCGGGGGCCCGAAAAGGCCAAGGGGCCTGATGGTTAGGCATTGGTCAGGAAGGCCTGACCTACTTGCAGTTTAACGTCCTGCAGTAAGGACGAGGGTCGGGGGCCTGAGGCTGGGCATCGGTTAGGAAGGCCTGACCTGTTTTAGGTTTAACATCTTACAGTAAGGACGAGGGTCGAGGGCCCGAGGAGGCCAAGGGGCCTGAGGCTGGTCCTCAGTCAGGAAGGTCTGACCTGCTTGCAGTTTAACGTCTTGCAGTAAGGACGAGGGCTGGGGGCCCGAGGAGGCCAAGGGGCCTGAGGCTGGGCCTCGGTCAAGAAGGCCTAACCTGCTTTCAGTTTAACATCTTGTAGTAAGGACGAGGTCCGGGGACCCAAGGAGGCCAAGGGAACTGAGGATGGTCCTCGGTCAGGAAGGCCTGACCTGCTTGCAGTTTAACGTCTTGCAGTAAGGACGAGGGCCAGGGGCCCAAGGAGGCCAAGGGGCCAGAGGCTGGGCCTTGGTGAGGGTATGCGTAAGGCATGGAAAGCAACCCAACATGAATGAGGACATGATCCCACATCATTCCATATACTCCCACAAGAGAATCAAGGTCGTGGGCCCGACCATCAGCACCACCTGGAGGGAAGTTTGTCACTTCGGGATGGGGCAGAACAAATCACTGTACTCGATGTTTGGGACATCTTTGGGATGGATTCGAAGATCCAGGACACTATTGACCATGTTCGAAACACAGCATCCCTATGGTGACCTGATATGGGAGCAACAAATGAGTGTCGACCACTGACCGAATTCGAAAATCGGGACTTGTATTGGCTTGTTGCTAGGAAACCCTTGGGGGAGTTGTCCCGTATCAGTAGAAGAGACCTTGGTCATTGTATCCAGGCCGTTCTTGAGGGCCCCTCTGGGTGAGCAAAGTGATGGAATCCCATTCAAGGAGTGGGTGAGGCATAGTTGTACCCATCTACAAAAGAGGTGAACATCTCCAGGGAGGGGGACGTACAGCTGGGTCGAGGCTTACTCGATGTAAATTGGGGAAAAAGTGTGCACCCTGCCATATGTCTTTAACCAGAGGGGAAGATTTTGGCTTTCAGGCTGGGCCGACGAACAAAATGTTCGGGAGTTCCTACATATCCCATGAGGATGGGAATCAAGCCATACATAGTTCTAGGAGCACAGTTTAACGTCATGTGGGATGGTAACACGCCATTTAGGGTCATGCGGGACCGTACAGTTTAAGGTCGTGCAGGACCAAGAGGAGATCTTAGTTTATGGTCTTAGAGCTCGGACCATTTTGTAGTTTATTGTCATGCGGGATGATGGTGAAGTTTAATGTCGTGAAGGATGATAATGTTCAGTTTAACGTCATGACGGATGAAGATGAACAGTTTAACGTCATGCAGGATGATGGTGCAGTTTAATGTCAGGCAGGACGATAATGTGCAGTTTACCATCATGACGGACGAAGATGCAGTTTAAAGTCATGATGGATGTTAATGATCAGTTTAACGTCATGACAGATGAAGATGCAGTTTAAATTCATGCTGGATGATAATGACCAGTTTAACGTCATGACGGACGAAGATGCAGTTTAAAGTCATGTTGGACGATAATGATCAATTTAACATCATGATGGATGAAGATGCAGTTTAAAGTCATGCTGGATGATGGTGCAGTTTAATTTCGGGAAGGACGATAATGTGTAGTTTAACATCATGATGGACGAAGATGAATAGTTTAACGTCATACAGGATGATGGTGCAGTTTAATGTCGTGCAGGACGATAATGTGCAGTTTAACATCATGACAGATGAAGATGAACAATTTAATGCCACGTAGGGCGATGGTGCAGTTTAATGTCGTGTAGGACGATAATGTACAATTTAACGTCATGAAGGACGAAGGTGCAGTTTAAAGTCGTGTTGGATGATAATGATCAGTTTAACATCATGACGGACGAAGATGAATAGTTTAACGTCATGCAGGACGATTATGATCAGTTTATCATCATGAAGGACAAAGATGAACAGTTTAACATCATGCAGGACGATGATGCAGTTTAATGTCATGCAGGATGATAATGTGCAGTTTAACTTCATGACGGACGAAGATAAACAGTTTAATGTCATGCTGGACGATGATTTTCGCGCATTTTAACATCATGAAACTGGGATGTGAGACCGCACAGATTGTGTCAGTATAGGGATGGTCATCTCTACCCCATTCTAGTGGGTTGGAACGACAGAGGGTGTCACAAGGGTAGTATGGATAACTACATTCCCTCAGTATGGAGGGGCGGAGAATCCAGGAACGTCTGTATGATGGGGTGAAGGATCCCGGGAGGCATGGAAGCCTGGAACGTCTGTACAACGAGGTGAAGGAGCCCGGGAGGCATGGAAGCCTGGAACATCGGTACGATGGGGCGATGGAGCCTGGGAGGCATGGAAGCCTCTAACGTCGGTACGACGGGGCGATGGATCCTGGGAGGCGTCGAAGCCTGGAATGTTTGTACGACGGGGTGAAGGAGCTCGGGAGGCGTGGAAGCCTCGAACGTCAGTACGATGGGGGAGATGGAGCCCTACAGGCGTGGAAGCCTGGAACTTCAATACGACGGGGCGAAGGATCCCGGGAGGCATAGAAGCCTAGAACGTCGGTACGACGGGGCGAAGGAACCCGGGATGCATAGAGGCCTTCGTGACGAACAATTACGGTACAAGGAGCACCTCTGTAGCGGCTGGTGGTAATGGAGAGGGGTCGACAAAGTGCCGATAGAGTTAGGGAAGGATTCCCCCTGCATGGCCTCATGAGGCGGTGGAGTTGACGAGGAGCCAAATAAGATGGGTGGAAGAGCCACCTTCGTGGCCTCTTGAGGTGATGGAGTCGGCGAGGAGCCGATGGAGATGGGTGGAAGATGCCACCTACGCGGCCTCTTGAGGCGGCGGAGTTGGCTAGGAGCCAGAGGAGATGGGTGGCGGAGCCACCTGCGCGGCCTCTTGAGGCGGCGGAGTTGGCGAGGAGCCGATGGAGACGGGTGGCCGATGCCACCTGCGTGGCCTCTTGAGGCGGTGGAGTCAGCTAGGAGCCAAAGGAGATGGGTGGCGGAGCCACCTGTGTGGCCTCTTGAGGTGGTGGAGTCAGTGAGGAGCTGATGGAGATGGGTGGAGGATCCACCTGCGCGGCCTCTTGAGGCGGCAGAGTCGGTGATGAGCCGATGGGGAGGGGTGGCGGAGCCACCTGAGTGGCCTCTTGAGGTGGAGGAGTCAGCAAGGAGCCGATGGGGAGGGGTGGTGGAGCCACCTACGCGGCCTCTTGAGGCAGCGGAGTCGGCGAGGAGCCGATAGAGATGGGTGGCGGAGCCACCTGCACGGCCTCTTAAGGCATCGTAGTTAGCGAGGAGCCGATGGAGAGGGGTGTCGGAGCCACCTGCGCAGCCTCTTGATGTGGCGGAGTCGGCCAGGAGCCGATGGATATGGGTGGAGGAGCCACCTGCGTGGCCTCTTGAGGCGGTGGAGTTGGCAAGGAGCCGATGGAGATGGGTGGAGGAGCCACTTGCACTGCCTCATGAGGCGGCATAGTCGACGAGGAGCCGATGGGGAAGGGTGGAGGAACCACCTGCGTGGCATCTTGAGGTGGAAGAGTCGGCGAGGAGCCGATGGAGAGGGGTGGTGGAGCCACCTGCGTGGCCTCTTGAGGTGGCGGAGTCAGCGAGGAGTCGATGAAGATGGGTGGTGGATCAACCTATGCGGCCTCTTGAGGCGGCGAAGTTGGTGAGGAGCTGATGGAGAGGGGTGGCAGAGCCACCTGCGCGGCCTCTTGAGGTGGTGGAGTCGGCGAGGAGCCGATGGATATGGGTGGCATAGCCACTTGCGCGGCCTCTTGAGGCGGCGGAGTTGGCGAGGAGCCGATGGAGACGGGTGACGGTGCCACCTGCGCGGCCTCTTGAGGTGGCGGAGTTGGCGAGGAGCCGATGGAGAAGGGTGGAGGAGCCACCTGCGCGGCCTCTTGAGGCGGCGGAGTCGGCGAGGAGCCGATGGAGATGGGTGGCGGAGCCACCTGCGCGGCCTCTTGAGGCGGAGGAGTCCACAAGGATCCGATGGAGAGGGGTGGCGGAGCCACCTGTGCGGCCTCTTGAGGCGGCGGAGTCGGCGAGGAGCCGATGGAGATGGTTGGCGGAGCCACCTGCGCAGCTTCTTGAGGCAGCGGAGTCGGCGAGGAGCCGATGGAGAGGGGTGGCAAAGCCACCTGCGCGGCCTCTTGAGGCGGCGGAGTCGACGAGGAGCCGATGGAGATGGGTGGCAGAGCCACCTGCGTGGCCTCTTGAGGTGGTGGAGTCGTCAAGGAGCCGATGGAGATGGGTGGCTGATCCACCTGCGTGGCCTCTTGAGGCAGTGGAGTCAACGAGGAGCTGATAGAGATGGGTGGCGGAGCCACCTGCGCGGCCTCTTGAGGCGGCAGAGTCGGCGAGGAGCTGATGGAGAAGGGTGGTGGAGCCACCTGTGCGGCCTCTTGAGGCGGCCGAGTCGGCGAGGAGCCAATTGAGAGGGGTGGCGGAGCCACCTGCACGGCCTCTTGAGGCGGCAGAGTCAGCTAGGAGAGAAAAAAGATGGGTGGCGGAGCCACCTGCGTGGCCTCTTGAGGCGGAAGAGTTGGCGAGGAGCCGATGGATACAGGTGGCCGATGCCACCTGCGCGGCCTCCTGAGGCGGCGGAGTCATCTAGGAGCCAAAGGAGAGGGGTGGCGGAGCCACCTACGCAGCCTCTTGAGGTGGCGGAGTCAGCGAGGAGCCGATGGAGAGGGGTGGCGGAGCCACCTGTGCGGCCTCTTGAGGCGGCGGAGTCGGCGAGGAGCCGATGGGGAGGGGTGGCGGAGCCACCTGCGCGGCCTATTGAGGCGGCGCAGTCGGCGAGGAGCCGATGGAGAGGGGTGGCGGAGCCACCTGCGTGGCCTCTTGAGGCAGTGGAGTCGGCGAGGAGCCGATGGGGATGGGTGGTGGAGCCACCTGCACGGCCTCTTGAGGCGGCGGAGTCGGCGAGGAGTCGATGGGGAAGGGTGGCGGAACCACCTACACGGCCTCTTGAGGCGGTAGAGTCGGTGAGGAGCTGATGGAGATGGGTGGTGGAGCCACCTGCGCGGCCTCTTGAGGTGGTGGAGTCGGCAAGGAGCCGATGGAGATGGGTGGTGGAGCCACTTGCGCGGCCTCTTGAGGCGGCGGGATCGGCAAGGAGCCGAAGGAGACGGGTGGAAGATGCCACCTTCGCGGCCTCTTGAGGCGGCGGAGTCGGCGAGGAGTTGATGGATGGTAGTCTTCAAACACCTAATGTTACTCATCCTCTCTCATAAAATGGAGAGGGGATTCACATGGGTGATGTCTCAATTTTCCCGACTCATTTGTTCTACTCTCTATTGAAGGAGAAGAGATTCACGTCGGGTTCAACATTTTTGTTTCTGACGCTTTCTCCAGGGCACGCACATCCGTCTGTGAGTACGTGCAGATGTTACCCCGCATTCCCTCTTTCCAAAGGCGGGCAACATTTTCTCCTTATTTAGGGATGTCTTCTCCTTGATCAAAATCAGGATGATAGGATGTTGGTTCTTCCGTCTATGGATTCATCCTCAGAACTCGTCACCTAGTCCAGGTCTCCCTCAAAGATTTAATACGCGGTTCATGAATCTTGTTCCTGATGCCATATCTTCATGGATTTCGGTTAATTACACTACTTCCGTCAGGACATTCCATGGGGTCTTGACAGGGTAGCAACCTTCGGTCGGAGTAGATGACAACATCAGGCATGTCGGGGTATCTCTGGGTGTGTGGACATTGGGGAACCTATATTATTCCTTATAATAGGGCATCTCAATGATGTATAACCTGAGGCATCCCACATCAAATGCGAGGAACCATATTCCATAGGCATGTACCTGAGGTTTTCCTCAGCTTCCCATGTTCAACATAGGGTATGCAGCATGTTTAACATCTTGTGAAGATGGTTACGCCAAAGGCGTGCCATCTGAGGTTTTCCTCTGGCATCTCATGTTTATGAAGAGGTAGGCCACGAGGTTAACGTCTTGCGGAGACAAAATGAGGGTGATCAGAATGTCCCATAGAGACGGATCGATGGTGGTGTGCCCCGTAGAGGGGAGATGTCACACAGTGAAAGCTGATCTGGACACCACTGAGGGCGGATCAGGGAGTGTGCACCCCAGAATGGGGAAACACCAAGGTTTTCCATTGGCTGGGATTGAACCTCAGGGAGGTTTCCTACGTACCCCATGTAGATAACAGGGATCAAAACCCACATAGTTCAAAGGGGTGATGAATTGGGGTGTACACAGAGGACAACGACCCGAAGACATGTTTGGGCTTACGTGTGGATAGCGGCCCAAGTACTGATAGGAGCAGCGGGGAGGTGGATGGAATGATCCCACCGAGATGTGGCGGGCCAGGTGAGAATCAGGATGGGTGATGGATGGATGGATGAAGTAGAGGGGGATGAAATGGGACCATCGCAAGGGTGACAGTGAAATTGGGCATGAGCCTCGAAGAGACCTCCTGCATATCCCCATGGCATGGAATCAAAGTCCGCATAGTCTGATGGTGCCGGTGAACCGACATGAAGGTGGACCTTGGTCTGATGGGTGTCGTCAGCAAACCAACATGAATGTGGACCTTGGTCCGATGGGTATTGTCAGCAAACCGACGTGAATGTGGACCTTGGTCTGATGGGTATGGTCAGCGAACCGATATGAATGTGGACCTTGGTCCGATGGGTATCATTAGCGAACCGACGTGAATGAGGTCGGAACGACTGAGTGATGGGCTTGATCCCCATGGAGGCTTCCTATGTACCATGCATTGACATGGATCAAAGTCCTCATAGTTCAGAACGGTGCGCCGGAGGACCGACGTGAGTGAGTTCCTTGGTTAGGATGGTGTGGAGCTTACACACTAGGCTACCCAGGTGTTTGTGACCTGATATGGAGAAGGTTGGAGTGACCAACAGGTGGTGGGCTTGAACCTCTGGGAGGCTTCCTACTTACCATGCCTTGACATGGATCAAAGACCTCGTAGTTCAAAGGGGCTTCGTTGGAGAACCGACGTGAAGGTGAACCTGGGGTTCCACTAGTGGTGGTCTTGAACCTCTTGAGGCTTCCTACATACCATTCCTTAGCATGGATCAAAGTCCTCGTAGTTCGGGAATGGCGGTGGGTGTCGGAGAACCGACGTGAAGAAGGGACCTTGGTCCAATGGGAGATGGGCTTGAACCTCAGGGAGGCTTCCTACGTACTGTGCCTTGACATGGATCAAAGTCCTCGTAGTTTGGGTTGGTCACAATGGATTTCCGTCGGACTGGAATTGCAGTTTAACATCATGCTAGACAAGGGTGGAACCTGACGTGAAGAAATGACGAGTGGTGGACTTGAACCTCATAAAGGATTCCTACGTACCATGCCTTGACATAGATCAAAGACCTCGTAGTTCAAATGGATGTGCAGTTTAACGTCATGCTGGATGGGGTAATACAGTTTAACGTCATGCTGGACGCCACACAGTTTAACGTCATGCTGGACGGGGTGTCGTCATGTCCAATGGTTACTCTATTCCCATGTGAGTCGTGCTCGGTGTGACAAACAAGACGCAGCAGAGACCTGACGATCACGTCGCGAAGGGTGCGTCGGTGGGAAATGAAGAGGGGATTACACGTTGGGCGGACCATGGTGCTGGGACTTACTCCAGGATGGAGGCCCGGGGAAAAGGATGACGATAGTTTCAGGCTTGAGCCTTGAAGAGGCTTCCTACGTATCCCTGTGGCAGGGAATCAAAGTCCACATAGTTCTTCTGATGACGGCTTACCGCCGATTGGGGATTTCAACGGCTTGGCACTGAATGGGTCACAACGACTTACCACTGGATAGGATCACAATGGATTACCATAGGATAAGAATGTCAACGGCTTACCGCTGTATATGGTAACAAAGGCTTACCGCTTAATGGAGTGACAATGGTTGATTGGGCTTACGCAAGGAGCTGCCCAAGTTCCGCTATGGAGCGACAATGGTGGATGGGGATTATGCAAGGAAGCTTACCATATGCCGATATGGAGGGGAAATGGTGAATGGGGCTTACGCAAGAAGCTGCCCAGGTGCCACTATGGAGCGGGAATGGTGAATGGGTCTTACGCTAGGAAGCTTCCCGGATGCCGCTATGGTGCGACAATGGTGAATGGGGATTACACAAGAAGCTTCTCGGGTACCTCTATGGAGTGGAAATTGTGGATGGGGATTACACTGGAAGCATCCCGGATACCGCTATGGAGCGGCAATTGTGAATGGTGTTTACGCTATGAAGCTGCCCGGGTGCCGCTATGGAGCGACACTGGTGAATGGGGCTTACGCTAGAAGCTACCCGGGTGCCGCTATGGAGCGGCACTGGTGAATGGGGCTTACGCCAGAAGCTTCCCGGGTGCCGCTATGGAGCGACACTAGTGAATGGGTCTTACGCAAGAAGCTACCCATAATGTCTTCCTCATGTCAGGCCATGAGGGCATCCCAACTCACTGGTGGGTTGAGGCCTTCACCTATGTGCTAGTGCACAAGAAGGATATCTCCAAGGGGCGTTGGAATCATGACATTGTAGTCATGGAGTTAGGCGTCTTATGCTTTGAGCATAAGGAATCTCTTGTTTAATGGAAGAGGCATCCTATGTTTGGCACATAGGGTGTACTACATTTTATAGTCTTGTAGATAGGACTGTTAGCATCTCATGCTAGGAGCATAAGGCATCTCTTATTTGGATCAAGAGGCATCCTATGTTTGGAACATAGGGAGAATACTACAGTTTATAGTCCTGTAGGTAGGACTGTTAGGCATCTCATGCTTGGAGCATGAGGAATCTCTTGATTAGAGCAAGGTGCATCCTATAATTTGTTAGATAGGGAGTACTATAGTTTATAGTCATGTAGAGGGGACTATTAGGCATCTCATGCTTGGAGTGTGAGGCATCTCTCATATAGGGAAAGAGGCATCCTATGTCTGGAACATAAGGCATTACTACAGTTTAAAGTCATGTAGATAGGACTGTTAGCATCTCATGCTAGGAGCATAAGGCATCTCTTGATTGGAGCAAGAGGCATCCTATCATTTTTTAGATAGAGAGTACTACAGTTTATAGTCATGTAGAGGGAACTATTAGAATCTCATGCTTAGAGCATGAGGCATCTCTTATTTGGAGCAAGAGGCATCCTATGTTTGGAACATAGGGAGGATACTAAAGTTTATAGTCATGTAGGTAGGACTGTTGGCATCTCATCCTTGGACCATGAGGCATATCTTGTTTGGAGCAAGAGGCATCCTTTGTTTGGAACAAAGGGATTACTACAGTTTAAAGTCATGTAGATAGGACTATTAGGCATCTCATTATTGGAGCATGATGCATCTCTTGATTGGAGCAAGAGGCATCCTACGTTAGGAACATAGGGAGAATACTAAATTTTAGAGTCATGCAGATAGGACTATTGGCATCTCATGCTAGGAGCATAAGGCATCTCTTATTTGGAGAAAGAGGCATCCTATGTTAGGAACATAGGGTGTACTACAGTTTAGAGTCTTATAGATAGGACTCTTGGGCATAAGGCGCCTTGTAATGGATGGTGTTGGGACTTTCATGAGGGCGGCCCTTTCTGGTTCCACCTGGCGTAGGAGCCAAGTGATATGGTTTGGAAGAGTTTCCTGAGGAATGGTTCGACTCAAGGTACTCAGGGAATTGAGGATGAGAAACTCAACTCACGACACGGGAATGAAACCAAGAGGAATATGTCGACTCAAGGTGTTTCATGGTGTGCGGAGGAGTATCTCAAATCATGGTGTTCCAAAGGTGGGAGGTGGGTGCGCATAAGGAGCCTCGCGGAGGATAAGTCTTTGCGAAGTAGCTTCGCGGAGCAAAGGTCTCGCGAAGTAGCTTCGCGGAGCAAAGGTCCCACGAAGTAGCTTCGCGGAGAAAAGGTCTCGTGAAGTAGCTTCGCGGAGCAAAGGTCTCACAGAGCAGAGGGATCTCACAGAGCAATGGCCTCTTGCGGAGCAAGGGCGGCTCGCAGATTAGAGGGATATCGCGGATCATGGGCCTCTTGCGGAGCAAGGGCGGCTCGCATATTACTCATGAATCATGGACTCGCGGAGCATCGGCTCGCGGAGCAGCAACGCGAATAAAGCTGCTCGCGGAGCATGGCCTCGCAGAGCCGCAAAGAAGAGCTCCGCGGACCGGGAGATCGGCCGCCCAAGGGGCAGAAAAATGGTTGTCCGGAGAAGGGGGTCAAGGTGGGTATTTATAGGCAAGGGGTACCGCGAAGCAAAGCTCACGAGGCACGAAGGGGGAATTCGGTTGCTTCGTGACAGGTCGCGAACGTTAACTGGATTCGCAGAGCGGTACCGCCTCCTCTGCTTCACGGCGGGTGCGCGAATGTCAGGGCGTTCGCGGAGAGTTACCGCCTCCTGTGCTTCGCAGTAGGTCTTCATGGCGCATCGTGAAAGTCATCCGGGTTCGCGGAGCATCTCGCCTCATTGCTTCATGGTGGCGCTCCGCGATCATGGAGGGGGATTCGCGAATGGGCTTTGCGAACCAGTTTTTCAGCCCAACTTTAAATGTCCATAACTCCTAATCCGTAGCTCCGTTCGGGCCCTACGACCTACCAAATCGAAGCTTGCGAAATGGACTAGGATCTTGGATCATGTATGGAAGCATTTGGAAAATTTTTGGGGTCGTGTTTTTTGGTGCCAACAGTTATATTTTAGAAGAAGAGCAGAAATATTAAACAAGACATCAAAAAGGAATAAAGTTCTGAATCAACTGATTCAAAAATGGAACTGGGAAAGATGGCCAGAAAATTCAGAAAATTTTATATGAAGAATAAAGGATTCATAAAATCCTTCAAGAAATATAAGAAAGATTCAAAGAAAACCAGATGATATAAATGCAATAAAATGGGTCACATAAGACTTGACTATCCTCTACAAAAAAGATAAAAGAAAATTAAGTTTTTCAAAAATATTGATTATGAACTGAAAGATAAAAGAGAAATAAAATATACATGAAGTGTTTATAAAGACACCAAAATCTAATCAAATTATGACTCAAAAAAAAGAATCAAATCTAAAATAAAATATGTGCTTCATGGATAAAGATAATGAGGAAGTAGTTTGCAGAAGAAAAAAAATATGGTACATGGATAGTGGTTTATATAGTCATATGAGTGGAAACTAATCGAAATTTAAAAACATAACACACAAAAGAGGGTGTAGTAGTCACCATTAGTGACAATTCCAAAGGAAAAATCATTGGGGTTGGAATTGATGGAGATTTAGAAGTTGCCTGAAACAATAAAGTACTCTATGTACAAGGATTGAAACATAACATGAAAAGTATTTCTCAAATTTGTGATGATGGTTATTTTGTTGATTTTTCTAAAAAACGATGTTCAGTTCTTAAAGATAAGTTGCTTAATTTAGAGCACCCAAAACTGATAATGTTTATACCTAGGACTTAAATTCCTTATGTAAACAAAAATTAAACTGCTTAACTACTAAAATAAATGAATCTTGGATCTGGAATAGAATAATTGGACATTGAAATCATTATGCTTTGCATAAGTTGTCTAAGAAACAATTAGTTTCTGATTTACCTAGTCTTCAATCTGATAGTGATAGATTCTGTGATGCATGCATGTCAACTTGGAAAACAACACAAATCTTTCTTCAAATCAATTAACAAAATTTCTAAATCTAAACCATTAGAACTTATCCATACATGTTTGTTTGGACCTTTAAGATTATCAAGTTTGGCTGGTAAATTATATGTATATATTTTAGTTGATGACTATTCTAGATTTACTTTGATATATTTTCTAAAATATAAAAACGAAGCTTTTACTATATTTGAATGTTTTTGAAAAGATGTTCAAAATGAAAAATCTTTTAAAATAATTTAATTTATAAGTGATCAAGGTGGAGAATTTTAGAATTAGGAATTCAATTCCATTTTCTCACATTTAGGTATTAAACACACCTTCTTTTCCCCAAGAATACCTCAACATAATGAAATTGTTGAAAGAAAAAATATAACTATTCACAAAATGGCTAGGACTATCATAAAGGAATACAATATTTCTAAATATTTCTGGCCAGAAGCTGTAAGCACGGACTGATGTATAATAAATAGAGTTTTAATTAGACCAATTTTCAAAAAGACACCCTATGAACTCTGGAATAATAGAAAACCTAAAGTGAAATACTTTAAAGTTTTTGGAGGCAAGGTGTACACCTTGAACACCAAGGTCAATCTTGGTAAATTTGATCCAAAATATGATAAAATAATTTTCTTAGGATATTATACTACTTCAAAATCTTATAGAGTTTTTAATAAAAAGTCAAATATTTTTGAAGAATCAGTTCATGTGAAATTTAATGAATCCAGCCCTTTTTATAGAAGAAAAGATCAAATTGATGAATGTGACTCTAATGAAAACATGAGACTTGAGAACCTAAAAATGATTTTGATAATGACATAAACAAATTTCAGTCCATTTCAGAAGAACATGACACTAATGAACCAAATAGTGTTTTACCTAGATAGTCAAGAACCCTAAAGAATCACCCTTTAGAAACTGTTATAGAAGACCTAGACACAGGAATAAAAACTAGAAGAAATACAGTAAATATAGTTGAGTTTTATACCTTTCTATCCAAATTAGAACCTAAGTCAATAGAAGAATCCTTGGTCGATGAAAGTTGGATGATTGCAATTCAAGAAGAACAAAACCAATTCAAAAGAAATGAAGTTTGGAAATAAGTTGAAATACCAAAGAACTAACCTGTTATTGGAACTAAATGGGTCTTTAGAAATAAAAAAGATGACCAAGAGATCATAAATAGAAATAAAACAAGACTAATAGACAAAGGATATAATCAGGAAGAATGTAAACATTATGATGAGAACTTTTCCCTTATAGCTAGATTATAATCCATTAGGATAGTTTTATCCTATATATCTCATATGAATTTTAAATTATTTCAGATGGATGCTAATTCTTACTTTTAAAAAGGTTATTTAATAGAGTAATTTTATGTTGAGAAACCTCCTAGTTTTAAAATTCTCAAAAACCAAATTTTGTTTTTAAACTTACTAAAGCTCTTTATGGCCTTAAACAAGCACCTAGAGCTTGGTATGAAATATTAAGTTCTTTTCGTCTAAAAAAATATTTTACTATTGGTCTGGAATATCCAAAACTATTCAAGAAAAAAATAAATTTCTATATTATATCGGTTCAAATTTATTATTATGATGTAATTTTTGGATCAACCAATAAAAATATTTGTCGTGAATTTTCAAATTTAATGCCAAAATAATTTGAAATGAGTATGATGGGAGAAGTAAATTTATTTTTAGGACACCCAATTTATCAAAAAGAATTGGGAAATATTTTGAATCAAAGAAAATAAATTGCTGATTTACTAAAGAAATTTGGACTTGAAAACAACAAGACATATACAACTCTTATGTCTACTAATATAAAAATTAATTTGGATGAAACTGGAAATCTAGTAGACAAAAAGTTATATAGAGGTATTACTGGTAGTTTATTATATCTTACTTCTAGCCGACAAGATATTATGTACACATCATGTATTTGTACAATATATCAATCAAATCCTAAGTAATATCATCTTACAGCTATCAAAATTATTTTTTAGATATTTAAAAGGAACTATATTTTAATTTGTTCTTTATCCAAAAACTTCTGATTTTAATTTAATTCTATATTCAGATGCTGATTTTGGAAGTTTTAGATTATATAGAAAAATCACCTAACAAGCCTGTCACTTTTTAGGAAAATATTTAGTGTCATGGTCTAGAAAGAAACAACACTCGGTTTCTTTGTCAACAGTCGAGGCAGAATATGTATCTGAAAGCAGTTGTTGTGCACAAGTTTTGTGGATGAAAAACAATTTTATGGACTTTGGACTAAATTTTAATAATACACCTATTTTATAGGATAATAATAGTTCTATAAACATTTAAAAACGTCCTATAAGTCATTATATAAATAAGAATATTTCTATTAGACATCATTTATTAAGAGATCATGTTCTTAAAAAAGATATATTTTTAGAATTATAAGTACTGAATTTCAATTAGATGATATTTTTACTAAACCACTTCCCACTACAAGTTTTGATTTTATAAATGGAAGTTAGGTTTATTTTATTTTAAATATTTTTTTAAATTCTAATTTTATTTAAATTTAAATAATTTTTTTTAAATTTTAATCTTAATTTTTTTATCACAATTTTTTTATTTTTTTTATTTTCACTATTTAAAATAATTTTGTTTTAAATAAGTTACACTTTTATTTTTATTCTGTAATAAATTTTAAATACACCGCCTATAGTTTGATTTATTTTAAATTTCGTAATGATTATTATCTATGTAATGAAATGGGAATCAAGGCTCTATCAGAGCCTGTTTCGAATTCCAAACCTGCTCATTTTCTCAAAACCTTTCGAAATACTGAAAACCTTTACCTCTTTTATCTACATTTTCCCGCACCTTCGAGACCCTATAACTTAAAATCTTTAGAGTTTTTCGACAAAAATGGAAAATAGAAAGATAATCAAGGAAGGCGAAACCAGCGATGCTAAGAGTCAGTGCTCTACTGGCCGGAAAATCCTTCAAGGCAAGGTAATCGATTTATAGTGGTTATACCAAATGCGTATGATGATAAAGCAAGCTCTAGCTTTTCAAAATCTCAAAAATACTTTCAGTGAGGATTACACTGAATTCATATATGAGGTAGAGTTAAGAAGTTTTTATAAATCTGTTTAGTTTACTTTGGGAGATACATAGGATTCAATAATTGCCAAAATAGAGGATATAGATTTCTTGATCTCTTCTGTTGAAATAACAAAGATCTTGAACTACCCTTGTGAGGGAGTTTTTCATTTTGATATGAAGTCAATCGGGTATAGAAACCACACATCTAAGGATATCATGTCCTTTATAATTGGTTTTACTAACATTACAAAAATTAAAGTAAATTATTTAGAACCAGATTAAAAAATATTGGTTATGTTTATTCAAACCGGGTTTTCTCCAAGAATGCTAGAGATGGAGAAGATTATTTTTCCAGATATGTATATAATGTTTTTGTTCTTAAGTTAAATCAAGCTTAATTTTCCATGATATCTAATTAGATATCTGAATTACTACTATCAATCAGAGGCTCGAATGAATTTCTATCCTTATGGGAGATTTCTCTCAAAATTTTTGTTCAAAAAGGATTTGGTAAGACTAGTTGATGTGAGAGTCAAATTTCATCATAGCAATGTGTTTAATGATGGAACTTTGAGGAAACTAGGATTTTTATGAAGTAATATTAAAGGAAAAATCATGTCGGTTGGGGATGATGAGGATCAAGTATCTGCTTAGGAGGAGAAACCAACAAAATCTAAAGAATTTATGGCTGAATCAAGAACAAGGGAAGTTTCAAAGACTGCAAGGAGACTTATATTTATAATAGAATATGTCCTTATTGATGAATAAATTCAAGGAGGACTTCAAACTAGCCACAGAGAAGCTCAAACTAGAAAATAATATATTCCTAATAAAATTAATATATATGAGATATTTTAAGTTATAAGTCTGTGAGAGATCTCGTTTATAAAGAAATACAAGAGGAAGATGCATCTCAAGAAGAACTGGAAGTTTTTCCTTAGGGTGAGGAAGAGACAAGAACTGAGGAGGTACCTCAAATTGAAAAATCACAAAAAATAGAACAATTAGTTGATCATATTACTATTTCTCAGTTCTAGGGATAACTAGTGAAAGGAAATCCTATTCAAGAAGAATTTTTTTCTAAAGCTCATACAAAAGTTTTGAATGAAAATTTTTCTATTGAGGATTCAGTTGAGGACTCTAGAGAGAAGTTAGTTGAAAACCCATAAGATAAGGATGAAGAAGAGAGATAAGATACTCAATATTTACCACTGATCTTGGTATATCAAGTAGTAAATCAAGAACAGGGTGCCTCTGATTCTATATTTGATCATGTTGATGAGATTGCTAGAAAATTTAACATAGCTCAAGCAGAGAATGTTGGTTTAAGAATAGAATTAGAAAAATGGAAACATAGATTTTAAAATCAGAAAGATAATTCTGTTTCAAAGAAAGAAGTTTATGTTTTTAAGAAAGACTTGTTGGAAGAAGTTTCAAAATTAAAATATGAAGTTGTGTTGAAATCAAATTTGGCATAACTAAAAAGTTTTATGGAGAAACAGTTTGCAATTGTCAGTGGATTTCAATAAAGTACATTAGGTACTTCTCCTGATTTGATCAAGATATTCCAAGCCATTACAAATGTAATGAGAAACATGAATGATAGGTTTCAGGATTTATACTTTAATAGAACTCCTTTGTAAGTACTATTTTATAATCAAAAGAATCTTTTTAATCAGATCACTTTAGGTGAACTAGGTCTTCGAGAATTGCTGAACAGATTCAAAGAGAAGTTCAATATGTTTATGGAGAAGGAAGAAATATTGTATGGGTTTTTTTAGAGTGAAAATCGCTAAAGATCTTCATTAAATTTAGGAAGGAAGGTATCTGATAATTAAATTGGTAGATATTATTATGAAGAGATTAAATTTACAGTTGGAAGAGTTAAAGGATGTTGTTCAGAATCGCTGAGATACCCTTTTTGTAACCTTTATCCCAAAATCCATGATTCTTGTTCATTAATGTACTTGTATATTTTTTTTCAATGAAATTTCAAATTTATCTTATTTTATGGGTTTTTACTTTGTTTATGTCTATGTTAGACTACCTAAACGCCAAATAATTTATTGATAAGTATTTTATCATAACATTTTCTTAAAATTTCAGTGCTACATTAAATGTTTTATATTCCATATTCTATATTATTTTTTATATCAAAAAAGGGAGAGAAATTTGGATAAACATAACATTTATTTAAAAGGAAGATAACTTTGTTTTTAAATAGACTTTTGGGGGAGAAATTCTTAAATAGATAACCTTTGGAGAGAAATTTTCATTAACCAGTGTTGTATGTTTTCAAAGAGGTATTTGGACGTAAAAATTAAATATTGTTTTTATCCTTTAAAATTTATAAATTTAATGTAAATAAATTTATGGGTTTTGTGATCATCAAAAATGGTGAGATTATTGAGAATGTATTGCTTCAAAAATACTCTATATTTTTATGGTGATTTTGATGCTCAAAATACCCTTATTTGTTATTATAATGATTTTACTTTGATTATATTCCAGGAAATTAATATTATTTATATTCTCAATTTTGGAATAATATTAAAGCATATTATTTGCATGAAATATTTTTCAAAGTGTTTGGAAAACTATTCAGCATGTTCTGGAAATACTGTCCATACAGTACATTAGAGAGCGTAGCGTAAGGATTATATTCTATGTTTATTTTACGAGAGTTCAAAAAAGTATAGTTAATCAACCTTGCTTTGATAGAAAAGTATAGTAAAAGAACCTTACGTTTAGAAGGAACCCTACCTTTTTTATATGAGAAAAGTATTGATGAATAAGCCTACGTGAGTATAGAACCTTACGTTTTCTTAACAAAAGTTTGGATCATCAACCCTACTTTTGTAATGAACCTTACGTTTTATCAAAAATTATGGATCATATATCTTACATTCTGAAGCAAAAAAAAGTATGGATCATATACCATATGTTTTAAAGTAGAGGATAAAATGTATGGATCATCAACCTTACATTTGTAATCAACCTTACGCTTGGAACCCTACGTTTGACTTCTTCAAGCATCGAAGATTTGAATTTGCGACTTTATCATACAATGGTCTTTTGAGGAATGTCAGGATGATTTCAAGAATGATTCAAAGCCCAATTTTAAATCACATATTTGAATAATTTAAATACATTTTTATGTGATTTAAAAGGATATATTTAATAGGAGGATTTTGGGCTGATTATTAAGGGAAGGTATGAATTCTTTGTTTTCAAAGATTTGAATATCGTAATCTATCAGGTGATCTTTGTGGATCTAAAATTTATGAAGCAAGTTATAATTCTTATTATATATATTATTTTGTATTTTAATTTTAAAAAATAAATAATTAACAAGATATCTCTTGAATTCACAGTGATTACAAGATTAAAATCTAGAGACATTTGAGTTTCACAAAAAAATAGAGATACGTTGATTCTTTAGAAATATCTTTTACAGATCTACTGCTAAAAAGAAAAATCATATTATGTTTTATATTAGAAATATAAACATTGAAGATTTATCTATTCTAAATTGAAGATTAATTTTAAGTCTACAGCTGATAAGTTATTGATTTCGTTTTAAAATCAAATTGCAACTGGATCGATTCAGAACTGCTCTTACTTAAAGAACATCATTTCTGAAGATGAAAATCCACCTATTATCAGTTTTGTACTGTTACAACTATGAATAACAAATGTAATGTATTTTAAAACAAATACTATTTTATTTTGAGTATCAAATTCTCATTTTAATCTATTTTTACCCGTTCTATGTTTTGAACCAGAAGGCACTGTTTTAGTCTGAAGTTGTAAAGGTGTCAACTGCCTGTACTCAATTGTGGATGGTCTTATGAAAAGAGGACTGACTAGTGAAAATCACCAAGATCTTGGAGGAGAGCATTGGTGGAGTAGACTAGGGGATTTTTGTGCTCTGAACCACTAAAAAGTTTTGCGTCCAGATATCTGTTTATTTCCTCTGCATTAACAATCTGATAAAGATTAAAGGACATAATAGTTTTTTATCAAGATTCCAACAAGTTGTTTTTAAAGACACATTTATCCCCCTATATATATTTCATATAACACGATCCAAAAATATTGTCCCTTGATGAATCGACCAGTATCATTAGACAAATAAATTTTCCAAATTAACAGGATTTCACCTATATATTTAAACTTTCTAGATGATATATCTTGATATTAGAGGTTTTCATGTCCCTGATACATGATTTCCAATAATTAATAATTTCTTACAATGAGAATTCAGTCATTATTATCCATGATATTTTAGCTCTGATATTATCCGTTGATGCATCTAATTCACAATTTATTGATTAAATAGCATTTATTTTTAGTATTTGCCTTTACATATTGATTATGCCTTATCCAGTTATTTAAATGGAATGTGTTCTCAGTTATTTAACTTTCCTTATTGATTATTCTTATTGATTCATGATAGATTCTATTATACTATAACCTTACTGAAAATTTGATCTCACATGTATTATTTTTTCCTTCCCCTAGATTCCATGAAGTTTACAATGATTGATATGCATGTATATGATAGAAAGAATATAGTTATTTTCAAAAAATTATATTTTAATTTTTTTATTCAAATATAATATGTGAATCATGTATGTATCTAGTTTACCAATACTAAAAAACTAATTTTTCATTTGGGATGTGATTATTTGTATCTTATGACAATATAATGGTAGTAGGAACTGGATCTAGGTTACAGGGGTCTGGGTTTCTATAGTTGTTATTAGAGAAATTTTAGCAGAAACCTTGGGAACTAGATTTAATAAAACATTTATTAGGGAACATAACATTATGAAAAAATTTGAGTATAAGTATAAATGAACATCATAATGTTTTGGTAAGGTATATATTATATGATTTTTCCAAAAAACTACAACATTTTATGGACACTACCAGTAGAAGTAGTTATAGAATAGATGTACCTAAGGGTAATAACTCTGGAAATCGTGTGTTTGGCTTGAATTGATAAAAACATAGTGCATGAAAATGAGACTTATTGCACACCTAGTTTGAAACTCCCGAGGTATATGATTAGGATAATTCAAATTTTCTTTAAAAATCATTATGATGGATTTTAATAAATGATAAAAATGAATAGGCTTGGTTAAAACTAAGGTGTTTTAGATTAAAAATAAGTTTTCCTGATTTATACATCCAATAAAGTATTATTTGGTTTTCTCACTGTGATTTTTTTTCTCAGACTATGCTTTTAGGTTTTAGTCAATGGTTGGAACCCGATGGAATCATGATAACACTGAACATGAAGGACAAGGTGGTGGAAATGAGAAACAAAATTTTATGTTGATAGGAGTGAAATATATCATTTTTATTCCTAATTAGTTTCCCCAAAATATGATTAACAACCTATATATTAACCAACTCCCAAACTCAACTAAAAATAAGAGGATGGAGTTTTCTAAGATCACAAGTGGTGGAGACCATATAGTAAATAAAGTCTGACTTCCATCTTGTCAAGTCTATTGAAATAGACACCTAGGAAAGTGTCTTGAAGGATTGGTAAAATTATTTATGTGTGGAAAAAGGGGACATAAATAAAATAATTTCTCATGAAAAATAAAGAGTATAATGGAAGGAAATGAATCTCATCCTAAGGATCCATTTATAGTTTGTTGTCTTAAATGTGAGGAACTTGGTAATTACCCAAGGCAATTGTCTATTCTAAAGGGTAACTTACATACCATGGAAGAACATAAGTTTAAATAAAATGGATGATGTATTTATGTATTTTTATTTAAGAAATAAATTATTGAAGTGTTTTCCTATAGTAGTTTGGTTACAATAATTATGAAACATCTAATGATTCTAGAAGAAATTATGTATTCATTAACATAAGATTAATGGATACAATCCCAGGTTAATGAGTTTAATATTGAAAATAAGTTCAAGGAATTAAATACCTATATTTAGGTTTTATTTAATGAGATCTTACCAAGATTAAGGATATTTTTTAGGAATTTACGATAAACATATGTTTTAGTTGAAAAGTTATTTAAGGAATGATGCCTTTACATTTTATAAACATAAGTGTAAAGATATTGATAACCTTTAGGGTTAATATAAACATTAATAAAAAAATCATAATATTCAAATAATATTATTAGACTTTTGAAAAAAGGGTTGTTTTGAAAGCCATAGTAAAAAGGTTATTTAATGATACTTTTATTTCAAGGATGTCCATTTTATTTGTTTTGGTAATGTTATAGGAATTATATTAATATATTTTATAAAAAGGAAAACTCTCATGAAGAGTAAAACCCATTGCATCATGAAAGGTGATTCGGCTTGAACCCATGACCGAAATATGATAAGGGTTTCACATATACCACTAGTCTAAGTGATGTCATGGTTAATGTGCCATTGTTTTTAGCTAAAAATTTGAAGAATAAATATTAATGATGAAACAATAGTATTAATTATGTAATTTAGAGATTAATATATTAACCATATTGGTTCTGGAAAATATTTAGAGATAGGAATAAAGAATTTTCGCTCTTTATGGATCTTATGATATGAAAAAAGTTAATTTTAGTTCTTCGGGTATAAAAAAATCTTTTTTGAATATTTATTTCATGGAATAAGAAATGAATTGGACATTGATCAAAGAATAATAAAATGATGAAATTTTTATTATAAAATAGAAACATATCAAGTAAGTACATTTCCTCATTTTCTTAAATAGTAAAATAACTCCTCAACATTATAAAATTGATATTGAAATAAAACTTTTTCCTATTTCCATCATTTCTGATGATATCAATGACCTTTTCACACCTATTGGATTTATGTAATTGAATCCCTAAACATTCCATTGATCATTAACTTTATTTTCATCAATTAACTCAATAAGTATCTATAATTTTTTATACTTTACCTTCATGTCCATATCTTCATTTGCCACAAATTTTCACCTACTTAGAAACCAAGATATGTGTTATTCCATATGACCTTCGTACTTATCATTCTCTCTTATTAAAATTATGTTTTACCAACCCTTCTCAAGATGTGGGTTTTTTAACAATGTAATTTTTAAAGATAAAACCATGGATTACTGAGATCATTTTTAAATTTAAATCATTCATTTTATTTAGGTTCAGGAGAATATATCACCTCAAAATTCTAAAATATGTACATCATGTTCAATTGTGTATGTAACATGCAACACCAAGCATATAAAGGAATATAACATCTTATGAATTTATGATATATTTAATATTTAAAATAAATTAAATCTATTACATATATTTTAATGCATGTAATACTGAGTTGGCTTGTGTTACATGAAATAATAGGTTTCTTCAATATCTTGTGTTACACACAAGATCGAGTTTTACCAAAAAATAATATACTATTAATATTAATCTTTAATTTGATAGTTATCATCTAGAAAATGGAGATAAGGGTATAAATAAGATTAAATAACTTATAAAAATATATATTTACACATATTTTTTTGTTTATCTATTTATTATAAATAATAATAAGAATCATTTAAAATAAAAAAAAAAGTTTTATCAAAACTGTATTTTCTAAGAATATGACTTAGTCAAGCTTTGCGCACATAATTTGAAATTAGTTTTTATAATTTTAGAAAATTTATATTAAGAAATAAAGTTAATTTCTGAAATTTTAATATTGAAATTATCTTAGGGTGAATTTTTGAGATTTTTCTAAGAAATTTGTTTTTTCATGAATCATGAAGAATACTAGATTCTAATTGAAATCTTTATATTAGTAAAATTAATTTATAATCTTAAATTATATTTTTAATTAGTTATAAAGCCAAAATATTTAAATTATACATCTATTAATCCAATTTATTTCATTAAAATCAATTTAATATAGAATTTTTCTACAAAAACATTGTAAAATTTTGAACATTTATACCTTACAAACCCTCTTTCCCATCGCATCAATAAGATTGAATTTAAATTAATTTTTTTCCAATTTTCTAGAATTAATTTAAAAAAATGGATTAAATATTTGAAATAAAAATATTTTATAATTTCTAATAAGTATAACTTAATTTGGTACCCAAATTATTAGTGAAAATAGAAAGGGTTAATTAGAGTGATTAAGATAAAAATGAGTTTACTTAGTTGTTAAACTTATAAAATAAAGTGTAAAAATGCCCAATACTTGTAAAAAACCTAGTTTATATATATATTTAGACCTAATAACTTATATAATAGATAATTTAGAATTAATTTTACCTTTATACATGAAAAAATCATGGGTGGAATTCACTCTTTCTAAAAATTACAAGTGTGCTACTTACCCCACTTACAAAACAACATCCCCTATGACTCTATCTTCATAACATAAAAAAACGTTGGTTTGGAAAATAAATACACAAATAAATTACCTAATTCTATAACCTCATCCAATAATCCTTAGTCTGGACAGAAATATAACATTTTAAGGTTTTTTTACTAACCAAAATAGGATACCCGAAGAAGGGATAATGTTTTTCTAAAAGCGTTTTTATTTTATTTCCTTCTACACCTCTTTAAATTCCTATAATGAAATTATTATATAATAAAATAATTATATTAAATATACTTATATGTTTTTATTTTAATATTATTACAAAAACATTACATAATTCTATCAAATCGATTACGAAATCATCGTTTATGTATACAGTGGACTACCGCTTCGCGAACCGATGTCTTTCTTTCTTCCTATACCACATTTCAAAGTTAGGAATAATGATGGATTTATATTTTATTTCTGATATATATCATATATATGATGTTATTATGCATCTTTAATTATTTTATAACACATTCCTTTATTCTTTCTATTTTTTGGGAATATGATAGTGTTGCCCCTGTGTATGGCGGACTGTCACATCACAAAGCGATTTGACTCATTCACTCTTTACATGGAATGAATTAAGGATGGTTTCAATAAAAAATATGTGATATATATTACATAAAAATTAAACTATAATGATAATATAAATATATATCATTTACTTTTTTTCTTTTAAAATGACAAGAAAATGGAAATTGTGTTTATGTGTGTGTATGGCCTACCGTTTCTATCAATAGTGTATTTAATTTACTAACAAAAAATATTATGGATTAATCTAAATAAATAAATAATGAATATATATGATATTTAAATAATTCTTCAAAATCTTTATATGATGTAATCATTATCAAAGTAGGGAGGAGAAGAAATAATAAATCAAAACATGCTTCAAAAACAAGGCAATTAACACCTGAGAAAATGGAAATAATGAATGATTATGAACAAAAGGGTGATAAGATATTATAAAAGGGTAATATATGATATTATAAATATTCATATGGTTCTATTTTAAGTTAATAACATTCTTAAACCCATTAAAAATGAATTTAAAGTGTGTTCAACCAAAATAAAGCGTAAGGTAAGAGAATTTATCTCAATTTCATTTCATTGAGGCATATTGTAATTTTATGAACCAAATTAGTTTTATATAGTTTATATAATTACACTTTGACATGTAATATAATAAATAATACATTATTCATGTTATTTTAAGTTTCAATCAGAATTATTTCATCAAATTTTATTTGTGTTTAAAGTTACCTAGGAAAGAAAGTTCATAACTGAATTGCATTCTATTGGGTTATATTACATCTTAGTTGTAATTTATATCCTCTTATTATGTATAAAAATAATTTTATATACCTATTGTTTTATTTTCATTTATTTTATTTGGATTTAAATTTGATTCAGATTCATCGATCAATTCTCACTTCAATGTTATGATGATTTTAAGGGTTTATTTTATAATATCATTCTAATCAATATTGTTTATTATTAAATTTAAATTAAAGGAAATTATATGGTAATTGTTTAATAAAAATTTTCATTTTATTACCATGTGGTTATTCACTATGTTTTTTAATAGAAAATACCATTTTCCCACTCTTTTTTACTTAAAATTCTTGATAATTTTTTTAAAAAATATGCCTTCATTTCTCTCTTCGGTCATAAATATATTTTCTTACAAAAAAATATTTTCTAAAAATGTTTTCAATTTTTTTTTTAAAATTTTTTCAAAATGATTTATCAAATTTATTTTCACCCATTTTTTACCCTTTAAAAATAATGTTTATTTTATGTCATTTTCAAAGCAACTCCCATTTGGATTTTACTAAAAATATGAAAGGAATATTCTTATCATTTTCTAAAAAATGGAATTTCCTAAAACTTTTTATAGTGAAAAATGAATGTTCTTTTTAACTTTTATGGAATATACAGGATTACTTACCATCATGACCTGAATTTCGTCAATTATTACTTCTCAATATTTTTAAGTCTTTTTTAAAGAAAATGTTTTTAGAAGTGATTTTCAAAGAAAGGTCTGACTGAATGGCCCGAAGGGCTAAATTTGTAATAATTTTTGGATAAACTCCCTTTTAAGGGTAAAGGGGAAAAACCTCATAGACTTCAAAGACATAGAAAAAAACAAACTCAAAGGCCAAAAGGGCAGCAATCATCCCAGAACAAGACTACAAGAAATACTCCTCCATAGGATCAACATCATTATGGAAAGACTTCACCATTGCATGACTGCTCAGCAAGGTGTCATGTGCAGCAATGCACGGGCCTGGTACTGATGGCAGCGCCATACCCTCTCAAACATCCAAATTCGAATTGCCATACATGGTCAACGCTACCTGTTCTAATCCTCTTCTAAAGAATTTCATTGTAGAATGCCTGAAAAAAGCAACCCCTGAACCCATTTTCTACAGAATTCAATATGTGATTCTTGTTCAAAACCCTCTAAATATTTCATTCTGAAAACCATTCCACAAGATCAAAGATAAATCATATGTCAATACCTCCTTCACTAATAAACCTCATTCGATCCTCCACCAAATCCAATCCACCAAAGAAACACACATTTCACCACAATGAAAAATACAAATTCACCCAATAACATAGTAGAATCAACCAAAACATATCACACAATCAGCATCCAAGATAACACACGAAAGCAGTAGTAAGAGTCCATCACCACATGCTTGCTCTTTCACACACCTCTGCAGATCCAAAAAACCACAAATCCTCACCAAAATACCAGAAATGCATAACAGATCACAACCAAACCAAAAACAAGTCAAAAATCAAGAAACAAAAAACATCACCGGCAAGACAGACACCCGAACACGGGCCGAAAGAAAGATCTTTCCGCAAGCCAGAACTAATCCCTCCACCGCCTTCACAACCACACTCAAGACCACAATAGACCTCCCATTCACACCCATAACTGATGCGGAAACAAGTATACAACCCTCAGACCATAGTAACAGAACTCGACCTCTGAACCTTCACAGCGCTGCCGGGAAACCCTAGCCAATTCGGAGGATAGGGCATGAATATGGTAGGAACCGTTGGTCACCCAAAAAGCCGTGATGTCTCTACTGGATGAGAACGCACACACCGCAAGCGCGAAGAACATCAGAGCTGAGAGAGAAGTCATCTCCAACCTGAGGTCGAGAAGAGGAAGGCGGCGGCAGGGGGAACCCTAGCGAGCATAGCCCTTTACGGACAAATCCGTCAAGTGGGGTCAAAGTTGTTGAAGTTAATCTTGGTTTTGGTCTATCTTCAAAGAAATGTATTTTTAGAGAAAAAAATGAAAATGAAAAGGTCATTTTTCCCAAAAAAAATTTAAAGATATTTTTTTGGTATTTATATTCATCGATGACAACAAAAACTTTATTCTTTTGCCAATGGGTATATTTATATTGATACCATCCTTATTATTCCTTTGGATGGTTTATGATCATTCTGACTAAGGAAAGTATTTACATTCACTTCCTTAATTAATTTTTATCTAATAATTTTCTTTTAAAATGTTCACTTTTCTATAATAATTAGACACTCAATTCCCCTTAAATATCCACATTATTTATCCTGGATATTTTTTTGCCCAAAACCATATACCATTTTTACATATAGTGTCCACTTTGAATGTTATTTCATTATCTGGGGAAATATTGATAAATTTTTATCCTTTACTCAATATGCATATTTGATTATAAGGCATTCTGATCATCAATCAAATTTATTATTAGATATATGAGGAATGAATTAAAAATGAAGTGATGGGTGGGTCTTGGAATTTTTATAGCCCCTCGTTGCATCGATGGGTCTCATGAGACAAATCAGTTGACCAAAATAAATTTGTTTTTACCTGTAGTTTTAAGAATTCTAAAGGATAGATCTTGATAGTAGAGGGTTTCATGTTTCTAATACATGATGTCTAATAATTAAGTATTTTTTACATTGATAATTCAATCATTATTAGATTTTCACTGTGATTTTATCTAGAGATACAACTCATTCTTAGTTTTTTTATTAAATATAATGTTTTTTACTTATTTACCTTTCAATATTGATTATTACTTATCCAGTTATATAAATTTAATGTGTACTCAGTTATTTACCTTTCTAAATTGATTATTCTTAACGATTCATTTTAGATTCTGTTGAACTTAACCCTTACTGATAATTTGATCCAACTCTTATTTTCATCCCTTTCCTGAGGATTCTAGTAAGTTTACTCTGACTGATATGCATGGATATGATAGATAAAATAAAGTTATTATAAAAAAATTTGTGTTGTAATTTTTGTATTATAATTTAATATGTGAATCATTAATGTTTTTGGTTTACCAAAACTACTAAATTTATCCATCCTTAGGGATGTGATTCTGTGTATATTATGTCATTGTAATAGTAGCAGGAACCAACTCCAGTCTACTAGGGTCGGTTTCATTACACATAAGCCCTTATGATCTTCATTTAATACCTAAGAATCAGATAAGATCTTGTTATATTTTTGGATGGAATTTCAGCTAGCATTGATCTGGTTGAAATTTCCATGAGCTTTAAATTCTCCAATATACATTTTTACTCAAACTTTAATTTCTTGAGTTTGGCATGAGCTTTCTTAAGGAAAAACCATAGTAGAGGTACTTCCCTTATGAGTTTGGAAAAATGGATTTTATATGGAATAATTCTTCTTCCAAATTCCATTTATTCTAACTTTCTTTATTGATTTATTGATATGATTACTTCAATTTATATTGGATAATTTAAGGTTTAAGTTTAAGTTTTAATGGTTATATCTAATATTCAAAGTATATTAATGATTTTTTACTTTAGTTTTATTTTTCATATGAAATATACAATTAAAAAATATTTATTTAATGATAATTTATAGGGAAATATCATGTCATTACATTCTCCCCCCATCCTAAATAAATTGTGTCCTCATAATTTTAATTATTACATACAAATAGTGTTTAGATAAGCATAATTGTAAGATGTTTTGAGATTTAATATTCTAATGATGTATCAATCATGTATATTTACATATAATAAGCATAACCCCAATATTTTGTTTATTCCTATCCATTTTTGTTAAATTTATAAAGTAGTTTAGTGTTAAGAACTATATTATGTTCTTTTGGGTTCATATTTTAGACCTATAGTGACAAATTATTATAAATTTGTTTGAGGAAAGAAATTTTGTTACCTATTTTTGTTATAGCTACACCAAAAATACATATCTATCATCTCACATGGTTCCTTTACATGGTGGTGTAGGTTGAAAGTTGAGGTTGAACAATGTGGTTAATGAAGAATTATCCTCCTTCTTATAAGGCTCATTGAGATCCATATTCATACCCCTTTTGACCATTTTTAGAGTAAATGTATCCAACACATTGGCATATATCCTTGATGTCTTATTTATCACTTGTGCTTCCTACATCAACAAATAATCACCCATCTCTTATCTCGCTTCTTACACTAGTCCTGGAAACACATGCTACATAAAAACCTCTTAGCTAAAGTTTGGTGGGATAAGGATGCCTCACCATGTTTTCCCTAGGTGAAATTTCATGTGTACAAAGAGGGCCTTCCATGACAAAAACATTTTTCCTACACATTTCACGTGGGATCATGTTCTCTGGGGAATTAAACTTGATTATCGAACTCCTGCCATCACTAATGTCACTAGGAGGAATCATTTTTTCTGAAAACTATGTCATTTGGAACATTTGGTAGTAATGAGGTATTACTTTCGACATCTACCACTGTCATGGTGCTTCCAACAACTTGGGATACATAGATACCTACTCACGGTGGAAGTACATTTATGGATAATGACGAAGATGACTTGTGGGTGTCATTTTTTGTTTCAACAATGTTAATATCTCTCTATGATGGATTCTAGTTACTATTTATTCCCCATAAATTTTAAATAGTAATGATGTTATGGGTAATCTAACCATGATCGATGAATATAGATTCTATGTTGAAATGGTTAATCCATTACATAAAATCTATTTAAATGATCTGTACTTTTTGGATTTGGTTCCCTAGAACCAAATTTTGTGTACTTTATAATAAATTAAATTCATTTTTTTTAATATTAATAAACTCCTTAACACATCATGATTGTTATTTTGCGTAACATAGTATATGATAATGTCCTAATAGTACTCATCGTACTAAAAGGTCATAGATTTTTGCTGCTATAATTAGAATCCAGAAGTTCCTTGACAATATTCTTAAATATATGTTATATATCTAGATAAAATCATTTTATGGACACAAATTATATAGTATATCAAGGTTTCTAACTCATAATACATTGAGCCAGCTTATCATGGTGTATTCACTTGGTAATATCCAGTGTAGGATATTGTGAGAATGAGACCTACCAACAAAAAATAAAAATTTATATGTGTCATTGGATGTTCCTATCTACATACATTTGTATTGATCCTTATAATTTAAGATTATTATTAATGAAATATTACTCATGACCCACCCAATGTATCCTGCCTCAATGTCATCATATGTTTTCAAGGATTTTGTAAATACACCAAAGTACAAGACTTATAATACTCATTAATAATAATCTTAAAGTATAAGGATCAATACACATGTCCATGGATAGTAACATCCAATGACACATATAAAAATGGATTTCTTGCTGGTGGGTCACATTATCATAATATATTATTCTGGATATTACCAAGGGAGTGCACCATTAGAAGGGTCCCCAAAGTCATATCAGTCTCTACACCTGATATCCTGTATTATTTGTGTCCCTAAAATGATTTCATTTGGTTATTGAACATATATTTAAGAATAATATCATGGAAATTTTGGTTTCTTATCATTTCGGGGAACTTCTATAACCTTTCAGTGCAATAGACACTCTTAGGATATTATCATATACAATGTTATTCATAAGAACAATCATGACATGATAAGAAGTTTACTAATATTCAAAATAATGAATACAAGTTATTATAAAGTAAGAAGAAGTTGGTTCTATGGAAAAAAAACTTCAATAGAACCCCACTTTCACAAGAGCCAACTGTTAACAACCTTGAGTCTGGTAGATCTCAAATGATACTCTTGCTAATTTGGATAAAGATCTTTATTCAAGGGGTCCACTATGTTTTATTTTGTGGGAATTCTACTTACTCCAACTTCACACCTCTGAAAAAATTCCTCAAAAGTTGATACTTCCAGGGCATGTTGTTTGTCTATTTGTGTGAACTTGGTTATTATTCAAGATCCACCATTTTATTATTATCACAACACAATTTTATATGGTCTTTACTACTAGTTACCACATCAACATCTTGGAAATTTTTTTGTATCCAAACAGATTCCTTGGTTACATTAGAAGAATCTATATACTCAGACTCCACTATAGAATTAGTGATATCTATCTTATTTGAACTATTTTATCTCATATATCCTCAATTGAGATAGATAACATATCTTGAATCTGACTTCATATCATTTGGATCTATTTGAAGACAAGCATCAGTATAACCCCTGATGACTAGATCCCCATATCCTTTATATACAAGGAACATAACCTTAGTTTTTCTTATACACTTGAGGATAACCATAATAGAAAACCAATGTTGTTCTCTTAGATCTTCTTGATATATTACTAATATTCTCAATTCATAGGAAGCATCAAGTTTAGTACATAACATGGAATACAATATTGATCTTATCACTAAAGTGTATGAGATCTTACTTATTCTCTCTTTCTCCTATTTTATCTATGGATACATTTTCTTATAAATATTTATACCATATGACACTTGAACCAGTACCCTCTTGCATTTTTCCATACTAAATATATTTAGTATCTAGTTAAATTATATATCTTGACTTAGTCTAAGTAGAATTTTGGATCTATCATGAATGATCTTGATCTCTAGAATATTTGAAGCTTCACCTAATCCTTCCTGGATAAATAATTGTTTAACCAGTCCTTAATAGGTTATAATACTGGTTTTTTTATTCCAATAAGTAATATACCAACAACATATATTACATGTATAATGATTATATTTCCACTAAACCTCTTTTAAATACATCGTACACATTTGTTCTTAATGAAACCAAATTATTTTATAGCTTCATAAAATCAAATGTTCCACAACCTAGATGCTTATTTCAATCCATAAATGGATCTTTAAAACTTGAAAATCTTTTTGGAATCACTTAGAGCCAAAAACCATTCTAGTTGTGTCATATAGACATCTTCCTAAAGGTTCCCATTAAGGAAATCAGTTTTTACGCCCATCTTCCAAATTTCATAGTCATGGTAAGTTATTATAGAAAATAGAATTTGGATGGATTTAAAAATGGAATCTTGTGAAAATTTCTCATAATAGTAAATTATTTAACTTTTTTTAAAACCTTGATCCACCATCCTTACTTTATAGGTATTTACTTTACATTCCATGTCCCATTTCCTCTTGAATACTCATTTTTCCCCTATGGTATTTACATCAACTGGAGAATTGGTCAAAACCCAAACTTGGTCCTAATATAGGGAATCCATTTCAAAATTAATGGTTTCTTTCCATCTTACAGCTTCTATGCTCTCAAATTCTTCTTTACATGATAGAGATTCATCCCTGTCAAAAAATAATGAGTCACTATCTTCAGTGACAAGAAAACCATACCATTATAGTTTTATTAACTCTCTAGCACTCCTATGTAGTAATTGTGTTTGAAGAACTACTTCTTCCATGGGAAACTATGTAATATAATTCTATACCAACTCATGTGTATCAATCAACTTTATGAAATTCAATATTTCTCCCACTATATGTTTTGATAATGTTCTCCTTCTCAATAAGTATGGCTTACCTAGTGACAACCACTTTCTTGTATGAGGGGTTGTATAGGTAGTATCTCTTTATTTACTTATAATTCCATATAAATATACACTTTGAGCCCTAGGTTTTTAGTTTATTTCCTGAGAAATCCCTTACAAATTCCTCATAACCACATACATGTGTATCAGAAAAAATAGGTTTCTTTACACTTCATAACTATAAATGGATTCTACATACTGCTTTAGTTGGTACTTGGTATATTTTATAAGACACAGTTTGTAATGTATATACCTCAAAGGATAATGGAAGATCTACATGACTAATCATCGACCTTACCATGTCTAACAAGGTACAGTTCTTCCTTTCACTAACACCATTACACTATGGTGTGTAATGTGGATTGATTTGAGATAAAATCCTAAAATCTCATAAAAATTCATTAACTATTGGTTACGATATTCACCACATTTATATGATAGAAGATTCTTTATATTCTTTCCAAGTTAATTCTCTACCTCATTCTTGAATTCTTTGAATTTATCAAAGGAATCAGACGTATACCACATCAAGTAGAAATATCCATATCAATTCTAGTTATCAGTTAAAGTTATGAAGTAAGAATACCCATCTCTATCTTTTACAGGAAACAGTCCCTGCACATTAGTGTGTACTAATACTAGAATCTTTATTACCCTTTCACACAGTCGATCAAATGGCGGTTTTTCCATTTTTCATTATATAAAAACATCAAATAATTCAATTGGTTTTAACTCATAAGAGTCTAAATGTCCATATTGAAATATCATTGTCAAATGCTTCTCATTTACATAGCCAAGATAGTGATGCCATAGCTGGGTGTTATAAGAGTCATGTTAAAATGATTTTTTATCTATTACCAATACTTCGTATTCATAATTTAATACATAAAGAACATTATTTAAATATGTCATACCATAAAATATGTTTTCTTTATAAAAGAGACAACTTTAATTTCCATACATGAAAATAAAATCATTTGTATCTAGGAAAGATAGAGAAATTATGTTCTTGGAAATAGTAGGTAGATAATAATAATACCTTAAAATCAATATCATTCTTGTTATCAATGAAAATTGGTACTTAGCAATGGATAGAGAAGCCAACCTCACACCATTGGAAGCTCACCAATCCTCCTGTCATCTAGAAATATTTTAGAACCTACTTGGATATTGCATTTGGATACTGATGAGAGTTCAAAAAGCTATATCTAATAATTATTGTGTAGATATTAAAATATTTAACTCTATAATGAACACACATTTAGATTATCTTTTCTTTGTGGTGAATTTCCTCTTCATGTGACCTTACTTGACATATGAAAGACATACTACCTCTTTTTCCTTGCCCTGCCTCTGTATCTTACTCTTATTTTGAGGATGTTGTTTGGTAACATTAGACTTATTATGAGTCTTGGGCCCCTTCACCTTGTTATAACTTTTCTTATTCACCATAAGGACTATGGGTTTGTCACACCCCATTTCATTATCCACTTGTAGAATTAGATTAATAAGTATTTAAAAACTCTTCTCATTTTTTATCATGTTATGATTAATAATAAAACTAGATAAGGTCTTGGGTAGTGAGGATAGTATGACATCTGTGTGTAAATAATCTAGGAATTTAATCTCTAATATGTATAAGAATTTAATTTAGAAAATAGTATTGACTACATGAGGGCCAACTAGAATTAACTCTATAAAATTAGTTGCAAATAGATCATTGGAGACCTCATATCTCTCTTTTCTCTCCTTCTCTTGATAGATATCTTAAAGGTGGTACATTATTCTATATGCATCAATGTCTTTATATTGCTTCAAAAGCTCATTGGTCATTGATGATAGCATGAAACACTAAACATCTGTAGAATCATAAAAAAATTTATCATAGATTGATAACTCAGCCTCAAAATACTCATTACTAGGTGAATCAGGAATAAGTTTTTCTATCACATAAAATTTCCTTTTAGGGCATAGGATAATGCATAAATTTCTTTACCATTCTTGGAATTTTTTGCATATGACAAGGTTATCCTTCTCAATTATGGATCACAATGATATGTTTGAATCCATTTTATTTATTTTTTTATAAATAAGATGATCATAGTTTCATTATTTTATCAAATAAAATTTAGATAAATAAATAAATATTATATTTATCAATCTCCTACTATTTTATCGAAACCCAATAACCCTAAACATCAGCTTTGAAATATTATGTTTCTTTGACATTATAGTGGAAAGGATCCATATTCCCATTCTCATTACCCCAAATTTGTTTGTTTAAGAAATTTCAAGGGTTTTAGGCAAGAATTTGAAATTCCATCTTCATTAACTCATAGTTTATTGTCTGTTGAGTTTAATCCCCAATCCTAAAATCCTCTAATTGGATTTTCTCAATCCTTTCCTCTCAGTTACATGAAGCCATACTTTGGTAGTCAACCCTTTATGTGAACACAGTTAAGTCAACCTAACACTTTATGTTATAATTCCATGATAATTGTAATCACCTCAACTTTTTCTGGTCAAACAATTTAAATTATTGTTTGATTTTAACTGATGTAGTGAAAGGATATACAGATTTAATAATATAATTTATGGATTATATTTTTATTCATAAATTTCCAGTTATTTTATTTAACACATGCTTGTACATAAATTTTATTTACTTAAGTGATTAACTATGTTTTATATAACATTTACTCATAAGCCAAATTATTTTAAATCTATAATTAATGCTTGTTAATTCATTAATTCATGTGATCATGATAAAAAATCCATAATGAAATAACCATACAACTTTATAGAAATAAAATAAAAAATTGTTATGATGATGAGATTCAATTAATGGTTAGTTTATCTATAGGATGATAAACTAATAATTTCCCTTAGGAAAAAACAACTTAAACCAATTAATGTTCATGTTTCATCATTCCACCTATCCACCTATGTATCTATATTAGATTGGTTTCACCTCAAATCTAAACTTGAACAAACTCCACTATCTTGGGAGTTCCATCCATTACATATGCTTTTACTCACACATATGTGTGGGTAAGGGGTTTATATAAAAGAAACCATGGGCATGCAAAACCTTAAATAATAAGAGGAAAGATGGAACACAGACCAATAATTTAATTTAATAATAAATTAAAAATAAACTAATCGCAAAGAAATTTCTATTATAACTTCATTATCATCCACTTGCATGCAAAGAATTATGAATTTCATCAAATTGACATCCAAATATTAATCGTTCTTATTTCAGATAAATCATGCTTGAATAAATTAATTATCCTCTTTAATTAATCAATTCTTTTATATAAATTCTCATTTGAATTTCCTTGAGATTATAATCCATCATATTTTTAAAAAAATTAAATAAAATTATTTAAAATTAAATATATACAGTATAAAAATGTACCTTGGAGACAACACGATGAGTACCCGTCCGAACAACCCAATTTGTACTATAATCAAATATTTTTTACTCTTACGACATGTGGCATACATGAATTATCACGTAATATAATTACTTTTACTCTTAACATAATGATCACATGGTTTACAAGAATAATTTTTTAACATGGCATGAAATTCTTCAACATATAGAGTAATTACTATAATATGACTTAAACATGATATGTAGATTCAAACATTACGAAAACATTAATTAGGCATGTATATATATAAAAACACATCACATGGAATATCCTTTAAAATTAATGACCAAATGAAATAACATCATGAAAATCTTTATATAATATAATAAATTAATTTTTAATTCTATATAATTTGTTATAAATACATGACATGTACAAACCAGATACACAACCTATACTATTATCACGTTTTATCCAAGGCACACGCTTAGGGAATCTGTGTGTAACTGTGACATAAAAAAATATTGTATTACATATCATGTACATAGGCTATACAGAAGGTGGTATTTGGGTTACATGGTCACCATTTAGGTAGGTCTTGTATGAAGATACATACCCATATATGACTAATGACTACAGGCTGCGTACGGAAGTGACATGGTGTGTACTCTAGATGACAGCGTGCTAGAATAGACCAATAAAATCATGGTGTGTAATTAAATTCACCACATGTAAAAAATAAAAACACCTTGAATTAATTCCAAATTGAATATTTGTCCATTAAACACTAGTACAAAGTGGGTACCTCCAGGTTACACGACATGTAATATTTTTTTAATGCACCAAGAATGAATTCAGAATTAATTCTAGGTCTATGAATTTATTTGGATCTCTTGAAAAAAATATTGCGTGACAAAGAATGTTTAATAAATATTTATTTTCTATTTATTGGATATAAAATTTATTTATTTATTAGTGAATAGTGTAGTTTCATTTATTTAATAAACAAATAGTAATTATTCAAGGCCCGATAAATATTGTGGATGAATTGGAGATCAAGTTTAATGGTCTAATGAGAAAATATATATATATATATTGAATATAATTTTAATAAATAATATTTTTTTAATTCATGATTTAGTGCATAATCAGAAATAATAATATTATTATTATTATAGACATGGGGTTCCATAGAGATTAAATAAATAATAAAGGGACCATGTTAAATTGTTTATTTCTAACCCTAGTAGTATATAAACCCAATTATATTATTTTTCAAGAGATCCAGTTCATTTATTTTGTTGCGCAAAATAAAATCCATATATTCCTATCAAATCCCTAGAGAGATCCCTTCTCCAAGAATGATCCCAAGAATGAAAAGTAATCTTCCTCCACCTTCCACTCTTAAGTAAATATAGATCAAAGAGAATCTATTGGAAGCGATTCTTGAGGCAATCAAAGGAGAATGATGCTGGTGATAGGATGTTTTGTGCTAGAAATTGGAGATTCCAACGTCAATGTTCAAATATTGGTGGAACATTTTTGGATCACCTCAAGAGGTAATCTATTCTTGATTAAAACTGGGTAGTGATAGTACATCATAGATCTATTGTTATATCCATCAATGGAGAAAGAATTTATTACAAGGAAATTATTTATGGCTTAAATTAATTATAAATAATATGTGGCGATCTTTTGGTTTTTTATAGTGTTTTATACGTTTTCTATATTATTTTATTTAGTTATATTGGCTAGGATATTTATCATCATTTTAATATCATATTGGTCATCAATTATAACAAAAAAACAAAGTTGGGAATAACCCATCACGCGCATCTGCTGTGCCCGAAACCTTCTATACTAAGATTTATATTCTCATAAACTTCAATTTTATAAATCCAAAATCATACAACTAGATATCTTGTTTTATAAAAGAAGATTAGGGTGTTACACTTATAAAATAATCTATGAGATATATAGTGGGTAGAATAAAGATCCCATATTCATAGTTCTAAAGTAGAGGATTCCGTTAGAACAATACACATCATCATAAGTCATTGAACAGATTCCACCTTATTCCCTTGGTTGTGCTATTTATTCATGATTATCATTATTATCCTCCTTATATTTATGAAACTAACTTGGATAATTTCCATGTTTTTCATACTTAAGGCATTAGACCATTAGTGGTGCCTTTGGATTCATGATTTTCACTCCTATCATGAAAACATGCCTCTTTATTTCTTTATAATAGTTTTATGCTCAATGGATTTATTTTCTATAAGTATAGAATCTTCCAGTCCAATTGAGGAAATTCCCTTGACGAATCTACAAACATTTTTAACATATAGTAAATTGAAAAAAATTCCTTCATCATCTTCATTACTTATTATTTCATGAGACTACCTCCTTGTTTTATTTGGTGTGTTTAAGAATTTGACTATTCTCATAATTTTAATAATATTTCTTAATATCTGGTTTGGAATACTCATAAGGTTTCTCATTCCAGCTCTAATTTGGATGGGGTTTTCATTGAGTAAACACTCTAATTTTCCCTCACACCTATAGTTCAATCTTGTTTCAACCATTACTAAAATGAAAATAGTTGAAATTATTGAAAAAACATTACAATCATGGGGAAAATTATCATAATCATAAAAGGAATTAAACCTTAAAACATGTTATTTTTTTATATTTTCATGTTGTCCTATAGTTATTTTATTTCAGCTTATATCAGTCTTAGTTTTATGTAGTTTACTTTAAGTTGGGTTATTTTATGTTTCTCAACATAATACCATAAAGTAACTAGGAAATAAATCCTTTGTAAAGGTTTATAAAAAGAATATGATCAACCAAATCATATTCATTCTAAGTTTCAAACATGGTGTTTAGTACATTCACATTCACTATGCACCATAATGATGTTCAAGATATAATCAAACAACCCTTTTAAGGGATATTTCCGAAAGATGAATTTATGCTAAAACCACATCCACTTGTAGTATCCAAACAAGGATTTACTACTATGAAAACCATATACTATTGACATTACCAATATTTTAAGATATAATCCTTTACATAGACTAATATATATGGTTTTTACAAAGGTTTTATAACACTAACACCAAAAGTAACTAAAATAGACTCCAAAAATAACTAAATTAATCTCTAAATTAATCTAAAACATTACTAAAACATTACCTAATGTGAACTATAGTAAACCAAGCATAACATAACTTAAATCATTTATTAATCACATTAATTAAATAATATATCTCACAATAGTCACACAAACCAATAAAAGAAAGGTTTAATGTCTTATAAATTGTCTATATAAACATATTATTTTACTACACTTGCAAAAATTTCTCTAAAATATTGCTCCTCTATACACATTTTTATATATCCAACATGATATAATCGTATTTATTACTTAAGGATTGAAAACATAATAAAGGGGTGATATTAAGATCTCATTAAGGGTAAACATATCAAAAAATAAATGAAAACAATAGGGAGATACAAATATCATAATAAATGATAAAAAACCCCAAGATTATAATCATAAAATATTTTAGAGTAACATAATATCACAAAAATGTAATTAACGAATCATTAAAGATGTTAACTAGCTCAAAACATATCTCAATAGTGATATAAAATAATAACATGAAATAAAAGTTTGGAATACTTTTAATAATGAGTCGTAATCTTGAAAACATGGCCTTTCATGGAAATGAAATGCATCTTGAAAATTTAACATAACTTGATAAACAACTTGGAAATATGGAACAATCATAATCATAAGAAAAACTGAGTGACAAAACTCATTATGTTCATGCTTATGAGAATAATCTCATTAATTCCACACCAGAAAATGCGATAAAAACCCATCATGACCAAACCTATGTGAACAAATTCATCAGGTCTATGACTAGCTATATCATATGATATTAACTTAAAAAATGCATTTAATCTCAATACATGACCACACATGTCATAATACATACATATTTGGGACACTTAAAGTCAATAAGTATAAGACATTAAGTAACCTCTGGAAAAATAATTTATTTCCCAAATTTATCACATAACACAAACTTAAGAAATCATAGGATATCAAAATATCATTTTCAAAAATGATTCATTACATAATAACATATAAAGGATGTTCAAAACATCACATCATGAGAGATAAAATTTGGAAGGAAAATATAAGTGAAAGTACTTTGAAAAATTTTTCTTTTAAAGATAAATTTATTAATAAAGTCTTGAAAATGAAATTGATTATTCAAAAAGGGGAAGTAAAAATAATTCAAAATATTTTACTTCTAAAAACAATATCTAATAATAAAGACTTGAAAAATACTTGAAAAATATATAAATTTTTCCAAAAGGGCAAGTGAAAATAATTTTAAAAAATTATTTTAGAAATAATATTTAATAATAAATACTAGAAAAACTAAATAAAATTTCAAAAAAGTAGAAGTGAAAATAATTTTAAAAATTTTACTTTTAAAAAATTCTATAATAATAAATACTTAAAAAATACATAAAGTTTACAAAAAAAGTGAATTGGAAATACTTTGAAAATTTTTACCTTTAAAAATAATATTTTATAATGGAACCTTGAAAAATAAATAATGGTTATCAAAATAAAATTTATAGTTGATGAAAAAACCTTTAATTTTGAAAGCATGGTAAAAACCTTTTTAACATTTTGAAATAACTTTGTTGATAGGATATATAATAAAAATATTGATGAAACCTTTGTTATAAAATAAATATGGTGGGAAAACGATCATTTGTGATAAAAATATTTTTATTTTCCATAAGATAAAGGATAACATTAATGAGAAGAAAAACAAGGATATGGAGGGAAAATCCATTAAAGGAATATGAATTATTCTAAACAAAAAATTTTTTCATGAAATGGTAGAACTGTTGAGGAAGAATAAATTGGTTTAAAACATGATTTCATTAGAAAAGGTGTAAATGCATCTAAAAATCCACACCCTTTTGAATAAATCGTTCATGAATGATAATAGACAAAGAAGAGAGATTATAACCCAAGGAATATAATTAAGTCACTAAAACGCCTTATGGATTTAGTAATTTTTGATCCAAATATAATTATAAGATTGATAATAATATGATTATATAAATCCCATGAATAAAATCATTTTTTATGTAAAAATACATTATTGGTAAGTATATAAACCATTGTAATAACAAATTGAAGCATAATATTAAAACGTTTCTTATGAAGAGAAGTTCAGGTGAAACACCCTTACCTTGTTTCCTTACTTAGTTGATGATACTCTAAATTCCTGAAAATAAGTATAGATACCTTAATAATATATTACATATCATTATTAATATATTTTACCATTTATATTCATAATTTAAAATTATTTATTATGAGTATATTCATTAGTTATAACTTATTTAAAGAATTGGGTGTTAGTAACTTTAACTGTTTGTGCACATTTCATAATGTTGATATCATTACCCATTATGTTATACCATGTTCATAATTAATATATAAATTAAAATAATTTAAAATATAACTTTTATTTAATTATAAAACCCTTATATAATTATATAAGTTTTTAGTTATGCTCTGTGGAAATGGAATCGACGTTGGCTTATTTCGATGATTTTAGCGAACCAAAAATATACTTTAATAATAAGTTAAATATATAATATATACTTTAAAAAACATATACCAAAAATTATTTTATTATTTTATTACAATAATTTTTTTATGTTCCTATATCCATCTATGATAGAGTTATATATCATTATACATGTAGGAGGTTAAACCGACCCAAACTTGAACATAGTTTAACTGGATTGATGAGTATATTTAAGGATATATTTTTTGAAATAATTTAATTATAACAAAATAATAATGATATTATTTATAATTTTTATGATTTTTAACCAAATTTTATTTTTTGGGTAAAATAAGGAAAACCCAAATGAAGATAAAAAAACAACTCTTCATGGAGGCGGTAGTCTGTGCACGCACATAATTTCCATTCCCTTATTTTACTAGGTGGATGGAAAAGAATAAATAAATATTATTCCACTAATATAATAAAAAATAATTATATTATTTTTAATTAATTTATCATATTATTATAGTGGTATGATATTTTTATGAGTAATATTAATAAGAAAATATTAATAATGAGATAATACTTACGACAGAGATTTCATTTCTCTTTAGAAGTTCTATTGAAATTGAAGGGATTAGGATAAATATGAATAAAAAGAGTATTATGTTTACAGGTTAAGTTTATAGTTAGATTAAAATTTCATATTTATAACTAAATTCTATGGATAATTTTAAATTTGAATGGTGAAAGTGGTATCCTTTTATAAGAGGAGAAAATAGGAACTTTTGGAAACACCCATCATTCTTCAATAATGTCATGGATATATTCTGGTGTAAAGGGATAAAAAATGGAAAAAAGTGTATTGTTTGGTATGTTTAGGTCAATAAATTATCAAAAAAAAATCACATATGTTTTAAACATGTTATATAGTTTTTACCATTACATTTTTACATTTTACTCTTTTACTTTTAAACTAGGTAACTACTTTTAAACAAAGAGATTGGATGTTTTATTAAACGAACAATGTAACCCATATAAAATAATAGTGTGATGGAACTAAATTTAACCTCTATTTAATCCAATTAAATATATAAATATTATAAAAATAACTTTTATATTGAAATAGAAAATTTATAGCAAAACTATTTTAGTTAAAAAATGACATTTTCACCATTATGGATTGTAAATCCTACCGTAGCAAAATTTTTATGTGTTATGATTACTATAAATTTAATTATGAATCTAATTATTATTTTAATATGTGATTAATGGTATAAGGTAGGGTTCGGAATCATTTTGGGATTTTTTAGAGCATAGAGCTCCAGTTTTTTGGAGAAAAATCCTGAGGCTCACGGTCGATGCATAGTTAGTAGTAACCATGTAGTTCAATCATGAGGACTAGTAAGAGTAAATGTGTGGTTGGTTTAAATATGAATAATAGGATGTATATAAATTTAGGGTGCTATATATGGATTGTATACGGTCTCATAATCTATGCAAATTTTGGCCAGATCATGTGCCTATCCCGAAAACTTAATGCCACTTACGCAGTGGAGCTACATAGTTGGCGCACAGTTTGGCCAAAATGTGTAGAAAAACCATATACCTCATTAAAGACACTATGGAAAGACTATTTCTTCCCTTCCTACTCTTAAACTAAAATCTATTCCTCTACAATTTTTTTACATCAGACCGCACACCTAGAGAGATCCAACTCCTCTACTCCTGAAAATTTTGATAGCTCCTTTCTATGAGCTCAGAATCAACTATTATTTGTCATTTTGGATCCATACTGGTAAGATAAAAAAAATTATTCATTCATTTCTTCATTTATTTTTATATATGTAATGATAAATTCATGAAATATAATATGGCCTATTTTTAGGTTATTCATCTATTTCTTTGATTTATACCATTCTAACCCAAGTTAAAGGTTGACAACAGTACTAACTATCTAATGTAGGTGGTCTATACATTTTCCCTAAAGTTTGGGTGTTTAGAATTTTTCTATGTTGTTTCACATTATAAACTTTATTATCATTTATCCTTAAATTTATACACCTTTAAATTGATTATTTAAATAATAATTTAAACATGTTATGACCCCCTTATACAAGATTGGAGGTTTTCAACCTCAACTAGAACTACCCTTGAGGTGGGTTTGTTTTATTGATCATGTTTACACCACCCATTAGGGGTTTTAAGATCTCCATTATTAATGGGAGACATATATAAATTAAGTGAATTGTTAAAGGATGTGTACCTAGTTTAAAAACGTTTCATTTAATAAATGAAAGGAGTGATGAAATGGAATAAATGGGAATTATGGAATTAAATGGAAAATACCTTGTCTTATCCATAACTATGTAATTAATTAGTGTAGTTTCAAGGACACAAACAAGGCCCTCCTTATCTTTATTATGTTAATTAATTAAAGAAAATATTATGATCAATTCAATTGAAAAATGGGCATGGATACTAACATGAACCATTGAATCATTATATAGATTACATTAATAATGGGTGATATGTTATGGAATCAAAAAACCAATTTTATATGGTATATTGGATGCCTTGGACTATTACCTCGGATCCAACATGTGCATACCACCTTAGACATGCTCATTGGGCTCCACCTAAGTCTTTAATGATTTTTCTATAGATGAGCTCTATAGACTCGAAGAGGACACCTTCAGCCATGGTCCCTGGATCCTAGACTATATAGGTCTATATTACATTGTGTTTTCTATGGAAGATCTTTGTGGACTTGAGGAGGATTCCATGGTCATTGGACCTAGGTCTATGTCCCTATTAGGTCTGATACATGATTATTATTAGTATGTCATAATTTCTTTATAATTGATATACCAGCATAGTCCATAGTTGATTACTTACTATTTTATATAGGTATTAATCATTAATAGATTTATTTTCATAGAATGTGATTATAGGATAGATCACATCACTTATTTTACACACTTATTCATGTTATATCTTCGCATGGTTACAACTTATATACACATACTAGATTTGTTATAGACTCTATTGGTGGTGGGAAACTGAGTATTTCTCACACCCTATTTGGGTATTTGATTAGTACTTAAACATACTTCAAGATTACAAGTAGGGTTAAATGGAAGGATCCAATTATGGACACCTGTTTTCTTATACTAGGATGTAGTATGGTATTAGAGGATCAAGCATATTCTCACGATGTTATTAGAGATAACTTTTGGTCTTTTTTGTAATTTTTTATAACATGTTGTATATGTATGCTTCACTATTTCCATGAAATTTACCATTTTTTATATAATCATGAAAATTTAATGAAAATTTTTAAAATGACATTTGATATAAAATATCCTAGTTTATTTATGATATCTATATGACTTACCTTTCCACTATTAGTGATTTATTATGCTTCTGTTGTTTATCATTATATCACTACGCTACACTCTGACCATGGGGGTATATAATACTCATTATAATATTACATACCTTCACTATTAGTCTAAATCCTCTAGTGTATGGGGAGGCATGCTTGAATCTAGGTGGCTCTCAGGTTCGGTTACTAATTAGTAAATCTGACATAGGGTGCTACATTAATCTTATTTAATATTAACTAAAAATAAAATGGGTGTTGATATATTTATTTATGTGTGAATAAATCATATAAAATTCATTATTTAATGTATTTAAATTTTATTAATTTGATATAAATTATTTCATATTAATAAAAAAATAATATTAAAATAATTGTATCACTATTATCTAGGTAATTATCATTAATCCTACCAATCTAAAATTTTATAACAAAAATAAAAAAAATCATACTAAATAATATGAAAATTAGTATCTCAAATATAAGAATAATTTTATCAAATTAAGATTCTATATTTAGGAAAATTAATCTTAATGTTAGCATATATAACGTGTCAAACACCATTTTTTAAAAAAAATTATTTTTAAGTAAAAAAAATTAAGATTACGATAAAATTATCAACTTTATTGATTTTAATAAATTTTAAATCATTATTATCATTAAAATATTTTTTATTTAATAATAAAATAAATCAAAAACTTTATTTCATCATGTTATAATTAATTAAACATAATAACTGAAAAACAATTTTCATTAAAAGACTACATAAATTTTAAAAATGTTGATTGTGGGTTTTTAAATCAAAAAAAGTCTATTAAAATGATTCTTTATATTTTATAATATATTTTAAAAAGGTTTAAAAACTTTCAATTCATTCATATAATAAAATTGTTTCACAAAAGTGGTAAAATTAATAAAATTTTTATTTTCATAGTTCACCTGAAAATTAATTATTTCTAAAAAATCCCAAGAACATGTTTAGATAATATGATCATGTTAAATCCAAAAATTATTTTATTTGTTTCCTATTCACATTTTAAAATACATAAATTTTATTTTTAATTAAATACATAAAATTTAGCGAAAAAAGTTTTCATAGAAAAATGACTTTTTGTATATTAAATATATTTTTTATGAATTAAAAATTAAAACAATGTTAATATAAATTGAAATTATTCAATAAGTTTAATATTATTTTTGTGAAATAAAAATTCCAATTTTTAACAAAATACATTTTTTAAGCATAAAATGAATTTAGCACAAATGACTTTCGAAGAGTATAAAAATCTAAGATATATCTATAGATATAAATATTTTATTAAATTTAAATTTAATCCTAACTTATACTTAAGTAACCCCTTATGATCTATATGTAAGACCTAAGAATTAGATAATTCTTGGTTATAGTTATAGGTGGCGGTTTAGCTAGTGTGGTCCCTATGGAAATCTCAAATAAGCTTGAACTTTTCCCAAATATTGTTTTTCTCAAATTATAATTTCTTGAGTTCCCCTTGAAATTGATTAAGGGAAGCCCCTAGAAAAGTGACCTCCCTTCGGATTGTAGACAAATTGGCTTCATATTGAAGACTTCTAATTCCAAATTTCATTTATTTTTTACATTCATTATTGGTTTTTTTATATGGTTACTTCAATTTATTTTGGCTGATTTAACAACTATGTTTTAATGAAAATATATAATATTCAAATTATATCAAGGTTTTTTACTTTAGTTTTGTTTTTCATGTGAAGTTCCATATTAAAAAAATATTTATTTAAGGATAATATATAGTAGAATTTCATTTTGTTAAAATTATACAGGTTCAGCACATCAATAATTCATGACTACATCTGGTATACAATATTTTCAATCATAACACATATTAATTTTGTATTTTTGAGTGAATAAATATTTATCCTAATACACCAAATGGATTCACTCAACTCTATTACTTTGGTAGTAAAATGTTGATTATTTAACATCTATGTGTAACCTAAATAATATATTGAAAACGAGGCACCTAAAAGTTAAGGTTACCTCATTAATTTCTTTCCATACACATAATAATCCAAGGGCACCCATCTTTAGCATGACCTAGTCGGTTGGATCATCAATGTGTTAAAAATTATTTTATTTGGAAGAAACCTAATACTTTGTATTTTAAAATAGTATTTACTCTAACCAATTTATCTCACATATTCCCTTTTCATTTAGGCATGCTTCTAATGATTTATCTTGAAATCATTATTCATTTCATCAGATCGATATGCTTAATCCATAATAATGTGTATCCCTTTTCAAAAATCATATCTTGAGCTACTAACCTAAATTAAAATATAAATATATTTATACATATAAAAATCCATCCCATGTATAAGTTTTATGAAAATAGTTCATGTAAAGTCTTATAATCATATAAAATCAAAATACCATTCAAGAGTAAGCATGATGTAACAAGTAACCAACCCCAATTTTTTTAGACAAGGCATAAGCCTCGAGGATAGAGAGTAGTATAACCCAAAGTTGATCCACCCATAGTTGTTTTCTAAAGGGAGACATTATTTCCAAAAAAACTCTAACATCTAATATGCATAAACTATAATTAACTTATTAATTCATGCTTATAGACCCATACAAGCCAATGTTAAGGTAGAAGAAAATTAAATTAATTATTATACCTAGAATGTAACTCCTTAAATGGAAGTATAATAATCTAAAGTGGATGTTTAACTCATTAAACAAATGAATAAAAATATTCCTAATATAAAAATTATATTCATGAATAATAAAGTAGTGAATTAACTAAATAAATTAATTATTAAAAAAATTATACATGAGATAAACATTTATGAACAAACCTAAATTAAATAAATCATAAATACATTAAAATTTATGCATAGATAAAATATAAAAAATAACTTTCATAAAATATAAACTAAATTCCACTAACCCAAATCCAAATATCATTGGTGAAGATGAACCTCTCTCCATTTGGTTCTATCAAGTGTACCTTCTAAAGACTTAAATTCTAAAACTTCCAACACTTAACCAAAAAAAAATTATCACACCAAATAATAGAGTAATTTAACTCTATAAAAACTTCACTTATATATTTATTCTCTCACTAGATAGTGGATAGAAGTGTAAAACCATATAGAAGGTAAGTTAATATCAAATGGCTTAATTGAAACCTATTCTATTGAAAATAGTGATAGAAAAAAGATAAAAATAAAAAAGATAAAGTGATGGAATGAAGATAAAATAAGATGAGTGATGATATGGGCGTGATGTGTTATAGGAATTAGTACCTAATTATAAAGTCTTTGGGTAGGATACATTCTAAGGAAAATATTAGGAAAGTAGATGTTGCAAACAATTGAAATGATAATGCTTAATAAATGGGTTCAATATAGGTTAAAACAAGAAAATAATCACAAAATGAATTGACATTAGGTGTGAATTTATAATCAAATTTTCCTAAAACTCAATAGGTTAATTTATTATTTTTCAGTTGAAATGTTAAAATAGAATATAATTCATATTTCATCCACAGATACATGAATCAAAATCAAGTACTAGTTTCCAGAAAAATACTTGTGAAGAATGCAAAGAAAACAAAAATAATAAACAAGAACATTAATGAATATATAATAAATAAAAATTTAATTTACCTTAATAATTATAATTTTTTTCAAGTTAAAAGAAAATAAAACATGAGAAAAATGAAATATATTTAGAAAAAAATAAGGGTGATAAGAGTCTTATCTATCTAGGTTTAATCCTTATAATCTTCAACCATATCCAGAATTCATCTTCCTTAATGTGTAGATCATGCCTCTTCTTAATACCACAGACTTTGGTAAATCAACCCTGAATTAGCTAGAATAGGTTCGTGAATGGTTATAGAAGTGGATGTTCCTTTTTTGATGGGTTCTTATTCTAAATTCATAGTTCATGGTCTTTATAATTTAGTTGTGAACTTACTCCCAACATTGATCTCACTTGGAGTTTCTCAAGGTCAAATAGTTGTTCTACAAATCAATGGTGGTCACTATTCATCATCTTCTTCCTATGACTCGAGCGGACCACCTCAAAAACATTAGTCCTCCCAGATGGGAATCAACATACCAACATGAATTATTGATTATTGTTTAAGCTTCTCCAGCAAGATTTGAAACCTCTTCATCTTCTTCTTTAGCTCAAAATTGATCTCTCCTTTGATATTATTTTGAGAATTTAGGGAATCACATGTTTTTAACCACTTTTTTAATTTACATAGGCTTTGAACATTGACATTGACCTCTATATAGGGGTCTGATTACCTTTATGTGAGTACATGTTACCCTTACGTAGATATTCCAATATGGGATTGGCCTTTACGTATCACACTAAGGGCCATTAAATAACACCTAAATTCATGGGTTTGACCTTATAAATTACTATACCTATGACTTAACCATTACATTTCCTCTATGGATGATCTTTATGCAGTCTCCTTCCATTATAGTGATACCTTTAAACATGCCATTGAGATGTAGCAATACCCTAACATCAGTTTTCTAAACTAGATGCCACATTTATGCATCTACCCTTGAATACCCTTTCATGAGACTTATGAAGTGCATAATCAAATTTACACAACACTTTGAAGCTCAAATCACCCATTCTCAATGCTCAATACATTTACACAATGTCTATTATACCTTTACACAACTTCAAATTAAATCAAAATTAAAAAATATATGATAAAATTATTAATTTAAAGCGAAAATTTATACTATAATATAATTAAACCATGAATTTTCAAACTTCAACGCATTAAATATTAAATTTTCCAACAAAACATATGATTAATATAGACACATAACATTGAAAATTTTAATTCCATAACATTGGAATTCCAAAACACTCCAAAATAATATTCTAATTAAATTCCACCAACAAAAACTAAGAAAAGTTGTTCCTAAAATAAATAATAATAAAGAAAAGGAAAATTTCGTTATTTAATCACAAATAATGATTCATTTCCAACAAAATATTCTAAGAATATAATTTTCAAATAAAATGTTCCAAATTCAAAAAAATCCATTATAAACATAATTTGGAATCAAAACATTAATATTTAATTAAATAAATGTAGAAAACATGTAGTCAAATAGATACACATCAAAATACCCAACGCTTAAATATTTTTTTCCTTAATAAATCAGCTATTAAAATTATGTGATGGTAAATTAATCTCAAACATGAAAGAGTAATATTGAAAAAAAAGAGATAATTTTAAATGATGATTTCACCAATTAATTTTCTTAAGTGATAAGGTTGAATTATCTTCTAAAAAAGTTTTGGTGAAAACATGGTTTCATTTTTTATAAATTTAAATAAACTTGAAATTTTTTAAAAGACTAAAAAAATCATTTTCATTCAATTGATCTTTAAATTTTACTTTTTCTCTAAGGTGTACAAAAACAAATATTTTGAAATAGAATAATCAGACACATTTGAATGGATATGTGAGTTTAATAATTAAAAGGGAAGAATAATTAACCCATCCAGTAGTTTTAGATTAAAGAATAAAAAACTGAAATAGTATTTAGAGTTTATTCTCAATGTATTTGAATAAAAATATTAACACAAATCAAAAATTTCAAATTCAATGAAAATTATAATAATAAATCCCAAAATTTCACTAGAAACAAAAAATTTCAAGAGGAAATAGAGAAGATGTTACTAGATTGTATTCATTGTAAAAAATGGTTTCCCACTTAATATACCAAACACAACCCTCAATTTCAATATAAATGAAAATCACTAAAAAATGAATGTTTAATCTTAAAAACAATAAAATTAAAAAAATAAGGCTAAATTTATGTGTACAACATTGAATATCATTTTAGCATAATTAAAACCTCTCCTCCAAAATGAAAACTCAAAATTATCCCCAATAATGAATATCAAAAAACAAGAAAAATTAAAATATTAAAGATCAAACAAATTTTTAATTTAGATGTATAAAATGAAAATTTAAGGGTAAAAATGAATTTAAAATAACAAGTTTCCACAATTTAATTAAAAGAAAAAATATATTCTAAATTCACATGTTTTTATTGTAATGTAGTAGACAAGTATTATCAATAGATCTCATAAAGTAGAATGATAATCATTGATTACAAACATGAATTGAAGTTCCTATCTAAAAAACATCATATTATTTACAAGGTACAAACCTTATTTAAAAATAAAGGTGTACGATTAAAGTAGAGGTTAATGGAAGTTTTCAATTATTAACATAAAAACCATTCTAAGTTTCAGAATTTTCATCAATTAAATATTTAAACAGTAGTAGAAACCAGTAGTATTTTTTCTATAATTCATCAGGTAGTAACAATTTCAAATTACATCAAAAATTTTAAAAGAATCCAAAGAGATTTATTGGATGATAAGAAAGGTCTTTAAGCTAAATCAAAATGATTTTAAATAAGGAAGATTGAAATAGGAAAAATGCCCATCTAGTTTTAAAACAAATTCATAAATTAGTGAATATAGTTTAAATTAAAAAAACAATGCCCCCACACGTAATTTATAACATTGAAAAATTATAAAAAAACATTTTAATATTTTTAAATCAAATTCTATGGTAGTTATAATCATTTTAAACTATCATTGAAAATTAAAATATAATGAAAATATTAAAAATTTGAACTCCCCTAAAAATTAGAACTTTATATTCTTAGTGAACATCTAAAATTTTACACTCATGTGGAATAGTATCCCAACTTGGTTTATGTAATTCAAACACATTTAACAGTCAAAAAAAGTAATCATTAGATCTAAAAAATCAAGTTTAAAAACATTATAATAATTTAAATGGGGGAGAATGAGTTTGTAACACCCCAACCCCTCTAGAATGGATCCAGTGCATTACTTGTGATATTGTCATTGTTAGAAGCAATGAAAATCCAGAAGGAACGATCAGTTTGGTAGTCTTGAAGAAACTAGATACATAGCTGTTTCTCAAATTACATTGGAAAGGTTTAAAAAATACAATACATAACGAAAACTAAAACTACAACCACTTGAAATCAATAAATAACCTTATCTTCATTGCCTGTTGAGGGTAAACAATGAACGGGGTGAGCTCAAACACTTAGTAAGGGTTAAAAATAGTGGAAGAATGAATTCAATAATAAGTTATTCATAGTCAATAATTTTATTGTTTTTCATAAGGACGCAACCCAATCCATTTTTTATGCATCACTGTATATTAAAAATCCATCACTTCCAGATGGAAGATTCAAAATTAGAGCATTGAACAATCTTCTTTTCAATTCATCGAACCATTCTATACATTATTTTGTCCACACAAATTTAACTCCTTTATGTGTGATCTTGGTTAGTGGGTTAGCCAGTCGGGAAAAATTCTGAACGAAATATCAATAATAACATGCTAATCCAATAAACCTGCGTACCTCAGTTATGTTTGTTGGCATGGACCAATCTTGAATTGCCTTTTTCTTCAAAAGATCAACTAGGATTCCATCCTTAGAGACAATATGGCCTAGAAAAGAAACTGATTGAAGCGAGAATTCGCACTTGCTAAACTTCCCATATAATTTATTTCTTCTAAGAGTTCTCAGAATAACCCGCAAGTGATTCTCATGGTCTTCATAGCTTTTTATGTATACAAGGATATCATCGATGAATACCACAACAAAGTTATCAAGATATTCCTTGAAAACTCTATTAATTAAATTTATGAAAACATAGGGTGAATTTGTTAGTCCAAAAGGCATTACTGTAAATTCGTAATGCCCATACCTGGTCTAAAATGCTGTCTTAGGAATATCTTCTTTAATCACACGCAACTGATGATATCCGGATCGAAGGTCAATCTTAGAAAAGTATTGAGCTCCATAAATTTGTTCAAATAGAACATCAATTCAAGGAAAAGTAGACTTATTCTTTATTCTAATAGCATTGATTTCCCTGTAATCAATGCAAAGCCTCATAGATCCATCTTTCTTCTTGACAAAGAGGACAGGGGCTCCCCATAGAGAAACACCTGTTTGAATAAATCCTTTTTCACTCAAATCCTCTAGTTATTTCTTTAGCTATACTAATTTCATAGTGGCCATTCTATAGGGAGTCATTTATATAGGTCTTGCATCAGGAATTAAATCAATAGGGAACTCAACTTTTTGCTCTGGAGGATGTCCAGGTAAATCCTTTGGAAATACGTCAATGTATTCTTTCACTATGTGCACATCTTTAATTTGAATATTTATTTCCTTGCCCATAGATATTGCTTTATCTTCCTCTCCAAGTATTCCTCTCCAAGTATTGTACTCAGTAGAGCTACTGGGGGTGGTTCTAGATAAGAATCAGGTGGAGAAGTTTCTGCCCTAATGACAAGGGATTCTACACCATTCTCAAAAATTGTAACTTATTTCTTCTTACAAAAAATCTTCGCATCATAATTCGACATCCAATACATACTGAGAATTATATCAAATTCAGTCATTGGTATGATGATAAGGTTAGAAACTAAAGCATGTTTTAGTGTCTGGAGGGGGACTAGTCGACATGACTTTGTTGCAGTGATACATCACCTCGGAGTTTTGACTGACAACTCCTTTATTAAATAAAATTGGACATATCTAATTTCCTTGTAAAATTAGGAAGATATAAATGAATGTGATGTTCCATAATCAAATAAAGTTTTGGATATGTTTGAGCCTGCAACCACATCATTATAAACTTCCACCTCTGCAGTTTTAATCACATAGGCTCTCCCTTGCTCTCTTGGCCTTTTCTGAGTCGAGATTCCTTGACTTTAAGGACACTCATTTTCATAGTGTCCCATATCTCAGAAATGTTGGCATTAAATATCATTTAATTGTTTCTTCCCCTTGCATTCATCAGATCGATGACCCTTTTCTCTGCAGTTATAGCAGACTCCCATGCCTTTCAAGCATTGCCCGAGAAGATTCTTTTCATAGTTCTCACATAATGGGAATAGCTTTGTTCCCTTGATCTTCTTTGGTACTTCTCCTTTTCCTTTGTTATTTGAGTACCTCTTATTATCTTGGTTTCCTTTGAAAATATTTGATCTAGCAAATTCCCTCTCTAGTTTGATGGAACTTGATACAATTTCATCATATAATGAACATGATTGAGAAGTCAGTGCCCTTCGAAGACTAGGATTAAGACCTTCAGATAAATGATCAATCTTGTATGTTGAGTCACGTACGTAATATGCGGCATCCCTGGCCAGCCTTGTGAAGGTAGCCTCGTACTCTGCAACATTGTCTTCTTCTCTTTGTTTTAATCTAAGGAACATCCTCTTAATTTCAGTTCATTTCTCAGGAGGGAAATATTTTTCGAAGAATATCTCCTTAAAAGTCCTTCATTCCATATCTTCTATTTCTTCTTCCTCTGTGGTATTTTGAATCAGGGAACACCATTGATCATCATCTCCCTTGAGCCAATATACCTCCAGTACTACCTTTTCATTTTCATTGCATCTTAATGCCATGAATATCTTTTCAAGAGACTTGATCTATTGCTCAGCAACCACTAGGATAGTAGTCACACTAAAAGATGGGGGCTTTTTCCACATGAAACGATCCAACATAGGTGTGGAATGGTTATCCGTTACAACCTGAGCAAGTTGTCCCAATATGGTCATGATCTAATCTGCTCCAACATTGACTCTGTTGACTAACTCAGTAGGGAGATCCCAACCTTTCCCACGAGTATTGATTCCCCTTCTTCCGTTAGACGCCATTTCTAAATAATGGGATACACTAGATTAGTTTATGAATCTCAAATATAAAATCACTCAACATAGATTGAAATTCTATGCATATCAAATCTTATAAACATGATTTCTCTGAGGAAAAAATTTACATTAAAATCCTTCATAATGGCTTGTAAAGAAAATGTGAATTATTCTAAGCATATCCCCCAGGAGTGTTGTAACTAAGAGTGAAGCGAGGTCTTTTTTCATGCACCAGTTCCTGTTCTAGTCTAGCTCAAAGATGTGTTTTCAGGTTTTACCCCTAGATACATCTATGCTAGAGTCACCTCTACCTTCTCGTATCCAGACAAAAACGTATTGCATAAAATATCCACATAATCTATTCTTTACCAAAATACCAGGACGTTCTTGTATGTTATCCTCAAATAAAACCTTAGGGATTTATTCCCTACTATACATTTCCTACTCTAGTTCCCAAGTTTCCTACTAAAATTCATTTGATACCAACCATAACACCCTGACCCCTCTAGACTGGCGCCAGTGTGTTACTTGTGATATTGGCATGTTTATAAGGAATTAAAATCCTGAAGGAATGATCAGTTAAATTTCTTGAAGAAACTAGATACATATATGTTTCTCAAATTACATCGGAAAGTTTTACAAAATACAATACATAACGAAATCTAAAACTGAAACCACTTGAACTCAATAAATGTCCTTCTCTTCATCACCTGTAGAGGGTAAAAATGAAAGGGGTGAGCTCAAACGCTTAGTAAGGGTTAAAAATACTAGAATTGTGAATACAATAATCAGTGAATCCTATTCAATCTGACATAATCAATATGGAATGGTGAATAAATGAAAAAATAATGTCATTAATAAACTGAGATTGAAACTACATCCATATATTTTATGATAGTGAAAACATCATGGATAATAATAATAACTAATAAGGAATAAATAGAATGCTTATTAATTGGACATCATGTATCTGGAACATGAAACCATAATACCGTAAAAACAGTTTAGTTCTATGGGTAGAAACGTGTCTAATTTTTGGAAACAAACTCGAAGGGTTTGCCGGTAAACTGATTTGTCTCGTGAGACCTACCGATGCATTTATAGGCTATAGCAGTCCCCACACACCAATTCATGTACAAATAATTCTTTATAAATTGATTCAACACAAGAGCAATATGCCTTTTCAATATCAATATATATATTAAAGTATACAGATTCATCAATATTTCCATATTAAAATAACTTTTCAAATAAACACCGTATGTAAAATGGTATACGGTTTAGTCAAAAAACATATACATGATATGAGATTATGGATATTAAATATAAATATAATTTAAATTGAAAATTGATCTCAAATGGGAAGTAGGTACAACACATAAGGATTATTAGGTGCACAACACAAAGTTGTCACAACAATATAGTAGTTGAGAAAAAGTCTCTTACCATAATGTAATCGGTCGAATCATATGACCAGAAATTAATAACCATAAAATTAATCATTGAATAACATGAATATAAATAGAATCATGTTATTATATATCAAATGTCAGAACAAATAAACCACAAGCAATAAATAAGTGGCGAACAATGAAAATCTCACAGAAATGAAAGTGAGATGAGAAACCCCTTACAAACATTTTGGCATTGTAATGAGTGCTATTGAGAGGGATTAATAAGAGGTAAAGGGTTATTACATTGTTTATATGTCGCAACATAGGGGAGATTCTTGAACAAAAGTGAGAGAGAGGATCTCTTACCTTATGCTCGAAGGTGTTCTTGATTGTTCTTAACGACCTGAATAATAAAATTTATATTCATTAATTAATAATTCAAGAACCTAATAAGAATTTAATTTATATGGTATAACCTTATTAAGTTCATGAATGGCCTTTTTGATGGGTTTAAAAGATTCAATTTTATTGTTTTGGAAGTATTTTCTTACTTGGTTTCATGATTTGTTTACTTGTATTCATGAATAGAAGTTGGTTTGAAATATGGTTAAACATACAGAATTGTTAATATACATTATTAGTGACATTAAAGAGATATAAATGATCTTATAATGATTCTGGTTATATACAATGAGAATGACTCATTCGATAAGTTAAAAAATAAACGCTTGAATTTGGCTTGGCAGTTTTGTGCTCAACAAACTTGTTTTGTATTATTATTCCATATTATGTACGTGTAAAGATTCCAAAACATTAATAAAGACAAAATAAATATATTATGACCTGGTTAAAAAATAAATATTGTTTCATGACCAGTAATTATGGAATCATTGAAGAACGAAACTTTGTTGTCAATGAAGGTTATAAATTGGAACCTCATGGACATTGATTTCGTTTATAAAAATAAAAGGGAGGGAGTAAGAATATTGATGATGGTTATTCCATTCACATGATATAAATACATTATATAGACGATAATGGAGTTATCGTGATCATTTGGAGAGAGGAGGTTAGGATAGGATAACAAATGAAGATAAATTCAAATGAAACTAAAAGAAAAAGAAAGGTGTTTTACCTCTTGAAATATCTTTCTTGAGAACCTCCTTAAGGGAAGGGATTTTGGTCTTTTGGAAAGACCAATAGCTTCTTGGTCATAGGGAGTGACTAGGGAAGGGTATTTTGGCAGAACATTGAGGATATTCAAGGCTTAGATGAGTGAAGAGAAGAGGGAGTGGTGAGGGGTTTTTATAGTGGAGGAGAGGGGTAAATTTTGAATATTTAATTCATTATATTATTATTTCCCTCAATAAAACCAATAATATTTTTTTCATGTGACCCCTAATAGTAATAAGTTCATGTGAGTTTGAACCAAGTGGCCTTACATCAATTATTATGTCATAAATAGTGTATTTAATTGATAATTTGTATATACGGTATTTGGTCGTATTTCACTATTCATAAAAAATTCTAGAATTTTAGAAAAATCCCAAAAATTTACCCTAACCATTTTTTGACATGTAGAATTAAAAAATGAAATACATTTTTTAAAATTAATTTTCTGAATATTATTAATTTAATTTTAAACAAATTCATAGTTAATTCGAAAATAACAATCTTAAAGGTGCAATTAGTTTTATTTCTCATTGAAAAACTAATTAAGATATCATTATCTTATTTCCTTAAGAAGATAAAATAATATTATTATTTACTATTCATAAGGTTCATATTACTATTCATAAGGGTATGTTACTATTCACCCAAAATCAATTTTGTTCTATCAGACTCCAAATGACTTACTGATCACAACTATAGATGACCATTTTTCGAAATTCAAAACATAGAAGTGGAAAATTTATATCTAATGGATAGGTTTTGAATATCTCTTAAATAACCTAGTGTTGTTTCAAACCGACATAGTGATGAATAGAATGTATTTAAGAGAAACATACCATAAAATTTTTGGGGTGTTATATTATTCCCTCCTTCAGAAATTTCTTCCTCAAAATTTTGTGTATAAATCCCACCAAAAAGATGTTGGTGGTTATTCTTCATGAAATCCTCTGGTTCCCATGTTTCTTCCTCCATATTCTAGTTTCTCCAAAGAACATTTACTAGATGATTTGTTTGGTTTCTCAATAGCTACTCCCTTGTGTCAAGAATCCTGATAGGCTTTTCACGGTATGAAAAACCAGGTTCCGGTTCTTTTTCATCATATGGGAGTACATGTATTGGGTCTGGCATGTACTTCTTTAACAATGATACGTGGAACACATCATGAACTCTAGAGAGAATTGGCGGCATCACTAAATAGTAAGATAAATCTCTGATTCTTCCCAAAAGTTCAAATGGTCTGATGTACCAGGGGCTTAGATTTACTTTCTTACCTAACCTTAAGACACCCTTCCATGGAGATACTTTCAGAAATACATGATCCCCCACTTGGAATTTCAAGTCCTTCCTCCGGTTTTCATCATAAATCTTCTACCTACTTTGGGTTGATTTAATATGGGATTGTATTTTCTTCACCTTTTTGTGGTCTCTTCAATAATTTATGGGCCTATAAGTTTTCTCTCGCCAACTTCATCCCAATAAGTTGTAGTTCGACATCTCTTTCTATATAATGCTTCATATGAAGCCATTTGAATACTAGAATGGAAACTATTATTGTATGAAAATTCCACCAAAGGCAAGTATTGATCCCACATACCTTTGAAGTCAAGAGAACATTACCTCAAAATATCTTCTAGATTTGAATAGTTCCTTTAGATTGTCTGTCGGTTTGGGGGTGATATATGGTACTCATATGAATCTCAGTATTCAAAGACTTCTGGAGAATTTTCCAAAATTTTGATGTAAACTGGGGATCTTGATCAGAGACAATTGATAGAGGTTCACCATGAAGTCTCACAACTTCATTAATATAAAGTCTTTTCTGACGCTCAAGTGGTAAATCCTATCTTATTGGAAGAAAATGTGATGATTTAGTAAGACAATAAACAATCACCCATATTGCATCATTCCGTTGGGATGTTGTCCCTCCGCCTTCACTTGTTGAAAAACTAGACACCTTGACACGTAGTCAGTAATTTCTCACTTCATATTATCCCACAAAAAATATTCCTTCAGATCTCTATACATCTTGGTGCTACCCGGGTGTATAGAGAAATTTGAGCTATGAGCATCCTCTAATAGTTCCCTTTTTAGCTCAGGTACTAATGGAACACATAACATCTTCCCAAATTTCAGAACTCATTCTTCATACACAAAGTCATCCAGTCTCCCATCCTTGACTGTATTAATTTTCATGTGCAGATTCTGATCATCAGATTGAGAACTTTTTATCTTTTCTAGTAAATATAGTTTAGCAATAATTTTATAGAGGAGAGATGTTTCCCCTTCCTTAACAATTCCCATATCCATCTTAAGTAGATCCCTGAATATAAGATCTCTTTCAATCCTTATTTGAGCCAGAAGTCCCTGATCTTTCCTGCTTCATGCATCTTTTACCTTATTCGCCTTTCCTGGGTGGTAGTGTATTGAACAATCATAATCTTTAAGTAACTCGAGCCATCTTCTTTGCCTCATGTTGAGTTCTTTTTTTGTGAAAATATATTTCAAACTCTTGTGGTCTGTATAAATCTCACATCTCTCTCCATAGAGTTAATTTCTCCATATTTTCAGAGTAAAGATTATGGATGCTAACTCAAGATCATGAGTTGGATAATTTTTCTCATGAGTCTTCAACTGTCTTGATGCATAAGCAATAAATTTATCATTTTGCATAAGGACACAACCCATTCCATTCTTTGATGCATCGCTGTATATTACAAATCCATCACTTCTAGATGGAAGAGTCAAAATTGGAGCATTGAACAATCTTCTTTTCAATTCATTGAAGCATTCTGTACATTCTTTTTTCCACACAAACTTATCTCCTTTACGTGTGAGCTTGGTTAGCAGGTTATCCAGTTAGGCAAAATTCAGAACGAAATGTAAATGATAACCTACTAATCCAATAAAACTCCAAACCTCAGTTATGTTTGTTAGCGTGGGATAATATTGGATTTCCTTTTTCTTCATAGGATCAACTAGGATTCTATCCTTAGAGACATTATGACCCAGAAAAGAAACTGATTGAAGCCAGAATTTCAAAACTTCCCATATAATTTATTTCTTTTAAGAGTTCTTAGAATAACCCACAAGTGATTCTCATGGTCTTCATATATTTTTGAGTACACAAGGATATCATCGATGAATACCATGAAATATTTATCAAGATATTCCTTGAAAACTCTATTTATTAAATCAATGAAAACAGAGGGTGCATTTTTCAGTCCAGAAGGCACCACTGTAAACTAGTAATGCCCATACCTGGTCCGAAATGTTGTCTTAGGAATATCTTCTTTCCTCACACGCAACTGATGATATCCGGATCGAAGGTCAATCTTTGAAAAGTATTGAGATCCATGAATTTGGTGAAATAGATCATCAATATGGGGTAGAGGATACTTATTCTTTATTTTAATAGTATTGATTTCCCTATAATCATTACAAAACCTCATGGATCCATCTTTCTTCTTGACAAATATGATAGGGGCTCCTCATGGAGAAACACTAGGTCGAATAAATCTTTTTTCACTCAAATCCTTTAGTTGTTTCTTTAACTCCACTAATTCTACAACGACCATTCTATAGGGAGTCTTTGATATAGGTCTTGATTTAGGAATTAAATCAATAGAGAACTCAACTTCCCGCTCTAGAGGATGTCCAGGTAAATTCTCTGGAAATACATCAATGTATTCGTGCACTATGTTTACATATTCAATTTGAAGATTTATTTCCTCACCCATAGATATTGGTATGTCTTCCTCTCCAATTATTGTATTCAGTAGAGCTACTGGGGGTGGTTCTAGATAAGAATCAGATGGAGAAGTTTCTACCCTAAAGACAAGGGATTCTACACCATTATCAGAAATTTTAACTTCTTTCTTCTTACAATAAATCTTCAAATCATAATTTGACAGAAAATCCATACCTAGAATTATATCGAATTCAGTCATTGGTATGATGATAAGGTTAGCAACTAAATCATGTTTTGGGGTCTGGAGGGGGACTAGTCGACATGCCTTTATTGTAATGATACATCCCCTTGGAGTTTTAACTGACAACTCCTTTATTAAATCAAATTGGAAATATCTAATTTCCTTAGCAAACAGGGAAGATATAAAAGAATGCAATGATTCAGAATAAAATAAAGTGTTGGATAAGTTTGAGGAAATAATTAAAGTATCTTCCACTACGTCATTAAGAACTTCAACCTCCGTAGTTGTAATTTCATAGGCTCTCCTTTACTCTCTTGGCCTTTTCTGATTCAAGTTTCCTTGAAGCTTAGGACAGTCATTTTCATAGTGTCCCATATCTCAGAAATTGTAGCATTAAATATCATTGAATTGTTTCTTCCCCTTGTATTCATCAGATCGATGACCCTTTTCTCCATAGTTATAGTAGACTCCCATGAATTTCAAGCATTTCTAGAGATAATTATTTCCACAATTATCACATAATGGGAATATATTTATTCCCTTGCTCTTCTTTGGTGCTTCTCCTTTTCCTTTGTCATATGAGTACCACTTCTTATCTTAGTTTCCTTTGAAAATATTTGATCTAGAAAATTCTCTCTTTATTTTGATGGCACTTGATAAAATTTCATCATATGATGAAAATTATTAAGAAGCCAGTGCCCTTCAAATACTTGGATTAAGACATTCAAAGAAATGATCAATCTTGTCTGTCGAGTCACGTACGTAATATATGACATACCTGGCCAGCCTTGTGAAGGTAGCATCATACTCTGCAACATTGTCTTCTTCCCTTTGTTTTAATACAAGGAACTTCCTCTTCATTTCAGTTTGTTTCTAACAAGGGAAATATTTTTCGAAGAAATTTTCCTTAAAAGTCCGTCATTCCATATCTTCTATTTCTTTTCCTCTGTGGTATTTTGAAATAGGGACCACCATTGATCAGCGTCACCCTTGAGACAATATACCGCCAGTACTACCTTTTCATTTTCATTGCATCTTAATGCCATGAATATCCTTTCAAGGGACTTGATCCATTGCTCAACAACCACTGGGTTAGTAGTCCAACTAAAATATGGGGGCTTCTTCAGCATGAAACGATCCAACATAGATGTGGAATGGTTATTCATTACAACCTAATTAAGTTGTCCCAATATGGTCATGATATGATATGCTCCAACATTGACCGTGTTGACTGACTCAGTAGAGATATCCCTACCTTGCCCATGAGTATTTATTCCCCTTCTTCTGTTAGACATCATTTCTAAATAATGGGATACACTAGATTAGTTTATGAATCTCAAATAGAAAAGAACTCAACAAAGATTTAAATTCTATGCATAGCTAATCTTATAAACATGATTTCTCTGAGGGAAAAATTTACATTAAACTCCTTCATAATGGCTTGTAAAGAAAATGTGAATTATCCTAATCATATCCCCTAGGAGGGTCATAACCAATAGTGCAACAAGGCTCGTTGTCATACACCAGTTCCCGTTCGAGTCTAGATCAAAGTGGTGTTTTTGGGTTTTACCCCAAGATACATATGTCCCAGAGTCACCTCTACCTACTCGTATCCAGACAGGGACGTATTGCTTAAAATATCCACAAAATCTATTCCTTACCAAAATACCAAGAAGTTATTGTATGTTTATCCTCAAATACTATCTTAGGGATTTATTCTTTACTATACATTTCCTACTCTAGTTCCCAAGATTCCTACTAAACTTCCTTTGATACTATCTTTAACACCCCAACCCCTCTAGACTGCAGCTGGTGTGTTACTTGTTATATTGGCATGGTTAGAAGGAATAAAAATTCTGATGGAACGATAAGTTTAGTAGTATTAAAGAAACTTGATACATATATGTTTCTCAAATTACATTTTAAAGGTTTAAAAAATACAATACATAACGAAAACTAAAACTGCAACCACTTGAACTCAATAAATGTCCATCTCTTCATCACCTGTTGAGGGTAAACAATGAAAGGGGTGATCTCAAACACTCAGTAAGGGTTGAAAATAGAGGAATCATTAATACAATAATAGGTGAATCATATTCAATCTGACATAATCAATATGGCATGGTGAATAAATGAAAAACTAATGCCATTAATAAACTGAGAATGAAACTGCATCAATAGATTTTTTTCATATTGAAAAAATCATGGATAATAATAATAACTGATAATGGATAAAGAGAATTATTATTAATTGTAAGTCATGTATTTGTAACATGAAACCATAATACCATAAAAACGGTTTAGTTCTATGGGTAGAAACCCGTCTAATTTTTGGAAACAAACTTGAATGGTTTGTCACCAAACTGATTTGTCTCATGAGACCTACTGATGCATCGAGGGGATATAGCAGGCCCCACCCACCACTTCATGTCCAAAGCATTATTTATACATTGATTCAATAAAATAGAAATATGCCTTTTCAATATCCATATAGAGTAGAGTATACGAATTCATCAATATTTCCATAATTAAAATAACTTTTCAAGTAAACAACGTATGTAAAATGGTATAGGATTTAGTCAAAAAAACATATCCATGATATGAGAGTATGGATATTAAATATAAATATAATTTAAAATTAAAATTTATCTCAAATGGGCATTAGTTACACCACATAAGGATTATTAGGTGCACCACACAAAGTTGTCACAACAAAATAGTAATTGAGACAAAGTCTCTTACCACAATGTAATCAGTCGAATCATATGACCAGAAATTAATAACCGTCTAATGAATCATTGAATAACATGAATATAAATATAATAATGTTATTATATATCAAATTTCAGAAGAAATAAACCACATACAATAAATAAGTGGCAAATAATGAAAATCTCACAGAAATGAAAGTGAGATGAGAAACCCTTTGCAAACATTTCGGCATGGTAACGAGTGATATTGAAGGGGATTAATGAGAGGTAAATGGGTATTATATTTTTTATATGTCATAAGGTTAGTATGGTTAAGGTGAAAAAACATACCCCATCATTAGGAATTATAAATAAAATGGAACAACATAGGGGAGATTCTTGAACAAAAGTGAGAGAGAGGATCCCTTACCTTATGTTCGAAGGTGTTATTGATTGTTCTTAACGACCTGAATAATCAAATTTAGATTAATTAATTAATTATTAAAAAACATAATCAAAATTTAATTTATATTACATAACCTTATTAAGTTCATTAATGTCCTTTTTGATGGGTTTAAGAGATTCAATTTTATTGTTTTGGAAGCATTTTCTTACTTGGTTTCATGATTTTTTTACTTGTATTCATGAATGGAAGTTGGTTTGAAATATGTTTAAACATCCAGAATTGTTAATATAAATTATTATTAAAATTAAAGATATATAAATGATCTTATAATTATTCTGGTTATATACCATGATAATGACTCATTCGATAAGTTAAAAAAATAAACTCTTGAATTTGGCTTGGCAGTTTTGTGCTCAATAAACTTGTTTTGTATTATTATTCCATATTATGTACGTGTAAAGATTAAAGAACATTAATCAAGATAAAATACATATATTATGACCTGGTTCGCCATAAATATGGTTTCATGACCAGTAATGAAGGAACTATTGAAGAAAGAAACTTCGTTGTCCATGAAGGTTATAAATTTGAACCTCATGGACGTTGATTTAATTTATAAAAATAAAAGGGAGGGAGTAAGAATATTGATGATGGTTCCTCCATTCACATTATATAAATCTAGTATATAGATGATACTGGAGTTATCATGATCATTTGGACAGAAAAGGTGAGGAGAGGATAACAAATGAAGATAAATTCAAATGAAATTAAAGAAAAAGAAAGGTGTTTTACCTCCTGAAATAACTTCCTCAAGAACCTCCTTAAAGGAAGTAATTTTGGTCTTTTAAAAATACCTATAGCTTCCTGGTCTTGGGGAGTTACTAGGTAAGGGTATTTGGGTAGAAATTTGAGGAGCTTTAAGGCTTAGAGGAGTGAAGAGAAGATGGAGTAGTGAGTGGTTTTTATAGTGGAAAAGAGGGGTAAATTTTGAATATTTAATTCATTATTTTATTATTTCCCTCAAGCAAACCAATAGTATTTTTTTCATGTGACCCGTAATAGTAATAAGTTCATGTGAGTTCGAAATAAGTGGCCTTAAATCACTTATGATGTCATAAATAGTGTATTTAACAGATAATTTGTATATACGATATTTTATCGTATTTTCCTATTCATAAAAAATTCTAGAATTTCAGAAAAATCCCAAAACTTTACCCTAACCATTTTTCAATGTGTAGAATTAAAAAATGAACTCCATTTTTCAAAATTAATTTTCTAAATATTATTAATTTAATTTTTAAATAAAGTCATAGTTAATTCCAAAAATAACAATCTTAAAGGTGCAATTAGTTTTATTTCTCATTGAAAAACTAATTAAGATCTCATTATCTTATTTACTTATGAAAATAAAATAATATTATTATTTACTATTAATAATGTTCATATTACTATTCATATTACTATTAATAATGGTATGTTACTATTCACAAAAAATCAAGTTTGTTCAATTAGACACCAAATGACTTACTGACCACAACTCTAGATGGCCATTTTTTGAAATTCAAATCATAGAAGTGGAAAATTTATATTTAATGGCTAGGTTTTGAATTTCTACTAAATAACCTAGTGTTGTTTCAAAGGAACATAGTGATGAATAGAATGTATTTTAGAGAAACATACCATAAAAGGTTTGAGGTGTTATATTATTCCCTCCTTCAGAAATTTTGTCCTCGAAATTTTAGGTATAAAGTCCACCAAAAAGATGTGGGTGGTTCTTATTCATGAAATACTCTGGTTCCCCTATTTCTTATTCTATATTCTGGTCTCCCCAAAGAACCTTTCCTAGAAAAGTTGTTCGGTTTCTCAATACCTGCTCCCTTGTGTCAAGAATCCTGATAGTATTTTCACAGTATGACAAATCAGGTTCCAGTTCTATTTCTTCATATGTGAGTACAAGCATTGGGTCTGGCATGTACTTCTTTAACAATGATATGTGGAACACATCATGAACTTTTTAGAGATTTGGCGGTATCGATAAACGGTAATCTACAGCTCTGATTCTTCCAAAAATTCAAATGGTCCGATGTACCTGGGGCTTAGTTTTCTTGTCTTACCGAACCTTAAGACACCCTTCCATGGAGATACTTTTAGAAATAAATGATCCCCCACTTTGAATTCCTAGTCCTTCCTCTGATTGTCATCATAACTCTTCTACCTACTTTGGGCTTCTTTAATATGGGCTTGTATTTTCTTCACCTTTTTTGTGGTCTCTTCAATAAGTTTTGGGCCTTTAAGTTTCCTCTCACCAACTTCATCCCAACAAGTTAGAGTTAGACATCTCTTTCCATATAATTCTTCATATGGAGCCATTCGAATAATAAAATGGAAACTATTGTTGTATGAAAATTCCACCAAAGGCAAGTATTGATCCCACATACCTTTGAAGTCAAGATAACATGACCACATCATATCTTATAGAGTTTGAATAGTCCTTTTAGATTGTCTGTCAGTTTGGGGGTGATATATGGTACTCATATGAAGCTCAGTATTCAAAGCCTTCTGGAGACTTTTCCAAAATTTTGATGTAAACTGAGGATCTCAATCAAAATCAATCGATAGAGGTGCACCATGAAGTCTCACAACTTCATTAATATAAAGTCTTGTCAGGCGCTCAAGTGGTAAATCCTCTCTTATTGGAAGGAAATGTGCTGATCTAGTGAGACGATCATCAATTACCCATATTGCATCAATCCTTTGGGATGTTGTCTCTCTGCCTTCACTAGCTGACAAACTAGACACCTTGACATGTAGTCAGTAATTTCTAGATTCATATTATCCCACCAAAAATGTTCCTTCAGATCTCTATACATCGTGGTGCTACCCAATTGTATAGAGAAATTTGAGCTATGAGCATCATTTAATAGTTCCCGTTTTAGCTCAGGTACTGATGGAACACATAACCTCTTCCCAAATTTCATAACTCCTTCTTCATACATGAAGTCATCCAATCTCTCATCTTTGATTGCTTTAATTTTCTTGTGCAGATTCTCATCATCGGATTCGGAACTTTTTATCTTCTCCAGTAAAGATGGTTTAGAAATCATTTGAAAGAGGAGTGATGTTTCCCCTTCCATAATAATTCCCATATCCATCTTCAGTAGATCCATGAATATAGGATCTCTTTCAATCCTCATTAGAGTCAGAATTCCATGATCTTTCCTGCTTAATGCATCTGCCACCTTATTCGCCTTTCTCGGGTGGTAGTGTATTGAACAATCATAATACTTTAGTAACTAGAGCCATCTTCTTTTCCTCATGTTGAGTTATTATTGTGTGAAAATATATTTCAAACTCTTGCGGTCTGTATAAATCTCACATCTCTCTCCATAGAGATAATTTCTCCATAATTCAATTCCATAAATTATAAAACACCAAAGTACCAACTAATTAATGGACTATGATGTAAATCCTTATTCATAAATGTGATAAGTAAGGTTTATAGGGTTATCTCAACCAAGTTAATCCTTTCACTCTGTCATTGACACTTTTATGATTGATCTTCAATTTTATCTTAGCTTTGAATGGCAGGTAATCTTTCTCTTTCATTATTATATCTTGTGTCGGTTAGACCTATTATATTTTTCTAATAAATAAATTTAATTCACAAGTGTTTTACTCTTTTATTTACTAATTTTTAACATTTATTTTTGGGATAAAATTATATTCATACAATAATTTTTATAATGAAAAACTTTATTACCACTTACACACAAATTTATAAGAATTTTTTTGTTATAATTTATTAAAAACCTCTCAAGAAATTAGATATATTCATGTGGAATTTCTTTTTTTTCACATGATCTTACACTTGATAATTCATATTCTATATTCCTTGAATTATCTATATCTTACTATCCATATAACCATATAATATTTTGAGAATTATTTATCTTGTCTAGAATATCCACATAGATTTCTTTCAACCTTCTACTTACCCATTTTGGGTAACAAATTTACTTCTTACTATAATATGTATTCAACCATTAAACCAATTCTTCTATCTCATTATTTAGTTGATTCTTTTCTTAATTCTTGATTGTTTTTTCATAAATTATTCTTTGTAGCTTGTTTGAAATAGCCTACGGTGTGGACCTACTCCCAAAATAAAATCACATAAATATTGGTTTGACATCATTAAATAATTTTTCTTAAAATTCTTTTAAGTAGTTTATATAACTATTCTCTTTTTTTTAACACTATCTTTTACATGATGTTCCCCCATGGTAGATTTATCTTCTCTCCTTACCTTATATATTTTATATTATAGTATTTTCTCCTTAATAATATAAGATTTGTGTTTTTTTTGAAACATAACATTACTAATCATAATTATGAATATAAATATTAAAAAAATCATAAACTCTTTTATATATAACTAATCTGTTTTTATAAAGAGATCACTCACTTTTTGTGAATTCTAGATTTTCATAGAAGGTTATCATCTTGGTATTTTTAACCTTAATTATGGCCTTATTTTAACATAAAAATTGATATATTATGCAAAAATTCTAATTAACTATTCCAAAACCTATAATAATACCAACAATAATCAACAAACATTGGGTTTCCCCTTAGAAACGCATGTTATCCTGATTTTTTAGAACTAGATAATTGATATTTTTGGACATTCTCTTCAATATTTTAGAATTTCATTACCTGAACATCATTCCAATATATTCTTATATCCTCATTTAATATGGAATTAAGATAATAATCACTTTTCATCATCAATTTTTGTATATAAATTTCTTTAAAGCCTATATTTTCTAGAAATATATATTTAACATGGTTAACATATTTTGATTTGGATGGTAACTTTTTCAAAGAACTAGAAGTGGGTGCTTCTTCAAATTTTCTCTAACTCATTTTCCCAATTTTATAACTCTATTTTGGAATAATATATTCCTATGGAGATTTTTTAAGGAATAATTTTCTTAATAGTTTGGTAAATTCTAGTTTGTTTAGTTTCTATATTTTTTTAGTTTTATCCCCAGATAAAGACACCTCAAGTTGAGAGAATATTTCTCATCCTCAAATAATCTAATATTTACTTCCCATTATCTTTTTACATTCTCAAAATACTCCCCATTCATTTTTCTACTTTATTTTATAGAACTATAAATTTCATTGATCTTTTTATCTTTGATTTACAGTTGTGCACCCTTGAAATTCATATATGTTTTTTATTGCTATTAAAAAATCATAGAAAACTTATTTAATAAAAATGTTTTTTACTTATTTCTCACAAATATAACTTTGAAAATATTCTTAAATAAATGAAATATAATAATTTATAAGTTTAAAAGATTCTTATTTTTCTTAAACAAGGTATATTAAATAATTTAACCTTTTGAATTTATTTCTTAATGCATAGTCCATTTTTTAAGCTTCCATTTTTAGTTGTGCTTTGTCTTAAAGAATTTTATTAAAAAGGACAAGTATATATGAAATTAACTCAATAAGGAAATTCTTTACATGCATTTAAAATTGAGTGTATAAGTATTCAATAGTCTGGATTGATTCATATTTTCCTAGTTCTTCAGAGCATGATATTCCTTATTTAAAAGTATCACTTTCAACATATTTTATATAAGATCATCTTACACTTTGATTGTCTTAAATTAGTGGTTGACCATTATTTTCTCTTGATATTTTTCTCAATTTACTTTTCTCTCTCGTCTTCCTATTTTTCATAGTTTTAAAAAAAATCTTCATGTCTTCTTAATATGTAGTGGAGACTTAGTCTTCCACCCAAGGAACTTCTAAATCAACTTCTAATAAAAACTTCATATATAATTTTAAAAAATAACTCATAGAAAATTTGATCTAATCAAATAAAAACATACTCTAATGACACTTGTAGAGACTAGATATATCAAAAAGGGACACTAAGATAGGAATTAATTAGTGTGTATAACTTTTACTGTGTTTTTTACCTTTTAATTAACCTCTCTTACAATTGAAAATCTACCCCTATTATGAGGAATGCATAAATCAGTTCACTTTCAACCACCTTCCTAGTATGAAATGAAGAATAAGATAATAGTATTATCAAATGATATCTACAAGTCTTGACATTATTGTAAGATAAAACTCCATTTTGTTCTCAAATGTTTTTGAATACATGAATTATAGTTATTACAAAGGCCAAAAATTAGCACATAAGGTTTGGGATGGTATCTCCAAAATATGAAAGGTGGTAAAAAATTCTAGAATTAATGGATTTTTTATACCAGTTCAATTAGTTCATTGAAATTTCCTCTTAAATTTCTCAAAAAAGTTTTCAATTTTTATTTGGATTTCACTACATCAAATGGATGGGATCTTATTCCTCAAGCAACAATTCTTGGGATTCTCAAGTAGCATAAGTAGGAATGAATGAAATACAAGATCTATTGTGTATTATAAACTAAACTCTATTCATTGATTATATTGATATCCTAATTAGTAAGGGTGTTGGATATAGGAACAAAAAATGTAATAGAAATAATTCCAATCCCTTCTCATCTCCATCTTCTTCCTCCTTTATTCATTGATGGTAGATTTTTCTTTAGATAAAGCACATGTTGATTGAAAATTAAGTCCCACATCAGATTATATAAAGGATGATGCCTCAAATATAAGTTTTGATTGAAAATTCCTCCTATCACCCATGTATTTTAGGATAGAACCCCAGAAAGGCTTATGTGTTGGGAAGACCTAGGCTGGAGGAAATAATTCCAAAAAAGTGGCATCAGATTCATGGTTCATCCTAGGTGAGATGTAGGGTGAAGTATTCTACCAACCAGTTTGAGAATGACAATAATATCTTGAGTTGGGGCATGTAGATCCAGGGGGGTCCTTTTGTCGAAAGTATTCATGATAGTTGTGGTCAGGCAGTGAGTCCCAATAATGAAAAAATGGTGATTCAAAATGGTTGGATCTAGTTGATTATCATTGAATAGGAGACCCAATTGTGTTATTTGGTTAAACCAACTCCCAAATCAAATTCTACAAAGGATAGTGTATTGTATATAAGTTTGGATGGTAAATTCCTCTTATCACCCATGCGTTTTATGATGGATCCTAAGAAGGTCTTATGTGTTGGTCCAGGAGGACCTAGGGCTAGATAAAATTAATCCCAACAACATAGGTTGGAGGATCCTTGCTTCCATTTGTTTTCTTCAAAACAAATTTGTAACTCCCCAACCCCTCTTACCCAGAGTCAGTGCATTATTACATAACATTGGCATGATCATAAGAAATATCAAGTCTCGAAAGACTGATTAGTTAATTAGCCTTGGAATAAATAGATACATTCATAAAGTTTACATTACATCATAAAGTGAAAAACTACTACAACAACAAATTGTCTTCATATACCCTCATATTATCCCTGCAGGTCATTCAAAGATTACTTCTTCACATCTCGGTAAAAATAAAACATTGAAATAGGTGATCTCAGATGCTCAGTAAGGATAACAATATAGCAGAAACATTCATAAATAAGCATAAACATTTAAGGCAATGTATAAATAAAACAAAAGCCTTTTAAACTTGAACTTCATCATAATGTGGAAAATATAAAATGAAATAATTCCATTTAATTATTCACATGGATATTCTACTAGTCAAATAATCACATGCAATATCAATAACCACTTTCATAATGATGGAATGCATAATTCCAGACTATCATAACCACGTAGCCAAGGCCTCGTGCCAAGACTACTAATAAGATTTTGTCAAGGCCTCATGCCAAGACACTAGTTTGTCTCATGGGACCTAATGATGCATCAAGGAGCTATATCGGGCTCCACCCGTCACTTATTATGTCCAATGCATTCCTCATATGAACAGGTTTAAACATAACATAAACATTTGTATTAAAAATAACATACGATATGTCAATACTTTCTCCATAAACCATGAATGGTATAAAAATAACACATTCACAGTCAAACATATCACAAAACCTTCAATACAATATGGAATTTTTGTATCATAATAAATAAACTTAAAATAAGCTTAAAATCCATCAAAGGATGTTGACATAGATGAAATCAAAACTATTTGAGAGAAATATCTCTTTTTTTTTAATAATTTAAAAGTCACATAATTATAAAATAAAACATTTACTTTGAAAATATTCTTATAAGCTTTTAAGGGAAGCTTCTAAGATTTTATAACGGTGTAAAATAGTCGCACCCGCCATATAAGTTAAAAAAACATTCTTACCTTAATTGTATCGAAAAAGTTAAAAAGGACCTTGTTTGGAAAATGACAGAAAGATTCCTTTATAAAATTATTATAAAAATTCAAAAATGGTATAAATGACTTTAACCCATAGTCTGTACAATAGTAAGAATGGTTTGAAATACATTTTTAAGAAACAAGGATGTGGATGATAAAGAGGTCCCAGTAGATAATCACATATAGACAACCTCGGATAATGAAGAGATTGTGAAATAAACCCTTACCTTGTACTTTTCCTTAGTTGATGGTATTCTAACCTCCTGTATAATAGTTAGAACATTTTTATTAAATTATACAAGAACCATATACATAATTATGATATCATATATGATCTTCTAATAATGCTTTGTTAATAATACTTTAGTATTATCGTCGTTTCAGGTGTTAACTTACTCATTTTATTTTATATATTTTGTTACATAAGTCCTGTTTGTTATGGATATGATGTATCTTATTCATATAGAGAATGATATAAAATTCATAAACATTACTTTTAATCATAAAATGAGAATTAGTCTTGAGTGGATACGATGGGGAAAAATCTCATTGCGTTCGTGGATACGGTAGTCCGTACGTACGCACGAGCGACAATATCATCCTTTTGATATTAAAATAATATATAATTGGATGGTTTATCATATATACAGAATCATTATCATGTTATATTTATTATTTACATGAAATACACATCATTATTATACCCATCCAAATAATAATATATTGAATAACAATTACACCACGACGTGGAGACAGTAAGCCGTACGGACGCACTTATGGTGACATGTCATTCAAAGGATGGATAGAATAATGAATATGGTTGTACCATATTTATAATAAGATCACAATATATAGTATATAATGTAGTTATTATTTTAGAATGGTAATAACAAAGAAAGAAGAAGTTGAAGAAGAAATGAACTTGAAAGAGGGTGGTGAAAACATTACCTCTTCTTCGGGTTCTTCCTTTTTATTTGATCAAGGGAAGTTTAGAGAGTATTTGGGTAGGGTTTTGCCGAACCAAAAGGCTTTGAAGGTGTGAAGAATTGGTTAGAAGTGGTGTCCTTTTATAAGGGGGAGGGGCACCTTAGAAAAATATAGAAATATTATTTTATAATAAATTCATATTCGGTTTATAATGGATAAAAAGTGGATTATTTAAAGGTTAAGGTGGGGATGGGTCGAAAACCACTCAACCAATATAATTTAGACAGGTTTGGGTCATTATATTAACCTTATCTTTTAGTTTTAACTCTTAGTTAATTCGTTTGACACTTACCATGTCACTTTGTATTTTTATAATATATTGTTAATAAAATTACTATATACCTACAAGAGACCCCCAAATGGTCCATTAATGATACAACTATCATGATATAAGTCTCTTGGCCAAACCTTAGATTTTTATGAATTGAATATAAATTAATAATATAATATTTTTAAAAAAAACTCATTTATGTCAATTTTGACACTATTCAACAATTGATTTTTGTTAAAGTCTTAACATATTTATTAAGTTGAAAAAAATTCATTTAAGAAATCCCATAATGTCATATTAACCAATAAAATTCATAGATGTCATCAAAACTGTCAAATTATATTTATTTTAACATTTATAATACCAATTATTTGATTCTTTCATTACTAAAGAAACTACTGCATCATTATTGTGTCATAAATAATATTGATTATTAAATGTCTAAAAATTATAAATAAAATACCATTATGTATTAAATCTTTTTATATTTCTAATGAATATTTATAGTCGAAAATATAACATATATAACCCAATGTAAAAATTGTTTTTCTAAAAGATATATGCTTTTTTCATTTTTGTATTTACTTTAACTTAATTAATATAAAGTGTCTCTATCAAGTACAAGTGGCTCCATGGGGTCCCAAAATCGACACAAAGATGTCCATGGTTGGACATGTATCCGCCAAGAAGTTTAGGACACGTTTTATGGTAATTTATTATTATTATAATATTATTTTTTACCCTTATTTACCGGATTTTCCCTTTAACCATGGTAAATAAAACATTTATAGAAGTAATTATTCAAAATGTATAAAAAATAAAGTTACCTATTTACACAATATGGACATCCTGATTCTAAATATGGAATCCATTTTCCTAAATTCAAAACACAGAAGTGGCAAAAATTAATTTAAATTAATTCTCGTTGTCAAAACAAAAAGCGTGTTTTTAAGAAATAATAACTATCAAAATATTGATACTTGTTTATGTCCGGTTTAATTTCGAAATTATTTCCAATGACCAAAATTGTATTAAAAGGTAAAAATATGTTATAAATATACTTTAAAACCACTCAAATTCATAATTTATCACTATAAATTATTTCAATTAAAAAAATTGTTTTTAATAAAAATTTAGTAATTTTCACTATTCATCAAAATATAAAAGTTATCCGAAAAGTACCGAAATTTCATCCTAGGATAATTTCGATATTCTGAATCCAAAAATGAAGTCCATTTTGAAAGATAAAATGTATTAAATTTCAAAAAGTGGGTATTACTATTCATAACAGCTACTTTGATTGGTCACGGCGTGTTAGAATATCGAAGTTGCATACAACACACGCTACTATATTATTCAAAGAGAAGCATATCATGGAAACATGGGGTGTTACATTCTCCCCTCCTTCAAATAATTTTGTCCTAGAAATTTATAGAATACTACCGCCTGAAAAGACTCGGGTGGTTCTTCATCATAAGTTCCTCGGGTTCCCACGTTGCCTCTTCCATTTTATGGTTTCTCCATAGAACTTTTACCAGACGAGTCATCTAGTTTCTCAGCACTTGTTCTCTTGTATCAAGAATCCTAACGGGATCTTCGCAATAAGAGAGATCGGGTTCCAGTTCTAATTCCTCATAGGTGAGTACATGCATTGGTTCATGCATGTATTTTCTCAACAGTGATACGTGGAACACATCGTGAACTTTGGAGAGATTTGGCGGCATTGCCAAACGGTAAGCTACAACCCCAATTCGTTCAAGAATTTCGAAAGGAAAGATGTACCTGGGACTCAATTTACCTTTCTTTCCAAAATGTATAACTCCCTTCCATGGAGATACCTTCAAGAAAATATGATCTCCCACCTAAAATTCCAAATCTTTTCTTCGGTTGACGGCATAGTTCTTCTACCTACTTTGAGCTGCTTTGATGTGGTTTTGGATTACCTTCACCTTTTCCATCGTTTCCTCCACCAGTTCGGGGCCTACAAGTTTTCTCTCGCCAATTTCATCCCAACAGGTTGGTGTGCGACATCTCTTTTCGTATAACGCTTCATATGGTGCCATCAGAATACTTGAATTGAAGCTATTGTTATAGGAAAATTCTACCATAGGTAAATATTGATCCCACATACCCTGAAAGTCAAGTGAGAAAGATCTCAACATGTCTTCTAAGGTTTGAATAGTCTGTTCAGATTTTCCATCTATTTGAGGGTGGAAAGCAGTGCTCAAATGAAGTTCAGTATCCAAGGCCTTCTAAAGACTCTTTCATACCGAGGATTATATCAAACTCAATCATAGGTATTACAATGAGATCAGTGGATAAAGAATATTTATGTGCTCTAATGGGGATTTATTCAAAAAACTTTGTTGTAATGATACTTCCCTTTGGAGTTTTAACTAACAACTCATTTGTTAAATAAAATTGGAAATACCTAATTTTCTTAGAAAACTGGGAAGATATGAAACAATGCGATGATCCAGAATCAAATAAAGCATTTTCTAAACTTGAGGAAACCATTAAATTACCTTCCACCACATCTTTCGGAGCTTCTACCTTAGCAGTAGTGATAGTATAAGCTTGGCCTTGATCCCTTGGAATTTTCTAAGGCAAGTTCCCCTGACTCTTAGGACATTCATTTTCATAATTCCCCATCTCTGTGCAATTATAGCATTCCATGTTGACAGCAACTCTCTTTCCCTTGAAATCATGATCTTAGTGGCTTTTTTCACCAAACTTGTAACAGACTCCCATTCCTTTTAAGCAAGCACCGGGGTGTTTCTTCCCACATTTACTGCAGGATGGATTTTCAACTTTTCCATTCTTCCCCTTATTTCCATTTCCATATTGAGCAGCAGATCTCTTCTTCTTTTTCTTTTCTTTAAAGTCATAAGACTTAGAGAATTCCTTTTCTGTCTTGATAGCACATGAGACAATGTCTTCGTATGAAGAGAAGGATTGTGAGACTAATGATCGATGAATAAATGGTTTTAACCCAACAAAGAAATGATAAATCTTACTTGTTGGGTTACATATATAATCTCTAGCATACCATGCTAACCTTGTAAAGTTAGCCACATACTTTGCGACATTCTCATCCTCCTTTTGCCTCAGACTCAGAAATTGAATTTCCATATCTGCTCGATGGTCATGAGGAAAGTATTTTTCTAAGAAAAGATCTTTGAACTACCTCCATTTCATATTTGATACTTAATCATCTTCCTTCGTGTTTTGAATCAATGACCACCATTGATCTGCATCTCTAGTGAGGCGGTAAACAGTCATTATAACTTTTTCCCTTTCATTACTCCCCAAGGAATGGAATATTTTCTCTAGGGAACTTATCCATTGCTCAGATACTAATGGATGTGTACTCCCATTGAATGTTGGTGGTTGCTGCCTCATGAAGCGATCTAACATTGATCCTCCATGCTGTGGATCAGAGTGCTCCATGTGGGTAAGGTTATTATTCATAACCTGAGTGAGTTGTCCCAGTATGGTGATAAGCTGATCAGCACCAGCAGCTCCACTATAATTATCTTGAGCAAGAGGGCAATCTATACATGGAGTGCGTTCATTGATACGGTTTCCATTTCTTCCACTAGGCGCCATTTCTAAACAATGGAATAAACTAGATCAGTTTATGAATCAAAATACATAATTCCATACTTGTAAAACACTTAACATAAATTACACAGTTTATGGATATAATCCATAATCATAAAAATATTTTCTTTGAGGAAGTATATACTCATAAACCCTTCATAATGGTTCGTAAAGAAGATGAGACTTATCCTAATCATATCCTCCAGGAGTGTCGTAACCAAGAGTGCAGCAAGGCCTATTGTTGTGCACCAGTTCTTGTTCGAGTCTTTCTCAAAGCGGCGTTTTCGGGTTTTACCCCTAGGTACATATGTTCCAAAGCCGCCTCTTCCTACTCATATCTAGATAGGGATTTATTTCTCAAAAAACTCACAAAATCTCTACAATACCCAAATTCTAGGAAGTTCTTCTATACTAATCATCAAAGTCCATCTTAGGTCTATGTGCTATAATCAGAGTTTATCTAAATCTTGCTTCCAAGGTTTGTTCTAAACTTCCTATGATACCAACTATAATGCCCTGACCCCAGTTACCCAGATTCGGTGCATTATTACATAACATTGGAATGATTACAAGAAAGATCAAGTATCGAAAGACCGATTAGTTTAGTAGCCTTGTAATAAATAGATACATTCATAAAGTTTACATTACATCATAAAGTAAAAAACTACTACAACAACATATTGTCTTTATATCCCCTCATATTATCCCTGTAGTTCATTCATAGATTACTTCTTCACATCCTGGGAAAAATAAAACATTTAAAGAGGTGATCTTAGATGCTCAGTAAGGATAACAATATAGCAGAAACATTCATAAATAAGCATAACCATTTAAGGAAATGTATAACTAAAACAAAAGACTTTTAAACTTCAACTTCATCATAATTTGGCCAATATAAAATTAAATAATTCTATTTAATTATTCACTTGGATATTCTACTATTCAAATAATCACATGAAATATCAATAACCACTTTCATAATGATGGAATGCATAATGCCAGACTATCATAACCACGTAGCCAAGGCCTCGTGCCAAGACTACAAATAAGATTTTTTCAAGGCCTCATGCCAAGACACTAGTTTGTCTCATGAGACCTACCGATTCATTGAGGATCTATAGCGGGCTCCACCCATCACTTATTAAGTCCAATGCATTCCTCATGTGAACAGGTTTAAACATAACATAAACATTCGTATTAAAAATAGCATACAAAATGTCAATACTTTCTCCATAAACCATGAATGGTATAAAAATAACACATCCACAGTAAAACATATCACAAAAACTTTAATATAATATGGAAGTTTTGTATCATAATAAATAAACTTCAAATAAGCTTAAAATCCATCAAAGGATTTTGATATAGATGAAATCAAAACTATTTGAGAGAAATATCTCTTTTTTTTAATCATTTAAAAGTCACATAATTATAAAATAAAACATTTACTTTGAAAATATTCTTATAATATTTTAAGGGAAACTTCTAAGATTTTATAATGGTTTAAAATAGCCGCACTCACCGTATAAGTTCAAAAAACATTCTTACCTTAATTCTGTCGAAAAGGTTAAAAAGGAACTTGTTTGGAAAATGATAGAAAGATTCCTTTATAAACTTCTTATAAAAAGTCAACAATGGTATAAATGACTTTAACACATAGTCTGTAAAATAGTAAGAATGGTTTGAAAATACATTTTTAAGAAACATGGATGTGGATGATAAAGAGGTCCCAGTAGGTAATCAGGTATAAACAACCTCGGATAATGAAGAGATTGTGAAATAAACCCTTACCTTGTACTTTTCCTTAGTTGATGGTATTTTAACATCCTGTATAATAGTTAAAACATTTTTATTAAATTATACAAGAACCATATACATAATTATGATATCATATATGATCTTCTAATAATGCTTTGTTAATAATACTTTAGTATTATCGTCGTTTCGGGTGTTAACTTACTCGTTTTATTTTATATGTTTTGTTACATAAGTCATGTTTGTTATGGATAGGTTGTGTCTTATTCATATCCAGAATGATATAAATTTCTTAAACATTAATTTTAAACATCAAATGATAATTAGTCTTGAATCTATATGATGGGTAATTAATCTCATCGCGTCCGTGGAGATGGTAGTCCGTACGTACGCACGAGCGACAATATCGTCCTTTTTATATTAAAATAATATATAATTGGATGGTATGTCATATATACAGAATCATTATCATGTTATATTTATTATTTACATGAAATACACATCATTATTATACCCATTCAAATAATAATATATTGAATAACAATTACACCACGATTTGGAGACGGTAAGTCGTTCGTACGCACGAATGGTGACATGTCATTCAAAGGATGGATAGAATACTGAATATGGTTGTACCATATTTATAATAATATCATAGTATATATTAGATACTAGAGTTATTATTTTAGAATGGTAATAACAAAGAAAGAAGAAGTTGAAGAAGAAATGAACTTGAAAGAGGGTGGTGAAAACATTACCTCTTCTTTGGGTTTTTTTGATTTGATCAAAAGGGATCCTTAAGTTGGCTTTCTGATCAAAATAATTCCTCTAGGTTGAAGTGAGGGACGTTTAGAGAGTATTTTTGTAGGGTTTGGCCAAACCAAAAGGCTCTGAAGGTGTAAAGAATTGGTTATAAGTGGTGTCCTTTTATAAGGGGGTGAGGGGAAACTTAGGAAAATCTTGAAATATTCTTTTATAATAAATTCATATTCAGTTTAAAATGGATAAAAAGTGGATTATTTAAAAGTTAAGGTGGGTATGGGTCGAAAACCACTCAAACAATATAATTAAGATAGGTTTGGTTCATTATATTAACCTTATCTTTTAGTTTTAACTCTTAGTTAATTCGTTTGACACTTACCATGTCACTTTGTATTTTTATATTATATAGTTAATAAAATTAATATATACCTACAATAGACCCCAAAGTGGTCCATTAATGATAAACCTATCATGATATAAGCCTCTTGGATGAACCTTAGATTTTTAGGAATTGAATATAAATTAATAATATAATATTTTTCTTAAAACTCATTTATGTCAATTTTGACACTATTCAACAATTTCTTTTTGTTAAAGTCTTAAAATATTTATTAATTCAAACCAAATTCATTTAATAAATCCTATAATTTCATATTAAACAATAAAATTCATGTATGTCTTCAAAACTGTCAAATTATATTTATTTTAACATTTATAATACAAATTATTTGATTCTTTCATTAATAAGGAAAATACTGCATCATTATTGTGTCATAAATAATATTAATTATTAAATGTCTAAAAATTATAAATAAAATACCATTATGTAGAAAATATTTTTATCTTTCTAATTAATATTTATAGTAGAAAATATAACATATATAAACCTATGTAAAAATTGTTTTTCTAAAAGATATATGCTTATGTCATTTTTGTATTTACTTTAACTTAATTAATATAAAGTGTCCCTATCACCTAGAAGTGGCTCCATGGGGTTCAAAAATCAACACAAATATGTCCATTCTCGGAAATATATCCACCAATAATGTTAGGACACTTTTTATGGTAATTTATTATTATTATAATATTATTTTTTACCCTTATTTACCGGATTTACCCTTTAACCATGGAAAATAAAATATTTACAGAAGTAATTATTCAAAATGTCTAAAAATGAAAGTTACCTATTTACACAATTTAGACATACTGATTCAAAATATGGAATCTTTTTTTCCAAATTCAAAACACATAAGTGGCATAAATTAATTTAAAATTAATTCTCGCTGTGAAAACAAAAAACGTGTTTCTAAGAAATAATAACTATCAAAAGATTGATACTTGTTTATGTCCGGTTTAATTGTGAAATTATTTACAATGACCAACATTATATTAAATGGTAAAACTATATTCTAAATATACTTTAAAACCACTCAAATTTATAGTTTATCACTATTAATTATTTCAATTAAAAAAGTTGTTTTTAATAAAAATTTAGTAATTTTCACTATTCATCAAAATATAAAAGTTATCCAAAAAGTACCAAAATTTCATCCTAGGATAATTTTGATATTATAAATCCAAAAATGAAGTCCATTTTGAAAGATAAAATGTATAAAATTTCAAAAATTGGGTATTACTATTCATAACGGTTACTTTGATTGGTCGCGGCATGTTAGAATCTCGAAGTTGCGTACAACACACGCTACTGTATTATTCAAAGAGAAGCATACCGTGGAAGCTTGGGGTGTTACATTCTCCCCTCCTTCAAATAATTTCATCCTCAAAATTTTTAGAATACTACTACTTGAAAAGACTCGGGTTGTTCTTTATCATAAGTTCCTCAAGTTCCCACGTTGCCTCTTCCATTTTATGGTTTCTCCATAGAACTTTTACCAGACAAGTCATCTGGTTTTCGGCACTTGTTCTCTCGTATCAAGAATCCTGACGGGATCTTTGCAATAAGAGAGATCAGGTTCCAGTTCTAATTCCTCATAGGTGAGTACATTCATTGGGTTAGGCATGTATTTTCTCAACAGTGATACGTGGAACACATCATGAACTTTGGAGAGATTTGGCGTTATTGCCAAACGGTAAGCTACAACAGCAATTCGTTCTACAATTGCGAAAGGACAGATGTACCTGGGACTCGATTTACCTTTCTTTCCAAAATGTATAACTCCCTTCCATGGAGACACCTTCAAGAAAACATGATCTCTAACTTGAAATTTCAAATCTTTTCTTCGGTTGACGGCATAGCTCTTCTACCTACTTTGAGCTGCTTTGATGTGGTTTTGGATTACCTTCACATTTTACATCATTTCCTCCACCAGTTCTGGGCCTACAAGTTTTCTCTCACCAATGTCATCCCAACAGGTTGGTGTGTGACATCTCTTTCCGTATAACGCTTCATATGGTGCCATCAGAATACTTGAATGGAAGCTATTGTTATAGGAAAATTCTACTAGAGGTAAATATTGATTCCACATACCCTGAAAGTCAAGTGAGAAAGATCTCAACATGCCTTCTAAGGTTTTAATAGTCCGTTCTGATTGTCCATCTGTTTCAGGGTGGTAAGCAGTGCTCAAATGAAGTTCAGTATCCAAGGCCTTTTGAAGACTCTTCCAGAATCTCGAAGTAAAATGGGGATCTAGATCCGAAACAATCGATAGGGGTACTCCATGAAGTCTCACAACTTCACTAATATATAGTATTTCTAGAAGTTCAAGTGGTAAATCTTCCCTTCTAGAAAGAAAATGTGTTGACTTGGTAAGACGATCAACAATGACCCATATTGCATCGTTCCTTCGAGGAGTCTTCAGTAGTCCCATGACAAAGCCCATTGTGATATTATCTCATTTCCACTCAGGAATTGGAAGAGGTTTCAAGACTCCTCTAGGCTATTGCCTTCAGCTTTCACTTGTTGAAAAACCATACATCCTGACACAAAATCAGAAATCTCCCTCTTCATGTTGTCCCACTAAAAATGTTCCTTTAAATCTCTATAAATTTTGGTGCTCCCAGGGTGTATAGAGAAATTGGAACTATGAGCATCATCTAACAATTCCCTTTTTAAATCAGGTATATCGGGAACACAAAGCCTCTTCCCAAATTACAAAATTCCATCTTCATACAAAAAGTCCCTAAATCTCCCATCATTCACAGATTTAATCTTCTTTTGAAATTCTTCATCATCAGTCTGAGAAATCTTAATCCTTTCTAGTAAAGATGGTTTGGCAACCATTTGAAAAAGCACTGATGTTTCACCTTCCATGGTTATTCTCATGTCCATCTTCACTAGATCCATGAAAATTGGATCCCTTTAAATTCTCATATTGTTCAAAACTCCATGATCTTTTATACTCAAAGCATATGCCACCATATTTGCCTTCCCTGGTTGGTAGTGTATCGTACAATCATAATCCTTGAGTAATTCAAGCCATCTACTTTGCCTCATGTTGAGTTCTTTTTGTGAGAAAACATAATTCAAACTCTTGTGATCAATATAAATCTCACATTTTTCACCATAGAGGTAGTGCCTCCATGTCTTCAAAGAAAAGATCATAGATTCTAACTCGAGATCATGAGTAGGATAGTTTTTCTCATGAATTTTCAACTATTGTGATGCATAGGCAATAAACCTATCATTCTGCATAAGGACACAACCAAGTCCTTTCTTCAATGCATCACTATAAATTACAAACCCATCATTCCCCGATGGTAGAGTCAATATAGGATCATTGACTAATCTTCTCTTCAGTTCTTAAAAACATTCTTCACGCTCTTTTGTCCAAAAAAATTTAACCCCTTTACGTGTGATCTTTGTTAATGGGTTAGCCAATCGGGAAAAATTCTGGACGAAACGTCGATAATAACCTGCTAAACCAATAAAACTGCGTACCTCAGTTATACTCGTAGGTGCTAGCCATTCTTGGATTGCCTTGGTCTTAGAAGGATCAACGGAGATTCCATCTTTAGAGATAATATGGCCAAGAAAAGAAATCTCCTAAAGCCAGAATTCACATTTGCTAAACTTCCCATATAATTCATGTCTTTTTAGAGCCTTCAGGATAATGTGCAAGTGATTTTCATGATCTTCGTAGATTTTTGAGTATACCAAGATATCATCAATAAATACCACCACAAATTCATCTAGATATTCCTTGAAAACTCTATTCATTAGATCCATGAATACAAAGGGTGCATTAGTTAGCCCAAAAGGCATTACTGTAAACTCGTAATGCCCGTACCTGGTTCGAAATGCTGTCTTCAGAATGTCTTCCTTCTTCACACACAACTGATGGAATCCAGACCAAAGGTCAATCTTTGAAAAGTATTGAGATCCATGAAGTTGGTCAAATAAATCATCAATGCAAGGTAGGGGATACTTTTTTTTATTTTTATAGCATTGAACTCCCTGTAGGCGATACATAACCTCATAAATCCATCTTTCTTTTTAACAAAAAGAATAGGGGCTCCCCATGGAGAAACACTAGGGCGAATAAATCCTTTATTACTCAATTCCTCTAGTTGTTTCTTTAGTTCCACTAATTCTAAAATGGCCATTCTATTAGGGGTCTTTTATATAGGCCTTGATCCAGGAATTAAATCAATGGAAAACTCAATTTCTCGTTCTGGAGGATGTCCCGGTAAATCTTCCGGAAACACATCTACATATTCTCTCACAATAGGTGCATCCTCTATTTGAATACTCCTTTCCTAACCCACAGTCATTTCACTCTCTTCCTCCCCAATAATTGAATTTAGTTGAGCTACTGGGGGTGGATCTAGATAAGAATTAGGTGGTGACGATTCTGCTCTAAAAATAAGGTGTTCTTTATCATCATCATCAAAAATCGTAACCTCCTTCTTCTTACAATAAATCTTCACATCATGGTTCGAAATCCAATCCATACCGAGGATTATATAAAAATCAATCATAGGTATGACAATGAGATCAGCGGATAAAGAACATTTATGTGCTCTAATGGGGACTGATTCACAAAACTTTGTTGCAATGATACTTCCCTTTGGAGTTTTAACTGACAACTCCTTTGTTAAATCAAATTGGAAATATCTAATTTTCTTAGCAAACTGGGAAGATATGAAACAATGCAATGATCCAGAATCAAATAAATCATTTGATAAACTTGAGGAAACCATTAAATTACCCCCCACCACATCTTTCAGAGCTTCTACCTCAGCAGTAGTGATAGCATAATCTTGGCCTTGATCCCTTGGAATTTTCTGAGGCAAGTTCACCTGACGCTTAGGACATTCATTTGCATAATTCCCCATCTCTCTGCAATTATAGCATTCCACATTGACAACAACTCTCTTTCCCCTCCAATAATGAGCTTGGTGTATTTTTTCACCACACTTGTAACAGACCCTCATTCCTTTTAAGCAAGTACCGGGGTGTTTATTCCCACATTTACTGCAGGATGGATTTTCAACTTTTCCCTTCTTCCCCTTATTTTCATTTCCAGATTGACCAACAGATCTCTTCTTCTCTTTCTTTTCTTTAAATTCATAAGACTTAGAGAATTCATTTTCTGTCTTGATAGCACATGAGACAATGTCTTTGTATGACGAGAAGGATTATGAGACTAATGCTCGACGAAGAAATGGTTTTAACCCAACAAAGAAATGATAAATCTTACTTATCGGGTTATGTATATAATCTCAAATATACCTTGACAAACTTGTAAAGTTAGCCTCATACTTTGCGAAATTCTCATCGTCCTTTTGCCTCAGATTTAGAAATAGAATTTCCATATCTACTCGATGGTCACGAGGAAAGTATTTTTCTAAGAAAAGATATTTGAACTCCCTCCATTTCATATTTGATAATTCATCATCTTCCTTCATGTTTTGAATCAATTACCACCATTGATCAGCATCTCCAGTGAGGTGGTAAACTGCCATGATAACTTTTTCCCTTTCATTACTCCCCAAGGCATGGAATATTTTCTCTAGGGAACTTATCCATTGCTCAGCTACTAATGGATTTTTACTCCCATTGAATGTTGGTGGTTTCAGCCTCATAAAGCGATCTAACATTGATCCTCCATGCTATGGATCAGGGTGCTCCATACGGGTAAGGTTATTATTCATAACCTGAGTGAGTTGTCCCAGTATGGTGATAAGCTGATCAACACCAGTTACATCACCAGCTCCACTATAATTATATTGAGCAGGAGGGCAATCCCTACATGGAGTGCGTTCATTGATACAGTTTCCATTTCATCCACTAGGCATCATTTCTAAACAATGGAATAAACTAGACCAGTTTATGAATCAAAATACATAATTCCATACTTGTAAAACACTTAACATAAATTTCACAGTTTATGGATATAATCCATAATCACAAAAATGTTTTCTTTGAGAAAGTATATACTCATAAACCCTTCATAATGGTTTGTAAAGAAGATGATAATTATCTGAAGCATATCCCCCAGGAGTGTCGTAACCAAGAGTACAGCAAGGCCCATTGTCGTGCACCAGTTCTCGTTCGAGTCTTGCTCAAAGCGGTGTTTTTGGGTTTTACCCCTAGGTACATCTGTGCCAGAGCAGTCTCTACCTGCTCGTATCTAGATAGGGATGTATTGCTCGGAAAATTCACAAAATCTCTAAAATACCAAAATTATAGGAAGTTCTTCTATACTAATCATCAATGTCCATCTTAGGTCAATGTGATCTAACCAGAGTTTATCGAAATCTAGCTTCCAAGGTTTGTTCTAAACTTCCTCTGATACCAACTGTAATGCACTGAACCCAGTTACCCAGAGTTGGTACATTATTACAGAACATTGGCATGGTCACAAGAAAGATCATGTCTCGAAAGACCGATTAGTTTAGTAGCCTTGTAATAACTAGATACATTCATAAGGTTTACATTACATCATAAAGTGAAAAACTACTACAACAACATATTGTCTTCATATCCCCTCATATTATCCCTGTAGTTCATTCATAGATTACTTCTTCACATGCTGGGAAAAATAAAACATTAAAATAGGTGAGCTCAGATGCTCAGTAAGGATAACAATATAGCGGAAACATTCATAAATAAGCATAAACATTTAAGGCAATGTATAAATAAAACAAAAGACTTTTAAACTTGAACTTTAGCATAATGTGGAAAAGATAAAATAAAATAATTCCATTTACTTATTCACATGGATATTCTACTAGTCTAATAATCACATGAAATATCAATAACCACTTTCATAATGATGGAATGCATAATGTCAGACTATCATAACCACGTAGTCAAGGCCTCGTTTCAAGACTAAAAATAAGATTTTGTCAAGGCCTCATGCCAATACACTAGTTTGTCTCATGAGACCTACCGATGCATCAAGGATCTATAGAGGGCTCCACCCATCACTTATTAAGTCCAATGCATTCCTCATATGAACAGGTTTAAACATAACATAAACATTCGTATTTAAAATAACATACGATATGTCAATACTTTCTCCATAAACCATGAATGGTATAAAAATAACACATCCACAGTCAAACATATCACAAAACCTTCAATACAATATGAAAGTTTTGTATCATAATAAATAAACTTCAAATAATCTTAAAATCAATCAAAGGATGTTGACATAGATGAAATCAAAACTATTTGAGAGAAATATCTCTTTTTTTTAAATCATTTAAAAGTCACATAATTATAAAATAAAACATTTACTTTGAAAATATTCTTATAATCTTGTAAGGTAAGCTTCTAAGATTTTATAATGGCGGAAAATAGCCACACCCGCCGTATAAGTTAAAAAAAACATTCTTACCTTAATTCTATCGAAAAGGTTAAAAAGGTCCTTGTTTGGAAAATGACGGAAAGATTCCTTTATAAACTTCTTATAAAAAGTCAACAGTGGTATAAATGACTTTAACCCATAGTCTATAAAATATTAATAATGGTTTGAAATACATTTCTAAGAAACATGGAAGTGGATGATGAAGAGGTCCCAGTAGATAATCACGTATAAACAATCTCGGATAATGAAGAGATTGTGAAATAAACCCTTACCTTGTACTTTTACTTAGTTGATGGTATGTTAACCTCCTTTATAATAGTTAAAAAATTGTTATTAAATTATACAAGAACCATATACATAATTATGATATCATATATGATCTTCTAATAATGCTTTGTTAATAATACTTTAGTATTGTTGTCGTTTCGGGTGTTAACTTACTCATTTTATTTTATATGTTTTGTTACATAAGTCGTGTTTGTTATGGATAAGTTGTATATTATTCATATCCATAATTATATAAAGTTCTTAAAAATTACTTTTAATCATCAAAATATAATTATTCTTGAATGGATACAATGGGGAATGAATCTCATCGCGTTTGTGGAGACGGTAGTCTGTACGTACGCATGAGCGATAATATCTTCCTTTTGATATTAAAATAATATATAATTGGATGGTATATCATATATAAATAATCATTATCATGTTATATTTATTATTTACATGAAATACACATCATTATTATACCCATCCAAATAATAATATATTGAATAACAATTACACCACGACGTGGAGACGGTAAGTCGTACGTACGCACGTATGGTGACATGTCATTCAAAGGATGGATAGAATACTGAATATGGTTGTACCATATTTATAATAATATCACAATATATATTATATACTTGATTTATTATTTTATAACGGTAATAACAAATAAATAATAAGTTGAAGCAGAAAGTAACTTGAAAGAGGGTGGTGAAAACATTACCTCTTCTTCGGGTTCTTCCTTTCGATTTGATCAAAAGGGATCTTTAGGTTGGCTTTATGATCAAACTAAGGCCTCTAGGTTGAAATGAGGTTTTGTCCAAAAAAAGTCTTTGAAGGTGTCAAGAATTGGTTAGAAGTGGTGTCCTTTTATAAGGGGGAGGAGGGGCACCTTAGAAAATCTAGAAATATTATTTTATAATAAATTCATATTCGATTTCTAATGGATCCAAAGTGTATAATTTAAATTTTAAGGTGGGGATGAGTCTAAAACCACTGAACCAATAGAATTTAGATAGGTTTGGGTCATTATATAAACCTTATCTTTTAGTTTTAACTCTTAGATAATTAGTTTGACACTTACCATGTCACTTTGTATTTTTAGATTATATAGTTAATAAACTTACTATATACCTCCAAGAGACCCCCAAGTGGTACATTAATGATACACCTATCATGATATAATTCTCTTGGCTGAACATTATATTTTTAGGAATTGAATATAAATTAATAATATAATAGTTGTTTTAAAAACTCATTTATGTCAATTTTGACACTATTCAATAATTGATTTTTTTAAACTCTTAACATCTTTATTAATTAAAACCAAATTCATTTAAGCAATCCTATAATTTCATATTAACCAATAAAATTCATTGATGTCATCAAAACTTTCAAATTATATTTATTTTAACATTTATAATACCAATTATTTGATTCTTTTATTAATAAGGAAAATATTGCATCATTATTTTGTTATAAATAATATTAATTATTAAATGTATAAAATTTATAAATAAAATACCATTATGTAGGAAATCTTTTTATATTTCTAATTAATATTTATAGTCTAAAATATAACATATATAACCCTATGTAAAAATTGTTTTGCTAAAAGATATATGCTTATGTCATTTTTGTATTTACTTTAACTTAATTAATATAAAGTGTCCATATCACCTACAAGTAGCTCCATGGGGTCCCAAAATCGACCCAAAGATGCCCATGGTCGGACATGTATCCACCAATAAGGTTATGACACGTTTTATGGTAATTTATTATTATTATTATAATATTATTATTTTTACCCTTATTTACCGGATTTACCCTTTAACCATCGTAAATAAAATATTTACCGAAGTAATTATTCAAAATGTCTAAAAATTAAAGTTACCTAGTTACATAATTTGTACATACTGATTCCAAATATGGAATCCAATTTTACAAATTCAAAACACAGAAGTGGCAGAAATTAATCTAAAATTAATTCCCGCTGTCAAAACAAAAAGCGTGTTTTTAAGAAATAATAACTATCAAAAGATTGATACTTGTTTGTGTCCGGTTTAATTGTGAAATTATGTACAATGACCAAAATTGTATTAAATGGTAAAAATGTATTATAAATATTCTTTAAAACCACTCAAATTCATAATTTATCACTATTAATTATTTTGATTAAAAAAGTTGTTTCTAATAAAAATTTAGTATTTTTCACTATTCATCAAAATATAAAAGTAATCTGAAAAGTACCAAAATTTCATCCTAGGATAATTTCGATATTAAGAATCTAAAAATGAAGTCCATTTTGAAAGATAAAATGTATAAAATTTTAAAAAGTAGGTATTACTATTCATAATGGCTACTTAGATTGGTCGCGGCGTGTTAGAATCTCGAAGTTGTGTACAACACACGCTACTGTGTTATTCAAAGAGAAGCATAACGTGGAAGCTTGGGGTGTTAAAAAAGTAATATAGCATTATCTCTCTTTCTACTTCTTCAATTAACATTATTTTTTTATTAGAGTACATGCATGAAGGAACTCTCTATTTATTTTTTAACTCACATATTATTCTATAAAAATCCACAGTCCAACCATACCCTTTTTCTTCTTCTAAGTCTAGTATTTATTCACATAACCAATGAATACATTTTACAAATTTGAATATGTAAACACAATTAAAACCAGTAGCATGATTTTCATGGGTATGAAATTTTTTCAATTTCATATCAAGATCATCCAAAAGACTCGGAGTTTTAAAACTTCTTTTTCACAATTTTAGAAACACTGCAGCCTCCTCGTTTATATTTCTAATTCTTTTAAAAAACAATCATCGTTGGAATATGAAGCATGTAGATTTGTTAATAGATTGAAATTTTTATTTTTTATTTCAAACCAATGATTCTCGTTCCATCCTTGATTTAAATTATATTCATTAAATCCCATTATTTTCATCATCTGAGTTTTATATAGTAAGACTTTTGAAATACATTCAATCAATCTTTAATGTATTGTGATGAAAAGCCTTATGTTGTAAAATTTTACAAGGTAAATATTTATGATCAAAGATTTATATTCAAGATTTAAATTCACGTCTTATTTTGAAAATTAAATTCTTATGATGCAAAGTCCTACACTCAAAGATATACACTAAAAGTCATATGTTCCAAAGTTTTATGATTTTTGTGCTTATTGAATCTTATAAATTTATATTTCCTACTACATGCATTAAATATACTAGAAAGAAAATTATTTTATCATATATTTTGATAACATTTATCTTTAAAATGAATTGTGTTTGTTCAATACTATATACCATGTTATTTCACATATATTACATACTCATTCTATGCAAACTTTATTTCACACACATGCATGTAAAACTCATCTTCTCTACTACCTAACTTTATGAAAAATCATAGACGCCTACTAAGTTCTTTATTACTCTAATTTTACCCTTAAATATCCTTTTTAACTTTGATGGTACCCTTAAGCTTCATTCAAAAACTATCAATTTCATTTAAATATGTACATTGACCTTTATATATCCTTTATAGTTTCTAAAGTACCTCTATATAGTATACCATTTACCCCTAATTTACCTTTACAAAACTCATATTTTATCATAGTTACCTAATCACATCATCCAAAAAACATAATAAGTTTTACATAGATTATAATTCCTCATTTTTATGATAGTAATAAAATTCCTCAATGACCATTATACATATGGTGGTGTACCATTACGCAAGTCTGCTGCTTCACATTTTAACTTTTGTTTTCCCATAAACTCAATTAGAACCTTTTTCAACTAATATAAATTCTTCTCCAACACTTATAAAACATAATCAAGTTGTTATTAAATATAATATACAACATCATTCATAAAAATAATCCTTATATGGTTTTTTATAGCTCTATACTTCAAACACCCATTTTGGCTAGATTTTTTCATATAATCTCATACTTCCAAGCATCAAAATACGTCAAAAATATAGATCCATGGTCATAATTCATCACCTTTTTTGGGAAATAAAACTTTATTACAATCCATCCATCAATACACCTTATAGAAAAAAATAAAACCATTATAATAAGAATTTAATGATTCACTAAAGAATGATTTTCTTCCAAAGTTTTGACATCTAAAAACAGTCCATCATCAATCATTTCTTTAGAAAAGAAATTTTTGATTATGTAATATAGTTTGTATTGAATCATTGCTTCAAATTAAAATTTAATATCCAAATCAAGATCATTTGAGTGTCCCATTTCAATTTTAAAGGAGAGAGATTCCAGTTCAGTACTCAAAAATTCAGATTCAAGTGATTCAAGAATAAAACCATTTCACCTAAAGAATATTACAATGATTTTAACTTATTTGTATAAGTATTAAAAAAATTAATATGGTATATATGAGACTACTCATCAATTAAGCTTCCATAAAATTATACTTCTTCAATATTTTTATTAAGATATAGTTTAAAATTTATCAGGTTATCACTTCAGAAAATGGAATTACCACATTGAATATCAATTTCAAAAAATTTAAAATATATAAATTCCATTTTATTTTTATCTTATAAAACATTCCTTACTTCCAAATATATCTCATATATCAAAATTTTATAAAAATTAATTGAATACTTTGTAGAATTTAAATTATATTTCTCATGTTTTTCCGCAACCAAATATGTCATTTTATAAAAAGTTCTTAATTTTATAGGTTTAGGTGTCATTATAACAATGAGAAATTTATATACTTCCAATTCAACCCCCTAAAACATTTTGGATGTATTTGTTCAATATTTGACTAAAAAAATTATCAATATTTGGTTCAATCCCACTAGTTTAACCTATTTCCTTACTTTCCACTTCAATATCATTCTCAAAGTTTATAAATTCATTTTCTGGAACACTTATTTCAACTTCTTCTTGATCCTAAACTTTTTTCATAATTCTTAGAATTAATTTTTCAAAATTTTAATGCTCTCATGGTCTTGATCAAGTTTATCACTAATTTACATTAACATTTGGTTTAATATTTATTGATTTTCAAGTTTTACATCATTATAGTATTAGTTTTCTTCAAGTTGGTAAGGTTTTTATTAATGATTATAGTCACACTGCTAATAAGTGTGCCCATAATAGCCATATAAAGCACAACATATTTATCTTTGTTTTTCCTAACAACAAAATTGTTACTTTTCTTACACAATAATAAATTTTATCTTATTTCGTAAACAAAACAATCCAAAAAAATGAAAACCAAGAAAATGAAATTACAAGACACATATGGAGTCTTTGTAAAACATTTTATGATTGAACACACACTAAATAAGTAGTATATTTTTTAATTTCATCAAGATAGTACTAAAAAATTGTGTATAATTTTATTTTTTTATGTTTATTTGATATTTTAACCCTAAGAAACCCAACACACGAATTAACCTTAAAAATTTATATAATTTGGTGAGATTTTCATTGAATACTCTCAAAATTTAATTTATATTTTTCTAATCATAATTGATAGTGGTGAGTATGGTCAAACCATAAGAAGGGGGGGTGAATATCAAAGGGATTAATTGAAACCTATTCCACTAATAAAAATGAAATGAAGTATATGAAAAGGAATAGACAAAGTGATGGAATTAAGAAAAAGTATGACGAATGATTATACAATTGTGACTTCTAATAGGATTTGGTACCTAATTATAAAGGTTATGGGAAGAATACATGCCAAAAATAGTGGTAAAGTAGATGTTCCAGCCAATTGAGATAATAATTCCCAAGAAATGAGTACAAAAAGGATTTAAACTAGAATTCAAACATAAAATTAATTTTCATTATTTGTCAACGTTTAATAAAATTTTCAAAATATTAATCTCCTGGATTATTTTTTTGGTTGAAAATGTATAAAAAATCTTGAAGTCAATATGCATCCATTGATTCATCAATAAAAATTGAGAATTATTTTATATAAGAATTCTTGATAAGAATGTAAGGAAAACAGTAAGAATAGAAAATAACATGAATGAATAGAAAATAAAAGAAAACTTAAATTTCCATTAAGAATTATAGTTATAGTTCATGTTAAAAGAAAGTAAAACATGATAAAAATGGTATAGATTTTGTGAAAAATGAAATAAGGGTGCTAGAATTCTTCTTTATTGAAGTTGAATCCCTATAATATTAATCAATCTTCATCCTTCATATTTATTAAAGAACATCTCATGTCTTCATCACCTTCCCTAGCCAATATTTAGTGAACCCCTAACCTATTAGAATAATTTGGGGAATGATTCCTTTAGTGTTAGTTTATTTGTGGATGGATTCACCTTCTAAATGAATATGTCTATTTTTTGAAAGAAGCTATATGATTACTCCAAATATTGATTACACTAGAAGTTTTTCTAGATCAAATAGTTGGTCTCCACGTGGTTGTAGTTCACTATTTATCATCTTCTTCCTATGACTCGATAAGACCTCCTCAAAAAAATTCACTCCTCCCAAGTGGGCACTGATATAGCCACAAGAAATATTGATTCTTATTTAATCTTCTCCAATAATATTTGGTAGTACTTCATCTTCTTCTTTGATCTCAGTATTGATCTCTCCATTGATATTATTTTGGGAATTTAAGGAATCATGTTTTTGTTAAGCAGGTTTTGATGTTTATGTATGATTTGAACTTCGGTTGTGACCTTTAAATAGGCACCCAGTTACCCTGATGATAGTAAAAGTTACCCTTCCATTTCTATTGAAATATTGGATTGACATTTAAATATAAGGCTATTGACCTTTACATATCATTCAGAGATACAAGTTTAAACTTCCACATTTCTAAACTAAGTAAATAACCTTTAAGTTTCCTCCATAGATAGACTTGATGTAGCATCCACTTTCCATGATGGTATGTAATGTCTCAGATTTTCAGTGTGTTATTTTTCAATATTATATGGAATTATTTTGAGATAATACCTTATGACGGTGTGCGATTCCGTGGCCCGAAGTTCCCAAAATAAATGTTTAAAATTAATTAAACTTTAAATAGTGTGTGTAAGTGGTTTTCCTGAAAAAGTGGAATAACTTTTCAATTGGTGCTCGGGTTAGAAAAATAACGGCACCGTTACATCCAGAGCACTAATTTACCTCAAGAGAGACATAACATCGACCGGCACGAGCCAGCTCCAAAATTTAGTTTTTGGGCATTTTAGAAGAAATAAATTAAATTAAAAATTTATTTTATTTTAAATGTTTCCATAATGCATCGATGCTTATTTTATTTAAATAATAAGGATCCCATGGTTAGTCTCATAACCCTAGAGAACTCCCTAGAATCCTCTAGATCTTTGTATAGGAGCCAAGCATGGAGGATTTTTTATGGATGTCGACGAACGACGACGTGTCGATCGCTGCACAACGAGATCGAATCCTGACCAAAGACCAATCTCCCTCTTCTTCAATGACCGATGTAGGAATTGTTATTTAAATTCTTCTCTTCCCCATTCTTGGATTAAATGATGAACGTGGATCAAACCACCAATAAGGTGATCCATGGATCGGGCATTCTTGCGGGTGGGCGTCAATTTCCTTTTCTTTGGGCGTTTTGATTTGGGAATTGATTTCATGATGATCTTGGGTTGTCATTTTGATTCTCCTATTAAACCTATTAATGGGATAATATCATTATCGTGATGAATGATGGCCGAGGTGCGTTCCTCCTTGGTTTATTGTTTTTCTTCCTCCCTTTTTACCCAGTGTTCTTCGCGATCTTTGTGGGGTTATGATAAAACGAATCGTTACACATACTTTTCACAATGAAATGATCCCAAATTTGCGATTTGACATCATGACGACCTATCAGAGGTGCAGCAATGATGTAAGAAGACGGATCAACATGGTTTGGGAGTTATTTTTCTTCAAGCGTTCTTCGTGCGGGTGGATCGGAACGTGCTTTTGGGGCCGATCGGAGGCCTGAAAACAATGGAATCGGCTTCATGATGATCGGGTGACCTCAACCCTTAAGTTTAATGATGATTAGATTGCCAAAACAGACATCAGAGGATCAAAGGAGGTTCAGAATTAAGAACTAGTGGTTCTAAATTTTTTTGAAGAACACGGTGTGTATTCTGAAGAACACATCGTGTGGGACTGGATCAGTGGAGGCTAGGGTTCCGTGATTCATGAGTCGATGACATAGTTTGTTCTCAGAAGAACACAACATGTAGACCCTACACGGTATGGCAGAGGTGGATACGTAGGACTCAGCGTGTATCCAGAGGATACACGGACCCCACACAGCCAGACCAAGTCGGCTGCATGGGTTACCCCACGTACCAGGTTCATGGGTTGTACCACATGAGTTGAAGCTGTGTATGGACACACGTCCAGCGTACACAGAGTCATACTTGAATATAGGAACATGGCGTTTCACCATCTTACACACCATGTATACCTTCTTCTATATGACCAGCCTTACGACACGGGCTATTGTACACTGGCATTACCTGTGGTCAGAAGACACGGCATCTGACACTTCTACACACCATGTACTTATCAGTACATGAATTTATCTTCTTATCAATTTTATCTAGGGAATGTTTTTTTGGGGTTAGTGCCCATTTTTCTCATTCCCCTGAAGCTCAGGTATCGTTTCCTTCTATAAGAATATGATCCCTTCAGCAGGACTTTCTGAAATAGAGTCAGGTATCCCTCTAAGAGGCACGGAGCGAGATCCTCTATCCATTATTGACCTTAGGTAGATTCAGGTATCGACATGAATATTCTCATAGGGTTTCTATTCTATACCTATCAGGTGAATCTGGATGATTTGTGGTATCCTATAAGGCCCAAGAAGTATTCCTCATCTATGTATCGTGATCTTTCCCCACACAAGAGTGCGTTCTCCTAGAATGAGTTCATCTATCTCTCGTGGCTTTTCCCGACAAACGACACTTCTCATACGGACTTTATCAGAACTACTAGACTCAGGGAGTTAGTTCTCCCAAACAAGTGCTTCATGGAATCTTCGAACCGAATCCCTAGTATTGGTATGGGGTTGTGTGACTTGTCTCTAGACTACGGGTCTGGGTTTTGAGTATATCTAGATTGTGTTACCCTATTATATGTCTGGTAGACATATACTATGTAGATCTGACTGTACCTTTCCTTTTTTGCATAGATTTTGGGTTTTCGAGGTCCCCTACTAAGTATTGTTATACTCACCCCTAGACAGGCTTTGCCCGCACATGTCATTTCTTGTGCATACGAGCGGCCTTTTGACGGAGTCCAGGTCGGACCAGGACCGAACTGAGATTTTTGAGTTCCCTATAGGCTGAGGTGTTCCTATGGCTACAAGAAGCAGTCCTAGTACCTTTTTGTGCTTACAGGTTAGACTTTTTAGTTTACATTCTCTTCTTTTTGGTGGGCTTGTATTTTGGCCCAGTTTACTTTCAGTACTTTACCTTCTTTCATACTCTATTTGGTTGGGTTTAGTTGTATGCATGCATTTTGTTCCTCAGTGTTTTTTTCATTTCATAATTTTTGGGATTGGGGTGTCACGACACGATCCCCACAGGGATGGGTCGTGACATGGTACCCTTACACATCCCATTGATACATGAAACTACCCTTATATGGGTCTTAAAAACTCGATGTTACCTTTACATGGATGGTTGAGTCTTGGGGTACCCTTCTGTAGTGATCACTGCATTTATAGAGCATCTATTGTACCTGTATTCATCATCAAAAAATTTATAATTCAAGAAATATATAAAATTTATCAATTTAAATAGAATAATTAAACTAAAATAAAATTAATAAAATGAATTTTAAAATTTTAATAATTTAAATAATAAATTTTCTAACAAAACAAATTACTAATATAGATATATAACATTGTAAATATTAATTTTAGAACCTTGGTATTCCAAAAATGCTCCCAAATAATATTATAATAAATTCCTACGACCATATCCAAGAAAATTTATTCTTAAATTAAACAAGAATTAAGGCAAAGATAATTTGATTATTTAATCAACAAAAAATACCCATTTCCATTAAAATATTTATAGAATAAATTTTTTGAAAAAATGGTCTAAATTTTATAAGTGTGGATTTTAATAATATTTGTCATCAAAACATTGAGATTTCATTAAATAAATGTGGAAAACATATAATCAAATTGAGCCACATCAACATAATATCCTAACAATAATTCAATTGATAATTGTTTTCCTGGGTTAATTATAAAAATATTTCACTTGAAGATCAACCTCAAGGATATCACTAAAGTCCCACTAGAAAACCTCCATTTTTTCTCTCTTTGTAGTTTCAATGTGATTACCCCCCATACTTTTGATCATATAATCCCCCTCTAAGAGAAAACTAGCCCCATTACTTCTATACCATGACCACTCATTATAAATACACACAACCTTCTAAATTCCTCCATCGAAATTTTATAATGTAAATAAGCCTAGGTTTCATTCAAATTTTTTGAAGTCCCACTAACAATTTTTGACATGTACCAATTCCATTGACTAGCTTCTTCCAAAACCTATACTTCCAAATATTTTCTAATTAAGCCTCTATAATCTAAGATTTGAACGATATATAAAACACTTGTAATACATCTAGAACATACCTCCATACAAAATTTTAACATTTGAAAATTTTAGCATCACTAAATTGATGAAATACCACTAAAATAACCCAGAACCTTTTGGTCACCATTTCTAAATAAAGCCAAGTAATGTGTGGAACTATCATTTCATTATAACCTAGTACCAATACTTCAAGTATTACCCTCCATCATAGTATACCTTCTATAACTATGATGACCTTCAATGATTCATTTCCACATATTTAGAAACACTAAATCCATTATCACCGCACATTATAAAAGATACGATATTAAGACTTGGGGTTATCCCTATTCTAGCATTTATGAGGATGTGGTCAACTTCCCAAATACTTTGTAGATGAGATAATAATAAACAATACAACTTATATAATTGAAGTATCTTATAAATATAATTTCCCAAAGGAAGTCACCATCTAATCTGTAACACCTCTTGATGTTCCAATTTTAGTCACCAAACAATTAAAAACCACTACCCACATATCTTCCAAAACTCTCACTTGCTTCCAAACTCTCAACCTTCCAGGTCTAAACCTAAATCACCTCAGCTATGTTCCAACATATTATATACCATGGTTAATCTTTATTAGGGTTATAAAACCCCTCAAATTTTTGTCCTTCATTAAATAATACCCATAATTATACATTACTTCATTAAAGAAGGTACAAAATCCAATGGCTGAAAAACCAATCATGAGGTGGTGAAAAAATATTTTATTAACCAAGGTTAAATTTAGTTTATTGTAAACCTAGGGTTGTCTCTAGATATGGGTTCCCAAGTAAATTTTCACTTTTAATTAAATGGAATAATGGGTTTGATTTAATTGGTTTACTAAAAGTAAAATGAAGTGTAGAGGTTGTAGTAAAGGTTTGATAGAGTGATGGTTTAGATATGGGTGTCCTATCATAATTATATCATGGTTTGAAGTTATTTTACGCTTATCCTTATTAATTATCTTGTGAGGGTATCAAATATATTTTCACTAATTTCCCAAAGTGGAATTGATATGGTCAAAATTTATTTAATCAAGATATCATCTTGGTCAATCCTTGTTCTTTCTGTGAATAGTAATACAAAAAACCAAAATTAGTTCACTCTGGTAGATCCCAATCTAGTTTTTTGATGCCCAAGTCACTCAATAATTCTCTACTTCCCTTCACACATGATCCATAAATTTATATTCTCTTCCCCAATAAAATTTTATATTCCATTTAATATATATTATAGCTGATTGGAGGGATATAACTTATCATCGTTCGAAAAATGCATGCAATAAATAGAATTAAAGTACAAAATATCACATATGATATTAAGAAATGCTACTAAATATTAAAACCAGTTTATATAAAAGTGATATTTTTATTCATGAAGCTCAATACTCAATCATTATAATGTAAATCCTTCCCTTCCTTGGTCACTAATAGTATTTAACCATATATGAAAGAGGTAACAGTGGTCAAAGGAAAAGAGAAATGAATTAAAGAAAATAAGGATGCATAAAATAAAACAAAATATCAAAAATAGCACCAACAGTAGTTATTTATGTTGAAATCATTCTTATCCATTATTCTGACCTTCACCTCGATTTAAAGGATCTTCCTTCCCTTATTATGTGGTTGGTAAAATACTCCAAGGATTCTTTCTTCTTTGAATTTATTACATATTTTCTTCTCTCTTATGGTCTATTTAATTGTCATGATCTCTAAGTATCTAAAAAACAATAGTTTCTTAAGAATTAGCATGTTTATAATGTTTCAATATATGTTATTAAACATGATCCATGTGGAAGAATGGGGTTGTTTTCAAAAAAAATGTTGAACTCCTAGATTTTGTGTTGTAGGGAAGATAATCCATGAGCAATGTCATATGCTCTCTTTAAATAAATACACAAGCCATCAAAGTCATGTACCCAACAAAATGTCATATGAGGGTTACCAAAGTCATACATGTTTAAAAGTTATATGGGATCACCTCTAAAAATTTTATGTGCACTACATAAGTCTTATGTGATCTCTAGAGTCATACATATAGAATATCATACATGATTTATACTTATTTGTATCCCTATACCATACACATTTCATGACTACTATTATACGAAATCAACCTTTCATACCAAGGCAATGTTATCATATAAAAAATCATATCTTATAAATGTATCTCTTTTATAGGAATTTATTACATGATACTCATATATTACAAGCACAACTATCATATAAATTCTTCGGGATGAACCTAATAAGAAACTCACATCAACCTTATGAGTCGGTCTCTCGATCTTATGAAGTTTCAAAATTTACAAAGTCATGGCTCTTTCAAGGTAGAATTTCACACATCCAAATTGGATTTTTACACAAATATATCAAAATTCCTAAAATATTAAAATATATATATAATCAAAATAAATCCATCTATTTTATTAAAATAAACCATTACAATTCAAAATTTGGATATTTTAAACAATAATCATAGAATTTAATGGATAAATACATTAATTCAAAAACTCTATATAAAACATTGAATTAATAAATATAGGGGAATGAAATTAATTAAATATAAACAAAATATAATGAATAAATTTACTCAATCAATTCCCCCAGAGCTAATCCTTGGACTCTTGTACAAGAGGACTTTAAAAAATATTGCGAGATAAAATTCAAACACTATCCAATTGTGAGTTTACTTTTTAAAAACCATTTTCCTCAATCTAATCACTCCTACTAAATATTATAATTTTCATTTTCTTAATGAAGTTTATTTAATTTTTCCCACTTCTTTCACACTCCCATTATCTTTTATACAAATATTTTTTGGAATTATTTTACCCATCACTCAAGTGCATATTCAAGAAAAGTATTTCTCATTCCAAGTCTGTGAAGGTGTCTCCATTGGCTTGATTAATTTCAATATCTCTAACCAATGAGTCAACTATTTTTTAATATCATGAGGAATTTTCAAGGTTGTTCTATGGTTAAGGTTTTTTGGGATCTACTAGGAGATAATTCTTAGGTAGATTAGGATGTATAACTCTATTTTAAATTAAAAATCATGATTTTTAATTTCCCTTAAGAATGGAGTCCTTCTTCCACTTCTCTTAACAAATTTAGATCTACCTATTTGGTTTTAAAATGGAATATCATGCCATTATCACTTAAAAATTATTAAATAGCCCTTCTTCTTTTCATTTAGAATATTTCAATCATGTAGTACTATAAAAATAGCACATGTATAGTAGTTTTTAATGTCTGTACAGATTCAATTAGAACTAACCAAAACCTTCCTCCATAATTTTTAATTGTATTGTTGGTTAGTACTTCATAAAATTATTTATATGAAATTTCCCCTCCCCCTTTCCTCAATTTGACAAATACTATTTAGTTTTGAAAGATATGAAATTCCAATGTAGTTTAAATTTTTTTTGGGAAAGATATGTCTATTTAAGTCTTAAAATAATTATGTTAATATCATACATATTAGATTGAAACATTAGCTATAATTTAAATATATTTTCCTTCTCAGAATAATACCACAATTGATGATACCGCTCTTCACTTCAACACAAGCAAACTCCTTCGAAATAGCTTATCTCAACTCAAAAAGTTTTTTCACACTTGGAATTTAAATGAGATCAGGTATAAGATTCTAGGTGAGGATATATAGATATATTTACCATGTAATGTGGCTATCTATTATGGTCATTCATGGATACTAAGGGATACAAGGTTTAAATTTAAAAATAGGCTTGAAAATAGTGTTTAATGAAAAAAGTTGATTTTGTTAAAACTAATTCCTCGACCATGTATAGAATATGATTCTAAATTATACTAGTTTTTTACTATAATGATCAAAAAATTATGCTTATTTAAACACAACTTTTTTCTCTCAAGAAATTTTTAAATTTTAATAAGATATAAATATGAGTTTTGAATCCTAACTAGTAATTATTTTAAATGTTGTAAAATATTTCACGGCATAAGATTAGAAAGTGATATTTTCATGAATTACCCTCACTTGGATTTTTTTAAAAAAAGTTTATTTCAACATTCATCTAAGTTAGGAGGATGGGTCAAGTCAGTTTCCATTATTATCATGGGCTCAAAAGTTGAAAGGACATTCAAATTGAGTTTAGTAGGTTTCAAAATATAATAAAAATTAAGAATTAACACACCATAAATTTAGAAAAAAAAATATTTCAAATCCTAAATTATCTTAAACTAAAAAGGTTCCCTCCCCCATACTTAAATTATGCAGTGTTCCCAAAGTATTCTAATTGTGTTATAAAGTGAAAAATACTTAAATTTAACACTTGAATCATGTAAGTGTTGAGTAATGGTATAAATAGATGGTTATAAATGGTAAAAATGTTGGATGACACTTATCCCCTCCACCAATGCTTGGGAACTATTTTCAAATAATTTCATCATTTTATACCTATTAACAATGAATGAGTTCACAATTCCTACTTTAATGACTTTTCCAACAACACAAGATAGATATACATTTGTGGTAATAAAAGTTCCCTCCCATCTAGAATGAATTTTACCTTTCATAATATTAATTCTATATTTTTAAATTAATACATGTTCCCCTAGATGGAATTCATTTTATGTAATTAATTTTTTACGAGCCTCTTTAGATATTTCCCTGTAATTTATTGATTTTTTAAAAACCCACTCTTAAAATTTTTATAAAATTTTAAATTTGTAGTTTCTTTACATATCTAACTCTATATAGATAAAAATTTATCTCCCCACTGCCTGGTATTCCCTGTGATATAGATATAAAGGTAGGTGAAATATCTTCCCATAAATCAACCATATGGACTCATTCTAATGGGTGTTTTTCAAAGTGTTTTGTAACCTCATAAGGTGTCTTCCAACCTTTGGATCTAAACATTTCTATTTGATTTAATAGTTTTTTCAAAAAATACTTTAATATCTATATTGGAAACACCATCTTTATCATTTTTTATAGATGGTGGGGTGTGGATGTATTTTGGTTTACACTATACTTCCCCCTAAAATAATCCATGATCGTTTTGTAGAATTGAATCCCATGATCACTCACAATGGCTCTTGAAATTAAAAACCAAAAAAAATATTAGTTTTGAAAAAATAAAAACAATATTACCATCGTCAGTTTTAGTTTTCTTGGATTATTTATATTTTTAAAAGTAATCCATATCCAAAAACATGTAAGAGTTCACAATGGTTGTGAAGAAAGGTCTAATGAATTCTATTCTCAAAACATTAGATATTTTACAAAATATTATGGGTTTTTGGGAATATCCTATATTTTGGATATGTTATTAGTGAATTTACATTTCTCAAACCTTTTATATAATTCATGCATATCTTTAAACAAAGGAGGGTAGAAAAAATATAATTATAAAACATGAATTATAGACCTTTGATTTCCAAAGTGGCCTCCACAAGATAGAGTAAGGTAAAAATCAAGAACATATTTAATATCACTCTCATTTGAGTATCTTGTTATCATTTGGTTATTATAGACTTTTGATAGATATGGATCCTCCAAAATATAAAATTTTTATTCAAATTTGATCCAAAAAACATTTTGGTGGTTCAAGTGATATGGTACTTGAGAATTTACCAAAAAATTAACTGTATTAGTATATCAGGAAACTTCTCTAGTAAAAAATAAAATTGATCTGCTAGTAGCAGGTCATTAGATGGTTATTTAGTAAGAAAATACACTTTACTCATGCTGGGTTTAAGAACACGGATCTTATTTTCCGGTATGTTTTCCTTTTTCTAGTTTTTTTGAGGAAAAGAGGAGTTTTCTCGAAATTTATTAAGTACATGTCGAGTACTTTATAAGTACAAACCATGTAATTTATAAGTACACGCCGTGTACTTAGTTACCACATGTATCCAGGTACTGGTTGTGTCACAACCATGCACACGGTTGTGTATGGTGACATAGAGACCGCCTAATACGGGGGCCAGTAAGGGAAAGTTCACACTGTGTACTTCTAAAGTACACACCGTGTACTTTCTTTTTTTTCAGTAAATGTATTGGGCACACGTATGACGAACAGAACTATCTTCTTCTCAACCTAGTTCATCTAAGAGCATCTATACAGTGTGGATCTTCATCGATCCCTTGATCAAGCATCCATTCTCTGAATCGGACTCAGTCGGTTGCGTTCGAATCGCATCGGTGAGTTTTCTCTTCTTATTGAACACCTTATTCTGATTCCTTCTCTCTTGTGAGATATCTTGGATTAAAGGTTTTGAGAATTTTTGTAGATCTATGGTGTTCTTGGGAGATTCAAGTCTTGATTTTCACTTATAATGATCCTACAACACCGAGGTAGGTGGTTTGTGCCTTTCTGTTGAAATTCTTTGAGTTATATGTGCACAATTTCCCAATAACCTTGATCGGGGTATTGCGTGTTTATGGTTTTATCCCTGTTAATTTCCTTTTATGCTTGTATGCTTGAGTAGAGTTTAATTGAATGTGAATAGGGTTAAATTTTATGCTTTGGAAGTGTTTACCCATGCATGTTTTGTTTATGACCATTTGATCTTGTTTATCCTGTTATGATTTCTTGTTAACTTCCCATGCCTAGTATTATAGGATAGATTGTTTATTATCTGACAAGTTGTTTTATTGTAGACTGGTTAGCCAAAGTATTTATTAACATTTACTTTGGCCGCTTTTCATTGTGATGCTTGTTTGACTTACACAGGGTCGTGAGAACCTGGTGTAGTGGACCATAGGGAGGAAGAATGTAAGGGCTTCTCTAGAGTGTCTGTTATTGTTGTTACGATGTGACACTATAGGGGGAATTGATGTAAGTGCTTCCTCAGAGTGTATGGAGTTCCTCAAAATAAGCCACAGGGGGAATGAGACGTAAGTGCTTCCCCAGAGTGCCTTTTAGTTACCGATACGAGAATATAGGGGGAATTGACGGTGAGTGCTTCCCCAAAGAGTCTATACTAAAGCTGAACCGGTGGGGTTAGACTATGTGTACTTACCAGAGGGTTGCTTGTGTCTTCTCGGTAAGACCATAGTGGATTAGGATATGAGTACATTCCAGAGGGTTACCAGTTTATGATTATCTATTTACTTACTATATGGAACTGAATGCTTTGAAACAATGAAACTATTTACTGTTGAGTACTTCCTTTTTTAATGCTTATTTTGTTTATTGCCTCCAATATATATTCACTTACTGTTAGGAACATATCTCTTGGTGGTTTCCTACTAGGATTTAGTCTCACACCCTGTTTGGGCCATGCTTTTGGGCCCAAAAAAATTATATTGTTGCAGGTATAGATTAGGTCAAGCGCCCTTCAACTTCATGTATTTAACTTCTTTGGAGATGGAGAGCATGGGACTAAGCTGAGGCTTGCGATGTTGAGGAGTTGTATACCAATTTTCTTTTGTATTTGGATTATTACTATATTCTAGGATTGTGAATTGTTTGTCTGCTTTCCTAGACATGTGTATCAAGCATCATTTTATATATGTACTCTAGTTGTTTATTACTTTTAGTCTTCTGCTATTTACTATTGTATGGTATTATTACTACTTCTGATATTGCTTTGTGTTTTACTTCCGTTGTGTTACTCTACCAATGAGTTTATAGTTTCCTATCACACCCAAGGCCCTCGCTGCTATTCGGCAGCCTCTGGCATTAGGGGAAATATGCTTGAGGTCATGTGACCAACCTGGTATGGGGCACCTTTGGGTGGCTTTCGGAACTGGGAAGTTACAGAGTGGTATCAAATGAATTATTTTCTTCTTGAAAAACTGTTTGGAGCCTATAGTTAGGGATAGGATGGAAATTGTTACTTGGTAATAATTTGTGACCAGGAATAGCTAACCCGTGCATAGGGAAAATCCAATTTACCTCATTTATTGCAATTTTTTGTTTTTGCAATTTTATGATTGATTTTATTTCACCGTTGGGTGATTCAAATTCTTGGTGTTGTTATTGTTGATATTATTGAGGTTCAATTTCTATGGAAACCCAATGAGATGAGGGAATTCCATCTCATGCATCATATAAGAACTTTCTAGAAATCACATGTCATGCATTTTGGTCATGCCATTTAGGGTGCATTAACAATTTCATGTTTTTGTGATAGATGTTTTGATAGATATGCATTCTATTGTGATGGATGCCTTGATAAAATATCTGCTATTGGATAGGGTATTGTCTTTTCTAAGGTTTTGTTTGGATGAACGTCAAACTTTTGTTCATGAGGTTTTATGGGCCCTCATGGATCAGAATTTGGTGGATCATTGCTTTGTTTTTCTTATATATGATATGTAAGAGATTACAAGCTTTGATTTGTGGGGAGTGTGGGCCCTCACAGATCAGAATTTGGCACTTTAATGTTCATTTCAGTGTTTTCTGGGCTTCCGGTGTAGTTTCTGAGGCTTACTGTCTGGAAAAACCCAAAATACACATCGTGTAGTTTTGAATACACGCCATGTGTTATTCTGTTTGGGAAGAAACTATTTTTCTTAAGTACATGTCGTGTACTCTATGTACATGCCATGTTGTCTCTAATCATGTTGTTGGCCGTGTGGGTAGAGACATGGGGTTGGGAGAATTTTTTTGGGTGGGACACGTCGTGCACCAGACGTAAACACCGTGTGTTTAGACCTTGTGTCTACCTTTGTGACTAACAAAGTAGATGGATAAAAACTTAACCAATAAACGCCATGTCAATCTTGAACATGATGTGTTGTGTAATCCCTGGAATTTGGCCATGTCACAAACAAAACGGTTCGGTTGAAATTCTTTAGTACACGCTGTGTCCATCTGGAAACATGTCGTGTAGTGTGAGCCGTGTATATGGTCGTGTCACTAACATCACGGGTCGGTGAAGCTCATCTAGTACACACCGTGTCTAGCACAAACACATCGTGTAGTCTTGTTCAAGGATAACCATGTAACTTAGTCGTGTAGAATGACTCATACAGGGGAAGAATATTCAAGTACACGCCATGTGTTAGGACAACACACCGTGTGTTTTGAGGTGTAACATGACCAGTTTTTGCATAAGTAGACACCCATGTGAAAGGCTTAAGGTAAAATGCCATGTAGTTAAGTATACACGTCATGTATCCATGTTTTGTAAAACTTGAATGCTTTCTTTCTCTTGTTTTGTTCTTACCCTTCCAGTTTTCAGTCCTTGATAATCTTGATATATGGTGTTCGTTTGAACTTGTAGAGTCATGCCACCAAGACGTCCTCTAGTTGTATGCCTGTTGCAAGGCAGTGATCAGACACCGGACATGGATAATCGAGGACTTCCAACTGATCCTTCAGTTTCGCCAGTCTTAGCACTAGCCATCATTCTGGACATAGGTGTTAATGCACAGTTTTGAGAGGGATTTATAAGGTTCATGAAGACCTTCTATGGAGTACCGCACACTAAACTGTCTATGGAAAAGTTGACGTGGGTTTTCCAGTAGCATCATCCTCCCACTTTCACCGGGGAAGGAGGACCTCAAGCTATAGAGTCATGTTTATAATCCATGCTTTCTATCTTCAAGCATCAGGAGATGCCTCTATAGAGGAGGGTCAAGCTCGCTACGTACATACTTCGGGACTCCACCAAGAGATGGTGGGATGTGATCTCACAGGATGGACACTAGCATGTTATGGCCTGGGATGATTTTCAGCATATCTTCTACGATTACTTCTCTTCGGAAACCTGGAGGGCTTATCAAGCCCGAGAGTTCATGAGTTTGGAGAAGGGTACTCTTTCTATTATGGAGTATTCTTCTCACTTCACTGAGCTACAGTGCTTCAGGCCTATTCTATGAGGTGATGAGTTATTCCTAGCAAGGAAGTTTGAGGATGGTCTGAGTCATGACATCTGATCATAGGGGAACATATTTAGGTTGACTTCCATCAGTTCTATAGTCATACAGGGGTAGATCACAGAGCGCAATCTGAGGGATTCTGGAGTTGTGAGCCAGTGTTGTTCGACATCCGAAGTTATATTCCCTCCTAATGATAGTAAGAAGCACTGCAGAGCATCTTCGCGTGATGATCTAAGGAGGAAAGACACTTCCTCTAGTATCCATGTGGTGTGCTACCAGTACGGGAACAGTGGGCATATGAGGCCACATTTCCCGAGAGACCCAGTGGAGTGCCAATATTGTGGCAAGATGGGTCATCTTCAGCATTTCTGTCAGTATTTCTCACCTGAAACTGGTGACAGGGGTTCTTCTATGACTCCTCATTTAGGATCAGTGCCACCAATTTCTCATCAATCTTGTATCCGGAGTTCTTTTGGCTGTTCTGGCCGAGGTCGAGGTTATGGCCCTGGTAGTCAGTCACTGGGCTTTTAGCGACAATAGGGTGGATCAGCTCAGAGAGTTCAAGCGGGGTCACAGGGCCATGGTGCAGGTCATACTTTTACAGTGGAGCAGACCTACCAGGAGTAGGATCCCAAACCCTCTATAGTTCTAGGTATGATTCTAGTTGCCTCAGTTTTAGATTCCCCTCTTTTCAATACAGGGGCTTCCCATAGATTTATATCTATTTCTATAGTGGAGAGCCTTGGGCTCTGTATCTTTTCTTTTTCTGATATCTTGGCGTTGAACACTCAGTTGGGAACAACAATGGACAGTGTACGTCAGTATAAGGAGTAACCTCTTGAGGTTGGTGGGTGTCACTTCTTATGGTATCTCTATGTCCTAGAGATGATAGGATATGATGTCATTCTTGGAATGGATTTGTTAGTTCCCTTCTAGATTGTTTTCGACTGCTATTATCTTAGGGTGAGTTTCACATCACTAGACGGAAAATCGTTTCTTCATAAGGGTGAATGGGATGTCCAAGCGAGCAGATCGGGACCTGAGCATCATGGGTTGGGAGGAGTTATAGCCCAGTTTTATAGTCTATATCTGGATGAACAAGGGACTTCATAGTTGGAATTTCCACCAGTGGTGGATCATTTCAGGGATGTCTTTTTAGAGGAATTTTCAGGTTTTCCTCCGAAGCAAGAGGTAGACTTTTCTATAGAGCTCATGCTAGGAGTGTCACCAGTGTCCATTCCTCATTATAGGATGGATATACTAGAGTTATAGGAGATTAAGAAGTAGTTGGAGGAGTTTCAAGCAAAGAGTTTCATCTGACCCAGTGCATCTCCTTGGGGTTCACCTGTCTTGTTTGCGAAGAAGGAAAATGGTTCCCTTAGACTTTGTGTGGATTATCAAAAGCTGAACCAGTTGACGGTCAAGAATTTATATCCTTGGTCAAGTATTGATGATCTCTTTGATCAGTTTAGAGGAGCCCAGTTGTTCTCAAAGATTTAATTGAGATACGGTTTTCATCGGTTTCACGTTAGACCATCAGATGTACCTCTTACACCCTTTCAGAGCAGGTATGGTCTATATGAGTATGCAGTTATGCCATTTAGTCTCAAAAATAGCCCTGCAGTTTTCATGGAACTTATGAACCAAGTCTTCCATCCATACTTGGATTCTTTCATGGTGGTTTTCGTGGATGATATCTTGGTCTACTCTCACACTTGACACGACCATGCCACCCATCTTGAGATCATTTTGAGTACACTGATAGAGCATCAATTATATGCTAAGCTCTCAAAATTCCACTTCTGGATGGACTAGATTCACTTCTTGGGTCATGTTATCTCAGAGACAGTTGTATCAGAAGACCCAGAGAAAGTGAGTACTATAGTTTCTTGGGAGCATCCGAATAATGTCTTTGAGGTATGAAGTTTTCTAGGGCTGGTTGGATACTACAGGTGTTTCATACAGGACTTCTCACACTAATTAGTGCCACTGAGGGGCATGACTAAGAAGGGGTAAAATTACTTGTAGTTAGATTCTTTCCAGTCATCCTTTCAGGAGCTGAAATGGAGGTTGACTTCAGCACCGATACTATTATTTCCAGAGTCAGGAAAGATCTACACTGTTTATTGTGATTCTTCAGGTATCGGGCTTGGAGCATTGCTTATACAGGGAGAAGAAGACGTTATGTATGGGTCTCAGCAGCTGAGGCCACATGAGAGGAACTACCTGACGCAGGATCTTGAGTTGGCAGTATTTTTTCATGCCTTACACTGTTGGAGACATTATCTTCTAGAAGTGCATTTTGTGGTTTTCACAGACCAAAAATGTCTCAAGTATATCTTCACCCATCTTGACCTGAATTTGAGATAGTGAAGGTGGGTTGAGTACCTTCAGTATTTTGACTTCGAGCTTGCATACATGCCTAGGAAAGGCAATGTTGTGGATGATGTACTGAGCAGGAGGACTTAAATACAAGTAGTCTAGGAGTCCAACAGTGAGTGATAACTTATGGCTCTATTCTTTGAGATGCATTTGGAGGTGCATGACAGAGAGGGGTAGACATTTCTATCTTCTGTAGTTGTTACCTCTACTCTTCTTGATTGAGTGAAAATGAGGTAGCCATCATATTCTAAAGGCCTAGTCCTATGGGAGAGCATTTCAGGAGGGGACCCTTTTCCTGGATGGAATCTTGCATTTCCCAGGGTGCGTATGGGTGTCAGCAGACATACATGAGGAGTTATACGGGACTTTCACTCCTCAGTTTGGGTTGTTCATCCTGGCATCACTAAGATGTATCGTGATCTACACCATCAGTATTGGTGGACAGGTATGAAGAGAGATATTTTTGGCTTTATCATGATGTGTTCCACCTGTCAGCAAGTGAAGGTAGAGCATCAAAAAATTGTAGGGATTTTGTAGCAGTTACCCATTTCTGAGTGGAAGTGGAACGTCGTTGCAATGGATTTTGTGATAGGATTGTCGAGGTCACCTCAAGGGAATGATGCAGTTTGGGTTATCATTGACAGACTCATGAAGGTTTGTCACTTCTTTCCAACCAAGGATACCGTTAGTGTTTATGAGTATGGATGCTTGTACATTCACGATATTGTACATCTACATGGAGTTCCACACTCCATTGTTTCATATAAGGATGCATGTTTTACTTCTCGGGTCTGGCAGGGGATATAGAAGGCTTTGGGTACACAGGTACTTTTGAGTACAACTTACCACCCTCAGACAGATGGTCAGTCTGAGTGTATGATCAGGTGCTTGAGGATATGCTGCGAGCATGCATCCTTGATTTTGGATGTTCTTGGGAGAAGCACATACCTCTTGTGTAGTTTTCTTACAACAGTAGTTTTCAAGAAACTATTCAGATACACCTTATCAGGATTTGTACGGCTGGCCATGCTGATCACCCTTATTTTGGAAAGAGGTAGGAGAAGTAGCTAAGCTGGGTCCGCATCTTGTCTAAGAGATTGCAGATCAGATAGAGTTGATTCAGAAGAGGATGGATATTGCACATTCTCGACATAAGTCTTATGTTGATCGTCGAAGATGACCTCTGTAATTCAAGGTCGGAGATCAGGTTTTCCTGTGTGTCACACCGAGGTTGGGGAACAAAACTATTAGGATACATGGTAAGCTTTCACCGAGGTACGTCAGGCAGTTTGAGGTTTTGGAGAGAGTCGGTCTAGTTGCCTATCAGTTGTAGTTACCTCAGAGGTATCAGGCTATGCATGATGTCTTCCATATTTCTCTACTTCGACGTTACTTCTCAGACCTTTTTCATGTTTTTTAACCCAAGGAGGTTTAGTTAGAGGTGGATGCCTCGTTTGAATAGCATCCTATCTGGATTTTTGTTCAAAGTATAAAGGTTCTCCATGGCTAGTCTATTCTTATGGTATGATTGATATGGAATCACGGGCGAGAATAGGACGAGACATGAGAGTGGGAGGCTGATGTACGATCGCAGTGGCTGGAGTTGTTCGAGGATTCTTCTTCTAATATACCTTTCTAGGGAAATTCGGGGATGAATTTATTTAAGGGAGGAAGTTTGTAAGAACCCAGATCTTCTTTTTAGATATGTTTTCCTTTTTCTGGTGTTTTTGAGGAAAAAGAGGAGTTTTATAGAAAGTTATTAAGTACACACCATGTACTTTATAAGTACACATTGTGTAATCAGTTACCGTAGGTAGCTGAGTGATGGTCATGGCACAGCCATGCACATGGCCATGTATAGTGACCTGGAGATAACTTAATGTAGGGGCTGGTAAAGGAAAGTACAAGGCGTCTACTTTTGTAAGAACCCGGATCTTCTTTTCAGGTATGTTTTCCTTTTTCTGGTGTTTTTTAGAAAAAAGAGGAGTTTTCTAGAAATTTCTTAAGTACACGCCGTATACTTTATAATTACACATTGTGTACTCAGTTACCACAGGTAGCTGGGTGCTGGTCGTGTCATGGCCATACACATGGTCGTGTATGGTGACCCAGAGACTGCCTAATGTGGGGGTCGGTAAAGGAAAGTACATGCCTTGTACTTTTATAGTACACACTATGTACTTTCTTTTTTTTCATTAAACGTATCGGGGTCATGTTTGATGGACAGAAACACCTCCTTATAGGTCGGTTTCATCCGAGAGAAAAAGTACGGTCATGATCTTTCCCGGAGCCCTTGATCAAGCACCTGTTCTCCAAATCAACTGACATCGATTTTGTTGGGATCGACTTTGTAAGCTCTTCCTTCTCCTAGAGCTTCGTTTCCTGATTTATCTTCTTTCTCAAGTTATCTTCGGTTGAGAGTTTTTAGCATTTTTGAAGATCTATGGTGTTTTGGGTGATTCAAGGCTTGAGGTTCACGTATAATGTTCCTACAACACCGAGTAAGGTTTTTAGTTCCTTTCCATAGTTAGTCTTTGAATTTTATGTGCAAAAGTACCCAATACCCATGAACGGGGTATTGCGTGTTCTTGGTTTTTAGCCCTGATTGTGCCTATTATGCCTAGTTTGATTGGATATAGGTTATTTGTTGATAATAGGGGTTATTTTTCTATTATTTGGAAGTGTTTTCCCATGAATGTTTTTTTATGACCGTTTGGTCTTGCTTAGACTATTAGGATGCCTTGTTGTTTCCCATTCTTAGTACTATAGGATGTAGTGTTTATTATCTAACATTTTTTTATGTTGTAGACTGTTATCCAAGTAGTTCTTGAGGTTTACATTGGCCGTATTGCATTTCTGTACTCATTTGACTTACACAGGTCCATGAGAACCTGGTGTAGTTGACCATAGGGAAAATGGACGTAAGGTCTTCTCCAGAGTGTATGTTTTTACTTTTACCATGTGAGACCATAGGGGGAATTGATGTAAGTGCTTCCTCGGAGTGTTTGTAGTTCCATGATGCGGTCCACAGGGGGGATGTGATGTAAGTGCTTCCCCATAGTGCCTTTTAGTTATCGATATGAGACTATAGGGGGAATTGAGGGTGAGTGCTTCCCCAAAGAGCCTATACTAAAGCAGAACCAGAGGGGTTAGACTGTGTATACTTCCCAGAGGGTTGCTTGTGTTTAATTGGTGGGACTAGAGGGGATTAGGCTATGAGTATATCTCATAGGGTTACCTGTTGTGATTATCTGTTTACTTTCTATGTGGAACTGAATTCTTTGAAACTGTGGAATTGTTTATTGTTGAGTACTTCCTTGTTTATTTCTTCTTTGTTTATTGCATGCCATATATATTCACTGACTATTAGGCATAGATCTATTGGTGGTTGACTACTGGGATTTAGTCTCACACTCTATTTGGGTCATTCTTTTGTGTCCAAATAGATTAAATTGTTGCAGGTATAGATAAGGGCAAGGGCCCTTCTACTATACGTACTTGACTGCTTCAGAGTTGGAGATCATGTGACCAAGCTTTGGCTTGCGATTTTGTGGAGATGTTTACTAATTTTCTTGTACATGGTTTAGTATAGTATTTCAATATTGTGACTTGTTTGGTTTTTTTCCTAGACTTATGTATCATGAAACATTATATATGTGCTCCAACTATTTATTTATTTAGTCTTACACTATTTCTTTTTGTATGGTAATATTACTGCTTTCGCTATTTCTTTGTGTTTTACTTCTGTTGTGTTACTCTGCCAATGAGGGTATAGTTTCCCCAAAATCACATCCAAGGCCCTCTCTGCTGGTTATTAGCCTCTGAAATTTGGGGAAATGCACTTGAGGCCATGTGACTAACCGAGTACGGGGTGTCTCTAGGCAACTTCTGAAACCGGGATGTTAAAAAGTGGTATAAGAGGAATTCTTTTCTTCTTGACTTACTTTTTAGAGCCTATAGTCAAAGATAGGACATAAATAGGTACTTGGTAATAAGTTGTGCTCGAGAGTAGCTAACCTATGTACAGGGAAAAGACAATTTACCTCGTTTATTGCAATTTTTTGGTTTTTCAATTTTACAGTTGATTTGATTTCACCGTTAGGTAATTCACATGATTTGTGATATTATTGTTGACATTGTTGAGGTTTTATTTATGTTGCAACCTAACAATATGAGGGTATTCCATCTCATGCATCATATATTCACTTTCTAGGAATCACATGTCATGCATTATTTTCATGCCATTTAGGGTGCATTAGCGATTGTATGTTGTTATGAAATATTTTGTGCTAGATATTCAGGTTTTTGTGATAAATGCCTTGATAAAGTACATATTATTTAATAGGGTATTGATTTGTGTATGTTTTTGTTTGAATGAATTCCAAATTTGGTTCTTGAGGTGTTATGGGCCCTCATGGACCAGAATTTGGTGGATCATTTCCTTGTTTTCCTTGTTTGTGACATGTAAGAGATGCCAAGCTTTGATTCGCGGGGAGTATGGGCCCTCATGGATTGGAATTATGCACTTTAATGTTCGTTTCAGTGTTTTCTGGGCTTCCGGAGTAGTTTCTAAGTCTTACTATCTGAAAATACCTAGAATAAACACTATGTATTTTTGAATACACGCCATGTGTTCTTCTATTTGGGAAGAAACTATTTTTCTTAAGTACACACCATGTACTCTATTTACATGTCGTGTAGTCTCTAACCGTGTCTTCGGCTGTGTGGGCAGAGACAGGAGGTTGGGAGAATTTTTTTTGGTGGAACACACCATGTATCAGTCATACACACCATGTGTTTTGACCATGTTTCTACCCATGTGACTAATGACACAGATGGATAAAAACTTAAGCAATACACATCGTGTCAGTCTTGAACACACCGTGTAGTGTAATACCTAGAATCCGGTTGTGTAACTAACAACATGGGTTGGTGGAAATCCTTTAGTGCACATTGTGTCCATCTGGAACACATCGTGTAGTGTGAGTCGTGTATCTGGTCATGTCACTAACAACACGGGTCGGTGTAGTTCGTCTAGTACACACCGTGTCTGGCACTGACACGTCGTGTAGTATTGTTCTAAGAGAACTATGTAGCTTATTCGTGTATAAGTACTCGGGCAGGGGAAAAGGATTCAAGTGCATGTAGGGTGTTAGTACAACACGCCGTGTGTTCGGGTTGTTACACGACCAATTTTGGTAAAAGTACACGCCCATTTAAAGGCTTTATAGAACACATTATATAGTTAAGTATACATGTCGTGTATCAATGTTTTGTAAAACTTGAATGCTTTATTTCTCCTATTCCCTTCTTACCCTTACAATTTTCAATAATTGATAATCTTGATCAAAGGTGTGTGTTTGACCTTACAGAGTCATGCCACCGAGACGTCCTCCGGTTGTATGTCAGTTACAAGGTAGTGATCAGACACCAGACATGGATGATCAGGGACTTCCAGCAGATCCTTCAGTTGTTCCAGTCTTGGCACCAGCTGTCATTTCAGACACAAGTTCTGATGTACAGTTCTGAGAGGGCTTCATGAGGTTCATTCAGACCTTCCAAGGAGTACTTCATTCTTCCCCTTCTATGCAAGAGATGATGCAGGTTTTCCAATAGCAGCATCCTCCCACCTTCACAGGGGAAGGAGGACCTGAGGCTGTAGAGTCATGTTTAGAACCCATGATTTCTATCTTCGATCATCTATAGACGCCTCTAGAGAGGAGGGTCAAGCTCTCTACCTATATGCTTCATGATTCCTCCAAAAGATGGTGGGATGTGATCTCACAGGCAGGACGCCTACAGGTCATGGTCATGGATGAGTTCCAGCGTGCCTTCTATGACTACTTCTACCCAGAGACTTTGAGGGCCAATCGAACCTAAGATTTCATGGGTCTGGAGTAGGTTACTCTTTCTGTTAAGGATTATTCTTCTTACTTCATATAGCTTCAGTGATTTATACCCATCCTAGGAGGTGATGAGTTATTCCTGGAAAGGAAGTTTGAGTATGGTATGAGGTACAACATCTGATCTTAGGGGAATATCTTCAAGTTGGAATCTATCACTTATATCATCTACCAGACGCTAACCAAATATCATAATCTGAGGGATTCTGGAGTTTTGATCCAGGGAAGTTCAACATCCAGAGTTAGTATCCCTCCTACTGACAGTAGGAAGCACCGCAGGGGGTCTTCACGTGGTGATCCAAGGAGGAAAGACACTTCTTCTGGTATCCAGGTGGTGTGATACCACTGTGGGAAAAGTAGTAATACGAGGAAACATTTCCCAAGAGTCCCAATGGAGTGATAATTTTATGGCAAGATGATCCATCTTCATCATTTCTGTCAGCTCTTCTCACCGGCAGCTGGTGACAGAGGTTCTTCTATGACTCTACGTCCAGAAGCAGCACCACCTGTTTCTCACCAATCTGGGAATTGGAGTTCTTCTAGTTGTTTCGGCCGAGGTCGATGCCATGGTCATGGTATTCAGTTGCCAGGCTTTCAGTAAAAACATGGTGGATTAGCTCAGAGTGGTCAGGCAGGGTCACAGGGTCACGATGCAGGCTAAAATTTTACAGTGGAGCAAACCTAGTGGGAGAAGGATCCTAGACCCTCTACTGTTCGAGGTACGATCCTAGTTTCCTCTGTTTTCTATTCTACTCTTTTTAATATAGGGTCTTCCCATAGCTTTATATATGTTGCTCTTATAGAGAGCCTCTGGCTTTGTATCTTTTCTTCTACTAATATCTTGACGTTGAACACTCCGTTGGGGACAAGAACGGCTAGTGTACGTCAGCGTAAGGAGTTCCCTTTTGAGGTTGGTGGGTGTCACATCTTTTGGGACCTCTATATATTATAGATGAAAGGATATAATTTCATTCTCGTAATGGACTAGTTAGTTTATTTCCAGTTTTTGTTGATTGTTATCGTCATAGGCTGAGTTTCACATCAACAGAAGGGAGATCATTTCTTTATAAGGGCGAATGGGATGTTCATGCGAGTAGAGTAGGACCCGGGCATCATGGGTTGGGAGGAGTTATAGCCAAGATTTCTAGTCTATATTTAAATGACTTAGGGACTTCACAGATGAACTTTCCTCCAGTGATGGATTGTTTCAGAGATGTCTTTCTAGAGGAATTTTTATGTTTTCCTCTAAAGTGAGAGGTAGACTGTTCTATAGATCTCATTACAGGAGCGAAACCAGTGTCCATTACTCCTTATAGGATGGCTACACTAGAGTTACAAGAGCTCAAGAAGTAGTTGTAGGAGTTTCAAGAAAAGGGTTTCATTCGACCTAGTGCTTCACCTTGGGGTTCGCCTGTCCTATTTGTGGAGAAGGCAGACATTACCCTCAGACATTGTGTGGATTATCGGAAGCCAAACCAGTTGACAGTCAAGAAATGATATCCTTCTCCAAGGATTCATGATCTCTTTGATCAACTTTTAGGAGCCTAGGTGTTCTCAAATATCTACTTGAGATACGGTTACCATCAGTTTCCCGCTAAACCATCTGATATACCTCTTACTGCCTTCCGAAGCAGGTATGGTCTATACAAGTACGTGGTTATGTCGTTCGGTCTCACAAATGCGCCTGTAGTTTTCATGGCACTGATGAACAAAGTGTTCCATCCATACTTGGATTCCTTCATGGTGGTCTTCGTTGGCGATATCTTTGTGTACTCTCACATTTGACACGACCATGTTACCCATCTTGAGATCATTTTGAGAACACCGAGATAACATTAGTTATATGCTAAGCTCTCAAAATGCTAATTTTGGATAAACCAAATTCACTTATTGGGTCATATTAGCTTAGAGGCAGGAGTTTCAGTAGACCCAGAGAAAGTGAGAGCAGTAGTTTCCTGGGAGAAACCAAATAATTTCTTCAAGGTACAGAGTTTTCTAGGGCTGGATGGTTACTATAGATGTTTTATACAGGACTTTTTATGATTATCAGCACCAATAATGGGCCTGACTAAGAAGGGTGTGAAGTAATTGTGGTCATATTATTGTGATTCAACCTTTTAGAAGCAGAAAGGGAGGTTGACATTAGCACCGAAAATAGTATTTCCAGATCCGAGAAAGAGCTACATTGTTTATTGTGATGCTTCTGGTATCAGGCTGGGAACAATGCTTATGCAGGGAGAAGGAGTCATTTCGTACGGGTCTCAGTAGTTGAGGGAATATAAGAGAAATTACCCGACGCACGATATTGAGTTGGCAGTAGTTGTTTATGCTTTACGCGGTTAGAGTCACTACATGTTGGGAGAGAATTTTGTGGTTTTCATTGACCACAAGAGTCTCAAGTATATCTTCACTCAGTGTGATCTAAATTTTAGACAGCGAAGGTGGGTTGAGAACCTCCAGTCCCTTGACTTTGAGCTTTCCTATACTCCAGGGAAAGGCAATGTTGTGTTTGACACATTGAGAAGGAGGACTCAGATACAGGTAGTTCAGGAGGAAAACAGTGAGTGGCAGCTTATGGCTCTATTCTCTGAGATGGATTTGGAGGTGGACGATAGTCAGGGGAAAACGTTTCTATCTTCTGTAGTTGTTACCTCTACTCTGCTTGATAGAGTGCGAATGAGGCAGCTATCATTTTCTGAAGGCCTAATCCTACAGGAGATTGTTTTAGGAGAGGACCCTATTCCTATATGAACCATAGGTGAGGACAAGATCTTAAATTTCTAGGGTAGCATATGGGTGTCAGCAGATATATGCGAGGAGTTGATGCAGGACTTTAATTCCTCAGTTTGGGAAGTTCATCCTAGTGTCACCAATATGTATAGTGATCTACACCTTCAATATTGGTGGCCAGATATGAAGAAAGTTTTTGTTGGGTTCGTCGTGAGGTGTTCCACCAGTCAGCATGTAAAGGCGTAGCATCAGCGACCCGCAGGGCTTTTACAGTAGTTACCCATTTCCAAGTGTAAGTGGAACGATGTTGCAATGGATTTCGTGATATGTTTACCGAGGCCACCTCGAGGTAACGATGCAGTGTGGGTTGTCATTCAGAGACTCACGAAGGTTTCTCACTTCTTTCCAATCAAGGATACTTTCAGTGTTAAGGATTTGGGATGGTTTTACATCTGTGAGATTGTACGTCTGCATGGAGTTCCATATACCATTGTTTCAGTCAGGGATGCCCATTTTACTTATCAGGTCTTGTAGGGGATATAGAAGGCTTTGGGTACATAGGTAGTTTTGAGTACAGCTTACCATCCCCATAAAGATGGAAAATCCAAGCATATGATGCAAGTGATGGAGGATATGCTTTGAGCATGCATCCTTGATTTTGGAGGTTCTTAGGAAAATCACATACCTCTTGTGGAGTTTGACTACAATAATAGTTTTCAAGCAACTATTCAGACGACACCTTATGAGGATTTGTACGGTAGGCCATGATGATCACCCTTATGTTGGCTGGAGGCAGGAGAGGCAGCAATGTTGGGACATCGTCTTGTCTAGGAGACCACAGAGCAGATAGAGTTGATTCGGAAGAGTATGACAACTACACAGTCCTGACAGAAGTCTTATGCTAATCAGCAGAGACGACCTTTGGAGTTTGAGGTTGGGGAATAGTTTTTCCAACATGTCACACTTTGGTTGGGGAACAAGAGGATTAGGAGACATGTTAAGCTTTAGATGAGGTACGTCGGACTATTTTAGGTTTTAGAGAGAGTCGGGTCGGTTGCCTATCTGTTGCAGTTACCTCAAAGGTACTTCGCTATGCACGACATCTTCCACGTTTCTTAGCTTCAACGCTACTTCTCAGACCCATCTCATGTTCTTCAACTAGAAGAGGTTGAGTTGGAGGTGGATTCCTCATTTGAGGAGCATCCTATCCAGATTGTTCATTGATGTGTGAAGTTTCTTCATGGACGGTATGTTCCTCTAGTACAAGTGCTATGGAAGCACGAGCGAGTATAGGACGAGACTTGAGAGAGGGAGACCGATGTACGATCCATGTGGCTGGAGTTGTTCGAGGATTCTTCTTCTACTCTTCCTTGCTATAGAAATTATAGGACAAATTTCTTTAAGGGGAGAAGTTTGTAAGAACCTGGAACTTTTTTTAGGTATGTTTTTTTTCTAGTGTTTTTGAAGAAAAAGAGGAGTTTTCTGGGAATTTCTTGTGTACACACCATGTACTATAGAAGTACACACCATGTACTCAGTTACCACAGGTATCCGGGTATTGGTCGTGTCACGGCCATACACATGGCCATTTATGGTGACCTGGAGACTACCTAATGCGGGGACCGGTAAAGACAAGTGCACACCGTGTACTTCTGAAGTACATGTCGTGAAATTTCTTTTTTTCATTAAATCTACCAAGGTCAAATATAATGGACAGAAACACCTCCTTCTAGGTCTGGTTTATCCGAGAGAAACTGTACATCCACGATCTATCCCTGGTCCCCTGATCGAGCACCCGTTATCTGAATCGACTGTTGTTGATTGCTTTGGGATCGCCTCGGTAAGATCTTCATTCTCCTAAAGCTTCATTTCTTGATTCTTTCTCTTTCTCAAGTTATCTTCGGTTGATATTTTTTAGAGTTTATGTATATCTATGATTTTCTTGGTAGATTAAAGGCTTGAGGTTCACGTATAATGATCCTACAACACTAAGGTTGGAGTTTTGTGGCTTTTCATAGTTAGTCTTTGAATTTAATGTGCAAAATTTCCCAATACCATTGATCGAGGTATTGCATGTTTAAACTTTTAGACCTATTAATTTCCTGCTATGCTTGTATGCTTGAGTAGAGGTTAATTGAATGTGAATAGGGTTTATTTTTCTATGCTTTGGAAGTTTTTGCCCATGCATTTTTTGTTTATGACCTTTTGGTCTTGCTTATCCTGTTAGGCTGCCTTGTTTGTTTCCCATGCCTAGTATTATAGGATGGAGTGTTTATTATCTGACATGTTGTTGTGCTGTAGACTATTATCCAAGTATTTCTTGAGGTTTACTTTGGTTGTATTACATTGATGTGCTCGTTTGACATACATAGGTTCATGAGAACCTGGTGTAGTAGACCATAGGAGGAATGGATGTAAGGGCTTCTCCAGAGTGTCTATTTTTACTTTTACGATGTGAGACCATAGGGAGAATTGGTGTAAGTGCTTCCTCAGAGTGTCTGTAGTTCCTCGATGTGGGCCACAGGGGGAATGTGACATAAGTGCTTCCCCAGTGCACCTTTTAGTTACCGATACGAGACTATAGGGGGAATTGAAAGCGAGTGCTTCCCCAGAGAGTCTATTCTAAAGCTGAACTAGAGGGGTTAGACTATCTGTAATTACCAAAGGGTTCCTTATGTTTTCTAAGTGGGACCAGAGGGGATTAGGATGTGAGTACATCCCAGAGGGTTACCTATTATGATTATCTATTTACTTGATATATGGAATTGAATGCTTTGAAACTGTGGAATTTTTTACTGTTGAGTACTTCCTTGTTTACTGCTTCTTTGTTTATTGTATGCCATATATATTTGCTGACTATTGGGCACAGAAATCTTGGTGGTTTCCTACCGGTATTTAGTCTCACTCCCAATTTGGATCATGCTTTTGGGACCAAATAGATTATATTTTTGCTGGTATAGATAAGGGCAAGCGCCCTTCTACTATAGGTACTTGACTGCTTCAGAGCTGGAGAGTATGGGACCAACCTTTGGCTTGAGATGCTACAAAGATATTTACAGATTTTCTTGTACTTGGTTTAGTACTGTATTTTAGAATTCTGACTTCTCTGGATGTTTTCGTAGACTAATGTATAACGAAACATTATATATGTTCTTTAGCTACTTATTTCTTCAGTCTTCCACTATTTCTTTTTGTATGGTAATATTACTGCATCCGCTATTTCTTTGTGTTTTACTTCTGATGTGTTACTCTGCCAATGAGGGCATAGTTTCCCCACTATCACACCCAAGGCCCCCACTGCAAGTTTCCAGCCTATGGCATTTGGTTAAATGCGCTTGAGGCCAGGTGACCAACCAGGGATGAATTTCCATAAGGATAGAAGTTTGTAAGAACCTAGATCTTCTTTTGAGGTATGCTTTCCTTTTTCTGGTGTTTTTGAGGAAAAAGAGGAGTTTTCTGGAAATTTCCTAAGTACACATCATGTACTCGGTTACCGCAGGTAACCAGGTGCTGGTCGTGTCATATCTATGCACACCGTTGTGTATGGTGACCTGGAGACCACCTAATGCGGGGGGCGGTAAGGGAAAGTACACGCCATGTAATTCTAAAGTACACATCGTGTACTTTTTTTTACTAAATGTACCAAGGTCACATATGATGGACAAAACCATCTTCTTCTCAACCTAGTTCATTTGAGAGCATCGATACAGTGCGGATCTTCACCGAGACCTCGATCGAGCGTCTGTTCTTCGAATCGGGCTCTGTTGGTTGCGTTGGAATTGCATCAGTGAGTTCTCTCTTCTTCTTGAACACCTTATTCTGATTCTTTATCTCTCATGAGATATCTTGGGTTGAAAATTTTGAGCGCTTTTATAGATATACAGTGTTCTTGGGTGATTCAATTCTTGATGATCACGTATAACGATCCTACAACACCGAGGTAGGTGGTTTGTGCCTTTCTGTTGAAAGTCTTTGAGTTTATGTGAAAAATTTCCCAATACCCTTGATTGGGGTATTGTTTGTTTATGATTTTAGCCCTGTTAATTTTATGTTATGCTTGTATGCTTGAGTAGAGGTTAATTAGATGGGAATAGGTTTAATTTCTATTAATTGGAAGTGTTTTCCCATGCATGTTTTGTTTTTGACCATTTGGTCTTGCTTAGCCTATCAGGATGCCCTGTTTATTTCCCATGCCTAGTATTATAGGATGTAGTGTTTATTATATGACATGTTGTTGTGATGTAGACGGGTTAGACAAGTATTTCTTGAGGTTTACTTTGGCCTCTTTTCATTTCTATGCTTGTTTGACTTACACAGGGCCATGAGAACCTGGTATAGTAGACCATCGAGAGGATAGACATAAGGGCTCCTCCAGAGTGTTCGTTATTATTGTTACGATGCGAGACCATAGGGGTAATTGATGTAAGTTCTTCCTCAGAGTGTCTGTAGTTCCTCGATGCGGGCCACAGGAGGAATGATATGTAAGTGCTTCTCCAGAGCACCTTTTAGTTGCTGATACGAGACTATAGAGGGAATTGATGGTGAGTGCTTCCCCACCGAGGCTATACTAAAGTTGAACCAAAGGAGTTAGACTATGTGTACTTCCTAGAGGGTTGTTTGTGTCTTCTAGGTAGGACCAGAGGGGATTGGGGTGTGAGTACATCCTAGAGGGTTACCTGTTTGTGATTATTTGTTTACTTTCTATGTGGAACTTAATGCTTTGAAACTGTGGAATTATTTACTATTGAATACTTCCTTATTTACTACTTCCTTTTTTTATTGCCTCTAATATCTATTCATTGACTGTTAGGCACATATCACTTGGTGGTTTCCTACTGGGATTTAGTCTCACACCCTGTTTGTGCCATGATTTTAGGCCCAAATAGATTATATTTTTGCAGGTATAGATAAGGGAAACCGCCCTTCTACTTCAGTTACTTCACTGCTTTGGAGCTGGAGAGCATGGGACCAAGCTGAGGCTTGTGATGCTAAGGAGGTGTCTACCTGTTTTATTTTGTATTTGGATTATTTCTATATTCAATCATTGTGACTTGTTTAGTTTTTTTCTTAGACATGTGTATCATGCACCATTTTATATATGTGCTCCAGTTTTTTATTACTTTCAGTCTTTCTCTATTTATTGTGGTATGGTATTATTACTGCTTCCTCTCTTGCTTCGTGTTATACTTCTGATGTATTACTCTACCAATGAGGTCATAGTTTCTCCACTATCACATCCAAGACCCTCGCTACTAGTCGACAGCCTCTATCGTTATGGGAAATGCACTTGAGGACATATGACCAACTGGGTACGGGGCACATCTGGGTTATTTTCGGAACTGGGATGTTACACTGGGTATCTTACTCAGGACGTTAGGTACTTGGTTATAAACTCCCTTATTAAATTTGATATCTAGGTTGAAATATTTAAGTAACAAAAACAGCCTGACCATCCTTTTTTATTTTCTTATTTCTTCACCAAATTCCTTAGAACTACATGATCAAAAAAATAGTTACTTTAGTTATCAATAAATATGATCTGAATTTTTCAAAATAAAAAATTACTGCTAAAAAATCCTTTATAGTGGTTGTTTATTAGTTCTAAATAGCCTCAAATTTCATTGATTCATATACAATGACTTGAGATCTCTCCTCAACTATTCAATAAAACATTTATACCATATAAAATTTGGAATCGTCACAAAAAAACTCAAAATTGTGTTCCTAGTTTGATGGAAATATTATCGGTCGTGTAATCAACACTTCCTTTAATTCATCAAAAACTTAATTGTATTTAATAAAAAATATAAAATTATAACCTTTAAACTATAATTTGGATAAGGTAAGGGATATCTTAATTAATTACTTTATAAATATTCTATAAAAACCTACATGTTCTAAAAATATTTAACAAGATCAATATAGATTTGATAGGAAATTTCATTCAACACTTCAATCATGGAATCATCTACCTTAATCCCAATTTTTGAAATCACATGAACAAATACTATTCCCTTTCCACCATGAAAATAAAATTTCCATAGTCGAAAAACAAGTTATTTTCAATGTATGTTTCCAAAAATTTACCTATATTTTGTAACCAATTATCAAAAGAAGTGCGAAAATAAGGAATTCATATAAAAAATTTCTATACATTCTTCAATGTGATCTAAAAAGTTACTTACCATACACCTTTAAAATGTACATAGAGAATTAAATATTCCAAATTGTATTATCAAATTTGTAAAAATTCTATAAGTACATGTAAATTTTGTTTTGTATTAATCCTCGGGTATAAGGGGCACCTAAAAGTAACCAAAAAACATCTAAAAACATAGTGAGTTCGACCTATCAATCTTTTATAGAATTTAAATAGTGAAAGTAATGGAGAAAATATCTTTTATAGTGACCTATTTTAGATTCCTAAAAACTATACACACTCTCCAACTATTCTGAATTTTAATATGTATCAATTTATTATGTTCATTCCTCACTATGGTCAATACAGATTTTTTAGAAATAATGTGTATGATACTGACCCATTATGAGACTAAAATGGGATATATGTCATTAACTCTAAAATATTATCTATCTCATACTTCAAAATGTCCATCATGGTTGGGTTGAGCCTTCATTGGGACTTCCTAATAGGTTTATATTTATCTTCAATAAAAATTCAGTACATGTATATCTTAGGGTCTATTTCAAGTATATATCTAAAAATCTAACCAATTTTATGCAAATTTTCTCTTAAAAATTCAATAAATTATTTTTTCTTGATTTTATGATAGTTTTCAAGAAATGATCACTCTAAAAATTTTCCCTTCCATTAGGTACACATATAAAGGTTTATGAGGAAATTATTTTAAGTCCATATTAGGGGTTTTTCTAAAGATGAATTCAAACATGGGCTCTCAACTTCAAAAGAATGAATTTCCTATGCACAAGTAGACATGTAAAATTATTCCCCATGAAATAAAAAATCAAGTCCATCAAATAATTAAAGTGTTGACTCATATTTAAAACTATAAATATATTTTTGATATTGCTAAACATTATTCTTCTCAATATAATTTTCAATCATTAATTGTTTTCCATGGGTTAAAATTTGATGTGACATGTCTAGATATTTACTTAGCTCATATGCCTCAATGTGTGATTTCATAATAGGTGCATGATCCTTCTAAGGGTATCACATGGATTCAAAAATGTTAAAGTTTATTTTTTTGTCTCTAAAATCCATAGATAGAGTTTTCTCGTGCACATTATTGATGGTATTTTTGGTCTAAATGAATGGACAAACCAAAATGATGGGTTATAGGGTTGGGATTATCTCTTCCTCTATATTTAGCACGTAAAATTTAGTTGGGAATATTAGGTTTTTCACCCCAACTTGGACACCCTCTAAGACTTTTGTTGGAAAAGAAGTGGATTTTTTCATGTTATACTACCACTCTTATAGGATTTAATTTTTTCATCTAAAAAAAGTAAAAAAATTAGTGAGGAATAACATTAATAGAGGTAAAAAAATCACATAAAGAATCTAAAATATTAATAGAACCAATTGTATAAGGGGTATAAAATTTCAATGGATCGTGAAATGTTATGGGAAATTGTGGGAAAATTAAAGTTGATACACTTATTTCGAAATTAATATTCTCATTCCCTTGAAGGATTATTTTCTTTGTGAACAGATCCTTAAGGAATATAGAATATATGAGTATTTTTTTAAGAGGTACTAGGAGAGGGATTTTCATCCCAACTTTCAAGAAAGTTTCCAGAATTACTTTTTAAATATCATATTCTTGGATCTTCTTTTATTGGATCATACTTAAAAGAAATGGGAGTGGAATATCCTTCTTCTCCCTTTGCTTCTTTTAAAAGAGTTTCTATTGACTCTTCACACTCGGTCTATCCCTCTATTATTCTCTATTATTTTCTTCTTTTAGGGTCTGGTTTTTAGGTTTTAATTAAAATTTTTTAGTTTCTTCCATTTGAGGTTTATATTTCTTAGATTTAGGTTTGGTTATGGGATAAATTTCTTTTCCACCATTTTTTGTTTATGTACTCTCATTTCTCTTAGGATTTAATACTGACTAGGATAGTATAATTCTTAGGTTTTTGAATAATATTTTCTCAATATTTTTGTATTGGTCCTCTAACTCCTTTATTTCATTCTTAAAGTTCACAACTTCATATTTTTATTATTGTGTACAGGGGCTTGTACACTATCTGAGGATTGTTAAAATAGTTTCTTTTTTAGAAATGGGGTGGTGTTTTCTAAGCTGGTTTCGTGTATGATTAGTTGATGATTTTTGAAAGGATGGAGCTTGCTGGTATTATTGTCGGTAAGGTGGTACTTTTTTCTCCTTATTATTTCCAAATACCTATTATACTTGAGAATTACTTCTCTACCATGAGTCTGGATACTGAAATTTACTTTTTTAATATGAAGTTTAATAGCACCTAGTTCCCAACATCTCAACACATTGACCAGTGTACTGATTTAGAGATGAATATAATCTACATAACTTTATTGGACCTTTCTACTCACTATATTATTTTAGTTCTATTTTTTCAAGACTATTTAATTCATAATGTTTAGATTATTGTAATGGATATGGGTTAGAAGACCCTACCTTATGTAAAGATATATTACCAATACCTCCAACACCAAATTTAAGAGTGTTATAGGCTATCTTCTTAATGATTTCCTTGGCATCTACTGGTAATTTTTATATTAAATAACCTCATGAGGTTAAATCTGATAGTTTTCTATAGTTATCGATTAAAAATTGAAAAGATAATATAGGTAAATGGTGATTCTAAGTGGCTTGATGTAGGAAATAGGCACGAAACTTCTTCAAAATCTCCAAATAATCATAAAGATTCTCTCTAGAATATTATCTGACCGCATAAATCCTCTTCCTGATTATTTTAATTCTTTATGTAATGGAAAATATTTAAATAAATAATCTCTATAGATCATCCCAATCCTGGAATTCTCCTAGTTTTATACTATAAAATCACTCTTCGATTTCTACTTCAAATGAGAAAGGGAATTCTATCCACTAGACATGTTATTATACTAATAATAGGAGATTAAATGTAGATAAAACCATTAAAAACTATTTGATGTGTTTATTTGGATCTTCTCCTACAAGGCCATGAATCTTCAGTAGCAACTGGATTAAACCAGCTTTTAATTAAAAATTATTTTGTAAAAAAAGTTGGAAATTTTATTGTGTTAGTTTATTAATTAAAGAGCATAAATATCTCTTAGAATTTGATTAGGATCACATGACAGGGGTACAGTCTCATAGTAAATACTTGAAGTATCACTTGAGTTTATCAAGGAAGTATCTTAAAATTCAGGATGTTGATTTAGATTTATGTTCTCGGTTAATAAAGTTATTTTTAATTCAAGTTCAAAAATAAACAATTAGTTAATTGAAGACTAGATCATGAACTTAGTGAGTTATTATTTGGAACCACCTCCCAGGTAATGACACCAAGTTTTTTACACACCAGTCAAGTAATGGTACAAAAATATTTTACTAACCTTGGTTAAATTTAGTATATTTTCAACCTAGGGTTTTTTCTAGAGATGAAATATCAAATAAGTTTTAAATTTTAATTAAAAAGGAAGAATGGGTGTATTGGAAATGTTAAAATAAAGACAAAATAAACTTTAGATATTGTGGAAAATGTTTGATACGGTGTTGGTTCATGAATCGATGTTCCATTATAATTTTATCATCATTTTGAATTATTTTTCTATTATTTCTAATTAACTAGCTAGTGATGAGTTCCATAATAATTTCATCTATCACATAAGATGGAATTTATGTGATGAAAATTGATTTAACTGAGATCTAAAATTGGTCTATCCTTATATATTATGTGTGAAATAATATTTATAAACACTCTTAGTTCACTCAAGAAGAACCCAGTTAGTTTTTGTGTTTCTCAATTCAAGAAATAATTCTCAAATCCCTTTCACAGATAATCCAAAAATATCCAATATATTCCCAAACCAACATTATATATTCCATAATATATAGATTATAGTTTAGTAGAGGGAGATAATTGGTCATTTACTAATGGTAGCATGAAATAAATTGAATTAAATAACACACAATTTCATATAATATTAATAAATACTACTAAAATTTAAAACCAGTTAATAGAAGAGAATGAGTTTTATTCATGATGTTTTGTACTCAAGAATGATAATTTTCATCCTTCCCTTCCTCGATAACCAAAAGGATTTATCCCTCTATATGAGAGGTAGAAGTGGTGAAAGGATAAGGATAAGGTATTATATAAAATAATAATATAGAAAATAAAACGAGTCTTAAATACATTAATAGTAGTATCAGTACCTTTTGAAATCATTCTTCCCCCTTATTCTATCCATATTTTCTCTTTAAAGGATCTTATTTCCCTTATTTATTGGTTAGTAAAACCCTCTTAATATCCTTACTTATTTTAATTTCTTTCATCCTAATTTTTTCTCCGATGATATCCTTAAGTTTCATGATCTCCAAATATCCAGTAAATTCACTATTTATTATGATGTTTCATGTTTCCAAAGTTTTGATTTATATTATTCAACATGATCCATGTGACTGACTATGATTGGATACATGAATGTTGATGTGGTGCTCTAGGGTTTATGGTTGTAGTACAGATGATCCATGCACAAATTTTTATGCTCTCTCCACATTCATATGTGAGATATCCAAGTTGTATCCCTATATAAAAATATTGTGTGTGGGTTTACAAAGTCATATATGGTGAAAATTCATATAGGATCACCTCCAAAATTCATACACTCACTTAATAATCCTTATGAAATACCTAGAGTCATATTCATAGAATATTATATGAAATTTATCATATTTTATGGAATTATATAATACAAATAGCATGAAATTTATCATATTAAATCAACCTCTCATATAATGGCACTTTTATCACATAAAACCCCAATATCTTACAAACTCATCATTGGTAGATTCTTATCTTGCACAATCCTTATATCATAAAAATAGAACTATCATACATAGTCTATCGGCTAAACCATACAAGAAACTTATACCAACCTTATGAATAGGTGCCTTGATCTTATGAAATATCAAAATTTATAAAGGAATGACTCATTTGTACTAGCATTCCACTTATCGAATATATGGTTAAAACCTCCTCCTTCACTACCTTTGAAGATCGTATCCCAAATATATCACATAATATCTACATAAAAGTTTTATAGAGCCATTAAAAAACTAGGGTTTTCACCCACTTATCACTTTCCTGTAAATTATATTCCTATGACACAATATCCACCTTCCAAATGTCTATATCTCTGATGTGTATTTCCTTTTTTGAAAGTTTTTATCTGGAAAACAAAAAATATCTTTCAAAATTTTAAAAAACCATGGTCCCTTTTAGTAAATCCCATGACATCAAAAAAATCATATATAGAAATTCATGTGATATTTGATCAATAAAAACAAGATTTTCCATAAGTATGGGACTATTCCATGCTCATTTACTTATGTTCCTTTTTTATATAGAACTGCCACCCATCCAATAATCATGATTACTTCCCAATTAAGAATAAAAAACAAAACATTTAATCCTCTTATTATATGTTAAATGATCATAACCCTAAATTCAAACACCATGAAAAAATAATGTTAGTGAGTACTTGGTTGAAAAATAATCGCTATCACTCAACTTTGGGATTTTTGGAACTTCTTGAATATATATATTTTGAGAACAAACCTTTTGGCCCTAGAAATAAAAATACAATATCTTTATTAATTCTACAATTCAAGATGAAATTAAGGGGAAATGGATAAACTTCATCAACTTGTTCTTCCTCCTTAATCATATTTTTTGTGTCTCCATAGAATTTGTTTCAAAAATCTCCTCCATCTAGGTCGTACACCACTTCTCCCAGATACACCTTCTGAAAAATTTCATTTTTGATTTCCTATCATTTTTACATATTTTTATAAATAACTCTATTTTAAGTGATTCACCATCAACATAATTTACTAACACTCCAAGAGTATAATTCTAACATCCTCAAAATTCTTAAACTTTCACCTTAGAACATAAAACTAAACCTTACCCATTGTAACTCTATCCTCTGAAAACAATGATCTCCTGCTAAAATCCAAAAATGTTCAAGGGATCAAAACTGACTTCTAGAAGACTTAAATAGTACGCTAACTAAGATATAATTTTCACCTCAATAATAGAACACACCTCAATACTTCTAATACCAATAGGAAATTTGATATTTTCAAAAATATTAGTACCATTATTATCTTCATCGTGAACATTCCTCTGAAACTTAGTAAACCAATGGACCAAAAGTACCCATAATTTTTTCACCCAATCTTTGATTTTGAGACTTTGAAAACTTCTTTCCACATAATCTATAGCCTAGATCTAATACTACATTTTGGGGATCAAATGAACCATCTAAAACTAGAAGTTAAAACACTAAAAGTTCAAATGAAAAAAATATATATCTAGACCACCAGGGCTTATAGGATACCTACAAAAATAGTGTACCAGATCACCATACTATGGTTATGTTCACCTCCTGATATCTAACATTATCATTTGTAAATAATGAACATGCGGGTAAAAAAACATAAATCAGAACAAGAACATAATATATAAATAATATGGTTTAGACATTACTCATACTCAATAATGGATCATAATGAATCTTTCCAAAGGGTGAAATTGATTTATAAGGGAAATCAAACTTATGGTAACCCTATCCAAACTAATTTACAAGGGAATTATTCAATAAAAATCCTCTCAAACACCCTCCTCATAAAACTATAGCAACACCTCCATTGAGTACTTCAAGATACAACTACTTCTTTGGGAATTCCACCCATGGGGAAGAATACAATACCATCCCACCTCCTTATTTTTTGTCACTTTATAGTTTTTTTATCATACAAAACTTATATTACCTACCCATTAATGTTTTGGGTCACAATGGATGTGGTAGGGTTTATGCACAACAATAGATTTTCATTGGTTTCTTTAAATAAATCCTCATAATATGATGAACACAACCCCAAAAGACTTAATAAAGGTTCCTTTCACATATAATTTAATATTAAATTTATATATATTATAATTATGTGTTCCAATAATTAATTCTTCATTATCATATTGGTTTATATTTCATGTTACACTATCATTGTCATGAAGAATCCAATTATAGAATCCATCCTGTGTAACAACACAAAATTTTATCAATGGAAATTCCCTTGTTATAGTTATTTCATATAGTATGAACCAAATAAAATCATTTTTAGAACACAATAAAATATTTATAAATAAATAATGAATGAAATAAGGGATATTTCTAGAAATTAAGGAACCTATCTCAATATAATAGAAACTTGACCCTTCAAATATTATCATGACAATTAGGAATAGTAATTCATACAATAAAATATTAACCTCATCTATTAAATTACAAATAAAATTTAGGTATCTTATAAATTAAGATATGATATAATTATATCATCGTATAAGTAAATAAATATTTTAAAAATTATTAATCAAGTGTAGGTATTTTTAAACAACATAAATGTTTATTTATAATTTTAAAATTAATATAATTATTTAAAAGAAATTTTATTTACAGAAAATGGATTAATAAATTAACATTTTTTTTATGATTATAAGATAATTTTATAATACCTTAATTAATCTTTCAAAGTGATATAAAATCAGTTATAATTTTAAAATCAGTATTTTCCTAGTAAATGATGATTTGAAAAAATTATAATATTAATAAAATTATTTTAATAAAATCGATCTCATTTTTTAATTCTAAACTTCAAAAATTTGTTATGGTGAATTTTTGGTATTTTTCTAAAATACTTGAATTTTTTATGAATAGTAAAATACGGTAATTTTCAGTATATGTACATTATAAGTTATATGAACTATTCCTTTAGTAATTTTTGATGAAATAACCATAATATAGAAATCCCCTTCATTATTTTAAAGTATTTAGTGACAAGGTTCAAACTATTCATAATATTGATCCGAAATAATAAACTGGTGAATAAAATAATAAGAAAACACCCCCTCTCCTCCCCTATAAAAACCACCTCTTCTCCTCACACATTCCAAGGCTTGAAAAATGTCCAAGTTATACCCAATAATCATTACAATACCCTACCCAACATCCATGATACCTTTTTCTCATCAAAATACCAAACCCTTTTCCCTAAGGAGGTTCTCAAGGAGGATAAATTCAAGAGGTAAAATCGTTTTTCTTTTTCTTTTAATCTCTTTTCAATTTTATTTCTTTTCTTATAATCTCCTAACCTCCACTTTTCCAAGTTGAATAATAACTACAATACCTTTTATATACTGTAATTTTATTATGTTAATGGAATAATTCATCTTCAAACCTCTTTCCTTTTCCTTTTATTCTAAAAATGAAATTATCATCTGTGGTGTGTCAATTTATCGCCACCGTGGAAGATGCATTTTCATTTTTCACCACCGTTTTCAAAGATGGTCAGAAAAAAATTATTATGGTTAAATAAGATTTTATTGTACATATTATATGCTATATAATTTTATGGAACCTATATATATAAACATGATGATATGGTCTCATAATGGTCGTAAAAACTACTAAATAAATTAAATCATTTTCACTAATGTTCTATCTAATAAATAAACCTCAAATCATATAACCAATGATATATAAGAACAATTACACATATGTATGTTAATTAATAACATATTATTTTAATTCTATAAAATTATTATCATTGTACATGAACTTCCATACTTATAAACAAGATAATCGATCATGAAAACCAAGAAAACAAACACTCCCGGAACAACAGAATTGAACTCTATAACTCGTTATAATGACCATAAATGAACATAATAAAATTATAATGAATAAAAAAACATATATAAAAGGTTCTTAATTTGTTAATTATTTAATTTTATTTTATTATCCATGATATTAAAATGAATAAAGCACTCAGATGTATGGTAAGGGGATTCTCAAACACAATTTCCATTCATTGGGTTATTCCTCTTTCATGCCAAATTTCAGTGTGGATGTTCTTTTATAATTACTCAAATGTAATTTATTTTTTATTAACATTTATTTTATAGGATACACATGCTTTTATTCTTATTTTGTGAAAAATTAAATTATTTTACCAAAATAACTTTTCTTTCTAAAAATCGCATCTTTTAATTATCTTGAGATTGTTTCTTCTTCACTCAAGATTGAGGATTATTACAAAATGTATGTTATTACCTTTAGATTTTGGGAACCCCAATGTAAATTCATTAAATAATTATTTATGAAATTATCATGAAACCTATATTCTTTAAATGTGTTATTTTATGGAAAATTTAGTTATATGTTCTATGTGGCATGCATGATTATGTAAATGTTATGATGTGACGGGTGCACCTGGAATTATATATTGATCCAATGTATTGGTTAATGTGATGTATCTCATGAGATAAGGTGAAATATTGATGTAAATTATTCTATATATGTTCACAATGATGATTTAATTATTATTCATATATGTTATGTGTGAACATGATGCTAGCTTTGTTCACAACTATGTGTGGTATTTGAACCCTAAGACATGATGATTCATTTTTATGTATTTACACATTCTGTTCCTTTATATAATTATTCCTATAATGATTATTATGATTATACCAAGCTTATGTTATGAGGATGATAATTATTTTCACCCATGTTATATTGATTCATGTTCTAATATATCCTCTTACTAGGCTTTTATCTCATCCCTTTCTTTGATGTATATCCTTAGGTGAATAATTATACTAAGGATAATATGAGGTCCAATAAGAATATAGATAACAAGTAATTAAATTAATGTCAAAGTTTTGTTATGTAAATGTTATGCTTAGTCCTAATTTTCTCAAAACACTAAACCTTTGGATCCTTGTTAAGTAACACTATTATATTGTTTATCTTTAAAAATGATGTAATATTCATGTAAGAAAAAGCAAGGTCACTATAGTTGGTATTAGAGAACAGATTAGTTAATTTGGGAATTATGATTAGAGAACCTCAGAGAAAAACCTTAGTATGAGACTAAGTATATATAAGCACCCAAGAAGCTTTGTTTTAGAAAGTTCTAAACATAGGGATCCCATAAGATATTCCTTTAGAGTTAACTGCATAAATGAATAAATTATTTATTCATGACTTTTTTACTTATGTTTTGTTTGAACTTTTTCTATTTAAGAAAATGGTGAGAACTAGGAGAAACTAGGCCAAAAACTCATGCAAGGGACAATGCAATGATTTCCCGAACACCATCCTTAATGCTTGGGGAGGTGAAGTTCAAAATTTCATGGTGAGGATTACCCAACTATATCAAGCTATTAACAATAACCTGAATAATGTGGAATTTCCTCCTTAACCTAATAGGTAGAAACTAGTTATTGATTATTTTATGCGGCAAAAACCACCAATGTTTACTAGATATTTCAATACATTATTTGTGGAATATTTGGTCATATCAATGGAGAAGATATTTTATTTGCTTCATTACTCAGAGGCGGTGAAGGTGACTCTAGCCATTTATCATTTAGATGGAGAGGCTGATCAGTGTTGGTCTTTGATTATAAATTCTAAGATAAAGGATGAAATTGAAGAGATGGAGAGGTAAGACTTTAAGAAAATATTTCTAAAAAGTATTTCCATCGAACTATTCATATAAATATGGAGAAAAAATTATTAGAGATGAAGAAAAATAAAGGTGAATCTATCACATATTATAAATAAATTTTCACAACTATTTCAAGGTATTCCTCAGGTTTGGTTATCCACAATGATATAAAAATATATATATTCTTTAGTGGTTTAAAACCACAACTTCTAATGGCTCTAAAAATATGATAATATGGGAGTTATGAAGAAGTTATTAGATGTGATCTCAAAGTAGAGATGAATTTTGGATAATGGTCCCATGGATATGGAAAAGAGAAACAAACGATATAGTTTCAAGTTGGGGGATATAATTACAAAGTTGGAAGGAAAACTCAACTGCTCACATGTCAAAATGTTGGAAGAAGCATCATGGGAATTGCCTCAAAGGGAAGGAGAAATGATCTTCAAGTGTGGTAGAGAAGGACACCAAGCTCATGAATGTCAAAGAGATTTGAGGAAGCTGGAAAATGTGGTGTAAGAAAGGAGAACACCACTTATGGTTCAATGTTACAAATTTAGGGATAAATGGCACTATGCAATCTAGTGCACTAAACCTCAAGTCCTCAAGGGTAATCAGTGTCACGATACACAAAATCGAAAGGCAAAAGGGAAATCTTATGCCATAACTAATGCTGAGGTAGAGATCGATAATGATGTGGTCATTGGTTTAGTTATTCATTCAATAATAGCTATTTGACTTTGGTTCTTTGAATTCTTTCATATCTTACAAGTTTAGTAGAAAAATTAAAACACCACATAAAAATATGGAGGTTTGGTTATATATGATAACATAAAATGTGAAAATTATTTAATCCAAAGTATATAACTCCTCCTCAGTTAATGTTTGTGGAATGAACCTTCCAGAAAATATGATAGTACTTCCTTCGGTGGATTTTGATGTTATATTGGGCATGTTTGGCTATCTTTGTACAAAGACAAAATAAACTATCAAAAAAGGGAGATAAATCTTCAAATACTAAGGTATATTCCAATTATATACATGTGTAAGGAGTAAGATGAATCTCCTTCAGAATAATCATCTCAAGTATGGATGTTATTTCTATATGGTCAAGCATATCTGGGTCAAGATATTGAGACATATCATAGAATCATGATCAAATACATGCCCATTATAAGGGACTGTCCTAATGTGTTTTTTGAAGAAATTCTAGTCTTCCTCCTGATTGAGAGGTTGAGTTCCCAATTGAACTTATTCTTCGATATCTTCCTATACCACAGACACATTATAGAATGGCAACCATTGAGTTGGAGGGACTGAATAAGTAGTTACAAGATAATATGGACAAGGGTTTTATATGGTCGAGTGCTTGACCATGGGGTGCACCAGACCTCTTCATCAAGAAGAAGGTTGTATCAATGTGCATATTAAATGATTATCATGATCTAAAAAATCAAGATAAAGAACAAGTATCCCCTTCCATGGATAGATGACTCGTTTAATAAACTTTGTGGGTGCATATATTTCTCTAAGGAGGACCTTTGATTGGGATATCACCAATTAAAGGTGAGGAAGGAATATATTATCAAGACTAACTTTGGAATGAGTTATAGACACTATGAGTTCATAGTGATGCCCTTATGAATCATTAATTCTCCATAAATATTCATGTAATTAATTAATATGTAATTGATAGATTACCTAGAAAATTTTTTGGTAGTCTTTATTGATGATATTTTGATATACTACAAGATCAAGGGGATGCATAAGGAACATTTCAATACTATGATAGAGACATTGTGAAGGGAGAATATTTATGAAAAGTATATTAAATGTTTGTTTTGGATGGAGTAAGTATCATTGTTGGGGAAAGTTATAACAAGAAAAGGAATATATTTAGACCCTTCTAAGACAGAGGCACTCGTAGAGTGGCATAGGACATCTGTAATAGAGATTTGTAGTTTCCTAGGTATATCATGGTATTATTGGAAATTTCTGAAGAAATTTCCATGATTTTAAAACCCACAAATCAAACTGAATGGAAAGGGAGAAATTTTATATGGTCTAGTGAATGTTAATATTGCTTCAAAGAGTAAAAAAAGTGGATTATCAACATGATAATACTCACACTTTTGAAAAGTGGGTAACTCTTTTTGGTATACAGAAATTCTAAAAATAATGTATTAGGTTGTGTACTGATCCAAAATGATAAATTGATATACTACACTTTAAGTAAGTTTAAAATTAATTAGTGAAACTATACCACACATGATCTAGAGTTGGCACCTGTGATCTACACATTTAAAATCTAGAGGCATTATCCATATGGGGAGAAGTGTGAGATATATACTGATCATAAGAGCCTAAAATATATATTCATGCATAAGAATCCTAATATGCACCAGGGAAGATGGTTAGAGATCATTAAGGATTATTAATTCCCAATCCACTACCATCCTGGTAAATAAAATAATGTGGTATATGATCTAAGTAGAAAGTATCTTTCATCTTTATCAATGATGAGAATTGAAAAGGATCCATCCTCTTAGAACTAAAAAGGATGGACATGGGAATAATTAAGGAAGGAAGTTCATCAATCCTTTCTCAAATTATTTCTCAACTATCCCTCATGGAGAAAATAAGGTATGCTCAAATAAATGATGTGGAAATTTATAAAAAGGTAGAAGCTATTAGAAATGGAAAATTTACATAGTTCAAAATGGATGAAGAAGGATTCGTGAGATTTGGGTAACGAGCATGTGTACCATCAAATATAGAGATAAAAAATTGATTCTGAATAGTGAACATAGCTCAACCTTCTCTATTCACCCAAGGAGCACAAAGATGTATCAAGATCTCTAAGATAACTATTGGTGGGACAATATGAAGAAGGGGATCGATGAATATACATTAAATTGCCTGCTATGTTATAAAGTGAAGTTTGAAAGAAAAAATTATAAAGGTATGATGAAACCATTTTCCATACCAACATGGAAATGGGAAAACATCAACATGGACTTTGTTATCATACTCCTAAAGACCTCGAGAGGAAACAATTATATATGGGTTATTTTAGATCATCTTACAAACATATCTCATTTTATCCCAATTTGAGAGGACTTCCCAGTGGATTAACTTGCACAAATATTCATCATAGAAGTAGTAAGCATTCATGGATTACCACTACCAATTGTATCTAGTTGAGATCCAAGATTCACCTCTAAGTTCTGGAAAAGTCTTTGAAATGATCTAAACACTGAGATAAACTTTAGTACATCTTATCATCCTCAAAAAAAATTCCAATTAGAGCAAACTATTCAAAACACTAGAATACATGTTGAGATCATGCTCAATGGAATTTAAAGGAGGATAGAACCAACATCTACCTCTATCTGGTCTATATTACAATAAAATTTTACACTCTAGAATCCAAATGGATCCATATGAATCCCTTTGTGGTAAAATATAAAGAAAACCAGTGTGCTGGGATAAAATTGGTGAATGTATGCTTCTAGGACCTGAAATTTTCAAAGAAATGGTGGAAAAGGTGAAAACCATTCAGCAACACATCAAGGCAGACCAAAGTTGATATAAGAGAAATGAAGAAAATCATAGATTTTACATAAAGTTTAAGGATAGATACATGGTATTTCTCCACATATCTACATGGAATTTGGTCATTAGATTTGGGAAGAAAGGAAAGTTGAGTCCCATAAACATTGGACCCTTCAAGATTCTTGATCATGTCAGAGTAGTGACCTATCGACTAGTAATTCCACCAACCATGTATCAAGTACATAATGTATTCCATGTACCCCTATGGAAGAATTATATACCAGATCCATCACATGTACTAAATCTAGAGGTGGTATAGTAGGAAAATGATCTCTCTTATGAGGATCATCCAGTGAAGATCTTGGAATGTGGAGATAAATTCCTATGTAAAAAGGCTAATCATGTAGTCAAAGTACTATAGAGGAACCATAAGTATGAATAGGTGGCATGGTAACTGAAGGAATCATTAAAGTATAAGTACACTCACTAGTTTTCACCATAAAATGTAAAATAAAATTTTGAGGGATAAATTTCATAAGGAAGAAGAACGTAATGACCCAAAATTTTATCAGTGGATATTATATTCTTATAATTATTTCATATAGTATAAACCACATAAAATCACTTTGAAAACACAATAAAAACTTTATAAATGAATAATGAATGAAATAAAAGGTATTTTTAGAAATTAAGAAACCTCTCCCAATAGAATAGTAACCTAGCCCTTGGAATCGTAACAAGACCATTAAAAATATTAATTAATCCAATAGAATATTAACCACATCTATGAAAGTATAAATAAAATTTAGGAATCCTATAAATTATAATATGATATAATTATATCATGGTATAAGTAAATAAATATTTTAAAAATTATTGATTAAGTGTTGCTATTTTTATGAAACATAAAGGATTATTTAAAATTTTATAATTAATATAATTATTTAAAAGAGAATTTATTTTCATAAAATATATTCATAAATTAACATTTTTTTCTTATGATCATATGATAATTTTTTGAGACCTTAATTAATTTTTCAAAGTGTTATAAAATTAGTTATAATTTTAAAAATAGTATTTTCTATATAATTGATGATTTTAATTAAAAATTAAATGTATAATATTTAAAAAATTATTTTCAAAAAATTTAATCCATTTTTGAATTCTAAACATAAAAAAATGGTTAGGCTGAATTTTTTTTATTTTTCTAAAATACTAGAATTTTTGTGAATAGTAAAATACAATAATTTATAGTATCTATATATTATAAGTTAAATGAACTATTCCTTGAGTCATTTATGATGTAATCACCATAATCTATAACTCATATTAATTATTATAATATATTTATTGATAAGGTTCAACCTATTCATAGTCTTGAGCCTAAATAATAAAGTAATGAATAAAATAATGAGAAAACACCCTTATCCTTCTATAAATACCACCCCTCACCACCTCTTCTCCTCACACCTAACAAGCCTTGTATATTATATAATTTCTACCCAATACTCTTCCTAATCCCATCCCACACTTCCATGATCCCTTGGTGTCATAAACATACCAAAATATTTTCCCTAATGATGTTCTCAAGGAATCAAGAGGTAAAATCCTCTTTTTTTTCTTTTAATTTCATTTAAATTTCATTTATTTTCTTATCCTATCCTCACATCCACTTTTCCAAGTGAAATTATAACTAATTTATCTTTTATATACTATAATTTTATTATGTTAATGGAATAATTCGACTTCTAACCACTTCCCTTTTCCTTTTATTCTAAAAATGAAATTATCATCCATGGAGTGTCGATTTACACCATCGTGGACTATGCATTTTCATTTTGTATTATCACCTTCAAGGATGGTCATAAAACCATTATTATGGTAAAATAAGATTTTATTATACATATTATAAGTTATATATTGTTTAGGAATATATAAACATGATGATATAATCTCATAATGGTTGTAAAACCCACCAAGTAAATTAAATCATTTTCATTAAGGGGATTCTCAAACCCAATTTTGTTTCTTTGGGTTATTCCTATTTCATTAGAGATTTCAGGGTGGATGTTATTTTAATATTCCTAAAATTTTATTTATTTTTTATTAAATTTTATTTTCTTTTATATATATTCTTCTGATCTGATTTTTTTACAAATGAAAATATTTTTCCAAAAAAAAACTTCTTTATAAAAAACACATCTTTTAATTCTCTTGAGATTATATCTTCTTCACTCAATATTGATGATTCTTATACCAAGTATGTTATTCCATTTTTATTTTAGGAAACCCAATTTTTATTCATGAAAGTATTATTTAGGAAATTATCATTAAACCCATTTCTTTTCCATGGGTTATTTTATGGAAAATATTGTTATATATTCTACGTTTCATGCACAATTATGTAAATGTAAGTATGTGATGGATCTTCTTGGAATTATATAGCACTCTAATTCATTGGATAATGTGTTTTATCTCATGATATAGGGTGAAATTTTCATGGAAATGATGCTAACTCTTTTCACAATGATTATGTTATGATTATACACATATGTTATCCATGAACATGACACTATCTTTATTCAAAACTATGTATATTATTTGACAACTAAGACATGATGTTTAATTTTTATGAATTACCACATTCCATGCCTTTATCAAATGCTTCCTATCATTTTTATTATGATTATCCCATTCTTATGTTATTATTTTGATGATTACGCTCACCCATGTTATATTGACTAATGTTCTTATCTATCCTCTTATTGGGATATTAGATCTCCCCTTTCTTTGATGTCTATGATCAGGTGACTACTTATAATAAGGATAAAAAGTGGGAAAATAAGAATTTATAGAAGAAATAATTAAATTAATGTTGATGTTTTATTGTGTAAATTACATATTTGGTCCAAATTTTTCCAAGACACTGAACCTTGGGATCCTACTTATGTAACACTATTATATTTTTTATCTTTAAAATGATATAATAGTCATGTAAGAAATAAAAAGGTCATTATATCTTGTGGTATCCACACGTGCTCCATGAACCTTAGAACATTATCATTTGAACATTGGGTGCTAGTTTAGAGAAACCAAACAACTTGAAGCATTCATTATTGATTGCAATAATAATATTTATTCTCTTGAAAAATCATTTCTTATTCTTTAACTCTTGAGAGGGAGGAGGAGGATCGTGTTAGAATTTGTTAAGGTCTGTTAAATCTTAATAAAATAAAAATAAGTTATTAAATCCATAACTCATGATCCCTCATTTTAAGATAAATGAAATATGTGAGACTAGAAATGAATAAAATATTAAAATGTGTGTACCGTAATTTATCACGCTCCTATATCGTCATCATCTATGCCTTGAATGGGCTGGATGATGATAGAAAAGTGGCAGATGAAAATATTCTGTCTCTGAAGGTATCTATGTGATAAACTAAATTGTTCAATGCTTTATAAGATTTTATATTCCTTTATTTCATGCTAGTACCTTGGGTGTAAATAAGAAATAATAAGATGTCTTAGGATTGGGAATCTTAACCAAGTGTTTAGGCATGATACTCTTATATATTCAAGACATGAAAGTGGGAAATATATATCACCCCTATGAGTATGATCTCCAATGATTCATTCATTAACTCATGTGTTATAACACATGATAAAATTCCTCAGTAATATCATGTATTAGATTCATGAATTTGACTCCACCTTACAATTATATCTCAAGTAATGCTTATATAAATGAAAACATACATGGGATGGGTTTCTTAAAAGATAATTTTTATCAATATACTTCCTATATTATAGGGTGTATTTTCTAAACACATTTATTATTTTACACAATATATACCTTTTTATAGTATTCAATCATGAAATATGATTAGAAAATTTATTTAAGGTGGTGGCACGGTTTCTATAAACAATAAAATAAAACTTTCCTTTAATCAAGGCTATGATATTCCAAGCATCAGATGAAAGTAGTATTATAAATAGCCTTTTATGATTCAACTTAGTCATAAAATATGAATTCCACATTTTCATCATATGTAAATGGGATATAGGATCTTTAGGTTATATCATATCATTTAATCTCCCACTTGATCTAAATATTAAAAGGCTTCATTTTATTTTACCTTATATTTTGTTATATACAATAATACATGAAATAATATTGAAAACTCTTTTAGATACCATAAAAACACTTTAAAAACTATCATTAACTTTACCTTATATCACATCTTATGAATACCTTATGAATACCCTTCTAAAATATTTTTTAATTAACTCTAAAACACTTTCTTAGAAGCTCTCTAGGTCAAAAATCATTCCATATTCAATCAACCAAAAATTGTGTCTTCATGGGCCTTTATAGCATTAAAAAATATGAATAACTTAAATAATATATGTAATAAAATATATTACCATATTAAAAAGTCAATGTTACTCAATCTATAAATGGATCTTGCATGATCTCCATCAAACACATGTATCTCTATGCCTATTTCCACCAGCTGCATCTCATGATAGCACACATTCTAAAATGTTCACTTTGTCCAAGACATCAAATGAACATGGTACACGGTCAATGTTAATCCCATATAGAAAACTCATGTTTTCTTTATTCTTCAAGTGTAGATTGACTTGGTCGATCAATAAATCACATGACATTCATCTTTGTGGATAATTATATCACATGCCCCTCATCTGTTTAGATAATCTCATCATATAAACTATATTGGTGTGTCCATACACTCCATAGTCTATCTCAATTGAGGTCCCATATGACATAATAATTATATTATATATCAAATCCCATCATGGTTGAGCTCCAACTAATGATATGATCAACAACATACCTAACCACCCCTCAATCAGCTAAGTCATAATGACTTGAATAAGAAATGTATCAAAGTATGAAGGTTATCATTCTAGGTATCCCCCAACTTCAGGTATTGGTGAGCCAATATGATCCATATACCCCCATTATATCTAATATATAGTTTATGACACTCCATGTGGTATACATAATTGGTCATCCAATATACAAAATCACTTTTTGTACCAAATGATTATTTTCAATGTAACATACAAGAATCCTACATAACCTTAACAATTCATCATAACCTATAAAACCCCAAGAAAATAATTGGTTAGAGATAAATCAAAGTCATACATTGAGAGGTTAATTATCATTACACTTCATGAAATGTATATCTATATATATTTATGTATCCAATTTTAATGATAATATAGATATTAACTTTTATATTATATATTTTAATAAAACTCTTTTAAGAACACTTAACAAAACCTAGAATCATCACAAATCTATCTTATCATATATGATAACCTGCTAGATTAGCCTTATGTTTTCTACACTTTTTAGGTTAATGTTAACTTATTATATCTATATACAATTCTTGTCACATATCTATATGAACATATAATAAAACTAGCCCACTAAAAAATTTATTGAGAAACGTATATTAAGAAATAAAGTTTAAATAATTATGATATTTATGAATAATATTCCTAATTTTTTAACTTCTTAAACATATCTAAACACCCTAACTATATAACATAAAATGTTATGATTTCAAATTTTGTTGTCTTCTTAGAAATTTTCTATATTTAACATTATCATCTTTAGAACCTATTCTTTTAGACTTTTTACTTGAATAAAAATACAAGTATTTAAATTAAATTTTACTAGAATATCCTAAGTTCATTTTAGGAAAAGTGGAATTTACTTTGAATTTTATTGGAATAATCCTTTAGAAAGTAGTGATATACACTTTCTCATAGTAACTAAATGTAAAATTTAAATTTTTATTTACCAAATATATCTTAAAATCTTTAGGATATTAAGTGAAACTCGCCTTAACTTTAAAATAGTATAATTATTTATTTGTTAATATTTTAAATTATTAATTAAATACATACATCCATTTTCTTCTTAAAAATTATTCTTCTTAGAATATTAGGCTAAAAATAAAAACTCTTTGTTTTAGAAAATAATCTTTATTTCATTTTAATAGGAATAATTAACCAATAAAATATTGTTTTTGGATAATATATGGTATTCTATGTGTTTGGAGTATTTTTCTTTAAAATTAATAATTTATTAAAATATTTTATTAATGGGTTTTTGGGACATATTCCATCATATTTTAACCAAAATTTGGATAAACACTTTATCTTAGATAAAAAAATACTTATCTTATTCTCTAAACATGTTATATGATATTTTGAATCATAAACCATGTCTGTAAAATTAGTTATATCATTTTGTTCACAAATCCTCTTTATTAACTAATAAATAAAAATATCATATAATAGAAATAACATAAATATATACATATTTTTAAGATCTATCTAATATTTATATATTCAAATCCCTGATGTAGAAACTCTTGCTTCATCATTTTAATGCAAACATACATTATCCTGTTAATTATTCCCTTGTTTTTTTAACTCCCATATATTTACAACACCTGTAAAGTATACATTAAATTTCATATACCCTTCAAAACCAAAGAATCAAATTATATAACATTGATACTAGATATAGAAATTCCATGGAGTTTCCTAAATCCCTTCAACTATATCAAAAAATTACATCATTTGGAATAATTATTCCTCATTATTGATAATTTAAGGTTTTAATAACCTTTTTTTGGTACTTAAATAAACATTTGTTAGACTTTCCAACACACAATTCTTCTTCTAGTTTCAAATTTTACCCACTTGTACTATATTCACAACACTAAAACTAAAAATTAACATGCCGAGTTCATCTATTCTCAACTCTTGAGAATAATTGGTAAAATTTTCTTGAACTCATTAAACTTAAAGGAACATTTCCATATATGAAAAATGGAATGATTTCCTTAACCAGAACAAGCCTCAATGAAATCCTTAGTCGTACCAATTCATTTGGTATACTCAATCATATTGAGCCTCTAAGACTAAAATACCTTAAGTAATTTTTCATCTAGTGACTTTGAAACCCTAAGTGAATGATTATATGATTTATAATAATTTATATTCACCTATTTAAGAACATCAAAACCTGATTAATCAAGATGGTATTACTCTAACGCATAAAATATTTCTTACTTAAGAACTCTTATTCAGTTAACAGTCTTATAATTTTCTTAAATTGAGCTTCTCTTTCCTATAGGATTAATCTCAATTCTAACTTTTAGTGATGATAATACTATTATATACAAAATAAGTTTTATTAGATGAGTATCACGTTTTATTACCATTAAATAAATACTTTCATTAAATTGTATCTTACCAAAATGATGATCTTTTTTAATCTCATCATATCTATTAGCAAGGAAAGATCCATACTCCATACAAAATTATATTAGTTTGATCATGTATATAAGACATGAATATATATTGTACAAAACACTTGTCAATAATATCATATATTAATATTATATATTCAATCAAACAAGACCTTCTCTACTCCATCATATGGATATATATACTCAACTCTATTCCTCTGGTATCTAAACTGTTAGGTTTTCCTAGCTAAGTATAACCAAAAGAAAATGACAAGAATAAGGAACTTAATTATTATGATCATCTCATTACTTTATTTCTTTATACAATATAATTCAAGGGAAACTAACCCTTATGGTTACCTGTACAGAATGATCATGGTCTAAATAAGTGTTAATTTGGAAGGAATCTTAAACTTGGAATTTTAAAATGGAATTATTCTCAACATGTTATCTCATGTTTTTCTCATTATATATACATGTTTATAACAATTTAGTTTTGTATCTCTAAATGAATCAAATGAATAAGGTAAATAAACTCTTCAATTAAAGTTTAAGAATTATATGAGATTGAAAATTTCTACATGAGGAATCCCAAATCAACAGATAACAAACCCCAACCTTTCAAGAATATGGCATAAGGCTCCAGGCTAATGGGATGTCTAATATAAAGTCCCTTTACGAGGGGATACATTATTAAAGAAAGAATCTAATTCATCATAACTTTAATACCTAATATTTATAAACTATATTTAATAGATATTTTCAAGTTAATAAGGTAGGTGAAAAATAAATCATATATTGATTCACTAAGAATGTAATGTAGGCCTTGAAATTTTATAAGAATTTTTTTAACAACTTAAAATAAGGCACACACTAATTCACAACTTATAAAAAAATTAAATATGAATAATGTAGGAAATAAACTTTAAATAAATAAATATTTTAAATATTTAAATAGGAGATAAATACATATGAATAATTCATACATCAAAATCTTAACTATACATATTTAATTATTTTAGCTTTATTTATTATAGAAATTCCATAATATTTGAAAATAAATTCTTTATATTCATTTCATAATATGTAGTTTTCATATTATTTATTATATGGTATTTTAGATTAAGTATATGTGATATTTAGTGAATTATAAACATTTTATAATATTATATTTATTATGTAAAAAATTTACATGATCTTTTATATCATGTAGTTAACATTATTTAGACCATGATCATATCAATCATCAAAAAACTTTTGATGTAGTTTAAATATTATACCAAAATAATACATCTTTTTAATTTTGAAAAATCAAAAAAAATATGAATAATTCATAAATAAATATAAACTCTCTATACTTTGGCTTTACTATGTAATTTATAAACTCTTTATAAATTACGCATTATGATTTATAAATAAAATCAGTTTTTAATTCCTTAGGATTTATAAATAATTTAAAATTTATTTTATATTAACTCTTAATATTTAAGGAATAATTATTTATATGTGTTCAAAAAAATTATTTAATTAATTATAAATTCATAATAATTAAATAAATTATAATAAATTATAAATTAATAAATTTTACCAAAAAACACTTTTCATTATTTACAAATAATTTATAATTAATTATTTCAATTTATAATTGAATATAAAGAGAAAAAAAGTATCCATACCAATCATATTCTATGATTCAAAACACGTTGTAGGATATGATAGATAATGGGACCAGAGAAGAATAGAAATAGAGGAGAAGAGAGAAAATTAGGAGGCCTGAGGGGGAAGAGAAATGATGGAAGGGAGCCATCCATGAGGGACTTATGTAGCTTTATAATCATAGGGGTGAAGGAAGAAATGGGTATATCAGGCCAGGGAATAAGGATAGGGACTAAAGCACCCTTCGGGCTTGTAAATATAGGAGAGGGAGACAACAAGGACAATAAATGTGGGGCAGGGGCCTCCGAGGTTGAGCCCACCACAGCACCTATGGGCAAGGCCTTGAATACTAAAGGAGGATGGGATGCTGACAGCTGGCCACATGCTGGAACATCAAGAGGGGGATGATATTGGCCACTTAGAAAGTGTTTCCTGCAAACTTGAGAGGAGTTTCCTTGAATACAACATGTAGAGCAGTACGTCTGATACACCGGATAGAGGATGGGATGTGACCAAGAAAAGGAGTCATTGACTCGAAGAGAGATACGATCAAGAGGAGGGAATGATATGTTCATTTCCACACAGATACGCGCTACAGAGGCTTCTAAAAAACTCTAGGTCCGATCATCCAAAAATAAGAAACCCCCAAAAGAATCGTTAATGACCTTGAGGAAACCATCATTTTGAAAGAGAAGCAGAATTCCATGAATATTCACCCAAACGACAGCCAAAGCGCTTACCTTCACCTTGTGAACATCCAGCGACCAGCGGACAATATTAAAATTCCACTTACCAAGAGATCTAGGATCCCTACACTAATCATGAACCAAATCATCCTCCGAGAAAAAGAAAATGTAGAAGGAATTGTGGTGGAGTGTTGAGATCTTTTCCGGAGAGATCAGACACCATGATCCAACAAAACATTGGAAGATAGAGATCAGGGGCTTCCTGCCAGCAAAACGCTCCACCAACGTCTATTTGAGGCAAGCTTCATCTTCTGTAAAGGTCGTCGCCAGTACCTCAATTGAGATATGCGTATCATCTTTCGAAACCATAGAAGGAGGAGGGGATAGCACCAAAAAGCAGGGCTGGGAGGATCCTTGAAATGGGGCACATAGAGCATATTTGAAGGAAGGACTGTGACTGGGATCCCCATGGGAGGAGCTGCGATCAAAGACCATCGGCGGAGGTTACACCGACACATTCCAGCCAAAAGTTGGAGGAATGAATGGAGGAATTTGAAAAGAGGGGAGGTGTGTGAGGTGCATTCTCTAGAGAGCTAAGTGAATCCATCTCATCTGAAAACGTGGTTGTCAATTAAGTCCCCCTCTTTATCTGTATGGTGGGTCTACCAACCCAGGGAGATACACATTCCCCACCTAAGAAATAGCATTGAATAGCCCTATTCATAATATGAACAGTGTCCAAGCCTGGTGGGACTCGAGCTTGTGTCAGTTTCCCCGTACATAAAAATGGCCCATCTGGTGAACTACTCAACTAACTCCCATAGGGGAAAATGTAACACCCCAAGCTTCCACAGTACGTTTCCCTTTGAATAATGTAATAGCTTGCATTGTACGCAACTTCGAGATTCTAACACACCGCAACCAATCAAACTATCCGTTATGAACAGTAATACCCACTTTTTGAAATTTTATAAATTTTTAATTTCAAAATGGACTTCATTTTTGTATTATTAATATCAAAATTAGCATAGGGTGAATTTTTAGTATTTTTCTGACAACTTTCAATTTTTGATGAATAGTGAAAAACACTGAGCTATAGTTTAAAACCAAATTTTTATTTAAATAATTATTTATTTTATTTAAATTTATTTTCGATAAAAATAGATACATAATACCTATACAAGTTCAATGTAATTCAGTGGAGTCAGTTTATAATAATTTTAGATATATAAAAATTTCATTGAACTTTTCACTGTCTTTTACCCACCTCCTAGGAGAATTTTAAAATTCACATAAAACTTAATTTTACCGCTTCTGTGAGTGGAATTTAAAAAATACGAGAGACACGGTTGATATCAGTAAGTAAAATGGGGTTCAATAAGATGAAAATAATGTTTGGCGAATAGTAACTTTTTACTTTTATTTACCACGATTAAAAGTAAATAGGGTAATTAAGGGTAAATATGATATTATTATTACCCTAACACATGTAATAATTATATTGGATAAGTTTAATTCGACCAAAAACAAACTTAGTAATAAAAGATGATTCTTTAGGTCCACTTGGATTAGATTAGGACATTTATTATTATTTTATTTAAAGAAGAGTTAAAAGAGTTAAAATCAAAGTTTAATAACTAAAATATTTTTAATATAAGGTTATAAATAAAATAAATTCTACTATAAATATTCATTAGAAATATAAAAAAATTTACTACATAATGGTATTCTATTTATAATTTTTAGACATTAAATAATTAAATTTATTTATGACACAATGATGATGTAGTAATTATAGTATTAATGAAATATTAAAATAATTGATATCATAAATATCCAAGTAAATGTAATTTTAGATTTTTATGATTTCCTATAATTTTATAGGTTAATATAACATGTTAGGGTTGGTTATATGAATTTTTTTGAAAGTAATAATTCTGTTATAAATTTAGAAAAAACAAAATACCAAATAGTGTCAAAGTTGACATAAAAGAGTTTTTAAAACAAATATTATATTATTAATTGATATTCTATTACTAAAAATATAAGTACTAGACAAAAGAGTTATATAATGATATATGTATCATTAATGAACCACTTTGGGTTCTCTTGGAAGTATATAGTAAGTTTATTAACCATATAATATAAAAATACAAAGAGACATGGTAAATGTCAACCTGTTTAACTAAGAGTTAAATCTAAAAGATAAAGTTAATATAGTGACTCAAACCTATCTAAAACCTATTGGTTGAGTGTTTTTAGACCCATACCCACCTTATACTTTAAATAATCTATTTTTTATCCATTATAAACCGAAATTGATTTTATTATAAAATAATATTTCTAGCTTTTCCTAAGGTGCCCCTCACCCCTCTTATAAAAGGGTACTCCCCCTTATCTCTAATTCACACATTCAAAGCCATTTAGCTCGGACAAACCCTACCCAAATACCCTCTCAACTATACTAACTTCATCATAGAGGCCCTAATTTAGTCAGAAAGCCAACCTATGGATCCCTTTTGATCAAATCAAAAGGAAGAACCCAAAGAAGAGGTAAATATTTCATCACCTCTTTCAAGTTCCTTTCTTCTTCCACTTCCTCTTTATTTGTTATTTCCATTATAAAATAATAACTCCAGTATCTTATATATACTGTTATGTAATTATAAATATGTTACAACCATATTCATTATTCTATCCATCCTTTGAATGACATGTCGTCATACGTGCGTACGTACGGCTTACCGTCTCCATGTCGTGGTGTAATTGTTATTCAATACATTATTATTTGGATGGGTATAATAATGATGTTTAATTGATGTAAATAATAAATATAACATGATAATGATTCTTCATATATGATATACCATCCTATTGTATATTATTTTAATATCAAAAAAATGATATTTTCGCCCGTGCGTACGTACGGATTACCGTCTCCATGAACGCGATGAGATTCATTCCCCATCGTATGCATTCAAGACTAATTTTTATTTTATGATCAAAAATAATGTTTATATACTTGATATCATTATTCATTTGAATAAGATACATCCCATCCATAAAAAATATGACTCACATAACAAATAATATAAAGTAAAACGAATCTGTTAACACCCGAAACGACGATAATACTAAGATATTATTAACAAAGCAATGTTAAAAGATCATATATGATATCATATTAATGTATATGATTCTTGTATAAATTAATAACAATTATTTCACCATTATACAACAGTTTAACCTAAACTCGACCAAGGAAAAATTACAAATTAAGAGGTTTCTTATCTCACTTTTAATTCCGTGAGATTTCCATTGTTCACCACTTATTTATTGCATGCGGTCTATGTACTACCCATGATAGTATTAATTGTGTAATATAATTTAATTTATGGATATTTACATCATCATTGTATGATACTTCTTTCATGGATGTATTTTTCATAAGTTACCAAATCGACAAGGGAATTTGAAATTTCAATTTCCACTCATTCGGCTTTACGCATACTTCATTGATTATTTTAATCCAAGATTATGTGTGGAATCACTATTCATTTCCTTATGTCACAATTTCCACTCCCCTTTCTATGGATATACTTTTTATACACATAATCACTCCATTCATAAATTCTCAAGTCATTGATATGAACTTGATGAGAGTAATTTTAACTCAATCTCTATTTGTTGAGTTAAACATCCAATTCATTGGTGTTGTTTTTACAAGAATATGTTTGAATGCCCTCTGAATGATTTACACTTAATATCAAATCATATTTAGTGTATTTATATTTGTCACACATAATTATTTCGTTCATTTATCCTTAACCTAAGGATACAGTCTTTATAAGAGATTTCATCTTAATTTACATTCCATTGAGACTTCTTTGTTGTTATACACCAAATCATTTTTATATGGTGTATATAATGTACTTTGACATAGTATATAATGAATCCCTTTATTATCATGATATAATAAAGTTTTAATTACCTCAATTGTTTGTATTCAAGTGTCTCTCTTTTGGTTAGGAACTCTAACTAAAATATCATTTTAAATGTTTTAAATATTAATTATTCTAAATCTTTCTCATTAATGTCCATGTTTTAAAAATGGTTTGAAAGATTTATTTATATGGACATTAAAGTTTTAAAATTAAAACTCCCTTTAAAAGTTTCAAAGTGGTATGGGACACTTTGATTCAAAAATCTATTTTTAAACGGCTTCTTGATAAATAGTGTGACTTTTAAATGTTTTCAAGAAAAAGGGGGATATTTCTCCCAAATAGTTTTTATGATTAGTTTCATCTATGTAGATAACATTTATTATTCTCGATTGAGGTTAATATGTTACAATACAAACTTCCATATTGTATTTAATGAGTTATGTTTGACTGTGGATGTGCTATTTTTATACCATTCATGGTTTGTGGATAAAGTATTGACATTTCGTATGATAGTTTTAATATGAATTTTTAGATTATGTTTCACCCATTTCAAATGAGGAATGCATTGAACTTAGTAAGTGATGGGTGGAGCCCGCTATAGCTCCTCGATGCATCGGTAGGTCTCATGAGACAAACTAGTGTCTTGGTATAAGGCCTTGACAAAATCTTATTTGTAGTCTTGGAACAAGGCCTTAACTATGTGGTTATGATGTCCAGAATTATGCATTCCATCATTATGAGATTAGATAGTGATATTTCATGTGGTTATTAGACTAGTAGAATACCCATGACTATGTTTTATTATGGAATTATTTACTCATCTCATATTTCTACCATAAAGTGTTCATGTTAATTATTTGTAAAGGAATGTGTTTCCAATTATTCATCAAGCCTAATGTTTATGTTATCTCCCACTGTATTGCTTACTCTTACTGAGAATTTGAGCTCACCCCTTTCTTATGTTTCATTTTCCCAGGATATGAAGAAGCTAGTTATGTGACTTGCAGGCATAATCTAGGAAGCTTGGATGTTTCTAATGTAATAATTTAGTGTTGTTTTTCTCTTCAAGTTGTAATGTTAACCTTATGAATGTATCTAGTATTTACAAAGCTACTAAACTGATCGGTCTTTCGGGATATTATTTCCTTGTATCATGCCAAAGTTATGTAATAATGCACCGACTCTCGGTAACTGGGGTCGGGGCGGTACAAAAAACGTGGTTTTCAATTAATTCCCCCTATTTATCTATATGGTGGGTCTTACAACCCAGGGAGATACATGTCCCCAACTAAGTAATGGCATTGAATATCTCTGTTCATAATATAAATGGTGTATGATCCTAGTAGGACTTGACCCTGTGCCAGTTCCCCTAGACAGTAAAATGGCCCAACTGATGAACCACTCGACTAACACCTTGGGGGAAAACGTGGTTTTCAATTAAGTCCCCCTCTTTACCCATTTGGTGGGTCCTATAACCCAGGGAGATACATGTTCCCCATCTAAGAAAAGGCATTGAATAGCCCTACACATAATATGAATAGTGTCTGAGCCTGGCGGGACTCGAGCACATGTCAGTTCCCCCAGGGAGATACATGTTCCCCATTTAAATTGTTGTGTTCATCCTTCCATTACTCTGTTTTACATTTATCTGTTGTGCTTATACTTGCAAAGACAAAAATCTATTTTTACATCCACTCTGATAGTTAGTTCTAGTTAGTGTGTATATCTGATTTGTTTAGTAAACTTGTTTCAAAAGTCGAATTAGTTCTCATACTGATTCAACTGAGGATTAATCAGCCTTTGAGAAACCTGTTGAATAAAAAGTCACTTATATCTATACTGCCTTAATTGACTTGGCCGTTTTAATTTGGGGGAGTTTAATCCTAAAAGTGTTTAATAGAAATTTTAATTGGAACTCAATTCACCCCTTTCTTGAGTATCCACTCCAACCAACATTTGGTATCAAAGGTTTTCATTTTTATATATAAAGTTTTCAAACACTCTTTTTTTTAAACTGTGATCTTAGTTTTACCTTAAAGATCTTAAAAATCTGTTAGTTCTAAATTTTATCTCTTTAATATATCTTCTAAAATCTAGTTATGGACAATAGACTAGAAGGTGTTGATACAAACAGGCCACCTTTCTTTAATTGTGTGAATTATGCTCAATGGAAAATTAAAATGATGATTCATTTGGAAAGTATTGGTTTTGATATTTGGTCTGCTATAAAATCAGAATATGAGATCCCCAAAACTGCTAGATCTACCTGGGATGATGCTAAAAAGTCTGACTATAACAATAACTGTAAATCTATGAATTCCTTTTACTACTCTTTAGGAGATGAGTAATTTAATCGAATTTCTGCTTGTAAAACAGCTCATGAAATCTGGGACACCTTGGATGTTTCTCATGAAGGAACAACCAATGTGAAAAAAATGAGATTAAATACTTATACTATTAAATATGGTAATTTTAAGATGAGACCTGATGAACCCATTTCTGACATGTACCTTAGGTTTAATGATATTGCCAACACCATGAGTTCACTGGGAAAATTTGTTCCAAAAAAGGAGCAGATCGTGAGAATATTGAGATGTCTACTAGACAGATGGAGAGGAACTTCTGTATCTATCCAAGAGTCATGTGACATCAACAAGATACCTGTTAAGGAGCTGATTGGTAAAATAATGATGTATGAAGAGGAAATTAAGGTGAACAAAGAAGAAGATGATGAACCCAAGAGAAAATCCATGGCATTCTAGTCTACTGCTTCAAAGAGCAAAGACAAGGAGAAAATACATGTACCTACTAAAAGTTCAACTAGTGAAAATTCAGATTCAGACAGTGATGAAGAAATTTCTTAAATAGCCAGGATATTTAAGAAGTTCTATAAGAAGAAGAAGTTTTTCAAAAACCCAAAATACAAGGGTAAATATGATCAACAAGGTAAGTGGAAGAAGGATTGGAAGAAATCTGATAAGGAAGATGATATAGTCTGCTATGAATGCAATAGAAAAGGACACATCAAGGCTGACTGTCTGAAGCTAAAATTCAAAAATAAATATGATTATAAGGACAAGAATTATAAGAAATCCATGGAAGCAACCTGGAGTGCTTTGGAAGATAGCACAAGTGAATCAGAAGCTACTGATTCTGAAAAGAATCATGACAACATGTGCTTCATGACTAACATATCTAAGGTACCGGTTTCCCCTATTCTAAATGATTATTATTCTGGAAATAACAGTGATTCAGATAATGATATGTCAAGGATGAACTGTTTGAATATTTCAATATACTAGAAGATACCTGCAATTAACTAAAAGATAAATATAAATCCTTAAACAAACAGCATGCCTTGACTAGTAATATAAAAATAGATCTAAGTGTAGAAAATGAAAAGAATGCTCAATTATTGAAAGAGAATACTCAGCTCATATTATCTAATGAACAATTAAGAAAGGATATTGAGAATTTTACTACTGGTAGGGATACCTTGACACAATTTCTAGGAAAACATATTTCTCCAAAATATACAACTGGTCTAGGATATCAGCCTGGACAGAGACAAATTAGCAAAATGAAATTTGTTCCAAAATCTGGAGAGTTCACTTCTAATTCTGGATCATCTTTTGAGAAACAATTTTCTAAAGGACCGAACAAAGTATTTATGTCTCAAAATATGTTTTTTGATTTTAGAAAACCTATAAATAAAATATGGGTTCCCAAAGTTTTATTGGCTAACCTTTCTGGACCCAAGAAGATATGGGTACCAAAATTATCCCATGTTTAATCTGTTTTGCAGGGAAGTTGTTTAAAGAATTCCTGTAAGAATCTATGGTACTTGGACAGTGGATGTTCAAGACATATGACAGGAGACTATTCTTGCTTCAAGAGTCTAATTAAAGTTGAAGGTGGGCATGTCACCTTTGGTGATAATGCAAAAAGAAAAATCATCAGCTTAGGCCAGATTTGTAACCCTGATACAATATTAATTTCTAAAGTATTTTTTGTTGATGGATTAAAGTATAATTTACTTATCATATCTCAGTTATGTGATGATGGATTTATTTTTAAGTTTTAAAATGATGCATGACATGTTTTTAATTCAAAAAATGATTTAGTTTTCACTGTATATAGAAATGAGAATGTATATGCTAGTGATTTAAACTCTTTAGCCAAACAAAATGTTTCATGCTTAAATTTTTTTCATAAAGAGTCTTGGTTGTGGCATAGAAGTTTAGGAAACTGTAACGTGAACTCACTTAGGAAGCTATCTAAGAAATTTTTAATTAGAGACCTAACTAAATTATAATTCCCAAATGATAAAGTGTGTAATCCCTGTCAAAAGGGAAAACAACACAAAGTTTCTTTCAAGCCAAAGAAACAAGTTTCAACTTCTCAACCACTTGAGTTGGTTCACATGGATTTGTTTGGACCATCAAGAGTTTCAAGTCTAAATGGGAAGCACTATGTTTATGTTCTTGTAGATGAATTTTCTATGTATACTTGGGTATACTTTCTAGCTCAAGAAAGTGAAACTTGTTCCTATTTTGTCAAATATTCCAAGTCTGTAGAAAGCCTTAGTGGGCTTAAGATTAAAACACTAAGAAGTGATCATGGCAGTGAGTTTGAGAATCATGACTTTGAATCTTACTGCTCACACAATGGCTATAATAACAACTTTTCTGCCCCTAGGACACCTCAACAAAATGGAGTTGTAGAAAGGATAAATAGGACCCTTCAAGAAATTTCAAGGACTATGCTTAATGAGCATGACTTACCTATTTATTTTTGGGATGAAGCTGTAAATACAGCTTGTTGTGTTATCAATAGAGTATTAATTAGACCTATTCTAAAAATAACCCCTTATTAACTTTGGAATAATAGGAATCTTAAGGTTAATTACATTAGAGTTTTTGGTTTCAAAGTCTTTATTCTTAATTATAAAGATAATCTTGACAAATTTTCTCCCAAAAGTGATGAAGGAATTTTCTTGGGTTATTCTATTTCAAGTAAATCCTATAGAGTGTTTAATAAGAAAACCAAATGTGTAGAATAATCAGTTCATATCAAATTCGATGAGACTGATCCACATGAGCCTAAAACCTCTCTTAAAAATCTTGAGGAATATTTGTCAAATATGAACTTTAATGATAAAAATAGTGAATCCTCTGCAAAAGTATCCAGTTTTGGAAATTTTCCCGAATATGAACCTACTGATTCTGAACCAACAGACAACAATGAAGAATCTAGTTCAAACGTTCCTAGAGGTATTAGTACTCTTAAGAATCATCCCCTAGATGTTGTAGGTGATTTAAATAGAGGAACACAGACTAGAGCTTCTCTAAGAAACCAGGTTGAACATCAAGCTTTTCTTTCAAAGCTTGAACCCAAAAATATTAATGATGCTATCAATGATGAATTTTGGGTAATGGCTATGCAAGAAGAACTAAATCTGTTTGAAAGAAACAAAGTTTGGGAATTAGTGGAAAGACCCAAGGACACTTTGACCATAGGCACTAAATGGGTGTTTAGGAACAAAGTAGATGAGTATGGGAATATAGTTATAAATAAGGCCAGGTTAGTTGCACAATGATATAGTCAAGAGTAAGGAATAGACTATGAGGATACCTTTGCACATGTATCTAGTTTAGAAGCTATTAGGATACTACTTGCATATGCAGCTCAGCTGAATTTCAAACATTATCAAATGGATGTTAAAAGCGCTTTTCTAAATGGGTATATAGTTGAGGATGTATTTGTTGAAAAACCTCCTGGTTTTACAAATCCCCATTTTTCCAATCATGTTTTTAAACTATATAAAGCTTTATATGGCTTAAAACAAGCTCCAAGAGCATGGTATGATAGGATCAGCTCTTTTCTTATTTTAAAAGGTTTTACCAAAGGGATATTTGATCCTAATCTTTTCATTAAATGGATTTCTAAAGATGTTTTGATAGTACAAATTTATGTGGATGATATTATTTTTGGATCTTCAAAAAAATCATTATGTATTGATTTTTCAAAAATGATGCAAAATGAGTTTGAAATGAGTTTAATGGGAGAACTCAAATTTTTCCTTGGATTTCAGATCTTTCAAAATAAAAATGGAATTGTTTTGAATCAAAGTAAATATATTAAGGATCTTTTAAAACGTTTTTATTTGGATGGTAGTAAAGTTAGTGACACTCTTATGAGTACCACTTGTAAGTTGGATGCTGATAAAGCTGGAGAACCAGTGGATCAAACCAACTACAGAGGTATGATAGGGAGTCTACTCTATCTTACTGCTAGTAGACCTGACATCATGTTGAGTGTATTCATGTGTGCTATCTTTCAAGCCAATCCAAAATAATCTCATTTAACTAATATAAAAAGAATTTTTAAATATCTCAAACATACTCCTAACTTAGGATTATTTTATCCAAAAGGACAATCATTTGATTTGTTGAGTTATTTTGATGCTGATTTTGTCGGTTGAAAGTTAGATAGAAAAAGCACCTATGGGACATGTCACATTATAGGCAAGTCACTAGTATCTTGGTGTAGTAAGAAGAAGAATTATATTGCATTATCTACTACCGAAGTTGAGTGCATAGCTTATGGTAGTTGTTGTGCTCAAATTCTGTGGATCAAACACACTTTACTGGACTATGGATATCAATTCAAACACGTCTCTATAAAGTGTGACAATACAAGTTCTATAAACATTTCCAAAAATCCATTATCTCATTCTAAGACAAATCATATTGATGTGAGACATCACTTTTTGAGGGATCATTATCAAAAGGGTGATATCACTCTTGAATTCATTGGCACTGAATGTCAATTGGCCGATATATTCACAAAGCCTTTGAATTGTGAGAGGTTAAATTACATGAAACATGAGTTAGGTATGATTAATTTTAGTATAGGGGACCTCACAGTCGGACCTCACATATATACCTCATAGTCGGACGTCACAGATAGACCTCATAGTCGGACCTCATAGTCGGACCTCACAGATAGACCTCACAGTCGGACCTCACAGATAGACCTCACAGTCGGACCTCACAGTCGGACCTCACAGATAGACCTCACAGTCGGACCTCACAGATAGACCTCAGAGTTAGACCTCACAGTTAGACCTCACATTTGGACCTTACGGTTATACCTCACTATTGCAACTCACTGGTGTACCTCACTGGTCCATCTCACTGTTGGATACCTCGTTGTTTGGATTTATTTTTCTGGGAATTCGAACTGTTTTTATTCCTATTTATTATTTCTATCTTATTTTGTTTTAATCTCTAAATGATAAAACCAAAGGCAACGAACATATCTCAATCCACCATCCTCTCTCAATATCGAACCTTACTCTTGAAATTCCTAAACCCTAACCCTTCTCCTGATCCCTCGAACCTCTCTCAATCTCTATGGCCAGAACAAAGCGACCCCCGACTGTCAATGAGGATGAGCCAAGGCCAAAAAGGACTCGAGCCGAATCCAGTGGCACCAGTAATACTCCGACGGGACCTGTAAACCCGCATCTGACCAAGAGAGAAATCCTTGCTGAGAAGGAGTTAAGTGAACAATGGCTGCTGTCGATCAAGTCATTAGTGTTGAAAGCACTAGATGCACAAGGATGGACCGAATGTTTTTCCAATAACAATGGACCGCACTACCCGAAGCTTGTGAAATAATTCTATGAATATCTAAAGTTCTAAGAGGAAGATGATGTGCATAAGTTAATATCTAGAGTCAATGGCAATGAAGTCAGTTTCTCTTCTACTGAGTGGGCCGCCTGTTTTAGATTTCCTCATGAAGGAATATATGATCACTACTCTGAAGTAGCTCCTCCAAACAGTGTTGTTTTTGAATATAAAAAAACTCTGGAAGAACTGACAAGAGATGGAAAATCAAGGAGGATCATTTCAACTGATATGAATGGAGAAAACATGATTTTATTCAAATTTATTCAGCATGTAATTAGTCTGAGGAGAGGAGACTTTGTAGTGATGAAGTACCAGGACATGTTCCTGATGTACTTAATGAAGCATGGAAAGAAGATTAACCTTTGTAGGTTACTGATGGCACAATTGGAGGATATAAATAAGGCAAGCTCAAAGTCCAATTCCCTATTCCATGCCAAGCTTATTTCAGTAATGCTAAAGGTAAAGGGTGTGGCTGGAAATCAAGAAGAAATGATAGTGGACATAATAGTGTCTGTATCTCCAAGGTGATTTTCAAATTCATGAAAATTAGCTGGAATCCCTGGAAGAAGGCATGGGAGAATGATGAAGGAAAGGTATATGAAAATTTTGACCCTACTACACATCCATCTAGGCCAAAATACAATTGAGATCCAGGACTAAAGCCTGATGATCCAGAACCGAATTATTCAGATGAGGAGGAGGCTGAAGGAGTTGTGGACCTTGAAAGAGAGAAAACCCCCATTGATGATGGGAGTAATACTGATTTACCTCACAGTCCTATAAGGACAGTAGCTTTTGGAGCAGCTAGCCCTCCAAAAGATTTTTCAAGAAGAGAGACTGTTCTAAAGGACAATGATACTAAGACCACTGAATAAGAAGAAGAAGCATATCAGAATATTGTCAAGGACACCTCTGAAGAGGATGAGGCAGAGGAATCTTGTGATAAGGATGAAGGAAAGAAGGCTGTTGCTGAAGCTGACGATGAGAACAATGAAGAAGAAGAGCTCAGTTTGATCCCCCTGATAGATAGTACAAACAAGATAGTGTTTGGTCAGGAAGAAGTAGTGGCATATACTTCCATTGATATGGGAGTCATTGATGACTCAGAGAAGGATAAGACTCACCCTACTGTTGAACTAACTGAGCAAGTGGTTGTTGAATCTGCTGGAGTTGCAGAGGAGGTTGTGGAGTTACCTAGAGCAGAACAGATAGAGGATATTCCTCATGAAAGAGCTCTAAGTGAGGGGGAGCATCTTGGTTCAGTTTCTGTGCTGTATGACATTGAAGGTTGGTCATCAGATCCAGGGTACATGGTACTTAGACTCAATTATGGATATTCTGATGAGGAAGACCAGCCCCAAAGGGATTCTATTATCCTACTTGAAAGTATTCCAGTAGTTATGGCTGACAATTTGGAAACCAAGGAGGACCTTGAGTTCTTAAAGGCTGAAATGAAAGAGGCAGTGAGAGAATCAGTGGCAGATTTGAAGAAAATCCTGGTTGAAGAGATGAGGAGTGTGGAGCAATCCCTGGAGCTGTCTCTGGGATGTATTGTGTCTAGTCCAGTGTAATAAATTATGGAAGAAGTTAAAGTGTGTCATACTTAAATTGAAAGCTGGACAGGATCTGTGGTTTCTCTAAGACAATCAGTTGCTTCATTGACTACCATGAGCAGTTCTCAAAACCATGTGAATGCTGAGATTCGTTATATCAAATAAGTAGTCAAGAAGTTTGTGGAAGTTCTTGAGGCTTTTAATAAATAAATCAAAGAACATATGAACAGTCAGGATGAACTTGTTCAGAAGGTGATTGGTAACTTGACTCAGTATTTCAAATAGACAGTAGCCTTCTCGGTCAAACCACTTCCCTCATCTAGCTCCTCAGTGACCATTGACCAGATCAGGACTGTGATCCAGGAAGAGCATTCTCAGGCCAATACCAGTGTCACCTCTGATTCTCAGGTACTTTCTACCACCAGGGAAGTCATTAGTTTTGTTTGTGACCACCTGCAGGTAGTTACCGCTTCTCAAGAGGCCATTAAGAATAAGGTAGATTCTTACTTTGAGAAGGTCTATACCAAGAATCAAATGACCAAACACTTCAAGATCTTGATAGAGAATATGAAGCTGCCTCTAGTGACTCAGGCATTCAAGGAGCAGGTCAGTAAGCTGAGATAATTGACCCTTGCTTTGGATAATGTTTTAGAGAATAAAGATGATTTTTTATCTGCTATGGAAAGATGAGGAAGCATTATTATGTATTTTAGAAACCTTATTCTACCCTTTCTCCATGTGGACTACACCCCTGTCATCATCCCTCCTGCCTTACCTGCATCTCAACCTAGTGTTTCTTCCACGATGTCTCCTGATGAAGCTATCAGAATCCTTAATCCACTAATACCTCAGCGATCTACCCATTACAGACCCACAGGAGCTTCTGTTGTTGCCCCTCCAGTCATTCTTGCAGCCATTCCTATACCTGCTGATCAACCAGCTCATTCTCCATCTTCTTCTTCCAAAGGGAAAGACCCCTTACCTACGGATGATGTGGATTGAGTCTGTTTATGTCTTTTGATAGGGACTATGTATTTTTTTGGGTCATGTAGTGAATTTTTTATTAATATAAGCTTTCTCTTCTCTCTCTCAATTGTATTTCTTTTTTTTAATCACAAAGAGGGATAAATACTGTGCTAATTTGAGAAATATTGTGCTAATTTGAGCAATACTGTGCTCATTTGAGAATACTGTGCTAATTCTAGACTAATCATGTAATTGGGGAGAAAAGTGATAATATACTACTATAATTCTATGTTGAATCTTATCTTCCTTTATCTCTGATACAATGTACCAATATTTTCTGGTTTTACACTCTTATTAGTCTTTGATACTTGAGAAAAAAAAATTATCTTAGTTTAATAACCGTATTATATATGAAATCTATCTTTAATACATACTGGCATAATTTGTGATTATCAAAAAGGGGGATATTGTTGGACTCACCTATTTTGATAATCCCAAATCATGTTTAAGTATTGATCATGATATATTAAGTCAGTTACTAATCTCTTAAATCTGTATTTATAATCATTTTATCTTGTACAATGTATACTCTTAAGTCTCATGACTTTGCTACATCAGCATACAGTTTATATTTATCTAAATATAAGTTCACTGTTAAAGACTACTAGTAAGAGCCTTCTGTTCAAGGTCACTGTAATAGATCATTGTTACACAAATTCACTCATCCTAGAAGATCATCGTTGAAGATCTACAGTCACTGTTGGAAGATACCAGTACAAGGTTACTGTCACAAGTCTACAGGTGAACTGCTTATCAAAGCTCACAAACAAAGAGTCACCGTTACAAGGTCACTGCTATGACAAGGCTTCTGTTAGAAGTTCACTGTCAGAATCTTTCTCTAGTATTTTGTTGAGAACTTCACTGTTCAAGTATGTAGTTGTAAAGGTCACTGTTGAAGTAGTCTGATGTTACAGAACTACCGATTAGAAGCTTACTGTTAAAGTTCTACTGTTGAGCCTACCGATGAAGTTCACTGATAAGGAGCTACTATTACATAGAGTAAACAGCTTCCATTACAAGACATCCACTAAACACAAAGTCCACCGTTACAAGCCTATAGACAAAGAGCCTACCATTGAAGCTCACAGTTGAATAGTCTACCGATGAAGTCCACAGTTGGAAAGACCACAGTTGAAGTCTACAGTGTGACATGCACCTGCTACCAGTCTAATGATATTCTATTTCTTTCTTTACCAATTTTATTAATACTACTATAATGGTCATTTCTGGACAAATTAATGCACCTGACATTATTTAATGTTATTTTCAGGCATATCATGAAACATTATGATGTACGAGGAAGACCACACGTGGTTGAAACATTTTTCCTGTCAACCCCTATAGAACCAAATGAAAAATCTCACCTGGAAAAGCATATATATATATATATATATGTATGAGTAAAGACAGACGTACTTTTAATTAATTGAGACAGCACCAAAGAATACAACAAAGAAGAAGAACATTGAAGCACTCATTCATAAGATCATAGAGCTTCACGAAGATCTAATGAAAGAACCTGTTTCAAGCTATTGTGGTGTGCTACAAAGAGCTTAAAACCCAAGAAGCTGATCATCTCTACATCTAGAAGTCATAACCTGAAAGTTGCGACACTCTGTTTTGGAGTCAACTTGTAGAGAAGGACCAAAACTTTATATCATTCATTCCAACAAGTCCAGAGCTGATCTTCCAACACAAAAGAGCATTCTAAACTCATCCATCCTATCTTTAGCTCTACTATGTTTGAATACTTTACATTTGTGAGCAGTGTGTATGTGTTACACACATTGACTCTTGTGCTTGAACTAAGGGATACTGAAAATCCCCATACCAAACTATATTTACATTTTTTTCCCACGTATAACTATGGAAGAAGCCTGGTGTGGATTTGTAGTTATATTTTTTCCACGTATAACTGTGGTAGAGGTTGAAAAACCTGGACAGTTTGTGAAAACTATTGTAAATCCAGATACAGGCTGTGTATCAATTTTTAATATAATTTCTTGGTGGCAGGTGATCACCAAGTGGAGAGGACTAGGTCTTATCTTAAGACCGAACCTCTTGTTTAAATTGTTGTGTTCATCCTTTCATTACTCTGTTTTACATTTATCCATTATGCTTATACTATCAAAGACAGAATTTTTTTTTTACATTCACTCAGATAGTTAGTTCTGGTCAGTGTGTATATCATATTTGTTTAGTAAACTTGTTTCAAAAGTCGAATTAGTTCTCATACTGATTCAACTGAGGATTAATCAACCTTTGAGAAACCTATTGAACAATAAGTCACTTATATCTCTACTGTCTTAATTGACTGGGCCGTTTTAATTTTGGGGAGTGTAATCCTAAAAGTTTTTAACAGAAATTTTAATTGGAACTCAATTCACCCCCCTCTTGAGTATCAACTCCGACCAACAGTTGTGACAATAAGTAGCGTGAGATCTTTTGGCATTAATTATCCTTATTCGGCCCTAGAAATTTCCCATGTTTCTTAGAGGGGATTTCAATGTGATTGCAGCACCTAAGGAAAAGCAGCGAAGGGTTCTGTTCCCCAGAAATTTTAGTTTGTAATTTTCTCATTGCATGGAGTCCAATGGTCTCATGGATCTTGGCTTCACTGGAGCCCAATTTACATGGTGGAATAATCAACATGGATCTTGTCATTCAAGGAGTTGCATTGACCGCTTCAAGTCCAACATGTAGTCCATCAAGTTAATTCCTAGTATTATAGTCAGGCACATGTCACGTGGGGTCTCTGACTATTCCCTGCTTCTAATCACTCTTTTCTTGAGACAGTCAACTCCCAACACTTTCAGATATTATCAACATTGGGAGAAACTCCCTGGTTTTCAATAATTGGTTAACGAAACATGGAATGTGCCCACACAGCGTAGGACATGGATCACTCTCCATAAAAATATCATAAGGCTAAAAAGTAGGCTTTTGGACTACGTGAAAGCCTTTCCCACAACTGATAGGGAGAAGGAAATTGTCGGGCAAGATTTTGATTGGCTGGAGGATAGTCTTGAATGCAACTAGGATGATAGGGTTTTTGAATATCTTTCACTAAAAAAGAAATGTTTTGATAATATGATTCTTCTCTAGGAGTGCATAGTTAGGGAGAGATTGCAGATTAGGTGGATTGTTGTAGGTGACAAAAATACCGCATTCTTCCATGCATTCATCAAAGAAAGAAAACGCATAGTTTAACCCAACATTCAACTGGAGGATGGGTTTTTCTCAAATGACAGAGACGAAGTGGGTCACCTCACCTATTCTTACTTCAAGGATCTATTGGAAGGCCCAAACCCTTGTATTTTTGATGGTTACCTAGGTGAAGAGGTTGTCTTTATGGATGCTATTTCCAACCAAGTTAATGTTCAGAAAAATGAACTTATAGAAGCTATCCTGGAGGAATCTAAAATCCAAAAAGTTGTTTTGTACCTTAAAGATGATAGTTACCTAGGACCAAATTCCTTCCCAGGATCCTTTTACAAATATGCATGGGAAGAGGATAAACATGATGTTATTGAGGCCATTTAGGACTATTTTTGAGGCAGTATCCTTACAAGAGTGGCTTGATCAATGTCCGTGGTTCTTATTTCAAAAGTGAAGAACCCCTCTTCCATCTTACACTATCACCCAGTCATCATGTGAAATTTCCACAAAAAAATTCCTTGAATCCATCCTCAATGCTAGAATTGTGGTGTTTCTTCTATGATGGATCTCCATAGAGTATCATGGCTTTGTGAAGGGACGTTCAATTCAGGGTGTGATCGCCCTAGCACAAGAAATGATCTATGAAATCAACACTAAATCTCATGGATCAAATATAGTGGTTAAACTGGACATGAATAAGGCATATGACCAAGTTTAATGGGGATTCATCAACAAGGTACCATTAGGTATGGGTTTCTCCCCCTAATTGTATGATCTATTTTTTGTTGCTTTAGTTCTTCCTAGATGGTTGTTCAATTTATGGGAAAATCTCATGGTTTCTTTTATTATTATCAGGGCTTAAGACAAGGTGACCCCATCTCCCAAATCCTTTTTCTCCTATACCAACATATCCTTAGTTTCATACTTCATCAAAGTATGTACATCGACATGATCCTCTCTTATAGAAGAAAATGGAATGTCCCCTCTATCCCCTGCATCATGTTCGCTGATGACACCCTTATCTTCTTGAATGCTGTTATGTGATCCATCTGTGGCCTCATAAAGGTTTTGGAGGAATATTGTTTTTGGATTGGTCAATTCATTAACAAGAGTAAAAGTAACTTATTCATATCAAGCTAGTGTTCCCCTAACTCAGTTGTCCAGATTTGTCACCTTCTTGACATACAAAGTGGTAGCCTACCTATGAATTATTTTGGAGATCCTCTTTCCTCAGACCATCTTCGAATTTGGGATTTAGATCATATTGTCAACTGAATCAATGATAGAATACTCAATTGGAAAAATAGGTACCATTCGTTTGGGGGTTAGATCACTTTGGTGAATAGTGTACGTTTATCCACACCCATCCACACGCTCTCTTGTGTGAAGGTTCCAAAGAGGTGGATATATAAGATTAAAAAGATCTTTCTCGATTCATTTGGGATGCCCAGGATGAGGGAAAATGTTCCTGGGTCTCCTGGGGGAACATGGTGAGGCCCATTCAAGAAGGAAGGATCAACATTTGTAGTCATGTTGATACTCTTATTTACATGCATGCTAAAATGGCCTGGGAACTTCATGAGAATCTGACCCTAAAGAGAAATATTATGGGAATAACTTCGATGGATGACATGTTGATGGTTAAGGGCCACATGTATCCCTTCTTGTCCATGCTTCTCCCCCTATTCACTACTATGCAGTCTCATGTTCAGTGGATCATTGGGGAGTGAAAAGCTTTATTCAGGGATTAAAATTGGGCATGATGTATTCTTAGATTCCTAGGGTGTCTAGCCTATAACATCATGTATGTGGAGGCTAGTGGGTTTCGAGCCTTCATCAATACTATTCTCAACGAGGAAGATCAATCCTCCTTTCACCTTATCACCACTAATGAGGAACCTGATAGGTGTGTTTTTCCCCCTCATCCTCAGGTGCCTTTTCTTCTAGGGACTATTACCATATATTGTCCCCTCACCTATATGATGACCAATGTAATGGGACCCTATAGACCAAGAGTATCCCAACCAAGCTAAAATTCCTCACCTTTATGCTTCTGCATGGTGCATTTTCTATGAACGAAAACATTCAGAAATGTGAAATCTGCATGGCCTCATGTTGTTTGTGTTGTTCTATGCATAAAGAGGAGAGTAGTGATAACATCTTATTCGAGGGTGAATGGGATTGGGAGGTATGGCTTTCCTTTGGTGGTTTTGTTGCTATCCAGGCACATCCTCTATTTATTTTCCCCTTCTTTGAGCACTGGTTTAGTGGTTTTAGAAATATAGGGGTTGAATGTCTAGCTAGAGTGATCATTTTACATGCGGGTTTTTGGAGTCTCTTATAGGCGCAGAACCAAGAGAGGTTTGAAGGAACAGTTTCTATTGGGAGAGCCATTATTGATCATTCCCATAGTCAGTTTCTCAATATAACTAGGAGCATTTCTAATTGATAGGATGATCCCTCCCTCCAACTATTGCAAATGGTGACCCAGGTGAATTCTGCTCCCTCGGTTGATCGTGACCAATGGATCATATGGCAACCATCTCACTCAGGACTAAAACTGAATACCAACGGATCTTGTATTGTGGGTTTCATGCGGGGAAGTGGAGTGATCCAAAACCCTAGAGGCACCTTCATGTTTACATTCTCAATGTACCTTGGAAGTGTCTCTTCCTTGTAATCAGAGGCCCTTTCCCTTCAATTAGGCCTTACTCTATCCATTCAAGGTGGCATTGATATTGTGGAAGCAGAAACTGACTCTCAGATTATTTTCAAAGCACTTATGGGCACCGTCCAAGGTCCATAGTCGATCACTAATCCCATCAAGAAGAGTCACACTCTTCTCTCCAACAGCATTCGGTTGACACACACATGATGTGAGGGCAACATGGTGGCTGATAATATGGCGAATATTGTGGTTCATGGTCCGGGTACGTCCTATTTCTGTAACATTAACCATTTTAATCCTAAAAAGGTTAACCATATTAGACAGGATTCCCTCAGTCACCATTACTTCCAGCCCCTTTAGGACACTCACTCTCGATGTACACTTTGCATATTTCCTTTTTTAAATAAAGAACCAGGGATGATAGATAAGGCATAGTACTATACACTATCAGTCACACTTTATGACTGGTAGCGGAATCAAAAAATAAGATATGCTTATAACATTAGGTTTTCTATCTATAATACCCTAAAATAGGTACTTATAATATAAAATAAAATATTCCTTTTAGGTTGGATATCAAATTTAACAATATGCATCATATCATTTTTACAATATGATGCTCTATTTTTCATCATGGCATAGTACAATCATATTTTACGATTATAGGGAGTTGAATGCAATGACCTTTGAAAAAAAGGGTTTAAACTGTATCAAATATTATGATATCCTATATTGTATGTCATAATATTCAATCTACAGAAAAAAATTATGTGTCATATTTTATGACTTTTTATATGATGTGTATTACAATTTACATGAACAATATTTCCCTCATGATTTCATGAATCTAGATACAAGGGATGATATGATACCACTGCTAAGATTTGTTAGGATTTATTAAATCTTAAGAGAATAAACATTATCTATTAAATCCCTAACCCAAGATCACCCACTCTAAGATAAATAAAATATATGAAACTCTAAATGAAGAAAATAGTAAATAGTGTGTACCTTCCTTCAATAATCTACTGCATCATCTTCATACATACCACAAATGAATTTGATGATAATCAAAAAGTTGATGATGAAATCATCCCACCTTCTAAGTTATCCACTCGATAAAATGAATCACTCAGTGCTTGAGTGGGAGTTCTCTTCCTTCATGGTATGTTAGTGACTCAAGCATAAATAATAAAGAAGAATAGAGCTTAGGGTTTGGAAATCCCATCCAATCATGTATGCATGAAACTTTGATATTATCATTACCTAGTATAGGGAATATATATCCCCCCTATAAGGACACTCCTTGGTGATGCACACATTAAATCATGCATTATAACACGTGAATTAATGCCTTGAAAAGATGATGTTTCATATGCATGAATGAAACTCCACCATCGCATTACATATCATGTAATGCTTATATAAATTACAGCTTAAGTGGGATAGGTTTCTTGAAAGATAATAGTAATCAATCAGTTTCTCATATCATATGGTATATGAACAAATCATACATTACAATTATACACAATATAAACACTATGTTATCATTAAATCATACACTATGGTCAGATATTTTGTTGAAGGCAGTGGAATGGTTTCTATAAACCATGTAATACAGCTTCCCTTCAATCATAGGCCACGATATTCCATGTATCTCATGCAAGCACCATTCCAAATTACCTTTTATGATTCCTATTAGTTATAAAATATGACTACCCCATTTGTATCATATGTAAATTGGATTTAGGGTCTATAAATAATATCATCTCATTCAGATTGATTGTCTCTCACTTCTTGAGAGTTTTCTTGAGAATTTATCCCTATGGTTAAGAGAATTATCTAGATATTCCATTATGCACACAATTCTCTATCTCCTCTAAAATGATATAAGAGGGTATATAAATTTGGGTTTGATAATTAGTTATTACACAATGACCCTTAACCAATATCTTAATCCAAAATAAACCCCATGTCAAATATTATTATTATTATTATTATTTCCTTAAATCATGCTTAACTTGTATAAATTTAAATATCATTTATTAAATGAATAAATAAAAATTTATTTAAATGATATTAAATAAAATATATCATTTTATTCTAGACCCTTAACTCGGTTCATCAATCCTCGTCTTCATTTATCAAACCTTGAATAATAACCATTTATTATAATTAAATAAAAATAATTGTATTATTTATTCAATAAATAAATAAATAATATATTCACTAAAATAGTGAAAAAATATTTATTAAAAATAAAATTCCCAAATAAATAATTATTTATTACGTAATAAATAAAAAGGAGATAAATAAATATTATATATTTTCATAACTATATAAATAATTACATTATGGATGAATATTTATTTAAAATCCAACTCACATATATATTATTTCAAGTTACCGATGATTAAATTTATATAATTAAAAAAATTGAATAATTATTAAACCACGATTCAAGAATAGTCTTTATTCAGACTATTAAATTCAAATAGAACATAACTGAGATTCTGGATACACTTAGTGTGTGACCCTCTAGGCCTCTTTCTCAGTGACATTATTCATACAAGACTAAATTCCAAGATAAGTGCCTAAAAACATTTCAAGGAACCCATAGATATATATGTTAATATTATAATGAAAAAACCTTCTATTAACACTCATTGTGTAATATAACCATGTTGTATCAATATCTAATCAAGAAAGTCTCATTTCTTGTGTCATCATCCTATATGTTTGATTTATCTTTACTTGAATTCCTAAATTGAACACATCAATGTACTACCATGTCCTTGTATTTATCACATAGTTACATTCCAATAAAATGGTTAGATATATATACTTCCAATAAATAGAAGGATCAAATCCTATATTGAATTATTAATTAATGTATATCACTTATGATACACCTAATGTATCCTACCTCATTATGAGCATAAATCATCATAGTTTTGTTAATATATATAAGTACACAACTCATGAAATACATTTATAGTAATATCAATTCTAATGACTAATACACACATCAACAAATAGGAATATCCAATGACATGTAAAATATGTGCAATTCTTATTGAAGGGTATATTCTCAAAACCTCCAATATTGAATATTACCAAGTGTGAAATTTATGAGAAGAAGTCTCAATGTCTTATGATCCCCCAACACCTAATAGCCTAACATCGTTTGATTTATGTCAAATAGATTTTAGATGGACCTAAAATATGTATTTAAGGATATTTTCATATCATTTCAAGGTTCTCATCATAGTAGTGAACTTCTATGACCTTTTTATGTGACATTTACACTTTTTAAATTATCACATTGATGTTAAGTAAAAGATAAATCATAATGTGATAATATATTTATTAATATTAAAGTCTTTGAATATATAAGTAATCAATAGTACAAATTTAGTTAGTTTTAGGGCACCAAATCTAACATACTACGGCTTCCACTAGATCTAATTTCTAACTAACAGGTTAGCCTCACATGATCAACATGATTATATTAATTTATGGCTACAGATTATGGGCTTACTATGTTCTATTGGTTTTTTTTATTACTATGACTTCATCTCTCTGAGAAAATCCATCAAGTGATAATATTACCGAGTATTAAGAATATTTATTTGGTCTCAAATTTCACAACATGAATAAAAAATCATATCATGGAACAAATCATTTCTAAACTACTTCTTATGATGCATCATAATCTACAAATAACTCTGACTATATAAATATATAAACCACTAGCTATAATAAGTTATATATTTCATATCATATTATCCTAATTATGATATAAGATAAAAATTTTCTAAAAGAATAATAGTTCTGTATCCCCTAGATAACTAGTATCCTCATTTGTCTAAAAACTATGAACTCATGTAGTTTTACATTCTTAAGTACTTTTGGAAAGTTATAACTGTTATCTTTTGTAGTTTTTCTGGTTTTTATAACATTCACCCTCAATGATATACAAATAAGCAATATTAAACCATAATACATATCATTCAATATGAGATATATATCCAAAGTAACCTTTTTAATATGTAGTCTATTCATCATAAGAATCATCTCCTTTTCTTCACACATTATCTAGGAGGGTCATCATGTGATATGTCAGTGGAAAAAATTAAGCTATGAATTTTTTCATTTTGTATTTTCAATAACCTATCATCCTATATACTATGCCTGGATATAATAAATTCTATATATCTATGTCTATAGATCTTGTTCCCTATAACATATATTACTAATTTAAGTGATTCTTTGAAAAATTATTTATTTAATCTTAAAATTACAAGAATAAAGATATATTTTAGATATGTAATCAATGTATTTTTCTTAAAAAATAGTGTGCCCACTAACGTCCTATATATACCTAACATACATTTATTTGGAAAAAATATTTTATAATCATTGTGATTTATTAAATCCATTAATATTTCTCTGTAACTTGTATTCTTTATTAGATTAATTTGGTGTCACAAACCCTTATAGTCACATCATATAGAAATATTCAATATGGTTTCCTCCTAGGAAGGTGTTCTTGACCTCCAATGCCTAATATAAGGATCCTAGAAAATTTTCTATGTTAAGTATAATTCTAAAAAAATAACATGATGACTACTATAAGGTTTTTTCAAAGACTATATCTAGACATCACTTAAACTTTTAGTGATCAATTAATATTTATAAGTACAACATTGTACTATTCATTCCTAGTTTCTCTTGAATACCCAATGGTTTTAAAAAATATATAGAAACTATTAAAATATATAACAATATTTTGGTACATAGAATATATTTTTTTATTTTTTTTATATACCTTCCAATCGTAGCTAGTTTATATTTTATACTTCTTTATAGGATTCATTATTCTTAATGAATAATATATCACCTATTCTTATGAATATAAAACCACATGCTTGGTTTTAAATTTCCTACATAGTATGTGTCTCTAAAATATTTCCTCCCATAAAAAATAATGAATTTTAGTGTTCCTATTCTATCATATGTGCATCTAAATCCTAGATTTCATTGAATTTTAGCATACATCCACTATCTCAAAAGAGATGTGCATCCCTTGTAGAAGTATTTTTAGTTTTGACTAATACCTTTCTATATTAGAGATTTTATTATCCTAAGTAGCTATAGGATAATTTAAAAATCAGTAGTAGGATAATTAATTGAGATGCACTTTTTGTTTCCTTTTATGCATATTTATAGCTAAAATCATATTTAAACAAAAAATCCCCATCAAACACAAGAGGTTTTGACATAATATACTCCCATCATATCATAAATTATATTAAATCCATTAGTAAATCTAATTGGAATGCAGTTATTTTTTACATTTATATTTGTAAAAAAATGTATTGAAATACTATAGGAGATTGGAAATACATATAATACTTTCCATTGATATCCATTATAGTACCATCAACTCTTTGACGTGAATCAGTAAATGTGAGTTTAAAAAAATATTCACTCTATATTTAAAATTATTGGTCAATACTTGGTGAAGATATTACATAAAAATCCAACACAAAGGATTCTATATATTTTATCAAGTTTATTTATTTCTCCAATAATCATTCCTAAAATTTATTAACGGAATATCATTAAGAATTTAAAATTTCCTCTAGATTTTCCTTAAAATAGTTCACATAATTAAGATGATATGAATCTATAAGATTTGAAAATTACCTTTATTTTTTAATAATTATTTATCTAAAACATAAGAATTGTGTAAATAATACATAAGGATTTTTTGATCCAAAGAGTCTAAACATACTTATAGGCATATCCATGAAAATTAATTTTAGATTTACTTGACAAAATAATTATCTTGACCCAACTAGGTATGAGTATTATATTTTATATTCATTTCCAATTATTAGATATCTTTGATTCAATTATTACTAAATAATCAATTAAGTATAAAATACCATAACAACTTTCATTTCAAAATTAAAAAAAATATATCATTTTATTTTAAGGGACACTGAGGTAAATGTTTTGGTAACACTCAATAAAAAAATATTTTAACTTGAATCAATCTTATGGACAGTCTAAAGTCATGTTCTCCTAATAGATGACAGAGGAATAACCCTTTCTCAGGTACTTACAGAATTCACCTAAATTTTTTGAATATTTTTAAACTTATTCAGTTTTTGTTTTTTAATAAAAAAATGTGAGTTTCATATTGTATTTAATACCCATGAAGTCAAACATAAATATTACATACAATAATGAATATATTGGATGTAGAATATTTTTCTCACTTCTTATTAAATACATTATATTTCCTCTTTCAGTGACCTTTTATGCCATATCATAAGCAAATAGCTTCATGTTTACTACACATCCTCAATATATTTTTTCTCTTTCAAGGATATTCTAAATTATCCATTGAATTTGAACTGTACATGGTATTTTTAACATTTTATTTCAATATTTCACCAAAATGGGTGAGTAACCAAGTTCCCAAAATTCCCTATCTTCTTGGGGAAGCATGGTTAAAAGATTCTTAATTAGTTTTTTCATATAGTTCATCCTATAATTATGGATGAATATGAAGTATCTGGGTGATAAGGATGTTAATATGAGATTAATTTGTAATTTCGTATCCATATAGAGGCCTAAATTTACTAACTGATTAATGTTATTTAACATTTTTAAGGAAAGGTCACTATCTAGGTATCTATCTTCCAGTTTAAAATAATAAAATGAAATGATAATATCATTTTTCTTATGCCTATTTTTCTCATTCTGAAGAGATATAAGATAAGATATAATGATAGTTACCTTCATTTCTTTATGTTTCATATTCATCTATCTAGATATAGCTAATAGAATGATGAAATGGACAGTAGAAGCATCCTCCATGTATCTCCTTAACCATCCTTTTCACCTTCACTCACTTGTTAAGGTGGCTAATTAGAAACTGGGGAATCTAGCACATAGTATAGCTTTTACTATATTAGTGCAGTTTTTAAATGATAATACCAATATTAGAAATCTATGATTGTGAAGATAGGGTTCTTATCTAGGAATCATTATAGTATTCCCATGATTTTTCTTTTCACATCATATAATAAGTAGAAATAGATTTTAGTGCTTTATATTTATTCCCAGAATATTACATAATTAATTTTATTTATTATTATTCCACTATTTTACAAATATCAATAACCCTCACCATGGTATTCAAAATATCATGTCTCATATATATTCTAGTTTCAAGGATCCATATTTCCCTTTTCATAACCTATAGGAGGGCCTAGTTCAAATTAATCAAATTTATTTAGTTATCTAGTCTTTATAACTATAACAACTCATAGTTCATTGATCTCTTGAGTGGACTACCCAATCATGAAATACGAAATTTGGATTTCGTTAAAACTTTTCTCCATATTACACAAAGTCTTGTGAAGGTAATAAACCCATGATGCTAAATTCATTATATTGACCCAAAAAAATTCATTAGAAATCCATGTAAAAGAAAGTATCCAAATGAGGTTAGGATCAATAACTTTGATCACTATTTAAATCCTAACTCAAGTAACGAGAGGCATCATCTGACATAATATTTTCATTGGGGGGTTTTTATCATATTCATAAATATTATTTATTATATCCCTTACACATTATTATTGATGTTATGTGGAATTTAAAAAATTAATTAATCATGTACAGCTAAAATAATTCATGCACAATATAATTATTTTATTCCATCCTGCATGCTAGTTAATTTATTTATTTTAATTGATCACATTTAAAAATAAAATAAATATAAACAAATAACCATGAATAGGGAATAAATTAAAAAAATATGTGGCATGATCATGATATTTTACTACTGGTAGATTTATAGAGTGAATGTTAAATTAACCCTTGACCATATGGAAAAAACTCCTTATACCGAGCTTGGTTCAAGTTGTAGTATTCCACCTCTTGTATGTGTATCTCCTTGGTTGGTTTCACCTCAGCTCTATCTGGAACCATCTCAACTCACTATAGAGATATTGTCTTCATATATTCTTACTCACAGTTAATTGAGAGGAACCAGGGGTATGGAGCTAAATAAAAAAAATAGTGGGCATGAAATCCCATATATAATTAACAAGAGAGGATGATGTAAAAATTAACATTTTCATTAAATAATAATTATCACAAAACACATGAAATAATAATTAAATTAAAAAAACCAAATGCATACATATTTTGTTAAATTTTATGATCTGAGTATTTATTTAAAACTATCTATCATTCATTTCAATTCATTCTTTATTAAGATAAAATTATAGAATTAATAAATTATTTAATGATTATTTGATTATTAATATTAATTATCCATCCAAAAAGTCCTATATATTCTCATATTCTATAATTATAAATAAATTAAAAAAAATTATTTAATTGAAGTTAATATACCTGCAAAGTGTATTGATAAGGTACAAGAAATGCATTGGAGGAAACATGTAGTGTACCCTACTAATTTACATGATATATACAATCACTCACATGGAATAAAACTACACTATATATGGTCTTTGTTTTATATTTTGTACTTACACGACATGTAATGTAAATGACTATTATGATATACTCAGTGTATAGTTCTATGATTCAAGAAAAGTAATCAAAATGGTGTTTTATGACTACACGACACGCTATTAAAATGTGTAGTGTGTACTTCTAAAAATATTCATGAAGTTTATGGAGTGTATGATGACCATACACATAGTGTAGTGTCAGAATATTATTGAAAAATAATAATTTAAGCATTTAATTTCCACAGAACCTTCCAAAAATCACTTGTTATGTAATTCGTGGGAAACCCTTATAACATGGCATGTACACTTAATATTCTCATACACAAAATTCCATGATTTATGTGGTTCATCCTAATGCAGCTGACCATGGGTACACTATAACAAACTACGTCGTTAAGGGGTGATAAAATCAAGGGAAATTTGAATTTATATTCCTGAGTGGTTTTAGGAGGAAAATAGTAATTAATACTAGAATATAATATAAAAATAATTTCCTAACCACTCGATTGGTCTCAGAATATGGTGTTTACTATAGGTATAGAGTTTGGTGGAATTCTGAGTCATTCATATTTTTTTAGAATATTTAATATTAAATTAATTAAATATTAATTACTCATGCATGTTTGTTTAGTGATATATATTGAATGGAGTCTCATATTAAAATTCTGAATTCAAGGTTGATTCAATAATGGAGAGGTTTTTATATTCATGGTGTAAACTTGCTTTAGGTTCTTGGGATCAGTTTGGGCTATTTAAGTAGTCATTTCTTTTATTTTCCATTCATCCTTTCTTTTAATATTTCCCTTTTTATTTTATTTATCAACATTTTGTATTACTTATAAAATCATGTGATAGGGACTCCCTTTTTTCATGATCGGTTGAGAGACAAGAAGGATTGGGGGAGCGGATCACACACTGGCATTCATCTGAGGAGATAGATTGGGATGTGTTGGTCGCGTGGTGTACATCTGGGTTCCAAGTTTTTTCATTTTACACCCTGAGGTATGTTTTATTTTAGTATTCTGCTATTTTTTATTTTTTTCCACAATTTTTAATTTTTAAAGCCTTTTATGTTTTGGTGGGGACCTCTTGAGGGTCATTGTGAAATTTCTTTGGGAGAATAAAAGGTTTGGGTTGATTTCATGGGTTTATAGTTCATGAAGACCCAATAATATAGTATATTGTTCAAGATCAAATATTTTGTGTTCTTACTTTTAGGTGAAGGGTAGAATATGTGACTTACCTTATGTGTGTGTTTGGAAAACACCGTGTAGATCCACTCAGGGAGTGTTTGATTATACGACTAAACACCTATGGGGGGGGAACATAGATCTGTAATGCACACATCCAAATCCCATGTGTGGTTCATGGATAGTGTAAATGTGGAGTTCCTTAATAGTGTCCATTTAGGGTACATATACAAGACCCCCTTGCATAGTCCGTGCCATATTTTAGGTAGGCACATCGTGTACTTGGGAAGAACACATGCGGTTGTTCGAAGGTATATAACCATGGAAACATTTTGGGGGTACACATCTTGTACACGAGGTTTATGTCATATAATTATTATTATTAGGATTTTTCAGTATTTTCTCAACTTGGAGTAAGAATTGTAATCATGAGGATTCCATCCTAGAATTTTTCTAACATAGTACAAGATGGTGAGGACCTAAGACTAAGTAGAGGCCATGGTGAGATAGTTTTGACATTTTTGAGATTTATTTAGAGGATTACTTTGTGGTTTTTATTTTAGGATTCTCCTAGGGTTATGTTTTGGTGTGATACCCATGTGAAATTTGTGATACTTTTGGTCGTATTGGATTAAGGGTGACATGTGGATTCATTTGAGGTTATTTTTTGTGGTTCCCTGAATAAGGGATCGAGTAGTTCTTGGAATATATTTTTATCCTGGTGGATCTAGGTTTGGTAAAATTAGATCCTTTGGGAGGGGTGACATATTAGGGTGTTAGGAATGATTAAGAGCCATTGACTAGAGGTTGATATGGGTCTGAGTAACCCATTGAGGATTCCCTATTGGTCAGGGTGGTGTTTAAGGTTTCCCTTGTGAGTGAATTTTTTTTTGAGGTTGGGTGGTATTTTGAAGAGTCTTACTGAGATTTCTTACAATAATAATTTCCCAAGATTTTTATTTTGGTCGAGGATCCCCCTATAAAGATTCTAGTACTTATTTTGGGTCATAGGATATTTGAGGTTGTGTGTGTTTTGTTAACCCTCATAGGGTCCTTCTGGCTTCTGATAAGGGGTTTGGCCATTGGTCAGCCTGTGTTTTTTAGATGGTGTCTTGGTTATTAGAGGTTATTCTTACTAAAGTTTTAGATGTGAGATGAGACCTTTGGGATGTTATTGGATTGGGTATTATCCCTAAGATTCATCAATTGTTATCCTCTCTTGGTTTATTAGTGTTAATTGGGTCTATATATCTGATGAATGTTCTGAATGAGTGCACCTTTACCCCATTAATTTATTATTATTCTATGATTAGGTTTTGGGGATAGGTGGATTTTTTCACTCTTGGGATAGATTATATATGTGTCAACAATCGTACACTAAGTTTGGGAATGGACAGGTAGTGTCACACTACTGGTTCAAATAATCCTGGATAGTTATATAGGACTATTTACTTTGATTGGTTATACAATCACTACTACAAATATGGCTTTTATTAGTGCTATAAAAGTGCATTAATAGCGCTAAAAAAGCGTTGTTAATAGAGGAAAAGATAAAGTGGGGTCCCTTTTATCAGCGCTCAGAAAAGTGCTGATAAAGGGATTTTTTATCAGTGCTAAAAAGCCCTGATAAAAGACCCCTCTTATCAATGCTGATAACGGTCAAAAAAATAAAAATAAATAAATAAATAAGAATACATAATTTGGGGGGAGCTTTTAACAGCACTATACCCCCTTTATCATCGCTAGGTGGACCACTCTCACACACTTCCTTTGCCCGCGCGTCCAACACATGCCCCTCGCGCGCACCTCCTTGCTTCCTCCAGAACTCGAACCCGTGACCTCCCCCTTGCGCGTCTGCACCTTTACCACTAAGCCATTCCATTTTTTCTTTTTATATTTAATGATATATCTATTTATTTATATATATATATATAGTTATATTTATTCATATATTAATATAGATTCATATTAATATAAATATATTTAGTTATATTAATACATATATATTTATTCATATATTAATATATATTTATATTTATTTATATATATATATAGTTATATTTATTTGTATAATAATATAGATTCATATTAATATAAATATATTTATTTATGTTAATACATATATATTTATTCATATATTAGTAAATATATATTTATTCATATATTAATTTATATTTATATTTATTTATATATATATTTTTTGTTATAATTTTTTATCCATATATTTATTTGTATAATAATATATATTTATAAGATTAGTTTTAAATACATTTATAAAATATATTTTTTATGTGTGTTTATAAATAAATAAATACATACATACATACATATATAAAAAACACAAAAATATACACACAGACACACACAAACATACATATATATATTTACGAATAAATACATATATATGTGTATTTAAAAATCCATTGAATGTTAAAACGACAATAAATTCTAATCCAGAAGCCTTTTTCAACTCTACAACCAATCAAATCGAACAAAATGAAACAATATTCGATATGATATGTGGTACAGGCCTAACAGACATCCGGATTAGAAGTTATACTTGTTTGAATGTTAACAAATAAAAACTCAGTTTTGGAGGCCTTCAGGGCCTTTTTTGGATTTGAAAATTGTGACAGAGGCTTTTCTTGGGTTACTGACGCGTAGAGCTCGTCACAGGCTTTGATTTGATATACTGTAGAGCTCAAACGGACACTCGAATCAAAATTTATGGCTGTTTGAAGTTTAAGTTACATTTTCAACTTATTTTAGATATTTTATTATTTTTTTGATTTTTTGTGTCTTCAAATTATTATTAAATGATTTTTAATTGATGATAATTAGAAAATTATTAATTAATTATATTTTTTAAAATATTTTAAATCCATTTTCACTAAATTTCTTATATATTAAATGTAATAGTCTATTTATCCTTATTTAAAACATATTTAAAAAATATATATTATATTTATATCAATATAAATATACTTATATAACAATAAATTATTTTTCATGAAATTTTTTTTTTTTGAAACATAAAATTTATCAACGCTAGGAAAAAGCACTGAAAAATCCCTCCTTTATCAGCGCTACTAAAAGAAGCGCTGATAAAGGGGTCCCTTATAACAATGCTAAAAAAAGTGATGATAAAGGGGGGCCTTTATCAGTGCTGAAAAAATCCCTGATAAAAGGTCGCTTTTATCAGTGCTTTTTCAGCGCTATTAAAAGGGCCCCTTTATCAGCGCTTTTTTTGAGCTCTGATAAAGGCCCCCATTTATCAGCACTTTTTATTTAGCACTGATAAAAGGGTAGCGCATCCCTTTCCTATTTTTGTAGTAGTGAATTATGTTAACCTAGAGGTTCTTTCCACCTGTTCAGAAAATATTATTGAATTATTAGACCCTTTTAGTGATTTTTTTATCTTAGACTCTTAGGGTGAGATCCTAGGGTTCTTACTTTGTTCTTTTCGGAATCTTAGTCATCTAGAATCTTTTTTTAGGACCTAAGGATGCACCTGGTGGTTTTTTTATTGGTAACCCATGCGATCTAAGTCTTTTTGATCTATATAGAGTGGGATCAATCTTAGGTATCACCTTAGAATATGAGTCTCGTCAGTTGTTTTGTTTATCTTTTCCTTTCAGCCTTTTATTTGAGTCTTTTACTTCTATTATAGTTGTTATTCAACTAGGTTGGGCATATCATGTGTGAAAGAACATTAATATGAAAATAGATGATAGGGTCACTATCAGGGTGTCCAATTAATATCTATTTCTAACACTTATAAGGTCACTTTATTGTGCGTATAGTCCCTTATATCTTCTTTCAATTTGATCAGAGGATACACAATGGATAGGTATAAGTCCCAGAGTTTCTTGGTCGAGTAAGACTACTCATGTATATTTTTACAATTAGGCTCGAATAGTTCGAAAATATTTTAGAGACCAGTTATGAGGTAGGACTTAGGATGGTAGTATATCCTTGTGTATTTTTATATATTTTATTTATTTTGTATAAGTGTTCGGCCCAGTGGGTGATCGGTTGATGTGTATTATATGATTATGAGTTTGTATACACCACTAACATTTGAAAGATCATGATTATGTTTTGTTTATTTGTTATGTGTTCTATTATGTTTATAAAAATATGGATCTGTTTGGTTATTGTGGTTGGAATTTTACTATAATCTAAGTGTATAATCTCCCCACTATATGTCTTTGGACCATTTACACTATTCATAATCCTTTAGTGTGTATGGAAGCATGGATGAGGCCTTGTTTCAAGCTGGATCATGTGATTTTTTAGGTCTACCTAGGTTGGTTCGTGATATACACGGATTGTACTTTTTAGTTACTCATCGTGTATTGATGTCATATATCTAGAATATTCAGCACATCTAGATAGAATCATTGAACATTCTTCTTCTATTCTAATCTTATTCTTGGTCATATTAAATTGAATTAACATGTTATCTTGACTTTTGGATTAAGAATGGAAAAGCAAAAATGAAACCCCAATAAAAATTTTCATAATTCAATCAAAAAATAACAAATAATTATAAATTTATATGTGACCAATATGATACCACATTAAGGTTCTGAGGCACAGAGAAATAAATTGACCACATTCCTAATAATGAGTTTTATTTTTTTTCTTTTGATGAATCCTCATAATTGGGCGAACACAGCCCTAAAATATTTGAGAGAGGATCTCTTCACCTATAATTTATAATTAATTTTATATAGAAAAGAATTTCCTCCACCTGAAATTGTTTCTTTATTGTCAAATCAGCTAACCTTTCATATCATACCAATGTAAAGATGAATAATACAAGGATAGAATCTCTATGGTGGTGTCTAAATGTGCTCCACAAACCTCATAACATCATTTTTGGAATTTTGGGTGCTAGCATGGAGGATTCAATCCACTTGACTCATTCACTATTGATCATAATAAGAATCTTTCTTCTTTTTCAAAATTTTCTCTTGTTATCTCAGTATTGAGAGGGGGGATTGGTTACCTCTCATTTTTTGATAATGTTATTGAGAATTTATCTCTATGGTTGAGATAATTCTTTATAGAATCCATTGTGTACACAATTTTGTAACTCCTTTAAAATGATATTTGTGGGTTTATATATCTCGGTTAGATAATTATTTATTACACAATTATCCTTAACCAACCTCTTAATCCTAAATAAACCCCACATCAAATAATAATAATAATTCATTAACATTCCCTTAACTCATAGATATTTAACTATCATTACTTAAAAAATAAATCAATATTTATTTAAATGATATTAAATAAAATATATCATTTCATTTAGGGCTCTTAAAGTGGTATGTCAATCCTCCTCTACATTTATCAAACATTGAATAATAAATATTTATTTAAATTAAATAAATATCATAATATTATTCTTTAAATAAATAAATAAATATTATATTCACTAAAAATAAGAATAAATATATTTTTTATATTCATGTAACCAAATAAAAAATTATTTTTTACCTTGTGATTAAAAAGAGATAAATAAATATTATATATTCATATAACTAAATAAATTATTATCTTAATAAGAAATATTTATTTAATATCAAAATCACGTATATATATTTTTTGAACAACTAGTGATTGAATTTATGTGATCAATAGAAACTCAAAAACTATTACATAATGTTCCATTATTAATCATTATTCAAACTATTGAATTCAAATAAAACTTAATTGAGATTTTGGATACACTTAGTATGTGACCCTCTAGGACTTTTTCACAATGTAATTAGGAGAACTAACCAAAATTAAAAAAAAATCTAGAAACGCATCAAGATACCCATTGATAAATAAGTTAATTTCGTAATGAAAACAACCTTCTAAATACTCCCACTATGTAATATAATCTCTTTTTCTTGATATCTCATCAAAAAAGTTTTATTACTTGTGTCATCAACCTATATGCTTGATTTATCTTTCTTTGAATTACTAAAATCAAAATGTTTATATAATTCCATGACCATAGATTTATTAGACAATGACCATTTCAATAAAAATTACAAAGATATATACTTCCAATCAACAAAAGTCATAAATCATTTCTTGATTTATCCATTAATATATATCACTTATGATACAGACAATGTTTCCTACCTCGCCAAGAGCATATGTCCTCAACATTTCTGTCAATACATATAAGTATACAATTCATGAAACAAGTTGATAATAATATTAAGTCAAAGGACCAATACACATACATAGAGAGTAATATATACTGTCATCTAAAATAGGTGGAATTCCAATAATAGGTTCTGTTCTCATAACATTTTATCTTGGAGATTACTAAGCACAAACTCCATGAGAATAAGTCTCAATGTATTATAATCCCCCACCTGATATCCTAACATTATATGTATCCCATTGTATAGATATCATCTATCCATTTAACATTTATTTAATAATATTTCCACAGTACATAAGGATTCTCATCATAGAATAAAACTACTAGAAATTTTCAATGTGTTAAATAATCTTAGTATATTATTCCATTGATGTTATGTAGGAGAAAAAAATCATGTGATGAGATATTTATTTATATTCAACACTTTGAATATATGGGTAATAAAAACTAAGATGTAAAATTGTTTTACGACACTAACTTCAATAGCCCGTCCTATATAGATGAACTCCACAACTTTCAGTCTATAAATTCTAGTTACACTGCCATCCTATTTTCATAGAGAGAAAACCACTTTGAAATTATCATCATCCGAATCCTTTCACTCATTCTAATGAAATCACCACCTCAACTTTTCATTCTATTGAATAGTGTGTGATTCTATAATATGAATTTTCTTAATACCATCACGGTTTCTATCACTAGGAAATAGTTTCTACCAATATACACTTCTTATAAAACTTCATCTTCTGAAAAGTGGTAGTGCCCCAAGTGCATGATTTTGGAATTCCATAATTTATACATTCCCACACTTGAATGACACTACTTCCATAGTTTATTATATCGTTCATCTATATCCATATAACTAAATTTCAATAACCATAGTTTGGACATCCATGGTAAATATGAAACTTTCTCCATCTAGTTCTTTTAAGTGTAACTTCGAAATACTTAACCTCAAAAACATATAACACTTAACCAGAGAATATTTTTCACAAAAAAATATGAAATTATTATAATTTCATATTGAGATTAATTTTCCACATAAATTTATTAAATTCTTAGATAAATCCTATTAATTTTATACTCACCCCTTACATGTGTAATTATGTGTACATTTAGACAAGATTGGTCATGATTCAAAAAATGGGAATACTTTATCCTTCTTCAGTGGTGAGTGGTGGATCTATATTGGATTTATAGTGGAATATATTATCACTACTATAATTTTAGGCTATTCATATCCCTCTATACTATTAGTTTTCTAAAACTATTGGTATATATGTATCAATACAAATAGTTTAGATAAACCATTAGTATAGAGTCATTTCTATTACTCTATACCAATGGTTTTTAAAAACTATTACTATAGAGTTACTTATACAAAAATATTTAAAAAAATACTTGGTATATGGTTGTGTAATATGATATGTTTCCCCCCCCCCCATGATCACTAATTATTCTTTTCCATGAGTGGAAGCCTCCCCTCTCTTCTCCCTGGTGATCTCCCCCGACTCATTGGTTTTTTATTATATTCTAATTATACCATAAATTGGTGAGTTCAAAATCTATAATCTTTTAAATTGATAATAATTTTATTTTTTATCTAGGTATCAAACACTTGTTGATATCTTACTAAGTCACGATTTGTTCTGATTGACTTGATGAAGATTTATTTAGATTATATTGTTTATAGTGTTTCATAAAAAATGTGATTGTAGTTGGTATATTTTTTAAATTTAGTTACTTGATACTTATACATAAATCCAATATAATGTTATTTTTTATGTAATATATATTATTTTATTATATAATTAACTATTATAGTATTTTTTTGTTAATGTACTAGGGTTTTAGGAAATTATTCTCTTAAAAACTTTAATTTATTAATTGAATGGTCGAAATTTTTGTATACTTAATCTAAATTTAATGTGGTGTGAAATGGTTGAATAATCATGTTGATAAATATTAGAAGTTCATTCAATAGTCACTCATTTCCTTTCTCTAATCTAATAGTATATATTATTGGTTTTATATTCCATGTCATATGATTTTTCATGATCACTACTAGTATCCATCGATTATATCATATGATATCTCTTATTTTTTTTTTGGATAAATACTAGTATACTTTGAAAGATTTTATATTTAAATTGGTATTTTGATAATCTTATTATAAATTTTTGGTATACATGTGATACTAAATCATGTATTGCTGGTATAATGATGGTTTTTCTTATAAAAACATATATATCAAAGACAATATTTTTTATGTTGGGTGGGACAATGTATTTATTCTTGAATAAATGTTTTCCATGATAAAGACATATGTATTTAATTGGATTTATTTCATATTCAAAATAAAGAAATTGTTTTTTAAAAATCATAGAGTCGTATCTATTTAATTGGATTTATTTCTATTCAAATCAATCTAAACTAAACTAAATTGAATAAAAAATATTAAAACCACATTAAAAAAGGTAAAATAACTAAAATGATTTCAATTTATATTCAAAATATTAACAGTTGACGTGAATTTTGTAATTATTTTTTAGTATGATGATATTAATAGAAAATATTATATAATAGAAAGGCTATAAGTTGGATGTATGATACAAATCAAATCTCAACTAATCTTTAAAATAATGTGATTTTTTTAATTTTTCATTTAAAAATTCCTCATATAAAGGTTTTATATGATGCCCTTTTTAATTGTGTTAAAAGTCCTTGGTTATGTCAGGAATAATTTAGCTACCATATAACAAAACTTAGTTTTCAGACAAACTATAATTTCTGGTATCACAATAGAGTGAAAAGGAAATCTTAGAGTATTCATGATCAAAATGAAAGGTGTTATATATATAATTTTATATTTGATTAATTTTTTGATGCATCATCATGAGAAATATAATACACTAATGAAAGAAAACAATGATATCAGTAAACATGAGGAAACTACTGAAAATGATAATTTTGAGGGACAGAAAAATAATTGATTCTCTTAGTACTATTATACAGCATGAATGTAGAAATGAAAATTTTTGAATTTTTAATGTGACTGTATCATGAGAAACCCATGCATGAAAATTTTAATACTTCCATTTATTATATTCTTACTTTTTTGAAGGACCTGATTTATGATAATATAAATACTCCCTAAAATTATTATATGAAATGAAAGTTAATTAATCAAATTTCACACTTTTCCTAAATATTAAAATGTATTTTGGGAGGAAACCAAAGACCTAAATACTTTTTAATAATATGGTATATATTTTTGGAAGCTAAATATAGATGTAACACTGTCTCATGTACCATATCAAGTAATGTGAGATTTTCCATTAATTCCTAGGCTCTAAAATCATTTCATGTCCGATGAAATCTCTACAAATATATAATGGATTGATACTAATATAGTTAAGGAAAATGATGAGTTGCTTCATCTTCATGATGTATTATTATGTAGAATATTTGATGCTTGATATTATGATTTTTTAGCTAAGATTCATAATGTCTGTTTGGATCTATCATGTGATGGTTTTAATCCATTTGTTTAGATGCTTACTTCTCACAGAACTTGACCTGATTTTGTTCACATTTATAACCTTAATTTGTATATTTGTTTGAAAAAACCATTAAATTTCTTGATTATATTCATATCTAGACCTTCTCAACCTTGCAATGATATAGATGTGTAATTTAAACCTTTAATAAAAGAGTTGAAGTATCTTTGGGATGTGGGTGTGGGCACATACTATACTTCTTTGAAAAATATATTACACATGTGTTTTTGACTTATATGGATGATAAATGAGCTCACTACTTATGTAATGATTTCTGGTTGGAGAATGAAGGGAAAACTATCATTTCCAATTTTTATTAATAATATATGATCTATAAGACTTAAATATCATCATAATTTTAGTTTCATGGGAAATTATGATTCTTTCAAATTGATCATCTATGCATGAAAAATCATCAAAGGTTTAAAAATACTATTAAGACTAATAATAAACCATAACATATGTCAAGAGATAATGTGATTAATAAATTTAAATTTGTTTTTTTTTTTAGGGAAAGGTGAGATGAAATCTAAGAATAAGAAGAATGTTTCCACTGAATCTAATTATAATTGGAAAAATAAATATATTATATTTGATTTAAGATATTAGTCTACAAAGTTTTTACAAAATGGTTTAGATTTAATTCACATTGAGAAAGATATATTTTTAATGTTGTTTTAGATTCTTTTAAATATCACGGGGAAGACCAAATATGACGTATAATCTTGGTGTGACTTGGTGGATTGGGGTAGTTGACCAAAACTACATATTGTGTGTATTGGTAAAAATCAATGAAAAGCTCCCTATAATTATTATGTAATGAATCCTTCATATAAAAATATATTTCTTGAATTATTAATGGTGATAAAGGTTCATAATGGTCATTCAATGAATATATATAAATGATTTAGTATAATATAATGAAACTGAGATCCTTAAAATCTTATGACTATCACATCCTTCTTCATGAATTGATTCCAATGTAAAAATATCATTCATTTTCCAATAATATAAGGGTGATGGTGATTAGATTATCAAATTTTTATTGAGAACTTTGTGCTAAAATAGTGATGAATTATTTATTGATAAAAATGAAGGAAGTGGAACTATTAATTTTCTATGACTTAAAGAAAAATTTTCTTCCATTTTTTTCACTTTTATGTTTAATATAACTATCCATCTTCCTATGGAAATACTTATAAGGGAACATGTTTATTTTATATATATATATCCAACTAAAAGAAATATATAGATAATAAAGTCTTATACCCATAATAAGAATCATATTAAATGTTCTATTGTGAAAGGTTATCTTGATCACAAAGAATGTATTATTGTTTAATGTATTTAGTTTATGTGAGAATAATATTTAAACATACAATAAGAAAATAACATGACAAATATTATAAAATTGGTCCCACTTTTCAATCTCTTCCCAAGACAGGGGGAATTTTTGGGTCATATACATTGGCTTCCTTAAGCCTTGAAGAGCACGATATGGCACATCACATAGTCTTGTTTAACTATGACTTTTTCAATGAATAAATCATGTAAATAATTTTAACATGTATAATTTATATCATACTACATAGTTTCACATATATATTAAACATTTTTTAACATTTTATGTAGGGATCATAAAAAAATTATAAGTATAGTTCATCACTCGCTACCTTTAAGAAGGATAAATCCTTTGTATAACACAAAGTTTCTTTCTTGGTTGAAATAAAAGGCACAACAATTATTTTAAAAAATTAAAAGAATGTTCATTTAATTTTAATATTCATATATATTTTAAGCATTTATTTTACCCATTTACTATGTCTCTTAAGAATTAAGAGTGTTGAATTTTGGTCTAAATTTTTAATTTCATGACTGAAAATCATCGGTAATCAATTGGTACATATTTTTTATAGGTCATCGAGGAGTGAAAATGAGAACAAAAAATGATAGTATTATGTTGACTATAATAAAAAACTATTATACTAGTTTATCAGATAGTAGGCCTTGATATGAAAATGTGTATTATTATGTAGTTATTGAGAAAATACTACTCTCATGGTTGATTCACAGTGATGAAATGCAATTGGAATGATTCTATGATGTAACAAGGCACATTTATTAATGACTATGGATTTAGAGTTATTGACATTACTTTATTCTTAGCTACCGATGATACATATATTTCGGTATCAATGGTGAAACAAGTGTTCTATGTGAAAGATCATCTAAGACCTGAATTTAGTATCATTGTTGAAGTAATCCCAAGACATATTTTTTATAACGGTGGGAATAAAATTGACACCATCACTTACCCCATTATTATTGATCAATATAATGCATATTTTGACAAAAAGGGTATAAATATCATTGTTTATTATGAACATAAAGTTTTGTTCGGTAATATATAGAAGCAACTATATGTGTTCTTAGTTTATTCAGTTTAGCTTGACATGTGTCTTTTAGGTTGGTATGATTATAATTTATTTATTTTGGTTTTAGTTTAGAAGGATATGCTTGGTTTAGTTTTGTTTCATTCAAAATAATTTAATTAGACTTATTTCACTTTAAAAAAATATTTTATACAAATAACAATATTGAACTTACAAATGGAGTTGAACCACATCTTAATCAACTGAATTCATGGATAACTAGTCTTAAAACAAAATTAAAATAGGTTTAATCATATTTTAATTTTATTTAAAAAGTAACCAAAATGAATTCATGGAGAACCAATCATAAAATAGAACATATTTAAAATAAATATTAAAAAAACAACTTCAAAACTATTTTTAAAAATTTATTTAAAATGATTTCTAAAAAATAGGTTTTTAAGAAAACAAGTTTAAAGTAATTTTTATAAACTTGTTTAAATTTTTTTTTAAATAGTTTTCAAAAAAAGTTTTTTAAATCTAAAAAATTTAAATTTCATTCCTATGAGAAATATAAAAGATATTGAAGAAGTATATAGGATAATATTATTTCAAAAAAATTGATGAATGCAAGAGCTAAGACTATATATTCAGGTTCCCATAGTGATCATAGTAATTTTAATATTCATCAATGATAATATATTAAATGAAATTTTCTTATTATTTATAAAATTTATTTTAGGTACATTCATCTCAGTCATAACTAATCTCTAGTCAGACTACTAATAAGGATTAGAAACATGGAAAATCAAGTCGGGGTGCTACTAGAGGTACTCAGAGCACCCTTTATACCATTTTACACCCATACTTGCAAGTAGATATCCCATCTACCACACTTTTTCCTCCTCCAACTCTACTAGAGGCTCTGGGGATGTTCCTACCAATTACTTAATTATCATTTTAGTAAATATATAATTCTCATATACAATTTCCATATCCTATGATGGTTTCTTATCCCTTATATTTTTTTCCAACCACTTCTATGTCACCTATATTACCCACTCATATCTATCTAAGATTTAATTATCGTACTCCTTCAACTTCTAATCCACAACTTTCTGATGACCCAGATCATGCATTGGAGCATTCACATCCTTCATAGGCTACTAGTTCAGCACATTCCATAGATCCATCACATCCTAAGGATCATCCTAGATTGGGTATATGTTTACAAGTAAATTAAATTATATCACAATCATTTTATTACAGTTGTAATGTGTATTAATTCTTTTTTTATTTTTCCTTTTTTAGCAAGATCCTCTAATAGATGACTTGGGTGTACAAATATACATGAATTCTAGAACCATTAAACAAAAATAATTGTAGATTACAATGAACATAATAAATTTATTAGTAAAAATAACAGACAATGTAGAAGTTTCATGGTGATGTTATCCAGATATAGTGACCTCATTTTGATTTAACCAGTCTTGTGGAGGTATATCAATAATTCAATCAAGGTTAATTCATGGGTTGAGATATGGGTAGAAAAAATTATTAAATTGAAATATATATATTATTATTTTATTTAAATGAATTAATACGTCAGTCACAACTTCAATTTGAATTTCCCAATGTTTATGCTATTAAGGAGACATGGTTGATGGAACTAGGGGAACTATAGTGATTATATATTCCCAAATTATATATTGGTTAGATTAGTAAACTTAACACCAAGTTAGAGGGTGGACCAATCATCAACAATTATCCAGTTTCACAATACTAGGAAATTGTCATTATTGGGTGAGTGATGAGTTTAAGGTATTATTCAAATTTAATGATTTATTATTGAAAACTATATTATTATGTTTTTTTTTCAGGATTCATTATAAATAAAAAACAAAGGTGATATCAAGTATATGAACACTTTGGGTTGCACTAATATGAAAAATAATGATGTTAGGACCAGTTATAGATATTCTCAACACATATGGGGGTGAAAATATAACACCCTGATATTTAATGATATATTTCTCTATAAATAAATTTAATTTCTTTGACAGATTTCTTTATACGTAACCTCAAGTTTAAATGAACTGTGATATAGTATATCTTTACAACCAAGCCATTAGATTAGAAAGTATGAATATGGTTATCCAAATTATGAAAAAATGTGTATAAAGTTTTTATTTAATTTAAATCTATTAATTAATTCATAAAAAATAGGTACTCATTTTTTTATACACACATTTTATGCTTTAAAAATATGTGTTCTTTAAAAATGGTTTTAAATGAATTTTGTGCAAGGATATTAAAATAAATTTTTTATAATTTTAGAAATTAAATTTTAAAAAAATTATATTAATTTTTAAATCATCATATCAAATTTATCTTATAGATATTTTTCGATAATTTTCTAAAAAAATTGTTTTTTTGGTGAATAGTGAAAATGCTGATTTTTAAAGAAAATTGTCTTTTATTTTCAAATATTTTCAAAATACCATTTTAATTTTTATTTATTTTAAAATTAAATTAGTTTATTTATAATAAATATAATTCACTTTATACCTTTTGGATGAGTATTATACTTGATCTTTGTATAAAAATACTTTGACTTAAAAATTCATTTTTCATAAAACTATTTTCATCTTGTTTTGTAGGTTTATTTTAAAATTAATTTCTACCATTTATAGAAATAAAATATTATAAAATTAATTCCATATTATGAATCATATTAATTAAAATTATTTAATAATTTCAACTTATTTTTTTCATAATGAATAGTAAAAATAGTAAAAAAGTGTCGCTAGGGTAAAAGGGTGAACCGAGTTAACCTAGGTTAAAACTAAGCGATAAGGACACAATTTTTATTCTTAACTATTTTTTAATGAATATATTTATACCCTTATAATATTATTATATAGATTTAATTTTTTATGGGACACTTTTCCAGGAATGTGACTTAATAATATTTCAATCCCTTAAAATATTCAAGGTGTGTCCCTCCCCCCACTTATAAAAGGACACCCCCTATCTTTTTACACCATTTTGTGAAACTTATCTCAAAAAAACCCTATAAAATTATATTATAAAATTTGATAGAAATTAATTATGGGTATTTTATTCTTAAAATATCATTCCATGGGTCTATAATAAGGGATCTAAAGGAGGTATTCTAAAGAAGAGGTGATTGTTTTTATCGACTCTTCCAAATTCATTTCTGCTTATACTTACAATTAATCTATTTTACCCATCCTAAAATAATGAATCCAATATTATCAACATAATAATAATATATTATTATTATTATTATTATATTAAGACCATTTTTTACCTCTTTTCCATCCAACATAAAGTGAAAACATCGTTCGTATGTAGGTACAAATTACCGTCTCCACATAGCAGTGTAATTCATTTTTAATCACCATTTTACTCGTATAGTTAAAAATATGGAACTAATTAATTTATATTATTTATGAAATATTTAAATAAATTTAAATATAATATATCATTTACGTTCTTACCTTTCCACTCATTAAAAAATGATAACATCTCTCACGCGTACATGTGGACTACCACCTCCACAAAGTGATGTGATTCATTTTTCATATCAACCTTTAATGGATGGTTATAAATATATTTATAAATAAGGAATATTTATTATATTTATATCATTAATAAAATTATATATATTATAGTTTCATAAGAAATATCCAAGGACTGAAACTACCGAACCAAAATGTACATGAAAAACAAAATAGTTAACATCAGAAACGATGATTTTAATAAAGAATTATTTATAAACAGGTATTGAAATATTTCAAGTGGATTATATATGATAGTATAAGTATGAATATGGTTTTTCATAGAATTATAATAAATCTAAATTTACTATAAATGGGGTTAAAATCACTTATGAATAAATTGGGACTTAAAGTAATTATTTATTTCACAATTACATTCTTATTCAAGACAGTTTATGCTTAAGTTTCTATTAGGTGAATTATATGATCTTTATATCTTAAACCCCTTTCTTATACTATGGTTATTTCAAGGGGTTTAAAGTATTAGTTCCATTTTTACCTTCTTTTTCACTCAAAAATACCAAAATAATGTTTTAAAGGAAAACTAGATTTGTTTTTTGATCAGCTTAGTATTGTTTTTCTTCCATTTCCATATTTTCTATAAAAAAATAAATATTGTTTTTTTAATATTTCCTAATTATTTATTAAATTAATTTTTTACCTTTTAAAAATTTTATAAAAAAAATATTTAGAGGAATATTCTTTTTGTTTTATGAATGTGTCACCTTTTACCAAAGGTTTGAATGAGATCGTTTTTTTAACATACACCATACGAATGGATTTTCCCGCCATCATGACTACTCTTTTCTTTGAAGATTCCTTTAAAAGTTTCCATGGTTCTTTACAAATAAATTATTTTTCCTAATATTTTATAAATTTTGATATTTTAGAAATGTTATTACTAAATGAAAAGGATATTTTATTCTATAATTCATCCAGTGATCTTTAAAAATTATTTTCATATATTTAAACATCGATTGATAAATCTTATGATTTACTAAGGATATAATCTAATGACGAAATCCAATATATTTATTTGGATGGTTATTGATCATTTTGACTAGGTAAATGATTGAAATTACATATTATAGTTATTTCATATGGATAGTTATTGATTTTTAAGGTATGTTGATTAAGTTGTATTGTTTATTCATATGATGAATGTGTAGGTTTTATTATGTAATGAATGGGGCCCAAAATTATATAGACCCTCAATGAATTGGTATATCTCATGAGACAAAATATTTTGGGTGTTTTTATAAGTCTTTAATTATTTATTTAATATGTCCTTACATTAGTCCTTTATGGTAAGCTTCAAATGTTTCTCATTATGTATTTCATCATTATAAAATCAGTTATTAATGACCATGTGATTATTTGAATAGTAATTTAATCTATGGATAAGTTTAAAGTTAATTTGATTATTTATATGAAATTATTTGGTCAACATTTTTTCCTACCATATTATTTATTTCTTATTTATTATATGATATCTTGCGCAATACACATTTTCTTACTGATCGTCTACAATCACCCTTTTATTTTTATTTTTATTTTCTTTCACCAGAATTCTAGGAAGTGTAATTTGATTGATATGCAAGGATATGATAGATGAAATAATAATGTTCACAAAAAAATACTATGTTGTATTTTATGTTTACAAATGTAATGTTAGATTTAATCATGTATCTATTTTTCAAAGACTATTAAACTCTTTGATCTCTTTAGATGTGATCTCTTATATCTAATGATAAAATAATAAAGTAACCACCATATTTGGGCTAATAGGGTTGTTGTTTTTATAGATGGAATTAGAGTAATTTTAGTTGAAACCTTAGGAACTATATTTATGAAAAAAATAGATAAGGGAACATAACCAAATGAAATACCTTAAGGATATGTCTAGTTATAAAATAATATCAAAAAATTGGTAAGGTATAGATTATGTGGTTTTCCTAGAAATAAATCATTTTTTAGATACTAAAAGTTGATGTGGTTTTGGAATAGTTGGATCTAGAGTTCATAACCTAAAAAATAGTTGGTCGAGTAAATCTCATTCACCATTCTTGTAAATAGTGAATGGGCCCTTACTATACACCTGGTTTGAAACTCCTAGGGATATTCTTGGGTTAATTAACATTTTCTTTATAAACTATTATTAAGGATTTGAAAATATTTTTACCATTTAAATATTTTCCCAATGATACTAAGCTTATGATTCTATGATTAGCTACGCATAAATTTTCAAATTATGTTAAATTTTTTATTGTTTTTTGAATTATAAATTATGATTCATAATATTATGATCTAATATAATATATTCTATTATTTATAAATGGATCCAAGTGGAAGGATATATGTGAGGATATCCCTCTTGGGAAATGGAATGAATATAAAGTTGGAGTTAAGGTTTGAGATAGAAAATATTAGAACCATATTGGGATAGTTGACTCAGATTATGACTAATAACCTTTCCCATATGAATCTTCCTATCAATACTCAATGCGGTGTAACAATGTTTAACTATTTTAGGTGACAATAGCCTATATAATTCAATAGAACCACAAACCCATTAGTATATGATTAGTGGATAATCTTTTTATAAAATATATATATTTATTTGGGTGGTAATGAAAGGGAGAAGGTTTCCATGGTAATTTATCATTCTATAAGGGATGTTGATTAATTGTGTTCATTGATTCAAAACACTAAGGATGTGGAGTAAGAGGGGTTTTAAGGTACTTTTCTTGGTAAAATATTTTCCTTATGAACAATAAGAGAATATGGAGATACAATTCTTGAGTCTAAGATAATAGAAAGATGAAAATATTTCTAAGTATGAAGCTAACTTTATAAAGTTAGCAAAGAATGTTGTAGACTACATACAAAATATAAAGAGTAAGATTTATCATTTCATTGATGGGATAAATCCAATAATTCTAAAGGAACTAGTCTCATAAAATTTCTTATTATATGAGGATATAGTATCATGTGCTATTAATGCAGGGAAATAATTCTCCAAGTCTTATGAATTTTAATGAAAGTAATAAAAAAATTGGATGGATGAAAAACAATGGATAATGGGAATAAAAGTGGGGGATTTCAAGTATATGATATTTATGGGAGGAAACACCATGATACATGATTGAAGGGAATATGAGTTTTCTTCAAGTGTAGAGAGAAAGGCCATCATGATCATGAATATAAGGGTAAGTTAGAATCCATAAAATTATAGTGTTTTAATTATAAGGAGATGAGTAACTATACCAACCAATTCTCCAAACTTTAAGGAAACTTACCATAGAAGGAGATAAGGGGATAAGACCAAGCTTATGTAATTACTACATACAAATTTAATGTTCCAAGAAAAGTAGTGAAAGTTATACTTATCATCTACTCCAGAATTTAAAATTTTTTATTTGATCTAGGTTCTAGACACTATTTTATATCTGAATAATTTTATAAGGTAATCACATCCCCACCTCAATGAGTATATGTTGAGTTGTCTATGAAAACTCTTAATGGTACGTTCACTTATCAAGTATATATCTTTTCTCTAATAAAATTTTGTGGGAATTTTCTTCCAATAAATATTTTTATTATTCCTCTAGTTTAATTTTATGTAATTTTGGCCGTCAATTAGATCTCCTAGTGTAGAACCCATGTTACCTTTTAAGGAAGGGAAGTTATATTCAATATTCTAAATCAAACTATGATCATCCATTGGTGAAAGTGTGAACCTCAACTCCCAATAGAAATTATTTTCATCAAATGGGTTTTACTCCATATTAATGATGGATATTTATCTCAAATGGTTTGAGATAAACTCAGCATTGAAAATTTTTTTATTATTTGGGAACATCTTGATGTGATTCCTAAGGACATTACTACTCTTCCTTTGAATCTAGAGATTTAATTTTCAATAGAACTCACACCTAATTCTACAACTACTTCAAATATTTCATATATAATGAACCTTATTGAGTTTTATGAATTAAATAAGAAACTTTAGGATAAGCTAGATAAATAATTCATTAGTCCTAGTACTTATCCACGGGGTTAAAATGTTCTTTTCTGTTAAGAAGAAATATGGGTCAATTCATATCTACATTAATTTTTGGGAAGTTAAAAATATCAATATTAAGAAAAATTATCCTCTACCTCATATTAATGAACCATTTGATCAATTACATGGATCTTTTTATTTTTCTATGATTGATCTTTGATCTAGATATCATAAGCTAGTGGTCAAGAAGAAGTACATACCCAAGACAGCCTTCCATATATTCATGTATTTAATTAATATATTCTTTGAATATTACCTTGAAAATTTTTTAGTAGTCATTAATGAAAATATTCTTATATATTCAAATATAAAGGAAGATCATAAAGAAAAATTATCAATTGTGTAGAATACCCTGAGTAAGGAGAACTTGTATGCTTAATTTACCAAGTGTGAATTTTTGATTCATAAGGTTTCACTATTAATTTATATAATCTCAAGTGATAGAATATCTATTTATCTTCCAAAGACATAAGTTATTGAAAATGGCTTGAATAACCATGGTAACTGAGATCTGTAGGTTTATTGGGTTGGAAGGATACAACAGAAACATTGTGAGATATTTCTTATGACTATTTAATTCACTCACCAAGTTGACTCTGAAGGGGTTTAAGTTATTTTGGAAATATTAAAGTTAATAGTATTTGAAAGATCTGAAGATAAGGTTGGTTGTCACACCTATTCTTATAGTAACCTATAGTTTAGAATGGTTTTTAATCAATAGTGATGCATCAAAAAATGAAATATGATGTTTCCTCATGCATAATTATATGGTGATGGCATATTCCACAATATAATTAAAAATTCAAGAGAAAATTTACACGACTCATAATTTAGAGCTAGCATCGATAATTTTTCCATTGAATATATAGTGGAATTATCTATATAGTGAAAGGTGTGATATATATACTAATCATAAAATATTTATGTATATTTTTACACAAAAAGAGTTTAATTTTTTATAGAGAATATGTTTGGAGTTGATCAAAAATTATGACTACTCAAAACATTACCACTGAGAAAAGTCAAACAAAGTGGTTGATTCTTTGAGTTAGAAAGACCACGCTAGTTTGTTCATAATAAGGATTAAAAAATATCTAATATTTATGGATTTTCATAATATGGGTCATGAAATCGTCAGTAAATGGTATGAATCTTATTTTTCTTAGATAAATTTTCAACCACCCATCCATGATAGGATGAAGAAGGATATGAAAGAAGATATGGAATTATAGAAGAAATTAATAAATAATCCTAAGTAAAAAACCATGATCACGTGAGAGGGATAATATTTAAGAAACAATTATGTGTTACATCAGTAAAAAAGTAAAAGAAGGAACTATTGTATGAATCTTATAATTCATCATTCTCTATTAATCCCAAAAGTATGAAGATGTATAGAGATTTGAAAGAGTATTTCTTGTGCGATAACCAAAAAATTGGATGTTGAAAATTGTGTATATTGATGCCTAGTATGTCATAAAATTAAGGATGAGTTACATAAGTCTAAGGAGATATTATAAGCATTAAAAATATAATAATGGAAAAGGAAAAACATTAATAGGTATTTCTTCATTAAACTCCCCAAAACATCTAAAGGGAACAATTCTATTTTGGTTGTAGTCAATCATGTTATGAAATAAATGAATTTTATTACTATTAAAGAATATTTATCTCTTCATAAACTTAACATATTATACATTAAATAAGTGGTGAGTTTTCATGGATTAACACTCTCAATTGTATCTTGTTAGGATTTGTGGTTTACCTTAATGTTCTAGAGAAGTCTTCAACAGACTCTGTATATAGAGTTGAGTTTTAGTATTACTTATCATCCTCAAATAGATGGTCAGTATGATAGGACCATTCAAACTCTATAACAAATATTGAGATATTTATATATGAATTTAAATGGTGTTTTGGATCCACACCTTCCTTTTGTGGATTTTTTTACAACAATAGATTTCACTCATGAATTCATATGGATCATTATAAATCACTCTATATAAGGAATTGTACAAATCCAATGTGTTGGGATGAAGTTGGAGAAATAAATATTTTGGGGCCTGATATAACTAAGTAAATGGTAGATAATGTTAGATTAATTCAACAACATATAAGGGAATATCATATTCAAAAAAACTATATTCTTAAAATCATTAGTAAGATCTATATTTAGAAGTTGGTGATAATGTATTCCTATTCATATCTATTTGAGATAAGTTTATAAGGTAGCTTATTGGTTGGTGATTCCATATATCTCTCCTAAGGAAGTTAATACCCAACCCTTCCCATGTACTAAACTCACAGGTATTATAATTAAAGAAAAATCTTTCTTATGAGGAACAACCAGTGGATATTTTGGATCATATAGAGAAAGTTCTATGAAATAAGACTTCTCACCTGATCAAAGTTTTGTGGCTAAACCATAAATTTGATGAAGTTGTGTAGGAACTTGAGGATATGATATGGTAGAAGTATCCTTAGTTCTTTATATTGGAGTAATGTAATTTCAAGGAAGAAATTCTTTTAAGGTGGTTATAATGTAACACCCTAAGATTTTATGATATATTTATCTTTAAATAAATTAATTTCTTTAATAGCTTGTTTTATACATAACCTTGAGTATAAATAAACCATGATATAATATACCTTTATAAACTAGTTTTTGGATTGATGGGTATGAATATAATTAAAAAAAATATGAAAAACATATAAAAAGTTTTTATTTAATAAAAATTTATTGATTAATTCATAATAAATAAGTACCCAATTTTCAGTAAAGTCATTTTATGCTTCAAAAATATGTTTTCTTCAAAAAATGGTTTTTATTGAATTTTGTATATGAATATTATAATTAATTTATTTCACTTCTAGAGATTTAATTTTATAAAAAATATCATTTTTTATATCATAATATAAAAATTATCTTAGGGTGAATATTTGAATTTTTTTTTAAAAAGTTGATTTTTTGGTCAATAGTGAAAATGACTGTTTTTAAACTAAATTTTCTTTTATTTTCTAAGATTTTAATAGAAAGTTTTTTATTTTTATTAGTTTTAAAATTTAATTATTCTATTATTATTAAAAATAATTCAATATATAACTTTTTTTTATCAATGTTATACTTTATCTTGGTATAAAAATACTTTTAGAGTTAAAAAGGCAATTTTCATAAAATTGTTCTTCCTCACGTTTTGCAGTTTTATTTTAAAATGAAATTTGACCACATATATAAAAGATTATTATAAAATGGATTCCATATTTTTATTAATAATAGTTGATATTATGTAATAAGTTAAACTTAATTTTTTTCATAATTAATAGGAAAAACAATAAAAATTTGTCACCATGGTAAAAGGGTAAATCGAGTTAGCCCAAATTAAAACTAAGTGATAAGGACATAATTTTTTATATTAATTATTATTGGATGAAGATATTTATAAAATTATCACCTTATTCTAAATTTTATTTTTATGGTACACCGGTCTATAAAAATTACTTAATAATATTTACTCCTTTAAAAATTTCAAGGTGTGTCACTCCCCCTACTTATAAAAGGACACTTATCCTATCACTTATTTACATCACTTTGATAAATCTATGTTAACCAAAAAATACCAAATTATCTTATAAAATTCAATATACATTATTTATAATCATTTTTCTTCTTATAAGACTATTACAATGGTTCTTAATAAGGGATCTAAAGGGGGTCTATTGAAGCAGAGGTAATCTTTTTAATGAATCTGTTAAATTAATTTCTTTTTATACTTTATATAAATATATTATAAAAAATGTAAAATAATTAATCAAATAAAATAAATATACTTATATGTTTTTTTATTATGTTAAAAACATTTTCTACCTCTTTTCCATCCTACAATATGTGAAAAGGTCGCTCATGCGTACGTACGGCATATCGTCTCCACATAGCGATGTAATTTGATTTTCATCACCATTTTACTTAGATGGTTATCAATATAAAACTAATGAATATATATGAAGTTTATGAAATAATTTTCTTCCTATAAATATAATATATCATTTACCTTCTTATACTTCCACTCATTAAAATATGATAACGTCGCCCGTGCATACGTGAAAAATGCCACCTTTACTAAGTGATATGATTCATTTTTCATAACCTCCTTTCAAGAATGATTATAAATATGTATATAATGAATATATATTATATTTATATACTTATTAATAGTATTTAGATGATGGATTCCTGAGAAATATGCAATTATTGAAACCACTGAACAAAAACACACACGAAAAAGTAAACAGTTAACACTTAGAAATGATGATTTTAATAAATAATTATTAATAACAGGGTATTGGAATGTTTTAAGTGGATTATATATGATATAATAATCATTTATATAGTTCTATTATATATTTTTTTATAAATTTAAATTTATTATAAAGTATTTTAAAAGGACTTATGAAGTAAGTCGTATTTGAGTTAAGGGTTTATTTCACAATCTCATTCATATTTTGGATTATTTATGGTTAAGTTTGAATTAGATTAATTATATAATATTTATATCTTAAAGCCCATAAATTTTATTTTAATTTGGTTATTTCTAGTATTCTCAAGTATTAATTCCATTTTTACCTTTTTTTAATCAAAAAAATAAAATAATGTTTCAAAGGAAAACCAACTTTATTTTTTGATTCGGTCATAAATATCTTTCTTATATGCTTGTATTTTATTTTAAAAAATCAATAATATTTTTTTTATTCCCCATTTATTTATTAAAATATTTTTTACCCTTATTTTAATTTTTATAAAATGTTTTAAAACCAATCTACTTTTTATTTTCTGAAAAATGCACTTTTTACCAAAGGTTTGAATTGAATATTCCTTTTAACATACACCACACAAATGAATTTTACCACTATCATAAAAAATATTTTCTTTAAAAATTACTTTGAAAGTTTCCATGGTTTTTTACAAAGAAATTTTTTCCCTAATATTTGTGAATTTTTTATATTTTAGAGAAGTGATTTCAAAATGAAAATGGTGTTTTCCTAAAAAAATATTCTAATGATATTTTAAAATTATTTTCATTTATGTCAGAATCCTTTGATGAATCTTACAATTTACTAAGTATATACTCTAATGATACCATAAAATATATTTCTGTAGATATATTCTGATCATTTTAATTCGGAAAATTATTAACATTTCATATACAAGATTTTCCAATATGGGTAGTTATTGATTGTTGAGGAATGTTGATTAATTTTGATTGTTTCTTCATATGATGAATGAATTAGAATTATTAAGTGATGTGTGGGGTCTATATTTACATATCCCCTCAATGCATCAATAGGTCTCATAAGACAAAACAAGTGGATTATTTAGACAAGGACTTACCCATTTATATAATATGTACTAGAATGAGGGCTCGATAGTAAGCTTTCTAAGTCATGATTATAAATTCCATAATTATAAAATTAATTATTGATGTCCATATGATTAATTAAATATTTATGTCGTCCATGGATAATATTCATGTTTATGTGATTATTTATATGTAATTATTTGATTATCATTTTTTTCTACCTTATTATTCATGTATTATTTATTCTATGATAACTTCAAATATACGCATTCCCTTATTGAGCATCTGAGCTCACCCTTTAATTTTTTTTACTATCGACATAATCCTAAGAAGTTTACTATGATTGATATGTATGGATATTCTGTATGGAATGGTAATTTTCTCAAGCAATATACTATGTGATATTGTATTTTTCTAAATATAGTGTGAGAATCAATCATATATATAGTTTTTCAAGATAGATAAACTTTTCAATCCATTGGGATGTTATTTTTTGTATCTAGTACAAATATAATAAATTAACCACTAACTCTGGGCTACTAGGGATAGGGTTATTATAGAATCAGTGTTGGGGAATTTTTATTCCAATTTGATCAATTTATCCCTTAACCTATTAGACATGTTAGGATCTTTATTCTCTTATTCTCATAACTTTCCTTCATTCATTATTATATACACAAAGTGGATAGTAGATTTACAAGGTTTACATTTTAATAAGAAATTTTTGTCCTTGGTGTAACAAATAAATAATCCTAAATCACGGATTCCACCATAATGAAATAAATTTTATAGTGAGATAACTAAAAATCTATCATGAACATGAAGTGTGGTACCCTATACTCAAGAGGGGGGAATAATCATGAGTCCCTAGATTGGTGATATTCTATTCTAACATGAATATTCTCACTAGAACTTTATGCTTCCTGTGTAGATAGTTTTCAACTTCTTTAAGTCTTTTTTAACATCAATATAGTCATCCATCATATGTCACTTTTGTCGAATGTCATAGTGCTATAATATTCTTTGCCTCTTTTTCTCTTACTTGCACATCATCATGAAAGAAACTCCTTTTTTATGCAAAATAGTTCACATGCCTCCTTAGTAATAAGTATGAGTGTTAATCCTTCCTTATCTTATTCCATTTAAAAATTATATACACATAACCTTCTTTTATTCTTATCATATTATTATTCTCTTCCTTTTCTTCTCTTCTTTTTTCTATGCTTTTACAACACCTTTTCCTCTTCCATATAATTTATTTAGTCCACTTTAATTGAACTAGATATTCTACTCGCCCCTAATTCTTCTTCTTTATTATTCAGTTAAAAACAAACTGCATTGTATCTATTCTCTATTCTTAAACTCTTTAGGATGTATATGAATGATTAGATTTTGGTGACTCTCTTTTCTTCTTCAGTACCAACAAAATATTTTCTAAAGCTTGTATACCAGATCATCAAATACATTTTTCTTATAAAACCTAAAATATATGGATATAATGTTAATAATCATAGTATCAGTTATCTTATCCTATCTCTCTTATTCAATCCATCATTTAAAAAAATATTTAAATATAGGATTTTAATTTTTAAGTTATATAGTAATTCAAATCCTCCTGGATCATTAGAAACTTCCCTTGACCAGAATCACAACTCTCAGACTCTTTTATTTTCATAAAACTGACTTATTAACTAAATTATAACCATGTATAGTTATAGTTTTCAAGCTTCATCATTAGTTTCTATATATCTAAATTTTATTATCTTCATGATAACATGCCTTTATTTAAATGGACACAAATATACCAGCATGCACTATAAAAGCTCCTATATTCATGGATTATTTTTCTATAAACCATATTATCTTCATTTTTTGAATTTTTTTATTTAATCCATGATCATTATTTTTTTTTATAATTCATAAATGAATATTAATTAATTTCTAAAATCTTCTATATTAAATCCCCTTCATTTTTAATCCATGATGTTATTCCAACTATATTTAAAACTTTTTACATGTGTGAGCTTAAATCATGGATTCTCATCCATGTAATGAATAAAATTAAATACACCTTTATTATCCTCCATTAACTCTTCCTCCTCCATCAGTAATACCTGATTGAAAATGATAAAAAAAAGTATCATATTTTTATTTAAGGACTACTTCACCTAGCATTATCTGAATTTTTTTCCTGAGTTACTCACGACTTCGTGTATTAAGATTTATATAAAAACCCATTTTTCTTAATCACATGAAAAATGAGTACATAAGAAGAATATTTTTTTATTCCATTGTATGAAATGGATTTATTCATAGAATATTATTCACATGCGTGTATGCATTGACATTTTGATCTGAATATACAGCTTCCCCATAATCAATAAAACTTATCTTCTCCACTTTATTTATTTCATCATTCAAGATTTATGTATTAGTATCTATTGAAACATGAATCATGATCATAAAATAAAATTATGAATAAATAACTCTCATATAATATTCATGATTTCATGGTATGCATATAAGACTCATTCCCTTCACAGAATCTCCTCATACATAGAAAAATCATCCTAAAGAAAGTTGTTTATGCCCTTCATGGAAGCTCCTCACAAATGAAATATCATTCTTTATAGAAGATACATGTAAATTAAATACTAAAACTCATGTAATATTTTCTCGATCCCATATAATATTCGTTCTTGATTCATCTCTTCATGGAATGCTCATGGAATGTTCATGAAATTCACATAGAATCATAATCTAGGATTATCTGTGCTTATTCATATGAAATTTCCTTATTAATTACACAATATCACCATTTAAATAGACCATGTTATCATCTGGTTGAGCCTAATATATAAATTAATTCAAATATTGAGATCCTATAATTTAACTAGTGCTAGATTTTATCAAGGAGGGAGAGGCATGGTAAGTTTCAGACCTCTTCATTCAGTGTGACATGTGGTGCTCCCATATTTTATTTATATCATTTAGATGAGGAACAATTTCATTCCATGGGAAGTGTTATTACATCAGTGTTACCATTATCTAAGATCCATGTAATAATAGATCTTTCATATTTATATGGGTATTTGTGAGTATCTGATTACACTTTAGGCTCTCTCTCCTTTGTTGTCTTTCAACCCCACACGAAGGCGCTTCATTGCTACTTTAAGTGCCTAGGACATGGGCTCCAACTCCTATATGAATACCTATTATGGATTTACCACCCTATCTCCTTAGTCTATCTAAGTGGGCTAGATCCTATGTGGTGATATTTTCCCTCACATGTGTTGTTTACATGGCCCATTATCTCACTTGGGGATAACATTATTTCTACTAAACTCTTGTAAAAAAGAGTTAATTAAATTATTCATATAATTCCAATTAAATTATCCGCATAAAATATTTTTTCATATTCTTATTCAACATTTACTCTTCATGAATAAATATTAATACTTTTTCCTAGGTTTCTTAAATCCTCAAATGTATTTTTCCATGAATAATAGATGAATCTTTGAATAATTCCAAAGGAAATAAATATTTGACTCTTCAAACCAATTAATTTTATTATCAACATAACTTTAAAAATATTTATATTAAGTAAATATCATAATTAATTAATAAATATTGATAACAACACTTTCATTTTGACAATATCACTATTGAAATCTCTCTCAGGGGGGGCGATGAAACTCTTTTCTTTCCCTTTGACTTTTGTTCCTCATTGATCACTTGGGTTTTATTTTATCCCTTTGGGTTGTTTCTTCTAGCTTTGTTGTCATTGTTTTTGTAATGGGTTTCTCCTCCTTCCCTTCAAAATGAGTTTCTTTCTCATTCAATAAATAGGGGCTTCTCCCCTTTACCTTTTTTAAAAAAACATTACACAAAATGTGGCCTCAATAGTCTAGTACTTTTTTTCCAAGTCCTTATAAATGATGAGATAATATGTGATGTATTCATCACTATTATACCATTTTATCATCAAAATTTAATATCACTTTATCTACCCCTTATTGAAAAGAAATAAAAAGAACTTAGGAAAATGGTATCAATTCATTATTAAGAAATTTTCCATCAATCATCTTACTCTAAGTCTATTTGATCCATTCATGGTGTAAAAAATAAAAATATTTGATTTAGAAAAAAAAATTATCCATTTTAAATTGAACTTGATAAAAAATAAAATGATAACTCACAAAAATGTATTCAAAGGAAATCTATAATGATAGATACCAATTTAGATACAATTTTCTCATAAATATAAACCTAAATTGTTTACAATGGCTTAAATGAATAGGTTAAAATCATTCAGGTACAAATAGTGGGTTTAATAACCTTGGTACTACTTCAAACATCACCTCTTATGTCATTGATTAATTTAATTTCTTTAACAAAATATGAGGATTTTATTCTTATTAACAAGGATGGGAGAGTTAACAATAAATATGCCTTTTTAATGAAACATTCTTCAATCGCATTGTAGAATAATAATTTTAGCATGAAATGATAATTATGTAATATTATTCAACTTTATTCACTTATCTTCCCATCCAGGATACACTACTAATGATCTTTATAATGATCGATCTATTCAAAAGTCAAATCACATGACTGTGCATGTAGATAATATACCAAAATTGATCTTCTTTATGTGGTTTTATATATTTTAAAACATTTATATCATTATAAAGTATAATATTTCATCAATATATGTTGTATAGAATACCAAATGTAAGATAAAAGCATGATGGAATCCTATTAACTTTTATATCATGTGTTAGACATCAAGAACTTTCTTAAAATTCATCAAAATCTGATTTGATAATCATATTTTCATAATATAAATTATGAGATCAATCATAAATGGTGAATTATTAACTAGGGATATCTAGAATAGATATCCAACACTCATACTACAATAACCCCAACCACAATATCCCAGAGTCAGTGATTATTCTAATACATTGGAGAAGAAATAAGAGATCACGTCATCAAGGATTGATCGGTTTAGTATTTTTTAAAACTATATACATACATGAATCCCTTATTACATTGGTAATTAAAAATAGAACATAAAAAAGGAAAATAAAATGCTTCCTTGACACATATTCATAGATTTTATCTTCATAACCAGGGGAAGGAAAAAAAATAAAAGAGTGAGCTTAAATTCTTAGATAGGTTTACAATAATCAATAATAAGGGAAGAAAATTTAATAAGGTGCAATCATTGTAGAAAGGTAAATATCTGAAAAACACATTCCATCAATAGACTAAGAATGAAAAGACATCCATAAATTTTGTCATAGGGAAAATATCATGGAAATTAATAACTGAATACTGAATGAAGAAAATTATTTATTATTGGAAATCATGTATCTAGAACATGTACCACTATAATAAAGAATTTTCAAAATATGGTTTAATTCTATGGGTAGAAACCCATCTTATTTTTCTTTTAAAAAAATGTGTAGGGTTTGCCTCTAACTATTTTCTCTCATGAGGCCCCTCGATGCAACGAGGGGATATATAATGTCGGACACCACTCATCACTACAATTCCATAGCATTCCTAATACATAGATTTAATTCATGAACAATATGAATTATCAAAATATCTATATTGAGTAAAGGATGCGGATTTATCAATATTTACCTAGTAAAAACAACATTCAAAGTAAACACCGTATGAAAAAATAGTATACAGATAAGACAATAATCATATCAATGAAACAATAAATATGGATATTTAATATAAATATAATTAAAAATGAAAAATTGTCTTAAATGGTTAGTATATACACCACAAAAAAATTATTATATGTACAATACCATATAAGTTTTAATGAAATGGAAAGTGAGACAAAATCCCTTACCATATGCCCAAAAGCATTCTGAACTTGTACTTAGTGTCCTGGATAATCAAATTAGATTCATTAATTACTTAAATAAGAACATTTTATACATGTATTTTCTTTATTATAATTTTATTAAGTTCATTTATGGCCTTTTTTATGAGTTATAAAATTAAATTTTTTTCATTCTGGGAGTGTTCATTTTATTGGTTTTTCATGATCGGTTCACTTGTATACAATTATGGAAGTTTATGTAAAATGGGAATAGTTATCTAGAATTGAAATTATATTTTATTAATGAACATAAGTAAATTTAAATGATCTTATATATCATTTGATTATATGGTATGAAAATGATTCATTAGATAAAACGTTAATGAAAATGATTTAATTTATTTTGGCGATTTTTACGACCATCGAAAACTTATTTCATCTTATTTAATATCATGCTTATATATTGGTTAAAAAACATTATATAACTTATAATATGTATAATAAAATATTATTTGATCATAATAATGATTTTATGACCATCCTTGAAGGCAGTAATGGAAAATGAAAATGCATCATCCATGATGGCGGTAAATCGACACATCATGGATGATGTTTTCTTTTTTAGAATAAAAGGAAGAGGAGAAGGCGTTTGATGATGGATATTTCATTAACATAATAAAATTATAGTATATATAAGATATTATAGTTATCATTCATGTTTTTATATAGTATGTAAGGATAGGATAAGAAAATAAAATAAATAAAAAGAAATTAAAAGAGAATGAAAGAGGATTTTACCTCTTGTATAGCATCTCTAGGAGAACCTCATTAAGGAACTTGGGATTGTTCTTTTGGTGAGACCCACAAGACTAGGATGTGGGGAAGAGGTTTGTAAGAGTAATTGGGAATAATATTAGTAAGATACAAGTCTTATAAGGTGTGAAGAGAAAGGGTGGTGGGGTGCTATTTATAGTGGAGGAGAGGGGTGTTTTTTATTATTTTATTTATTAGTTTATTATTTTGTCTTGAGACTATCAATAGTGATGATTATTGTGACCAAGTATAGTAATTAGTTCATTTTATTATGAAATAATGGTTCTTACATCATACATACATCATTCATGATGAAATAATTCACCTATTTAGCTAATACCATAAATTATTGTATTTTATTATTCACCAAAAAATCAACTATTTTATAAAAATCCCAAAAATTAATCATAAATTTTTTTTGATGTGTGGATTTAAAAAATGTGCTCCATTTTTTTAAAATAATTTTCTAAATATGATAAATTTAATTTTTAATTAAAATAATAATTTATTCAAAAATACTAATTTTAAAATTATAACTGATTTTATGACACTTTGAAAAATTAATTAAGGTCTCATATAATTATATTATAATTATAAGAAAAAGATATTAATTTTTGAATCTATTTTATGAAAATAAAAATTCTTTTAAATCATTATATTAATTATAAAATTGTAAATAAACATTTACGTTTCAAAAAAATACTAACACTTAATTTATCATTTTTAAAACATTTATTTACTTATTCCACTATATAAATATATCATACTTTCATTTATAAGATACCTATATTTTATTTATACTTTCATAGGTGAGGTTATTATTCTAATGGTAACATTACTATTCCTAACAGTCACATTACTATTCCTAACGATCACATTACTATTTCAATGGTCATGTTAATATTTAATAGTATATCATTGTTTGTTTAAGCTGAGTATTTTGTGAAACATAAGATATCGAATGAATTGAATTTGTTTAAGAAGATACATACCATAAAATCTTGGTGTGTTATATTCTTCCCTCCTTTGGAAATTTCTTCCTCAATGTTTTTCATAAATATTTCCTTCTAAACAAATGAGGTCGGTTTCTTTTCATAACATCCTCAGGTTCCAACATTGCTTCTTCCATTTTATGGTTTCTCCCAAGAACTTTTACCAATCCAGTCATCTAATTTTTCAATAATTTATCTCTAGTATCATAAATATTGGTAGGCGCTTCATAGTAACACAAATCATGTTTCAGTTCTATTTCTTTATAGGTGATTACATGCATTGGTTCTAGCATGTACTTATTTAATATAAATATGTGAATCATGTCATGAACATTGGAGATACTTGGATTCATTTTAAATCAGTAAGCTACAAACCCAATTATTTAAATAATTTCAAATGGTACAATTTACCTAGGACTCATTTTCCCTTTCTTATTGAACATTATAAAACTCTTCCATGGAGATACTTTCAAAAATACATGATATCCCACTTAAATTCCAAATCCATTTTTCGGTTATTAGCATAACTCTTTTTCATACTTTGATCTACTTTAATATGATCCAAAACAGTATTTACCTTTTTCATTATCTCTTCAATAAGTTATAGCACCATAATTTTCCTCTCACAAACTCCATCCTAAAAAGTTTGGGTACAACATCTCTTTTCCTAAAATGCTTCATATGTCTCCATTTGAATACTAGAATGGAAACTATTATTATAGTAAAATTATAAAAAAGGTAAATATTGATCCCATATAATTAAAAGTCAAGAGATCATGATATCAACATGTATTCTAATGTTTGAATAGTCCTTTCAAACTATCCTTCAGTTGTAGGGTGATAAGTAGTACTCAAATGAAGCTCAATATCCAAAGCCTTCTAAAGACTCTTTAGGAATTTTGATGTAAAATGGGGATCTCAATCAGATACAATTGATAGAGGTGCACCATAAATTCTTACAACTTCATTAATATAGAGTGTTTATAGTTTCTCAAGAGTTAAATATTCTCTTATAGTAATAAAATGTGCTAATTTTGTAAATTGATTGACAATAACCCATATCACTCATTATTTATGGGAATATTTGGTAATCCAATAATGATTTCCATAGTAATTTCATCCCACTTCCACATAAGAATAGGTATATGTTAATGAATCCCCTAGGATTTTGTCTTTTGGCCTTCACTTGTTGACAAACTAGACACCTTGAAACATAGCTAAAAATTTCCTACTTCATATTATCCCACCAAAAATGTTCTTTTAGATCTTTATACATATTGGTAATACTAGGGTGTATAGAGAAATTTGATTTATGAGAATCATATTATAGTAACTTTTTTATCTCAGATATTGATGTAACACATACCCTCTTTTCAAATTTCATAATTATATCCTTATACATGAAGTCTTCTAATCTTCCATCCTTAATAGCTTTAATTTTTTTAAAAAAATTCTCATCATCAGATTGATAGATATTTATCTTGTCCAGTAAATTTGGTTTAGAAATAATTTAAAAAAGGAGTGATTTTTCTTATTAAATATTCTCATATTCATATTTACTAAATCCATGAACATAGTATTTTTATCAATCCTCATTTGGGTCAAAAGTACATGATCTTTTCTACTTGATTCATCTTCTACCTTATTTTCTTTTCCTAGGTGGTAGTTTATTGACCAATCATAATATTTGAGTAACTCAACCCAACATCATTTTCTCATGTTGTGTTATTTCTATGTAAAGATGTATTTTAAACTCTTATGATCCATATATATCTCACATCTTTCATCATATAGATAGTGTATCCATATCTTTAGACCAAAGATTACGTCTTTTAACTCAATATTATAAGTTGGATCATTTTTTTCATGAATCTTCAACTGCCTTGATGCATATGCTATAACATTATCATTTTTCATAAGGAAAAAACCTCTTCCTTTATTCAATACATCATTGTATATCACAAACCCATCATTTCATTATGGTAGAGTAAAAATCAGAGCATTCACTAATCTTCTCTTCAATTCTTCAAAAAAAATTGCACATACTTTTTTCTATATGAACTTAACCCCTTTATGCATGAGCCTGGTTAACAGGTTACCCAATCGAGAAAAAATATGAATTAAATTCCAATACTAACATGCTAAACTAATGAAACTATGTACCTTAATTATGTTCATTGGCGTAGGTCATTCTATAATGAGTCTATGATATTTTTCTTTCATCAATGATTAAATCAATGGTAAACTAAAATCCATGCTTTGGGGGGTTTCTATTTAATTCCTTAGTAAATAAATCCATGTATTCCAATACAATTAGTGCATACTCAATTTTAAGATTACTTTCTTCAAACCTAGATTTTTTCCCCTTCATCCCCAAAAAATTCATTCAGTAGAGCTATTGGGGGTGAATCCAAATAATAATCAGATGATGAGGTTTCTGCTCTAAAGATAATTTATTCTATATCTTCCTCAAAAATCATAATTTCCTTATTCTTGCAATAAATTTTTGCATCATGTTTTGAAATTTAGCCCATACCAAGGATTGAATAAAATTCAACCATAGGTAAGTTAATAATTTTAGAAATTAAATCACATTTAAGTTTTATAAATGGTATTGACCGACATATTTTTGTTTCAATGAGACTTCCCTTGTGATTTTTGACTGAAAACTCCCTTATTAAATTAAAAGGGAAATGTCTTATTTTCCTGGAAAATTGGGTATCTATAAAAGAGTGTGATGATATATATTCAAATAAGTCATTGGATAAATTTAAATATGGTATTAATGTATGTGTCACTACATCATTGGGTACTTATACTTAAGCTATGGTGATTGCATAAGCTTGACCATCTCCCCTTAGCATCTTCTATAGTAGATTACCTTGATGCTTGGGACATTGATTTGAATAATTCCCCATTAAATTATAGTATAATCATTTAACATCATTAATTTTTCTTCTCCTTTCATTCATTAGCTCGATGACCATTTTCTTCTCACTAATAACAAAAGATCATGCCTTTCAAAAAATTCCTAGGATGATTATTTCCACAATTTTCCCATGATGCGAATTGTTTAGTTACACTCTTCTTCTTTGAAACTTCACCTTTTTCATGGTTATTAGAAGATATCTTATTCTCTTTATTTCCCTTGAACATATAGTATCTAGAAAATTTCTTCTCCATTTTGATGTCACTTAATATTACTTCATCATATGATGAAAATGGTTGAGAATCTAGTTCCCTTTGGAGACTTGGATTGATACCTTAAAATAAATGATCAATATTGTTTTTTTAATAATTTGTTTAATCTATAGCATACCTGGATAATATTTTGAAAGTTTCCTCATACTCTACAATACTCACTTCTTCCCTTTTATTTAAGATAAAGAATTTTCTATTCATTTCAGTTCGTTTCTCATGTGCGAAATATTTGTCAAAAAAATACTTAAAAGTTATTCATTCCAAGTATTCCATTTAATATTACTCCTTAGTATTCTAGATCAATTACTATCATTGATTAGAATATCCCTTGAGAAAATATACTTCCAGTACTATATTTTCATTTTCATTACATCCTAATTCCATAAATATCTTTTCAAGGGACTTAATACACTTCTCAGCTACCACTGGATTACTAGTCCCACTAAAAGATGGGGGATTAAATAGTATGAAATGATCCAAAATAGGTTTAGTATGGTTATTTTTCATAACCAGAGTAAGTTTTCTAATATTTTCATGATCTTCTTAGCTCCAACACTAACTGTGTTGACTTTATCAATGGGATAATCCCTACATTATCTGCGAGTATTGATTCCATTTCTTCTATTAGGAACCATCACTAAATAATGGAACACACTAATTTATCTCATAATAATCATAAGTATTTAGCCAAAAATTCACTATAATTAATTACTACAATTCTCATGTTTACTTAAAATCTAGTTCTCAAGGTTTCTACTAAAATTGTTCTAATACCGACTGTAACAACCCCGACCCCAGTAACCCAGAGTTGATAGTTATTTTATTAAAATGGAAAATAAACAAGAGTCCACATCACCAAGGATTTATCAGTTTAGTAGCATTTAAAATCTATATAGATACATGGTTCCCTTATTACATTCTTAATTATACATAGAACATAACAAATGAAAATAAATTGCTTCCTTGAAACTTATTCATGGATTTGATCTTCAAAACTTGGGGAATAAAAAAATAAAATGGTGGGATAAAATTATCAGTAAGGGTTACACAAATAAATAATAAGTGAAGTAAATTAAATAAGGCATAATCATTATGGCAAGGTAAATGACTAAAAAACACATTCCATGAATAAAAAAATAATAAAAATGCATCTGTTAATTTTTTTCATAGTAAAAATATCATGGAAAGTTATAACTGAATACCAAATGAAAAAAATACTTAATTATTAGATGTCATGTATCTGGAACATGAACCACTACCATCATGAACCTTTATAAGACATTTTAAGTCTATGGGTAGAAACCCATCTGATTTTACTTTGAAACAAACATAAAGGGTTTTTCTCTAATTTTTTTGTCTCATGAGACATATTGATGCATCGAGGGGATATATAATTTTGGGTCCCACCCATCACTACATGTCCAAATCATTATTCATACATATACTTAATTCATGAATTATTTGACTTATCAAAATATCTATATTGAGTAAAGGATACTAATTTATCAATATTTCCCTTATTAAAACAACATTCAAAGTAAACATCCTATGTAAAAAAGTTATACGGCTAAGAAAATAATCATATCCACGATACAAGAAATATGGATATTTAAGATAATTACAATTTAAAATGAAAAATGATCTAAAAGGGGCAGTAGATATAGTATATAAAAATGATTAGGTGTACAATACCAAGTAAACATGATTTAGTTGTTGACCATATCATTATACCTAAGGGAAGTCTCATTGAAACAAAAATGTGTTAGTTAGTCCCCTTTATGACACATAAACATTCTTCAATTGTTGGCCTTACATAATAACTTGGTTGACTTTGATATAATCCTTGGTATGGACTGGATTTCAAAATATGATGTGAAAATTTATTTCTAGAAAAATGAAATTTCGATTTGTGAGGTAGATGTAGAGTCCCCTATATTTAGAGAATAAACCACATCATCTGATTCTTATCTAGATCCACCCCTAGTACCTCTAATGAATGAAATTATTGGGGAAAAAGATAAAACAACACATAGGGATTAGTAAAGTAATATTTAAATTGAGGATGTAGCAGTTGTATGGGGATACATTGATGTATTTCATGGGTAATTACTTGGACACCCCCTAGAGCATGAAGTTGATTTTACCATTGATTTAATCCAAGATATGACACTAATATCAAATAATCCTTATAGAATGTCCATTGTGGAATTAGTTGAGCTAAATAAACAACTAGAGGAGTTGAGTAATAAAGGATTTATTTCCCCTATATTTTCTCCATGGGGAGCCCATGTTCTCTTTGTTAAAAAGAAATATGGATCCTTGAGTCTGTTCATTGACTATAGAGAAATCAATGAAATTAAAATAAAGAACAAGTATCATCTAACTCATATTGATGATTTATTTTATCAAATTCATAGAGCTTAAAAATTTTCAAAAATTGAACTTCATTCTAGGTATCATCAATTGAGAGTAAAGAAGGAAGATGTTCTGAAGATAGCTTTCTGAATGTGGTATGAACATTAAGAGTTTATAGTAATGTCACTTGGATTGAATAATGCACCCTCTATTTTAATGGATCTAATGAATAGAGTATGCAAAGAATATCTTGATGATTTTTTTTGAAGTATTCATTGATGATATTATAGTGGTTTCTAAAATCTATAAAGACTATGATAATCACATGCGAATTATTCTTGAGACTCTTATAAGAAAAGTGTTATATGGTAAATTTAGTAAGTGTGTATTCTATATTCAGTAAATTTAATCTCTTGCAGATATTATCTCTGAGGATAAACTATAAGTTGATCTTGTAAAGAAAAAGTTAATCCAAGAATGATCTATGCCAATGAACATAACTTGAGGTATTTAGTTTCATTGGTTTACTGGGTTACTATCGGTTTTTCATTTAGAATTTTTCTTGATTGGAAAACTCATTAATGAAGCTCACATGTGGATTGAGAAAGATCCTATACGCATGGATTTAGTAAATATCTATATGGGAATTGTTATGGAAGGAGAAACATCACTCCTTTTTCAAATAATTTATAAACCATATTTATTGGAGAATATAAAAATATCTTAATCTGATTATAAGAATTTTTCAAAGAAAATTAAAGTCATTAAGAATGGAAAATTGGCATAATTTGTGTATGAGGATGGAATTATGAAATTTTAAAAGATGTTGTGTGTTCCATCAATACTTGAGGTAAAAAAGGGAACTATTAGATGATGCTTATAGCTCAAATTTCTCTATACACTCTGGTAGTACCAAGATATATAGAGATCTAAAGGAACATTTTTACTGGGATAATATGAAGTGGGAAATTTCTGACTATGTTTCAAGATTTCTAGTTTTTCATTAAGTAAAGGATTGGGGACAGCATTCTAGGGGAGTCATGAAACCAATACCTATTCCTATGTGGAAGTTTTATGACATTACTATGGACTTCTTCACTAGATTAACAAAGGCCCCAAAAATAATGATACGATGTGGGTTATTGTAGATTTCCTTAAAAAAAGAGCACATTTTCTTACTGTAAGATAATATTTACCTCTTGATCACCAAGAAAGACTCTATATTAATTAGATTTTAAGACTTCATGGTTCACCTCTATCTATTTTGTTTGATCTAGAACCTTGTTTTACATCAAAATTATGGAAGAATCTTCATAAGTATTTGGATACTAAGCTTCATTTGAGTACTGCTTATCACCCTCAAACTAACAGACAGTCTGAAAAAACTATTCAAACATTAGAAAGAATGTTTATATCATTATAACTTGACTTTAAAGGTATGTGGGATCAGTATTTAACTTTGGTAAGATCTTCTTATAATAATTTTTTCCATTCTAGTATTCTAATGGATCCATATGAAGAATTATGTAGAAAGAGATGTTATAATCCAACTTGTTGGAATGAAGTTTGTGAGAGGAAACTTATGGGCCCAAAACTTATTGAAGAAAAAATGATAAAGGTAAAGTCTATTCAGGCTCATATTAAAGCAGCTCAAAGTATGCAAAAGAGTAATGCTGAAAACTAGAGAAAGGATTTGGATTTTCAAGTGGGAGATCATGTCTTTCTGAAAGTATCACCCTGGAAGGGTGTCATAAGGTTCAGTAAAATGGTTAAATGAGCCCTAGGTACATCGAACCATTTGAAATTATATAAATAATTGTATTTGTAACTTACCAATTAGCAATTCCACCAAGTCTCTCCAAATTTCACAACTTGTTCCACATATTATTGTTAAAGAAGTACATGTCAGACCCAACACATGTACTCAACTATGAATAAATAGAAATGACAACTGATTTGTATTATTGTAAAGACCCTATTGAGATTATTCACACTAGAGAGAAAGTATTGACAAATCAGATGATTTTATTGGTAAAATTTCTTTATATAAATAATAAAATAAAATAAGCAATGTGGGAACCTAGGGATGTTATGAAGAGGAACCACCCTCATCTATTTAGAAGGAAATATTCATAAAAAAAATCATGGATGAAATTTCAAGTGGAGGGAATAATATAACACCTCAATATTTATGGTATGTATCTTCTTAAATAAATTCAATTTACCCAATATATAATGTTTCATAAAACACAGAGTTTAAATGAATCGTGATATACTATTAAATTTTAACAAGACCGTTGAAATATTAATGTGATTGTTTGGAAATATAATGTGATCATTAGAATAATAACCTCAACTATTAAAGTATAAATAAAATTTAGTTATCTTATAAATGAAAATATGATATATTTATATCATGGAATAAGTAAATATAGGTTTTAAAAATGATATATTAAGTGTTGGTATCTTTATGAAACATAGATATTCATTTACAATTTTATAATTAATATAATGATTTAAAAGAAAATTTATTTTCATAAAATAGATGAATAAATTAATATTTTGTTTTATTATGATTAAAATATAATTTTATGAGACCTTATTTAATTTTCCAAAGTGTTATAAAATCGGTTATAATTTTAAAATTAGTATTTTTTTAATAAATGACGATTCTAATTAAAAATTAAATTTATTATATTAAGAAAATTATTTTCAAAAAATGGATTCCATTTTTTAAATCTAAACATCAAAAAATGGTTAGGGTGAATTTTTGGTATTTTTCTAAAATAGTTGAATTTTTGTAAATAGTAAAATACAGTAATTTACAATATTAGCTAAATATGTGAATTATTGAGTTATGGATGATTTAAGTAGCATTATTTTGAACTCATGTAAACTATTTTCTATAATTGGTCACAATAATCATCATTATCAATAGTCTTGATCCAAAATAATAAACTAATGAATAAAATAATCAAAAACCACCCCTCTCCTCCACTATAAATACCACCCCTTCTCCTCACACCTTATCAGACTTGTAGATTGCTTAAATTATACCCAATTACTCTCCCAAAACTCTTCCCCACATCCTGGTATTTATTTTCTCACCAAAATACCAATCCTAAGTTCCTTAAGGAGGTTCTCAATGAGGTGCTATAAAAGAGGTAAAATCCTCTTTTGTTCTCTTTTAATTTCTTTTAATTTCTTTATTTGTTTATTCTATCCTTAACTCCCCTAGAAAAACATTAATGATAACTATATTATATTATATATATACTTTAATTTTATTATGTTAATAAAATATCAATCTTCAAACCCCTTCTCCCCTCGCTTTTATTCTAAAAATGAAAACATCATCTGTGATGTGTCGATTTACCACCATCGTGGACGATGTATTTTCACTTTTAATTACAACCTTGAATTATGGTCATAAAAACATTATTATGGTTAAATAAAATTTTATTATAAATATTTTAATTTATATATGGCTCTTGAACCAATATATAAACATGATATTAAATAAAATGATATAAATTTATGATGGTCGTAAAAACTGCCAAAATAAATTAAATCATTTTAATTAACATTTAATCTAATGGTCCATTCTCATACCATATAAAAATGATATATAAGATCATTTAAAATTATATAATTTCATTAATAACATAAATTTTTAATTATGGAGAACTATTACCATTTTATATGAACTTATATACTTGTATACAAGCAAACCGATCAGGAAAAATTGAGAAAATGAACACTCCCAGAAAGAAAAAATTGAATCTTATAACTCATAAAAAAGGTCATAAATTAACTTAATAAAATTAAAATAAATAAAATATATTTATAAAAGGTTCTTAATTAATTAATTAATTACTATAATTTGGTTATCTAGGACACTAAGTACATGTGTAGAACGCTTTCGCACATAAGATAATAGGTTTCTCATCTCACTTTTATTTTTGTGAGATTTTACTTATTCACCACTTATTTTTTTTGGTGTATGTATACTTCCCTTTTGATATAAAATATCCTGAATATTTTTATTATCATGGTATTAAATGTATCATTTTATAATTATTAATTTTATGGGGCATATGGTTCGATTGATTACAAGTGGTAAGGGACTTTGTCTTAGTCTCTATTTCATTGAGACTTACTTGGTATTGTGATCCTAATGAAATAGAAACAAGAGATTTCATCACCAATTATAGATCATTTTATTAGTCCTGAATAACTATATACAAACATGGTTCCCTTAATACATTGGTAATTAAACATAGAACATAACAATGTAAAATAAATTGCTTCCTTAACACTTATTCATTGATTTCATCTTTATAACCTGGGGAAAGAAAATAAATAAAAGGGTGGGATCAAATTATTAGCAAGGGTAACATGAATAAATAATAATTAAATAAAATTCAATAAGGTATAATCATTCTGTAAAGGTAAATAACTAAAAAACACATGCCATCAATAAACTAATAATGAAAATGCATCCATATATTTTGTCCTAGTGAAAATATAACAGAAAGTAATAAATAAATATTGAATAAAGAAAATTATTAATTATTGGATGTCATGTATCTATAACATTAACCAATACCATCAATAACTTTTATAGGATGGTTTAAGTCTATGGGTAGAAACCTATCTGATTCTTCTTAGAAACAAATGTGAAGGGTTTGTTTATAACTATTTTGTCTCATGAGACCTATCGATGCATTGAGGGACAATATAATGTTGGGCCCCACCCATCACTGAAATTATATATAATTCTTAATACGTAGATTTAATTCATGAAAAATATGACTGATCAAAATATCTATATTGAATAAAGTATAAGGATTTATCAATATTTCCTGAGTTAAAACAACATTCAATGTAAACATCAAATATAAAAATGGTATAAGGCTAAGACAATAATCATGTCCATGATACATGAAATATATATATTTAAGAGAAATATATTTTAAAAATAAAAATGATCTCAAAGGGGTATTAGAGGCACCACGAAAAAATGACTAGGTGTACAATACAAAGTAAGTCTCAATGAAATGGAAATTGAGACGAAGTCCCTTACCTTATGTCTAAAAGCCTTCTGCACTTATACTTAGTGTCCTGGATGATCAATTTGGATTAATTAATTAATTAATTCATAACCTTTTATACATATATTTTATTTATTATAATTTTATTAATTTCATGTATGGTCTTTTTGATGAGTTATAAGATTCAATTTCATTATTTCAGGAGTGTTTGATTTCTTGGTTTTTCAAGATCAGTTTTCTTGTATACAAGTATGGAAGTTCATGTAAAATGGGAATAGTTATCCAGAATTGAAATTATATGATATTAATGAAATTAAATAAATTTAAATGATCTTATATATCATTTGGTTATATGTTATGAGAATAATTCATTATCTAAAATGTTAATGAAAATGATTTAATTTATGTTGTCGATTTTTATGACTATCACAAACCTATATCATTTTATTTAATATCATGTTTATATATTAGTTACAGAACATTATATAACTTATAATATGTATAATTTAATCTTATTTAACCATAATAATGTTTTTATGACTAGCCTTGAAGGCGGTAATGGAAAATGAAAACACGTCATCCATGATGGCGGTAAATCGACACATCACGGATGATGTTTTCATATTTAGAATAAAAGTGAGAGGAGAAGTGTTTTGATGGTGTATATTACATTGACATAATAAAATTGTAGTATAAATAATATAATTGAGTTATCAATCATGTTTGTATATAGGATATAAGGAGAGGATAAAAAATAAAAAAAATAAAAGAGAACGAAAGAGGATTTAACCATATGTATAGTGTCTCCTTGAGAAACTCTTTAATCCATTTGGTATTGGTATTTTGGTGATACTAGAAAGACCAATACTTAGGGATTATTTTTTGGAGATAATATTATTAATATCCAAGTCTTATAAGTTTTGAGGAGAAAGGGTGGTGAGGGGTGCTATTTATAGTGGAGGAGAGGGGTGTTTTTTTATTATTCTATTCGTTAGTTTTTTATTTTGGATCAAGAATATTAATAGTAACAATTCTTGTGACCAAGTATGATAACTAGTGAATGTGATTCATAAATAGTGGTACTTAAATCAGCCATAAATCATTAATGACTCAATAATTAATGTATTTTCCTAATACCATAAATTGTCATATTCCACTATTCACCAAAACTTCAACTATTTTAGAAAAATCCGAAAATTTACCCTAAACATTTTTCAACATGTAGATTTAAAAAATAAACTCCATTTTTTTAAAATAATTTTTTTAAATATGAAAATTTTAATTTTTAATTAAAATCATCATTTATTTGAAAAATACCAATTTTAAAACTATAACATATTTTATAACACTTTGAAGATTTAATTAAGATCACATAAAATTATCTTGTAATAATAAGGAACAAAAATATTAATTTATTAATTGATTTTATGAAAATAGTTTTCATTTTAAGTAATTATACTAATTATAACATTCTAAATAATCATTTACGTTTCACAAAAAATACCAACACTTAATTTACCATTTTTAAGACATTTATTTACTAATTCCACTCTATAAATATATCTTATTTTCAGTTATAAGATACCTAAATTTTATTTATAATTTCATAGGTGATTTTATTATTATTATAATCACATTATTATTCCTAATGGTCATATTATTATTCCTAACGGTTACATAACACTGTCAATGGTCATGTTAATATTTAATAGTATATCACTGTTTTTTAAGCTCGGTGTTGTGTGAAATGTAAGATATTGAATTAATTTAATTTGTTTAAGAAGATACATACCATAAAATATGGGGTTTTATAAATACTCAAGTTCTAACCCTAATAACATACTTCTCCTTTAATTCCCCACATTGTAAGAATCAATACAATACACAACGGTGGATGGAATATGGTGGATCTTCCTACTCCTTGATGTGAGCAACAAGTTTGTGAGGTTTTTCTAAACCATTTTTTTCTATTCTTCATGACTCCACATCTATTTTTAAAATTGGGTTTTATTTCTGGTATCATGGATCTCACTACTAATTTAATTTCTTTATGTGTGAAATTTCTCTTCTCAAGTGTCTTTATGGAATTGACATCACCTAATGTAACTTTAATCTTATTTAATAACTCTTCTTTAATTGTAATTATTGTAGAGAAATTTCTAAGAGTGTACCCAGTCATGTTTCATCTCACACACAATACTTATTAATCATAAGAGTTTTCATTTTTTTACAACCACTCATGAAATTCAAGATCTTTATATGGATTCTTCTCATTCCCTTTAACACAAAACTTTTCTTGTACTTACTCTATATTCTTTAAACTTTCCAAATATGTTGTCCATATTATATGTATATCATTTGAAATATGTACAACATGCTTGGTTGTTCCACATGGTTATTTATGGGTGACTATTTCCATCTATTCTTTTTAGATGTAGCATGCCTCTTGTAATTCTTGTACTTTTCTTGAACATGATCTTCCTTTAGTTGATGTACAAGGAAATTTTACCCTTAGTTTGAACCTTCTTGGAAGTAATCCCGTTTATAACCTTCTTTGGATTTATTCTCATGGCCAGTTCTTATTTTTGGAAATATTTTATTGTCTTCTTTTTTCATCTAATTTTGATACATGATTAGATTTTCATGAACCACTCTTGTGAACATAATTATTGAAATTATCACAAATATCTTCAAGTACATCAAATATATTTAATGTAAAATGATTCGACATCATCTGTTGAAATTTCTTCTTCTATGAATTTTTTCCCTTAACACTGGCTTTATTTTTTCTTTATAATTTAGGGTATTGTACCAAAAATTTAATGCACAATGCCTAAACTAGATGTAGTGATAACAAGACCCTATAAATATTGATCTTTTCACTTTGAATGATTTCTATCTATATTTGTGATCAAGTTGTTTTTAGACTCTTTCATCATCGGTTGGGATGAACTAAGGTATCCATCTTACACATTCCTTCTTCTATTCACCATGGTCATGGTAGTAGGATTATCCACATTTTTCTTTATCTATACTTATACATATTTTGTTTTCAAACCTGTATTATCCATAAAAATAATAAGGAAAATTATTAAAAAAAGATATGTATAGTACATCTTTCTTTATAAATACTTGATAATGCTTATAAAATGATGTTATAATATTTTTGTCACAACTTAGAGGTATTTTATCATTATATTATTCCCTATAGCTGTTTAGAATCCCTCAAACCATGTTGTTCTTATGATATTCCACTGGAAGAAGTCATTCTAAAATTACATGGCAGAGACCAATTCCAAAAGGAACTCTCCAACCCTAATATTCTAAAACTTAGTAGAAACAACAGCCATCCAAATAAACACACTAAGTTAAAAACTTAACTTCATCCGTTTTCACTCCAATAGATGTAACATTTAAAAAAATTAAAGTAAATATAAGTAATAAAGAACAATTTGGTTTTATATGGTTCGGATTGATAGTCTTACATCCTAGGAGAAACATTATAGCATTTAATTTATCAAGAAGAAATATTTACAACCTGGATTACTATAAAACAAGTAATAAATTTTGTGTTCACCACAGTTTCATACAAATAATTGTGAGCCCATGCCTATTTATAGAGAGTAACATCTGATCAACCAATTTAACCAACCTAAAAAAAGTGTAGGAGGATAAAAATTCCACATTTTCAACTTTCAGTCTTTAATAGAAATATTTAGAGTGACTTACCCACCCTATAAACTAGAAAACATATAAAAATGAACACCCCATATTCTAGAAGTAAAAGTTGAAACTTCTGTAATGATGTCTCTTAAACCTATTCATGTTATAAAAAATCCCTTCCAAAACATTTCCTTCTAAAAACTTCATTCAGGAACACTAAAAGAAACCAATACTACCTTCCACCACATCAAAAACCTAAATAAATTTAGGAACCACTCCTTCCATGTGTCTCATTCCAATTAACAAAAGTAGGATTTACTTTCCCAATAATCTCTCACTTAAATATTACTTCACATAAAACCTCTGCATCACATTTAACTTATGTTGCATACAATGTTCCTCCATATCATTCCATTCATCAAATTCCTATTGAGAATTTATATTACCTTGGTACTTATGGAACAGAACCTTTGGTAAATATATCTATTAGATTCTGTTTTCCATCTACCTTTCGTAACTCTGACTCACCATCTTCTAACATCTTCTAGATGTTTTAGTACTTAATATCAATGTTTTTTTTATTAAATTAAACATAGTATTCTAAGATTTATTCTATTATAGACACATACTATGCTTCCATTGTAGAAAGTGTTATAACCTGTTGTAACCTAAAAATTTAACTCATTGTAGTTCCTATGAAAGTGTAAAAATGTCTGGTTGTTCTCTTTAGATAATAAAAATCACCTCTAACGTATTTATAAATAAACCCAAGTAATAGATCATCATATTGGAAACAAATATATTTTCATTTCATTCCTTTAAGGCACTAAATAATCTACTTTACTACTTCCCAATGGATCTTTCCTAGATTTTCCATAAGCTAGAAGACCACTCCCATTGCATGAGTAATATTAGGGCACGAACACACTATATCATACACCAAGCTTCCAACTACTGAAGTATAATAATATTTCAACATGGACTTATTTTCTTCTTCTGTATGTGGTACTTATTGCTTTTAATTTTTAAATTGACATGTGAGAGTTGTTGTAACTAGCTTACACACACTCATTCTTAATCTCTCAATGATCTTAAAAATATAATACTTTTGTGGGAAAAACAAGATTCTGGTTTTCCTATCATATTAAATCCCCATATCCAAGATCTCATTATCTTCACCATGATATTTTATTTCAAATATTTCATAAAATTCCACCTTCAACTTTTGAATTAGATAAATGTTTGGACCTACCAACAATATATCATCCATTTATAAAAGTAAGATTTTTTTTGAACTCCTTCTGATAAAAACAATGATCTAAATTACTCAATATGAAGCCTTTCTCTTCCATAAAGGAATCAAACTTATGATTCCATCATTTAGGTGCTTATTTCAAACTATATCAGCTCCTTAGTTTTCACACATTACCCAGATTATGATTTTCCATAAAACCAATAGGTTTATTTATATAAATTTCTTCCACCAAATACTCAAGAATAAAATTCATCAACACATCCATTTTCTCATGGTACAAATTTCAATAAGTAACCAAACTTAAAACAATTCATATGGTAGTATGTTTACCACCAAAGAGAATATCTCTAAGAAGTATATTCCAACCTTCTACTAAAAACTCTTCACAACCAGACAATATTTATATCTATTCCCTCTATTAAATTATTATTTTATAAAAAAATATTGACATTTTAACAAGTTCTTTCTTACCTATTTTAATTTCCATTATCTTCAAGTTGTTATTCACTTTTAGGGAATCAAACTCCTCTTGCATTTCTAACTCCCACCATTTAAAAGCTATTTAAGTATCCACTTATTCTAGAATATCTGGTTCTCTTGCATACATAAATAGAAATAAACTTAAATAATCTCTATACCTATGTAACATCCATCTTATTCTCTAATATCTTCACACATAAACCTAGGAATAAACTTCTTCTAGAAATTATCCTTCTGAAACTCCTACTTCCAAAACGTTTATTTTCAAAACTCCTCTCTTCAGAACTTATCATTCCAAAACTCTTGAATTAACTTCCCCAATTACTAATATTTATGATATATCTTCTACGATCTAAAATTTTGAACTTTATATGATTCCCTTTAAACTTTCTTTCTATATATGAGGCCTTATATTAGACTCAAATATATATGGACATTATTAAACTTTTTATCCTCTAGTACAACCATTCATATCAACTTGAAATGAAGTTTAATCTTTATCCTCAACCTCCTTCCCCTTCAAGTAGAGATATTTCTATAATATCTTCTCATTAAATATAACATTCTTAATTTTGAAAACTTTCTTCTTTTCATCATCCCAAAGTTGAAAACCAAATTCTTCATCTTTATATCCTAAGAAGAAACATGCTTGATATTTTCATTCAATCTAATCTATACCTTCTTCATCAAAATTCATGTAGGATAAAATTCTAAAAACTATGATATGAGAAAATTTTGAAACTTTTAAAAACCAAAATTCTTCAAGTAATTTTTTTCCAACTGGTGATGAAGTGCTTTTAATGATTAAGTATTTTATTTTTCCTACTGATTTCTCCCTAAAATCATTAAGCATTCAAAATTTTATCATCATAAATCTTTTCCTTTCCGTCAAATTTTGATTCATTCTATCATCTACACCATTTTTATATGTGTACCTAGAATAGTATTCTCATGAAAAAATCATTTTCTCTTACAATAGTTCTAGAAATGCCTTTTAGTAAACTCACCATCATTGTCAGATCTTAGACATTAAAACTTACTTCTAGTTTATCTTTCAACTATATCCTTATATTTTATGAAGAATACAAACACTTTAATTTTTTGTTTTAGAATTTAAACCCATAATTTTCATGTATAATTATCAATTATGGTAAAAAAAATACATATATTTTCCATAAGAAGGTACTAGGGTAGCTCCTCAAACATCTATATTAACAAATTCAAACTTCTAGAATTTTAGTTTTGTTCTGGAAATATTTAAAGAAACATTCCATTGCTTACTGATTATACAAATATCACACCTTCCAAATCAGTAATTTCTTCTTTTATAACCTTTCTCAGAGAAAATTTTTTTATCCCCAAGGTAGATAAATTCCTCATATTAATTTTCTATCTCTTTTTCTTATTTAACATAGTCTTGGTAGATATTGAATTCTAACTTATAGTAAAGGAGTATTCACCTAAATTATACTTAATTTTAAATATGGTAAAGGTACTCAAATCTACAAAAAGTGAACAAAATAAAAGTGGTGAATCTAATAGAGGTGAACCCCATCTAATAACAACTATAAAGACAACCTAGGGATATTATCAATATTGATAGGGCTAATTTAGTTTTGGGGAATTTTTCTTTCAATTTGAAAATTTTATACCATTATCTCTTAGACCTCTTGGGATTTTGATTTTATCTTTATATTACATTTCATTTATTCTTTAGCACATTAAAAAATTGGATAGTATATTTACAAGGTTCACATTTAAATAATAAGTCTTTCCTTTTGTGCAACCGGTAAATAAACCTCGATCACATAGACCACTATAATGAGATACATGTTATTGTGGGTCATATAGAAAACAATCTTAAACCTAAATTGTGGTACCCTATACTCATGAGGGGGTAGAAAATAATGATGAGTCCTTGGATTGGTGATAGTTCGGTCCAACATGCAGATCTCATTGGATCTTTATACTTCCTTTATATATAGTCTTCAACTTCTTAGTCTAATGCAACATCAAGAGAGTCCTCCACCAAATGTTACCTCTATCGAATATAAAAGTGTGGAAATATCCATCTTCTATTATTCTCTTAATTGAATAGCATCATAAAAGAAACTCTTTTTTCTTTTGTATTCACAATACTACACAAACCTCCAAAGTATAAAGTTTGAGTGATGCTCCTTACTTCTCTTCTTCCTATGAAAATATATATTTATACCACCTTCTTATCTTCTTCTCTTCTTCTTATATTCTTCTTTTTATGAAATATATTTTCAAATCACCTTTTCTTATCCCCTCTTATTTATTTAGTGAACTTTAATTTCACTAGATCTTATACTCTTCCTCTCTTATTATTCATTCTTCTTCAACAAAAGACCAAATCCAATTGATCTCTTTTCGATTATTTAACTCATAAGATGTATATAAATGATTAGAGTTTGGTCTATTTATTTTATTCTTTGATAATAACAATATATTTTCTTCAATTTTTTGTATTGGATCATCAACTCCATTTTTCTTTGAAAATATGTAATATATAGATATAATAAAAATAATAATAATAATAATAACTATAGAATAGGTTATCTAATACTCTCTCCCTTATTCTTTTTATTATTTCCAACACCACAAAAAACATTATCTGAATTACCATGTCTTTCTGTAATTCAAATCCTCCTAGATTATCAGTACCTCCACTTGATTGGATCCACAAATTTCGACCTCCATTTTATTTTATTAAACAACCTTATTAAATGAATCATAACTATATGTAGTTATGGTTCTAATCCTACTTCCATTAAACCTATATTTATCTATTTCCTTCACTCCATAATAACACATGTGAATTTAACTACACACAAATATACCAGCATGCACCGTGACAGATCCTATATTTGAAGCTTACTTTTCTTTGAACCATCCCATATTCATTTTATAAATTTTATTATTTAATCCATGATCAATCATATGTATTTATAATGCAAAAATACACATACATTAATTTATGGAATCATCTTTATTAAATACCCATCATTCTTCAATCCATGATATCTTTCCACATGTATTTAAAACTTTCTATATGTGTGAGCTTCAATATTGGATTCTCTTCCATGGAATTAATCCTATAAGATACACCATCACTATACTCTATTAATTATTCCTTATTTTTCAGGAATACCAAATTTAAATATAATAAATAGAGTATTTTATTTTCATTTAAGGAATTATTCACCTTGAATCATCAAAATTATCTTCATGGTTTTCTCAGAACTTCACATATTAATATTTACATAGAAAACCATCTTATTATTCACATGAAAAATGAGTACATGAGTTCAATGTTTTCTTCATGTTGTTGTATCACATGGATTTCTTCTTAACAATTGATTCACATGTATGCATACATTGATATTTTGATATGGATCTATAGCTTTTCCACAATCATAGAAACTCATCTTCTCCACTACCTACCTTTCGTCATTCAAGATTTCTAGGTTGGTCTATGTTAACATCATGACTCAATCTCTTCAGATTATATATTTTATACATAACTATTATATAAAATCCATGATTTTTTCCCTTCATGTAAGCTCCCCAGACACCGAAGTTCTAACCTCATAGAAGCTACAAGTACCCTTCATGGGAGCTCCTCATGCATGGAAGATCTTTCTTTATAGAAGATTCATGCATAGTTAATACTCAAACTCATGAATATATCCTTCATCCCATGTAATATATATGATTGATTCATCTCTTCACATAAGGTTTGTGCTTATGTTCATAGAATATTTTTTTGGTTCACAAGGAAATATGATCATGGAACATTTGTGCTTCTTTATACATAAGTTCATTATTACTTATAGAATCTCACATTTTTGGTCGACTGTGTCTGTGTGTGGTTGATCCATATATATTCATTTGGTCAATTCCAAAGATCCCTCAATCGATTCAATGATATGGTTTAGTAAGGAGGAATATGACATGGTAAGCATCAGATGACATTGTTCGGTGTGAAACATGGTTATCCCATGATTTATCTATATGATTTAATAGAGGAATATTGTAACACTATGAGATTTTATCCCACATAAGAGTTAACCTTATTCTAAATCTACTAAATAATAGATCTTGCATCTTTAGATGGCTAGTTGGGATCATTCAAATCTTCTCTATGAACCCTTTCCTCCACCATTGTGCCACACCTCAGGGAGGCACTCCTCCCCTCCTCTGCACACCAAATGCAAGTGATCTTTCTCCTGTGTTATTTTTTGGGTAGGATCTACCTCCCTACTAACTTGGGCTGGCCAAGTTTCTTGGATTCCATGTGGAGATCCTTTCTTCCACATGTTCAGTTGAGATGGACCCTTTCCTTACTGGGGTATGGACTTTTTTTTTTACTAAACTATTATAAAAAATAGTTAATAAAATTCTTCATATAATTCCAATGAACATACCCTCATGAAATTGTTTTTCCCTAGAATTATTCAAAATTTATTCATCATGAAAAAATATTAAAATTCATGCATGGAATTCTCAAATCCTTAAATGTATTTTTACAAAAATAATATATGAATCATTGAATTCTTCCAAAGGAAAGAACTCCCACATTATTCAAACAACTTCATTTTTAGTTATATAAATTTTAACATATTGAAATAAATAAAATATCAAAATTCATTGACAACCATTGATAAATAAATATAATACACACAAAGTGGGATCAACAGATGATGAAAACCAATTATTTTTTATAACCAGCTGATTTTTATTAAGTACTAACACAACCAAACCAAACCGAATAAAGGCTATCACTCTAGAAATTATGGGACATGAATCAAATAAAATTGATACAATAATACATATAATTCTATAAATATTCAAAACCATTTGGTTTGGTATGATTTAATTTTTTTTATAGATTTTTTTATAGTTTTTTTTTGTGATGAGGAAGATATATTAATTTTTACTAGGTTTGATTAAATTTATTTTGGTTATTTTTGTTGTTGTATTAGGTTCTATATGTTAAATTAATGTTTTTACAAGTCTAATAAATTTTATTTTGTTTTGATTAACCTTAATTAAACTTGTATATTTTTGTTTCTATTTGATTAAGATTGGTTCAATTTAGATTGGTTTTGTTTTTTTCAATCCAAATTGGTTTCATTTAATTTTGTCTTGTTAAGAATGGGTTTCTCCAAGAATGTTTTTTTCATTCAATCAAGTTTAATTTGTTTTAGTTTTTTTTATTCAATTAAATTTTTATTTGAGTTTGTTCATTTTTTTTTAAAATTATCCCAATTGAACCATATTATAACATCCTAACCCAAACCACTGGGTCCGATCTAGAATAATACATGACCTTTTGCATACCTCCTCATATGCAATGGGCTTTTGGATAGTAGTGAGGGTCTAAATTTGATAATGGGATGACTATACCCCCAATATCATGTCATGGGATCTATAATAATCCATAAAAATAAAAATAAACAATTAGAGTAAATGTGTAAACTAAATAAACTTCATAAATATAAGAAAAAAACTACGAATGTTGCAAGCCTATCTAGAAAATAATAATCATATACATAAATAGATAAAATAAATAAATAAACATATGTGGGTACTATAGAGTCTATCTTATCCATCTCCTTCTCCATGTTCTACTACCAAACAGTCCACCATAGGTCCCTTTTCCTTTTCTAGATCTTGAGTCATGAAATTTCTAAGTTCACTGAAATTCCAGAGTATGGTGTGAGTAAAAAGACTGAGTAGGACACCACCAATGTATCCTTAACAAGAGTGCATATTCATAGGAGTGTATAACATAATAATAAATAAATGAACACACAAGAAACAATCATGCCAAGAATTTATGCACTAACCAAGATGCCACAAACCTTGTTTATTCCTATTTCACTTCCATACTAGAAAACATTAGAACAATCATGGAAATGCCTCAACATAAGATCTAGCCTCAAGTTTCTCAATAGAAACATAGGCTCCAGGAATTTAGGTGGAACCACAATAGGTCATCATGGTCTATCTCTATCTCTAGTTCAGGTCACATATATCATCATGCCCCATTATTTCCATGAAGTTTTGGTCACTCATGATCATCATGCACCACGGTCATCACATATGGGTCTGATCACTCATGATCATCATGCCCCTAGGCCAGGCCACACTAGGCCATCATACCCTATCGTCCATATCGAACTTGTCATCAAGTCACATATAAAATCTAAACATGCTCACCCTAAAGGGATACTGAGCCATGGTGGGCCCACATTTCACTTTGGTACCATTTATAACACAAAAATACAGAATATACCAAGAATATCACAAGGTAACAATGGAATCATATATAACATGTCATGAGTGTTAGAAAAGCCATTCATACATACATGTGAGCACCTCAAAGTGGTCAAAATCACATCAATATGCACAATCATGTCATGTAAATCAAGAAACCCTCATGTATTTAAACACACCTATATGCATCACATAATAAGCATGTGTTAGTCAAGCATAAATCATATATCATGATAACATCATATAAATGGCCCAAAATAGTAAGGAACTTCCTCCAACAAATTCTTCGATGTTAATGGTGGGATAAACCACTGTAACACCCCGAGATTTTATAAGAAGTATTATTTTTAATTTATTTGATGTATTGGGTTGTATGATACCCCAATATTATCTTGCATTATATGCAACACCGTATTAACTTGCAGTATATGCAACACTACTCTTGGATCGTGTTACACACAATTTCAATTTGTTTGATAGTAGTTATTCTACGCAACATTGAGTATATATATATATATATATATATTCAATCTATTAATGAGATATGGTTGTATTTTTTTATACGCATCAACAAAGGAGTCGTGCACTACACGCAACCCTGACTTGGCTTGTATTACACGCAATCGCGACCTTCCTCGATAGCGTGTGTTGTACGCAATACCGGGTTTTACTAAACAATGATATATTATTATAAAATTATTGTGAACAAGCTGTTATGAATAGTATTAACTAAATTTTGAATTTTATAACATTATTATTCATCTTACACATTTTCCAGAACATGGTATAAGAACAAAATAAATTTTTTGGGTAAAATAAGTATTTTTCAAAAAATGCAGTTTTGCCGCCTTTTGATGGTGCACCCAATTTAAATCTAGTTTTTGACATGTTTATAAGTTAAATTTGACAAAATAAAATTCTTCTTTGGAATCAGGATAAAAAAATTTACTTTGGATAAATTTTCATTATTATTCTGATAACTTTCATATTTTAATAAATAGTAAAAACACGCTATATTTTAATTAAAAACAACTTTTTTCATCGTAATAATCTATGTGGTTAAATTATAATATTGAATGGTTTTAAAGTATAAATAGAATATATTTTTACCTTTTAATATAATTTATGTCATTATCATTTATTTTACATTGAATTCGTAGGTTAAATCAATTCAATCTTTTGCAATGTTTTAAACAAAAACTCGTTTTCCTTCGACAATGGGAATAATTTTAATTTAATTTCTGCAAATTCTGTGTATTGAATTTGGAAAAATGGATTCTATATTTGGAATTAGTGGGTAAAAATTATATTAATAGACTACTTTTTATTTTTAGGCATTATGAATAGTAACTACGGTAAATTTTATTTACCATAGTAAAAGGTAAATCGGGTAATTAAGGGTAAATATAATATTATAAAATTACCCTAAAACTTTTATTAATACAATTGAATGATTATATTTCGTCCTAATTCATATTTGGGTCGAAATGGAATCCATTAGAACCCACTTGGAGGTGATTAAGACCTTTAGTTTATTTTATTTAAAGGAAAGTGAAATATGTCTCACTCAAACTTTTATAATTAAAGTATTTCTAATATAAGGTTATATAGAATATAAATTCGGTTATAAATAATAATTTGAAAGATAAAATGTTTTTATTTATCATGGTAATTTATTTATAATTTTTAAGAGTTATTTAATTACCTTATTAGCTTATACATTAATGATACAGAAATTATTTATTTAGTAAAAAAATCAATAATATTGTTTTTATTGAAATAGTAATACATATTAAAGGGCTCAAAAACCTATCCAAAACTTATTAGTAGTGTATATATAAACCATAAGCATCCAATGACCTAATATAAGACCGTTTGGAGTCTTATAAAAGTGATTATGACACTTATATTATTTTATTTTATATGATGTCAAAGTTGTCACCTTCATAATTTAATAAATATAACATTTTAAAATTTGTGTTTTTTAGAAGATAAATCTGACTAAATGTATTATTATGAAATATATAATATTTATATTCATCATAGTTTTTTAATTTTTATACAACAAATAAGTATATTTAATAATTATACAAAAATGTTGTAGTAGTTATTTTATTAAGAGAAGTATCAAATAAATGGTTTTACAAATAGTAAAATAAATATTATATGAACTATTTAATGTGATAAACTAATTTTATAGATTACTATGACATTTTAGGAACCTATTAAAATTTTTAGTTCGAATATATCCTCTCTGTGGATTTTATTTAAATTCAAATAAATGAATAGTGTCAAAATTCACACTATTGTTATTTTATCAAAATAACATATTATTAAATTGTTTAAAAATCACAAAAATATTTAAAAATTATAAATTTAAATATATATAGTCTAAAATGTCAAAAATTATCTAATTATGGATAATTAATAGTACATAAGTAATTATTTATAACAATTTAAAATTTAGAATCTCATTACCACAAATAAAATTTAATAGATTAAATAAGGATAAATCAAGTTGATAATGTTTAAAATAAATTCCCTACATGTATAAATTTTATTGGTTGATGATATTACAACCCTATATAATCTAATATTATAATATGAGTCATTTTTGGTGGTTTTTAAGTGGGGTTAGATTTATTATAAATTAATATTTTTAAGATTTCCAAAGGTTCCCCTCTCCTCCCTTATAAAAAGGGAACCCCTTCCCACTTCTCTTCACACCCTTTTGAGCCTTGAAGCTTGGACAAAACATTCCCATTTCCCTTATCAAACTCTTTAGAAACATACTATATGTCATGGTCTTCTTCAAAGACCAATTTTAGTGCCCTAAGAGGAGGTTTCAAAGAGGCGTGTCGAAGAAGAGGTAATATTCGTTACTATTCTTTCAAGTTTCTTTCTTCTTCTAATTTCTCTTAATTAGTTGTTTCATTATAAAGTAATAACATAAGTATTACTTATATACTGATATGTTATTATAAATATTAAACAACCCTATTTCACCTTCTATCCATCCTACGGAAAACGAAATCACCACGCGTGCGTACGAACGGAATACCGTCTCCACGCCGTGGTGTAATCTGTTTTTCCACCACCACCTTACTTGGATGGGTATAATGGTGTAAATAATAACTATATATGGTTATTATAACATCATACTGATTCTAAGATATTATATCATCCACAACAATTCCAATCAATAAATATGGGAACGATATCATCACTTGTGTGTACGTACGGATTACCGTCTCCACGACGCGATGAGATTCATTTTCCATGACAACAATTCAAGAATGATTATAAAGTATATATAATAAGTAATCATGAAATATATTACATAATAATGCTATTGTATTTACATATATATATATATGTATGTCATCTACTTAATTCCATTCAATTCAATAAGGAAACGAAAACAGCGTTCATGCATACGTACGGCCTACCGTCACCATTAACGGTGTATTTATTTCCCTTTATCGATCTATTATATATATTCTGAATATATATTATTAAAAAATAATGTTTTAAATTTTGGAATTAAGTAATCATGATCTAAGTAATCATATTAATAATTACAAGTCAAAACAAGGACAATAAATTAAATGATTTTAACCAAAACGCTACTTTAACATGAATTTACAAAAGAACATGTAATATAAAGTCATAAGTGAACCATATATGATATCATAACAATGAATATGATTCTGTAATAATTCAATGACATAATTTAAATCATTATACAGGAGTTTCGGATACGTTCGAAGCATATCGGACCTAAGGTGAGGGATAATTTTGTAATCTCATTTTTATCCGAGATTGCTTATACGTAAGTATTTACTGGGGTTATATTTATCATCCATGTCAAAGTTTTATAAAAAAAAATTCATGTATGTTTAAAGTCATTTTTACCCATTTTTAACTTTTACTACATGGTATGTAAGGATTTTTATTTGTTTACTATACGAGGTACTTTTTGACTTTTTCGGCAAAAGTATGAGAAGAATGTTTTTTTAACTTATATGGCGTGAACGGATTTTTACGGTTTCATAACACATAATTTTCATGAAGATTACTCTAAAAGATTTTATGAATATTTTCAACAAAATACTTTTATTTTAAAAGTGCATGGCATTTTGTGAAAAAAAATGATTTTGAAGAAGAAAGGATATTTTCCTCAAGAATTCATTTCAACTGTTTTATCAAAACCATTTTCCATCTAAGATGACATTATTTCATATGTGTATATTTCAAGTTTAATGTCTCTATGATTTAAATGGTTTCACTTTTCTTATGATGAAATGTCTGTTTGTTTTATATGGATTATGAGATGATGGGATGATGTTTATGAAACCCATTTTATTCTTTGAGTTATGATGAATGTTTTAAGTTTATTTTGTGGCACAAGTAAGAATGATTTCATTATGATATGGGTGGGACCTATATCTCCCTCCAATGCATTGGGTAAAGATTTATATCTCATGATATAGACATGGCTGGAATGGTAAGTTAATCTGGTTCAGTGATACAGGACTGGAACGAAGAGTGAACTCGATTCAGAAAGGGACTTTGTCCACTAAGATGGTCTTGGTAGCAATGCCTTGGCTACTATAGAAATCATAACAAGTGCTGAATGGTTTCCATAATTACATGATTTATTCCCATGCTATTTTATCAAGATTGATGTTCCTTTATGATATATTCCTTACGTACTTCCAAGATTTATGTCTTTACTCAAGATTTTGATGTTTGGATTTTATGTTCAATCTTCTGCATTCAAATGTTTATGGATTGTTTTATGTTCTCTATGCTTACCCTTACTGAGAAATTGATATCACCCTTTTTATGTTTTCTTTTCCCCAGGATATAAAGAAAGGTTTTAGGTAAGAAAATAAAAGGGGAAGATCTTTATGGGAGAAGTTGAAGATCTTTCACCACGATTAAAAGATTAAATTCCGAGTTTCCAAAGACACTAAACTATTACAGTCCTTGTGTGTCTGTGTTTGTTATGTATTAAGTATTCTGAAAAAGTAATGTAATGTCCATGTACGTCAAGCTTTGGGTCTCTACAGTTGGTATCATAGGAAAGGTTTAGTTAACCTTTGGAAACTAGGATGTGAAAACTTTAGTGAGATCCCTAGAGATATTTCTAAGGTATGTCTAGGGATGTCCCTAAGGTTAAGTATAAGTATAGGTTATAGTCCTAGAATTATGATAACGATCTTAGAATTTAACCTAAGATGTTAGATATTGAAGGTAATCCCCCTTGATTATGATTTTGTCCTCTCACACTATTCTTTTTGGGTTTTAGAAAATGGCTGGGATGGGAATATTCATGATAATGGAGGATATGATGGACAATGGAATGATATTCCTCATGAGAAACTGAATGAAATTGGATCTGGAGTTCCACATATCGTTATTATGCCTAATCAGCAATCTCATAATATGATCAATAATCTCAACTTTGGTACGTTTTCTGACTCAGCTAATAAGATAAAGATGGAGTTTCATGATGATCATAGAGGAAGGAAAGTTGAATTTCTGTCATGTAAATCATGTGGGAAGAGGCATCAATGAGAATGTTTCAAAGGAACTGGAAGATTCTTTAGGTGAGGAAAAGAAGGACACAAATCCAGTAATTGCAAAGGAAAAGTTCCAGTTAACACCATGGATAAGGATAATGGTATTGCTATGACATCAACAATGACTAGATGTTTTAAATGTGGAATGTGTGGGCATTATGCCAACCAATTCCCTAAGGGAAAATCTCATGAAGAGAATCAGCATGGTCATATGGGTAGTATTTATGTGGATGATGATGAGGAGACTACAAATGATATATGAGATGAAAGAAGTGTTGAAGCTTGTTCAATGGTTTAAGAAGGTAGAGGAATGATTGTATGTTTATCAAGAGTTATGTTGTATAGGTAATTTAATGGTACTATGGAATAAAGAGACATCTAAGGATTGTTACACTATTGTTTTTCCTTATGTTTTTTAATATAAATTTTGAATGGTACCGATTACCATGAAAGTTTATTCAGATATTTTTGGAAGGTAGATGATATGTGCAAAATGAAAGGATAAGGAGAAAATGAAATGTTTGATAGTATTCATGAGCTCATGACTAATATAAGGACAAAGTGATATCATGGTTTGAGTATATAGAAATTTTTGGATTTTGGTATGTGGAAAGAGATAACTTTTGACAGCATTCATGTTTTCACTAAGGTTCAATGGGTATTCATTTTTCAAGAGAATACATGATTATGTAATTCAAATTATTGGAATGTGATCAACAAGATATATCGGGGATAAATGATGGTATTCACATGCTTGGTAGATGAAATTTCTATTAATTGTTTTATTTAAACTATAAGCTTGGACATAAGTATTTTGGATAAGCCTAAATATTTGAAATGGATTATGTTGGACATAAGTTAGTATTGTTTAAGGATAGAACTGTTTTTGTTATTATTGATGGAATGTCATAATGATGTAATTTTAGAAAAAAGACAACATGCTGGATGGGCGACAACCCGTCGTGTCGGACAAGGCTGTGGGAATCAAACCCACAACCGATGTGCAACAGGCCTTTATCACCAACCACTGTCCTGTAGGATGTCCCTGGTTAGTATAAATTTGTTTTAATTTTTTAAGTGGTATGAGATATGAAGTATAAGTCCATTTTAGGAACCATATACGATTAATCAACTTATGTATATTTAATAACTTTTGCTAACCTTTTGTTTGAGACAGATGGAATGACCCGTCATTCTATCACATGATCTGCTAACACTTCACGAATAACAAATTCAACTTCATTTCTTTAAGAGATGAAGTGGAAATTGTTCAAGGCACGAACAATAGTGAGATTGAGCCAAAATCATGTAAGTATTTCTTTTAATTCATCAACTTTAGGGAAATGATCTTCAAAACCAAAAATGTTGTCCTAGTGCCCTTATATCCGATGAATCAGATGGTACCTTAGATCATCACAAATTTATGGCGTTGTGATTTTTGGATTTTTTATAGCCATGTTCTCTACCACTCTCCATCAGAACTTGATGTTTAGATTTCTCTTCCATATCCATATTTTCACCTATGTTCTCCCACGAGGAAACCCAGTGATGAGTTAATTTGGGTAACTGTTATGTTTCATACATCACTTTTTAAAATTATATTTTAGTATTCCTTTTTACGATGTGGTTTTCTATTAAAGAAACTTTCAAGTAGTAAACCATTTATAACCCCGACGAATTTCGAGGGCGAAATTCATTTTAAGGGGGGTAGAATGTAATACCCCGAGATTTTATGAGAAGTGTTATTTTTAATTTATTTGATGTATTGTGTTGTATGATATCCCAAGATTATCTTGTGTTATACGCAACACTGTATTAGCTTGCAGCATATGCAACACTGCTCTTGGATCGTGTTACACATAATTTCAAATTTGTTTGATAGTAGTTATTCTACGCAACATTGAGTATATATATATATATTAAATGTATTAATGAAATATGGTTGGATTTTGTTATACGCAACAACAAAGGAGTCGTTCACTACACGCAACCCTGACTTGGCTTGCATTACATGCAACCACAACCTTCCTCGATAGCGTGTGTTGTACGCAATACCGGGTTTTACTAAACAACGATATATTATTATAATATTATTATGAACTAGTCGTTATGAATAGTATTAACTAAATTTTGAATTCTATAACATTATTATTCATCTTACACATTTTCTAGAATATGTTATAAGAACAAAATAAATTTTTCGGGTAAAATAAGTATTTTTCAAAAAATACAGTTTTGTCGCCCTTTGATGGCGCACCCACTTTAAATCTAGTTTTTGACATGTTTATAAGTTCGATTTGACAAAATAAAATTATTCTTTGTAATCAGGATATAAAAATTTATTTGGATAAATTTTTCATATTATTCTGATAACTTTCATATTTTAATGAATAGTAAAAACACGCTATATTTTAATTAAAAACAACTTTTTTCAACGTAATAATTTATGTGGTTAAATTATAATATTGAATGGTTTTAAAGTATAAATAGAATATATTTTTACCATTTAATATAATGTATGTCATTATCATTGATTTTACATTGAATTTGTAGGTTAAATCAACTCAATCTTTTGCAATATTTTAAACAAAAACCCGTTTTCTTTCGACAACGAGATTAATTTTAATTTAATTTCTGCATATTTTTTGTATTGAATTTGGAAAAACGGATTCCATATTTGGAATCAGTGGGTCCAAATTATATTAATAGACTACTTTTTATTTTTGGGCATTATGAATAGTAACTACGGTAAATTTTATTTACCATAGAAAAAGGTAAATCGGGTAATTAAGGGTAAATATAATATTATAAAATTACCCTAAAACTTGTCTTAATACAATTGGATGATTATATTTCCTCCTAAGTCATATTTGGGTCGAAATAGAAACCATTAGAACCCACTTGGAGATGATTAAGACCTTTAGTTTATTTTATTTAAAGGAAAGTGAAATATGTCTCACTCAAACTTTAATAATTAAAGTATTTCTAATATAAGGTTATATAGAATATAAATTAGGTTATAAATACTAATTTTAAAGCTAAAATGTTTTTCTTTATCCTGGTAATTTATTTATAATTTTTAAGAGTTATTTAATGACCTTATTATCTTATACATTAATGATGCAGAAATTATTTATTTAGTAAAAAAATCAATAATATTGTTTTTATTGAAATAGTAATATATATTAAAGGGCTCAAAAACCTGAAAAAAATTATTGGTAGTGTATATATACACCATAATCATCCAATGACCTAATATATGACCGTTTGGAGTCTTATAAAAGTGATTATGACACATATATTATTTTATTTTATATGATGTCAAAGTTGTCACCTTCATAATTTAATAAATATAACATTTTAAAATTTGGGTTTTTTAGAATATAAATCAGACTAAATGTATTATTATGAAATATATAAGATTTATCTTCATCCTAGTATTTTATTTTTAATTTTTATACAACAAATAAGTATATTTAATAATTATACAAAAATGTTGTAGTAGTTATTTTATTAAGAGAAATATCAAATAAATGGTTTTACAAATAGTAAAATAAATATTATATGAACTATTTAATGTGATACACTAATTTTCTAGATTACTATGACATGTTAGTAACCTATTAAATGTTTTATTTCGAATATATCCTCTGTGTGGATTTTATTTAAATTCAAATAAATGAATAGTGTCAAAATTGACACTATTTTTATTTTATAAAAATAACATATTATTAAATTGTTTAAAAATCACAAAAATATTTAAAAATTATAAATTAAAATATATATAGTCAATATATCATAAATTATCTAATTATGGATAATTAATAGTACATAATTAATTATTTATAACAATTTAAAATTTAGAATCTGATTACCACAAATAAAATTTAATAGATTAAATAAGGATAAATCAAGTTGATAATGTTTAAAATAAATTCCCTACATGTCTAAATTTTATTGGTGGATGAGATTACAACACTATAGCATCTAATATTCTAATATGAGTCATTTTTTGTGGTTTTTAAGTGGGGTTAGATTTATTATAAATTAATATTTTTAAGATTTCCAAAGGTGCCCCTCTCCTCCCTTATAAAAAGGGAACCCCTTCCCACTTCTCTTCACACCCTTTTGAGCCTTTACTCTCGGCCAAACCCTACCCATTTCCCTTATAAACCTCATTATAAACATACTAGAGGTCCTGGTCTTCTTCAAAGGCCAATTTTAGTGCTCTAAGAGGAGGTTTCAAAGAGGCGTGTCGAAGAAGAGGTAATATCTGTTACTGATTCTTTCAAGTTTATTTCTTCTTCTACTTCCTCTTAATTAGTTGTTTAATTATAAATTAATAACATCAGTATTTCTTATATACTGATATGTTATTATAAATATTAAACAACCCTATTTCACCTTCTATCCATCCTACGGAAAACGAAATCACCACGCGTGCGTACGTACGAAATATCGTCTCCACACCGTGGTGTAATCTGTTTTTACACCACCACCTTACTTGGATGGGTATAATTGTGTAAAGAATAACTATATATGGTTATTATAACATCATAATGATTCTAAGATATTATATCATTCACTACAATTCCATTCAATAAATATGGGAACGATATCATCGCTCGTGCGTACGTATGGATTACCGTCTCCACGACGCGATGAGATTCATTTTCCATGACAACAATTCAAGAATGATTATAAAGTATATATAATAAGTAATCATGAAATATATGACATAATAATTCTACTGTATTTATGTATATATATATGTATTTCATCTACTTAATTCCATTCAATTCAATAAGGAAACGAAAACGGCGTTCATGCGTACGTACGGCCTACCGTCTCCATGAACGGTGTATTTCTTTCCTTTTATCGATCTATTATATATATTATAAATATATATTATAAATAAATCATTTTTTAAATACTGGAATTAAGTAATCATGATCTAATTAATCATATTAATAATTGAAACTCAAAACACGGACGATAAATGAAATGATTTTACCCAAAATGCTACTTTAACATGAATTTACAAAAGAATGGGTAATATAAAGTCATAAGTGAACCATATATGATATCATAACAATGAATATGATTCTGTAATAATTTAATGACATTATTTAAATCATTATACATGAGTTTCGGATACGTTCGAAGCATATCGGACCTAAGGTAAGGGATACTTTTGTAATCTCATTTTTATCCAAGATTTCTTATACATAAGTATTTACTGGGGCTATATTTATCATCCATGTCCAAGTTTTATAAAAATGTTTTCATGTATGTTTAAAGTACTTTTTACCCTTTTTTAACTTTTACTACATGGTATGTAAGGAATTTTTTTTTGTTTACCATATGAGGTACTTTTTGACTTTTTCGGCAAAAGTACGAGAAGAATGTTTTTTTTAACTTATACGGCGTGAACGGATTTTTACGGTTTCATAACACCTAATTTTCATGAAGCTTACTCTAAAATATTTTATGAATATTTTCAAAAAAATACTTTTATTTTAAAAGTTCATGGAATTTTGTGAAAAGAAAATTATTTTGAAGAAGAAAGGATATTTTCATCAAGAATTCGTTTCAAATGTTTTATCAAAACCATTTTCCATCTAAGATGACATTATTTCATATGTGTATGTTTCAAGTTTAATGTCTCTAGGATTTACATGGTTTTACTTTTCTTATGATGAAATTTACATTTGTTTTATATGGATTATGAGTTGATGGGATGATGTTTATGAAACCCATTTTATTCTTTGGGTTATGATGAATGTTTTAAGTTTATTTTGTGGAACAAGTAAGAATGATTTCATTATGAGATGGGTGGGACCTATATCTCCCTCCAATGAATTGGGTAAAGATTTATATCTCATGATATAGACATGGATAGAACAGTAAGTTAATCCGGTTCAGTGATACAGGACTAGAACGAGGAGTGAACTCGATTCAGAAAGGGACTTTGTCCACTAAGATGGTCTTGGCAGCAATGTCTTGGCTACTATGGAAATCATAACAAGTACTGAATGGTTGGCACAATTACATGATTTATTCCCATGATATTTTATCAAGATTGATGTTCCTTTATGATATATGTCTTACGTACTTCCAAGATTTATGTCTTTGCTCAAGATTTTGATGTTTGGATTTTATGTTCAAGCTTTTGCATTCAAATGTTTGTGGATTGTTTTATGTTATCTATGCTTACCCTTACAGATAATTTGAGCTCACCCTTTTTATGTTTTCTTTTCCCCAGGATATAAAGAAAGGTTTTAGGTAAGAAAACAAAAGGGGAAGATCTTTAGGGGAGAAGTTGAAGATCTTTCACCAGGATTAAAAGATTAAATTCCAAGTTTCTAAAGACACTAAACTATTACGGTCCTTGTGTGTCTGTGTTTGTTATGTATTAAGTATTCTGTAAAAGTAATTTAATGTCCATGTACAACAATCTTTGGGTCTCTACAACCACTCTATGTGGTTCAAAAGCTGGAGTAGAAACCTCAAAAGTCAAGGATGCCACCTTTTAGGGATTATTATCATAATTTCTAACACGTCAACACTTGAGATTCATCAAGGGACCCTAAAACCAAAACCAACTATTTTATTTCAATATGTAATAAAATATCACATGCAATTATACTTTTCCTATACTTAATAATTTATGAATTATCATTAAAATATCACATGTAATGATATTTTCTCTCTCTTGAATAATTTCCAAATTGTCGTTTAGGTCAACGCAAGCGCTCACAATATTCTACTCAAGAATAATTATCTTTTGATAATTTCACATAAATTATCCTTTTATAATTATCTCTTGGTAATTTATTATAAATTATCCTTTTACAGTTATCTCTTGATAATTTATCATAAATAGTCCTTTTATAATTATATTTTAATAATTTATCAAAAATTATCCTTTTATAATTATCTTTTGATAATTTCTCATAATTTAACCTTTTATAATTATCTTTTGATAATTTCTCATAAATTATCATTTTATAATTATATTTTGATAATTTATCATAAATTATTAATTTAAATTTATTTTTTGATAATTTATCATAAATTATTCTTTTATAATTATCTTTTAATAATTTCTCATAAATTAACCTTTTATAATTATATCTTGATAATTTCTCATAAATTATCCTTTTATAATTATCTTTTGATAATTTATCATAAATTATCATTTTATAATTATCTTTTGATAATTTATCAAAAATTATCCATTTATAATTATCTTTAGAAAATTTCTTATAAATTATCCTTTTATAGTTATCTTTTGATAATTTCTCATAATTTATCCTTTTATATTTATCTTTTGATAATTTATCATAAATTATCCTTTTATAATTATCTTTTGATAATTTTTCATAAATTATCTTTCAATAAATATCTCTTGATAATTTATCATAAGTTACCCATGATAATTCATATAAATTATTGTTTGATAATTATTTTTAATTATCCTTTGGTAATTATGAAAAAAATTCTTTCGATAATTTCTATATAAAATACCCCAGATAATTTAATGTAATTATATTTAGATAATTTTTTATAATTACATTTTTAATTTTTCATAAATTATCTATTGATAATTATCCTATGATAATATTTTTAAATTATCCTTTGATAATTGTATAATATTTTCCTCAATAATATCATGAAATTATCCTATGATAATTCATTTTGATTGTAATTTGATAATTATTTTTCATTAAATTTTCTCAATTTCCATTTGATAATTTTCTACAATTGTCTTTTTTTAAAATCTTGTAATTATCTTTTGATAATTTTCCACAATTATCATTGTTTAAAATTAAATAATTATCATTTGATAATTTTCCACAATTATCTTTGTTAAAAATTTTAAATAACATATGATAATTTTTAGAAATTATACTTTAATAATTCAATGGAATTATCCCTCAATAATTCTATGTTTATCATATTTTATTTAAATAAAGAATTTTTCCATAATTTAGAATAATGAATAAATGAAATAAAATAAATAAAATAAAATGTGAAGAAATAAAAAAACAAAAGAAACTCACCTTCCTTCCATGGGTGTAGCACATGAGTAGGGAGGAAGGGACCACACACACCTTGATCAATCGACAATAGGTTCATCAAATGCATTCAAGGGGGTTTTAGGAACACTAAAACTCAATGGGGTTGACTAATAATAAAGTAAAATGATTAAGGTATTTAGAACCCAAAATCAAATCATTTAAAACCCCTATTTAAAACACCTAATTTAATCTACGATTTAACTGAAAAATGAATACAGAGTCATTAATTTTACCCATTTAATGTGTTTCTAAGTGAAATGGGTGAAAATGGTTTGAAAACAAATCTTTTGGAAACTTTAGGGGTCAACAATGGTGTTATACGGTGTGAAGAAAGTGACATATTAAAAATTTGTAATAATATAAAAATAAAAATTTAAAATTTATCATTATGTGAGATATGACCAAATGATCGATGTGCCCAAATTTTATATCTTTCCTAGGGTAAAACCCACATCCCAAGACTAACGGTGGTCTCATATTTCTCATATGATGTACCATTTGGAAGATATTCATTTATTTTTGAAAAAATATATAATAAAAATATTAAATAAGTTATCCTCATGTACAATATGACTAAACATCTAACGCGTACAAATCTTATGTCATGCCTAGGATAAACTTCACATCCCAGACCTAACAACGATCTCAAATTTCTCGTAAGACTCGCTGTTTTGGATATATTCAATTATTTTTAGAAATTATAAAATAAAAATATTAAATAATTTTTCCTCGCATGTGATCTTACCAAATGCCTGATGCGCACGAATTTTACAACATTCCTAGGGTAGACCCTTCATCCTTGACCTAAAGGTGGTATTAGATTTCTCACTCAATGAACCATTTGGGATATATTCAATTATTTTCAAAAAATAATGTGTTTAATATAATATATTTAATAGTTTTATTTCGTCTATGTTGAGACTCTATAAGCCATAGAATCCCATGTTATCTCAACATATAGCTCTAAAATATTCTATATAATATTTCAAGGTGTTAAATAGGATTTTACCCTCATGAGAAGACCTTTAAATCGTCTATTAAATGATTTTTTTGAAAAATTGAATTTACACATAAAAATAATCATAAATTATTATCAACAAGGGTGTTTATTGTCATTGGAAATTTAGGATATTACACATATTATAACAGCCCTGAACTTACACTCCTAGATCTGATGCTAAAACATAATATATACATTTTTTCCATCAATATCAATAAATGTAACCCAGTTTTATCCATCCAAAACATACAACATCAAATGAAAATATTGGATCACTTACATCCCCAATGACCTTTTAGGTTTAGAGTTTTTGAGAATTAGGAAAAACACTTTCATAATAATACTCATTCATTAAAGTGATTATTTTTCCTCTATTCCCATATTTTCATATTCCAAATTAAGCCTTCAACATATCCTATAAAATTCTTCACACATGAAACCTTTCAAGGCATAATTCATTTGACATCATTATTAATAACCTGGGGAAAATGAAAACATAAGAAGGGTGAGATCAAATGAATAGTAAGGGTAAACATAAGCATTAATAATTTAATTTCATCAGTGAACATAAGATGATCATAAGGGTATGATGAAAAGTGGATGAGAATATCATAAGGTAATTCATACCCATCAAAACATGGATCATTAAACATATGACATGGCCTAAATCTTTAACAAATGCAATATTCATATGAATCAATAATAATGAGTCATGTTATGTCAATATTGATCAAAGAAACCATTAAAAACTCATATAAAGCATAGATAAACTATTCAGGAATCTTGGAACATTATCATTGTAACCTATTTTCACTCGTGTAAGAAATAAATGGAGCTCAGTTAAATCCGTAGGAGAAACCTTCTCGGTTAACTCCGTCCTTCTTACCTTTGAAGAAAGAGAACATTACCCAATGTATTGGATAGATATATTAGTATCTCACATAATATAACATATATTGGTATCATCCATAATATTTTATAATTTCCAACTATTATGCATAAATATAACATATGTAAGCTTTCATTTTCATCATCAATATTTTAACAAAATCTACCATTCCTTTATAACTTGATTTATGCATAGAAATGAAATAGGTTTCCTAATAATATCTTTAAAAAAATCATTAAAATAAATCCAAAGAAATAATATGGATGTTTTTATAATATAATATTTCTAGTGAAGTTAAAAAATATTTAAAGGATGTTGAAATATATGAAAATAACATTTAAACATTTCTTTGAAAATAATGTAAAATATATTTTTATTTTCATAACTTTAAAATCTAAAAATTCAAAAAATATTGAGAAAATTATTTTCATTGAAAATAACCATGTAAAAGTATAAATTAATCTTAAAATAAATTATTGATTATTATGGAGGGGAATTTTTTCATGTTCTCATCATTAAAAATAACCATTCTTTTCAAAATTTTGTAAAGAGAGTCAAAAGTGACCCATGTGGGAAACATTACAAAAAATTTAATTTTAAAAAACTTTTAAAATAAGCTAAAATATCATGTAAAATAAATTTATCAAATTATTTATGTTTAGAAAATAACACGCTTTAAATAAGATAAAAATATGGAGTAAGAGTTTGATTAAAAGTATTTTAAACCTTTAAAGTAAAGTTTTTAAAGAAAATATATTTACGGCCTTTAAAAAACATTGAAATAAATAAAATAATATGGAACATAAAATTAAATTATTATAAAAAGATTCATGATATTATATTTCAATATTCAATATATACACCATATAAATAAATATAGGTGCATAATTCAAAACATGTCTCAAGGAAGAAAGATTGGGATAAGAAACCCTTGAAACATGGGTAATTATTGAATCAAAAATCCATAAAATAAAGAAACATAACATGATTTTATAAAAAACATAATTTATATGATATAATATTTGAAAAAATCATAGGGAATCAAGTACACTATATAAAATAATACATGATGCATAACAGGAATTATGTTTCAAATAATTAAAATTGAGACCAAGAAAACATGTAAATTTTTATAACATTTGGATAAATATATAATGAAAGAGATAAATTAAAATAAAATTTAACATGATCAAATATACATTCATGATATAATATTTCAATAGGTATCATATACACCTTCTAAAAGAAATTATGTTCATATTACAAGACATGTCTCAAAGAAACAATATTGAGAAAAATAATCCTTACAAAGATCACATCATTAAAGTTAGAATTAACCAATGAAGTGATTATCTATAACAATTGTAAAACCATATAAAAATATTTTTAAATATATAATAATAAAATCAGATTTAATTTCACACATAATAATAGCATAACATTGTCAACAAAGAAGATGTATAACCCAATGAATGAAAATTAAGTTAAGAAACCCCTTACCAATTTAGTAACTTCTAAATAAAAAACCATTTGGATAAAATTACATGAAATATAACTTAAAATACCATTAACTATTATTTATTAATGGTATAATATCAAAAATGGTATTATATACACTATATAAAATAAATTATATGTATAACATTAAAGTGTGTCTTAATGAAAGGAGATTGAGATGAAATATCTTACCACAAGTCCTGAATCACTGTGTATGTTATTTAACTCCTATATAATAAAATTATATCAATTATTTACTTATTTAATAACCTTTTAAAATTTTATTAATTTATAATTATAACATTTATTTCAATGATATATTTAATTACTTAATTGGTTAAGTCCATGTCGTGTGTTTTGAGGATGTTCGGTTCATAGTTTGAAAACAACTTCGGTATGTTGACCATGGTCAAAGTGATATTTGTTCCATCATATAAAGATTAATAATCATGAAACAATTATAATTTTTATACATTAAATACAATTTTATAATCATCCATGAAGGTAAATAAGATAAATGAATCACATTACTTTTTGGATGCGGTATTATACACGTATGCACGAGTGACATTATCATTTTTTAACGGGTGGAAGGGTAAGAAGGAAAGTAATATATTATATTTATTGAATGATAACTATTTAATTAAAATTATATATATATATATGTATATATATTAAATACATCATTATAAACATCTATTACAGTGGTGATGGAAAATGAAATATATTGATTCATGCAGGTAGTAGTCAACATGTACGCACGAACAATGTGTTCGTTCATCATAAGATTGAAAAAAAGATGAAAATAGGTTTTAACATAGTAATAATAATTCTTATATATATAGGATACTTATTTAATTATATCATCATGGTTTAATAATATTTTAAGGTGGTAGAATAATAATTAAAATGAAAACACATAATTAAGAGTTATATGTCTTCTTCAGAAAACCACCTTTGGATTACACCTTAAGACTTATGGGATGGTATTTTGATGAGACCATATACTCTATTCCATGAATATGAATCTTTTATAGATACTTTATTGGGTATTGTATTAAATAGAGTGCTAAAAATAGTGTGATAAATAGAGGAGATGATGCGACCTCACTGGTGCAGAAAACGTTTTTCACATCACAATTTTTTACGTCGGTTATATATAACCGACGTGAAAATCTGTGATACATGATTTTTTACGTCGGTTATTTTATAACTGACATAAAAAATATGGAGAGTAAATTTTTTATGTTGGTTATTTTAATAACCAGCATCAAAAATCCAGCACGTTCGTTTTTTACGTTGGTTATAAATTAACCGATGTAAAAAACCAAAGCGCGGAATTATTTATGTCGGTTATTTGATAACCGACATAAAAAATGAGGTATCTACAAATTTTTTACATGGGTTATAAAATAACTGACGTAAAAAAGGTGGCATCTGAGGCCTTTTTGACATCAGTTATCAAATAACCGATGTAAAAAACCAACACCCAGAAGTTTTTACGTCAGTTATAAAATAACCGACATAAAAACTGTGGTTTCTTATGTGTTTTTTACGTCGGTTATAGAATAACCGACATAAAAAAAACACGCGGCTTTTTTTACGTCGGTTATAAAATAACCGACGTAAAAAATACGGTATCCGATACATTATTAACATCAGTTATTATAATAACCAACCTTATAAATTTAATAAAAATAGTTTGTAAATTCAGTTAATAAATAACTAACGTTATAAAACATTTAAAAAATTAACACTCCCCGTGGATTTTCATTTATGATTTTTCGATCGACAGACCAGCGACTCGTCTCTCTCGCGCGGAAAACCCTAATCGACTCTTCAATCTCATTTCGTTAAACTCATTTTTCCATCATATTTTATCATATTTACTCTCCTCGGATCTATCATCTCCACTCACAACACTCAGGTAAGCCTCCCGCGACTTTATTTCGTTCATTTTTTTCCCAGATAGTCTATATTTACGTTTTGTGATTTTTTTGTTTAAACTAGGTAAGATTATTCGATTTCGAACCCTCTTACCTCTTTTTTCAATAATCATCTTATTTATTATCACCAAATCTATTAGATAGACTCGCAATATTCACGTAAGTCTCACCTACTTCTATTTCGTTTGTTTTTGTTTTGCGGATTCCCGACATTGATGGTAATTTTTGTTTTCATTGACAACTAATGATCTCATTCACCTATATTACTGCAATTTATATGTAAACCATTGTGATACACCCATTCTATGTACCAGTGTGATTTATTTTATAAGTATATATGGTTTTTCATGGTGGAATTTTTGTTTTGGATCCTTGGTTGTTTCTATTTTGGGTATCACTTTTTGTTGTTCCATAATCTATTTACGTCGCTTATTTTTGTGGACTATTATAAGTCTTCATATTCTATTAAAACCCAATTCATTGCACAATAGAGAATTTTAGACTAGTAGGAGATGTAGTTCATGGTTCTAATTTTGAATAATGACATGATACCAAAACTATTAGCTTGAGGTTAAAATCCTTAGATATGCCAAAACTAATAGCTTGAGGTTAAAATCCCATGGTTCTGGGGGGCTGTCAAGAGGGTTGGTGGCTTTCTAGGGGTTGGGGGTTGTCCAGAGGGTTGGGGGATATCCAGGGTGTCCATGGAGGTGGGGGGGCAGTCCAGAGGTGTGGGGGGTCCAAGGGGGTGGGGGTGTCGAAGGGGTTGGGGGTTGTCCAAGGGGGTGGGTGGGGGGCTGTCCAAGGGGTGGGGGCCTATCCAGAGGGTTTGGGGGTTGTCTGGGGGTGGGGGCTATCTAGAGGGTTGGGGGTGTCCAGGGGGTGTCCAAGGGGTTAGGGGTGGGGGTAGTGTCCAGGAGGGGTGGGGGGGTGCTGTCTAGAGAGGTGGGGGATGTCCAGGGGGTGGGGGGTTGTCCAAAGGGGTCGGGGTTGTCCAAGGGGGTGGTGGTGTCTAGGGGGTGTCCAAGGCGGTGGGGTAGTGTTCAGAGGGTTTGGGGGCTGTCCAGAGGGTTGGGGGTGTCCATGGTGTCCATGAAGGTGGGGGCAGTCCAGGGGTGTGTGGGGGGGGGGGGTCCAAGGGGGTGGGGGTGTCGAAGGGGGTGGGGGATGTCCAAGGGGGTGGGTGGGTGGGGGGCTATCCAAGGGGGTGGGGGCCTGTCCAGAGGGTTGGCGGGGTTGTCTAGGGGTGGGGCTGTCTAAAGGGTTGGGGGTGTCTGGGGGGGGTCCAAGGGGGTAGGTGGTGGGGGTGGTGTCCAGGAGGGGTGGGGGTGCTATCTAGAGGTGTGGGGGGCTGTCTAGGGGGTGGGGGTTATCCATAGGGTTGGGGATATCCAGAGGGTTGGGGGTGTCCAGGGGGGTGTCTAAGGGGGTAGAGGTAGGGGTGGTGTCCAGGAGGGGTGGGGGTGCTGTCTAGAGGGGTGGGGTGTTGTCCAGAGGGGTGGGGGCTGTCCAAGGGGTGGTGGTGTCCAGGGGGTGTCCAAGGGGGTGGGGGTGGTGTTCAGAGGGTTCTGGGGGCTGTCCAGAGGGTTGGGGTGTCTAGGGTGTCCATGGAGGTGTGGGGGGCAGTCCAGGGGTGTGGGGGGGGTCCAAGGGGGTGGGGGTATCTAAGGGGGTGGGGGTTGTCCAAGGGGGTGGGGGCCTGTCCAGAGGGTTTGGGGGTTGTTCAGGGGGGGGGGGGGGGGTTGTACAGAGGGTTGGGTGGTGTCCATGGGGTTGTCCAAGTGGGTAGGAGGTTGGTGGTGGTGTCCAGAAGGGGTGGGGGTTGTCCAAAGGTGTGGTGGTGTCCAAGGGGTGTCCAAGGGGGTGGGGGTGGTGTCTAGGGGATGGGGGGTTGTCCAAGGGGGTGGTGGTGTCCAGGGGGTGTCCAAGGGGTTGGGGGATAAGTGTCAGTTGGGATTGACTACTGCATCGTGGTTTGTGAGATTATGACATGATGAGTGTATTGTTTCATGGATATTAGTGTTGCAATATGATTCTATTTGGTTATATATATTTTGACCAGTCATCGACTATGAGAAAATTATGGGTTATGGGGGAGACCATGTCGTGGTTTTCAAATATGCATAGTTATCCTGACCCCATTTTTTCATGATGATTGGCTTTACATTGTGATTTTCTCCTTCTGAGTTTTTATTTTAAATTTGATTTGATTCTCAGGTTTACTCTATTTTCTCCAATTTTCTATCAACCATTGGAGGCCCCAGGGTTTTCTTTGATTCAATGGAATTTAAAACTGTTATATCTAACGATATTTTCTTTTTAAAATCATATTCAAGCATATTTTTTTAAATACGCATAGATTTGTTTTATATTTAAAAAAAAATTACATTCAAATTATGATTTTTTTCATATAAAAATATATTTGTCTTATCTTAAAAAGATGTATAATTTTGATATTTGTTATTGGAAATAATGATTTGAAATTGGATTACGGCACATAGAATGATTAATTAATATGAGGAAGGTGTTGATTCCTTTTTGGAATTTGCTAAATGAAATGTTCCAAGTAGTGACATTTTTTTCTGTCCATGCCTGAAATGTTTGAATATGAAGAAGTTGAAAATTATAGAGTTAAAATATCATCTGATTTGTCATCGTTTTAATCCGATTTACAGCCCTCGGATTTGGCATGGTGAAACTGGACGGAATGTCACTGATGATGATGATTCGCAAGATGGTAACTTCGATGGAATTGAATAAATGATTCACGATATTTCAGCAGAACAAATTGAGATAGAATCGACAGTTGCGCGTCTATATGGTGATGCTGAAAAACCATTATATCCTGGTTGTGCAGATTTTACAGTTTTTTCAGTGGTGTTAAGATTGATTAACCTGAAGGCGAAACATGGATGGAGTGACATAAGTTTTATAGAGCTGTTGCAATTGATGAAATACATTCTTCCAAAAGATAACGATCTTCCAGATTCACATTATAAGGCCAAGAAAATATTATGCCCGGTGGGATTGGGATACAAGAAAGTACATGCATGTCTGAATGACTGTATTATATATAGGAAGGAATATGAATTTCTATCAGAGTGTCCTAAATGTGGGACATCACGGTATATTGTGAAAGAAAAATCACAGGCTGATGTAGAGATTACAAAGATCCCTTCAAAGGTATTTTGGTATCTTCCTATAATTCATCGTTCCAAATGTTTATTTGATAATTCACATGATGAAAAAAGGTTAAGATGGCATTCTGATGAGTGGTTATGTGATGGAAAAATACGTCATCCAGATAATTGTCCACAATGGAAGAAAATTGATGAGCAGTATTCTACATTTGGAAATTAAATTAGAAATCTCGGACTAGGGTTGTACACATATGGAATGAATCTATACCAAACCCTCAGTAGCACACATAGTTCATGGCCTGTTTTATTGGTAATTTACAACCTCTCTCTTGAAGTTTGTATGAAGCGAAAATATGTCATGTTGAGTATAATTATCTCTGGTCCGAAGCAACCTGGCAATGATATTGATGTTTACTTGTCACCGTTGATTGATGATTTGAAACTTTTATAGGCTGATGGTATTAGGGTGTTTGATTCTTATAAAATGGAATATTTTCAACTGTATGCAGTGCTTTTTTCACTATAAATGACTTCCCAGCATATGGAAATTTGTCTGGATACAGAGTTAAAGGGCATAAATCATGTCCAATTTGCGAACAACAGACGTCATATTTTCAATTGCATCATGGGAAGAAAACAGTGTACATGGGTCATCGAAATTTTTTGCCTATGGATCACCCTTATAGAAGACTAAAAAAGGCATTCAATGGATCACAATAATTTGATATTGCTCTAAAACCTCTATCCCCTAATCTGTATTTTGAAAGGGTGAAAAACCTTGATGTGACATTGGGAAAGACATAGAAATCTGGTAATGATAAACATATTTAGAAGAAAATGTCAATATTTTTTGAGCTACCATATTAGAGATATCATGAAGTTAAACATAATATTGATGTCATGCACGTGGAGAATAATATCTGTGATTGTATGATTGGAACATTGTTAGATATTAAATGAAAGACAAAAGATGGGTTGAATGCAAGATTAGACTCACTATCAATGGGAATACGTTTGGAGTTAGCTCCCACTCCTAAAGGAAGATGAACATTTCTTCCCCCGTCTTATCATACATTATCGAAGAGGGAGAAAATTAACTTTTGTTAGTGTCTTCATGATATCAAAGTGCCTCAAGGTTATTCTTCAAAGGTAAAAAATTTTGTCTCATTGAAGGACTTGAAGTTGATAGGTATGAAATCACATGATTTTCACGTCATGATGAAACAAATTCTACCAGTTTCATTGCGTGGAATATTGCCTATCCATGTCAGAAATACTATAATGAAGTTGTGTTATTTTTTCAATTCAATTTGTAATAAGGTGATTGATGTGAGTGCTTTGAACATTTTGGAAAAGGATGCAATTTTTATACTTTTTCAATTGGAAATGTATTTTCCTCCATATTTTTTTGATATAATGGTTCATTTAATGATTCATCTGGTTCGAGAAATAAAGCTTTGTGGACTTGTATATCTTCGTTGGATGTATCCTTTTGAAAGGTATATGAAAATATTGAAGGGGTATGTTAAGAATCCATATCGACCTAAAGCCTCCATTATTGAAAATAATATTTCTGATGAGGTTTCTGAGTTTTTTACGAGCTACTTGGCTGCGGCGCAGCACATAGGTTTGACTCCATCTCACCATGAACGAGTTAATAATGAGGGAAAGGGGATTCGTGGCTTGAAATTCAAATAATTGTCAGCTGAACAGATGAAGAAGTTATAATTATACATCTTGAATAAAATAGCTGATTCTCAACCGTATATCACATTGAATATTAATGAGTTGAAACAATGTCACCCAAAGAAGAAAGAAATTTGGATTTTGAATGAGCACAACAAAACATTTTTTGTCATGGTTTAAAAAGACCTTGCTTGGTATATCAGATGTATCAGAGACATTAAAATGGATAGTGGGTGGTCCATGTTTAAATGTGATAACATGTTTTGGTTATGACATTAATGGCTATACATTTCATACAAAAACTCAGGACAACAGAAGTGCAGTTCAAAATAGTGGTGTATTGGTGTTTGTAGAAGCAATGCATTTTTCGAGTGTTAAGGAAAAAAACCCAATTTCTGCATCAAGTGCATATTATAGAGTGATTGAAGACATATGGGAGGTTGATTACATTAAAATTAAAGTTCATTTTTTTAACTGTCAATGGTTTATTGGTAATAACAGTGTCAGACACGATGAATTTGGAATGACACTTGTTAATCTGAATAGATTGGAAGACACTGTTGATTCTTTTATAAGGGAAACATATGCAAAACAAATTTTCTATGTAGTAGATCAATCAGATATGCAGTGGGATATTGTTTTACATGGTAAAAAACAATATGTTGGTGAGGATGAACTTGATGAAGATGTTGATTTATGTGAGATCCCTACTTCCATGGAAAGATTAACAAAACATAATGATGAGAATGTTAGAGACATGGTTTGTGCCATAGGGAACGATCATGATGAAGGAATTTGGGAAAACAATACACTTGTATAATCCTAAAATTACAAGTAACATATGTTTATTTCTTGTTTACATTTATTTTTTTCATAAAATGTTAGATATTGTAAGTTTTTTCTTTATTAAAACATATATTAAAACAAAATAAGTATAAGCTTTTGTTTGTTTTAAGTTTGTTTAGTTTACTTTATCATGTTTACCATTACATGAATTATATATCTATTATTTTTGTTCAGTGACAATTAATTTACCATGTTTACCAGGTTTACCATGTTTACCATGTTTACCATCTTTACCATCTTTACCATCTTTACCATTATTTAACATGCTTTCCATATTAACAATGTTTACTATTATGTAACTTAGTACAATTTTTATTTTCTGATTATAGTAGTATTAAAATATTTGAATTTGTATATTTGTGAACTAATATTTTTTTTTTGATTTGAAGGATAATGACAGATCATTCAGTTGACCAACCACATGATTCTGGAGATTAGCATATTGGTCATACCTCTAGGGAGGAACATTAACATGCTCCTCTTGATGTTCCCCAATCTTCCTCGTGTGCTCCTATTACAAAAAAGAGTTCAAGAGTTGGTAAACGTGGGTGCACACGTTTACCAAAATTAGCACTTTCCCATACACAGGATCAGAGGATACTCGTTGAGTTTGATGATGATGATATTCCTAGAGGTCCAAATGAAAAAGATTTAAAGAGTTCTGTATCAACTCAGGCTAAGAGAAAAGTAAGCATTTTGTATGATGCCTAGAGAAGTGTGGATAAATCAATAATCTCTCAGTTGTAGGAGACAATTTTGGTAAGATCTTTTGCTATTGTTTGACTGTTCTTTAAATTTTTCTATTATATATAATATGTTTAACCTCTTCTTTATAAAATGACATTTGATATTCCTGACACAAGAGGAGTCAGGAAGAAATGCTTATCGATGGCTACTAGGATATGGAGGGATTTCAAATCAACCCTCTCATCTGATTTCATTTTTGGTCATAGGATTCATGACAATCCATGTTGTATATATCCTTTTATATATAAAGACACATGGAGACAGTTTGTTGAAAGTAGAAGAAAAGAGTCATTTTTGGTAAGGGCAATGTAAACTTTTATAAGCTTTCTTATATAAATGATCTTATTAATGTTTTGTTAATGATTTCTTCTTCTTAATTTACATAAAACAAGGAAATATCATCAGGATATCCAATCTGAAAATGTATACCCTCTTAGTTTATCTCGGGGAGGGTACGCATTTTAGGAAGAACAAATTTTGGTGGAAAAATTCAAAAACTAAGAGCTGAGTCTTCAAGTTCTGGAGAGGTGGCCCCGCAATCCCCTCCATCTAGACATAAAAAATGGAAGAGAGCTCGGATGGGAAAAAAATGGAAATATCTTTTGGAAGAATCGAGAATCGTAGCTGAGAGGATTGTAAGATATCTATTTTATTTATTTAAGTTAAATATTTTCTTCATATAATTTCAATCATTACAGAAATGTTCAATTAATTAATACTGGAATCTCTTGAGGACTAGAGCTTACAGGGGGAATTTATAGCTACTGGGAGACAAGATATTTTATCTGTAGCATTTGGAAAGCCCGAACATCCTGGTCATGTAAGAGGATATCTGGAAGTTGTATCGGTAAGAAAAGTGTTTCCACATTCTTCAACTTCTAACGTTGAGGGTGTTTATAAAAAAATAGAATCCTTGGAGGCTGAAGTTCATAATATTAATGACGATGGAGGAAAAGATTAGAGCGCCAGTATAGTCTATGTTTGCAGACATGCAAAGACAATTTCAAACTACAGCTCTCACTCCTCCACCTCCCCCTGCAGACCCCATTATTTATCCTCCACCGCCGCTAGTAGCTCCCACTCCCCCACCTCAGCCTGTGGACCCCATTTTTTATCCTACTTCTCTGTCGTAGCTTCCTACTTATTGCGAGTCGTATTTTGATGATCCTCAACATCATATAGTTGCATATGGGTTGGTATATTGTATAGGAGATATAGTTCATCATCAATAATTAGAGGTAGAGAATCAGAGGGTCACTGTACAGGATATTATAGATAGATCATCTCGAGTACCATTACCTACAGATTAGGTGACGATAGTTGGACATAGTATCGGCCATTTTTTAATTTGGACATCCAAAATTCTTTGACTCATTACCATAGAGGTATGAATGTTATATCTTTTATTTTATTTTTTTATTAAATTTGTTTTATCATTTGAAAACTAATATATTTTTCTATTTACTTTTACAGGAATAATTAAAAGGTAAATAAATACTATATAGACAACAACAAAGACAAATGGCTATGACATCAGATATAGATTCTAGTAGTCTTAACAGATTTTCAAGATATTCAAATTTTTTGGCGGGTCATTGTGAGTTTCCAATGGAAGCTCATGTTTGTGGATGTGAAATAACTATGGGGATTATGAAAACTAATATCATGGAGCTTGTTACTGGAGATAAGTTGGGCATCAACGTGGTGAAAATTTTTTCCATGTAAGTCTTAACACCTTTTACCTGCATTATATTTATTAAAAATGTATACTTATGTCTATTTTTTATTAGGTATCTTTATAACATTTGTGATAGGAATGAGCTGACAGATGTATGTGGATTCATGGACCTGCAATTTATTTCCCCTGAAGCATGTGCATTGGATGAGGAACAAAGAATGCTTTATATTACTGAAAGACTTGAACAGAATATAGTCACACAATGTTGGATGATGCCTTTTTGTGAGAGGTATGAAACACATCTCTCTCAAAGAGTTTATTATCTTTTAACATAAAAAATCACTAACCTTAAATTTTCTTTTATCAATGATCATTGGATGTTAGGGGTTTTTTTCCCAAGGGAGAAAACACTTTATTGGATATGCTCTGTCCATGATGATGTGCGGGAAAGTTTTAAGAATATATTGGAAAAGTAAGTTTCAATTTCTCAATAGTTTTATATATTATAATGAATTTTAAATTTACCCCATTCGTATTATCTTCTAACAGTGCATGGGTCTACTTTAAAAAAACACAAAGAAAAGGAGTGCAAAGATCAAATATGTAAATGTGAAGGTAAATATCCATTTATAATTTGAACTTTTTGATTTATTACATAAAAATAATATATTGAGTTTACACTCATTCAAACAAAATTTTCATGAACAAAAATGCTTCATTGAATGCGGATATTATATGTAAAGATTTATGTATGAAATAATAACAATTGGGACAGTTGTGAACTTTGACCTGGTAAGATTTCATTTTAAAATTTTCTATAATATTTCAATTTTATTTATTCATTATACACGATAACTACTATCCTTTTCATTTGTAGATATTTGATGACCCTCAACCCTATACTACTCAAGACATTAAACACTTACAAGTGGATTGGTCAAATTATTTTACAGGTTTGATTGAATTTTAGTTGTTTGTGGTGTAAAATGTAATTTTGAATATTGTTGTTGTAATTGTGTATTTTGTAGTCGTTTAGGTTGGATTTAGTTTTTTTTTTGAAGTTGACAGTGTAAGTTTTGAATGTTATATATGTGAATGTTTAATTTTTCTCTACTTCTTGTTTTGGTCTACCTATGATGGTTTTTCTGGTATAGATTCTGGTCTAGGGGGGAGGGGTTCCAAGGGTGTGGGTGGTGTTCAGTGGGGTGGGGGTTTCCAGGGGTGTGGGAGGGTTGTCTGGTGGGGTGGGGGGGTTCTGGGTGTCCATGAGAGTGGGGGCAGTCCAGGAGGGTGGGAGTGTTTCTAGGAGGGTGGAAGGGTTGTCTAGGGGAGTGGGAGGCTGTCCAGGGGGTGTCCAGGGGTGTGGGGGTGTCTTGTGGGGTGAGGGGGGTTTCCAGGGGTGTGGGAGGGCTATCTAGTGGGGGGTTGTCTAATGGGGTGGGGGGATCCAGGGTGTCCGTGGGGATGGGGGGTAGTCTAGGGGGTGGGAGAGGATGCATCGCCATCCCTCAGGGGGATAAATGCCACTGGAAGGTATTCATCACTCCCACATGTGAAACATTTTGAGGGCTCAAGCTTCACATGTGGGAGTGATGAGTACCTTCCAGTGGCGTACCCCCTGAGGGGGTGTCCAAGAGGGTGTCCAGGTGGTTGGGGGAAGTTCAGGGGTGTGGGGGGTTTTCCAGGGGTGTGGGGGGCTTTCTAGGGGGTGGTGGGGATGTCCAGGGGTGTGGGGGCTGTCCAGGGGGTCGGGGGCAGTCTAGGGGTGTGGGGGGTGTCTAGGGGTGTGGTGGGGGCTGTCCAGTGGGGTGAGGGGGGTTGTCCAGGGGGTGGTGGGGCAGTCCAGGAGGGTGGGGGTTGTCTATGGTTGTTGGGGGCTATCCAGGGGGTGGGGGAAGTACAGAGGTGTGGGGGGTGTCTAGGGGTGTGGGGGGGCTGTCTAGGGGGTGGTGGGGAAGTCCAGGGGTGGGGGTGTCCAGGGGTGGGGGGTTTTCCAGGGGTGTTGGGGGTTGTCTAGGGGGTGGGGGCAGTCCAGGGGTGTGGGGGGTTTCCAGGGGTGTGGTGGGGTGTCCAGGGGTGTGGTGGGGGCTGTCCAGTGGGTTGAGGGGGTTCTGGTCTATTTTTGGTAACTTTTTGGTCTGTTTTAGGGGTGTGGGAGGGCTGTCCAGGGGTGTGGGAGTGTTTTCCAGGGGGGGTATACAGGAGGGTGTGGGATGTCCAGGGGGTGTTGGTGATTTCCAGGGGTGTGGGGGTGTCTAGGGGTGTGGTGGGGGCAGTCCAGTAGGTTGAGGGGGTTCTGGTCTATTTTTGGTAACTTTTTGGTCTGTTTCAGGAGTGTGGGAGGGTTGTCCAAGGGTGTGGGAGTGTTTTCTAGGGGATGGGAGGTATACAGAAGGGTGGGGATTTCCAGGGGTGGTGGTGATGTCCAGGGGTGTGGGGGTGTCCAGGGGTGTGGTGGGGGCAGTCCAGTGGGGTGAGGGGGTTCTGGTTTGTTTTTGGTAACTTTTTGGTCTGTTTCAGGGGTGTGGGAGGGTTTTCCAGGGGTGTGGGAGTGATTTCTAGGGGGAGGGGGTGTCCAGGGGTGTGGTGGGGGCTGTCCAGTGGGTTGAGGGGGTTCTGGTCTATTTTTGGAAACTTTTTGGTCTGTTTCAGGGGTGTGGGAGGGCTGTCCAGGGGTGTAGGAGTGTTTTCTAGGGGGTGGGGGTATACAGGAGGGTGGGGGATGTCCAAGGGGTGGTAGTGATGTCCAGGTGTGTGGGGGTGTCCAGGGGTGTAGTGGGGGAATTCTAGTGGGGTGAGGGGGTTTTGGTTTGTTTTTGGTAACTTTTTGGTCTGTTTCAAGGGTGTGGGAGGGCTGTCCAGGGGTGTGGGAGTACTGTCCAAGGGGTGGGGGTATACATGAGGGTGGGGGTTGTCTAGGGGTGTTTGGGGCTATCCAGGGGGTCGATCAGTAGTCCAGGGGTGTGTTGGGGGCTATCCAGTGGGGTGAGGGGGTCGGAGGGCTGTCCAAGGGTGTGGGAGTGTTGTTCAGGGTGTGGGGGTATAGATGAGGGTGGGGGGTTGTCCTGGGGTGTTTGGGGCTATCCAGGGGGTCGGGGGGTTGTCCAGGGGTGTGGTGGGGGATGTCTAGTGGGGTGAGGGGGCTGTTCAGGGGGTTGTCCAGTGGGGTAAGTTTTAAATTTTATCAATGTAAATGCTTAATTTTGCTTTGGTTCTTGTTTTGGTCTACTTCTGTTTTTGTGGTACGAATTCTTGATTTGGTTTCTGGTTGTTTTTTATTTTTTCTAGGGAGACCAGAGGAATGAATTCCATTTAAAAAAAATTGGTCTTCCACATCGGTTAGTTTATAACCGACGTGATAAACACCAGTGGAATGGTTTATCACGTCGTTTATTTAATAACCGATGTGATAAAAAATCCCTGGACTGGTTTATCACGTCGGTTATTATATAACCGACATGATAACCCCCCCCCCCAGTTTATCACGTCGTTTATGTAATAACCAACATGATAAACACCCCGCACTGGTTTATCACGTCGGTTAATTAATAACCGACGTGATAAACCCTCCCCCTGGTTTTTGCACATTGGTTAATTAATAACCGATGTGACAAACACCGTGATGTTATGTTTTTTACGTCGGTTATTAAATAACGGACATAAAAACAATATTTATAATGTCGTCTGTATTAACATTGGCTAAAAACCGACGTAAAAAATGAAAAATAACTGATGTAAAAAATGTTTTCTGCACTAGTGCCTTTTGTAAGTGAGGGGAGGGGCACCCTTGGAATTACTTAAAGTATTAAATTAATATAAATTAATTATCATGTTAAAGTGAATATAAAATAATATATTTTGAATATAGGATGTATATAAGTCTAAATAATGTCATCCAATAAAATTTTGACAAGTTTTAGTGATTTTTTTACACTAATATCTTAGTTTTAACCCTCTGTTGATCCTTTTAATGATTATCGTGGTATCAAAGTTTTTTACTCATTAGAGGTCATGAAAATTTTTATAAAAGTATAAGTTACCAATTAGTGGAACATTACTGATATTATCTACTATACACCATTCACTTGGAAGAATATAATACTTTTTAATAATGTTAAATCATTAAAAAAATATTATTTAACATAATATACCATTATATCCCCCCCCCCGAATGGCCCGAAGGCCTCCTTTTTTATTTTTATTATGGATAATCCCCCTTTTAAGGGTTGAAGGGGAACCCGTACATGACCCATAGGCCCAAGCCACAAGGTCCGACTGACTCGAAATACATGACCCAAAGGCCCAGAGGCATACCATGCCCAATACACAACCCGTAGGCCCAGCCCACTTGAACTGCCCCTCCTCAGCTTCTGTGCCATTGATCACCTAGATCCCCCACCTTGCATTGTTGATCAGATATCATTTCCCCATACAAATATGCACGGTGCCTGGTCCTGATGGTGGCTACCATACCCTCTCATTCTACCAATTTGGTTAGCTCTACATCTAGTGCATGCTACTCTTATTGCTATGATCCTCTTCTGGAGCCTATTCTGTGTGAACTGGGATACTCCATGGTCTTTCTAGCCCAAAGTACCAATGGACCAAAGGCCTTTGATGACCCTAAGTCCCTTGAGACCCATAGGCCCAAACCCATGGCCCGAAGGCCCAAATTGGGTGAATAGTTCTGGCTGCTATAGTTTTGAACAGTAAGTGCTACAGTGCTACTATAGTACTGCTACAGTAACCCGGAAATTCTCCTCCACCCAGTTTTGAACTTGGGCCTCTTGGATGCCAAGCAGGAGCCCTTACCACTTGGGTACAGGCTCGTTGGCTACCATTATATCAATTTTCCAGACTATTCACATAGTTTAACTCTAATCATATCAAGATAGTAATATAATTCTAATATTAAAATTTAACACATACCTAATAAGTTGTTTTTATCTAAAAATTTCATGGATATAATAACTACCCCAATAAATATTACTTTTATAGTTTTTTAAATTCTATACCTAATTTTTCTACTTCTTGCATAAAAGCTTCATCAGTGTTTCGTAAGCATTTAAGGTAACTATTTCATCAATAAAAATTAAAAATAAATTAACCTAATAAAAAATTTATTAAAATTTTAAATAAAAATGTATAACTATACATAACCTCTTTTTATCCCTATGTAAAAATATTATAGTTATTCAAGAAAATAAAGTGACCTTTTGTATTTATACTTTACTTAATATAATGTATATGTTATTATCAAATAAAAATGGAAAAAACTTACAAAAATTACAAAAAGTGGATCAGTATTGATGAAATAACTCATTCAATAGTAATATGGTAGGTGTTAGATAAAATTTTAAATCTTTGTTACATTATTTTTATTCTTAATTACACGATTTACCCTTACCTATGTGATAAATATTTATTATAGTTGTTATTTATTTTGACCGAAAATTAAGTTGAACTTAATACATAATATTAATTATGATGATTAAAAATATGTAATTTATTTTATAAAATTCAATTCAAATAAGTTTTATAATTTAATATTAAATTAAACCCACAAAATGCGATGAAAAGAAGTTTTCCAGAAAAAAAATGCTATTTAAGCATAGAAAGATTTTATACAAAAATAAATCATAAATTTATTATGATGACATTAATTGTATTATTAATACTATAAATGAACTAATATTACTTTGAAACAATTTTAAACACTGAAATTTTTAAATTCTTGAAACAAAAATATAGTTTATAATAGAAATCCATATTTCTTACTATTTATCAAGAAAGGAAACATTTCATAAAATTTTCAAAAATTCACTCTGAGATAATTTTGAAAAGATTAATTCAAAAATTAAGTTCATTTTTTCAAATAAATTTCCTAAAAGTTTCACAACTTATTTATGTTATTTTCTCACAAAAAGAAATAAAACCCATTTTTTGAATCATAAAATGACTTTATTAAAAATTGAATGTCTATTTCTTAAGAATTAATAAATATATTTGTATTAAGTAGTAACTTTATATATATATTTCTTAATGTGATTATTTCAATTCATACTTGAAAATTCAACAGTTATGTTATTACTGTCATATTTTAAATAATATTATTTTATGGTTTGTTTAAGTTCAGTGTTGCGTATCTTTTATATTATCGAACATAGTATTATTTTAAAATATCACGATGTTACATTGTCCCACCCTATAATAAATTTTTACCTCACAATTTTAACTTGATATCAATAATAAAGAGTTTAACATTTGAAAATACTTTTATTGAGAACCCACATTGTAAAAATTGTTAACAAAACTTCCTTTTGAAAAGTGGGAAAGAAAAATATAAAGGTCATATGGATTAACACATAACTAAGTTTCCAAATATAATAATATTAGGGGGATGTGAAAATATGTACATATTGGAAAAAAACTAATGTCTAAATAATGATGGAGAGTGATAGAGAAGGTTGATCATAAGGAAATTAATGATCATGAGAAAGTCAATGATCAAAAAAACCATAAATCAATAAGGGATTAAGATGGCCATAAATTTATCAAAAATAAAGGTAATGGGATAAAATTATGATTTCAAGATCATTTTCCTAGATTTGAGGGATTATTTTACCACAAAAATAAAGAATATGATAAAATATACCTATTTGATATCTTTCCATTCCAAAATCACAATTTTATCCTTTGGATGTGATTCAAAAAAGTTACACCTTTATCTCATATTTTAATACAAATGATGAGTATAAACATTTAATGCCTAAACCAACATAATCAAATTATAATTGGCCATGAGGTATACAAATGGTTGAAAATATATTCTTCATATATTTACTAAAACCAAAAAATCACATCATAATATAATACGAAAAATGAATAAAACTTCATATAAAGAAATAATACATTAATCTACAAAATTAAACAATAACAACAAAGGTTCAACATAGATCATTTCATAAATAAATAACCCTATAATCTAATTAACCTTAATAATATCAACATTAAATAATATTTTAACGTCAATAGTTGGCTCTTATATTTTAGATAACATACCTAAACATGTAATGTAATTATTCCAAAATAATCTGTCATGCTTAACATAAGGATTATATATACCTGAACCCAAAAAAATGTCTCCCAAAATATCATTAATCACTTTCAAATATCATCACTTAAAACAAAAAATGTGTTTTTATGCCTTTAAACTTATTATCAACCTTAAACTAATAAAATCTCTATGGTATCCATAACTATTAAGTTAACCTCACATGAAAACATCCTAATATCCAATGTTATCTAAACCCAACTTAGATACTAACTATAATAGCCTTGAATCTGCATTCATGTATCTGGTGCTAAAAACATGATCTTTACATTTATAGCTTCTATATCAATAATCATGACTCAATTTTATCCATATAAAACATACAACATTAAATGAAAATATTGGATCACTTGCATCACCAAAGATATTTTAGGATTAGAGTTTTAGATAATTATGACAAACTCATACATAATAATAATCATGCCTTCAAGTGAAACAAATTTCCACTATACCTAGATTTTCATATTCTACATTAATTCTTTAACATATCCCATAAAATTATTCACACATGAAACCTTTATAGACTTAATTCATTTAATATCATTCTTCATAACCTGAAGAAAAATAAAATATAAGAAGGATGATATAAAATGCTCAGTAAGGGTAAACATAAGCATTAACAATTGAATGTCATTAATGAGAATAAGAAAATCATAATTGTATTATCACATAATAAAAGTGCACGATGTGTCATAAGAGAATTCATACCCAACAAAACCTAGATCATTAAGCATATGTAATGGAATAAAGCCTTAACAAATGAAAGAGTAATAATATCAATAATCATAATCCATGTTATGTCAATCTTGATCAAAGGAACCATGAAAAAATTATATAAATTATAGATAAATCATTTTGTTATCTTAGAAAATTATATTCATAAACCATGTTCACTTTTTTCAGAAATAACTGGAGCCTGATTAAATCCATAAGAGAAACCTCCCTAGTTAACTCCATCCTTATTGTCTTTAAAGATAAGGAACATTTTCCAATGCATTAGAGATAAATATAGGGATCGCCCATCATATAAGTTATATTAGGATCAGCCATAATCATCTATAATGTCCAATTACTATAAAACAATATAACACATGGAAGCTTTCATTTTCATCATCAATATTTTTACAACAACTTTCATTCCTTTATAACTTGATTTATATATGGAAATGAAATGGTTTTCATGATAATATATTTAAAACAATAATTTTAACCCATACATAAAAATAATAAGGATGGTTTCATAATATCATATTCCTAGTGAAGTAGTGGAATCATTAAAATATGTTGACATAAATGAAAATACCTTAAAAGGATAATTTAAAACATTTCTTTTAAAATAGGGGAAAATACCCATTTCTTTTGGTACCTTTAAAATATAAAAATTCACAAAATATTGGGAAAATTATTTTATTTGAATATAACTGTGGAAAACTATAAAGGTATCTTCAAATACTTGAATGATCATGATGATGGGAAAATTTTTTCAAGCCATAAACTTTTGTAAAGAGAGTCAAAAGTAACCCATGCGGAAAAAATTAAGAAATTCAGTTTTTAAAACCTTTTAAAATAAGTTTAAAGATCATGGAAAATAAATATAGTAAATAATTTATTTTTAGAAAATAAAATTCTTGAAATTATATAAGAACATGGAGGAATATTTTCATTAAAATTATTTAAAACCTTTAAAGTAATGTTTTTAAATAAAATCCATTTATGCCCTTTAAAAACCCCTTTGAAGGAAATAACATAATAATGAACATAAAATAAAAATATTATAAAAATATTCCTGATATTACATCTTAAGAGTCAGTATATACACTATATAAATGAATATATGTGCATCAATCAAAACATGCCTCAAAGAAGGAAGTTTGAGATGAGAAACAGTTGTAACTTATGTAATTATTGAACCAAAAATCCATTTAAATAAGGAACATAACATTATTCTATAAAAAAAATTCCATGAAATAATTGTGTGAATATGTTCAAGGGGTATTAACTACACCATATAAAAAACATTGTGCATAACATGAACTATTTCTTAAATAATTGAAATTGAGGCCATGAAAGCCCTTACAACTTTTATAACATTTGAATCAATATCTTATAAAAGAGATAAATGAAAAGTAATATTAAAATTAATTATCAAAGATTAATTCATAATATTATATCTCAATATAAAGTACATAAATATTATAAAATGAAGTAGGTTCATAATACAAGACATGTCTCAAAGAAATAATATTGAGATGAACAATCCTTACAAAGATCATATCATTGAAGTTAGAATCAATTAATGAAGTAATTATGGGTAAAAATTGTGAAAATACAAAAACACTAAAGTGGAAATAAAATATAATACAATAATATATAATTTCACACCTAATATTTTCATAACATAGTCAATGAAGTGGAGGTATAACCCAATGAATGGAAATTAAGTTAAGAAAATCCTTACCACTTTAGTAACTTCTAAACCAAAAACCCCTAGGATAAAATAACATGAACTTAAAATTAAAATAACACAAATTATGAATTATTCATGATATAACATGGTAAAAGGTATTACATACACCATATAAAATTAATTATATGCAATATATTAAAATATGCCTCAATGAAGGGAAATTGAGATGAAATATCTTGCCTCGAGTCCCGACTCACTGCGCGTGTTATATAACTCCTATATAATAAAATTTTATTAATTGTTTACTTATTTAATAAAATTTTAAAGTTTTATTAATATATAATTATACTATTTATTTCATTTATTACAATGATATATTTATTTACTTAATCGGTTAAGTCCATGTCGTGTGTTTTGAGGATGTTCGGTTCACAGTTGAAAAATGAATTCAGTGTGTTGACTATGGTAAAAGAGGTATTACATAATATATAGAATAATAAAAATTAAATGATTATAATATTTATACATTAAATATAATTTTATAATCATCCATTATATTCAAATATTAAAAATGAATTACATCGTTTCATGCAGGTAGTATTCCACACGTACGCACATGCGGCGTCATCATTTTTTAACAAGTGGAAGGGTAAGAAAGTTTATATTATATTATATTAAATAATGATAATCATTTTATTAATATCATATATATAAATTAAATCCATCATTATAAACAACCATGAGAGGCAGTGATGGAAAATGAAACACATTGCTTTGTGGAGGTGGTAGTCCACATGTACACACGAACAATATTTTAATTCCCCATAGGATGGGAAAGAAGATGTAAAAGGTTACTAAAATAGTAATAATAAAATTTAATTATATAGGATATACTTATTTTATTATATCATCATGGTTTAATAATATTTTAATAATTTAGGAGAATAAGTAAAAAAATCACAATTAAGAGTTAAAACTCTTCTTAGGAAAACTAATTTTGGCTTACACATTAAGCCTTCTAGGTTGGTTTTTGATGAGAAATGATACTCTAGGTCATGGATTGTAATTTTGGTGGTATAATTGGTTGGGGATTTTATGAACTATAGTTCTCAAAATGTGTGAGTAAGAGAGGATAAGTGGTTACCTTTTATAAGTGAGGGGAGGGGAACCCTTGGAATTACTTAAAGTATTAAATTCATATAAATTAATTTTCATGATAAATTGGATCAAAAATAATATATTTATAATATATGATGTAAATAATTATAAATAATCTCATAAAATAAAATTTTCACAAGTTTAGGTTATGTTTTCACCCTTATATCTTAGTTTTAACCGTCGTTGATCCTATTAACTATTGTCACTATATCAAAGTTGTTTACTCTTTAGAGGTCATAAAAGTTACTATAAAAACAAAAGTGACCCATAAGTGGAAAATAGTTGATATTATATACTATATACCATTCAATTAGACAAAGATAATATTTTTTAGGAATTTAAAACCATTAATAAAATATTATTTAACATAATATACCATTACAATCATTTCAGGATTATTCACATAGTTTGACTTTAATGACATCAATATAGTAATGTAATTTTAATATAAACATTTAAAACATCCCTAATATGTTATATTTATCTATAAAAATTATGTTATTTTATAAATTACCCAATAAAATTTACTTTTAGAATTTTTAAAATCATTGACTTGATTTTTCTACTACTTGCACATACACTTTGTCAATGTTGTGAAAGAATTTAAGATAATTGTTTCATCCCAAAAAAATTAAATTAAATTACCATGATAAAAAACATTCAAATTTAAAATATCCATTTATAACTAAAAAACTCTTTTTATCCCTATGTCAAAATATTATATTTATTAAAGTAAAGTGACACTTTGTATTTTTACTTTACTTAATATAATGTAAATGCCATTATCAAAGAAAAATGGAACAAACTTAAAATAATAAAAAAATGGATTATTATTTCTAAATTAACTCACACGATAGGAATATTTAAGGTGTTAGATATATTTTTAAAGCCTTATCACATTGGGTTTAACCTTAATTTCTCGATTTACCCTCATCGAGGTGACGAATATTTACCAAAATTACTATTTATTTTGGAAAAAAAATAAGTTGAACTTACTTAATAATATTAATTATTATGATTTATATTATATGATACAATTTATAAAATTCAATTCACAGAATTTGTATAATTTTATTTAAAATTAAACCCGTAAAACACGATAAAAAGCGGTTTTCCAGAAAAAATGTCTTCTTGAGTATAAAAAGTTTTTATACTAATATCAAGCATAAAATTGATTCAAATTAACATAATTGGATTATTAATAGTATAAATGAACTAATTTTACTTTAAAACAATTATAAAAATTGAAAATTTTAAATTCTTGAAACAGAAAAGACAGTTTTCAATTAAAATCAGTCATTTTCACTATTCATTCAAAAAACAAACTTTTCAGAAAATTTTTAAAAATTAACTCTAAGATAATTTTTACATGATGATTTAAAATATTAATTTAATTTCTTAAAATAAATTTTCTAAAATAATCATAAAATAATTATAATATTTTCTCACAAAAAGAAATAAACACCATTTTTGAGGAAAAGTGTATTTTTGAAGCATAAAATGGCTTTACTAAAAATTGAATACTTAGATACAAAGAATTAATAAAAAAATTCTTATTGAGTATGAAATTTATATATATATATATATATCATAATTTTTTTATTAAAATTTATACCCATCAATTCAACGACTAGGTTATAACAGCCATATATTAACTAATATTATTTTATGGTTTATTTAAGCTTGGTGTTGTATATATTGTACACTATAAAAAAATTTCTTATTATAAAATATTAGGGTGTTACAAATATAACCCAAACCAAACCACTCTTAGTCAATGAAACCAACCATAAAATGAATTGGACCCATCCAAAAAAATAGACCAAAACAATATTAAGCCAAACTAAATAGAACTTAATAGAATTAAATGAACCAAATAATATTGATAAGAATCCATAAAAAACTCATTTAATAGATCTAAAAAATAACAAACATAATTAAACAACATGAAAAATAACCAACTCAAACCACATCTAAATATACAAATCCAACTAAATTTGGATTGAACCTAATGAACATGAATCAAATAAAATCAAATCAAATTTTCTAGAAGTGAATCAAATTAACCCATACAAAAAAAATCAAAATGAATTTAATTGAGATGAAACAAAACAACCAAACATTACCTATATTAAACCATGATAAATATATTTTAAACAAACTCAATTAGACACACATTTAAACCAAATCAAAATAAGAATAACTATTTTGAATTGAGCTAAGTAGTACGAAACCAAAATAGAACCAAATACAACCTAAATTAACCACACTAAAATGAAATATACCCAATTTAATTGAACATATTTGAATTTTAAAAACATGTAATGAATACAATAAAATTTAATAGTTCTAAACCTAATTGATAGAAACACACTTTAATAAATCCAAACAGATTAATACAAAATATTTATTCAATAAAATATAAAATCTAGATCTAATGTGATATGGTATGAACCAATATAAACAAAAATAAAATGACATGAACTTAACCAAACCAAATAGAACAAACTAGAACCAAAATAAGTGAAAATTTTATTACCAAAACTAAATAAAAATTTTGAAAAATTAGTAACGAATTGATACAAAAAATATTGAAACTAGTCAACCCAAATCTTTTCATAATTTCCAAAATTTACAATTATAAAATAAAAACATTTATTTCAAATAATTTGGAATTAAACAGTTAGAAACTATATACTTTTTAGTTTATTTCATGTTTTAACCATACAATTACATGGGTATTCACAAAAACCACTAATTTTAACACCATGAATGCTCTACACAAATAGATTGATTTCATAATGTAATTACAATAAATTAACATTTTCAAATACATTTTATATAAAAACCAAGTCATTGGATGAGTTTATCCCAAATCATTAAATATGTAGTGCTAAATTTCAAAACATGTACACTCGTATGAAACTAACAAAACCATTGTAACAATTTTAAATTATTTAATCCTCTTTCTTACCAAAATTCATCTAGATAAACAACTATTTTAATCAAATCACATTTTTACCCAATTAAATTGATAGGGATAAAACTTTCCCTAATATACATGAACCAACTAGACTTAAATAAAATTAAATTTAATTGAATTAAATATAGTAAAAGGTTAATTGGACTAAATTGCAACAACAAGTATGAAAGAAATCTAAATCGTATTTTATTAAATTGATGTATAATAAATGGAATATAATATAATGAAACCAAAATGACTAAAATTGAACTAAACCCAACCAGACTTAATTTAATCAAGATTTCCATATAGTAATTAAACCAAACAATATAAAACTAACAAAAAATTGAACCAAACCAAAATAAACCAGCCCAAATTGAACTAAACTGAACTAGCCCAAACTAAACTAAACTACATTGACCTAAAATACACCAAACTGATATGTTTTATTCATAACAAGACAAAAAACATAAATTTTATATAAAAGTGTACAATTATTCAAAAAAATATTTACTCAAACCGAACTCACCCAAACCTAGTCAAACTAATTCAAAATAAACAAAAATAATTATAACTAAATTAAATGGAACCAATCTGACCTGAACCAGTAAAAAAATAAAAAATTTAATCTGAATATACCTTGAACAAAACAATACAAGTTTTTTCATTTTATTTTGATTAATTATAGTTTCAATCTAATGGGGATAATACGATTCATTTTGGTGAAATTTAGTTCGATTTTTTTTATCAGTTAAATATTTTTTAGAATGAGTTAATTTTTTTAGTAATAAAATATTATTTAATAATGTTTTCTTACATTCAATGTCATTTGTATCAGGTATTATTGAACATTGAAGGTTTTGTGTCTTAAGAAGAAAAAAATCTTAATTATGAAGAACCAAATTAGAGTATTATAAATGAACATACACAATAAAATAATATAAGACTTATTATATTTATCTTAAATTTTGCTTTCATAATTCAATATCTTTTTTATATCCTCAATAGTGTGATTAATAGGCCCTTGATGATCAAGATGAATAACACTTTGAGACGAATGATCATTTGAGATAGATATTAGGTGATGAGAACCATTTGTGATTATGATGTTGACTTAGGAAGAGAATAATCCCCACTATTTATTAACCTACATTGAGCACCTCTAATAGCTCTGGTAGCACCAAGTTTCAAGAAGATTGTGTAGAAAAATATAAGGCTAAAAAAATATCCATGCAAGAGTGTGGTAGAGGTAAAATAGTCACAGACCAGTTCCTAAAATCTATGATAGATTTATTTCCACCACTTCCATTAAATTTTATTGCAGTTTCTGATACATGTATGTTAGCAATGTAATCATTATATGATGTATCGGGTGATGGTGATGACGGTCCTAGTAGCATTCAAGGTTATGAAATTCCTAGTGATGATAATGATATTGAAGATAATGATGTTGGTTAGGATGTCCGTGATGTGAGTAATGATCATGATGGTAGTGGTATTGATGAGGTAGATCATGATCCCCTCCATTTTTGACTTGATATTTACAAGGAAAATTCATGGATGGTGTTTGAGGACTAAAACTAATTGTATATATGTGTTATGATTTTGTCTTTAAGTTATCAACTGAATTATTGTAAATATATAGAGTATATGTTTTTTTTTAAATGAGTATTGTGGCTGGTTGAATTAATAATTTGTTTTTAGGTTGGTATATATATCTTTTAGAGTGGGTGGAGGTATATTTGGTAGTTGTTTAGTGTGGGATCATATTCCAATGATGTTGAAATTATTGGTATGACATCTTATACCAACGGTTTTTAAAACCATTAGAATCTTCACATTTTATCAACATATGCCAATGGTTCAATTGGTATAGGTTAATATTGATGGCTCACTTTCCAATGATTTTATAAACCATCATTTTAGGCTATTCTAATGGTTTTTAAGCTTATACCAATGTTTTAAAACTGTGGGTATGAGGAAAAATTATTGTAGTGTATAGTGGATTATGGTTCAATAATTTTATTATTAATATTTATATGTGTCTCATTTGTTTTATTTTTCATGTTGGATTTGTGATAGTTTTGTAAAACAATCTTGTTTCCCTCATTTAATTTTTTTTAAATGTTTTTTAAATTTCAAATGATTTTTACATGAGCATGCATCAGTTGTGGTTTTTTTAGTGTAAAAATCATTCCTTGTGATTTATTTTATCCTTCACCATGTGTCAATAGCCTTTGGCAACTAGGGACGTGCTTGAAGTCAAGTGACACCCCAACTTGAGTATTGAAATTTGGGATCCTTGTTTAAGTTGTTACAATTAATATGGTTTATTATGATCTATTATAGAAATTATCATTCATAAGGATACTATAAACACATTGCATTGACCCAACCATCACCCATGTCCATTAAAACACTAATTTTGATGTTAGGGTTGCACCAAGTGTCTGTATGTGGTTTTCGTATGAAAAAATTTTCTAAAATAACGTGAAAATATTTAGAATCACACATTAACCCATAATAATGAGTATTATCCCTCATATCATAAGTTATCATCTTTATAATCATAATTTCCATCATAATAATTATTCTATCTATGGGAATCATACATAACTCAAGAATCATGTCACGATCATTAAGATTTATAAGGATAAACATTATCCTAGTAATCCCATACTATGCACACATTTCCTTTGAGAACTAAAGATTATGGTAAAAAATTCATCATGTGAAAACATATCTTGGTTTCATCAAGTTGAGAGGATTTCAATGAACATTTTTTAATTTTTATAACCTACCAAGAGTTTTTAGTAATTGTTAAATATCATCATGGAAGTTATTAAATAATGATCATAGTCAAATTAATGTCTTAAATCTTTTTTAAGAAAATTAATTAATTTAGGAGGTTCAAATAATAGTAAAAATGGTGAAAAGTGAGAAAAATGGAGATTTTGGATACATGTTCCCCCACACACACATTGGGTATTCCTGGTGAATCAAGGGAGTTTCTTGTAACTTCATTGACCTGGTTCACTCTTATGTAACTAAATTGAGTTTCTATATGGCCTCAATCATGACTCCTTATATACCAAAGGTTACTGACTAGCAGTGAGGGTTTAATTGATATTGTTTTAAGATTATAACCTTTATTAAAAGTAGAAATAATAGTGGAAATCATATCAATGCCATCCATCATGTACCATCATAATCACAAAACTAGGAATGTTCCAAATAATCCTGAACACATAACCACACTGAAAAATAAATAGGGTCATATTTTAGACTAGAAAAAACCCAAAAATAATTCCAAATATAAAGATGAATACAAAATAGGTTCAAGGCCATGCTCGATCCCACCATCCATTATCCAATCCTGACATACACTATTAACCATAAAACATGGGGTAATTTTCCTTATCCTAACCCGTAACAAATAAATATGCTCAGGTACCAAAGGTGTCCTGAGTAGGGTGTGAGTAAAACTCAATAGGCCACCACTAATGGTTCCTAAATCATATCTATTATGAGTAAAGTATATAAAAATGTGCCAATAAATAAATAAAGTGTGATATTACAATGAATAATAATATATACTATCAACCCTTAGGTCTAGAGTGGGACCCAGGGTCAACCAAACCTACTACATCCAGTGCCATATGTCTTTGTACACAGTACCATAGCTATGTTTATAAGTACATGGGAATTATAGATCCTTGGAACTAGGTCCAAGGTCCCCCAACCATAGTAATCATAATCATGGGAACACTGGATCCTTAGAATCACATCAAGGTCCCCCAATATTAATAATTATAATAATGATCATACCGGATCATTAGAATCACATTAAGGTCTCCCAACATTAATTGTTATAGTAATGGGTATACCAAATCCTTGGAATCTCATCAAGTTCCCTAAATAGTAATAATCATAATAACGGGTATACTAAATCCTTAAAATCATATTAGGTTCCCCCAATAATAATAATAATATAATCCTAGTAACAATGTCCATGGTCCCCTATAATATATAATAACAGACACAACAAATCCAAGGAACAGTGTCCAAGGTCCCCCAATGATATGTAATAACAGGCATATATTCAATTTCATAATTACATATTTATCATTTAATGGACACAAACTCATCATTTTATTATCATATTATCCATCAAAATATTCTCACCAAGGATTCATCAATTAAACATTTAATCATGGGTAATAAATAAATTATTTAATTCAATTATCTTATTTCTAGGGTACACCCTAAGCATCTTTGGAAACCCAATAATAATTATTTAAGGCCATAACACTCCTAGTGTCACCACTTTAATTCTATTTAAATTATAAAAGGTTGGAATTCCATACTCAGTGGCCTAATTCCTAGTATTTATATGCCAACAAATCACTCTAGGTCCATGGGAAAGTCTAATGCATTTGATTTAGGGTTAAAATTCAATTACTAATTATAAAAGGTAAAGAATGCATAATTTTAGTGTGTCCACGCATCATATACATATGGAAAAACATCAATAATTAAATTTATATCTAAATAAAACCTACCTTAAACACTTGGAATTCCAAAAATTGAATGGGATTCGCAAGTTGAAGGGAAATAGGTCTTCTTTAGTTTGAACATAGAGAAAAAACAATCAGAACATATCCAGAAGTGAGAGATCATATAAGGTGTTCATTATAATGAATATAGGTCATCCATATATCACCTTAGAATAATTTGGATCCATAAGATCTTGCAAAGGAGGAAATGTAAGGGGTTTTTAGAGAAAAAAACAACTTAAGGGTGCACTAAACACCCTCCCATAAAGACCGCATGCCATAATAATCAACTGGTGTAACTTCCCCAGAAGACCAAGTGGATAAGTTTTCCATTTCAAAAATTTATAACTTCCAACACCATGGAATATATTTGTCTAATATATTCATGGTGTCTTTGATCGCACTATTCCTGGGAGACTGACCATGGTGATGGAACATGGCGTAGGGGAAAACATTTTCTATTTTAGACCCACCATTCCCATCACCCTAGCGTGGTGTGACCATATTTATTGGGGCCCATAATGAGAATTCTCACACTATATTCCCATGAATTATCCCTCCCTTGGTGTGCTAATGTCCCTATTTTACACAGGCGGTCTCTAGGAAAAACATGGCTCCCGCTACAACCTGTCCTTGCCCATGTTGCACCTTAAAACGCCCAATTTCAACCGAAATCCACCTAGAACCATCCAAAACATCATAGACCCAAATAAAACCATCACAAGGCTCAAAAAATATACATACCTTAAACCAAGGATGTGACATTCTCCCCCACCATATAATATCTCACCCCTGAGCTGTCCTCACATGCATCATAGAGCATCATTAGTGAAAAAATCAAGTCGTTGGTTCTACATATCTATCTCCTACTCTCATTTCTAAACCTTAATGTGCCTATTCTACAATAGCAATAATACTAGAGGAATTATCTTTCCATCTAGAGGTTTTTCACTCTGATTCACTATATGAACAAGATTATCCTTAAAATATGCATCATTATCTAGCTTGATATCATTAGTGTTAATCACATGTGATGGATTTGGGTGATACCATCAAATCATGACATGTAAAAAATTTATTTTATAGCACTAAACCACTGCATAAGGTTCAACTTGTAATCCAATACAATGATCTGATCCACAATCTCAAATGTTCCAATATACCTAGATACCAACTTTCCCTACTTCTGAATATAGCGATGTCCCAACCTTGGTGACACCCGTAGAAATAACGTGTCTCCAACCTTAAACTCCATAGGTATCCATAGATGATCAAGATATAATTTTTGTCTTCTATGAGTGGTTTCTAACCACATTATAATCAACTAAATGTGCCCTGATGTCACATGCATGAGACTTGGTCTAACAAGTGCTAATTTTTCAGATTCCAACTAACACAACAGTGAATGTCATGTCCAACCATATAAGGCCTAAAATATAGCATTCCAAATTGAAACATATAAGATATTATTCTAATAAAATTATACTAAATACAAGTGGTTATCCTAAGAACCACCAAATTCTAAAATTCATGCTCTCAACATGCCATCTAGGATCTAAATAGTACTCTTAGATTATTAATCAGAATGTGTATGATGAATAGTACTCTAATGTACCCACATATTGAGTTATTTCTACAATCCCTTCCAAAATCATGAGTTATAGTAGGGATCTCTATCTAAAACTATATTATGAGGTACTCCATGCAGACGCATTATCTCCCAGATATAAATCTTTCCCAGGTCATCCATTGTGAATGTTTCTCGAATCGGTAATAAATGAGTGACTTTAGTCAATCGATCAACGATAACCCATAAAACAACATTATTTTGGGTTTTACTTGGTAAACCAGTCATGAATTATATAGTGAAATCATCCCATTTTCCCTCAAGTATATGTAAAAGATGGAAAGGTCTAGTGGGCCACTGGTGCTCAGCCTTTACCTACTGATGGTTGGAGCATCGTGGCACAAAACATGTTGCCTCCTTCTTCATCCCTATCTACTATTACTTCCTATGAATATCATGATACATTTTAGTTGAGCCCAATTGTGCCTCTCACTTCAAAAAATGAAATTCCCTCATAAACTCCTCATGAATACCCGTAGGAACTGAGAAACAACTATGAATATGGAGAATATAATCTTCATAGATGGTCCAATATGGTGGTGACTCCCCACCATATATGATGTACCTTAAAGATAAGAACTTAGGATCCAATAATTTATTTCTCTTTATCCTATTTAAAAGTGGATAAGTAAAGGATAGATATGAAATATTTTCTTGACCTTAATAATCTTGTACATATAAATATATCTCTATAAAATATTCATCATCTGCCACACATTGTCTGACTCCTACACAACATGAGTCTAATTTTTAGTGATCAAGGAATCAGGAACAAAATTTCCTTTTCCATGAGTATATTCTAGATAAAAATTAAAATACTATAAGTACTCAACCCATATCTGTTTCTAAAGATTTAAATCACGCTATAAGTAAATTTACTTCATGATTTTATGGTTTTTATATTCCAAAAACCTATCACCCAAAAAATATCAACACCAACATTTCAAAGAATGGACCAAAACAACCAATTACATGTCATATGTTAGATAGTTTAACCCATGTGGCCTCAACTACCTTGATCCATAAGTAACCACATAACCACCTTAAAATAATACTTCTCCCATCCTAACTCCAAATGCAACACAATACAAGGTATATTATTTTTATGACTTAGGTAAGATCATAATTGGTGTTGAGGTAAACCTTACTTTTAACTCATGAAAGGAATTATTGTAATAATTAGATAACATGAACATCACCCCTTTACAGGTAATATTTTTTATGGTGTTTCCAAGTGTGATAAGTCCTAAATAAACCTGATGTAGTATCCAACCAAACCCAATAATCTATGAATCTCAAAAAAATATTGGATAAATCCTAAGAAACTACTACACTCACCTTTATAGAGTCTATTAACACTTAATATTTAGATATCACATGCCCCAAGAAGTGAACTTAGTTGCTTTAGAAGTGACTCTTTGACATTTTGGCACATAACTTGTGTTCCCTCAAGGTTTACAAAATAATTTCTAGATGTCATGTGTGCTCCTCCTATGACTTAGAGTACATGAGGATATCATCAATAAACAAGACTACTAATTTATACATAAATGGGTGGAAAACTAGGTTCATTAAGGATATAAATACTTTGAGTGAATTCATCAAGCTGAATGGAATGATTAAACACTTATACATGTCATACCTTCTCCTAAAGGAAGTATAAGTTATATATGATGGACTTACCCTAAAATGGTGATAACCTAATCTAAATTCAGTCTTGGAAAACACATAGACTCCTCTGAGTTGATCAAATGAATCATCTATACATGTAATTGGGTATTTATTTTTGATTATCACTTGGTTTAACCTTCAATAATTCAAAAAAAAATCTCAAGAACAAATCATCCATTTATAGAATAGGACTAGGGAACCCCATTGTGAGGTACTCTAATTGATAAATCTCCTAGATTTCAATTCATCCAACTGTACTTTTAATTATCAATGATCTGTTGAATCCATTCAATAAGGATGAATAAAAATTAGATCTACCCTTGATATGATTTCTATAGTGAATTCCACCTCCCTCTCAAGAATAAATCCTAATAAATCATTAGGAAAAACATATTGAAACTGGTCAAAACTAGAGGATATACTTATTTATTTTTTATATCACCATCCAATAATATTTGGTCCACCCAGGCTATAATTCCACCCAATTGTTCATGGTGAGATCCTGAAATTCCTTCCTATAAATCCCACTCTCCCACATGAACATGACTACTACCATCGGGAGGTGTAAAGAATATTTGATGGTGGTAATAGTTGATATGAGGTCAATATGATACTAAAAAATCAATTCCAAGAATCATATTTTTTCTATTCATTTGGAGTACATAGAAATCTCAAAGAAACCAGTGACAACCAACTTCGAGATATCATTCCCAATAGCAATGAATTACCTCTAATTGCTTCCTTGGTGATGTATCTATGGTCATCACCCCAGGTGGGTACTCCAAAATTAATCATAATATATCAATGAATAGAATATCCAAAAAAGAGTGGGAAACTTCTATATAAAATAAAATGGATGCTAAAGTAGACTCCACCAAAATTATATCTTCAATGGTGGAAGGTTTGACATCCTGATTTGTTAGAGTAGACTGTACAGTATGAAGTTATCCTAGTCTATAGACCTAAGTCCTAGCCTATCCTTCCTATAATCCACCACTATTCTAGAGATTTTTTCCCAACCCTATGGTACCACATCCCCCACATCATCCAATATGACCTGTAGATCTCCAACTACATGTTTTCTACAATACAGATGATCCCAATATAGAATTTGATGCCTTTCTAAACACATCATTACCATAAATTCATGAAGGATTCATATACAACCTCTATAAGTGTCCTATCATTCCACAAGATTAACACTATACTGGTGGTTAATCACACAGATTTTGTTTTTTACTAACCTTTCCACACTGAAAACATCGCCTCAGGACACATCCCCAGCTACTCTTACCACCACTAAGATGGGGTAAATTTTTATAGAAGTGTTTCCTATTGTTATAAGATTCACTATCTGATCTAATAGATAGAACTTCCTACCCACCACCTAGGGCATATTTTAGGTTTATCTCAGTGATAAGTAAAAGTTTCACCACCTTAGAAAAAATCATCAAAAAAAAAACTTTCACCTATGACATGATCTCATATCTAAGGTCTTCTTAAAAGTGTTTCACACTGGTTACCTCATTCCTTGCCAACATTAGATCAAAACACTATAAGCCTATGAAATGGGTTTTTTAATCCATCATAGGAATTATTCCCTATTATAGATGCATGAAATCCCTAGTATTATCGGCCCTAAATCTTGCTGGAAATAAATAATCAAAAAACCTAGTATGGAAGTCCTTTCGGGTCAAGTCTGTATAATGGTTTGTAATGACCCAGACCAAGATGCCACTAAAAGGTTCCCCAAGCCCGGTGGGCCACATGGCCTCAAGCGCATCTCCCCAAATTCTAGAGGTTGCTGACTAGCAGTGAAGACCAAGGTGAGTCTGTGGGGAAATTATTCCCTCAATAATAAAGTGTATCATAGTGTAAATATCATACAAGTAACAAAAGCAGTAATACAATAAGATAACAGAAATAAACAACAGAAGACTGATATTATAAACAAATCCATAAGTCATATCATTTACATGATGATGATACATGTCACAAGTTTCTAATAAAAAATCCAAAATAGTTACATAGAATTCATATACAATATATGTTCCAAAAATAAAAAAAAATCAATAGAATCCCAGTAGCATCACAAGCCTTAACTTGGTCCCATGCTCTCCTAATCCTAAGTAGAAAAAAAATTACCTCTAGGAGGGTTCTTTCCCTTATCATTACCTGCAATCATATAATCTGTTTAGGTCCCAAAAAGTGTAAAAAATAAGGTGTGAGGCTAAATCCCAGTAGGCAACCAACCAAGTTATTTTCCAAACATTCAGTGAATATATATAGCAAGCAGTGTGCAATAAGAAAATCAGTAATCAAATAATTACTCGAAAGTAAACATCCTATAAGCACTGGTTTCTATTTACATTCAATTCATATTCATTTAACTATTCTATTTCATTGAATTTAAAAGTCTCGATATGTAAGAACCCAGTTTTTCACTCAGGTTTGGATCCTTTAATTTTCGTTCTAAATCTTTACTTTGGACCTAATATAGATTCCTTTGGAGTTAGAAAATGTTCTGAGGGTGTCTTGGGCTTGTTTGGAACTCGGAACAACTCTTTTTAGGAAAACAATCCAAGTTTCACGGTTTGTGCACGGTTAGCACACGGTTAGTGCACGGTTTACCAAAATATGCAATTTTTCTTTTTTTAGGACAGCGGCACCTCACACAGTTGGTGCATGGCTATGCAGCAAAACCGTGTGAACGCCCCTTTTTCTCAAGTTTGGGCAGAACCATCTCGCACAGTTTTCACATGGTTTGACAAACCGTGCGGACAAAATGTGTGCAGGATAAAAACCTATGTAAAATGTCTAAAATTACCTTAATGATATATTAATTATCCTCTTTCCTCCATAATCTGAGTTTGTGTGGGATTGACCTATTTCTCTATAAATTTTGGGGTTTTTGAAGATCAAATCTTGGAATCAAGAGATCTTCTTCGTCTGGCTTCCAATTGAGCTTTCTTTCATCATGTTGGATGTGCAATGGTAAGTAATCAAGTTCTCTTTAGTTTTTCTTCTTCTATTTATCTCTTGACCTAGTTATCTCCATGTGAGAATTTTTCACCTTTTCTTAGATCTACTCCAATCCAAGGAAAATAAAGTGCCGATACCAGAGGATAAGGCTCATACAACCCTAAGGTGGGTGGTCTATAACTCATCCCTAAAGTTAGTTGTTTTTGGAATGTTCCTGTGGGGCCCACCTATTTCGTTTGAAACCATTTCTTACATTAACATTCCCTGGTTATACTCATTAGAATCGTATGGTTATGCTATTTCCAAATATGTGATTAGTTTTTAGTGGTTTTTCCCACAATTCAATCCACCTCATGTCAAAGGTTAGGCCTTAATTGGGTTTTTAGTTTTTTGACACATTTGAGCCACCGTTTGGGTGTGCCTTTACTTGACCTTCCTAAAGGTGAGACTTATTATCATAAATGGTTTGTTATTACTAAGAATTGAATAATGTCATGTACCATATATGCTCACCACTTGACCCACCTAAGGTAAGTTCTTACAAATTTTTATTAAATGTGAAATATGAAATGTGAAATGGAAAGTATACTAAGTATATAACTTAGCCTTATCAAAAGAGATTTTATAAAGATTACATGTCTGTATCACCCCTTTCTATGTTGATGGAAGGTAGTAGAGTGATCTTCAACAATTGAATAAGCCTTAATGGATAATTAAGACTTGGTTAAATGGTTGCAACACTACTTGGCCTATCCACACTAATGGAAGACAAGGCTTGGACCAACAAATAAATGGTTTCAACTCTACTTGACCTATCCACACTAATGGAAGGCAAGACTAAAACCAAATAAATTATTACATGATTACAATATCAAATAGGAATGGACTGACTCGAGCTCACCTTGGATTTTGAGAGGAGAATACCTTGGGTCTCGGGAACCCCATTCCGATTCGAGGATATGGTTTGCTTAGGTTGATACCCACCAAGACTCTGGTTCTTGTCTATTCCTTGGAAGCATTGTATACTACCATTGGATCTCTTTCCTTATTATAGGATATCTCGGATACACTCCTTGGATCTAGCACTGACTAGTATGTTCCATGGTTAAATCCCATAGGGCCCTATCTTTTCTTAGATCCATTTTACCTTGGTTGATCACATTGGACTCAGTATACACCTTATTGTGGAATTCCTTGGATTACTCTCCTTGGATTACACTATTACCCCTTAGATAGACTCAGATACTATTGAGTTATCTTTCTGTGAGTTTACATTACCTTGGTTTTTATCCTGGAACTCCCTCACTAGATATCATTTTCTAGTTGCCTTATTATGTCTTGAGACCTTCACTACTTATACTATCACGAGGTGATGTCAGTGTTTATTATGCCTCACATGACCTATTAGAATTAAATGGTAATTGATTAATAAAATGAACTGGTTACATGTTCATACACCAACCGAGGGCTGAAGGAGGTACTTGGTTATTTAGTTATATTACACTACTTGCTTTACTTTATATATGCATGCATGCACACTGCTATATTCCATTACATGGTCCGGATTCTATAGACACCATTGGTGGTGGCCCACTTATCTCACACCCTCTTCAGGTGTTGTTTGGTATCTAGATTAGATTACATGGTTGCAATTATTGACAAAGGGAATCATGCAGCTTTCGATACTTGATTGTGTGTTGATAGGATGGAGCTTAATATCAGATGACCGAGTAGGATCTCAGGATTCTTGAAGTAGACTTTGTTTTCTTTTAACTTGTAGAACATATTATACATATTGTCTCGTATCCTTTCTTTCTAGATTTCTAGTGACATGACATTACATCATCATTTCTCCAGTTGATATAATTATTGTTATTATTGCTTATCTATTGCATCAGTTTTATTTTACTATTTATTCATATTTCTTCCACTATTTAATATTTATTTATATCTCTTCCATTGTACTAAAATCTACTAATGAGGGCATAGTATTCCCACGGACACACCCTATTCCCTCACTACTAGTCGGTAGCCTCTGGCGTTAGGGAAGATGCGCTTGAGGCTATGTGGCCCATCAGGCTCGGGGTACCCATTAAGTGGCATCAAGGTCTGGGTCGTCATAAGAGATCCAACTCAAGCTCGGCATCCCTTGTATAACTGGAAGAACAACAAATTCCTTAGAAGGAAACCAAAAAATACAAGTCAATAATGAATCTAAACTTGTGCTTTGGCTTAGAAGACTCATCATAATAGTCATTTCATTTAGAATTAAATCAGAACCTGATCTCGTATTTAACATTCCTAAGTTGGAATTCATGTATAAATCTTAGTGAAATATTAACCAACGCCCTACAATCCCATCCCTAGGGGACCTCTCAGGAACCCGTAATAACTCTAGGTCAGGTATAAATTCCCATCCAATCAAGTATGACCTTAGTGATTCTCAATAAAATCCCAAGTATCACCCTTGGAATAATAGTAAAATTACCTTTTGTTGGAGTTGGTGTTCTAGAACCAACTACTTTGTACTTTATTCATTAAATAAAAACCTTATCACATCTTGATTGTTCTTTTGCATGACATGTCATGTGATAATGTCCTAAGGACAGCTGTTACATTAAAGGGTCATAGCGGATCCCTGCTATGATGAGAACCCGGAAGTGCCATAACATTGTTCTTGAATGTATGTTCTATGGTCGGATGATATTATTTGAGGGACACAAATAATACAGGTCATTAGGGGTGAGGACTCATAAAACTTTGAGGCACCTTCTCATGGTGTGCGCCCTTGGTAATATCCAGGAGGATATTATGAGAACGAGACCCGCTAGTAGGAAATACACATTTCATAGTGTCATTGGATGTTCCTATCTGCGGACGTGTGTATTGGTCCTTAGACTTTAAGATTATTATTAATGGGTATTACAACTCACGCACTTAGATGTATTGATGAAAACTGTGATGATACACTGTTCGCAGTGAGGTAGGATATGTTGGGTGTGTCACGAGTAATACCGCATTAATAGATAATGCGAGAAAGGATTTGTCCCTTCCGTTCCATAACGGAAGTAGATATCTCAGGCCCTTTTATGGAATTTATATAGCCTAAATAAATCCATGGCCATGGTAAGGTATGGAAAAGTTCAATTCCGAGAAGTCAAAGAAAGAATAATCAAGCACATGGGTTGATGGCACTAGCATACAACCCGCTTGATTGGAGATATCGAGACAAAGGAATTATATTACACGGTAAGCATTCGTAGGAAGTGACACATCATTGCGGCGTTAACTTCTTTCTCTATGGGTGCCTTGGCGTGTTTCTAGACGCTAACCTTGGAATTTAGGCAGGCTCAGCCAAATGCCACCGAGAAAGAGGCCTAGAGGGTCACACACTAAGTGTGTCCATGTATCTCAGATAAATATTAATTTAACAAGTTAAATAAATATTATTCCAGACTGTGGTTTAATAATTATTTAAGGATCTCTGGTCGCATTTATTTTGACACTAGTTATTCGAGAGAATATATTGTGGACGAAATAATATATTTATTAGCGAGTAATGCAGTTACATTTATTTAAGAAATAAATAGTCATTACTCAAGGTCTAATAAATGTGGTGGATAAAAATGGAAAATAAAAGTACACATCGTGTATTAATTATTACACACCGTGTAGTTTTTCCAGTTGGGATTTTGAGGATTTAATATTGTTTTATAAAATGATATTTATTATAATCAGTGTGTGAGCATGTCAAGGAATTAATAATTCGACATGGGGGTTTTCAATAAGAGTTAATGAAATAAATAAAATGCGTAACGCATTTATTTATTGTCATAACTCTATTAACCTCAAACCCAATTATAAATATCCTCACAACTCCAACATTTTAAAGATCCATTATTGTGCACAACGGATTTGGAAATACTCTCAAGCCAAGAGAGAATTCCCTTTCAACTAAGAACACCCTCAAGTTACGAGAGCAAGATCCTCCACTGGATCAAGGCGGTCGAAGACGGACATCGTAAGCGAAGGTTCTTCCGCGCTAGCACCCGGAGATCCCTTTGGCAACGTTCGGAGATACGTGACACATGTGTGGATCACCGCTAGAGGAATCATACACTTGGATTCTACGATGCAACGATGGATCACCGAATCGTGACCGGACACATCAACGAAGAAAGAATTCAAACGAGGTAATTCTTATGCATTAATTAAATTAATTATAATCAACATATGATGATCCTCCTCAAGGGTTTCGGGACTCTTCTTTTCTTTTCATTCTTCGTTCTATTCCGAAGATTTGGCATTTTATATTGTGACGGATCTCGGATTGAACGTTGTTTAACGTTAAAATTAAAGTTGGGATAACCCACCAATGCGCTTCCGCTGCACCCGGAACCTACTAGTGGTATCAGAGCGGTCATATCATTGATTATAATTATTTAGTTTTTCGTTGGTAATTTACACATTTAATAATTTAGTTATTTTAATTCAAGTTTAATCGTTCTGGAAATCTGAATATCGAGATCTATTCCTCCTCCCTCATTTCTCGTTCACCTCACAGAAACGATTTTTTTCTTTTAATTTTGATTAAAATAAAATAGAGGAACTCATCCGGAAGAGCCAAAAGTTTCTGGATATATAACACCAGAATACACGGCATGTATTCGGAAGTACACGCCGTGTAGTCTAGGTTCAATGCATTGATTAATCCTCCAAATCAGGCACTGTATTGGATTCTTTCTAAGAATTTAAGACACCGTGTGTTGACCAGAAATAGGTGGCACACGGTTTCCAGAATACACATCGTGTGGTCCAATGAACACGGCATGTAGTCCCTTCGGGTCAGGGTTGGGTCGTGTACTCCGTACACGGCCTGCCCGGCTGGAAACCGTGTAACGCAGAAACTACACGACGTGTGTCCCACTGTACATGCCGTGTACTCCAAAAAATTCTGAAGTACATTAACACGCCCTATCCCTGGGCGTGTACTTCGGATGGACGGTGAAGAAAAGTACACTCTGTGTAGTCGGAACTACATGTCGTGTACTCACCCAAATTACGCAGATTTGTTAAAATTTATTATTATATTATACAAACCCTTGAGACGTGTACCATGGTGCAGGCGTAAATCTGAGGCACAACACGTGATAGGTGTTTTATATATATGTGTTTAATTTAACATCTACGTAATAAATGGGAATTCACTGGGTTGCCACCCAGGTACAAGTTACATACAAGGATAATTTTAAATGAATTTATTTGTTTAAAATTATGATGGATGAGAATCTCAAGGAAATTCAGAAAAGGGATTTAAGATAAAAGGATTGATTAATTAAAGAAAATAATTGATTCGAGTGTGATTTATCTTAAACAAGAACGATTAAAGAATTGAATGCTAGTTTTATTTATGCGTAAATATCATTGCATGTATGGATGATCATGAGCTAGACCGAGACCTTTGTATGTGAATGGTTTCTTTTAATTTATTTATTTAAATTAAATTTGTTGTCCTACAATCCATCTCCTCATTAATATGTAGGGCCTATGCGCCCAAGGATTCTTTTATGTAAAAACCCCTTTTACCCCTCACCTGCGTGTGAGATAAATGCATATGTAATGGATGGAGCTCCCAAGCTAGTGGAGGCAGCTCAAGTCAGGATCCAAGGTGAAACCAATCCAAGGAGATATAAAGGTGGATAGGTGGAAAGCTGTAAATACGAACCCGAAAGGTTCAAGGTGTTTCTCCCCTAGTTCTTGGGTTAGTTTATCAACCGTTAGATAAACTAACCAATAGAAAAGCTCATGATCATACCATTTATTTTATTTCTATCAATTTCATGGTTTATTTATTGTGGTGTGTTGTCACAATCACACAATTAATGAATTAAAAGAGCATGCAAGATGGAACTAAAATAAAACCGGATTATATGTAAATATTATCTTAGACATGGTTAATCACTTAGGTATATACCACTTAATATTAACAAGCATGTAATCAAAGATAATAAAATGTAAATTTACGTATAAGGATAAAATCCCTCAAAATAAATATTAAGTCAGCATAGCCTTCCATAATCTTGGTTAGAATCGAACCATAGTTCAAAGTGCTTGACCAACCCTAGTTGGGGTGCTTTCAATTATCGGGGAATTCTAATTCAAGGTTTTGAGTTGACTTGACTTGGTTCGCATCAAGGGTTTACTACCATAGCAGGACTTGGTGTGACCAAGAGGCAAAGGTTGAGGAAATCCAAAAAGGATTTCAGGATTGGGGAGTCCACTCAGTGGATCAAGGAGCTGTGAGTTAATGCAGTTGGCATTTGGAATGCCTACCTAAAACCCTTCAAGTTGCTTGACCAACCCTAGTTGGGGTAATGCGAAGGGAAATATGGATCCTTTCCACTATAATATTCATGCAACAGAATATTCCGAAGTCAATGGTGAGGGATATTGGATTTTGATAAAATAGTGGGAGACTAATAAGTGTTAATTTATTTATTTGTCTCAATTTTTGTAATAAAGTACTAAACATTTGCTCATCTTAATTTTTAGAAATGACAAGAAAATGACTTCAAACATATCATTGTGCACCATACTCGAAAAAGAAAACCTTATCACCGGCACCAATTTCCAAGAGTGGCAGAGGCGTTTACGCATCGTCCTTCACCACGAAAGGAAATTATATGTGCTGGAAGAGCCTATTCCAGTTGCGCCTGGGAAAGAGGCAAGTGATGAGGAATTATCTCTCTACATGAAACACATGGATGATTCCATATATTTCCAGTGTTTCATGCTATCGGCCATGTCTAATGATATCTTGAATCAACATGAAAACATGGATGCGTATAGCATGATGTCTCACCTTAAAGATATCTACCAAGAGAAGGTGATACAGGAGAGGTATGAGATCTCCAATGCTTTGTTTACCATGAAGCTTGGAGAGTCTGCGCCAGCTGGGCCTCATGTAGTCAAGATTATTGGCTACATTGAATGCTTGGACATCTTAGGGATTAAATTCCAGGATGAGTTGCGTACAGATCTCATCGTATCATCACTGCCCAAGACCTTCTCTAGCTTTATTGTCAACTATAACATGAGCGGAAATGAGAAGATTCTGTCGGAGCTTCTGACCTTGATTTTCCAGGTAGATAAGGACATGGGGCGTGATAAACCCGCGGTCCTTATGGTGAAAAAGAAAAGGAAGGACAAGGAAAAGGATCCAAAGACTTATAAACGCTCTGAAGCCCCAGAGCACCGTCCCTCCAAGAAGGGGAATATCCAGAGGCAAGGCAAGGAACGGGAAGTAGTGTGTTCTGCATGTGGCAAGCAGGGCCACTGGAAGAGGAACTGCACCTAGAAGCGTGGGGACGCTAAAGGTGAATTTGTTATCGAGTGAAATCTTTCTATTTCTACACATTGGGTATTAGATACAGCTTGTGGGGCTCACATCTGTATTCAAATACAGGAACCAGGTAGATTTAGAAAGATCGCCAGAGGAGAGGTGGATCTTCGAGATTCCAATGGCACAAGGTTGGCTGCATTGGCTATTGGCGACTACCACCTCTCATTGCCAACTAGGATGATTTTGGTTTTGCATAACTGTTATTATGTGCCTAGTGTTACCAAGAACATAATTTCTGTATCTTGTTTGGATATGGATGGATTTTTTTTCAAATTTGTAAATAAGGGTTGTCTCTTTTATAAGAACAATGTATGTTATGGTATGGAACATTTAAATAATGGTTTGTATGTATTGAATTACAAAAACCAAGTGTTGGAAATCGATAACAAAACAAACTCACATGACTCATACATCACCCAGTTATGGCATCACCGCCTTGGTCATGTGAAAGAGAAGTGTTTGACAAAGCTCTGCCAAGATGACTATTTAGACTCTACTGAGCTAAAAACACTTGATAGATGTCACACTTGTTTACAAGGAAAAATGACCAAGCCGCCTTTTGGTGGACAAGGTGAAAGGGCCACAGAGCTTCTAGGATTGGTACACACGGATGTGTGTGGACCATTTCCAGTAGAAGCTAGAGGTGGATATTCTTACTTCATTACTTTTATTGATGATTTGAGTAGATATGGCTATGTCTACTTAATGAGGTAAAAGTCAGAGTCCTTAGAGAAATTTAAGGAATTCAAGAATGAAGTAGAGAATCAGCTTGGTAAGAAGATAAAGAAGCTTCGATTGGATCGAGGTAGAGAATATCTGAACCAAGAGTTCATCGATCTTCTATGGGATTCTGGGATTCTATCTCAGCTCACTCCTCCTTATACACCACAGTGGAATGGTTTTAGTGAAAGGAGGAACCACACCTTGTTGGACATGGTGAGGTCAATGATGAGTCATGCGGATCTTCCATTATCCTTTTGGGGATATGCATTACAAACTGCAGCATACACATTAAACCGAGTACCAACTAAGGTGGAAAATGGAATTCTATCCGAGTTATGGAATGGAAGGAAACCCACATTGTCGCACACATGTGTATGGGGATGCGAGGCATTTGTTAAGGCCTTCTCAGGAAACAAACTAGCACCCTGTGGCACAAAATGTATCTTTATAGGATATCCCAAGGAAACGAAAGGATATTACCTATATAACCCTCAAGACAAGAAAGTGATTGTCGCCAGACAAGCCATCTTTCTTGAGAGGGAGCACATCCTCAAGAAGGATAGTGGGAGCAAGATTGACTTCGACGAAGTTGATGCTCAAGATATACAGGATTTGGTAGAGGAAAAAGTTCCACAGGTCTCTGTGGAAGAGGTTCCAGAAACACAAGTACTGCGTAGGAGCTCAAGAGAGGTAAGGGAACCAGAGAGATTTGGTTTCCTAGTCACCGAGGATGGTGAATCATTATTGTTAGACAATGATGAACCTATCTCTTATAAGGAAGCAGTAGAAAGCTCAGAAGCTGCAAGATGGCTAGAAGTTATGAATTCTGAGATGGATTACATGTATCAGAACCAAGTTTGGGTTCTAGTTGATGAGCCAGTTGATGTAAAGCCTTTTGGATGCAAATGGGTATTCAAAAGAAAGCTGGACATGGAAGGTCAAGTAGCACCTATAAAGAAAGGCTAGTGGCTAAAGGATTCAGACAGCGTCAAGGAATTGACTATGATGAAATCTTCTCGCCAATTTCCATGTTTAAATCCATAAGAATCATACTTGCCATAGCAGCTTACCATGACTACGAGATTTGGCAGATGGATGTCAAAACAGCATTCCTTAACGGGAACCTTCAGGAAGATGTCTATATAACACAACCAGAAGGGTTTGTGACACCAAGTGAATCCAAACGGGTTTGCAAGTTGCAGAAATCCATTTATGGATTGAAGAAAGCATCCAGGTCATGGAACATTCGATTTGATGAAGCCATAAAGGAATTTGGTTTCATTAAGAACGAATGTGAGCCATGTGTTTATAAGCGGTTTAATGGGAATGCGGTCGTCATCCTAGTGGTATATGTTGATGACATATTACTTATTGGAAACGATGTACCATCCTTACAGTCAGTTAAGGACTGGTTGAACAAGTATTTCTCCATGAAGGAATTAGGAGAAGTAGCCTACATTCTAGGGATCAAGATCATTCGTGACAGATCTAAGGGGCTGCTTGGACTAAGTCAGGGTACATACATTGACCAGATACTAAAGAGATTTAGTAAGGAAAAATCCAAGAGGGGATTGGTTCCAGTGTCACATGGATTACATCTTTCTAAGAAAATGTGTCCCTAGACACAACAGGAGAAAGATAGGATGAGTAAGATCTCATACGCTTCGGCTATAGGATCCATCATGTATGCCATGTTATGTACCAGGCTTGATGTTTCCTATGCACTGAGCATGGTAGGTAGATATCAAGCAGATCCAGGAGAACAGCATTGGACTGCTGTTAAGACCATCCTTAAGTATCTGAGAAGAACTAAGGATATGTTCCTGGTGTATGGAGGAGACGAGGAGCTTGTCATCAGAGGGTATGCTGATGCTGGTTTTCAAACAGATCAGAATGATCTAAAGTCGCAATATAGATATGTTTTATGTCTCAATGGAGGAGCTGTGAGCTAGAAGAGTTCAAAGCAGCCAGTTATTGCTGATTCTACAGTGGATTCCAAGTATATAGCGGCTTCTGATGCAGACAAAGAAGCTATCTAGATTCAGAACTTTGTCCAGGAGCTTGATGTGGTGCCTAGTAGTAAAGATCCCATTACATTGTATTGTGATAATACTGTAGTGGTGGCTCTTGCAAAAGAACCAAGGTCACATCAACGGATAAAGCACATACTCCGGAAGTATCACCTCTTGAGGGATTTCTATCAAAGGGGTGAAGTTGCAGTGAGCAGAGTGTCCACGGAAGAGAACGTGGCAGACCCCATGACTAAAGGCCTATCTCAGCAGAAGCATGAATATCATGTGAGAGCTAGCGGGTTAAAGGTTGTTAGCAGTTGGCTCTAGTCCAAGTGGGAGTCTGTTGGAGTTGGTGGTCTAGAACCAACTACTTTGTACTTTATTCATTAAATAAAAACCTTATCACATCTTGATTGTTCTTCTGCATGACATGTCATGTGATAATGTCCTAAGGACAACTGTTGCATTAAAGGGTCGTAGTGGATCCCTACTATGATGAGAACCCGGAAGTGCCATAACACTGTTCTTGAATGTATGTTCTATGGTCGGATGATATTATTTGAGGGACACAAATAATACAGGTCATTAGGGGTGAGGACTCATAAAACTTTGAGGCACCTTCTCATGGTGTGCGGCCTTGGTAATATCCAGGAGGATATTATGAGAACGAGACCCGCCAGTAGGAAATCCACATTTCATAGTGTCATTGGATGTTCCTATTTGCGAACGTGTGTATTGGTCCTTAGAATTTAAGATTATTATTAATGGGTATTACAACTTGCACACTTAGATGTATTGACGAAAACTATGATGACACACTGTTCGCAGTGAGGTAGGATACGTTGGGTGCGTCATGAGTAATACCGCATTAATAGATAATGCGAGAAAGGATTTTTCCCTTCTGTTCCATAACGGAAGTATATATCTCAGGCCCTTTGATGGAATTGATATAGCCTAAATAAATCCATGGGCATGGTAAGGTATGGGAAAGTTCAATTCTGGGAATTCAAAGAAAGAATAATCAATCACATGGGTTGATGGCACTAGCATGAAAATCGCTTGATTGGAGATATCGAGACAAGGGGATTATATTACATGGTAAGCGTTCGTAGTAAGTGACACGTCATTGCGGCATTAACTTCTTTCTCTATGGGTGCATTGGCGTGTTGCTAGATGCTAACCTTGGACTTTAGGCAGGCTCAGCCTAATGCCACCGAGAAAGAGGCCTAGAGGGTCACAGACTAAGTGTGTCCATGTATCTCAGTTAAATATTAATTTAACAAGTTAAATAAATATTATTCCCGACTGTGGTTTAATAATTATTTAAGGATGTCTGATCGCATTTATTTTGACACTAGTTGTTCGAGAGAATATATTGTGGACAAAATAATATATTTATTAGCGAGTAATGCAGTTTCATTTATTTAAGAAATAAATAGTCATTACTCAAGGTCTAATAAATGTGGTGGAGAAAAATGGAAAATAAAAGTACACGCTGTGTATATTAAATATACACGCCGTGTAGTTTTATGGAAAACAAGTACACGCCATGTATTAATTATTACACGCCATGTAGTTTTTCCAGTTGGGATTTTGAGGATTTAATATTGTTTTATTAAATGATATTTATTATAATCAGCATGGGAACATGTCAAGGAATTAATAATTTGACATGGGGGTTTTCAATAAGAGTTAATGAAATAAATAAAATGTGTAACGCATTTATTTATTGTCATAACTCTATTAACCTCAAACCCGATTATAAATATCCTCGCAACCCCAACATTTTAAAGAGTCATTGTTGTGCACAACGGATTTGGAAATACTCTCAAGCCAAGAGAGAATTCCCTTTCCACCAAGAACGCCCTCAAGTTACGAGAGCAAGATCCTCACCAGATCAAGGCGGTCGAAGGCGGACATCGCAAGTGAAGGTTCTTCCGCGCTAGCACCTGGATATCCCTTCGGCAATGTCCGGAGATACGTGACACACGTGTGGATCACCACTAGAGGAATCCTACACTTGGATTCTATGACGCAAAGACGGATCACCGAATCGTGAACGGACACATCAACGAAGAAATAATTCCAACGAGGTAATTCTTATGCATTAATTAAATTAATTATAATCAACATATGATGATCCTCCTCAAGGGTTCCGGGACTCTTCTTTTCTTTTCATTCTTAGTTTTATTCCAAAGATTCGGCGTTTTATATCATGACGGATCTCATATTGAACGTTGTTTAACGTTAAAATTAAAGTTGGGCTAACCCACCAACGTGCTTCCGCTGCGCCCGGAACCTACACCTTTGATTCCATCCATGGTATTCTCATAAGAATCCATGTATCAATCGACATATAATTCTAGCCTCAGTGAGTCCATCCATGGAATCCCTCACTTGGATCCTTGTATCACCCATGGCTTAATCAAGGTTCAAGGCAATGATTCCATCCACAACATTCAAATGTGGGTCCAGGTATCACCCAAGGCATATAATTCAATAGGCACAAGAGTCCTTCCTTGGAATTAGAACTTGAATCCAAGTATCACCCTTGCCTATTAATCATTTAACCAATTTCATTTCATTTAAACAATTCATTAAATGGACCAAGGTTAAACCAAAGGCATTTTATATAACTCACCTCAAAAGGGTGATTCAAAGAAGGTCCAACCTCAAAGGCTTGGACTTTCATTTACTCATGTGAGCATAACATGATAACAAGCTTCCCATGATTAATCAATCCATCACATAGCATGGTATCAATATAACTCACATGGGATAAAAATTCAAAGGCCATTAAAATACTCACATGGCCGTTTTTAATATAACAATCCTAAAAATTCTATCAAGCTATCACATGGATTAGTTATCATGTATCTCACATGGTAAAATCAACGATTAGAGAAATTCAATCCAATTGCATTAACTCATGGTATATCCTCTACTTTAATCACATGGGAAAGGTAATACAAGGCAGTATTCTTTAAACAAGAAATTACATACATGGGACAAGGGGAAAGTCATCCATCCCATACCCTAAATTAATTTCATTTACAATAAAATTCATAAATAAATTAATCCATTTTATTTATATACCAATTCAAAAATGACATCCCATGATCAAGGGGTAAAAGGAATTCCTCATAGGCATCCAAATCCAAAATCCAAAAGTGTCCATTTCAAGACAACTCACCCATGGGGTGGTTCTTTTTCAAGGTATACAACCTATAAAAAATAATTATAAATCATATTAAATTACCTAAAACGTGATTGGAACTAATATGGTTCAATTTCATTTTATGTGACACCTAAAAATTGGGCGCACAGCACAACGGAATATATAAAGAGATCACCTTTAAGTGAAAGGCACGAGACCACCTACCTTAGGTCCATGATAAATAGATCATCTAGTATCAAGTCTTGATTCGGCCCTGATTAATAAAATATGAAGAATAGAAGAAGAATGAGAAATCGAGTCATATGATCCTAAATCCAAATAGCATAGCTGGTAGCCAGAAGAATCAAGAACGGATAAAAAGGAATTAAGATCTTACCATTGTGGATCAGATGAGATAGATGGTGCTAGAATCAGAGTTCATATGGAGATAGTACCTCAATTTCTATGTTAGGTTTCAAGAGGGCTCCCCAAAATTTCACCTTACTATGAAACAGATATAGGAGAAAATGTTTTAAGTTATAAAACATTTCAGGGGAAAAACAATAATTTTACCTAAAATATCTAGACCGCATGGTTTAAGCACATGGTTTATTAAATTGTGCGCCAGGTTGCACGATCTACTATCGGAGAAAGGGGCACCTGCATGATTTACTCACACGGTTTATAAACCATGTGCAAACCATGCAAATATCTTCTATCAAAAACTGAAAAAACTATAGACCTGGACGCATGGTTGTGTGGCCTAACCCGCATGGTTTTCACTAACTGTGAAGCCTCCTTTTTTCACCCAAAACTTAATTTTTGGGCTCCAGACCTGCCCGAGACACCCTAGAGACCTCTGTGGCCTCAATAGGCACTCACATTTGGACATATTTAAGCAATTAAACTGAGAATTGTTAGAAAAAAATAGAGATATAACTCAAAGAAGAAATGGGATCTTACAAACTTCCCCCCTTAAAGCAATTATTCCCTGAATTTCCCTCTCAAGGGTGATCAAGAATGTTTGAGAACAACTCCGGTCATTATGATCACACATCATCCTCCTACTCCCATGTATCATCTTGTACATGGTAGTGCTTCCATAGCACCCATACCAAAGTAATAGTCTAGCCTCGGAGAACCTTCATGCTATGATCTAAAATTCATAAAGGATGTTCCTCAAAGGATGCATCTACCAATAAATCAACCTCATTGGGCTGAAATTCATGAGATGGATCTAAATAGTAGCATTGTAGCTAAGAAACATGGAAGAAGTCATGCATAGCACATTACCTCTGAGGTAACTACAAACGATAGGCGACTGACTCAAATATTTCCATAATATCGAACGGCTTGACATATATCGGTGAAAGCTTACCATGTCTCCTGATCCTCTTGTGTCCTAGCCTTGGTGAAACACAAAGTAAAACCCAATCCCCAGCCTCAAAATTTAGAGGTCACCTATAGTGATTGGCGTATGATTTCTAATGAGACTGCGCAGTATTCATCTTCTTCTGAATCAACTGCACTCATCCAAGGGTCTCCTGGACAAGATGAGGTCCCGGTAGAACTATATATCTTGCCTTCAACCAATACAGGGGTGATCGGCATGGAATATTATACAAAGCCTCATATGGTGTCATTTTAATAGTATCCTAAAAACTATTTTTGTAGTAAAACTCAACCAGGGGTATATTCTTATCCCAAGAAGCCCTGAAATCCAATACATGTTCTCGTAGTATTTCTTAAAGCACCTGAATCATGTGATCTGACAGGACATCTATCTGGGGGTGGTATATTGTTCTTAGAAGCACCTGAGTACCCAATTCCCTTTGTATCTCTTTCCAAAATTAATAAGTAAACTAGGAATCCCTATCTAAAATGATAGAATGTGGGACCCCATGTAGTTATACTATATCACTGATATACAACCACCCAATGTCATCAACTGAAAAAGTATCATTGATATATAGGAAGTGATTTCCCTTTATGAACCTATCAATAACAACCCATACAGCATCGTTACCTTGATTCAACCTCGGTAAACCTTTTATGAAATACATCGCAACATCATTCCATTTCCACTCTAAAATTGGTAGCTACTTAAAAGTATGGTTGATCGTTGGTTTTCCACCTTCACCTACTAACATGTGGAACACCTCATAAGAAAACCAGAAACATCACCCTTTATACTCGACCACCATTATTAGTGATGTAAATCTCAATACATCTTTGTGACACCTATGTGCACTACCCAAGATGAATCATGAAAATCCTACATCAAATCCTCACATATTTCTGAAGAGACCAACACATGACCATGTACTCACAGGATCTCATCATTGCCTATGGTCCATCTAGGTGGAGGGTCATCACCTACCATACTCTTCCATAGAACTAGTCCTTTTGGGTCTAATAGCTTCATCATCCTCACTCTATCAATAAGTGTAAAGGTAACAGAAAAAGATAATAGTAAATTATTCCCCTTACTATCATGCTTATCCAAGTTCATCTCATAGAACAAAGCCATAAGTTTCCACTCATTACTAGCCTAATACACTTCTTGTATTTGAGTCCTCCTTCTCAGTACATCAGCCACTGCATTGCCTTTACCAGGCATGTAGTCTAGCTTGAAGTCAAAAGACTAAAGGTATTCGACCCACCTTCATTTCCCCATATTAATATCACACTCTATAAATATATTCTTGAGGCTTTGTGGTCTATGTACACCATAAAATTATCTCCCAGTAAGTAATGACTCCAAAAATTCAATGCATGAACAACCAAAACTAACTTAAGATCATGAATCGAGTAATTCCTCTCATGAGACCTCAACTGCCGAGACCCATATGCAACGACTTGATCCTCCTACATAAGAACTACTCCCAGCCTGATACCTGATGAATCATAGTGCACAGTGTAACTTTTACCAGGCTTTTGAAAAATCAGTATTGGTACTAAAGTCAATCTTCATTTCAACTCCTGAAATTCCATCTCACAAGAATTTAACCATACATTCTTCACACCCTTCTTAGTCAAGGAAATTAGAAGTTCTTCTAAGCATGAGAATTTTTGTATGAAGAACCTGTAGTAACCGCCAGCCCTAATAAACTCCTTACCTAAAATATGTTGTTGGGATGTTCCCAAGAAACTACAGCTCTCACCTTCTTGGATTCTATTGATACTCCTATATTTGAGATGATATGACCTAGGAAGTGAATCTGGTCCATCCAGAAGTGGAATTTTGTGATCTTAGCATATAATTTATTCTCTCTCAGTGTATTAAAAATGATCTCAAGATGGTTGGAATGGTTGTTTCGATTATGATAATACACCAAGATATCATCCATGAAAACCACCACAAATGAATTGAGGTATAGATGGAACACTTGGTTCATCCGTTCCATAAATACCACTAGAAATTTTGTGAGACCTAACGGCATAACTGAATACACATATAGATCATACCTACTCTGGAAGGTTGTGCGAGGTATTTCTGATGGTCCAACAAGCACCTGATGGTAACCCGATCTCAACCTAATCTTTTATAAGACCTGAGTTCCTCATAGCTGGTTGAAGAGATCATCTATCCATGGTAGAGGATACTGTTTCTTAACCATGAAGTGGTTCAACTTATGGTAATACACACATAGATAGAGGGTATCATCCACCTTTTTCATGAAAAGGACTGGTAAACCTTGCGGAGAAGTACTAGGTCGAATGAAACCCTTTGACTCTAAATCCTCTAACTGCCTCTTGATCTCTTTCATCTCAATAGTATCCATCCTATAAGGAATAATGGATACATGTGCATATCCTTACACTAGATCGATATAGAAATTTAACTCTATTACTAGAGGTAATCATGAGAATTCATCTGGGAAGACATCCCCGAAACAATCAATCACTGGAGGGAAAACTGTTTGACGTGTTCCCTGGTCATCTAGATATAAACTTTCAATCTAGGTTTTCATCCCACCCAACCCACGATGTTGTGATCTATCTTGAATTTCCTAGACATCCCATTCATCGTTGTGAATAAACTCTCCACTCTGGTAAAGTGAATGTCACCCTATAGTGATATCGTTCAGCATAATCTAAATAATCTATGAGCTAATCCATCAAAAGTATGATGTTAAACCATATCATCTCAAGGAGATAAAGGCTCCATAAAAATTGAAACCTTCCAATATCAAGGGTTAACTCTCTACACTAGTTTACACCCTCTATTTTGTTCCCTGATAGAGTGTCTAGTGTCATAACACACTTAGAAAACTGAACACTAAGCCCAAGTATATCCACAATGGGCACAGATATAAAACTATGTGAAGCCCCTGTATCAAAAAGTGTAGAAGATAAAGTAGAGGATATTATAATAGTACCTATGATAGTATAAGTTCTAGGATCATGCTTCTTCTAGGCTATTTTCACTACATATAACTGGAATGAACCATGGCCTTGTGATATTGCCTGACTACCCTAAGCAGATCCACCCTATTGTCACTACACAACAGGTGTGACTACCATGGCTATAACCACCACCCCGGCCTAATCGGCCAGTTTTATTCCAGCTTCTGCCCCGATGAGAATATGTTGACCCTACTCCTTAATGTGGAGTCAGTGTAGACCCTCTCTCACTAGATATTGGTGGAAATGTTCTTCAAAAGTGTTGAAGATGGCCCATCTTGTTGTAGGAATGGAACTTGACCGGGTCCCTCGTACACTATGGCCTTGTATGTCCTAACTTAATACACTGGTAAAACCTCACCCAGATACCTAAAAAGATGTTATAACTACTAGTATCACTATGTGGAATCTCTAGATGATGCTTCCTACTACTAGTTGATGCAGTACCATACCTAGGTGTCGAACTGCCCTGGCTCGCACCTCCAAATTCCCTTAGGTTACACTCTATGATCATATCCTAATTCACTATCACAGATACAATAGTCATCCTAAAAAAATTACCTACAATTGAATTTCATACCTGATACCATCCTCAAATCTATTGGATTTTTATAGCTCATCACACATCAGAATAGGTGTAAAATGCTACAGCTCAGTAAAACAAGCTGAATATTCCATGACTAATAGTGCACCCTACTCCAGATGTAAGAACTCTCAGACTCTATTAGACCTCAATGTCTTGGGATAAAAATATTCATTTAAGGTTGTATAAAACTCCCTCTAGTCCATCTCCTGATGATGATCCGTCTGGGTGATAACATCTCATTGCCTCTTGGAGGAATCATGTATCATGTACCTAGCGAGATTTACCCTCCTCTCAGGAGGTATCTCTAAGTTATCAAATATAGAAAACATTGACTCTATCTATGACTCCACATCTTATGGTCTTCTATCCTCTGAAAATGTGGTTAGATGCTGCTACTGAAACTCATGCATCAACTCTACCATAGTCGGGGCTGGTTGCGGTGCACCCCGAACGGTCTACATGAAATATAAGAACCCATCATGGAACTTTTTCAAAGTGCATGCATCTGGTATATCAGTTGTTGCCTCAACTATCATGACTAGAGGATCTACTAGTATCCCATGGCCTACTACCTTCGGAGTATGATCATCACCACCAACCTAGCATATCACTGGAGGTCATCATGGTGGAATGGATCTACAATTACAAACACATTCCTCAATGCAATATAATTATTAAGGTGTTCATCTTGAAAGTTCAAATATCAAAACAAGATAGATAAAAACATTCCTCTATAAGAAATCACCCCTCTGCCTACCCCATGGGTTAGTTTTTGGGCATCAGAAAAGTGAGAGATTCTACCAGAATCCTAGTACTAATATTGGGTTTAGTCAAGCTCTCTATCATAAGCCATTTCAATTTCAATTATTTTCATATTTATTTCATTTAAAACTGAGTTCACATTCAAATTCATTGAATTGATACTTATTTCATGTTTATAACATCCCTTTTAGAAGGGTAAATCAATGGTATGCTGAATTCTGATCCATGGGGGGCCATACTCTCTAGGGATCAAAGCTTGGTATTCACCTATGGTATGTAACAATACATTTCACTTTAAGGTTGAACAATAATCCACTAAATTCTGATCCAAGAGGTCTCATACACCTTAGGAACCAAATTTTGGTGTTTATCTATCTCACACCATAAAATACCTAAATATACTTAACACAATAGTAGGTATATGTATCACATCACCTATCACAATAGCATGAAATCAGTAATGCATTCTAAATAGAATAGCATGTGAAATATAGAAAGTGCATATATGATGCATGAGATGGAATACCCATATCTTATCAGGTTGAAACAAAATAAAACTCAAATTCATATAAACAATAATAACATAAATCAAGTTCATCACCCAATAGTGGAATCAAATCAATTGTAATATTCAAAATCCAAAAAATAGAAATTCAATTGGAGTTAATTTGAATTTTTCCTATACGCGGGTTAGATACGCCCGAGCATAGCTCATTACCAAATTCATATTCCTTCTTATCCATTTATATTGTTTACAAATAGTAAATAAAACCTAAAAATATGCTTTGATACCACGTAACATGTCGAACCCGAATACCACTAAAAGGTGCCCCGAGACCAGTGGATCACATGGCCTCAAGTGCATATCCTCAAATGTCATAGGCTTCTGACTATAAGTAGGGGCCTAGTGATTATGTGGGGATACTATGATCTCAATACTAGAGTGTATCACATAGGAAATATTATATAAGTAGTATAAGTAGTAATACAATCAGATAATAGAGATAAATAGAAGAATATTGATAGTATAAACAAATCCAAAAGTTATATCATATACAAGATGATGATACTTGTCACGTGTTTCTAATAAAACATACAAAATAGGTACACAGCAGTCATATACAATACATGTCTTAAAGATACAAAAAGGTTAAAATAATCCTAGTAGCATCACAAGCCTTAGCTTAGTCTCATGCTCTCTTGATCTTAAGTAGAAAAACAAGTACCTGTAGGAGGGTGTATTCTCTTATCATTACCTACAATCATATAATCTATTTGGTTCGCAAAAAATGGACCAAATAGAGTGTGATAATAAATCCCATTAGGCAACCACTGAAGATCTATGCCAATGAATCAGTGAATATATATATCAAGCAGTATACAATAAGAAGGAATCACAACAGATGCCTCAGAAGGACACATAACATACAAGTCAAGATTAAATCCAAGCTTGTGCTTTGGCTTGGCAGACACTTCATAATATTCATTTCATTTATAATAAAATCTGAACTTGAGTCCATCCTTAACATTCATAAGTTGTAATTCAAGTATCACTCCAGGTGAAATATGAACCGACACCCTATAAGCCTATCCCTAGAGAACCTATCAGGAACCTCGTATCACTCTAGGTGAGGTATAAAGTCCCATCCAATTGAGTCCATCCTTAGATCTTCTCATTGAAAGAACAAGCATCACCCTTTTCATAAAATTCAAATTCCCTTTGAATCCATCCATGGAATTATTAAAATAATCCTTGTATCACTAAAAATATAATTCTAGCCTCAATGAGTACATACATGGAATCCCTCACTTGGATCCATGTATCACTTGTGGCTTAATCAATTTTCAAGGTAATGAGTTTGTTTGTGGCATTATAATGTGTATCCACATATCACCCAAGGTGTATAAGTTAATAGGCACAAGAGTCCATCCATGGAATTCCAATTTAAATCCATGTATCACCCTTTCCTATTAATCAGTTAACCAATTTTATATCATTTAAATAATTAATTAAACATTCCAAGGTAAAAATAAAGGCATTATATATAACTCACCTCAAAAGGTTGACTCAAGAAAGGTCCAACTTCAAAGGATTGGACTTTCATTTACTCACATGGACATGACATGATAATGAGATTTTCATGCTTAATCAATCCATCACATAGCATGGTCTCAACATAACTCACATAGTCTATAAATTCAAAGGCCATTAAAATAATCACATGGCCATTTTTAATATAAAAATCCTCTCAAGCCTATCAAGATATCACATGGATTAGCTATCATATATCTCACATAGGAAAATCAATGATTAGAGCAATTCAAGCCAATTGCATCAAATCATGGTATAGCCTCTACTTTACTCACATGGTCAAGGAAATACAATGAAACATGCTTTAAACCAACAATTTAATACATGGATCAAGGGTAAAGTCATCCATCCCATACCCTTAATTCATTTCATTTACAATTCAATTCATAAATCAATTAATCAATTTTATTTGTATACCAATTCACAAATGACATCCCATGATCAAGGGGTAAAAGGCATGCCTCATAAGCATCAAAATCCTAAATCCATAAAGGTCCATTTCAAGAAAACTCACCCATGGGGTGGTTCTTATTCAAGGTATACAACATGTTACAAGCATTAGTATGCCTATTTAATTACCTAAAACGTGACTAGAAATAATAGGGTTCAATTTAATTTTAGGATACACCTATAAATTGGGCGTGTGGCATGATGTAATATATAAACAAATCAAATTTAAGTTAAAGGCATGAGATCACCTACCTTAGGTTTATGCTAAATAGATCTTCTAGTATCAGGTCCTGATTCAGCCCAGATTGGGAGAAATTTGAAGAACAAACATAGAATGAGAAATTAGTACATATGAGCCAAAATCCAAATAGAACGACCAATAGATAGAATAATCGAGAATGGATAAAAAGTAATTAAGATCTTACCATTTCAGATCTGATGAGATATATGGCACTCAAATCAGAGTTTGTACTGGGATAGTGCCTCAATTCCTAGGTTAAGCTTCAAGTAGAATCCCCAAAATTTCACCTTGTTGTGCAATAGATGATGGAGAAAATTGTTTTAAGTTATAAAACATTTTATGGGAAAAAAAATATTTTACCAATAATATATGGGCCGAACGGTTTAGGTGCATGGTTTTTTAAACCGTACGTTGGGTCACATAGTCTACTATAGGAGAAAGGGGTTCCTGCATGGTTTAACCACATGATTTTCAAACTATACACAAACCGTGTGAAGATCCTTTTTCAAAAAATGAAAAACTACAGACCTGGATGCACGGCTATGCATCCCAACCCACACAGTTTTCACTAATCGTGTGGCCTCCTCTTTTCACCCAAAACACAGGTTTCGGGCTCTAAACCAGCCCTAGAAACCCTATATACCTCTATGACCACAATGGGAACCCACATTAGGACATATTTAAGAAATTAAAATGATAATTGATATATAACAAGAGACCCATACCTCAAAGAAGAACTGGGTTCTTACATGGTTCACTAGAACCAAAATATCCTACTATCGCTTCACTGATCCTTGAAGCATATAAGCTGAAATATTTACTCTCCTCTCTAGGGAAGTTACTATGTTTTCAAAGATGGCGTGCACTAATTACATCCATAATTCCACTTACTAAGGTATACGTTCCCCTATGAATTTTAGTGGTTTTTATAGATGAAACTCTTTGGTGAGGTTCCACATAGTTGGATTAGCTCATATAGGTCTTATTTCTATCAACTGTATAACTCACAATAAGCTGGAACATATTTGGTAATCTATCATATTATTTGGACCAACTGAGGATTTGGTTTAATAGTCATAGGGTATTTCTCATTACCACACTCTTATTATACTATCTGAAGTATTCATGAAGGCATTGCTCTGCACATTCCTTTAACCACGTCATATAAAATTTAGACCATCACATTTAAGGTAAGTGATAATGAGAATAACATCATACTATTTATTTACCACAATTTACAAGCTATAAGGTAATTAGTTTTACTTAACTTCTTGTCATAAATAAACACACAACAATGTGAAATATCTATGTGCCTATCATGATGCATGAATAATCACCCTCATTCCATACTAGTCCATGAGTAAAATCACATAAATAATAAATCTTGTAAATCAAGTACATCACTCGAGGTGAAATTAATTAACAGTGATATAAAAAACCAAAATAGGAATCCCACCCCTAGTAACTTGGGCTTTCCTCATACATGGATTTGTTAATCCCAGTAATAAGTTTCGTACCAAGTATTGATAAAATCATATCTATTTTCTACTATTCCTAAATAATAATATAAATAAAAGGATACTTTGATACAATTTTGAAACCTGTCTGAATCAATTTACTCATCAGTAACAAAATTGAGTTGTTACATGGACTCAAGAGCATCTCCCCATATACCAGAGGCTTATAACTAGTATCAAAGGTCTGATGAATATTGTGGTAAGAATATACCATCTATTGATATTATAAATAATAAAATAAATCATATAAATTCCATCCATCATGTTCTATTATAAGAACGCAACTAGACAACTGCCAAATAATCCCAAACACGTAATCATGATGAAATAAAAAAGATGACCATATAGTAAACTAGAAAAAAAACCCAAAATAATCCCAAATAGAAAGATGAATCCCAATTGTTTTTGAGTCTATGTTTGGTCCCACCATCCATACTCAAATCTTAACATAACGGGCACACTGGATCCTTGGAATCACATCATGGTCCCCCAATAGTAATAATCATAATAATAGGCATATCAGATCCTTAGAATCGCATCAAGGGCCCCAATAGTAATAATCATAACAACAGGCGTACTAGATTATTGGAATCACATCAAGGTCCCAACATAATAATATTTATAATAACGAGTATACCAAATCCTTGGAATCACATCAAGGTCCCCCAACAGTAATAATAATGGGAACACCAAATCCAAGGAACAATGTACAAGGTCCCCCAATAATATATATTCATGAACACACCAGATACTAGGAACAACGTCCTAGGACCCCCAATAATATGTAATAATTATCATATATTCAATTTCATAATCACATGTTTATCATTTAATGAACACAATCTCATTGTTTCATCAGCCTATTTTCCATAAAAATCCATTGACCAATGATTCATCAATTAAACATTTAATCATAGATCATTAATAAATCATTTAATTCAATTCTCTTGTATCTAGGGTACATCATAAGCATCTTTGGAAACTCAATAATCATTATTTGAGGCCATGAAACCCCTAGTGTATCCACTTTAATCCATTTAATTTTCCAAAGGTTGGATCACCTTACATAGTGGCCTAAGTCCCAATATTTACACACCAACGAACCACGGGGTCCATGGAAATGTTTAACATATTTCAATTCAATTACTAATTAGAAAATTTCAAGCACACATTATGTTTGTGTGGCCTCACATCACATTAATTTGAAAAAGTATCAATACTTAAATGGGTAGTTTGAGACTATAAACCTCAAACACTTATAATTCCATCAATCGAATGGTATTAACAAGATAAAGGGAAATATGACTTCTCTAGTTTAAATTTATAGAAAAACATGGATAGAATAGATCCTAAAGAGAGATATTGTCTAAGGTAGTTGTTATAATGAAGATAGGTCATCAAGATCTCACCCTATAATCATCTGGATCCATAAGATCTCCCAAAGGAGGAACAAAATGGGTTTTTTTTTAAAGAAAATGAGTCAAGGATGCATTAAACACCCTACTATAAAGACCACATTCCATAATAAACAACCAACATACCTACCCCAGAAGATCAGGCAGCTGATTTGGTCATTTTGAAAATCTAAAACTATCGACACCATGGCGTGGAGGTTTCCAGCATGATCGTGGTGGATTTGGTGACACCTAAAGATACTGAAGTATGTAGTGGAATCTGATGGGCCAGGGATTTAAAAAATTTCATCACCAAAGTAATGTAACTTGTCTTATTCGATAATCCAAGCCCCGTTAGAGGTCTGAGGATCTCACTTGAATTAAATAGAGCATGAAAATAAAACTAAACACATACCTTATTCGAAACAAAGCATGATCAATTGTATCTCGTCATTGGTGATCACTACTCAAAGGATACAAATTCGAACCCTGTAAGATCATCCACACATGCTCTAAAAATCTGCATGCTCACTGTTCATCAAATTTCAGGTGCTAGCACAGAGCTTTGATGAATTTTCCGATGTTGTGATGATCACCCTGATCCAGTGTCTTCAATCTATCAAAGGAATACTTAGATCTGTGCTTAGAGAGAGACTTTCTCTATCTATAAGGAGGGTAAAGATAGAGACTCTCATTTCATTGGAATGAATAGTGAAATGTAAATTATCTCTCTCTCTTCTTATATAGTGGATTTCTTAATTACCCGAATTTGGTTCCTCAGCCCCTATAAATAAATCACCCTCTAAATAAGAAATAAATAAATAATTATCACAAAATAAATTGTGTCATAAATATTATTTATATTTTATCACATACCTGTAATATATTAAATATATTTCATGATAAAACTGAGTCATTTAACTCAACTTGTAATTACCACTAATATTAAATGAACTTGGAATATTAAAATAATATTCATTTGTATAATATTTTTCCTTGTATTTACTTAAACACTTATAAATACTTTTAATAAATAAATTTAACCCAAATATTCTTTAACTAATTAACAATTAATTTATTTATTTATCGGTGATCAATAAAACTTGGAAAACTCGCAGACCTCATAGTGGGGCCCACCGTGCATATATACCTATTCATCAGAATAGGGAATAATCTTGAACACTCTATTGTGTGTGACCCTATAGAACCTTATCTTGATAATAGTGAATAGTATTCATAGAGAATGAGTAGAGTCTAGCAACCCATCAAGGCCCCTAAAGAGATAAGAAATAGTCATAGAAACGACAACTAACCTACGAACATGTATTGTGTAATATAATCTCTTTGTATTTAGATATCTCATAAAGTATAGCATATACTTGTCCCATCATCCTTTCTTGATTTATTATTTGTTTATCTAACTAGAAATACTTACATTTCCTTGGTCGTGGATTTAGGAAGGTACTACCATCCTGATCAACTAGGCTCGAGATATTTCTTCCTCAACTCAGAAGTGAAAAATTCTATCTTAACCATTCAACCAATGTCATACCACTAATGACGCACCCAACACAAGCTACCTTGACATGATTTCATTATCATCGTTTTTTTCTTACATCAAATTATGTGATCAAATGTCTTGTATTGATAATGATATCAAGTCAAGAGACCAATACACATGTCCTTAGATAAGAAAATCTAATGACACCTGAAACATGTGGTGTTTCTATTAGCGGGTCTATCCTCATAATATCACCTACCAGAGATCACCAAGTGTGAACTTCATTAGAAGAAGTCTTGATGCTTATGAGCCCCCAATACTTGATAGTCAAACCTCAACTATTTCTGATCATTATGATGTATATAGACCATAGGAAATATATTTAATATGAATGTCATAGTATCTCAAGGTCCTCATTATCACATGGGATCTATTATAACCTTTTGACATGAAAATTAATCTATGGACATTACCATTTAAATAGTGGATGCAGAAATGTCTACACTATAATGGTAAGTATAAATCATGCATAAATCATTATATACATGATATGGTAATCAAAAAGTACTATTTAGTTAGGTCTAGGGAATCCACTATTATAACACTCTCACTTTCACAAGAGCCAACTTGCTTACCACTACTGAAATTTGTGCTATTTGAAATGGGCTATTTGCGACGGGATCCCTTCGCAAATAAGTTTTAGCAATGGGGTTCCGTCGTAAATAGCCCATTGCAGAAAACGGCATCGCAAAAAAATATTTTTTGCAATGGGAAACTTCCCTATCGCAACTAACTCTCTGATTATATACATTATATAAAAATAAACTTATTACGATGGTCCCGTCACAAATAGTATTTGCGATGGTACCAATGGCCCATCGCAAATACGGTTTAAAAATATATTTTTAAACTATTTGCGACGGGATCCCATCGCAAAAGATCCCGTCGCAAATAATAACCAAAAAAATATTTATTTATATTATAATTTATGAAAAAATAATATTAATATTATTAAAAAAATAAAAAAATAAAAAATATTAAAATTCTCAATATTATCTAAAAAATATAAAATATTCATAAAATATTATTTTTATTATTATTTTTAAAATAAAAAACATTAAAAAATATAATACTAACAAATATATTTAATAAAATTATGATTAATGAAAAAATAATATTAATATTATTAAAATAATAAGAAATATTAAAATTCTCAATATTCACAAAAAAATATAAAAAAACTCATAAAATATTATTATTATTAGTAGTAAAATAAAAAAACATTAAAAAATATAAAAGTAATAATAAATAATAAAGTATTAAAAATAAAAAAAATTATGTAATATTCGCACCAATATAAAAGATAGAAACTGAAAATAGTTCATATTACAAAAAATCTTGAATTCAAATGTTTTTAACATAAAAAAATCACTGAGGGGGTCGTCTTCTGGAAGAGGTGGAGGAGGTGGAGGAGCTTTAGGAGATGGTGGAGGAAACTTTATCCCTAAACTACGAGTCAGATGGTGCATGTACTCCATCTGCTTGTGATGTTGCTGCTGCTGCCATCGACGCATCTCCTCCTCGTGTTGTTACTACTACTGCTACTACCGCCGACACATCTCTTCATGCAGCTTATGCAAACTCTCTATAAGCTTAGCCTGAGTTCGCAACTGCTCCTGATACTGTGAGGTAGAAGATGGTGTCTCTCCATGAGCTCCTCTCGAGATGGACGCCGACATCACAACAGTACCATAATAAGTACCAGGAGTCACATGAGAGCTGATACCAACTACTCGACCCTTCTCAAATCCATACTGAGTCGCCTGCATCCATGATGCCTCATCGAAATGGTGGGAACTGGTCTGATCAGTCACCTATTCCTAACTCTCATCCTGTGTCTCAGAGGTCGCAGCCTTATATGACTCCTTCAATTCCAATTTGAAATTAAAATTGTGAAAATATTATATGCAGTTAATTGTCAAACTGAAGAAAAAAATACTAACCACAATCTTATACCGACGATCAACTCTATTTATTACTATTTATTTCTATTTATTGCTAATTATTGCTAATTATTTATAATTATTGCTAATTATTATTATTTATTACTATTTATTGTTATTTATTGCTATTTATTGTTATTTATTGAAATTTATTGCTATTTAATTCTAATTATTCCTATTTATTGCAAATTATTGTTATTTATTTCTAATTATTTATATTTATTACTAATTATTTCTAATTATTACTAATTATTGCTAATTATTACTAATTATTTTTATTTATTGCTAATTATTGATATTTATTGCTATTTATTGCTAATTATTACTAATTATTGCTATTTATTGCTAATTATTGCTATTTATTGCTAATTATTGTTATTTATTCCTAATTATTGCTATTTATTCCTAATTATTCCTATTTATTACTAATTATTTCTATTTATTACCTATTTATTACTAATTATTTCTATTTATTACTAATTATTCCTATTTATTGCTAATTATTCCTATTTATTGCTAATTATTCCTATTTATTTCTATTTATTTTTAATTATGTCTATTTATTCCTAATTATTACTATTTATTCCTAATTATTTCTATTTATTCGTATTTATTGGTATTTATTCCTATTTATTTCTATTTATTCCTATTTGTTACTAATTATTACTATTTATTGCTAATTATTTTTATTTATTTCTAATTATTTCTATTTATTGCTAATTATTCCTATTTATTGTTAATTATTCATATTTATTGCTAATTATTCCTATTTATCTAATTATTCCTATTTATTACTAATTATTCCTATTTATTACTATTTATTACTATTTATTATTATTTATTACTAATTATTAAAAATTAGTACTAATAATTTCAATTTATTATTACAAATAAATACTGATAACAAAACAATTTAAATTTAATTTAATTACAACTAATCAAAAATAATTAAAATCAAAATCAAAAGAAATTAAATAAATGCTAAATTAAATAAAATATAAATACCTTTAAACTTGATCTCTTATTGATGTAGATGGCTTCACAACTTTTTTGTGAAAAAAAAAACTTACTCACCCAAATTTTCTTTCTGAAAATTGAGTTTAGAGAGAGAGAGAGAGTAAGAAATGAGAGGTGGATTTGAAAAAACAGATGGGGTATATATAGGTTAGATTAGTTGTGACGGGTCCCATCGTAAAAACTTTCACCCGCATTAATTACGGTCGGCGGTTAAAAGAGTATTTGCAACGGGACCCATCACAAAAGGTACCTGTCGACGCACTATTTGCGACGGAAGAACATCCTGTCACAAAAACCTATATACCGTCGTCGGGTATTTGTGATGGGACCCATCGCAAATACCCACGGACTGACGCATTATTTGTGATGGGGGAATACCCTCGTCGCAATCGCGCCAAACCTTTTGCGACGGGACCCCAAATCTCGTCGCAAATAACAAAGTATTTGCGATGGGTAGAATCCCCCGTCGCAAATAACCTCTGGGATGGACTATTTGCGACGGGATTAATTCTCATCAAAAATATCCCGTCGCAAATAGCTATTTTTCCCGTAGTGTACTATCCTTGTTAGCTCTCACATGATTAAAATCATTTTTCTACTGATTCATGGATTCAGTTATTGGGTTTGTCATGTCTCTACTACATGGTTATTCTACTATGTGCGAACACACCTCCATGATTAAAAAACCTCAAGAGATGTAAACCCTGATTATATCACTTTTTTCTACTTTTAAAACTTTACATCTTGGCTAGTACTAGTAATATAATTATCATAATGATAAAACTTTACAAACTATGTGTGATTCCAAGAACTAGGAAAAACCATTTCATATAATATATTACTTCTTAGTTGCCTCATAAGCTACAACTTACTCGATATTTGTAGATATGGCTACCACTATCTTGTATGATCATGTCTCACTCATTACCTAATCCTAACTATAATAATAGATCAAATTGATCCAAGGAAGTCTTGTTTGTGTCCCATCAATAACTAGTATACATTTCCCTTCACATACCAAGTGTATATCCTCTATACTTTCTCTCAAGTATAATTGGATAGTTCAAACTACTTCCCTTACATTTCTCCTATATATAACAGATATTTTCCTACTATAAAGTATATTCTAGAAATATCATTTTTATTACATGACATAGCATATGTGATTGATACATAACTGAAGTGTATGGAATTCAACTCACCACATTAATATCCTCCTATTCCCATGCATGAATTCTTGGATATCTTTATGCCAAGTGACTCTACAAACAATTCTCTTACATTATTACAACTTTTATTTTTCAATAACTTGTCAATATATGTACCATTGACTGGGTCAAAGAAACCATTAGATCTTCCACAGTAGATCATATTCCCTAAAACATGGGTTTATACTTTAATTCAATCTCTAGAAAATTACTATCATCCTATTCTGTACTAACTATAAGACCAATAGTTGTTTTCTATATATTACCAAGCGTATTATACTTGGAAAGCAATGGTTCTCCCACTTACCTCTTGTAAACACATGTAAATGATTCATTCCAAATGAAAATTCTAGGATCTTATTACTTACTTCAATCCTAAACTAAATTTGAGTAACTTTCACCCCTTGTTGGCATTATATGATGTCACTATCCCTTTTTAGTTGCATCATATAGAAACCATCCATGATTGTTGGTCTTGACATCCAATGCTAAATAAAATGATCATATAAATTATATATCAAAAGTAAAATTCTAATGGATTTAGGCATAAAGACTTGGTATAGCCAATCAAGCCTTATCAGTATCACGTTTGTACCATCCATGTATAATCTCACTTGAATACCCATCATAGTATTCAAAATAATAAGCCCCCTATACTTTGATACATGGAATCCATTATTTAATTTTAATTGATCTTGTCAATCTTACTAGTTTTGATATACTTCTTACTTGTAAAAATTATTATTCACAATGAATAATGGTTCACCAGCCATAGTGAATAGAAAACCATCACCATGGTTTTATCCTTCCTATGTAGTATGTGTCTCTAGAACATTCCACTTCCACACCTCTTGTAGAACTCGTTCATATACAAACTATTTGTACATCTTCGACATTGACTAAATCCAAGTCAATCTTTCTCCCACTATCTCAAATAGATATATGCACCCTTTTATAGAAATATAGTCACTTTCTTTGACTATAAATTTTCAATCTTAGGGATTTGTGGAATATCCTAAGAAACTTTTAGAATAATTACTTTATATGTACATTGTATTTTACTTGATCCAAGTTTGTTTATATTCTAACAAACTATTTTCATCTAAGAACATGTTCTTGTGACATAATGGATTTCCACCATACTATAACTCATATGATATAAATTTTTTATGATAAATAGCATGTGATTATGGGATAATGCCATTATTTATGATGAATTTATTGAAAAATAATGGAAGTTTTTTCAATGCATTTTAGTTTTAACATTGAATATCCTTTTACTTACATCATGACTATAATGTGTATAAGGAAATGTTCATTTAGGAATCACTCTAAACTAAATTTTATAGATAAATATTAACATGTAAGACTCTTCATCAATCCTCCTTATTAGCATCATAGCTTTGATTTGGATAAAGTAATGTGCATTTAGAAATTACTCCATGTGACATTATAATGATCGATGAATGGTTGGTCAATGTATTCTTCAACATGTTGGGTCGAAGCAACTCATATATTATGAACATGTATATACCATACTTCACTTTAATATTCCTTAATAACACTTAAAGGAATCTTATGAAGTATACTTACCACTATCTTACCCTTGGAATAGTTCATGCTCTCTAACTGAACTAGTTCCAAAAGCTTCATTGATTACCTTTATTTCTAAAGGTTTATTTTTTTCAAAACTAAGTACATAAGTTTTTCACTAATACCTAAGGTTTAAATACAAAGATTATAAAACCATACTGGTTATATCCTTGACAAATGCATATTTTAACTTGATAAATAATTATCTTTCTGTGACTGGGTATATAAGTATTATATTTTATATTCATCAGGTATTTCCAATTATTCAAGAACTATTATACTATTGGTTGAGTATTAAACACCACAAACAACATTCATTCCTAAACTGGAATAATGTATCCTTGTTTTTAGAGGAAATATGAGATAAATGTTTTTTAATACTTAACAAAAGTTCAACTAGAATCAATCAACTTAGAAAAACAGAAGTTGTATGTTTCTCAATGCTGACTCAGGAACCAACCATTTCAGTCGCTTGGAGAACACACCTTATATATAGTAATTGTCTTATACTTACTTGGATATTGTATTTAAATATAGATATGTGATTGGAATATTGTATTTAATAACCAAGAAATATAATAAAAAAAATTACTTTTAATGATGAATATACCTGAAGAAGAAGCAATTACTTGATTCTTCAATTTAGTTTATAGCATTTAATCTTCCATATAATTATGAGAAGCAAATAACCTCTTGTTCAATGCCTTCTTATTTGAAGGAAGTTGTGAAGGTTCCTTTTGCATTTCTCTTTTTATTGGCCTTTTTCCCTATCTTTAAACTTGTTCACCATAATAATTAAATAGTATAATTTCTTTAAGTTTTTATTTACTTGGAGAACCTTACCCAAAAGGTAATGATGCATTTTCTCTATACTATTTGTTTTATAATCTTAAAAGAAACTGGAGTAACTCGGTGCAAAAAAAAAGTAATAATGAGATGTATTGAAAGATCATGATCTTCCTTTCAATTTACACATAGTCAGTGTAGTTATAATTCATTCATATCTCGCTTCACTTTATTTATATAATATTCTTAGAGATGAGACAATGTGTGTAATCATTCATGTTTGAATGTAGTATCCACAAATCACATTGGATATTGATGATATAATTATGACATAACCATCATATGCATCTTACATGAGTCTCTTGTGAGTAATTTTACATCCTCACTTCCTGAGGTGGCTTGACGAGTATTGGGGACACGGTAACCTTGAATTTCTTATGTATTACTTTATGCAAGTGTTTGTACTACTCTTAGAAAATCGTACCAGTTTGGAAGTGTTCTTTGTCCAATAATGAGCGCAGTGTACTTGTAATATTTCTTACCATTTTATACACAAAATAAAATCTAGTAGATTGTATTTTTATCTTGATTACTAATTTAGACATTATTGATTAATTAATTAAATCATTAAATGTATCCCACTATTTTATCAAACTCTGGCAACCCTCTGTACTAGAATCGGAATACTTTTTCGCTTGAGTGTTATAGTAGAAAGTATCCTTAAACCTCTCCTCATATTCGACAAAATTTAGCTACATCACTACTCAGAGAGTTTAAGGTAGGTGTTTGAATAACCAACCACATTAACTCGCATCTCCTCGATCTTTTGAGTAGATTCTCAGCTTCTAAAATCATAAATATAATTTACTCAATGCTTTCCCCTAAAGTTGCAGTAAGATACATTTGGATACTTCTTTACTATCAACATTAGTTAATTCAACCCATCACTCTCATAAAAACTCTCATGTAGTAGGTGGTACCCTCAACTATGGATGATGAGCACCCCAAACACCCAGTTTTGTTTAAATTCAAATGATGGAAGTGTTTAGAGACTTAATATTTATGTGTGGGTTTTTAATACTTTTTCAAAGAATGTAATCCATTTCTATTAATTTGTTCATTCTATGTTGTCGCGTCACAACTAAACATCAATAGAAAAATATCTATCGCATCTTTATGCATTTTACTGTTTATTATTTTATGTGTTTCCCACTATCATGAAAATTCATAAAATAATAAGAAAATGTATAAAGGAAATAAAAATTTACCCGATCAGTCTTGAGCATCTAAAATCGGTTGATCCATTTAAATTTAATTGATCAACCAAAATCTAGGGGTATCATCTATGAGTCATAAATTGACTCATGATGCAACTCGTCCCCATTTAGTGCGTCCACTTATCATCTAGATTTTGAATTGACTTGGCATGTTCTGTGACTTATAGCATCCTCTTCATAGTATAAAAATACTCGCACAAGGGCGAGGAGGTCTTGGGAGTGAAAAATACTTATAACTATCTTTTATCTGGGTGTGTAGACTCTTATACATATTTAAATGAAAAAGATGATGCATAGACCATAGATAAAACTAATTAATTATTTACAATTATCACACACAATTAAGTAATTAATTAAATAAATAAAAATATACATATAAAGTTGGTCAATGCTCAAGACCAATAGACGGGTAAAAGTAAATCATGATAAAAATTAAAATAAAATAAATTTAAAGTATGAGATATGAAATTAAATTAAACTAAATAATTAAATTTATACAATTTAATTATATTCGGTCCTAATTTTAATTTAATTTTAGTTCCAAAAAATTAAATTAATTAATTAATTAATTTAATACCAAAATTAAATTAATTTTTCTGAGTATTAAAATATTATTTTTTTTATTATATAAATTTATCTCAGGCCCCGACACCCCATGAAAGGTTAAGGAGAATCGGGCTAAACCCGTGAAAACCCTTTCTGGGCCAAGCAGACCCCATGCAGGGGTGTTCTGGGGAAAGCAAACCCACCCTGACCAGTTTCAAGTTGGGCGAATCTACCCAGGTCCATGTAGGCCCATACTGAACAGGCAGTAGAACCTGACAAGGGGAATATGGTCTGACGGGGAGAGGTCTCGTCGTGCAAGGAGTCGGCGGAGCGGAAGATCGAGAAGCTAGTAAAGGCAGCCGGCATCAGGTGGCTATGGCGGACGGTGGCCATGGAAGGAGGGAGGTGGCACTACGGGAGAGGGAGGGTGGTGCTCAGGCGGTGGCCAAGAGGTGTGCGACCAGGGAGGGAGGAGGAGGCTGGGGCTCAGTCGGTACAACAGGTGTCGATGGTGTGGGTCGTTGAACGAGGGAAGAGGATGGTTACCACCCAAGATTTCCAGAAAATACATCCCTTTTTTAATTATTTAATTTTTTTTAATTATTAAAATGTTTTTTTAATAAAGTCTCGCCCCAACCCCTATACCCATAGTCAAATGAATTTTTTTTAACTTTTGTTGAAGCCTGTCCGCCAGACTTAGAAAAACAAAAATCTATATCATTTCTACCTCCAACAAACTTTTCCAACATGCCTATGATTATGTTGAATTAAATATTTGTTTTTAAAGTTAAACAATATATTATTTTAGAATTCCAGAGATGTGTGGAATAAATTTTTACCAATCAGGACTGTTTCGGCTACCAGATTCTAACTGGAACTTAGCCGGATAATAATGGAAGTGACTGGAATCATCTCTAGTCACTATGACATGTAAAATAACATAAAAAATATTATATTTTCTTCATATTTTTAATAGCCAAAAATAATCAAAAACAATCCGTATTTATTTTTTGAAGTTTGTAACTCAACCATCTAAGATCAGATTGATGTGTGGCCAAATTTTTGGAGATTGAATTAAAGTAATCTACTTAATTTAAAGAAAATTAATCTTTCTTAGCACATAAAATTTATTTTATCGCTCTGATATCAATTGAAGGTACTGAAACATGCAGGGGAAGCTGGTGGGATGGGGATTTAAAATTTATCATCACCATAGTGATGAAAATTATCATCTCTAGTGATCCATGCCTTGATAGAAGTATGAGGATATTGTGTGAATTAAATAGAGAACAAAAATAAAACTGAACACATACCTTGTTCAAAATGATGCGTGCTTGACTGCAGCTATTTTTTGGAGATCATTGCTTGAACTATCTAAAGTCAAAACCCTCTAGATCATCCACACATGCTCTAAGAATATATGTGCTTGTTTTTCATCGAATTATGGGTGCTAGTATAGATCTCCAACAAATACTCTAGCGTCGTGATGATCACCTCAATCCCATGTCTTCAATCCGTCGAAGATGTTCTTGGATTGGCACTTGGAGAGAGAATTTATCTCTCTAAAAGGCGAGAGGAGAGAGAGACTCTCAATCTGTTGGAATGAATAGTAGAATGAAAATGATCACTCTCCCTACTTATATAGTGGATTTCTCAATTACCCGAATAGGGTTCTCGGCCCCTGGAAATAAATCTCCCACTAAATAAGCAATAAATAAATAATTATCATGAACTAAACTATGTCATAAATATTATTTATATAATATATTAAATATATTATGTGATAAAACTAATTAATTTAAGTCAACTCGTTATTCCTGTTAATATTAAACGAGCCTGGAATATTAAAATAATATTTTTTAATATAATATTTTTATTTTTATTTACTTAAAAACTTGTAAATAATTTTAATAGATAAATTAATCTCAATTATTCTTTAATTTAATAATAATAAATTTATTTATTTATCATTGATCGATAAAACTTGGACAACTCTCAGACTCCATGGTGGGGTCAACCATGTTCTATATACCTATTCACCAGAATATGGAAAATTCTTGAATGTGCTATTGTGTGTGACCCTCTATGACCTTATCTCGAGAGCAATGAATGATATTTACAAACTATGAGCGGAGTCTAGAAACCCATCAAGACCCTTAAAATATAAGGAATATTCATAACAATGACATCCAACCAAAAAACATGCACTATGTAATATAATCTCTTTATATTTACATATCTCATAAAATAGGGTGTGCACTTGTGTCATTGTCTTTTCTTGCTTTATTATTTATTGATCTAATTAGATGGACTTACCTTTGACTACCTTGTTGTTGTTTTATTCCCCTTCATATGTTGTAATTGAATTCCTTTAATTTAATTCATATGATTCGTTCATTTTTTCTTAAGGGATTTATGTTTTCATGGGGGTGTAATTATTGAATGGGGAATGTTCACGTTACATTTCTTATGTTTTGTTAACTAGAAATATTTTTTTTTTCTTACCTGTTTAAGTAGTTGAATTCAAACCATTGATCGTGGGTAATCTAACATCTATGAATGCTCCTGGTTGTACTTGTTTGGATCGGCTCTTATCTGGGTCGCCTCCTCTGTACTAATAGTGTAGTGCCATATTTCCACCCGTTGATCTACCTTCTGTTAGAAAAACCACTTGTGGGATTGAATCCATCCATGGGGATTTCATCCTGTGGTTTTCCTGCACCAGATGATGCTTTGCTGACATGCCATCATCACTCTACCTACTTGCTTTGATTTGGGGAGATCCATCCCTTTTCACTATGAGGGTTTTCATCTGGTTCACCAAGAGAGTTCCCGGTGTGAGATTCTACTGTAACAAGAAGGGTTTCTTAGAGAAGACGAAGCGGAACTGAGGCGTTCTGGCCACCCATACTCCCCTATGTCAAGTTCATTCCACCTCCTATAACTGGAGTACCAGTCTGGTGTAGATTCAATGGATATCAACTTGATCTTGGGTCTAGGATAACTATGCACCAAAGGAGGTTCCAGATCTTGACTTAGTTTCATTGTAACTAGGTTTCAGTTTATGATTCTAAGCTCTGTAGTAGTTTATTTCTTTCTGCTATGTTTGGAACTATATTCTTTTTGGGTTTGTGCATGATTATATCCAAGAGTGGATAGTGATGGCTCTACGTGATAGGTTCCATCATTGCCGCATATTTCAACAAGGTCAGCCTCCTCGAATAGTTTCTTTGGTCATCTTCTTTATACTTAAAGTCTATATTTCTTTGCTTTCCTTTTTCTCAGTAATAAAAGACTGTCCTGGATGGTGTTATCACCATTCACATAAGATCACACTAATCCAAAGCATGTTATATCTGGTGTTCTTTCTCTTATGTTATTTCTGTTTTTGTGATTCTAGTAGTTTTTTTAATAATAAATCTTTTAATATTTATTGTTGTAAACATTCTAATTGTATCATATCGAATCAGTAACCCAATAATATGAATAAATGGGTCCTGTATATTCTAAGGGTTAAATTATTAACCCCAAAAAGTGGTATCATAGCTTATTGAAATGTAGATAATGGTCTCCACAAAATTTTATATTGATAAATTTGATGGTGAAAATGATTTTAAGCTATGGAATATTAAAAGTAATTACCTCATAAATCATAATTATTTAATTTATGCCCTTTCTATCACTAAAAATAAAGTAACAACCCTTTCCCTAGATGGGCAGAATGTTATCACCTATGTTGATGTCCCTGAAGAAATCCTCAGGAAATATTGTAGCTTAATTATTCTTTAGGAGATAAAGTACATATAGAGATTGCATATGAGTCTTATGCTACTAGTATATGGTCTAGACTTGAATCCCTTTACATGATTGGGTCTCTTGTTGGTAAATTATACAAATAAATGAGATTATATAATTTAAAAACACATCTTAGAACTATATTCAGGATACACATTGATGAGTTTAATAAAATATTGTTAGATATAGACAACATAAACATTAAATTAGATGATGAAGATCAATCCATAATATCGTTAACCTCATTAGATTATACCTTTAATTCTGTTAAAGATTCTATGATGTATAGAAAATCCACCCTTACTCTCAAAGAAGTTAAATTTGTTTTACTCTACAAATACATTCAAAGGAAGGGTGGTGTTAATACTGAGGTAGAGGGTTTGAATATTAGGGATATAAGTGAATCTGTGGGTATAAGTAAGTCTAGGATTATGAGAAAGGACAGGGGTCATTATAAGAAGTAAAATTTTAATTCTATTAATAAAGTAATCAAGTGTTTTCAATGTAAACAACCTATTCACATTAAGAGGAATTTCCTTAATAAAAAATGTGATTATATGGAAAATAGTAATAACCAATATTTATTAGTTGTGAAGGATTTTTAAAATGCTAATGTGTTAAATATTTCTGACATTTCCATCTCTGATGAATGGATCCTTGATTCTGGGTGTTCTTTCTACATGTGTCCTGGGAGGGAGTTCTTCACTAAGTTAAGGGCAATTAAATCAGGAGAGGTGTTTCTAGGGAACAACAGGAGCTGTCATATTATGGGAATAGGCTCGGTTTCATTAGAGTTTCATTATAGGACTGTTAAAACTCTTGAGAAGGTTAGGTGGGTACCCGAACTGAAAAGAACCCTCATCTCCCTAGGAGTCCTTTTCCAGCAGGGCTACACCTTTAAATTAGACTCTGAGAGTCTTAGGATTTCTTGAGGATACCTCACTATCATGAAAGGAAACCTTCATAATGTAATTTATGTTTTAGATGGTAAATTTTATAGAAGTCGTCTAAAAACCTCTTCTGATTCAGAACTTGATACAGCCACCCTTTTTCATAGAAGGCTAGGGAATGTTAGTTCTAAAGGTCTTAATGAACTTAAAAAGAAAGGTATTTTGAGTAATTTCACTGCTATAAGTCTTCCTTTCTATGAATATTTTGTATATAGAAAACCAATAAGTGTTAGTTTTAGTAGTTCAATGTATAAGGATAAATAACCCCTTGAGTGTGTCCACAATGATATTTGGGGTCCTTCCAGGGTCACCTCCCATGGTGGAGGTTTTTATTTCATGTTATTTAATGATGAATACTCTAGGAAAGTCTGGATTCATATACTCAAACATAAGTATGATACCTTTCATACTCTTAAGAAATGTGAAGATGGGGTAGAAAGTGAATCTGGTAAGAAACTCAAAGCCTTAAGAACTGACAACAGTTTAAAATATTTGTCCACTGAATTCATTAAATTCTGTGAATATGAGGGAATAAATAGATACCAGACTATTAAGGAAATACCATAACAAAATGTATTATCATAAATAATGAATATGACTATTATAGAGAGGTTTAGGTGTATGATATCCCACTCTAAACTCCCCAGGCCCTTCTGGGCCGCAGCTGCCTCTATGGAAGTCTACTTAATTATTCATTTCCCATATTCTGCTAATTACATTAAAACACCTGAATAGCTCTAGAAAGGTTCACCCTCAAACCTTGTACACCTTAGGATATTTGGATCCATATCTTATGTTCATAACCATATAGATAAGATAGATCCTATGGTTGTGAAGTGTATATTTGTGGGTTATCTATAGGATGTTAAGGGATATTGTTTATGGATAGATAATAGAGGTTATCAAAAGTTTATAGTTGGTAAATATATAGTGTTTCGTGAGTCTGGTCTCTCTAATGGTAAAGGAATAGAATCTATAGAGTCTTCTGATAACATTTAATAATCCTCCAGAGCCCTAGAACCATGGGTGTTTAAGTTTCATTAGAATCTAAAAACTAATTCCAATCCAAGACCAGTTATACTCCTTCAAATCCCTATACTCAAGGTGAATCTAATTATAATTTGGATTTTGAACCTAAAATAGAAGAACTAGATAATCTAAGAAATTATCAACTCACTCAAGATAGAGAGAGAAGAGTCATTAGGCCTCTATCCCGCTTCAATCAGGTTGATATTGTTGCCTATTCATTTAATGTTGCTCAGGATTTGTTTAATGATGAACCTAAAACTTATAAGAAATACCTTAAGTACAAATAATCCACTAATTGGTTAGGTGATATGAAATAATATATGAATTCACTCCTTAATAATAACACTTGGGTTGTTTTTTCCAAACCTAATAACCAAAATATTATAGGTTTTAAGTGAATATATAATAAAAATTAAAATAATGTTAGAAAAACTAAAATAAAATTTAAAGGTTGAATGGTTTCTAAAGGATTTATTCAATATGAAGGTATTTATTATATTTAAATATTATCCCCAATTGTTAAACATTAATCTATAATTATTCTTCTTGATTTCAATTCCAAGTTTGATTTTCATGTTGAACAATTGGATGTAAAAACTGTTTGTTTACATGGTACCCTTGATGAAACAATTTATTTGACTCCTCCTGAATGATTTCAATTCTATTTAAACTCAATAAAGTTTATCTTCTTAATAATTAATTATATAGGCTTAAATAATATTATAGTAAATGGTATAAAAGGTTTTATTCTTTTATTATTGAAAATAATTTTTTCATACGTAAGTTTGATGCATGTATATACTATAAAATTATTAAACATGAATCTATTTATCTATTATTATATGTTGATGACGTGATTTTAATCTATAAAAATATAAAGACTATAAATTTATTCAAGAACCAAATGAAATCTATCTTTGAAATGAAAGAATTAGTACATGATAATCAAATCTTGGGTATGAATATAATTAGAGATAAGAAGGCCCGAACCTTACACTTATCTCTGTTTGCTTATGTTAAGAAGGTATTAAAAAGGTATTTGTTTGATCACATTAAAACTTTTAATATTCTTTTAGGAGAAAATTTAAAATTGTATTTAGAACAATCTTCTAATAATGATGATGAGGATTCCTTCATGAATAAGATTACATAAGCTAATGTGGTAGGAAGTCTTATATATTCTATGGTCTGTTCTAGACCAGATATAGTATTTTTTGTTTGTACTTTGAGTAGGTTTATGGGGAAACCTGGTAAGCCTCACTAGAATTATTTGAAGTGGCTCCTTAGGTATGTCTCCATGTCTAAGAAATTATGCATTCGATATGGCTTAAATAGTAGTTTTAGGGATGAAATTGTTAGTTTTGTTGACTCTGATTAAAATTTAAATATTGACACTCAAAAATCACTCACTAATTTTTTGTTTCTTACATATGGAGGACCGGTATCCTATAAATTAAATATGAAATAATTGGTTTCTCTCTCCACTAATGAGGTAGATTATATAGCCTTGACATAATCCATAAAGGAGGTTATGTGGTTGAAAGTTTTCCTTTATGAGTTGCCTTTATCTGCTAATAGTATAGTAGTCCATTGTGATAGTCAATCTACATTTCATCTATCTAATAATTATGCATTCCATGGTAGATCGAAGAAAATTTACATTAGAATTAATTTTGTTATGGATATTATAGAATCTTGGATAGTGAGTGTCACTAAGATACCCATAGGGGATAATATGGTTGATAGTTTGACTAAGTTTATTCCATTGTCCAAGTTTATGCACTCCCTTAAATTAATTAAATTAGTCCCAATTCTATAAATTAGGTTGTGATGACATCATTCTTAAATCAATTTAATTGAAAATTGTATATATATTTTTTATTAACCTGCATATATTGCAATTTAATTCCTTTAATTTTATTAATATGATTCATTCTTTTTTTCTAAAGGGATTTATGTTTTCATGGAGTTGTAATTCTTGCATGGGGACTGTTCACATTATGTTGCTTATGTTTTGTTTACTGGAAATGTTTGTTTTTCCATATTTGTTTAAGTATTATAATTTGGACTGTTGATCATGGGTGATCTAACGGTTGTGGATTCTCCTGGTTGTGATTTTTTGTCTCAACTCTGATCCATGTCACCTCCTCTACGCTAATGGAGTGGTGTCATCTATCCCACCCATTGAACCACCTTTTGTTAGGTGAACCACCCATGGGATCACAGTCGTCAATGGGTATTTCATCCCATGGTTTTCCTAAATCACCTAACACTCTACAACATGCCATCGTTACTCTACCTTCTCACTTTGATTCAGGGTGATCCATCCATTTTCTCTCTTAGGATTTTCATCTGGTTAACCAAGAGAGTTCCCGTAGTGATCTTTTACTATGAAAAGAAGGGTTTCTCAAAGAATAAGTAGGGGGACTGAGGCATTCTGGCCACCCGTACTACCCTATATTGAGTTTATGCCACCTCCTTGAACTAGAGTACTACTCTGGTGGAGAGTCAGTGGAGATCGAATCGATCTTGGGTCTAGGATGACTATGCACCAAAGGAGGTTTCAGATCTTGACTTGTTTTCATCATGATCAGGTTGCAGTTTATGATTCTTGGATCTGCAGTGATTTATTTATTTCTATCATGTTTGTAACTGTATCCTTTTTGGGTGTGCATGGGATTCCATCCATGACTGGATAGTGTTGACTCTCCGTGACAGGTTTCATCGCCACCACCTAGTTCAACAAGGTTGGCCTCCTTGGATAGTTTCTTGGGTTATCTTCTTTATAATTTGAGTCTGTATTTCTTTTCTTTCCTTTTTATTAGTAAAAAAAGATTAACCTAGGAGGTATTCTCACCATTCATATAGGATCATGCTAACCTGAAGCATGTTATATCTAGTGTTATTTATTTTTTGTTCTTTCTATTTGTGTGCTTCTAGTAGTTTGTTTGAATAAGAATTTTGTTAATATTTCTTGTTATAAACATTCTAATTGTATCATGATGAATCTGTAACCCAATAATATGCATCAATGGGTCCTAGATGTTCTAATGGTTAAACATATAACCCCAACACTTGTCCAAGGATTTATGAAGGTACTACCATCTTGATCAACCTGACCCAATATATTACTTCCTCAACTCAAAAGTGACAAATTTTATCTTGACCATGCAACCAATGTCATGACACCAATGATGTACCCACACTACTACAAAATAGACCTTTAAAAACACTAAAAATAGCCTTTATTAGCACTAGAAAAGTGCTTACTATCAGAAAGAGATTAAAATCCCTAGTCTTTTATCAATGCTTCTAAAAGTGCAGATAAAGGGGCATGCTGCAGTGTGCTGTAATAGCACACCACATCACCAAAAACACCACGAAATTAGAAAAATAAAGTACCAATATAGAATTTAATTGAAATGAAATTTACAACAAAAATACAAGAAAAAACACTATATTATAGACATTTCAAACATTGGTTTATATAATTACATAAGTACAAATTATTATATACATTCAAAAACATCAATTTTCCTTTGTATTTTGATTCTAACCCCTGATCAAGAAAAAACACACCTGTATAAGAAAAAAAATCTTAAGTCACCAATAATATAAAGAAATAAATTAATAAAAAGTGTTACTTTTAAAATAAACTTTGATTCATACTAGGAACATTGTGTATCAGATTGAGTTGTGGTTGATTCTTGTACGTCACACTATTTCTTGTTCATCTTCAAGCATTATCTCTATGAAAATTAACTAAATAAGTATAAGATAAAAACCACAAGTAAGTTAATTAATTAATATAAAATAGAATGATTAGAAAACAATCTAGTCTCGTTTTCTCAGTTTTGGTGATGTGATATGTGTTTTAAACTAAAATGACACTTGTATATTGAAAAGATGTACTTTGAGTCATACCGATCACACCGTGTGTCAGATTGAGGTGAATTTGATTCCTACATGTCTAAAATGACATATGAATCATTTTCCTAAAGTATAAAAACAATCCAAATTTGTTTTCTTGATTTAGAGTACGTCACTTTTCTTTTTTACTAAAATGTCATTTTAAACTGAAAAACACTCACTTTGACTCATACCGATCACATCATGTGTCGGTTTGATGTGATACTGATTATTACACGTCACAAATCACTAATTAATCATTTTACTAAATTATCAAGACAATCCAAGTGTGTTTGCTTAGTTTTTAGTGAGTGTCACTTTTTGAACTAAAATGTTGATTTTAAACTGATAACGGACACATTGAGTCATACTGGGAACATCATGTATCAGATTGAGGTTTGGTTGATTCCTACACATCAAAAACGACTTATGGATCATTTTCCTAAAGTATAAAAACAACATGAATGTGTTTTATTGGTTTTTGAGTTGGTCATTTGTCCTTTTTTACTAAAATCAATGTCAATTTTAAATAAAAAGATGCACTTAGAGTCATACAGTTCACATTGTGCATCAGATTGAGCTAAGGTTGATTCCTACATGTCAAAAATGACTTTTGGATCATTTTCCTAAAGTATCAAAACAATATGAATGTATTTTCTCTATTTATAGTAGTTCATTTGACCTTTTTACTAAAATTGATGTCATTTTTAAATAAAGGCACATTTAGAGTCCTATCAGTCATACTGTGAGTCGGATTAAGGTAAAGTTGATTACTAAACGTCCCAAATATCTTATGAATCATTTTCCGAAAGTATCAAAATAATCAAAATGTGTTTACTTTGTTTTGAGTATGTCACTTGTCTTTTTTACTAAAATGTCATTTTAAACTAGAAACACGCTCATTGACTCATACTGTTCACATAGTGTATCGGTTTGATGTGAGATTGATTTCTACATGTCAAAAATGAGTTATAAATTTATTTCATAAATTATCAAGAAAATATGATTTTTTTTCTTAGTTTTCAGTGAGTGACACTTTTTGAACTAAACTGTCGATTTTAAACTCATAACAGACGCATTGAGTCATACTAGGAACATCATGTATCTAATTGAGGTGCAGCTGATTCCTACACATCAAAATTTAATTATGGATCATTTTCCTAAAGTATAAAAACAATATGAATGTGTTATCTCAGTTTTGAGTAGGCCAGTTTTCCTTTTTACTAAAATTGATGTCAATTTTAAATAAAAAGACGCACTTGGAGTCATATCGGTCACACCATGTGTCATGTTGAGGTGAGGCTTATCCCTACATGTCTCCAATGACTTATAGATAATTTTAATAAAGTATAAAAACAATATGAATGTGTTTACTCTATTTTTATTATGTCACTTGTTTTTTTACTAAAATGTCATTTTAAACTGGAAACGCGCACTTTGACTCATACCGATCACATCGTGTATCTGTTTTATGTGAGACTAATTCTAATGTGTAAAAAATGACTTATGAATAGATTTAATAAATTATAAAGAAAATCTAAGTGGTTTTTCTTGGTTTTTAGTGAGTTTAATTTTTTAAACTAAACTGTCGATTTTAAACTGATAACAGACACATTGAGTCATACCGGGCACATCGTGTATCAGATTGAGGTGAGGCTGATTCTTACATGTCAAAATGACTTATGGATCATTTACACAAAGTATAAAAACAATATGAATGTTTTTTCTCAGTTTTGAGTAGGTCGGTTGTCCTTTTTACTAAAATTGATGTCAATTTTAAATAAAAAGACGCACTTTGAGTCGTATTGGTCACACGGTGCATTGGATTGAGGTGAGGATGATTTCTAAACATCCCAAATGACTTATGGATCATTTTACTAAAGTGTAAATTTTTTCTTGGTTTTGAGTATGTCAATTTTCATTTTTACAAAAATTAATGTCAATTTTAAATAAAAAGAATCTCTTATTGTCATACTAGTTACACCATGTGTTGGATTGAGGTGTAGCTAATTTCTACATGTATCAAATGAATTATGGATCATTTTAATAAAGTATAAAAATAATATTAAAGTGTTTACTCGGTTTTGAGTATGACACTTGTCTTTTTTACTAAAATTTCATTTTAAACTGGAAACACGCACTTTGACTCATACAGATCACATCATGTATCAGTTTGACATGAGACCGATTCCTACACGTAAAAAATTATTTATTAATAGAATTCATGAATTATCAAGAAAATCAGAGTGTGTTTTCTTAGTTTTTAATGAGTGAAACTTTTTAAAAATGTCGATTTTAAATTGATAATGGACACTTTGAGTCATACTAGGCACATCGTGTATCGTATTGAGGTGTTAATGATTCCTACATATCACAAATGACTTATGAATATTTGTATTAAAGTAATAAAATAATCAGAATATGTTTGATCAGTTTTTTTAGTATGTCAGTTGTCTTTTTAACTAAAATTAATGTCAATTTTAAATAAAAAGAGGCACTTGGACTCATACTGGTCACATCGTGTGTCGGATTGAGGTGTGACTAATTCCTACACATCCCAAGGTCTTAAAAAACCTAACTAACAATGTTTTCATGATTTCCATTGTATTTCTTTGTCGAACTACCAACACTACATATTGACTCATTGTTCTTAGCCGAAAAAACCCTTCTCTTTGTTGAAATCCAGAAGAGTAGAGGAAGCTCATGTGCCCATTATATCATGAGAAGTCACCACACTGGGTACATGAGCTTCCTATCCACTTCTGGATTTTAACAATTAGAAAGGTTTTTTAGCTAAGAACATGGATTCAATATGCAGTATTGGTAGTTCAACAAAGAAAGGCAATGGAAATGGAAATCGTGGCAACATTGGCAGAAAGAAACATTTTATCTCTTTTGTGCCTTGTTGTAGATAAATGAAAGAAAAATATTACTTCCCAAAAGATCTATGAAAAAACTAAATAATTATTAGATAAAAATTATAAGGAAATTAACTTACAAATAGTAGATAAAATGATGAAAAAAATAATTAAATAAGTAGTAGAAATTCACCTTTTCATGATGGTTGTATGCATTCTTGACGCATTTTCTTGTTGTCATTGTCTCAATTGCAGGTTCAAAGTCCAATCTCTCATGAACATGAGAAGCTTCGAACAAAAAGGTGTACTCTTTAATTACTGTTTAGCCTGTTGAGATTTATGTTTGGACTACTGGTTTATGTAATTATCTTTTTAAGTTTCAGATTATCCTAAAAATTATGCCTTAATTTGATGGTTCAAATCTTGCACTCTCTTCAATTTCTTCTTCAACAAATAAAATATTCTCTAACTTGATTAAACTGTTTTTCTTTTTCCACATGGGTAAGTTATGTTCCAACATTGAACTGATAGTTGTCCCATTTACTTTCTCCATGATTTGTATACTTTTCCAACAATAATTGGTTGTTCAGTGGATTCAATCATTTAGACCTCACACTCTCTTGAATTGTTTCTCCAACAGATTCTATATTATATTCCTTGACTAAACAATTGCATCTATACTTAATGTTTGCGCCCTTGAGGGTAACTTCATTCACTCGATGAATTTAAAGTTGTCTGATTTAATTTTTTTCAAAATTTGTATGCATTTTCCAACATTAATCATTGCATAAACAAACATATCATACTATTCTATCTTTTTTGTGCATACTCTGTATATCTTTTATGTATACTCATGTTGCGCAAATAGTTATCATATAGTTCATATATTTTTAATTCCCATAATTTGTATGTAGTTCCCTAGAAAATAAATTTAACTTATTAGCCTATTAAACACCGTCTACACATATTTTATTTATTCTCTTTAAAAAAAATCCATAAATGTATTTTTAGTTCAAATCAATTACATCTATTTTGTATGTTGTATTTTCTTTTCTAATCCCATAAAAACTCTTTAACTTATATTCACAAAATCTCTTTACACTGTCATTCTAAAAACATAAAAAAGAGCTCGCAAATGTCTACCAATCAAAATGTCCGCTTCAAGGAAGCTTGCTTGCATCAGAAGCTATCTATGAAGAATAAACACCGCAACCTTGTATGTTTGACCTCAATTCCTTTACTTTAAGATTGAATTTATTAAAAATTTAAATCATTTTTTTAGATATTTTTTAATTGTGTACACATTTAAATTTTATCATGCATAATAGGTTCATCTATTGGTAGCGGATCATTAAATTCTCTTAACTGTATTCCTAATGTTGATGATAAAACTCCAAATTCTTAAGGTGGAAATAAAATACAAAGTTCATTTCAAATTCCATTATCAGATTTGAAAATCAATGGTTAGTTTGACCTTCTATTTAACTTTAAATTTACGATGCAATTTCTATGTTTTACTTCAATAGTTGTTATGACTACCTTATAACTGACAATCCACTTTTACATTTTTTACTTTAATCAGATACAAACCAATTCTTTTTTTGTATGTATTTCTCTCCACTTCAGAACTGTAGAAGTTTCTAATACCTCACCCAAGAGAATAGAAAAAAGACTTGGATGGATTTTAGAAAATATTAATCCACCCTCTTCCTCAACTGCAATAGTGTTGTATGACATTTCTCATTTCATATTACCATTGCAAGACTGACCATTTCTTTCTAATGCCTTTTGATAAGTTTTGAAAAAATAATAATAGAATTTTCAAACTCAAAATACTACAAAATTATATATGTTATGTCTGGAGTCCCTCTATAACAAATCTTATTCCTCAATTCAACTCTGTTACAAAAGACGGTATGCCTTTATTTTCCATGTATGTACATGTACTAATATTATTTTGATATTAATATGATTTAATACCAACATTTAGTTTTCAATATAATTGTTGCATGTGCATTTGGTTACATGCATACGCTAATGACATCTGCAATAAATTTTACCATCAAATTGTATTATTCTGGATTGTCAAATCAAGTTTTAAATTTTATAAAAATTTATTACTAAATATCAGTGCATATTATATTGTACTAATTAGTTAGTAGTATTCATCATTTAGATGTCGTTTAATGTTATCTTCTTTAACATTATTCGACTTACTAATGACATTTTTTTTCAGGAAACAATTACATTTCAGACCGTTCATACCACCCAGTTTCAAATGGTTATCCTTAAAATATTTAATATCAAATAGTTTCATTCAACCGTCCATGGATAACAATGGTATGTTTTTCATCTTACTTATAGATTTTTTTGCAGTATTCTCACACTTTCATACTACATTTTGGATTTCCATAAAAAAAACTAAGGTACATTCTGATTTCTATGAAATCGTGTCTGTTATTATGCTATACTAAAACATATACGAGTAATTTGTTGTATATTTCTCATACTGAACTGAGTTGGACAGTTACTGAAATACATGATCAAACTCGCTCGCTATCTCTTCTAAATCCCAGTACAAACTATACGTACTAAAATGTTCAACCCCATCTTTCGGTTTTTTACTTTATTTTTTTATTGTAATGACTAAAATAGGGTATAAAAAATACAAAGTACCTGGATATCTGCAATCATTGACTTCTCTAAGCTCGAACATACTGTTGGACTTCATATAATTAAAAGTGTAATTGTGTAATGCTAATATTTACTACATCATTTAACTTTTATAAAGCTCTCATTTTGAACCAATATTATAAATTTTTTCCATGCATGTCATTATTAAATCTGTAGAGAATATCTATGAAATCAATTTGGTGCTACCATTAAAAAAAGTACCAATATCCAAAATGCATACAATATACAAATAATGATATCAAACTTTGAACAACTTTGCCAAATGATATCCATATCAATGAAAACTTAGATTTAACTAATAAAACCTATAGAGAGATGCAACATAGCAAGAGAAAGAAATCAAAAAGTAAATAATATTTAATACATAAAACAAAACAAATTAGATATTTAAATAGTGGTCCATTACATTTCTAGGTAGCATTTGAACATATCAAATGAAAGTAGTTTGGTCTATTTATTTTTTCTTACTTCAACTGCTTCATCATTCTATTCAATGTCATTGATTTCATCACTTCCGCGTTAATATATTTTCAACTCACTGCTGAAGACCATGAGTTAAGGTGGAGGTATGGTTGATGGCTTTGTTAGTTTTTTATGGAACTTTCACTGCCATAAATGAATTTGCGATGACTGTTGTTTTGTAATGATTCTCAGGTATTTCCTTGGAAGATCAACTGGTATGTTAATATATGGCTATTGCTTATATTACTACTATGCACGATCCGACATGTTGGGTTTCATGAAAGCTTCATTCCTATTCCGCAACATGGCTTGAAGAATTGGAATATATTGGTTAAAGACTTCATAATTTACGAAGAGAGTGGTTGTAATTACAAGGTACTTATATCATCATTGCACTCTCTTTCTAGCGTAGTATTTTATCAAATTTTTTCAGCCTTTGTTTTATTACTGTAAATCATTATATGCTCGATTGAAATTTATTTTAAAAGTTCATGTATTGATTATATGTATATATATATAGGTGTGTGTGTGTTCTATACATATATGTTATATTTATATATGGTGTCTCTCTATATATTTTAAATTTTTTATATCAACCGCCAAGGGCGCCTCCACACATGCTACAAAGATGCAGCCCGGGGACTCAACCTCGCAATCGCCGCGCCAAACCCCTAACTCCTTGCCACCACAACCGCCTGCGTGGGGCTTAAAATGTGTGTATGGGTCGCACGTCTGGACCCATTGGGGGCTCCGCCAAGCCAGTGTGTGCCGCACGTTCCCCACCTAAGCAAAATGACATTAAAATAGCTCTGTTCATAATATGAACAGTGTTCGAGTCTGGCGGGACTCGAGATTGTGTCAGTTCCCCCAGGCAGCGAGATGGCCCAACCGGTAAATCACTCGACTAACACCCTGGGGGCAAAAACATGTGTATGGGTCGCACGCTTGGACCCATTGGAGGCTCTGTCAAGCCAGTGCGTGTCGTGTGTTCCTCAGCTAAGCAGATGTCATTGAATAGCCCTATTCATAATATGAACAGTGTTCGAGTGTGGTGGGACTCGAGCTTGTGTCAGTTCCCCAAAAAAACGAGATGACCCAACATGTGAACCACTCGACTAATGCCCTGGGAGCAAAACGTGTGTATGGGTCGCATGCCTGGACCCATTTGGGGCTCCATCAAGCCAACGTGTGTCGCACGTTCCCCACCTAAGCAAATGACGTTGAATAGCTTTGTTCATAATATGAACAGTGTCCGAGTCTGGTGGGACTCGAGCTTGTGTCAGTTCCTCCAAATAACGAGATGGTCCAACTGGTGAACCACTCGACTAACGCCCCGGTGGTCCCTCTATATATATTTTCTAAATACATATTCGGTTATATATATTCTGAATATATATTCTAAATGCATATATTCTAATATATATTATTGATATTTATCACATACACACACACATACACGCATATGCACGCACACACATATATATTCTGAAGGCATATATTCTGAATATATTATGAAAATATATCCGGAATATAAATTCAAAATATATATTTTGACACATATATGTTCAGAATATGTATATTCTGATGTAAGTTCACAATATCTATCCTGATTATATATCCAAATACGTATGTGTGTGTACATATATATAGATATATTCTGAAACATTAATATATATTTTTCACATATCTTTAATGTTTTATCTATCCACATCTTGTCAATTCATAGAAGCATATTAATATAAACACACTTTCTAATTTCTTCCCTCAAACATTCATGCTATTATTATTTTTCAAATATATAATTGGTTATTTTGTTTTGGTGCCTACTCCCTCCAGATCCATGGGTGGGAATACTAGTTATATTTTAAATTGAAAACAATATTCAAATAAATGCGGTGAGAATTACTTATGAGGATCGCATTTGTGTTCACATGAGACGGTTACATCAGAATTTTTAAAAGAATTAATTGGCATTTGTTTCCAAAATAATTACTGTGAGACAGCTGTCATGGTGAGCTGTAGTTAAGAAAAACGTCGGCCATTTATTATTAAAAAAGGAAAATGCAGGCAAGAATTGCAAAATCACGTGGATGGCGTGATTATGTGGTTACCCTTTTGCCTCAAAAACCCGACATGTTTTTTTTTTCAAATTACAAATAAATTTGGGTGCATATTTTTTAACTTTTTGACGTTTGTTCGAAGGAGTAGGTCGTCGCTCATAATTTTTAGACAACTTTGTTCCACTTACAATAAAAAAGGTTTCATATTCTTTTTGGGTATACTATTTTGTTGATGTACACATTAAAAGAATGGTTTGACCAAGTGACTTTCATTCTAAAAAGATCCTTTTCAATTGGCCAACTTGACATTAACTAGTTTTACTGTTTGTCTAATCATGCAATGTGTTGAAATGAAAATAATAGTTTGGGTTTTGACTGAATGGTAAACTTCATAATTCTGCTTCCAAAATACCACGATTTGAATCGTGAAAAGTCCTTTGAAAGATTTACAAAACAAGTACTACTATGCAAACATGACGGTGCACTAGGGTTTTAGACCATGTTCATGTGTCATTTGGTCTTGGACCTACGAGTTCATTATTCATATAAAGAAAGGTCTGTACTTTCATAATAAAAAAAATGTTCGGATCCCAACTTATTTTTAAAAAAATGCAATGTGTTGAAAAAACTCAATCCTAACATTGGTTGAAAAAACAAAATATTTTGAAATTGGGAGTGCGACAACAATACGATGTATAATATAAATGATGGTAGATATAAGAGGGATAAAGAATGCAAGTCGACTTGAAGAACAAAAAAGAGAAAATATAATTGAATAGTATTCCTTAGATGTGTACGCATGCATCATCTTTAGAGAAAAAATGACTAAGTTGTTAGAAACATAATCACATAGTAATGACCAAGATCAAACATTGATATCAACTAAGAGAGCATGTGATGCATGACTTGATAAAAATGGTATGATTCCCAAGAACTTATCTCAGTTTAAGATTTCATCTAAGAAAAAATTGATTTGGAAGAGTTTTTCCTAATTTTGAATTTATTGACAAATCGTCAATCCTTATTCTCCAAGAAAAATGCAATGGTTAGGATTGTACACATGAGATTGAGCTTTAGAGATTAAGCACTTGAGAATTATCATCCATGGAAAATTGTTACATCCACATATTTTGTATTCACAACACCTACCCTTTGGATATCATCAATTTTATGCAATCATATTTAACCTTCACTTTAACAAACACCATGGGAATAAAAAAACAAGTGAAACTAAAATGATTGAATTTCATCTTAATTTTAAGGTGACTTGTAAAAAACATTATCAAGAACACCGAATGTGAAAAAATCCAGTGAAATGAAAAAAAAAGTTCATTCCCAACTCCTCATAAATTCATGATAGTCGTTGTAGTCTACACATCATAATTTTATAAATAAATTTCTAAAAAGTTATAGTTGGTAATAATTTATGAATAAATCTACAAGATTATCATATGATGTAATTTGTCAGATGTCAATCACACCATTATTTTGTACCACATGAGCAAAAAAGAACTTTGGCGAGACACCTTTTAATTGATTCTAGGTATGATGAATAATCTACTGGAAATGTGCAATAAAGGCATCGCCATGACGTTGTGATTTGGACCATGTCATGATCAATGCTAACGTGGACTACGACATAGTGAGGTCACTATGTCGTGATGTTGTGCACAATAATTTTGCGTGATATCTGATATCGCGTGACTCGACGTTCTTCCCCTACTACAAGCTATCACATTTAGTAGGAGTGGGCAAAAAAATCGTCCAAAACGAACCAAACCACAAACCAAACAAAAAAAAACTAAAATAACAATTTTTTTATTATTGCGGTTTGGTTTGTGGTGTAGATTGAATAGACTCTTGAAGTTTGTGCTTTGGTTCAGGAGCCAAACCGAACCACACCTGTTAAACCGAACCACACCTATTTTTTTAAATGATTTTGTATTTTACAAGGAAAATAAAGTTTCAAATAATCAATTTGGTTTTGTCTGATGGAGCATTGTAAAAAAAGCCTAAGATTTGAATATGGTTTTCATTGATTTGAAAAAAAAAAACATATGAGAAAGTTCCTAGAGATGTTTTATGAAAATCTTTTGAAAGAAAAAGGGTTCAGGTTGCGCATATCAAATTCATCTAAGACATGTATGAAGAGAGTTTGACTTGAGTTATAACTCTAGTATACAACACTCCCCTATCTTGATAGGAATGCATACAAAACACACTTTTAACAGTGCTAAAAATGATCTTTGTCAATGCTTAAAAGCACGGACAATCTAAACGATATTAAAAGCCCACAACCTTTATAAGTTGTAAAAAGAACTGACAAATTATCCTTTTATCAACACTTCCAAGAATCGTTAATAAAGTGTACCTTTATCATTGTTTTTTGAAAGCGGTGATAAAGGTTCTCTTTATGCTACTACACAATTGCAACCCTATAGCCACCATGCACCACCCCTATAAAACATAACCCAATCAAAATACATAAAAAGGAATAGGCATATACGGTAAATCGGATTGAAATACAAATAACACATTGCACTATCATTTCAATTCAAAATTTACATAAAAAATATTTACATTAATGTCATATTTACAATTAACCAAAAAAAATTACAACCCATATACAAAATCAAAAGTAATAGACTCTTTTTAGCGATCAACCTCTGTATAAAAGTCTGTCTCTACAATAAAACCAATGTTTATTTTAATAACATTAAATAAAAAAATAAAAAAAATTAATTTTAATGTTATATAATCCACATATGATAAATTATATTTTTAGCTACTGTATATATTAATGATATTATCAGTTAATCGTGTGTCAAATTGACATGCGGTTGATTCCTACACGTCAGAAATATATTATGGATCGCTGCCCTAAAGTTTGAAATCAATTCGAACTCGTTTTCTTGATTTTGGCTATGTAAGACGCGTTTTAAACTAAACTGACATTTATATTGAAAACATGCATTTCGAGTCATACCAATCACATTATCTGTCCTATTGACGTGTGGTCGATTCATACACGTCACAAATGAATTATGGATTGTTTTCTAAATTTTGAAAACAATCTGAGCTCGTTTTCTCGGTTTTGGCTATGTGATACACGTTCTAAACTGATATGATACTTTTATATTGAAAACATGCACTTTGAGTCATTCCGACCACATTGTCTGTTGGATTGACGTGCGGTCGATTCCTACATGTTATAAATAAATTATGGATCATTTTCTTAATGTTTTAAAACAATCTGAGCTCGTTTGCTCGGTTTTGACTGTGCGGCGTGTTTTAAACAAAAATGACACTTATATTGAAAACACACAATTTGAGTCATACCGATCATATCACGTGTTAGATTGATGTGTAGATGATTCATACATGTCAGAAATATATAATGGATCTTTTTTTCCTAAAGTTTGAAAATAATCCAATCTTGTTTGCTTGGGTTTGGCTGTGCAATACGTGTTTTAAACTAAAATGACACTTCTATATTGAAAACACATACTTCAAGTCATACCATCCACATCGTGTGTCAGATTGACATATGGTTGATTCTTACACATCAAAAATATATTATGGATCATTTTCCTAAAATTTGAAAACAATCCAAGCTCGTTTGCTTGATTTTGGCTATGTGATACACGTTTTAAACTAAAATGACACTTTTATATTGAAAACACGCACTTTGAGTCATATCGACCACATCATGTGTTATATCGATGTTCAGTCGATTCCTACACATCATAAATATATTATGGATCATTTTTATTAAGTTTAAAAATAATCCGAGTTTGTTTTCTCACTTTTTTCTATGTGATACACGTTTTAAACTAAAACGAAACTTCTATATTGAAAATACACACTTCGAGTCATACCGATCGCATAATGTGTCAGATTGACACGCAGTTGATTCCTAAATGTCATAAATATATTATGGATTGTTATCCTAAAATTTGGAAATAATACATGCTCATTTGTTTGGTTTTGGCTATGAGATACACATTTTAAACTATATTGAAAATATACACTTTGAGTCATACCAATCACATCACGTGTCAGATTGACGTGCGATCGATTCCTACACATCAAAAATATATTATGGATCATTTTTCTAAATTTTTAAAATAATCCAATCTCTTTTTCTTGGTTTTGGCTATGTGATACATGTTTTAAACTAAAATGACACTTCTATATTGAAAACATGTACTTCAAGTCATACCGACCACATCATGCGTCAGATTGACAGACAATCTATTCCTACACATTAAAAATATATTATGGGTTGTTTTCCTAAAATTCAAAAACAATCTAAGCTCTTTTTCTCAAGTTTGGATATTTGATGCGTGTTTTAAACTAAAATGACACTTTTGTATTGAAAACACACACTCCGGGTAATATCGATCACATCATATGTTAGATTGATGTGCGGCCAATTCATACACATGAAAATTAAATTATGGATCGTTTTACTAAAATTTTAAAACAAGCCTATCTCATTTGCTCATATTTGGCTATTTGATGTGTGTTTTAAACTAAAATGAACTTTTGTATTGAAAACACGCACTTCGGGTCATATCGACCACATCATGTGTCAGATTGATGTGAGGTCAATTCCTACATGTGAAAAATGAATCATGGATATTTTTTCTAAAGTTTGAAAACAATATAAGATTGTTTTCTTTGTTTTGGCTATTTGATGTGTGTTTTAAAATAAAATGACACTTTTGTATTGAAATCACACACTTTGGGTCATATCAACCACATCGTGTGTCAGATTGATGTGCAGTCAATTCCTATATGTGACAAATGAATCGTGGATTGTTTTATTAAAAATTGAAGACAATTTGAGCTCATTTTCTTGGTTTTGGCTATTTGACACGCGTTTTAAACTAAAATGACACATTTCTATTTAAAATATGCATTTCAGGTCATATCGACCACATCATATCTCAGATTGATGTGTGGTCAATTCCTATATGTGAAAAATGAATTATGGATCATTTTACTAAATTTTGAAAACAACTTGAGATTGTTTTCTCAGTTTTGACTATTTGATGTGCGTTTTAAACTAAAATGCCACTTTTGTATTGAAAACACGTACTTCAAGTCATACCAACCACATTGGGTGTTAGATTTACACGAGGTCAATTCCTACAAATGAAAAATGAATTATGGATTATTTTACTAAAGTTTGAAAATAAACCAATCTCGTTTTCTCAGTTTTGGCTTTGTGACATGCGTTTTAAACTAAAATGATACTTTTATATTGAAAACACGTACTTCGGGTTATACCAAACACATCATGTGTTAGTTTGGCGTGCAGTCAATTCCTACGAGTGAAAAATGAATTATGGATCATTTTCCTAAAGTTTGAAAACAATCTGAGCTCTTTTTCTTGGTTTGAGCATGTAATGTATAAGGACCCAACCTTAAACATATCTTATTCTAGTGTTTTTGAACTATAATTCACGTTAGAGGATCTTTTAAGTTTAGAGTTTTAGAGAATTAGGACAAACTCTTACATAGTAAACTCATACGTTACAAGTGGACACTAATAATCAGTATCCATTTTTTTCACAAAAGGAAACCCTTTTAAAATAAAACATAATTTCTTTTCAAGACACTTCTTTAACAATTTCATCATAGCATCTTCTTTGTCCTTACCAATCTTAAGACCTATGAAAAATATTTAAAAATGTAGGATGAGAACAAAAAGCTCAGTAAGGGACATAAAGAAAGTAAATTGTTAGTCCAGTGAAAACATGAAAACCCATTAAAAACATTTTCTTAAAAACTCATTAGAAAGCATTGAAAAATCACATAGGTTTCTTGGGACATCATTACCGTATCACTCTTACATTCACTCTTATAAATGGAATAACCATATGGCTGACTTCCATCATTACCATATCACTCTTACATTCACATCATAATTTTATAAATAAATTTCTAAAAAGTTATAGTTGGTAATAATTTATGAATAAATCTACAAGATTATCATATGTTGTAATTTGTTAGATGTCAATCACACCATTATTTTGTACCACATGAGAAAAAAAGAACTTTGGAGAGACACCTTTTAATTTCATTATACAAGACACGTTATCCACATGCAAAGTTATGAGTATATAATTATTCATAGTTAATGCACATCGATTCTAGGTATGATGAATAATCTGTTGGAAATGTGCAATAAAGGCATCGCCATGACGCTGTGATTTGGACCATGTCATGATCTATGCTAATGTGGACTACGACATAGTGAGGTCACTATGTCGTGATGTTGTGCACAATAATTTTGCGTGATATCTGATATCGCGTGACTCGACGTTCTTCCCATACTACAAGCTATCACATTCAGTAGGAGTGGGAAAAAAAATCGTCCAAAACAAACCAAACCACAAACCAAAACAAAAAAAACTAAAATAACAATTTTTTTATTGCGGTTTGGTTTGCGGTGTAGATTGAATATACCCTTGCAGATTGTGCTTTGGTTCAGGAGCCAAACCGAACCACACTTGTTAAACCGAACCACACCTATTTTTTTTAAATGATTTTGTATTTTTCAAGGAAAATAAAGTTTCAAATAATCAATTTAGTTTTATATTTGGACGTTCAACCACAAAAGAAATTTATTCGATTAGGGGTCTGATGAAGTATTGTAAAAAAAGCCTAAGATTTGAATATGGTTTTCATTGATTTGAAAAAAAAACATATGAGAAAGTTCATAGAGATGTTTTATGGAAATCTCTTGAAAGAAAAAGGGTTTAGGGTAGCACATATCAAATTCATCTAAGACATGTGGAGAGTTTGACTTGAGTTAGAACTCTAGTATACCACACTCCCCTATCTTGATAGGGCTGCATACAAAACACGCTTTTAACAGCGCTAAAAATGATCTTTGTCAATGCTTAAAAGCGCTGACAATCTAAAAGATATTAAAAGCCCACAACCATTATAAGCCGTAGAAAAAGAACTGACAAATTATCCTTTTATCAACACTTCCAAGAAGCGTTAATAAAGTGTACCTTTATCATCGTTTTTTGAAAGCACTGATAAAGGTTCTCTTTATGCTACTACACAACTGCAACCCGATAGCCACCATGCAACGCCCCTATAAAATATAACCCAATAAAAATACATAAAAAGGAATAAGCATATACGGTAAACAGGATTGAAATACAAATAACACATTTCACTATCATTTCAATTCAAAATTTACATAATTTTTTTTACATTAATGTCATATTTACAATTAACCAAAAAAAATACAACCCATATACAAAATCAAAAGTAACATACTCTTTTCAACGATCAACCTCTGTATAAAAAGGTGTCTCTACAATAAAACCAATGTTTATTTTAATAACATTAAATAAAAAAAATAAATTTTATTTTTAATGTTATATAATCCACATATGATAAATTATATTGTTAACTACTGTATATATTAATGATATTATCAGTCAATCGTGTGTCAGATTGACATGCGGTTGATTCCTACACGTCATAAATATATTATGGATTGCTGCCGTAAATTTTGAAAACAATTCGAGCTCGTTTGCTCGGTTTTGGCTATATAAGACGCGTTTTAAACTAAAATGACATTTATATTGAAAACACGCACTTCGAGTCTTACCAACCACATTGTCTGTCCTATTGACGTGTGGTCGATTCATACACGTCACAAATGAATTATGGATTGTTTTCTAAATTTTGAAAACAATCCGAGCTCGTTTGCTCGGTTAAACGAGCTCAATTTTGGCTATATGATACGCGTTCTAAACTAATATGGTACTTTTATATTGAAAACACGCACTTTGAGTCATTCCGACCACATCATCTGTTGGATTGACATGCGGTCAATTCTTACATGTTATAAATAAATTATAGATTGTTTTCTTAATGTTTTAAAACAATCTGAGCTCGTTTGCTCAGTTTTGACTGTGAGGCGTGTTTTAAACTAAAATGACCCTTGTATTGAAAACACACAATTTGAGTCATACCGATCACATCATGTGTTAGATTGATGTGTAGTTGATTCACACATGTCAAAAATATATAATGGATATTTTTTTTCCTAAAGTTTGAAAATAATTCAATATTGTTTGCTTGGTTTTGGTTGTGCAATACGTGTTTTAAACTAAAATGACATTTCTATATTGAAAACACATACTTCAAGTCATACCATCCACATCGTCTGTTAGATTGACATATGGTTGATTCTTACACATCAAAAATATATTATGGACTGTTTTCCTAAAATTTAAAAATAATCCAAGCTCGTTTGCTTGGTTTTGGCTATGTGATACACGTTTTAAACTAAAATGACACTTTTATATTGCAAACACGCACTTTGAGTCATACCGACCACATAATGTGTTATATCGATGTTCAGTCGATTCCTACACATCATAAATATATTATGGATCATTTTTATTAATTTTAAAAATAACCTGATCTTGTTTTCTCAGTTTTTTCTATGTGATATGCGTTTTAAACTAAAACAAAACTTCTATATTGAAAATACACACATTGAATCATACCGATCACATAATGTGTCAAATTGAAATGCGGTTGATTCCTAAATGTCATAAATATATTATGGATTTTTGTCCTAAAATTTGAAAATAATCCAAGCTCATTTGTTTGGTTTTGGCTATGTGATACACATTTTAAACTAAATGAAACTTTCATATTGAAAATATACACTTTGAGTGATACCAATCACATCATGTGTCGGATTGACGTGCGATCGATTCCTACACGTCAAAAATATATTATGGACCATTTTTCTAAATTTTTAAAATAATCCAATCTCTTTTTCTTGGTTTTGGCTATGTGATAAATGTTTTAAATTAAAATAACACTTCTATATTGAAAACATGTACTTCAAGTCATACCGACCACATCATGCGTCAGATTTACAGAAAATCTATTCCTACACATTAAAAATATATTATGGGTAGTTTTCCTAAAATTTGAAAACAATCTGAGCTCTTTTTCTCAGGTTTGGATATTTGATGCATGTTTTAAACTAAAATGGCACTTTTGTATTGAAAACATGCACTCCGGGTAATATCGATCACATAATGTGTTAGATTGATGTGCGGTCAATTCATACACATAAAAATTGAATTATGGATCGTTTTACTAATTTTTTAAAACAATCCCATCTCATTTTCTCATATTTGGATATTTGATGTGTGTTTTAAACTAAGAGTAAGTGAGGGACGTTGAGAGCTTATTTGAGAAGAATTTAGATGATCCAAGGGGCTTGAGAGGTGTGAGTAAGTGATTAGAGGTGGTGGCCTTTTATAAGAGGGAGAAGGGGTGTGAGGACCCGACCCCAGAAGCCCGAAGTCGGTGCCTAAAACACGGTGTGTAATTTTTTTCTAAAAATATGCTGATAAAATTACACATCACATTCCATCACAGAGAATATTATCGGTCTAGGTTCTGGAAAACCAGATACAACGGATACATTTCCTCAAAATCGAAAGAGATAAGCTTCATAAAACAACCACCACATAATAGAACTCAAAGCTGACAAATCTAATAATCCTGTAAAAATAAATTGAAAATGTAGGGTGAGCATTTAAAATGCTTAGTAAGGGGTTTTAAAAACCAATTAATGAAACTCCTTTTTAAAAACATCCTTTTGAAATATTTATAAAACATTTTCTTAAAAGGAAAAACATTTCTTGCAACACATCATCATCATTTTTCAAAGGTTACTTGAAATAATTTTTAGGGAAATATCTTACACAAGAAATTATATATTTATTTAAAAGATATAGATAAAACACATATCAGAGTACGCATACTAGTACAAAAATGCTTGGAATGCTGTATATAAGTCAGGAGTTGATCCAACTAATTTAAGGGTGACATGTAAGGATGCAGGTGAAAATAAGCACACGAAATAATTCTTGCTTAGAATTGAATAAGTAACAATATCATGATTCACTTAACACTTAAAAAGAAGTTCATGAAATGAAAAATGTATTTCTAACTTCTGTATCAAAGTTCTGAAATAGGTGTTTCACTTCCTTTATAAAAGACTTTCCAAGTACATACTTCATCATGCCATGTGCATTTTTACCATTATCATAATAAAAATATTCTTAACCAAGGATATTATACTAGTAGAATAATCACATGGTTCGTTAAATATTAAGAACATATTGAGGAAATGCATAATGCCAGACAATCATAAACACTCTATCGAACCCTCATGCCAAGACCATACATAATCATTCTGTCAAGGCCTCGTGCCATGACCTAGTTTATCTCATGAGACCTACCAATGCATCGAGAGGCTATAACGGGCCTCACCTATCACATAATAAGTCAAATCCATTCCTCATATGTCTAAATCTATTTAAATAAAAGTGTCACATACCACTTTGATTTATTAAATTTTGTCTTTTATTCGAAGTGTCCCATAACACTTCAAATAATTAATTTATGTCTTTTATTCGAAGTGTCCCATACCACTTAGAATAATTAATTTCTTAATCCACAAGTTATCATAAGAGATAAATTTCATTTTTCAATTATTTCCATATTAATAAATAAAATGAATCATGCATTAACTATAAACATTAATCTAAAGACTGCATGGAGACATAGATATACATTTTTACATGTGATAAAAACCGGTGCACATAAAATAATTGTTTTTTGGGTTTGTCACATAAAATAATAACACTTAAATTCAAAACCCTTGTTTCATAAAATTAAACATTTTATATATAAAAAATACATGTTTTTGAATTTAATATAGTTATCATTCATGTTCAAACCATGCACTGATAAATGGAAGTGTCAACCGGATTAAATCATAAACTTAAATAACTAATAGTATTTATTTTGGTAGATTTATCATGAATTAAAAATATAATATTTGTAAATGTATAACATTTATTTCATGTGAGGGATTGATGCATAAACAATTAAACACACTTCACTATGCATGTATGTGTATATGTATTAAACAAAAGATACTTCAAACTATTTATCCTAAAATTATAAATTGAGATGCATGTAATATCAATTGCAATAACAAAGTGATGTATTATTTTAAAATTTTTAGGCACGCAACACTACAAAATATTTAAATTTTTCCAACAGGGTCATATCTGTTGGTAAAGGTAAATTTTGTGTTGGTAAAAATTTTTACCAACAAATATGCTCCTGTCACTAAACTGTTGGTAAAAACTCTGTCGCTAAATGTTACTGCGACAGATAAAATAGTTCTGTTGCAATTAAAATAATACCAACATATAATATATTTGTTGGTCTTTAATCAATACCAACAATGATATCTGTTGTTAATTTATATTTTAAATAAAAATATATATTCTTTTCTATTCTCATATCCATTGAAATGTATGCAATAAAATAATTATATATAATATAACTATTATCATTATTATATAACAATTTTAAAATTTGTCTAAATGAAACTTTTATAAGTTGTGAAGGCACTTGGAAAATAATAGAAACAACCAAAACCCCAACTACGATTCTTATTAATCCGTATTAGTGAAATAACCAACATAACATAAACACATAAAAATATACATGTCTACTTCAGTAGAAACAACCAAACCACAACATAATAAACTCTTGTACAATTTAAAAAAGATTAATGTGAATGAAAAAATAGTTCAATGCCCTGCTGAAAAAAAAACCACAGCAGTAACATGTCATCCAACAGCCTTGCATAAATGCTCGTAGACACTAACACAACTCATGCTCGAACAGGGGATGCACACGAATGGGGGTCATCGGGTCAGTTGGGATTATGGTCACCCTTCCAGTTTAGTCATTCAAGCCACCTTCCTCATCAATTTTGTGCAAACCTATCAAAGGAATAAAAATCAATGAGACTTCCACATTCACATTTGTTCCATGACATGAAAAATAATAACATGATACAATTTAGAAGACCCTACCTTGACCTTGAGTTAAATAATTGTGGAAAATATGTCATAACACTATGCTCTATAGCTGCAGCAACATGTCTAGAATCAAAAATAGAAAACTCAAAAAATATGAGTTCACATACAACAGAAAAGATCCTAGAAACAAAGGATTTGTTTGGAAAAAAAATGTTATGGAATACCTGTGAAATGGTTCAGTTGGGTTTATGGTCACACTATTATATGAGTCCTTCGAGCCACCTTTCATATCAATTTTGGGCATACCTATCATGGCACTAAACATCAATTAGACTTCCACTTTCATTCCCTGAAATGAAAAGTAATAAAATGATACAATTTAGAAGATCCTACTTATTACAGAAGGATGAGACCAACTGCTAGCACTACACTCTAGAATTCTGTGATGGCTTCTCACGCAGGTGACGAAAATCCCCCTGCCACATGTATTTCTTCTCACATAGTAGAATAGTCACATAATAGAATTGTCAAAGTTGCAATGTAAAATTTTAACACCTAAGAAGAAGAAACTTATACACAAAATCAATTCTATTGTCAATCTAAATTCCCAAAATACATTTATAAGCATATGAAAATCCTTAATCCACATGAGTTGATCATCTTAAAGACTTAACAATAAAAGAACAGACTCAATATTCAACTAAATTATTTTTTTCTAATTATTTTTTCAAATCATTTATAAAAAATGAGTGTAATTCCAGCAGAAGTTTAATAATAATAAAAAGACCACGTTGGCTTTGATATTTTGTTCAAGCACCTCATTATGAACAATATGAAAAAGAACACATGAAAAAATAAAAATAATAAACAAGAATATGTAATTTATGTGGATTTCTGAAATAGTTGAAAGAAATGAGAATATAAATCTATGAGAGACACAAATACTTATTAAAATGATAAAAACAAGGGAAAATAGAAGAGTAAAACCTTATATTTTAAGGTAGAGAATCTAGAAACATGGAACTCTTCACCCATCCAAATCTCCTTCAATTTGTTCTACTCATGCTGGCCAATTAAATTTTTCACAATGTGAACACCTACAAATGTCCATGCATGAAATATAAGCACCTCAATTAACATGAATCTCAAAAAGAACCTTCCACCAAACCTGTAGAAAAAAAGTCTGCATGGAACACCTACTACTAACAAAGATGTTGCCATTATTGTAGCTACATGTTGATGTTGAGTGTTTCAACTGGTTTCAGGTATAATGGAAATGTATCATTCACAGGTGGCCATTAAGGCATCATCATGTTCAGTATCACATCCTGATACTGTTTCTCCAGACTAGAAAAGTATGTGTTTCCTATTTATACTTCATTTATAGCTAGTGTATCCTTGAATTAGACCTTCATAAAGCATCTAATTGCTGATGTAATGTAGTGATAAATATTGAGATAACACTGAATATCATCACATTCAATATAGTCAATGCAGACAATGTTGGAATAACCAACACTTCTTAAGATAACATTGAGGCCACTACCATTACATGAACATCACAATTAGGCTCAATTTGATAAATAAAAACTATTTATAAGAAATAAAAAGTAGTGTTTTTTTCAAAAAAATCTATATGTGTAGTGAAATTACTTAGCTAATATGGGAATGAAAAGTCATTTAAAGAACATTTTTTATTATTTATTTAGGATAATTTTTATATTTAAAATATTTCTTAGAAATTACCACCTGAACACTTCATTGAAGCACCAATGATTCTAGTAAAGTTCCAAGAGGCGTGCAGGGGATTTGTTTCTAGAATTTCTTTCCTCAAGAGTTATTTGAATGAGTATATATTTCGAACTTCACATTCAGCCTAAAACCAGACTAAACTGTAGCTCGCTTGGATTTATAACTAGAGTGATGACAATGATTACCAGTTTCTTGGGCAATTATTTCTTCTCATATAGACAGTGAGGTTTATGGTACAGAGTGAACCTGGTTTGTAGAGGCTTGACATGGTCAGATTTTTCAGGAATCTTCTAATGAGGACATGACCATGAACGGGGCCAGCAGTAACCTACTCGTTGAATTAGGAACCATTTCCTGATGCAGCCTCAAAACATTGGCCAGGATCTAGGAACATGGGCACTACTGAAAAGAGAAGCCAACATTGATTTAGTATTAGGAGATATGAATTTAGCATTCATTCAAGAACATTTCATAGAGAACCATTAAAGTGTTTAAATGATAATTTTCATCAATGCTATGAGTAATCAGGAACCAATAAAACTCAAAATGAAACTCAGATAAAAACTCATAAAAAATATCTTTAAAATTTTTAGAGTAACAACCCCATAAAATCTACAAGTTGGGTATAATCTGATGCGGGTAAAGAATACCTATATTATTAGTTACATTGAAGATAACATTATTACTATATGAATCAAACTAATCAAATTTCAGATCAAATTTCTTAACCCTGCTCTCAATTGTGGCAGAGAGAAGGATATTAAACCGAATAATTATTAGGGAATACCTCGATGTTGATCAATTAGATCACATGGAGAGACTAAACACAAGGTCGACATGGCCGTGTGGAGAAGGCTGTAGATGGTGGGGATTGAACGGGGAATATCGGGGATGACCTGGGTCAAGTGAGGAAGCTCGGTGACGGCAGGGGTCAAATGAGGAAGGCGGCGGGTCGTGGTCAAGGGGGCTAGTGTTGTAGGTGGACAGTCGCGAAGGATTCAGCAGGGGTTGTGAAGGATGCGGGTGGCGTCGGCTGAGAGTGGTGGAGGACGTGACAGGGGTTGCCAAGGGTGGCGGTGGTTGTGGAGGAAGTAGGGGGTCGTGGAAGAGAAGGCGGCATCAGAGGGCGGAGGAAGCAGGGGATAACACGGTGGTGGGGTGGGGGCTCATTAGGGTTCGGGTTTGGTCGTCATTTTTAAATTAAAATAAAAAAAGTTTAATAAAATAAAAAATAACATTCATTTTTTTAAAACAAAAATATAAAAATATATGTATGAATGGTATAAAATTTTATATAAAATAATAATTTTATTGTGTAATATAAAATACAATTTCATTATGTTGATATCAATTATTAATAAAATAATATTATTCAGCTGATTGTTTTGTTTCTTATTTATTAAATTTAAATAATTAATTTTTTGGAATTATTTTGGTTAGATTTAATTATTTTTATTAAATATAAATATAAAAATCAAATTACCATGTATATAGAGATTATCAAACATATATGTAAATATATCAAATTTTGTAATTATTTAAATTGTTTATTTATAAAAAATATTTAAATGTTTATTAAATGAACAACATTAAAAAAATATAAACACTATTGATATTTAGAGAAAATTAAAAATTAAAATGAATGAATGAGATATTTTTAATAAGACCTTCAAAATAGATATTGACTTTAGTCGTAAAAATAATAATATATAAAAAGTTGGTTTCTATCGATTGGTTATTGATAAAATCATTATTGTTATTGTTGTATCATTTTTTATTAATGGTAAATGATTTTTTTTGGTAATTATTATGATTACTAAAAAATTCACGTGTTAGTAAAAAAAATGGATGGTATTTGTATGATAAAGCGATAGATTTAACTATTGGTAAAAGATGTGTTGGTATTAAATGATAAATATCGACAGATATACATTTTGGTAAAAATAAGTGTTGGTACTTAAAATTAATAAAAATAAAATTTAATATATGTTGGAATTGCCTATTTTTTCCAATAGATACATTATCTGTTAATAAATTTATGTTGGTATAAGTCAATTTTCTTGTAGTGCAATAACAAATAAAAGTTTTGTTATTGTTTGCCAATATCAAATTGCATTTGTGATCATTCCGACATGCGTATATGTAATTGTGTTACTTATTCATACATGTGGATTTTGAAATCAGAATTAAAAGAACATGTATAAGGATAGGAATAACCTTTTAAAATAATTGTTTATCTTAAGAAGAAATGAATCTCAAAAAAATTAGGATTAAAAACATTATACATATGTATATGTACTTATGCATATATGTATTAGTTTATCAACCCAAATCCACTCTTTGTAAACCCTTTTAAAAAACATTAGCTAATTATTGATAAATATCACTAGAAAAATCCCAAAGTAGATTAGCTTTTGAATATTATATAAGATTGTATATATAAAAAGTGTATACATGGGATTTTCATAACCAAAACAAGGTTTGATGAATCATTATAAGTTTCATACACTTTAAAAACATTATTTAATCACTACAATCAGTTTTATGAAAACTTAAATTAGTTTAGAATTAAAATCTATATATATACACACACACATATAACTATATATGCACAAAGTGTATATATGGGTATTACATATCAAATCTAAAGCTAAAATAACCCTTAAATGTATTACATGAGTAAAGAACATCATACCAATATTCTTCATTTGAAAAATATGAAACAGAATAGGTTTGTTATATATATATAAATGTATATAAACATATATGTATATAAGGGTTAATCAAACACCAAACTAAAAATAAAACCCTTACATGATTTACATGCATAAATAACATCATTTAAATACAAATGTTCGTCATTCTAAAATCATAAAAACAGAATAGGTTGGTATTTATATATAAACGTATATACACATATATGTATATATGGGTTAATCGAATCAAACACAAATCTAAATAAGAACTATTATATGAACTCAAAGGTGGAGTTGAGCCAAGAAGAGGTTGAATAGGAGTTGGGAGGAGAAAAACCCATAGGGTTATTCTGCAAATGAAGGTTTAAATAATCGGTTTATATAAAATGTATATATATAATTTTATATACAAGGGTTCAATCACAAAAATATAAACAATGAAACTTAATGAAATCCAAATCTAACTATTCAGATAGAAAACAAAAACCGCGATTAGGAAAATCTTAAAGGGATCAGCTGTTTTATTATATATATATTTTGTGTAAAACTTGCATGAGAATAGTTTGGGTTTGTATTAAAGTAAATCACCCTTGAAGGCTTGTGGAAAGAATAAAGTGAACAACTGGGCCGCATAGAGGGATAAGAGGTCTCACAGGAGAGGAAGACACATTGGAGGAGAGCGATGACTATTGGTGTGGCGTGAGGAAGAAGAAGAAGAAAGGGAGAAGTGTGGGAAAATGATGGATGGTTCAGATCGACCGAGCCTAATCAGATAACTAAGATGAGTTCCATAGTTTTAAAAAAAGACGAACGATTGAGATTATAACGTGGATTGGTCGAACGGTTGTGGGGAAATTGTGAGTTTTAAAAAGGACGAGCGGTTGAGATCAACTGCGTCCCAATTGGACAGTTGAGAAAAACATGGTAATAGGAAGTTTTCGGTGGAGTTCGAAGGCCAGAATGGATGAGACGGTTGAGATCTCGCACGATGAGATCAGACGACACAAATTAGATCTCCCGTAAAAAATATGTGGCCTAAATCGAAACATAAGAGGTTTTGAGACCACCTTATATATCTCGATGCCTCAGCCACATGCCAATAACACAACACACCCTGAGGGGTCCTTACACATGGGACCCCCACCCCACAGACCTTGGCCCACCCACACTCGCACCGGTGCACGACCTACCTTAACCCATGCGTGAACCTGACCGGGCCCTATACATGGGTCTCAGTGTGCGCTTAGGACTCACCATGCATGACCTGTGCTTGACTTGGCATGCACTATGCATGCGCTGCCTGAGGGTTCTTTGACCTCGGGGTTCTATGTGAGATTCCCACCATACCTTGAGGGCTTGGCCTTCAAGGCTTCCCTCAGTTGGGTGGGTACTCAACCCATTTTTTATCAAATAATTTATTAAACACAAGAAAAACACAACACATATTTTAATGTTTAAAAAAAACAAAACTTATATATTAACGAATATATACACATATATTCTTTATTTTCCCAAATTCCATTATTTTAATATGTTTTTATTCATTTTTAGTTTCAAAACATTAAATTTAAAAATCTAAATTTCAACTTCAATTAAAACATTTATATTCATTTTAACTCATTTTAAAAGAAACACCATGGTTATTGGTGTTATATATTTAAAATCCAAATATGAAATACATCTTCAATTTGAAACCATATTTTATTTCAACTAAATATAACACTTTAATAAATTTAAAACATTTAAAAACATTTGAAATTATCAATACACTTAAATACTTAGTATACTTAAAATAATAAAAATACTTAAAATACCTAAAAGTTATAAAATTTTATGACCGTTACAAAAACCAACGGTCATTTAAAGACCTCAACGAACAAAAATAGTCATATTTAACTTCAATACCTTATAAATACTTGTTTAGGGTGTTCCAAAATTCAAAAAACAATTCGATGAAGATGGTGTTCTACACCCCCTTTATGCTTAGTACGGTTTCCAATGTTCTTTCCATAATTTTTTTCATTGTGACAGACCTGAAGGACTTTAACTATTTTCTTGGTCTGTTTGTTGTGTTTGGTGGTCTCCCGGTGATTATGATAGGTATTCTAGTAGGTATTCTAGGTTAGTGAGGGTCTTTTGGCCTTATTGAAAATTTAAGGTTTTAGCATTTCTATTGAATAAAACATGTCTTATATTTATTCTGCAAGCATTTATTTTTGACGGTACCATTTTAAAAAAAAACCAAAATAATAATAATACTAATGATTAAAAAAATATTATTATTAAAAAAACAAATATGTTCGGGGCGTCACATTATTTCCCCCTCAAAATAATTGCATCCTTGCAATTCCAATGTACTCATAGACCTCCACAACACCAACTTATGACATTAACTTCGATGTACCTATAAGATATGTTTTAATTATTATTGATTAACAAAATTGATTGAAGAAAGAAAATTTAGTTTATAACTTCACCAGGTCTACCACCATGGATAATCTGCTGATGACCTCAGGTGGATTCCCATGGTAGTTTTTAGTTCCTCAATTTCCCTAACCCAGATACACCTTGAGCGGTTAGGGTCAAACCTACGCATGAAACACTCGGGTTTCCAGAGAGAGGCATGGGAGGTATGAAGCTCATAAATTTCAGCATGAACTCATTCCTTATAGATCTGCTGAACCATGTTGTGCCTAAGAGTTGTGATGTCATAGAGTCTCCCATACATGCTAAAACTCAGAACCTAGAACAGATAAGCTGCTCAAAGGTCACCCTCCATTGCAGCTTCCCGGAACTTCCCTATGGCTAAGAAATTTTCTGATAGAGCGAAACAGAGGAAGAGACCATCATGATACTTTCCCCTATGCTTATACTCTAAAAATTGTTCATTTTCCATACAGTGATACACATAACTATCTCCTTGGTAGTACCAAAGTATATTTGGGCTGATGGAAATTTGATAGAGGTGTTTGCAGGTTAGACATAGGTTCGTGAAAGGCTTGTATGATTCTGAACATGACTTGACAATTATGTTCTCAAGTAATTCAGTAGGGAGAGACAAGAGTTTTGTTGGTGAACCTTCACCTTCTATCTGAAAATTTTAAGAAAATGTTCTACTCAGCGAAACATAGTATTTTTTTTGTTCTGTTCTAATTTTTCAAAATTGTATAAACCGTTCCTTTGATACCAACTGTGAGGACCCAAACCCAGAAGCCCATAGTCGGTGCCTAAAACATGGTGTGTAGTTTTTTTGTACACATCACATTCCATTATAGAGAATCTTCTTAGTTTAGGTTCTGGAAAACTAGATACAACTGATACATTTCTTGAAAACTGAACGAGATAAGCTTCATAAAGAAGCCACCGCATAGTAGAACTCAAAGCTGACAAATCTACTAATACTATAAATATAAATTTAAAATTTAGGGTGATTATTTAAAATGATCAGTAAGGGGTTTTAAAAACCAACTAAGGAAAATCCTTTTTTAAAAACATCCTTTTGAAATATTTATAAAACATTTTCTTAAAAGGAAACAACATTTCTTACAACACGTCATCATCATTTTTTAAAGGTTACTTGAAATAATTTTTAGGTAAATCTCTTACACAAAAAATTATATATTTATTTAAAAGATACTGATAAAACACATATCAGAGTACACATTCTTGTACAAAAATTATTGGAATATGGCATATAAGTCAAGAGTTGATCCAACTAATTTAAGGGTGACATGCAAGGATGCAAGTACAAATTAGCACATGGAATAATACATGATTATAATTTCATAAGTAATAATATCATGATTCACTTAACACTGAGAAAATCATTTCATGAAATTATAGATGTATTTCTAACTTCTCTATCAATGTTCTGAAATAGGTGCTACACTTCCTTTATAAAAGACTTGACAAGTACATACTTCATCATGCCATGTTCATTTATTTCCATTATCATAAGAAAAATATTCTTAACCAAGGATATTATACTAGTCTAATAATCACATGGTTGGTTAAATATTAAGCACATATTGAGCAAATGAATAATGTCAGACAATTATAAACATTCTGTCGAGGCCTCATGCCAAGACCATACATAATCATTCGGTCAAGGCCTCGTGCCATGACCTAGTTTGTCTCATGAGACCTACCGATTCATTGAGAGGCTATATCAGGGCTCACCCATCACATAATAAGTAAAATGAATTTCTCATATGTCTAAATGTCATTAAATCAAAGTTCCCCATACCACTTTGATTTATTAAATTATGTCTTTTATTCGAAGTGTCCCATACCACTTTGAATAATTAATTTATGTCTTTTATTCGAAGTATCCCATACCACTTCAAATAATTAACTTCTTAATCCATAAGTTATCATAATAGATAAATTTAATTTTTAAATTATGTTCATATTAATAAATAAAATGAATCATGCATTAACTATAAACATTAATCTAAAGACTACATGGACACATAGACATACATTTGTACATGTGATGATAACTGGTGCACATAAAATAATAGTTTGTTTGGATTTTTCACATAAAATAATAACACTTAAATTAAAACCCCTTATTTCATGAAATTAAACATTTTATATAAAAAAATACATATTTTTAAATTTAAGATAGTTATCATTCATGTTCAAACCATGCACTGATAAATGGAAGTGTCAACCAGATTAAATCATAAAATTAAATAAATAATAGTATTTATTTTGGTAGATTCATCATGAATTAAAAATATAATATTTTTAAATGTATAACATTTATTTCATGTGAGGGATTTATGCATAAACAATTAAACACACTTCACTATGAATGTATGTGTATATGTATTAAACAAAAGATACTTCCAACTATTTATCCTAAAATTATAAATTGATATGATTGTAATATCAATTGCAATAACAAAGTGATGCCTTCTTTTAAATTTTTTAGGCGCACAATAAAAAAACAAAGTTTTTTTTATTGTTTTCCAATATCAAATTGCATTTGTGATCATTCATACATGAATATATGTAATTGTGGTACTTATTCATACATGTGGGTTTCGAAATCAGAATTAAAATAATATGTATAAGGATAGGAATCAACTTTTAAAATAATTGTTTATCTTAAGAAGAAATTAAGCTTAAACAAATTAAGATTAAAAACATTATACACATGTATATATACTTATACATATATGTATTAGTTTAGCAACCCAAATCCACTCTTAGTAAAACATTTAAAAAAAACATTAGCTAATTATTGATAAATATCACTTGAAAAATCCCAAAATAGATTAGGTTTTAAAGATTATATAAAACCATACATATACAAAGTGTATACATGGTATTTTCATATCCAAAATAAGGTTTGATGAATACTTATAAGTTTCATGCACTTCAAAAACATTATTTAATCACTAAAATCAGTTTTATGAAAACTTAAATCAGTTTAGAATTAATATATATATATATATACATATAAAAATGTAACAGCCCGAGATTTTATGAAAAATATTCTTTTTTATTTCACTAATGTCTTGTGTTGTACGCTACACCAAAAGGAGCTTGCACAACACGCATCCTTGACTTGCCTTGCATTACACGCAATCGCGACCTTCCTCGATAGCTTGCGTCGTACGCAATACCGAGTTTCACTAAACAACGATATGCTATTAAAATATTATTAAAACTAGCCGTTATAAATAATAATAACCACTTTTTGAAATTTTATAAATTTTATTTTTCAAAATGGACTTCATTTTTGGATTCGGAATACCGAAATTAGCCTAGGGTGAAATTTTGGTATTTTTCTGAAAACTTTCAATTTTTGATGAATAGTGAAACCACTAAGTGGTAGGTTAAAAACTGAATTTTGCATAAAACTTAATTTTACCACTTCTGTGAATGGAATTTCGAAAATCCGACAGACACGGTTGATATCAGTAAGTAAAATGTGGTTCAATGAGATAAAAATAATTTTTGGTGAATAGTAACTTTTTACTTTTTTTTACCGCGGTTAATAGTAAATAGGGTAACTAAGGGTAAAAATGATATTACTATTACCCTAACACATGTCCTAATTCTATTGGATAATTTTAATTCGACCAAAAACAAACTTAGGAATAAAATATGACCATTTAGGCCCACTTGGGACATTTATTATTAATTTATTTAAAGAAGGGTTAAAATAGTTGAAATCAAAGTTTAATAAGTAAATCATTTTTAATATGGGGTTATACATAAGATAAATTCGACTATAAATATTAATTAGAAATCTAAAAAGATTTCCTACATAATGATATTTTATTTATAATTTTTAGACTTTAAATAAATTAATTTATTTATGACACAACGATGATGCAGTAATTACCCTTTTAAGGAAATATTAACATAATTGATGTTATAAATGCTCAAATGAATGTAATTTGAGACTTTTTATGAATTAAACTAATTTTCTAGGTTACTATGATATATTAGTGTTGATTTAATCAACTTGGTTCGAACATATAATTCTGTTATGACTTTCAAAAAAATCATATATCAAATAGTGTCAAAATTGACACAAAATAGTTTTTAAATCAAATATTATATTATTAATTGTTATTTTATTCCTAAAAATCTAAGGTTAGGCCAAATGACTTAGATAAGGATATATATATTAATAATAAACAATTTTGGGTTCGTTTGGCATGTTATAGTAAGTTTATTAACCATATAGTGAAAGAAAACAAAAAGACACGGTAAAAGTTAATTTATTTAACTTAGAGTTAAATCTAATTGATAAGGTTAAAATAATACCCTAAACTTGTATAAATCCTAGTGGTTGATAGGATTTCGACCCATACCCACTTTATATTCGAAATAAGACCCTTTGGAACCATTATAAACCGATTTTGACATTAATATAAAATAATATTTTGAGGTATTCCTAAGGTGCCCCTCTCCTCCCTTATAAAAGGACACCTCCTCCCCCTCCTCCTCACACCAATTTGAGCACTCAAGCTTGGACAACCCCTGCCAAAATCTCTTATACACTTCCCTAGCAACATCCTAGAGGTTCTGGTCTTCCTCAAAGACCAATTTTAGTTCCCTAATAGGAGGTCTCCAAAAGGCACTTCAAAGAAGAGGTAATTACCGTTACCAATTCTTTTATCTTTATTTCTTCTTCCACTTCTTCTTCTTAGGTTGTTTCATTATGAAGTAATAACATCAGTATCACTCATATAATGGTATGTTATTATATGTATGAAACAACCCTATTTCACCATCTATCCATCCTACGGAAAAAGAAATCACCACGCGTGCATACGTACGGAATACCGTCTCCACGCCGTGGTGTAATCTATTTTCCACCACCACCTTACATGGATGGGTATAATGGTGTAAAGAATAACTATACATATTTATTAAAACATCATATTGATTCTGATATATTGTATAATCCACTCCAATTCAATTAAATATTTATGGAAATGATATCATCGCTCGTGCGTACGTACGGACTACCGTCTCCACGACGCGATGAGATTCATTCTCCACGTTAACCATTTAAGAATGATTATAAAGTATATATAAGAAATAATAATGAAATATATGACATTATAAAGCTACTGGATTTATGTATATATATATATATATATATGTATGTCATCTACTTACTTCCATTCAAGACAATAAGGAAAGGAAAACAGCGTTCATGCGTACGTACGGACTACCGTCTCCATGAACGGTGTTTTTCATTTCATTTATCTATCTATTATATATATATATATACTGAATATATATGATATATAAATCATATTTTATATTCTGGAAGTAAGTAAATCATGATATAAGTAATAATAATGTCAGGAACAACAAGTCAAAACACCTACGATAAATGAAACGATTTTACCCAAAACGCTTCTTTAACATGGAATTTACAAAAGAACGGGTAATATAATGTCATAAGTGAACCATATATGATATCATAACAATGAATATGATTCTGTAATAAGTCAATGACATTATTTAAACCATTATACAGGAGCTTCGGACACGTACAAAGCAAATCAGGCCTAAGGTAAGGGAAATATCACAATCTCATTTTTATCCGAGATTGTTTATTCGTATGTATTTACTGAGGTGTATTTTATCATCCACATCCATGTTCCTCAATATGTAATATTATTTCCATCCACGTACAATTGTTTAAATCCAATTTTACCCTTCGGTGAGTTTTTAGTAAAAGATATGAAAGGAATCTTTTGTCGTTTTTCGTACGAGGTACTTTTTGACTTTTCCGACAAATGTACGAAGAATGTTTTTTTTAACTTATACGGCATGAATGGATTTTTAAAACATTATTTCCAAGAAACTTCCTTTACAAGTTTTCAAGTTTATTTTTAATCAAATTCTTTTATTTTAAAGTCGTATGACATGTTATGAAAGGAAAAATGTTTTTGAAGTAGAAAGGATATTTTCCTCAAGAATGGAGTTCAAGTATTTTATCAAAATTATTTTCCATCTAAGATAATAAAAGGGTTCTGTTTTTATCCCTATTATTACATTGGTTTGATTATTTTGTGATGGAAATATTTTTATGAATTCCTTTATCTTATATGAATTGTTTTATGATGTCATGTTGTTTAAGAATCCCATTTTTATTACATGGTTTACGCTATGATGTATGGTTTATGATTATGTGGCACAAATAAGAAAGGATTTATTATAAGATGGGTTGGACCTATATCTCCCTCTAATGAATTGGGTAAAGATTTTATATCTCATGAGATAGACATGGCTGGAACGATAGGTTATACCGGTTCAGTGAAACAGGACTGGAACGAGGGTGACTCGGTTCAGAAAGGGACTTTGTCCACTAAGATAGTCTTGGCAATGAGTCATGACTAACAAGAAATGATTTTCCATGATTATGTGTGCATGCCACAAAGTTTCAAGTTTCATGTTATGATTATGGGGATCTCATTTTCACTTCTATGATTTATTCCATGTTAAGATATTATGATCTCTTTTGCAGGTTATGATTTTCAAAAAGATATGATATGATTTTTATTTCCTTTATTTGCCCTTGCTGAGCATTTGAGCTCACCCTTTTATGTTTTCTTTTCCCCAGGATATAAAGAATGGTTTTAGGTAAAAAAAAGGGAAGATCTTTATGGGAGATATTGAGGATCTTTCACCACGATTAGAAGATTACGTTCCGAGTTTCCAAAGACACTAAACTATTACGGTCCCTGTGTGTGTGTTTTTGTTATGTACTAAGTATTCCGAAAAAGTAATGTAATGTCCATGTACGTCAGGCTTCGTGTCTCTACAGTTGGTATCAGAGGAAAGGTTTAGTCAACCTTTGGAAACTAGGATGCGAAAACGTTAGTGAGATCCCTAGAGATATTTCTACGGTATGTCTAGTGATGTCCCTAAGGTTAAGTATACGTATAGGTTATAGTACTAGAACTACGCTAACGATCATAGAATTAAACCTAAGATGTTAGATATTGAAGGTACTCCCCCTTTATTATGCTGTTTTCCCTAGCATGATTTTTGCCTCTCACACTATTTTTTTTTGGGTTTTAGAAAATGGCTGGAAACAAGATGATTCACGATAATGGAGGATATGATGGACAATGGAATGATATTCTTCATAATGAAATGGGATTTGGAAGTCCAAACATCATTATTATGCCGAATCAGCAATCTCATAATATGATCAATAAAGTAAAATTTGGTAAGTTTCCTGACTCGGCTAATAAGAGAAAGATGGAGTTTCATGATGATCATAGAGGAAAGAAAGTTCAATTTCCCCTATGTAAATCATGTGGGAAGAGGCATCAAGGAGAATGTTTCAAAGGAACTGGAAGATGCTTTGGGTGTGGAAAAGAAGGACACAAAGCAAGTAAATGCAAAGGAAAAGGTTCAGTTAACAACATGGATGAGGATAATGGTATTGCTACGACATCAACAATGGTTAAATGTTTTAAATGTGGAATGTGCGGGCATTATGCAAACCAATGCCCTAAGGGAAAGTCTCATGAAGATAATCAGTATGGTCGTATGGGAAGTATTTATGTGGATGATGATGAAGAGACTACAAATGATATGTGAGATGAAAGAATTGTTGAAGCTCGGTCAATGGTTTAAGAATGTAGTGGAATGATTACATGTTTATCATGTGTAATGTTGTATAAGTAATCTCATGGTACTGTAGAATAAAGAGAAATGTAAGGATTGTTACACTGTTGTCTGATTAATGTTACCAGTATCCATGAAAGGTTATTCAGATATTTTTGGAATGTAGATGATATGCGCATAATGAAGGGATAAGGAGAAATAGTATTCATGAGCTCATGATTGATATAAGGACTAAGTGATATCATGGTTTGAGTATATAGAATTTTGAGGATTTTGGTATGTGGAAAGAGTTAACTTTTAATAGAATTCATGTTTTCAATAAGGTTCAATGGGTATTCAAGAGAGTACAAGATTAAGGCCTTTGAATGTTTGGAATGTGACCAACAAGATATATCTTATGATATATGGGGATCAACGATGGTATTAAATCTCTGGTAATCGTTTTCACTATGTTATGAGAGTGGACTGCAGTATTATGGATAAGCCTAAAGATTGGAATGGATTATGTTGGACATAAGTTAGTATTGTTTAAGGATAGAAGTTTTTTCGATATTATTGATGGGATGTTATAGTAATATAGTTTTAGAAAAAGGACAACCTGCAGGACGGGCGACAGCCCATCGCTTCGGACAAGGCTGTGGGAATCGAACCCACAACCGAAGTGCGACTGGCCTTTATCGCCTACCACTGGCCTACATGAAGTCCCTGTTTAGTAGAAACTAGTTTTATTATATTAAGCAGTATGATATATGAAGTATAAGTCCATTTTAGGAACCATATGTGATTAATCTCACTATAGATCAACTTATGTATATAATTTTTGCTAACCTTTTGTTTGAGACAGATGGAATGACCTGTCATACTAACACTTCACGAATAACAAATTCAACTTCATTTATTTAAGAGATGAAGTGGAAATTGTTCAAGGCATGAACAACAGTGAGATTGTACCAAAATAAAGAAAGTATTTATTCTAATTCAAATTTTCAACTTTAGGGAAATGATCTTGAAAACCAAAAATGTTGTCCTAGTGATCTTATACCTGATGAATCAGATGGTACCTTAGATCGTCACAAATTTATGGATTTGTGATTACTGGATTTTCCATAGCCATGTTCTCTACCACTCTCCATCAGAACATGATGGTTAGATTTCTCTTCCATATCCATATTTTCACCTATGTGGAAACCCAGTGATTAGTTTATTTGGGTAATCGTTACATTTCATACTTTAGTTTTTAAAGCCAAGTTTTGGTATTCCTTTTTACGATGTGGGTTTCTATTAAAGAAACTTTCGAATAGTAAACCATTTATAACCCCGACGAATTTCGAGGGCGAAATTCATTTTAAGGGGGGTAGAATGTAACAGCCCGAGATTTTATGAATTTTTTTTTTTATTTCACTAATGTCTTGTGTTGTACGCTACACCAAAAGGAGCTTGCACAACACGCATCCTTGACTTGCCTTGCATTACACGCAATCACGACCTTCCTCGATAGCTTGTGTCATACGCAATACCAAGTTTCACTAAACAACGATATGCTATTAAAATATTATTAAAACTAGCCGTTATGAATAATAATAACCACTTTTTGAAATTTTATAAATTTTATTTTTCAAAATGGACTTCATTTTTGGATTCGGAATACCGAAATTAGCCTAGGGTGAAATTTTGGTATTTTTCTGAAAACTTTCAATTTTTGATGAATAGTGAAACCACTAAGTGGTAGGTTAAAAACTGAATTTTGCATAAAACTTAATTTTACCGCTTCTGTGAATGGAATTTCAAAAATCCGACAGACACGGTTGATATCAGTAAGTAAAATGTGGTTCAATGAGATAAAAATAATTTTTGGTGAATAGTAACTTTTTACTTTTTTTTACCGCGGTTAATAGTAAATAGAGTAACTAAGGGTAAAAATGATATTAATATTACCCTAACACATGTACTAATTCTATTGGATAAGTTTAATTCGACCAAAAACAAACTTAGGAATAAAATATGACCATTTAGGCCCACTTGGGACATTTATTATTAATTTATTTAAAGAAGGGTTAAAATAGTTAAAATCAAAGTTTAATAAGTAAATAATTTTTAATATGGGGTTATACATAAGATAAATTCAACTATAAATATTCATTAGAAAGATAAAAAGATTTCCAACATAATGATATTTTATTTATAATTTTTAGACTTTAAATAAATTAATTTATTTATGACACAACGATGATGCAGTAATTACCCTTTTAAGGAAATATTAACATAATTGATGTTATAAATGCTCAAATGAATGTAATTTGAGAATTTTTATGAATTCCACTAATTTTCTAGGTTACTATGATATATTAGTGTTTATTTAATCAACTTGGTTCGAACATATAATTCTGTTATGACTTTCACAAAAATCATATATCAAATAGTGTCAAAATTGACACAAAATAGTTTTTAAATCAAATATTATATTATTAATTGTTATTTTATTCCTAAAAATCTAAGGTTCGGCCAAATGACTTAGATAAGGATATATATATTAATAATAAACAATTTGGGGTTCGTTTGGCATGTTATAGTAAGTGTATTAACCATATAGTGAAAGAAAACAAAAAGACACGGTAAAAGTTAAATTATTTAACTTAGAGTTAAATCTAATTGATAAGGTTAAAATAATACCCTAAACTTTTCTAAATCCTATTGGTTGATAGTATTTCGACCCATCCCCACTTTAGCATCGAAATAAGACCCTTTGGAACCATTATAAACCGATTTTGACATTAATATAAAATAATATTTTGAGGTATTCCTAAGGTGCCCCTCTCCTCCCTTATAAAAGGACACCTCCCCCCCCTCCTCCTCACACCAATTTGAGCACTCAAGCTCGGACAACCCCTGCCAAAATCTCTTATCCACTTCCCTAGCAACATCCTAGAGGTTCTGGTCTTCCTCAAAGACCAATTTTAGTTCCCTAATAGGAGGTCTCCAAAAGGCACTTCAAAGAAGAGGTAATTACCGTTACCAATTCTTTCATCTTTATTTCTTCTTCCACTTCTTCTTCTTAGGTTGTTTAATTATGAAGTAATAACATCAGTATCACTCATATACTGATATGTTATTATAAGTATGAAACAACCCTATTTCACCATCTATCCATCCTACGGAAAAAGAAATCACCACGCGTGCGTACGTACGAAATACCGTCTCCACGCCGTGGTGTAATCTATTTTCCACCACCACCTTACATGGATGGGTATAATGGTGTAAAGAATAACTATACATAGTTATTAAAACATCATATTGATTCTGATATATTGTATAATCCAGTCCAATTCAATTCAATATTTATGGAAATGATATCATCGCTCGTGCGTACGTACGGACTACCGTCTCCACGACGCGATGGGATTCATTCTCCACGTTAACCATTTAAGAATGATTATAAAGTATATATAAGAAATAATAATGAAATATATGACATTATAAAGCTACTGGATTTATGTATATATATATATATGTATGTCATCTACTTACTTCCATTCAAGACAATAAGGAAAGGAAAACAGCGTTCATGCGTACGTACGGACTACCATCTCCATGAACGGTGTTTTTCATTTCATTTATCTATCTATTATATATATATATATAATGAATATATATGATATATAAATCATATTTTATATTCTTGAAGTAAGTAAATCATGATATAAGTAATAATAATGTCAGGAACAACAAGTCAAAACACCTACGATAAATGAAACGATTTTACCCAAAACGCTTCTTTAACATGGAATTTACAAAAGAACGGGTAATATAATGTCATAAGTGAACCATATATGATATCATAACAATGAATATGATTCTGTAATAAGTCAATGACATTATTTAAACCATTATACAGGAGATTCGGACACGTACAAAGCAAATCGGACCTAAGGTAAGGGAAATATCACAATCTCATTTTTATCCGAGATTGTTTATTCGTAAGTATTTACTGAGGTGTATTTTATCATCCACATCCATGTTCCTCAATATGTAATATTATTTCCATCCACGTACAATTGTTTAAATCCAATTTTACCCTTCGGTGAGTTTTTAGTAAAAGATATGAAAGGAATCTTTTGTCGTTTTTCGTACGAGGTACTTTTTGACTTTTCCGACAAATGGACGAAAAATGTTTTTTTTAACTTATACGGAATGAATGGATTTTTAAAACATTATTTCCAAGAAACTTCCTTTAAAAGTTTTCAAGTTTATTTTTAATCAAATTCTTTTATTTTAAAGTCGTATGACATGTTATGAAAGGAAAAATGTTTTTGAAGTAGAAAGGATATTTTCCTCAAGAATGGAGTTCAAGTATTTTATCAAAATTATTTTCCATCTAAGATAATAAAAGGGTTCTGTTTTTATCCCTATTATTACATTGGTTTGATTATTTTGTGATGGAAATATTTTTATGAATTCCTTTATCTTATATGAATTGTTTTATGATGTCATGTTGTTTAAGAATCCCATTTTTATTACATGGTTTACGCTATGATGTATGGTTTATGATTATGTGGCACACATAAGAAAGGATTCATTATAAGATGGGTGGGACCTATATCTCCCTCCAATGCATTGGGTAAATATTTTATATCTCATGAGATAGACATGGCTGGAACGGTAGGTTATACCGGTTCAGTGAAACAGGACTGGAACGAGGGTGACTCGGTTCAGAAAGGAACTTTGTCCACTAAGATAGTCTTGGCAATGAGTCATGACTAACAAGAAATGATTTTCCATGATTATGTGTGCATGCCACAAAGTTTCAAGTTTCATGTTATGATTATGGGGATCTCATTTTCACTTCTATGATTTATTCCATGTTAAGATATTATGATCTCTTTTGCAGGTTATGATTTTCAAAAAGATATGATATGATTTTTATTTCCTTTATTTTCCCTTGCTGAGCATTTGAGCTCACCCTTTTATGTTTTCTTTTCCCCAGGATATAAAGAATGGTTTTAGGTAAAAAAAAGGGAAGATCTTTATGGGAGATATTGAGGATCTTTCACCACGATTAGAAGATTACGTTCCGAGTTTCCAAAGACACTAAACTATTACGGTCCTTGTGTGTGTGTTTTTGTTATGTATTAAGTATTCCGCAAAAGTAATGTAATGTCCATGTACGTCAGGCTTCGGGTCTCTACAAAAAATATATACAAAAAGTGTATATATGGGTTTTACATATCAAATCCGAAGAAAAAATAACTCTTACATGTATTTCATGAGTAAAGAACATCATACCAATATTTATTATTTGAAAAATATGAAACAAAATAGGTCTATTATATATATATATATAAACGTATATACACATATGTAAGGACCTGGCCCCAGTTTCCTAGAGCCGGTGCCTTATTTTATTACATTAACATATAAACAAGAAATATGTATCCCTAAGGACCAAGTACTTTAGTAGATTTTGGAAAAAAGATACATATATAATTTTAACATTACTTCATGAAGGGAAATATAACACTAATTTATTCTAATAGAAACATCCAAGCCTGCAAGTCACTCATAACTAACTTCTTCATATCATGGGAAAATGAAACATAAGAAAGGGGTGAGATCAAACAATCAGTAAGAGTAAGCAATACAGTGGAAGATAACATAAACATAAACATTAGGCAAGTTGAATAATTGAAAACACATGCCTTTATAAATAATAAACTTGAACACATTATGGCAGAAATATGAGCTGAGTAAATAATGCCATAATAAAACATAATCATGGGTATTCTAATAGTAAAATAACCACATGAACTTTAAATTACTAGCTTCATAATGAGGGAAGTGCATATTCTGAACATTCTGAAACATTTTTTCAAGGCCTCATCCAAGACCTCTAAAAATGATTAAGGCCTCGACCAAAACCATATATCACATTGGGAAAGGCCTCAACCAATTTCACGTCTATTTGTCTCATGAGACCTACAGACGCATCGATGAGATATAGAGGGCCCCAAACATCAAATAATAATTCCAATTCATTCCTAATATGACCAGGGATACAAATAAACAACATATATATTCATATTGAAACTATCATATGAAATGTAACTAACCTTCCCCAATCATTAAGCATAAAACACTAACCATTCTGAGTAATATGGTGAATGGTTTTAGGATAGATCATCCACAATAAAATTATTCATAAACCATTCAATAAAATATGATAGATGAAATCATAAATTATTAAACCTAATAATACATAAGATTCAACAAGAGTTTTTGAATCAGATGAAAATACTCTTTATAAAATCATTAAGAAATTCTTAAGATAACTACTCTTTTATTTTGAAAAGAATAGTTCTTTTGAAAAAATATTTGTATAAAACCATAAGTGAAGTAAGATATTATTTTCATAATAAAATTACTGATTTTATAAAGTTAATGGTTTCCAAAAATATATTATAGAGTGCCCTTGAAAATAGGTAATAATTTGAGAAATTCCCTTGAATCAGGCTTGTATTTTGGAAACAATTTTGAAAGTTCCTTTTTAAAACGTGTAAATATCCATAAAATAAGGAAGGTTTATGGTCGGTAAAAATATATAGAAAAATAAAACAGATTTTATGAGTATTAAATAATAATATACAATAATTTAATTTAGGTAATTAGACAATGAAAGTAACCCGAATGAAAATGGAGGTTTAAGTGAGAAAACCCTTACTTTAAGTATGAATGTGTTCCCCTCTTGAACTTAAGGTCCTGGAATATGAAATTAGACTCATTAATAACTTAATTAAGAACATATTAGACATGTATTTAGTTTATAATAATTATTTTTAGTTCATTTATGTCCTTAAGTTATAATATTGTATTCCGTTGTTCTAGAGTGTTCGTTTTCTTGATTTTCATAATTGGTTATCTTGTTTTAAGTAATGGATTTCATGTGGAATTGTTGAAAATCTCCATAATTGAAATTGTATATTATTTATGAACATAAAGAATTGTTAATTTCCATTTCTATCATTTGGTTACATGGAATAAGGATGAATCATTAGATGACAACCCCTTCAATTATTTGGCGGTACTTGGATTATTATGAACTAGTTTTGTCATATAAATTAACAATATGTACATATACTGGTTCATGAATATTAATTAAGTTATAATAAATATATTATATTCTGGTTCAACCATAAAAATGGTTTCATGACCAGTAATTAAGGAGAAATTAAAGAACGAAACTTCATCATCCACGAAGGTTATAAATTGGAACCTCATGGATGTTGATTTCGTTTATAAAAATAAAAGGGAGGGAGTAAGAATATTGATGATGGTTCTTCCATTAACATGATATAATTACAATATATATATGATAATGGATTTATCATGGTATTTGGATAGAATATATGAGGATAGGATAACAAAAGTAGATAAATTGAAATGAAACTAAATGAAAAATGAGGGTGCTTTACCTCTTGAAATAACCTCCTTGAGAACCTCCTTAAGGGAAGAGGTTTTGGTATTTTGGAAAGACCAGGAGCTTCTTGGATATTGGGAGTGACTAGGGAAGGTTAATTGGGAAGATATTTGAGGAGATTAAAGGCTTAGAGGAGTGAAGAGAAGAGGGAGTGAGGGGGGGGGGGTTATATTGGAAGAGAGGGGTAAATTTTGAATATTTTATTCATTATTTTATTATTTCCATCAAGAAAACCAATAGTGTTGTTTCATGTGACCCATAATAGTAATAAGTGAATGTGAGTTCGAACCAACTATCCTTAAATCACTTATGATGTCATAAATAGTGTATTTAACTAATAATTTGAATATACGGTATTTTACCGTATTTCACTGTTCATCAAAAATTCAAGAATTTTAGAAAAATCCCAAAAATTCACCCCTACAATTTTTCGATGTGTAGAATTAAAAAACGAACTCCATTTTTTAAAAATAATTTTCTAAATATTATTAATTTAATTTTTAAATAAAATCACAGTTAATTCGAAAAATAAAAATTTTAAAGGTATAATTTGTTTTATATCACATTGAAAAATTAATTAAGATCTAATTATCTTATTACCTTAAGAAAATAAAATAATATCATTATTTAATATTCATAAGGGTCATATTACTATTCATATTACTATTCATAAGGGTATGTTACTATTCACCAAAAATCAAGTTTGTTCTATCAGACTCCAAATGAATTATTAATCACAACTCTAGATGACCTTCTTTCAAAATTCAAAACATAGTAAAGGAAAAGTTGTGTTTAATGTCTAGATTATAAAATGATTTTATTTTCAAAACCTTGTAGTGTTACATTCTCTCCTCCTTACAAAAATTTCGTCCTTGAAATTCAAAAAAATGTTACCTAAAAAGATTCAGGTATATCTTCCACATAAGCTCCTTAGGGTCCCATGTTGCTTCCTCCATCTTATGGTTCCTCCAAAGAACCTTTACCATATGAGTCATCCGATTTATTAATACTTGTTCTCTGGTATCAAGAATCTTGATAGGCTTTTCGCAATAAGATAGATCAGGCTCAAGTTCTATTTCTTCATAGGTGAGTACATGTGTTGGGTCTGGCATGTATTTCCTTAACGTTGACATGTGGAACACATTGTGAACTTTGGAGAGACTTGGCGGCATTGCCAAACGGTAAGCTACGACTCCAATTCAGTCCATAATTTCAAAAGGTCTGATGTACCCGGGACTTAATTTTCCCTTCTTACCTAATCATATAATACCCTTCCATGGAGATACCTTTAAGAAAATATGATCTCCTTCTTGAAATAAAAAATACTTACTTCGGTTATCAGTATATCTCTTTTGCCTACTTTGAGCTATTTTGATATGGGTTTGGATAATCTTCACCTTTTTCGATGTTTCCTCAACAAGTTCTAGGCCTATGAGATTTCTCTCACCAACATCATCCCAGCAAGTTGGTGTACGACATCTCTTTCCATATAATGCTTCATATGGTTCCATATGAATACTTGAATGGAAGATATTGTTATAGGAAAATTCTATAAGAGGTAAATGCTGATCCCACATACCTTGAAAGTCAAGTGAACAAGATCTCAACATGTCTTACAAAGTTTTAATAATCCATTCTGATTGTCCATCAGTTTGTGGGTGGTAGGCAGTGCTCAAACTAAGATCAGTATCTAGGGACTTCTGAAGACTTTTCTAGAATTGTGATGTGAAATGGGGATCACAATCAGAAAAAATTGATAAAGGTACACCATGAAGTCTTACAAATTCATTAATATATTGTCTTTCTAAACGTTCAAGTGGTAAATCTTCTCTTATAGCAAGAAAATGTGATGATTTTGTAAGACCGTCAACAATGAACCATATCACATCATTTTTTCTTGGAGTCTTTGGTATCCCCATAACAAAGTCCATTGTAATATCATCCCATTTCCACATAGGAATAGGAAGGGGTTGCATGACTCCTCCAGGACATTGTCTTCCAACCTTCACCTATTGACAAACCAAACATCTCGACACATAATCTGCAATCTCCCTCTTTATGTTTTCCCACAAAAAACGTTCCTTTAGATTTCTATACATATTTGTGCTAACAGGGTGTATAGAGAAATTAGAGCTATGATCATCATCCAATAGTTCCCTCTTTAGATCAGGAATAGTGTGAACACAAAGCCTCTTTCCGAATTTCAAAATGTCACCTTCATATATGAAATCAATAAACTTCCCATCATTTACAACTTTAATTTTCTTTTGAAACTCCTCATCATCAGCCTGAGAACTTTTTATCCTTTACAGTAAAGAAGGTTTGGCAACCATTTGAAAAATTAGTGATGTTTTACCTTCTTTGATAATTCCCATATCCATCTTTACTAGATCTATAAAAAAAGGATCCCTTTCAACTCTCATCTTGTTCAAAATTCCATGGTCCTTTCTACTCAAAGTGTCTGCCACCTTATTTGCATTCTCCAGGTGGTAGTGTATTGTGAAATCATAATCTTTGAGTAGATCAATCCATATCCTTTGTATCATGTTTAGTTATTTCTGTGAGAAGATAAATTTCAAACTCTTATGATCTGTATATATCTCATATTTTTCTCCATAAAGGTAATGTCTCCAAATCTTCAGAGGAAATATTACCACTGTTAACTCAAGATCATGATTTGGATAATTTTGTTCATGAATTTTCAGCTGCCTAGATGCATAGGAAATCTCTCTATCATTATGCATAAGGACACAACCAATTCCTTTCTTTGATGCATCTCTAAAGATCAAAAATCTATTATTCCCTGATGGTAGAGTCACTATTGGAGCATTCAATAATATTATCTTCTATTCTTTAAAAAAGTCTTCACATTCCTTTGTACATATGAACTTAACCTATTTTCTTGTAATCTTGATCATTGGGTTGGATAAATGGGAAAAGTTCTGAATGAAATGCCGATAATAACCTACTAAACCAATAAAACTATGTACCTCAGTTATGTTCATTGGAGTAGGCCATTATTTCATAGCCTTTGTCTTCACATGTTCTATAAATATTCTATTCTTAGAGACAATGTTTCCTAGAAAGAAAACTGATTGGAGCAAAAAATCACACTTTCTAAACTTCCCATATACTTCATTTCTTCTAAGAGTCTTTAGAATAGTGCATAAGTGATTTTCATGATCTTCATAGATTTTAGAGTATACCTGGATATCATCAATAAACACCACCACAAATTCATCAAGATATTCATTGAAAACTCTATTCATTAGATCCATGAAAATAGATGGTTCATTAGTTAGTCCAAAAGGCATTACTGTAAACTCGTAATGCCAGTACCTGGTTCAGAATGCTGTTTTTGGAATGTCTTCCTTACTCACAAGCAACTGATGATATCCAGATCAAAGATCAATCTTTGGAAAATATTGGGCTCTATGAAGTTGATCAAATAAATCATCAATTAGAGGTAGGAGATAGTTGTTCTTTATTTTTATTTCATCGATCTCCCTGTAGTCAAGGCATAACCTCATAGACCCATCTTTCTTCTTAACGAAAATAATAAGGGCTCCCCATGGAGAAACTCTAGAGAGAATAAATCCTTTATCAATTAATTCCTCTAGTTTTTTCTTTAGTTCCACTAACTACATAGTGGATATTCTATAAGGGGTATTTGATATGGGCCTTGAACCAAGAATTAAGTCAATGGAAAACTCAATTTCCGCTCTGTAGGATGTCCAGGTAAATCCTCTAGAAAAATGTCAATATATTCTTGCACAACAGGTACATCTTACATTTTAACATTATTTTCCTCACCCATAGTTATTGCATTCCCTTCCTCCCCAATAATTGAATTCAATAGATCTACTAGGGGTGGATCTAGATGAGAATCAAATGGTGAGGTTTTTTCTCTAAAGATAATGGATTCTACACCATTCTAAAAAATTGTAACTTCCTTCTTCTTGCAATAGATCTTCACATCATAATTTGATATCCAATTAATACAGAGAATTATATCAAAGTAAATCATTAGTATGATGATAAAGTTAGCAATTAAAGCACATTTATGTGACATGATGGGGACTGATCGACACAACTTTATTACAATGATACATCCACTAGAAGTTTTGACTGATAACTTCTTTATTAAATCAAATTGGACATGTCTAATTTTCTTGGAAAACTGGGAAGATATAAATGAATGTGAAAATCCAAAATCAAATAAAGTATTGGCTAAGTTTGATGAAACGATTAATGTACCTGCCACCACTTCATTAGGGACTTTAATATCAACGGTTGTGATCGCATAAGCTTGTCCCTACTCCCTTGGCCTTTTCTGTTTCATGTTTCCTTGATGCTTTAGACAATCATTATCATAGTGTCCCATCTCCTGAAAATTATAGCATTGAACATTCATGGATTCATTCTTCCCCTTAAAATCACCAGCAAGATGTCCTTTCAGTCCACATTTGTAGCATACTCCTTTTCCTTTTAAGCAGGCACCAGGGTGTTTCTTTCCACAATTGTCACAATGTGGAAATTCAACTCTTCCCTTTTACCCTATTTCCTTATTTCCTTTCCCAGATTTTTTAGCAGCCCTATTCTTCTCTTGCTTTCCCTTAAAGTCATAAGACTTAGAGAATTCCTTTTTTGTCTTGATAACACATGAAAATATATCTCTATATGATGAGAAACTCTGGGAGACCAGAGCCCGCCAGAGGAATGGATTTAGGCCATCAATGGATGGATCAATTTTTCTCCTTGGATTTCGTATGTAGTCCATAGCATGTCTTGCTAACCTTGTGAAGTTAACCTTATACTTTGCAACATTATCATATTCCTTTTTCCTCAAATTCAGAAATTTACTTTCCATATCCGCTCTTTGTTCACGAGGAAAGTATTTCTCTATGAATATTTCCTTAAAGTCCCTCCATTACATATCTTCTATCTATTCCTCCTTCTTTGTGTTTTGGATTAATGACCACCACTGATCCGCATCTCTCGATAGATGATAAAATTCCATGATGACCTTCTTTCTTTCATTACATCCCAAAGTTAGAAATATCTTATCTAGGGAACTTATCCACTGCTCAGCTACAAATGGGTTTGTAATCCCAATGAACGATGGAGGCTGTTGTTGCATAAAGCGATCTAACATAGCTCCTCCATGTGGTGGATCCGGATGATCCATACGGGTAAGGTTATTATTCATAACTTGGGTAAGTTTTCCTAGTATAGTTATAAGTTGATCATTACCAATCACAACACTAGAGCCAACATCATTATCTTGCATTGGAGGGAAATCCCTATAGGGGACATGTGTGTTTGTGCAGTTTCCATTCCTTACACTAGGCACTATTTCTAAATAATTTCATACAATAGATTAGGGTATGAATCATAATGTATAATATTAACTTAAAAAAATACTTAGCATAAATTGAGATCCTATGCACGGAAAATCCCATAATCGCAAAAATGGTTTCTTTGAGGAAAATTTTACATTTAAATCCTTCATAATGGCTTGTAAAGAAAATGTGAATTATCCTTAGCATATCCCCCAGGAGTTTCAATACCAAGAATGCATCAAGGCCCATTATCGTGTACCAAGATACCCTGAGTCAAGATTGAAACTTTTTTTAGAGCTTTCACTCCTAGATACATCTGTGTCGAGCCACCTCTACCAGTTTGTATCCAGACATGGATGTATTTTCTAGAAAGATCCACATAATATATTCTTTACCAAAATACCAAGATGGTCTTGTATGTTTGTCCTCAAATACTACCTTAGGTATTTGTTTCCTAATCTATATATTCTAACCTAGTTTCCAAGTTTTCTACTAAACATCACTTGATACCAACTGTAAGGACCTGACCCCAGTTTCCCAGAGCCGGTGCCTTATTTTATTACATTGGAATATAAACAAGGAATATGTATCCCTAAGGACTAATTAGTTTAGTAGATTTTGTAAACAAGATACGTATATAAGTTTAACATTACTTCATGAATGTAAATACAACACTAATTTATTCCATTAGAAACATCCAAGCCTGTAAGTCACTCATAACTAACTTCTTCATATCCTGGGAAAATGAAACATAAGAAAGGAGTGAACTAAAATTCTCAGTAAGAGTAAGAAATACAATGGAAGATAACATAAACATAAACATTAGGCAAGGTTAATAATTAAAAACACACACCTTTACAAATAATAAACTTGAACACATTATGGCAGGAATATGAGCTAAGTAAATAATGCCATAATAAAATATAATCATGGGTATTCTACTAGTTGAATAACAACATGAACTTTCAATTACTAGCTTCATAATGAGGGAAGTGCATATGATGGACTTTCTGAATTTTTTTTTCAAGGCCTCGATCAAGATGTCTAAAAATGATTAAGGCCTCAGCCAAAACCATATATCACATTGGGAAAGGCCTCAACTAATTCCACGTCTATTTGTCTCATGAGACCTACCGATGCACCGAGGGGATATAGAGGGACCCACCCATCACATAATAAGTCCAATGAATTTATCATATGAGCGGGGATAAACATAAAAAACATATATATTCATATTGAAACTATCATATGAAATGCAACTAACTTTTCCCTATCATTAAGCATAAAACACTAACCATTCCGAGTAATATGGTGAATGGTTTTAGGATAGATCACCCACAATAAAATTAGTCATAAAAAATTCAATAAAATATGGTATATGACATAATAAATGATTAAACCCAATAATACATAAGAATCAACAAGAGTGTTGAATCATACGAAAATACTCTTTATAAAATCATTAAGCAATTCTTGAGATAACTACTCTTTTATTTTGAAAAGAAGAGTTTTTTTGGAAAAATATTTGTATAAAACCAGAAGTGAATTAAGATAGTATTTTCATAATAAAATGAGTTATTTTATAAATAAAATGGTTTCCAAAAATATATTATAGAGTTCCCTTGAAAATAGAAAAGAATTTGAGAAATTCTCTTGAATCAGGCTTGTATTTTGGAAACATTTTTGAAAGTTCCTTTTTAAAACGTGTAACTATTCATAAAATAATGAAGGGTTCTGGTTCATAAAAATATATAGAAAAATTAAACAGATTTTATGAGGATTAAATAATAATATACAAGAATTTCATTGAGGTAATTAGACAATGAAAGTAACCCGAATGAAAATGGAGGTTCAGGTGAGAAAACCCTTACCTTAAGTCCGAATGTGTTCCCCTCTTGAACATAAGGTCCAAGAATATGAAATTAGACTAATTAATAACTTAATTAAGAACCTATTAGAAATTTATTTAGTTTATAATAATTATTTGTAGTTCATTTATGTCCTTATTGATAAGTTATAATATCGAATTCCGTCGTTCCCAAGTGTTCGTTTTCTTGATTTTCATAATCGGTTCTCTTGTTTTTAAGTAATGGAGTTCATGTGGAATGGTTTTAAATATCCAAAATTGAAATTAAATATTATTTATGAAATTAAATAATTTTTAATGGTCATTTATATCATTTGGTTACATGGAATAAGGATGAATCATTAGATGACAACCACTTCTATTATTTGGTGGTATTTGGATTATTATGAACTAGTTTTATCATATAAATTAATAATATGAACATATACCGGTTCATGAATATTAATTAGTTTATAATAAATATATTATATTATTTTTCAACCACAAAAATGGTTTCATGACCATTAATTAAGGATAAATTGAAGAACGAAACATCGTCATCCATGAAGGTTATAAATTGGAACCTCATGGACGTTGATTTCGTTTATAAAAATAAAAGGGAGGGAGTAAGAATATTGATGATGGTTCTTATATTCACATGATATAATTCCAGTATATAGATGATACTGGAGTTATCATGGTCATTTTTATAGAGGAGGTTAGGAGAGGATAATAAAAGAAGATAAATTGAAATGAAACTAAATGAAAAAGAATGGTGCTTTACCTCTGCAAATAACCTCCTTGAGAACCTCCTTAAGAGAAGGGGTATTGGTCTTTTTTCAAGACCAGGAGCTTCTTGGATGTGGGAAGTGACTATGGAAGGGTAACTGGGTAGATCTTGGAGGAGTTTCAAGTATTAAAGGAGTGAAGAGAAGAGGGAGTGAGGGGGGGGGGGGTTATAGTGGATTAGAGGGGTAAATTTTGAATATTTTATTCATGATTTTATTATTTCCATCAAGACAAACAATAGTGCTGTTTCAAGTGAAACCTAATAGTAATAAGTGAATGTGAGTTAGAAAAAATTGGCCTTAAATCACTTATGATATCATAAATAGTGTATTTAACTGATAATTTGAATATACGGTATTTTACTATATTTCACTATTCATCAAAAATTCAAGAATTTCAGAAAAATCCCAAAAATTCACCCCTAAATTTTTTTGATGTGTAGAATTAAAAAATGAACTCCATTTTTAAAAAATAATTCTCTAAATATTATTAATTTAATTTTTAAATAAAATCACAGTTAATTCAAAAAATAACAATTTTAATGGTATAATTAGTTTTATATCACATTGAAAAATTAATTAAGATATCATTATCTTATTACCTTAAGAAAATAAAATAATATCATTATTTAATATTCATAAGGGTCATATTACTATTGATAAGGGTATGTTACTATTCACCAAAAATCAAGTTTTTTCTATCAGACTCCAAATGACTTACTGATCACAACTCTAGATGACCATTTTTCAAAATTCAAAATAGAGTAGAGGAAATGTTGTGTTTAATTTATAGATTATAAAATTCATTTATTTTAAAAACCTTAGGGTGTTACAACATATATGTATATAATGGTTAATCAAACACCAAACTAAAAATAAAAACCTTTCATGATTTACATGAATAAAGAACATTATTTAAATACAAATGTTCATCATTCAAAAATCATAAAAACAGAATAGGTTGGTATTTATATATAAATGTATATAAACATATATTTATATATGGATTAATCAAATCAAACACAAAGCTAAGTAAGAACCCTTACATGAACTCAAAGGTGGGGTTGATCCGAGTAGAGGTTGGAGAGGAGTTGGGAGGATAAAAACCCATAGGGTTATGGTGTAAATGAAGGTTTAAATAATCAATTTATATAAACTGTATATATATAATTTTATATACAATGGTTCAATGATAAAAATATAAATAATGAAACTTAATGAAATTATAAATCTAACTATTCAGACAGAAAACAAAAACCGTGATTAGGGAAAATCTTAAAGGGATAGTTTGTTTTGTTATATATATATTTTGTGGAAAACTTGCATGAGAATAGTTTGGGTTTGTATTAAAGTAAAGCACCCTTGAAGGATTGTGGGAAGAATAAAGTGGAAAACCGGGCCATGGAGAGGGATAAGAGGACTCATGGGAGAGGAAGACACAATGGAGGAGAGCGATGACTACTGGTACGGTGCGAGGAAGAAGAAGAAGAAAGGGAGAAGTGTGGAAAAATGATGGACGGTTCAGACCAACCAAGCCTAATCAGATGACTGTGATGAGTTCCACAGTTTTAAAAAAAGATGAACGATTGAGATTATATTGTGGCTTGATCAGACAGTTACAGGGAAATAATGATTTTTAAAAAGGACGAGCGACCGAGATTAACCGTGTCCTGATCAGATAGTTGAGAAAAATGTGGCAATAGGAAGTGGTTGGTGAAGTTCAAAGGCCAAACCGGATTAGACGGTTGAGATATCATGCGACGAGATCAAACGACACATATTAGATATCCCATACATGATATGAGTCCCACATCAAAACAGAAGCAGTTTTGAGACCACCTTATATATCTCGATGCCTCATCCACATGCCAATAAGACAACACACACCGCATGATCCTTACACATAGGACCCCCACCCCATGGGCCTTGGCCCACCCACACTTGCGCCAGTGCGTGACCTGCCTCAACCCATACGCATGCCCGACCATGACCTATAAATGGGTATGAGCGTGTGCTTAGGCCTCACCATGCACAGCTTGTGCACAACTCGACATGCACCATGCATGCGCTGCCCGAGGGTTCTCTGACCTCAGGGTTCTATGTGAGATTCCCACTAGAACTTGAGGGTTTGGCCTTCAAGGCTTCCCTCGGTTGGGTGGGTACTCACCCCAATTTTTATCAAAGAATTTATTAAACATAAGAAAAACACAACACATATTTTAATGTTTTTTTAAAAGACAAAACTTATATATTAATGAATATATACACGTTTATTATTTCTTTTCCCAAATTCGATTATTTTAATATGTTTTTATTCATTTTTAGTTTCAAAACATTAAATTTAAAAATATAAATTTCAACTTCAATTAAAACACTTATATTCATTTTAACTCATTTTAAAAGAAACACCATGGTTATTGGTGTTATATTTTTAAAATCCAAATATGAAATACATCTTTAATTTGAAACCATATTTTCTTTCAACTAAAGATAACACTTTAATAAATCTAAAACATTTAAAAATATTTAAAATTATTAATATACTTAAATACTTAGTATACTTAAAATAATAAAAATACTTAAAATACCTAATGATTATAAAATTTTATAACCATCACAAAAAACCAACGGTAATCTAAAGACCTCAATGACCAAAAATGGTAATATTTATCTTTAAGGCCTTATAAATACGTTTTAGGGTGTTCCAAACTTCAAAAACCAATTTGGAGAAGATGGTGCTCTAAATCCCCTTAATGCTTAGTACAATTGCCATTGTTCTTTCCATAATGTTTTTCATTACGATAGACCCAAAGAAATTTTACTATTTTCTTGGTCTATTTTTTGTGTTTGATGGTCTCCTGATGATTCTGATAGGTCCCCTAGTAGGTATTCTAGGTTAGTGAGGGTATTTTGGCCTTATTGTAAATGTAAGGTTTCAGCATTTCTATTGAATAAAACATGTATTATTTTTATTCTAAAAGAATTTATTTTGGATGGAACCATTTTTAAACAAAACCAAAATAATAATAATATTAATTATTTACAAAATATTATTATTACCAAAATAAATATTTTTGGGGCACTTTAGGAAAGTCTTGAGATATTATATTATTTTATTATAAATTTATTTTCAAATTATAATAGTTCTAAAGTGATAAATTTCGAGGATAAGATGAGTTTGGGTCTAAATCTTCTTAACCAATAGATTTTAGACAAGTTTAGGTCACAAAATTAAGCTTATCTTTTAGTTTTAACCCTTAGTTAAAAACATTAACTCTTACCATGTTTTCTTGTATTTTCATAATATATGGTCACTATAGTTACTATAAAATGACATTAGAACCACAAGTGGATCATTAATTATATTTTTAACATTATATAAGTCATTTCGAAGAATCTTAGATTTTTAGGACTATTATATAATTTAATAAAATAGTATTTGTTTTAAAAACCCATTTATGTCAATTTTGATACTATTTAGTAATTGATTTTTTGCTAAAGTCATAAAAAGTTGATTAATTTGTACCAATGGTATAAACTCATCCCTCAAATGTCAATGTCGTCAAAAAAATTTGTGGATGGAATAAAAATGTTCAAATTACATTTATTTTAATATTTATAATATCATTTAGTTGAATCTTTCATTAATAAGGTAATCATTGCATCATCATTGTGTCATAAATAAATTTATTTATTAAATGTCTAAACATTATAAATAAAATACCATGATATAGGAAATATTTTTATATTTATAATGATTATTTACAGTCAAATAGATCATTTATATAAACCAAATTAAAATTGTTTTAGTTAGGAGATACATGATTGTGTTATATTTCCATTTTCTTTAAAATAAATATTATAAAAGGTCATTATCAAACCCAAGTGGCTTCATGGGGTCCTAAAATCAACCCAAATATTCCCATGGTCAGCCATATCTCATATAATAGGATTATTATACATGTTAAGATAGTTTTATATTATTATAATATTATTTTTTACCCTTATTTACCTGATTTACCCTTCAACTGTGGTAAATAAAAATAATTACTGAAGTTACTATTCATAATGTCCAAAAATAAAAGGTACCTATTTACAAAATTTCACCTGTTGATTCCAAATATAAAATTCATTTTTCCAAATTCAAAACATAGAAGTTGCAGTACTTAATTTAAAATTAATTCCCGTTGTCAAAACCAGAAAGCAAGATTTTAAGAAGTAAAAATTATCAAAAGATTGACATGTGTTTATGTCCAATTTAAATATGAAATTACTTAAAATTACCATCATTAGATTAAATGATAAAAAAAATAATCCAATTACACTTTAAAACCAATTAAAAGGACAATCTAAATATATAAATAAATTATATAAAAATGCAGTTTTGAATTAAAATGCAGTATTTTTCACTATTCATAAAAATATGGATTTTATCAAAAAAATACCAAAATTTCAACCAAAGTAAATTTTTATGTCACAATTATAAATAAGAAGTTTATTTTATAAAATATAACATATAAAATTTACAAAAACTATTTTTAAAAAGGGTTCTCCATCAAAAGTTAGTAAAATGACCTTTTAAAAATATTAGAGTATTTTATGCTTAAAATTGGATTCATTCTCATTTTAAGCCTCTAAAATTCATTTGATAAATGTAAAAACATTTAAAAAATATGTAAAATCATAATATAGTTAATTCTGTTCATTCTCACCAATACAATAACTAGGCATTAACTACCATTTAAAATAATAATATTATTGTTGTATTATTTTTTGGTATAACTCAATGTTGTGTGCAATGTAAGATTTTGGAGAAACCCATTGTTGCGTGTTGGGTGTGCTATCATACATAGTGTCCCCTATAAAATAAAATTAATATTAAATTCAAAAATATTAATTGATATGAAAATGTATTATTCTATAAATACTTGGGATGTTACATCATTCCCCCCTTTTGGAAATTGCATCCTCACAATTTTAAAATTGGGCTTGGAAACTTCATTGAAAATCCCACATCAGAAAAATATTCAATAAAACTATCACTTTAAAAGAAATAATGAGAAGTACAAAGGTCACCTAAGATAACACATACTAGGATTCCATGTAGGAAAACGTGGATATGGAAGAAAAACTAACCATCTTATTCTGATGGAGAGTGATAGAAAACATGATTAGGAGAAACTTAACAACCATAAAACCATAAAACCATAAAATTGTGATGGGTTAAACGGTCTTTAATTTCCCTGTAGGAAAAGTAAATGGAAAATGTTTTTGTTTTAATATCCTTTTTGAGGAATTTATTTATGAGTTTGACTAAGAACATAAGGAAACATACTTACTTGTCAAGTAGATTTTCATCCTTTAATAAGTATCTACCACAAACTCGTCATTTCTCCAAACGATGAGTATTCAAGATGACTTGGTCACAATTGAAGTGCTAGAATCAACTTCTAAATAATCACATAATACATAAAAGATGAACTATGTATTTATCATATCTTTAGACATTAATTAAAACTAAAATAGTTAGTACAAGATCAGATAATTCCCCAATAAGAATAATCCTTTAAAAGGAGAAGGACTACTTTTAATATCCAAAACTGTCACGACCCATCCCCCAAGGCCCGTGTTGTGACTACCCTAATCCTGACTTCCATAGGTCATGGGTTGGAAACTAGCACCGGAAACACGTATCCCTAATATAGGAAGGCATTACCTTTAACCTGTATAAACACACAATCCAAGAACACAAAGATATGCAACCACGAAATAAAACTATAGTAGTGAAAGTGTGTACTGAAAGTAAAGGGGGCTAGAATACAATCCCAAATGGAAAGGTACAACAAAAAATGGAAACAAAAAACAGCTCTTGTGATCATCCACCAAGGATCCTACCTGAAGGGTAGGTTCATCTATGCTCTACTACTCTCCATGTCGACCAATAACCTCCGTGTACCGTCTGGTCCTAGCTCCTATAGTCTCAGCCAAGCCGCTCGTCTTCTGCACAAGAAACAACAAGGTACGGGCGAAACCCATGTAGGGGTGAGTATAAAAATACTCAGTTGGGACCCCAAGACCCCTGAAGGTATCTCAGAGTTCCACAAATGAAAACCACAAGCATGATCTCAATCACAAAGCACAAAGAAATAGACACAGCTCAAACCAGGTATAACTGAGTACGGTAGTACAGATGACTAGTCGTAAAGCTATATCATCTTACTCTGTCAAGATGTACTGCTGTTGACCCACACAAGATTGATAAGTACTAACCCCAAAAAGACCCACACAAGATCGATAGGTGACAATTCACACAGAATAACTAGGTGCTAATTCACACAGAATCATTGGGTGCTGATTCACACAGAATCGCTGGGTACTGATTCACACAGAATCGTTGGGTGCTGATTCACACAGAATCACTGGGTGATGATTCACACAAAATAACTGAGTGCTGATTCACATAGAATCACTGGGTGCTGATTCACACAGAATTGCTAGGTGCTGATTCACACAGAATCGCTCTTCATTTTTCACTTCTAAGACATACACATGATTCCCGCTCATAGTACGATTGTTTCTGGGATAAACCGATCCTCAATCCATCGGTCATATTTCAACTAGCATGAAGTCCCACAAAGAAGTTACCCAATGATCCATCACATTATAAGGGTTCGAACGCAATAGACGGTGCGTCAACCGGATGCCCAGTTTGTAAGTTGTGTCATTTTAGTGCAGAGGGATCGGTTGGATTCCAAGTCGATCCAACCTGGCCATACTCCATATTTCTCCAAAACTTTCGTGGATTATCTCAAAAGTACCATCTTGCTCCAAGGATACCAGATCCAAAGACAGTTTATCAAACAGACTCCCGGTTCGCAAGATACATTCATTTAAGTGTAATTGGGCCCGAATGGGTTCGGGTATGGTCTGACCCGACCGAACTGACCCGGACCAACCCAAACCGGTTCGGGTCAACCCAACCTAGTCCGAGTTCGACCCGGCCTGGCTTGAACCAGCCTGGGCTGGGCCATGGTGCGACCTGCATGGGGGTCACACAGTCCACCTCTTGAATGGATCAATGAGCCATTCAGCTCATTGATTGGCGACACTAGGTATCGTCGCCTCGTCACCCGTGGGACCCATAGGGAGCGGGTCTCTCTTTTGTCATGGCTTCGTAGCCACGACCTGCTCACTGTGGCATGTGATGATGTGCTGCCTCGCTTCCACTGCAGCCGGTCCACTCCGACCGCCCCTTTGGTCCACCACGACGCCGAGCAGCGCCGCCCTCCTCTGTGGCCGGTGAGCGTCGGCCACCACCTTTGCCACCGGCACCGGTTTCCAGTGTCTCCGCACCGGTGTCGCACCAGTGAATCTTCCACGGGCCACCAGGTGAGCTCTGGTGGTCCGTTCTTCCATCCGGATGTGCCTACGGTCCTCTCGGGATGCCTCCATTGTTGCACACCTCTCAGTTCCAAGGTTCTGTCAAGTTGGAACAACCCGCTTCCAAAGAACGTAATGAAAAACAACTGGTGGAGGGTCTGGTCCTTGCTGTTTTGTCCTGCGGCCTCTACGTTAGCATTATAATAGTGAGGGTAATTTATACATCACATTAAACAAATAATTATAAACCCCATTTAAATCCCCCACAATGACCACCCACAAAATTTAAGAATGAGGAGAAGAATCGTGTGAATTTCTTGAATTAAAATACAATCCCTTCCTCTAGATTCTTTAGAGACGTCGCAGTGGTGGAAGAAGATTCCACATTTTATGAAGCTATTGGCATTCGTCGATCCCGATTCGTTGCCGCCTGAGCTTCCGTCTCTGTCAGTGGAATGTGTCACATCACTTTGTCAACGGTTCCTCGCTTGATGAAGCTGTGTAAAAAACTCTACCCTAAGCCCCATTTAAATAGAGGGGGGAAAAGGGTGAGTAATGCGCCGAGGAATTAATGAGGTTCATTAATTAACGTAATTAATGTGCCACATTAATTAAACGAGGGGTGGTTACACAACCAAAGAGTAAATGAGCATATAACATCCCATATTAAAATTCTGACCATCTCTGTGGTCCTCAACACCGCCACTCAACAGGTGGTAAAAAAAATAATTAAAATAAAAATTTCTATGTTATTTTACTATTTCTTTAAAAAGTTACAAAAATTAACTTTTTCACCTAACCTACTGCGGTCAAAGTGAAGCTTCCCCTAAGAGAATCCCGGTGCTGCGAATTCAACAACACCCTTAGATTTTTAATCCGAACACTGGTTCAAAAGATAGAAAATTCCCCCCATGCGTTTACTGAACATACCTTAAAAAGGTTCAAAAATTCATTCTGGGCACACCGGGCCTCGAAATCACGTGCCGTTAATTTTTGCAGACTCGTAATAATCCCAAATATTTTTTAAAAAAAAAAATTAAATGGAATTCTCGGGTCTTTACATTCTCCCTATCTTAGGGCTTTTCGTCCCCGAAAGCTACGAAAAAACTAGGAGAAAAAATGGAGGTACTGATCATGCATGTGAGTCTCCCGCTCTCATGTGCTCTCCTGGAGGTTCCCGTGCTGCCAACGAACTTGCACCAAAAAAATTGACCACCCACGAAGGAGCCCCTCCTGTAGATTCTCTATCTCCACCGAGAACTCCGCAAACGTCGCCCCATCATCGATGTCTAGCTCTCCCTAGTTGATAACGTGTGATGGTTCATGCACGTATCTTATCAGCTGCGACACATGGAAAAAATTATACACTTGATGCATCTATGGGGGACGAGCTAGATGGTACGCCACCTCGCCTACTCTGTTGAGGATCTAGAAGGGTATGATGAACCTCAGAGATAGCTTGTCGCCCCAGCCAAACCTTTGTAATCCTCGTTGGGGTGAGACCCATAGGAAGACATGGTCTCCCTCCTCAAAATCCAAGGGTCTCCGTATCTTATAGGCATAAGACTTATTCCAGCTCTGTGCAGTCTTCATCCGCTCCTGGATGATCAGTACCTTCTCTGTGGTTGCCTGCACCAACTCTCTACCCATAAGTGCTGAATTCCCTGGGTCTGTCCAGTAAAGTGGTGATCTGCATGGTCATCCATACAAGGCCTCAAACGGAGGCCATGCTGATGGTGGAGTGATAACTGTTGTTATATGAGAACTCCACCAGGGGAAGGTGTTCCTCCCAACTGCGACCAAAATCGAGGACAGAAGCTCGAAGCATGTCCTCGAGTGTCCGAATAGTACGCTCCGTATGACCATATGTCTGAGGATGAAAGGCGGTGCTCAAGCATAGCTGAGTCCCAAAAGCCTCCTACAATCCCTTCCATAAACAGGATGTAAAACATGTGTCATGATCCAAGATGACCATCGATGGAACTCCATGAAGTCGCACAATCTCCTGCACGTAGATGCGTCTCAAGCCCTCTACTGATCCCTACTCTTAGATGGGTAGGAAGTGGGCCGACTTGGTGAGTCAGTCAATGATCACCCAGATAGAATCATGGACCCTGGACGTACGTGGTAGCCCTGTCATGAAGTACCTTGAGATACCTTCCCACTTCCACTCTGGTACCTTAAGTGGCTGAGTTAAGCCCACTGGTACCTGATGCTTGGCCTTCACTTGCTGAAAAGTGAGGCATTGAGATACAAACTCTGCCACTACTTTCTTCATTCCTAGCCATCAATACTGACACCGGAGGTCATAGTACATCTTCGCCACTCCAGGATGTACCTCTAAAGGGGATGTATAAAAATCCCTCAAAACTTCTTCCTGTAGCATCACTGGTACCATCATACGTCCTCTAAAGAGAATGACGCACTCCCCACCTTCATAAAATTTCTAAGGAGCCTATCCTGTGGATATATGAGCACGTCGGGTATCAAAGTCAATATCCCCAAGCGGTGCCACCCAAAATCACTGAAGAAGTGGGGGATTGATAGTCATAGACTGGTGGTAAGCTTCTCCATCTCTATCCACGAAGGATATCTGCAACGCGGCTAGATGCTCTATCGCCTCACTCATCAGTTGTAAACCATACCTCCTGCTGAGTGTATTTGCTACTATGTTCCCCTTCCCAGGAGTATAGACTATCTCAAAGTCATAGTCCTGGAGGAAATCTATCCATCACCACTGTATCAGGTTCAGGTCCTTATATGAGAATATATACTTGAGACTCTTGTGATCAAAGTAGACTATAAAATGTTCACCCATCAAGTAGTGCCACCATATCTTCAGTGTAAAGACCACTGCTTCTAACTCCTGATCATGGGTATCATAGTTCTACTCGTGTTGTCTCAAATGACTTGAGATGTAGGAGATCACCTCTCTCTCCTACACTAAGATAAAACCTAGTCCAGTCTATGATGCGTCGCACTAGACTATATACCCAACACCCTCTTCTGGTATCCTAAATATAAGGGTACTCATCAGTCTCTGACTCAGCTCCTGAAAACTCTGCTGGCACTTCTCTGTCCAGAAGAAAGGCTACCCCTTCTTCGTCAAGGATAACAAGGGTGCCACTACACTGGAGAAGTTAGGTAAAAATCTCCAGTAGCACCCAACCAATCCTAGGAAACTCCACACCTCGATCACACTCGTGGGTGGCTCCCAAGAAAGAACTGCCTCTATATTTTCCAGATCCACTACGACTCCAGTCTCTGAGATAACATGCCCCAGGAAGTGAACTTCTCGTATCCAAAACTGGAAATTTGAGAGCTTACCATAAAGCTGGTGCTCTCGGAGTGTATCCAGAACTACCTGTAGGTGCATGGCGTGCTCCTCCTCTGATGAAGAGTATATCAAGATATCATCAATGAAGACTACCATGAAGCGATCGAGGTATGGATGGAAGATCCTGTTTATGATCCCCATGAACATTGATGGAGTGTTGGTCACACCGAAAGGCATCCCTAATAACTCATAATGTCCATACCAATATCTGAAGTTTGTATTCGGTACATCCTCATCCTGTACCCTGAGCTGGTGATAGCCTAATATGAGGTCTATCTTCAAAAACCAATGATCTCCCTTCAGCTGGTCGAAGATATCCTTGATCCTCAATAGAGGATACTTGTTCTTCATGGTCACCTGGTTCAGGTACCAATAGTCCACACAAAGCCTTAGACTCCCATCTGCCTTCTTGGTGAACAAGATCGGGGATGCCCATGGAGAAACACTACGCCTTACAAACCCCTTTCCCTGCAAGTCCTCCAAATATACCCTCATCTCATGAAGCTCCATGAGATCCATCCGATATGCCGGTGTAGATATCAGTGTCGTCCCAAGGTATAAGTAGATGTGGAATTCTACCTCTCTGTGAGGAGGTAGTCCCAAAACATCATCAGGAAAGACATCAACATATTGGTCCACCACAATAGGATAGCTCAGACTCTTCATTTCAACTACTCCAAGGGTAAGGCTAGCCAACTGATGAGTGATCAGATGCACCCTCCTTTGAGAAATCCTATCCTATGATGCAAAGGTTTCCTTCTCATTGGTGAATAAAAACTTGATCCCATCCTCGCAGACACACCGCAATTTGTGCCAAAAACAGTCGATATGAGCATGGACTGTAGATATCCAGTCCATACCCAAGATGAAATCATAAGGCCTTGACGCTACTCCTAGAAGATCCTAGACGAATCTATCACCTCCAAGAGTGAGATTACCTTGCCAGCACTAGTGTGTAATTGTCAAATCCTCTCCCATAGGAGTCTTTAATTGCAAGGATTGAGCCAACAACTCCATCAAAATCTCCGAGATCTGAACAAGTGTTGTGGCAATAAAATAGTGTCTGGAACCTGTGTCTATAAGTACTGTAGCTAGGGTGGAATATACATAAATCATACCTCTAATCATCTTTGGAGTACCGTGGTTATAGGCCTATTTTTCCTATAGCTAATCTCACCCTTGTTTACCTTCTCCCTGTGGTCGGGGTGAACCACCTGGGGGTGGTGGTGGTAGAACCTCAAACCATCGTCCACCTCCCGCTGCACGACCTGCTCCTCTGCCACGTCTGCCACCCTATGGAACTCCTCACTCAAACCTTAGCCACAACCTCAGTGGTCCCCCGACCATATGCTAATCGTCAGTATAGCAGGTCGAGAAGTCACGAGCCATGTGGCCCTGCCTGCCGCACGTGAAGTACAATATTCTTCCCTACTGACCCCCTCTGCCTCACGAGCTCCAAACCTATGATCCTACATCATGGGGTCGCCCTCCGAAAGGTTTGGTCTGCTTGGAACTCTGCGTCATCTACCTACTACCTACTGCATATGACTCGGCTACCTATCGTTCGGTGGTGGCTCTCACCGATGGTGCCTGCTCAGCTAAGAAGATCTCCACCAATAATGCTCGCTCGAGCACTCCAGCCTACGTCGGGATATTTAGCGTATAATCGACACTTTGATCTCCCGCCGAAGACCCTTCTCAAAGGTCCAAACCCTAAAGAATGGGTCCCAAACTATGTCGGTGGAGTAGCGCGAGAGGTTAGTGAATCTTGATGAGTATTGGGCCACTGAAAAGCTACCCTGCTGTAAGTGCAGAATCTCCTGAATACGCATAGAGTGTAGCACTGCTGGAAAAAACTCCGCCCTAAAGAGGCTCTGAAAGTCCATATAGGTGAGGGTCACCTTGTCATGTATCTGGAGCATCAGAATCCACTATATTCCTTCTGTTCCCAGAAAAAGACTAGTAGCTAGGATCACCATATGCTTAGCTGGTGTCCCAACTAGGTGAAAAACCCTAGCCATCGCCTCCAGCCAGTCCTTAGCTGCATGGGGATCTATCTCGCCTCAAAACCTCAGAGGCATCTTCTGCTGGAACTCATGAAATGCGCTTAGTCGGTGTGCACTATCCACTAGTGGGGCTAGTGGAAACTACTACCCTACGAATGGTGGTGCTTTTAGTACACCACCCGAAGGTGCCAACATAGTAAGAGGGACCTGCACCAATGCCTCGTCGCTCGGTGGGCCGTCATCATGTACTCTCTCAGGAATCCTGGCTGGTTGTCTACGTGGCGACATCTTAAAAAGAAACAGGTGCGCCATGGTCAAAATGTTATACCTGGTGTGCTGAATCAAAGGAGATCAAGTAAAAACATTTCCAAAACACATGCAATCAATGTTTTCATGAACCAAGTTAGAAATCAGAATTTAGGGTCCTATTGTATGGATACGTCATCTGCCACACTAACACTGGACTCCCCGAACTGAAAACCACACTCAAAACACATAACACTATTGCTCTATTTAAAATACCAGAGTCCTAGTTCTTTGGTAGAACTGACTCCTCTGATACCACTTTTTCATGATCTGTTCCTTGGGGCCTGTTCCGTGACTACCCCAAGCCCGCCTTCCATAGGCCAGGGGTTGCTGACTAGCATCGGAAATGAGTATCCCTAAAATGGGAGGGTATTGACTTTAAACCTGTACAAAAAAACATCACAAGAACACAACGAGATGCAACCACAAAATAAAACTACAGTAGTGAAAGTGTGCACCGAAAGTAAAGGGGGACTAAATACAATCCCAACTGGAAAGGTACAAAAACAACTGGAAACAAAAAACAGCTCCTGTGATCATCTAACAAGGATCCCACCTGAAGGGTAGGTATATCTCTGCTCCACTGCTATCCAAGTCAACCAGTCACCTCCGTGCACTGCCTGGTCTTGGCTCCTATAGTCTCAGCCGAGACGGTCGTCATATACACAAAACATAATAAGGTACGGGCGAAGCCCGTGCAGAGGTGAGTATAACAATACTCAGTAGGGACCCTGAGACCCCCAAAGGTCTCTCATATTTCCACAAAGGAAAACCAAAAGAATGATCTCAATCACAAAGCACAAAGGAATAGACACAGCTCAAACCAGGTATAACCGAGTATAGTAGTATATACGACTAGTCGTAAAGCTATATCATCTTACTCTATTAAGAGGCACTACTGCTGACCCACACATGATCGATAGGTACTAACCCCCGCAAGACCCATACAAGATCGATAAGTGATGATTCACACAAAATCGTTGGGTGATGATTCACACAGAATCACTGGATGCTGATTCACACAGAATCGCTGGGTGCTGATTCACAGAGAATCGCTAGGTGCTGATTCACACAAAATCGCTGGGTGCTGATTCACACAAAATCACTGAGTGCTAATTCACACAGAATCGCTGAGTGCAGATTCACACAGAATCGCTGGGTGCTGATTCACACAGAATCACTCTTCATTCTTCATGTCTCAGCCAGACACAAGATTCCCGCTCATAGTACGCTTGTTTCTAGGAGAAACCGCTCCTCAAGCCATTGGTCATATTTTAATCGGTACGAAGTCCCAAAAAGAAGTTACCCAATGATCCATCATGTCATAAGGGTTCCAACGCAATAGACGACACCTCAACCGGACACCCGGTCTGTAAGTTATTGGCATTATAGTGCCCAGGGACCGGTTGGATTTAGAGTCAACCCAACCCGGCCGTACTCGATATTTCTACAAAACTATTGTGAAGTATCTCAAAAGGATCATCTCACTCCAAGGATCCCAATGCCATAGACGGTTCATCAAACAAATGTCAGATTCTCAAGATATAGTCATTTAAGCGTAATTGGGCCCGAATGGGTCTGGGTCTGGTCGGACCTAGTTGAACTGACCCGGCCCAACATGATTCTGTCTGGGTCCGACCCATCCCGGACTGGGTCCGAACCAACCTAGTCCAAGTCCGACCCAACCTGGTTTGGGTCCGACCTGGACCACCCCGAACCAGACTGGGCCGGCCTAGTTGGGCTGGGCCGTGGCGGGCTCAGCCCATCCTGCCAGCTAGGCACATCTCACAGGGCGGTCTGGACCGCTGGATGGCACGACCTGCATAGGGGTCGTGTGGTCCGCCTCCTGAATGGATCAATGAGCCGTTCAGCTCATTGATTGGCGGCACCAGGTGGTGCTACCTCGTCACCCGTAGGACTCTTCGGGAGCGGGTCCCTCCTTCACCGCGGCTTCGTAGCTTCATCCTACTCACCGCGGTGCACAATGGCGCCCAACCTCACCGTCACCGTGGCCAACCCATGTCGACCGCCCCTTCGGTCCACCGCAGCGCCACCCTCCTCCGTGGCTGGTGAGCGCCGACCGCCGGTCGCCGGTGCCGCTGTGCCGGTGTCGTGACGACGAATCTTCCGCGGGCCACCGGGTGAGCTCTAGTGGTCCTTTCTTCCTTCTGAACACGCCTATGGTCCTCTCAGGATGCGACCGTCGTTGCACGCCTCTCAGTTCCAAGGTTCCATCAAGATGAAACAACCCGTCTCCTAAGAACGCAATGAAAAAAATACAGTAGATGGTCTGTGCCATGTTCTTTTGGACCATGCCCTCTGCATTAGCATTATAACAAGTGGGGGTAATTTATACATCACATTAAAAAAATAATGATAAACCCTATTCAAATCCCCCATAATGACCCCCCACAAAATTCAAGAATGAGGAGAATAATCGTGGGAATTTTTTGAATTAAAATACAACCCCTACCTCGAGATTCTTTGGAGACATCGCAGTAGTGGAAGAAGATTTCATGTTTGATGAAGCCATTGGCATTCATCGATCCCAATTCATTACTGCCCGAGCTTCCATCTCTGTTGGTGGAAGGCGTCACATCACTTCGTCAGTGGTTCCTCACTTGATGAAGCCGTGTCAAAAACTCTACCCCAATCCCCATTTAAATAGAGGGGGAAAATGGTGAGTAACGCGTCGAGGAATTAATGAGGTTCATTAATTGACTTAATTAATGTGCCACATTAATTACACGAGGGGTGGTTACATAAAAAAAGAGTAACTATACATTTAATATCCCATATTAAAAGTCTCACCATCTCTGTGGTCCCCTTCACCGTCACGCAATAGGTGGTAGGAAAAATAATAATTAAAATAACAATTTCTATGTTATTTTATTATTTCTTTAAAAAGTTTCAAAAACTAACTTTTTTCACTCGACCTACTGTGGTCAAAGTGAAGATTCCCCTAAGAGAATACCAATGCTGCGGATTCAACGGTGCCCTCATATTTTTAATCCGAGCACTGGTTCAAAAGATAGAAAATTATGACCGTGGGTTTACTGAACGTACCTTAAAAAAATTTCAAAAATTTATTCTAGGCACATCGGGCCTAAGAATCATGTGCCGTTAATTTTCTAAGACTCGTAATAATCCCAAATAATTAAAAAAAATTTACATGGAATTTCCAAGTCTTTAAAAAAACTCAACAAGCAATACCCAAAGTTCAACAAAGACAATTCAATAAACAATTGTACTTAAAATTCTTCAAAATAATCTAAACTAAGATTGAAACCCAAAATTCAGAAGGATTTGATCACATAGTCTTCCCTGATAAATCTTAACATTTATCTCCAAATAACATCGATTACTCTTAAAGTCTCATGCTTTATGTAATTAACCTCTTCACATATTCTCCATGATAGGTTAGTCATTTCCACAAATAACCCAAATCACTATATGTCCATAATAAAAACATAGATTCTTCCACAATAAAATTCAACAATTACTCCTCAAATGAAATCCCATAGTATTCTATTTTCTTTAGGCATATAGTATTCCCAAAAGAGAAAATGTCTTCCAAAATAACATTTATCACTTAATCATCAAATCATTTTCCTATACTAAGGATATCCATTTGATAAAACATAAGTTCCAAAAATAAACTTAATCTTGATCCATAAAATTATTTAAATAAAAATAATAAGTCGTACTAACCAAGGACTTCATGTAGGCCAGTGGTAGGTGATAAATCCCAGTCGCACTTTGGTTGTGGGTTCGATTCCTACATCTTTTTTCGACACGATGAGTTGTCACATGGTCTTCATGTTATCCTTTTTCAAAAACTATATAATTTTATAACATCACCTAAAATGAGATAAAATCATAAAAAATAACCATAACATATTTTAACCTCAAATATTATCTCATACCTCGCATTTTTCATACCAAAAACTAAGAACATATAATTTCATCAAAGGTGAATGTCTCCAAAAATACCATTAGTCACCTTAATATTTCAGATCATAAAGTCTCAAAAGGGGTTTATAAGACATTGAAATTATGATATACCTTAGAATTATAAACCCATGATAATATCTCTAACTATCAAGAAAACATCCTCATCTCCAAAGTTGTCTAAACCATCCTCTGATACCAACTATAAGGACCCAGCCTTAAACATATATTATTCTAGTGTTTTTGAACTAGAATTCACATTCAAGGATCTTTTAAGTTTAGAGTTTTATATAATTATGACAAACTCTTACACAGTAAACTCATACATTACAAGTGGACACTTATACTCAGTATCCATTTTTTTCACAAAAGGAAACCTTTTTAAAATAAAACATGATTTCTTTTCAATAAACTTATTTAATAATTTCAGCATAGAATCTTATTTTTCCTCACCAATCTTAAGACCTGTGGTTTTTTTTGAAAACTAAAGATGAGCACAAAAAACTCAGTAAGAGACCTAAACAAAGTAAATTGTTAGTTGAGTGAAAACACGAAAACCCATTAATTTTTTTTCTTAAAAACTCATTAGAAGGCATTGAAAAATAACATAGGTTCCTTGGGACATCATTACCATATAACTCTTAAATTCAATCTTACAAATGGAATAACCATATGGTCGACTTCCATCTATGGAATAACTAATGAATTGGATAGCTATAATGGGGCTCACCCTTTGTATAAGCTATATCGAGCTCACCCATCCTTCACGAGCTATAATGGGGATCAGCCCTTTGTATAAGCTATATCGGGCTCACCTGTGAGCTATAATGGGACTAAACCCTTCATATAAGCTATATCAGGATCACCTGTTAAATTTCCAAGTACCAATGCATAAAATCTTGAAATTTTCAACAAGCCACTCATAAAATTTCATTTGTATTCATAAGACAACCAATCCATTTTCAAAAACCAGTTTAAAGAATTTATAAAAGATATTTTTGAATCAAAGTGTCTTATACCACTTTGAAACTTTTAAAATAAATTTGATAATTAACATTTTAAAAAATTTATGTCCATAAAAATAAATCCATAAAACAATTTTGAAAACATGGACATAAAATTGAACAATTTTATAAGAATAAATCACCAAAACATTAAAATAAGGTTTTTAGTTAAAAAGTTCTTACCACTTGAGAAATAGTTGAATAAGAATAATTAAAAAATATCATTAAAAAAATTAAAATATCATGAGAATATATTAATTCATGATATGATGTGTTAAAAGGGTTGAGTATACACCTTATAGGATAATAAAGGTACATAACATCTAGATGTTCCTCAATGAAAGGAGATTGAGATGAAGTCCCTTAACTTGAGTCCGACTTGTCTCATTCGTTATTTAATTTCCTCAATAATAAAATTAGGTTAATATCTACTTTATTAAAAACCATTTTCAAGTTTATTATTAATTTTATATGACTTATTACCTTGTTATAAAAATTAGTTAATTATTTTAGTTCATATTGGACGTTTTGTCGATGTTTGATACTTGAGTCAAAAATGAATTTGTTATGATTACAAATTGTCCATATGGTCTTAATTAAATCATCTATAGAATTATATTAATAATTTAAATAACATATAAATATCATATATATATATATTTATATATTTATAATAATCCATAGTATTTGGAGATAAGAAATGAAATGCACCGTTCATGGAGACGGTAGGCCGTACGTACGCATGAACGCTACTTCCATTTCTTGGACATTTTAAACGACTGAAAACTAAATTATACATAAGTATATTATAATTAAAGTATAATATCTATGTTATATATGTTACATAGGTTAATTAAAACCATACTTTATACATTACATGTATGACATGAACGAGTCATATCACTTTGAGGGGGCGGTAGTCCACACTTTCTCAAATGAAATTATTGTGTTTACACAACTTGAAAAGAATAAAGGTATGTTATAAATAAAAATTACAGAAGTATAGAGGCAATATAAATATAATATATATCATATATAAATACATTTTCATCAAAATTACCACCATGAGAGGTGGTAGGATAACATTGAACAATCATCATTTCATGAGGCAGTAGTTCACCATACATAGAAACAATATGTTCTATATCCATTAGATAGAGGTGTGTGTAAGTTTAGGTAAAAAAAAATTGCATAAAAACATAATATTATATTTAGTATATTGTTTTTATTATAAAGTAATGGAATAAAAAGAGTTTTGGGTTGGAGAAGAAAAATAAATGAAAGGAGCTTGAGAGAAGACATTACCGCAAAATCGGGTAACTCCTTTTGATTTGAGTCAAAAGGCTTCTTTGAGTTGCCTTCTTCCAAAGGTAAGGATTATAGGTGTAAGGGAAGGATGTTGAGAGATTATTTTAGCATAATTTGAATGATACAAGGGGTTTGAGAGGTGTAAGTAAGTGGGTAGAGGTGGTGGCTTTTTATAAGAGGGAGGAGGGGCACTTTAGGAAAGTCTTGAAATATTATATTATTTTATTATAAATTGATTTTCGAATTATAAAAATTCTAAAGTAATACATTTCTAGGATAATATTATGTTGGGTCTAAATCCTCTCATCCAATAGGGTTTATAAAAGTTTAGGCCACAAAATTAACCTTATCTTTTAGCTTTAACCATTAGTTAAAAACATTTACTCTTACCATGTCTTCTTGTATTTTCATAATATATGGATACTATAGTTACTATAAAATTCCAATCAAACCAAAAGTGGATAATTAATAAAATTTATAACATTATATAAGTCATTTTGATGAATCTTATATTTTTAATACTATTATATCATTTAATAAAATAGTATTTGTTTTAAAAACTCATTTATGTCAATTTTGATACTATTTAGTAATTGAGTTTTGTTAAAGTCATAACAACTTGATTACTTCAAAAAAAATTCATTAACTCATACCTCACATGTCAATGTCGTCCAAAAAATTCTTATATTTCATAAAAATGTTCAAATTACATTTATTTTAATATTTACAATATCATTTATTTGAATATTTCATTAATAAAGTAATCAATGCATCATCATTGTGTCATAAATAAATTTATTTATTTAATGTCTAAAAATTATAAATAAAATACCATGATTTAGGAAATTTTTTTATATTTATATTGAATATTTATTGTCAAAGATATCATTTATATAAACCAAATTAATTTTTTTTAGTTAGGAGATACATGTTTATGTTATATTTTCATTTTCTTTAAAATAAATATTATAAAAGGTCATTATCACACCCAATTGGCTCCATGGGGTCCTAAAATCGACCCAATGATTCCCATGGTCATCCATACCTCATAAAATAGGATTTTGACACATGTTAGGGTAGTTTTATATTATTATAATATTATTTGTTTTACCCTTATTTACATGATTTATCCTTTAACCATGGTAAATAAAAATAATCACTAAAGTTACTATTCATAATAGAAAAAAATAAATGGTAACTATTGAAACAATTTGGAAATTATGATTCCAAATATGGAATCCATTTTTACAAATTTAAAACACAGAAGTTGCAGTAATTAATTTAAAATTAATTCCCGTTGTCAAAAACCAGAAAGTGGGTTTTTAAGAAGTAAAAAATATCAAAATATTAACATGTGTTTATATCAAATTTAAATCTGAAATTAATTCCAATGACCATAATTGGATTAAATTATAAGAAATAATCTAATTAATATTTAAAACTAATTAAAAGGACAATATAACTATATAAATAAATTATATGAAAAGGCAGTTTTGAATTAAAATGCAGTATTTTTCACTACTAATAAAAATATGGATTTTATCAGAAAAGTACAAAATTTCAATAGAAGTAAATTTTTATGCACTGATTCTAAATAATAAGTTTATTTTATCAAATATAACATATAAAATTGACAAAAACTATTTTAAAAAAGGGTTCTCCATCAAAAGGTGGTAAAATGACCTTTTAAAAATATTAGAGTATTTTATGCTTAAAATTGGATTCATTCTCATTTTAAGCCTCTAAAATTCATTGAATAAATGTAAAAACATTTAAAAGATATATAAAATCATAATTAAGTTAATTTTGTTCATTACCTCCAATACAATGACAATGCATTAACTACCATTTAAAATAATAATATTATTGTTGTATTATTTTCCGGTATAACTCAGTGTTGTGTGCAACGTAAGATTTCAGAGAAACCCATTATTGCGTGTCGGGTACGCTATCATACATAGTTCCCCCTTTAAACTAAAATTAATATTAAATTAAAAAATATTAATTGATATGAAAATGTATTATTTCTCTAAATACCTGGGATGTTATATGATGCGTGTTTTTCACTAATGTGTAAATTTTAAAAAATAAGCGTTAGAGAAAAATGATAAGAAAATTAACTAAAAAAAGTTGATAAAATGATGAGAAAATTAAATAAATAAGTAATAGGAAGTCACCTCTTCATGATGTTTGTATACATTCTAACACCATTTATTCTTTCCATTCATTTCTAAACTAAATGATTTCCTCCATCATACTTCTCCTCAAGAAACAAATAAAAAATAATATATAAGCATTCTAATACGAATTCTTAATACCCAAAATATATTTATAAGGTCATATCCCATACTAGATCACAAAAATAGTAAGTAATCACCTAAATTTGATGTTGGAAAACATTCCAACACCATATAAAATGCCCAGTCATCTCTTAAAAAAATTATTTATTCTTTTGAGTATGTAGATTTTCAGCAATCTTGGTAGTACTGAGAAAATATAGGCATAAAAATGATTATGAATTATTTTTAATGAAATTTTAATTACCTTTGTTAATTACCTATTTGGGGATGCTATTCTTTTGATGGTTTATGATATCTTTCATAAATTTGCAAACATAATATCTGCAATCGTTGCTGTTATCTTGCTTCGGACACTCAAGAAACATTGATCAAAATAAGTATTTTTTGAAATATGTTTTGATAGTTAAATATTTCTATATATACCTTAATATATTTCTATTCGAAGTAATCCATAGGCTTATTATATTCAGTCACTGACTTTATACCATGATTTAGCCTATATTTAACGATCTCCCAATCATAAAAAATTATTATTAAAACACAAACTAAAATATATAATTTGAATTTTATTTATAAAATTTTTAATGTAATGCATTAAATATTCACAATACACATAATATGTGGTTGGTTTGATGGAAATCCATGCATTTGATCCAAAAAATAAATATTTAGGGTATCTGGAGTAATTGCAATCAACATCCAGTGATTCCTAAAAAAAAATGAGCAATGAAAAAAATAAAATTATATTTTATATGATTAGATTACATAGTTTTACCCCTGAATTGTAGGCATCAAAAAGATTCTATCATATATTATTTTCTTCTCAAACACCCCATTTATCTGATCTTTTTTGTTATCAATTTCTTTCAAATCCAATTTAATTTCATCCGTAGAAATGATATAGGGATTAATGAATCCAAATCATGATTCATAGGGTTTTCCATTTATATAGTAGTAATATAAATTCCTGTAGAAAATATTGATAGTTATTAAATTTAATGAAGATATTAGATCATTTTTTGGATAAACATATTATGAAAATGTAACTTATGTATGTATTCAAAACTGAGACTCTTAACCATTAAAACTTGAGAATATAATTTATAATCTTGAGGCCAACCACATTTATAATGATAGTTACAAATATTTCTTCTTCATATGGAATGTAGGACACATCTACATATTTTAATGTGGTGTTTTCATGAAGTTATAATGATAATATATGTTGTTATGGAACAGGAAGGGAGGAGGTACTCCTAGAAGTTCCTTTTATATTCTAGGTAGATTCAACAGACTATATTGATATTAAATTCCATTTCCCCATAATTTTATCCTTATATAATATGAAGTTCCAAAGGATCGAATAACAACTGGGGGGTGAATCCGTTTTTCACTTTTATGAGTTTCAAAACTTTTAGAAACTTAACCCCTTCAACCTCTTAAGATTTATATTCATATTAAATTTTAGTGAATACTCATGCATGAAAAAGTAGGAAAAAAAATAAAGAACACAAGATTTATAAGGTTCGACCTCAATGTGAGAACCTACATCCTTGCCATAGCCACTCCCATAGGTCTATAGAAATGTACTATTAAGAAGAAGTGAATACAACTTGTTCCAACTCATATTAGACACTTTCTATCTCCCGATAGGAAATATTATAATAAATCTCATCAGTTTAAAATGTTTTCTTATAAAAAAATAGAGGAAAAAAATAATAAACTTTATAAAAACTACTCCATAATTTCTGAGTCCGAATCCTCAATCCAATTTAGTTGGATCCAATTTTCTCAATCCGATGAAGTAAATACAATTCTCTCTTACTCAATCTTCACTTCTAAAACTAGACTCAGAAACTCAATATGATAGAATCAATATGATGAACCCATTATCAATCTTAAAAACTCAAAATCTGATCAAATTCCCAATATGTTCTTCTTTAGTCCAATTGACTCAATCCAATTGACTCAATCCAATTGACTCAATACTATATTCTTAATACAATCTTGCTCAATCTGGTAAACAAACTTTCAACTGTATGATCATCCTAATGAGATATCTATCTGAAAATAACTTTTACTTTATTTCTTTAATGCTCTACCATTTCTACTTATGTGAAAAGTTAACAATGAACGAATGATCTGAGTAAGTATTTATAGGTGAATCAGAAGAACAAGAGTGGGAAACCTGAAAAATTTCCCCACTTCCTTAGATTCCAAAACACCAAAAAATTCTCACATTTAAAATTCAATTTTGAATTATTTAATCCTCTTTAGATTTCTCCAAGATTTATACAAAATTTAATTTTAAGTTTGAACTCTTCAAATCTTTATAAAAATTTTGGAATCTTCTTTTTGAGTCTTCTTCATAATTATCTCATTACGATCTGCCTTTCTTTCTCAGCTCATTAGGAATCTGTATCCTTCTCAACACATTACGATTCTGTTTCCTTCTTATCTCATTAAAAAGATGTTTCCTTCTCATCACATTATGATTTTTGTTTCTTTCTTAGATCATTATGAATTTTTTTACTTCTCATATCATTATGAAGGAATTCTCATTATGATTGAATTTACCATTACAATGGATTTTCCCATTATGATGGAAATCCCATTACGATGATTTTCCATAATGATGTAAAGTATTCAATGATGAATCCACTTATCAACTTTTAACTTATTCAAACTTCATTAGCTTCACTTATTCTATTTTATGAATTCGATCTTCTATGTTAGGTACTTTTGGATTTAGTGAAAAACTTTTTATTGATCCATGGAACCGATTCAATCATTACGATTCCTCTATTTCTTTAAAAGATTTTATCATGATTATGTTCCATGATTTATGAGAAATTATTGACCAAAAAAGCATCATATGATTTTATTTATAAATTATGAAAACTTTCTAACTCTTGAATTCACAATCTTCTTTCAAAAATTTGATTATAGCAAAGGAACACTTCTAGCAATCAACAATTTCTACCTCTGATTCTTCTGGATCTGACGATCTTCAACGTCACACCGATGGACCTAAGTCTGATTCTATGAGTCCAAAAAAACAATTTTATTTAAAACAAAACTTTTCTCCCACTTTGTATTTGGGTTAAAACTTTCAAAAACTTTTAACTTTCTTACAAAACTCATTATGATGGACTGGGTCTAGTTCCTGAAAAACAAAAACATTTTTATACAAAAAGGTTAATTGTTAACAAATACAAAAAACTCCGTTAAAAAAATTTATCATAAAGGTTCTTCACTCTCCCCATTTAAATTTATTAAAAAACCTTATTAACATTTTTTTAAAATCTCAAAATTTTTCCATAACTCAACCTCTGTAAACAACTTATGTTTTTTGAATTTGATCAAAACATTTTATTTCTTAAAAGCGAGTGTCCTGACGCCACACTACTGGATAGAGTAATGTTTTTGAAGGAATTAAATCCCTCGTGGGAAAGAAAATTTTGTGTCCATGTAAAGATAAACTCTCCTTCACTTTTCTTTTTCTCTCACTTTCCTTTTTTCTCTCCCCCATTTTATGATAACCACAGATTTAGATTTATAAAAGAAAGATAAGTAAAAACTTCTTACAAATTAAAAAGTTGTGACATTCTCTCCCTTATTTTCAAAATAATCCAAAGCATAGTGGGTGTACTTCTTTATGAGGTTTAGGAAGTCATGGGAGGAGGATGAACATGAATGTGTAGCCTCAATTCCATAAAACTTTCTTTTAGTATTGCTTTTGTAAAGATATCAGTAATTTGATACTATATTGAAATGTATTCCTATAAATCATCTACAATAGTATTTTTCCCTTTTATAAATTGAAACTTTATATCAATGTGTTTTGATCTTGATTGTTAGAAATTATTTTTTGAAAGATCAATTTTACTTTGACTATCACAAAGTATCTTAAATGGTTTAGAAATATTTTCTTTGAAATTTTACAGTTGAACCTTCATCCAAAACATTTGAGTACAAGACTAAGTACCTACAAAAAGTCACAACATAAAAAATATCAGGCCTTGAGGCTATAAGGTAATGAAGACTTCCTATCAGCTTCTAAAAGTATTTTTGATTCACATTTATTCTAGATTCATCTTTACTAAAATTTATGATAATTGAAATAGGATTATAAACTTCTTAGGATTCTTCTATCCTAAACTTATTTAACAATTCCCTAGAATAATTTTCTTGAGATAATAAAATGTAATTTTTTTTTGAACTTGTAAGTCAAGGGAAAAAGTTAATTATCCCAACATTGAAATTTCAAAATAAATTTTCATTAATTCAAAAAACTCTTTACAAACCTTCTCTTCACCCCCCCCAAAAAATATATCATCCACATAAACAAATACAATTACAGTTCTAGAGTTAAAATCTTTTACATACAAGTTGATATCAATTTTCCTTTAGAAAAGTTCAAAATTATCAAACAATTTTTAATTTTAGAATACCATGCTCGTGGATCATGTTTCAACCCAAAAAAATATTTCTTCAATTTACAATTTTTTTCATGCTCATCAAGTAGAAACCCACAAGACAATTAAATGTAAAATTATTCCTCAATCTCACCATTTAAGAAAGATGAATTTTCATCCGTCTTATAAACCTTGTAATTATGATGAGAAGCCACTTAAAGAAACATTCTAATAGTTTCTAGCCTTGAAACGGGGGAAAAGTTTCATCAAAATCTACACCTTCCACCTATGAATATCCTTTTTAAACAATTATTTCTTTGTTTCTTGACAATTCTCCATGATCATTCAATTTGTTTCTTTAAACCCACTTTTTTCCAATAACATTTTTATTTACTGTCCATGAAAAAATTTACCATGTTTTATTTGTTTCAATCTAATATAATTATTCATTCAAAAAATCCACCCATTATTTGTGTTGAATAGCTTCGGAAACTGATTCCAGTTCAACTTTTGAGATAAGTGAAGTATAATTTTCTAATATCAAATTTCTTCTAGTTTGAACTGGAGACTTATGATTCCAAATATTTTTTTCATATTCAAAATGTTTTTGTAAGGTAGGAAATTTCAAAGTTTCTTTATTAACAAAACTTTCCTCATCACACGATTTTGCTGAATCTTGATAAAGATGTGTTGAATTACTTTCACTATTATCGGAAATATCCAGATTATCCTCCTCAAAATTCTCAACAAATTTTTTTAAGGAATTTTTATTTTCAATTACTTTCACATCATATGAGTCCAAAAACTTTTTTAAATGTTTTTCCATAATTTTTAACTTCTTTCTTTTGGTGATTAACCCATAAAATTTCCTTCCTTAGATTTCTCATCAAACTTTCCCAATTATTAATTTTTTATTTTAATTAAACATGATCTTATAAAAACTTTTGAGTACTTAAATGAAGGTTTTTATCATACCACATTTCATAAGAAGTCATGTTGGATTCTGGTCTCAATAAACATCTATTCTGAACATGTACAACAATACTAATAGCTTCTTTCCAGTAAAAATTTGAAAGTTTTTATTCTACTAACATAATTATTCCAATTTTCACGAAGCTTCTATTCTTTCTTTACACTACTCCATTATGTTGTGGAGTATAGGGATCACTATAATGATGTTTGATACCATGTTTTATAAGATAAGATTTAAAATAACTGTTGGTTAATTCGGTACCATTAATGTTCTCAACTTCTTTATATTAACCCCCATTTATTTCTCAAATTCTTTTCTGAAAAACTTGAACATTTCCATGGCCTATAACTTATGTTTCATAAACATGATATTTATAATCTGAGTGAAATCATCAATAAAAGTGATAAAGTATAAATCTTATTTTTTTGATTGATGTCTCATCAGCCCACATAAATCAGAATGAATAAGTTCAAAAGGTCTAGTAGATATAATATCAACTCTCTTATGAATTTTATTAGTCATTTTTCCTTTTTGACAAGTAATACAAACATCTTATTCTCTTATTTTCAATTCTGAAAATTTTCTGACAACATCAACCTTAGAAAGTTTGTTAATGATTTTCTACCCAAGGTGTCCAAGTCTTCAGTGGAACAACTTATTTTCATATTTATCACTCAAGTAACAAGAGTTATGAAACTCTCATATTTGGAAAAGATTCCCACTAGTTCTTTCTCCCTTTGTGATAACTTTTCAATATTTCACACTTCTGATGATACAAGAATATTTTATAAAAAAAATTTATTTTCCATCATCACAATGTTGACTTACACTAATTTAGTTATGTTTTATCCCATCAATAAATAAAACTTCCTTAGATTTAAACTTTTCAACTTCAATCTCAGCCATTCTGATTCCTCTGATTTTTAAGAAACTATAATTACCCAAGGTAACAAAACCTTCATCATTATTTTCAACATGTTTTAAGATCTTCAAATCACCTATCATGTTTGAGGAACAAACACTATCAATTATCCATGGTTTTTTCTTTTTTACTTTCTTTCATGACTATCTCAACAAGAAAAGCTCTTCACACAACTTTCTTCTTTCTAGATTCCTTTTCTTTTCCATTGTAAGAAACTTTTTCTCTAAGGAGTGTCATACATTTTTTAGAATTATGAACAGAATTATCACATCTTCCACAAACTTCTTCCAACCATTCAAATTTATTTATTGTTGTCAAGTTTCTAATATCTTGAGAATTTACTTTTTTAAAATTTCTATAAGTTAGGAAAGTTTCTCATTCTACTTTCACTATTTATTATACTTTTCTAAAAACTTATTATAGATAAAGATAATTTGTTCCAAAAATTATATGCCTTGTTCCCATAGATTCCAAAACACTAAAAATAAACATCAAATCTTGATTTTCTACTGAAATAAGATCTTTCTCTATTGAAACTTTTTTAAGGTTGATAGTTTCTTTCTGCCCTTTCATACTCAGGATATGGGCCATATTTCCTTCAGAGTAGGTATTCATATTTTATAGATGTGATAGGTTTCTCACATCCTTTTTCCACACAAGATCTACCAATGTATTTTATAGAACCTAAAATGTTAGAAAAATCAGTTGAAACATTATTTTTGTTGGGCGAATATTTTACCTTATTCTTGTTTTGATCCTTCTTAACAACTTTAAAAGTCTTAAATTTCACTTATATGGTTTTTTTGAAGTTTTCATTCATCTTAATCAGGGCATTTTCAGACTCAATAAGTTTTGATTAAAACTTGTTAACTTTGCCTTACTTAACTTCCAACTTCTTACTAAGATCTTCAATCATCTTTCCTTGTTTAGCAATTCTTAGTTTGTAACTTAAGATCTCTTGAATGTATTCATCCTAATTCTTGATGATATATTTTATTCCATCAATAAATTCTTCACAATATTTCTTCATTACTCTTTTTTCTTTATTGAGAGTTTTGTTTTTATCAATACATACAACAAGTTCTATTCGGAGATGATACTCTCTATAGGATTCTTTACAACCTTAATCACTATATGACGGATCATTTGTTTTCTCAACTTTTGTAATGAGGGTTCTGAATTTTTTTGAACTTTCATATTCAAAATAATTGTTATCACTTGATTCCAATTCAAATTTCTTTCTCAACATACTTATTTTATTTCTAGTAAACATATTCTCGTATTTTTTAGATGACTTTTTTTATTTATCATTTTTGTTCCACTTCTTCCATTGAGGTTTTTCATTAGAACCATATCGATATTCACCAACTTTCTTCTTGGGGAAATTCATAGAAAAGTGTCTGGTTCCACCACACTCAGAATATTTGAGAGGAAGTTTAACTCCATACTTTCTTCTTCCTCTTTGATAGTTCTTGGAAATATGAGGCACTATTTTATCATTAAACTCATCATCCTCTTTACCTTCAGAGTCACAAGGATCAATATCTTAAACATCTTGAATTTTAGACTTTATTATATCTTCAAAAGCCATTTCATCTTTCATCTTCTTTTTAAACATTGAAGATTTTCTCATTTAATAAGAAATAAAAAATTTATGCAATTCATAAAAAGATAATTCATCCTTATCATATAAAGAGGAAATTTTAGAATCAAACATATTTGGAAAGTTTCTCATAAGTTTCTTCACAATTGTATAATCTTCTAGGATAACTCTGAATACTCTGATGTTACAAAAAAATTCATTTACCCTTGTGAAGTATTCATCAATAGTTTCTTCATCTTTCATTCTAATGTCTTTATAATTACTATGTCATATTTGTAACTTTGCTTCTTTAAATTTAGTATTCCATTCTAAAATAATTTATAGCTTGTCCCAAATACTTTTTGAAGTATTGAGACCCATCACCTTCTAGTAAAAATTCTCTGATAAGGACATAAGGATTTAATTTCTAGCCTTTCCATTAACTTTTATGTTTCTCTTATCAGTAAACTTCATTGGAGAATCTTTATAAATAGGTGAAAAACTAATAGTAGAAACATCAATAACTTCCATACCAAGAGATAGGAGATAATAAATCATCTTATTTTTCCATCCATAATAAAATTTTCCATCAAATGTAGGAATTCCTCTATTATTGACAGAATTGATATTATGTATGTTAAGTATTCAATAAGGGAACATCCATCTGATACAAATTGATGTTACAAATGATCGAATAAAAATTGATGGGGGGGGGGGTTGAATCAGCTGTTCACTTTTATGAGTTTCAAAACTTTTAGAAACTTAACCCCTACAACCTGTTAAGATTTATATCCTTATCAACTTTTAGTGAATAATCATTGTAACGAACCAGACCCCAGAATCCTAGAGTCGGTGCCTGAAACACGATGTGTAATTTTTTTCATAGAAACATGCATACAAAATTACACAACTCATTCCATTGCAGAGGATTATTTCGGTTTAGGTTCCAAAAAACCAGATGCTGCTGATACATTTCTTCCAAAAACATGACAAAGTTAAGCTTCATATAGATTCCATCACATTGAAGTAATCAAAGCATATAAATATCTACTATATCATGTAAAATAAATTTAAAACGTAGGGTGAGCATAAAAATTCCCTATAAGGGGTTTTTAAAACAATTTGAAAAATTCCTTTTTTAAAACAACCTTTTAAATAATTACGAAGCATTTCTTTGAGGCACTTCATAATCAGTTTTCAAAGGTTACTTGATAATATTTTCAAAAAAACCTCTTACATAAGAATCATATGTGTTTATTTACATAATTCAGAGTGCACACACATGAATGAATGAATGATGCATAATTCATAAATTGATCAAATCAACTCTAAAAGTGACATATAAAGTTGTAAATAGAATTACATAAGTAATAATGTCATGATTCATTAGCACTTAATATAAAATTCATGTAACCTTAAATTTACATACCCCTTCCTTGTATACCTTTCTATTTTCATACTTAATCATTCCATATGCATTCATTACCATTGTCATAGAAGATTCTTAACCAAGGGGTATTCTATTAGTTGAATAATCATTTGGATGGTCATATACCAATACATAATGAGGGAATGTATAATGCCAGACTTTATCAAGGCCTTGCACCAAGACCATATAGGTAAAAAACCAACATAATTTTGGTCAACTACCATACATAGTTGTGAAAAAATCTAGCATCATATTCACACATCATTTCACTTAACTCATGATATTCATCACTTTACACAATGCATTGGAGCACTATATGGGTGAACCCATCTTATCATTTAAGTCCAATAAATTCCTCATATGTCTTAGTATGGTCTTATTTTTCATAATTTTCCATGCTATAATGGATCTTACATTATTTATCCATAATCATTTTCATACATACTCTTAACTAAAATAATTATGTAATAAATGAAAAAGGACTAGATTTTTTAGTTTTAGGATATGGCTGCATCGAATTTAATAGTGACATGTATGGACTATACGGTAAGATTTTTCACACGTGATAATATCTAGTGCACATAAAATGATGGTTTGTATCATAAGATAATAACTCTTACATTAAACCCTTATGAATTTGAACCTTTTTATGCTATAGTTTACATGTTTTGACTTTGAGATACTTGTTTTAAACCATGCGATGTTAATTATATAAAAACAATAGATTAATACATGAACTTAAAAAGTTAAATTCATTTCTTGTGATAAATGGGAATACAATTTAAAATCATTATTTCAAGTGAGGTTTTCATGTATAAAAGAAAAAGTAATTAATCACATGTGCTTATGCATATACATATATATTTTTGTGCTTAAGCATGGAAACAATTATATAAATTAATGACATAGATAGCATTATTTAAAACTCAATAAATCAAAATTAAAATACATATATGTATATATGTGGGTTTTGAAAAATATAAAAACCCTATGTACACAAGGTGTATACTTGGGATTTGCATAACCCAAAACTAGGTTTAATAAATTACTGTCATTGTTGTACCCTTCAAAACAGAATTTAACAATAAGAATAGGTTTTATGAAAACCAAATTCATATTTGTTACATAATAAAATATATATACATTTATACATAACCATATATACATGAGTTATAAACAAGGGTTATACATATTAAAGCAAGGTGAAATAAACCCTTTCATGTATTACATGTTTTAAGAACATTATTTAAAAAGAAATGGTCATTAATTAAAATCATAAAACCCCAAAAAATGAGTTTGGATTGAAAGCCATATCAAATTATATATATATATATATATATATATAATCCATGAAATTTCAATAGTAGATGAAAAAGGGTTTTCATGTTGATGTCAAGGCATAAACAAATCCCCTTCATGAGTTTTACACTCTCAAAACATATTTATAAAAACATGTTTAGGATTTGGAGAAGAAACTACATATATATATATATATCCATAAAAACACAAAGGCATAAATAAATGATAAAAAGACTCAAATTAGTCCCTTGGATTCAAGAGAGAGGGAGGGTCGGGAAGTGGTTGTTCGCAGGTTGAGGAGATGAAAACCGGGTGGAATACATGTGAAAAATATGATTTATATAGGTTGTTTATATATATATATTTTATATATAATTATTCCTACACAAATTATTAACAAAGACTCACAAAAATTGACTGAACCAAATTAAGTCTAGCATCATAATTAAAATAATCCCAAAATCAAATGGTTATTTTAATATATATATATAAATATAAATCTTGTGGAAAAATTAAAAGAGGAGGAAAGAAAAAATAAAAAAAGAAAGTCCAAGCGAGACTTACGGGTAGAAATTGTGGGCTGGTCCAAAGGGAATGGTGGAGGATCTCAAGGGAGAAGAAATAAAAGAAGAAGAAGAGGAGAAAAAACCATGGGTAGCCATTGGTTTGGTGCGAGGAGGAAGAACAAACGCAGAGAGGATGTGGAAAATGAGAAGAAGGTCCAGATCAAACAGAATCTGATCAGACAGCTAAGGGCATTTCCGCTATTTTAAAAAGATATGGAGGGATGAGATTAAATCCTGGTTTGATGGGATAGCTGTGGTGAGACGTGGGATTTAAAAGTGGATGAAAGGTTGAGATTAACCGCGTCTATGATCGGATGGTCCAAAGAAACACGACGTTAATACCGTAGTGGAGGAGTTCGAACCCGAGATTGGATCGGGCTGTCCAGATCTCGTACGGTGATATCAGACAGTTGAGATTAGATCCCTCTTTAAAAAGCCCGTCCCATATCGAAATGGAACGATTTCTGGGCTGACTTTATAAAACTAGCTCTCCCAGACTTCACTTAGAATTCCCTATCTCCCTCCCTGGTACCACCCTTTACCGGTTCTCTATGGGCGCGCTTTTGTGCCCACCCCTACCTCCGTGCCACCCTGCATGGTGGCGCGCTGCTCTGTTCCTCCATGCATGCCTCTAGGCACACACACATGCCCTCACAAGCTAGCATGTGCTATAGCTGAAGGATCCAGGCTCGAATGCCTACTCCTGAAGTACTGAGAGCTACCTCCTTCGTCCTAGCTAGAGGGCTGGACCTATGGGGTTTATATTTTTTTTTCAAACCCAAATTTCAAACATAAAATAAAAATTAAAACTTTAAAAAATAAACCATACCCAAAACTATAAAGTTTGAAATATTTTACTTATATTAAAATCAATAATGTCATAAATTTTATTAGTCTAAAATTTCATTTCAACTTTATTTTAGACTTTGGTACATTAATATACACAATATAATATATACGTTATACCATGTATAAATTTTAATTATAAAAAATATTTAAAACATAACTTTAAATTTAAATGCATATTTTTTCCAATATAAAAAATATTCAAATTCATTGAAGTAAACATATGTACTTATATTCATATTTTCATTAAAACACTAAGATCTTGATTTCCATATTCATTTCATGTTTTAAAACATTATTTTTTCAAAATCTGAAGATAATTTTAATTAAAAAATATTCCAAGTTATAACTTTAAATCATTTTAAAATAAACTCAAATACTTAGAACATTTAGAATTATTATAAACTTAAAATACTTAAAATATTAAAAAATACCTAAGATAAATAGAATAATCGAAATTCTTTAAAAAATCCAACGGTTATAGGATTTTTTACCATTGGAAAATAAAAAAACCAACAGTCACTTAAGGAACGTAATGGATACCAACGGTCACCAAAGGCCTTATAAAAATATGTTTAGGGTATTCAAAACTTTATAAATAACTTGGTGAAGATGGTGCTCATAATACCATTAATTCTTAGCACAATGGTCGTTGTTCTCTTCATTCTATTTTTCATCGTGGAAGATCCAAAGTATTTCCATTATTTTCTTGGACTATTTTTAGTGTTTGGGGGTCTCTTGGTATTTTTTATTGGTCTACTAGTAGGTATTATAGGTTATTTATGGTCTTTTGGCCTTGTTGAAATGTAACGTTTCAGTGTTTTATTTAATAAAAATGTCTTGGGTTTATTTTTCAAACATTTTTCTAGATAAAATAAAAATTAAGCAAAGTAAAACAATTAAAACTATTATTATTACACATAAAATATTTTTGGGGTATCACATTATCCCTACTTCAAAGAATTGTGCCCTCATAATTCTATTACACTCCAACCCTTCAGAAATATTCCCTAATGAACCTTCACCAGTACCAGATGAGATAATGGTTTTCTGATGCCATGGTGTCCATGGTAGCTTTAAATTCTTCAGTTTCTTTGGTCCAGGCACATTTCAAACAGTCAGAGTTATACTTATGTCTGTAGTAATCAGATGACATATAAAAGTAATGGGAGATGAAAAGCTTGGAGACATCAGAAAGGACTCAATTACTATAAACCAATCGAACCACCTTTTTTCTAGAATTTTGAAATTATAAAGCTTCATATAGCCACTAAAGTTTAGGAGTTGAAAAAGGTAAGCTGTGTGAAGGTCACCTACATCGGTGGCTTCCTGAAATTTTTCTATAGCTGGGTATCTTTCGAACATGGTAAAAAATTTGAAGATTCCTTCAAAATAACTTCCTCTCCATGCATAGAATGTGAGTTGTGCATGTACCAAGAGGAAATAAATGAAACCCAATCCCCGAAAGAATTAGAGTATATTAGAATTTTTGGATAACTAATAAAGATATTTGCATGATAACCATAGATTTCTGAGAGGTTAAAATTCATCTGAACATGTTTTTAGCATTATTGTTTCCAGGATCATAGTTGGTAGAGACAAAAGGTTAGTTGGTGACCTTTCGTCTTCCATATGAAAATTTTAAGAAAAAGGTTTTACTCAGTAAAGCATAACCATATTAAAATAGATGTGTTATTTTGAAAATACATAATAAAGTATCAAATCATAAAAATATAACATCATTTATTTAAAACAAGGTTCACGAAACTCAGGGTGCTACATATTTATTAGTTCCCTCACAAACTCATAGGTACAGGGTTCCTCACATCCACCATGATGTCCCTTCATAGGTACCACTGGTGTTGGCAATTTCCCCATTTCTCTGTTAAACGGATCCCAAAAACGGTTCCAAACTCTTCAATCTCTTTGGTCCAGATACAGCACGAGCAACTTAGATCAACCGCATGTGGAAATCTAAAGTTACATGAGAGAAAATCATGAAGTGTATGAAGATGGGTGACATCATCATGAACTGGATGTTTATAAAACAAATGGAAAGACTCTTCCCCAATAATTTCAAAGTCTCTAACTTGAATATAGAGACCGTAGGTCAAGAGTTGACAAAGATATGCCGCTCAGAGGTCACCCTCTCGTGCGGCCTCTTGGAAGTCCTCTAGGGACGTAAAATTCTCAGCTAGGGTAAATAATTTAAACAAACCCTCAAATTATTTTCCCTTAAGTGCGTAGAATAGAAGTTGATCATGAATCATAAGGAAATAGTCAAAGTCTAATCCTCTCTATAGTTGAAGTACACAAGGAGAGTTTGATACATAGTAGAGTTGTTTACATGACAGTCAAAGGTTTTTGAATGTCTCATAGAATTTTAAATAGAACTTGGAAACTATAGTCTCTAGTATTTCGGTTGGAAGAGACAAAAGACTTGTTTCGTCTACCATCTAAAAATTTGAGGAAATAATTCTACTTAGTAAGACATAATTAAATTTTTAGCATTGTTCTAATTTTCCAGAGTTGTCTAAACTGATCCTATGATACCAACTGTAATGACCCCAACCCTAGAATCCCAAATTCAGTGCTTGAAACATGGTGTGTAATTTTTTTCATAGAAACATGCATACAAAATTACACATATTGTTCCATTACGGAGGATCATCTCGGTATAGGTTTCGAAAAACCAAATGCTACTAATATATTTCTTCCAAAAACATGGCAAAGTTAAGCTTCATATAGCTTCTATAACATTGGAGTTCTCAAATCTTGGAAAGATCTACTATACCCTGTAAAATAAATTAAAAACATAGGGTGAGCATAAAAATTCCCAGTAAGGGGTTTTTAAAACAATTTGAAGAAATTATTTTTTAAAACAACCTTTGAAATAATCACAAAACATTTCCTTGAGGCATGTCATCATCAGTTTTCAAAGGTTACTTGATAATATTTTTATAAAAAACTCTTACATAAGAATCATATGTGTTTATTTACATTATTCAGAGTGCGAACACATTAATACATGAATGATTCATAATTCATAAATTGATAAAATCAACTCTAAAAGTGACATGAAAAGTTGTAAATAGAATTACAAAAGTAATCATGTCATGATTCATTATCACTTAAAATGAAATTAATATAACCTTAACTTTAGATACTCCTTACTTGTATAACTTTCCATTTGCATACTTAATCATGCCATATTAATTCATTACCATTTTCATAGAAGATTCCTAAGAAAGGGGTATTCTATTAGTAGAATAATCAATTGGATGGTCATATACCAATACATAATGGGGGAATGTATAATTCTAGACTTTTTCAAGGCCTTGATCCAAGACCATACGGGTAAAAAACCAATATAATTGTGGTCAAATACCACACATAGTTGTGAAAAAATCTAGCATCATGTTTATGAATCATTTCACTTAACTCATGAGATTCATCAGTTTACCCAATGCATTGAAGCGCTATCTGGGTACACCCATCTTATCATTTAAGTCCAATACATTCCTCATATGTCTTAATATGGTCTTATTTTCATAATGTACCATGATAAAATAAAACTTACATTCTTTATCCATAATCCTTTGCATACATACTCTTAACTAAAAATAATTATGTAATAAATGAAAAAGAACTAGATTATTTAGTTTTAGGTTATGGCTGCATCGGATTTAACAGTGACATGTATGGACTAAATGGTAAGATTTTGCACATGTGATAATATCTAGTGCACATAAAATGATGGGTTGTCTCATAAGATAATAACTCTTACATTAAACACTTATGAATGTGAATCTTTTCATGCTATAGTTTACATTTTTTGACTTTGAGATACTTTTTTTAAACCATGAAATGTTAATTATATCAAAAAAATAGATTAAAACATGAACATAAAGAGTTAATGGAATTTCTTGTGATAAATGGGAATACAATGTAAAATTATTATTTCATGTGAGGTTTTCATGTATAAAAGAAAAAGTAATTAATCACATGCGCTTATGCATATACATATATATTTTTGTGCTTAAACATGAAAACAATTATACAACTTACTAACATAGCTAGCATTATTTAAAACTTGAGAAATAAAAATTGAAATACATATATGTATATATGTGGGTTTTGAAAAATATAAAAACCCTATGAACACAAGGTGTATACTTGGGATTTTCACAACCAAAAACTAGTTTTAATAAATTCGTGTCATTGTTGTAACCTTCAAAACAAAATTTAACAAAAAGAATAGGTTTTAGGAAAACCCAATTCAGATTTGTTACATAATCAAATATATATACATTTATACATAACCATATATACGTGAGTTATAAACAAGGGTTTTTCATATTAAAACGAGGTTAAATAAACCCTTTCATGTGTTACATGTTTTAAGAACATTATTTAAAAACGAATGGTCATCAATTAAAATCATAAAACCCCAAAAACGAGTTTGGATTGAAAGACATATCAAATTCCACACACACACACAGATATATATATATATATAATCCATGAAATTGAAATAGTAGACGAAAAAGGGTTTTCATGTTGAAGTCAAGGAATAAATAACCCCCCTTCATGAGTTTTACACTCTCAAAACATATTTAGAAAAACATGTTTAGGATTCAGAGAAGAAACTAAATAAATAAATAAATAAATAAATAAATAAATAAATAAATAAATAAATAAATATATATCCATAAAAACAGAAAGGCATAAATAAATGATAGAAAGACTCAAATTAGTCCCATACTTGGCTTCAAGAGAGAGGCTGGGTCGGGCAGTAGTTGTTCGCAGGTTGAGGAGAGGAAAACTGGGTGGAATACAAGTGAAAAAATAGGGTTTATATAGGCTGTTTATATATATATATATATATATATATATATATTTTATATATAACAATTACTATAAAAATTATAAACAAAGAATCACAAAAATTGACTGAACCAAATTAAGTCCAACATCATACTTTAAATAATCCCAAAATAAAATGGTGATTTTAATATATATATATATATATATATATATATAAAGCTTTCAAAAAACTTGAAAGAGAAGCAAAGAAAAAATAAAAAAATAAAGGCAAAGCGAGACTTATGGGTAGAAATTATGGGCTGGTCCGAAGAGAAAGGTGGAGGATATCGAGGGAGAAGAAAGAAAAGAAGAATAAGAGGAGAAGAAAATTGTGGGTATCCACTGGTTTGGTGTGAGGAGGAAGAAGAAATGCGAAGAGGATGCATAAAATGAGCAGACGATTGAGATAAAATGGAATATGATTGGATGGCTAATGGCGTTTCTGCAATTTTAAAAAGAGATGGAGGGACGAGATTAAATATAGGTTTGATCGAACGACTGTGGAGAGACACGAGATTTAAAAACAGATGAAAGGATATGATTAACTACATCCACCATCGGACGGTCCAAAGAAATGCGGTGTTAATACCGTAGTGAAGGAGTTAGAACCCAAGATTGGATCGGGTGATCCAGATCTTGCACAGTGAGATCAGATGGTTGAGATAAAATCCGTCTCTAAAAATCCCATCACACATCAAAATATAATGGTTTCTGGCCCAAATTTATAAGCGTAGCGCTCCCAGCCTTCACTTAGAATTCCCTCTCCCCCTCCCCGATATCACTCTGTACCGGTTCTCTGCGGGTGCGCTTCAACGCCCACCCCTGCCACCGTGCCGCCCTGTACGATGGCGCGCTACTCGGTTCCTCCATGTGTGCCTTTAGGTACACACACATGCCCTCACGGGCTGGCCTATGCTGTGGATTAAGGCTCCAGGCTCAGCCGCCTACTCCTGAAGTTGTGCGAGCTACCTCCTTCAGCCCAGCTAGAGGGCTGGCCCTATGGGGTTTATATTTTTTTTCAAACCCAACTTTCAAAAATAAAAATAAAATTAAAACTTTCAAAAATAAACCATACCCAAAACCATGAAGTTTGAAATATTTTACTTACATTAAAATCAATAATGGAATAAATTTTATTAGTCTAAAATTTCATTTAATCTTTATTTTAAACTTTTGTACATTAATATACACAATCCAATATATACATTATACCATGTATAACTTTTAATTATTATGAATTTTTAAAACATAACTTTAAATTTAAATGTATATTTTTTTCCAATATAAACACTCTTCAAATTCATTGAAGTAAACATATGTACTTCTCTTCATATTTTCATTAAAACACTAAGATATTGATTTCCATATTCATTTCAAGTTTTAAAACAGTATGTTTTCAAAATTTAAAGATACGTTTAATTAAAACATGTTCAAGTTATAACTTTAAAGCATTTTAAAATATACTCAAATACTTATAAAATTTAAAATGATTATAAACTTGAAATACTTAAAATATTCAAAAATACTTAAGATAAATAGAATAATCAAGATTCTTAAAAATAATCCATCAGTTATAGGATTTTATGACCATTGAAAAAAAACCAACGGTTACTTAAGGACCAAAATGGATACCAACGGTCACAAAAGGCCTTATAAAAATATGTTTAGGGTATTTAAAACTTTAGAAACAACTTGGTGAAGATGGTGCACATCATACCCTCAATGCTTAGCATGATGGACATTGTTCTTTCCATTCTATTTCTCATCGTGGAAGATCCGAAGGATTTCCATTATTTTCTTGGCATGTTTTTGGTGTTTGGGGGTCTCCCATTAATTTTGATTGGTCTAATTATAGGTATTATAGGTTAGATATGGTATTTTGGCCTTGTTTAAATGTAATGTTTTAGTGTTTTATTTAATAAAAATGTCTTGTGTTTATTTTGGAAACATTGTTCTGGATAAAACAAAAATTAAGAAAAGTAAAACAATTAAAAATATTATTATTAACCATAAAATATGTTTGGGGTATCACACTCATGCATGAAAAAGTAGGAAATAAAGTAAAGAATAGAAGATTTACAAGGTTTGGACTTAGTGTGAGAACCTATATCCTTACCATATCCACTCATGTGGGTCTATGGAAATGTAATATTAAGAATAAGTGAATATGTCTTGTTTCAACTCCCATTAGACACCTTCTAATTTTTGATAGGAAATATTATACCAACTCTCATCAGTTTATAATGTTTTATTATAAAAAAATTGATCCAAACAAAAAAAATGAAGTCTTTTTTGAAATTTCTCTACAATTGCTTAGTCTAAATCCTCAGTCCGATTTGGCTGGATCAAATTTTATCAATATGATGAAGTAAATATTATTCTCCCTTACTTAATCTGCACTTCTAAAACTCTTCTCAGATACTCAATATGATGGAATCAATAGGATGAACCCATTCTCAGCTCAGAAAACTCAAAAATATGCTCAAATGATCAAGATAATCTTTTTCAGTCCGATTGACTCAACATGATATTCTCAATATGATCTTACTCAATACAATAAACAAACTTTTAGTTGGATGATCCTCCTCACAACATGTCTATCTAGAAATAACTTTCACTTGATTTATTCAGCATTCCACCTTTTCTGCTTGTGTGAAAACTTAACAATGAACAAATGATCTGATCAAGTATTTATAGGTGACTCAAAAAAACAAGAACGAGAAACTTGAAAACTACCCTTACTTCCTCATATTTCAAAACATTGAAAAACTATTGTATTTAAACTTCAATTTTGGCTTATTTAATCCTCCTTAGATTTATTTGAGATTTACACAAAATTGAATATTAATTTTTACCTCTTAAACTCTGTATAAAACTTCTTGAATCTTCTTTTTGAGTCTTATTCATAATCAACTCATTACGATCTTCCTTTATTTCTCAACTCATTAATAATTTGTTTCCTTATCATCACATTATGATTTTGTTTCCTTCTTATCTAATTATGAATTTATTTCCTTATTAGAACATTAAAATTTCTATTTATTTCTCATTTCATTATGAATCTGTTTCCTTATCATCTCATTACAAATGAATTTTCATTACAATGGAATTTACCATTAAGATGGATTTTTCCATTATGATGGAAATACCATTATAATAATGTCACATAATTATGGAAAGTATTCAACGATGAATCCACTTAAAAACTTTTAACTTCTTAAAACTTCATCAAATTCACACATTTTGACTTCTGTATTCGATCTTCTATGTCTGGTAGTTCTGAATCTGATGAAAAACTTTTTCATTATCACTATAACCAATTCAATCATTATTATTCCTCTATTTCTTCAAAATATTTTATCATGAGTATGTTTCATTATTTATGAGAAATTCTTGATCAGTAAATCATAGTCTAATTTCATTTATAAAGTATTAAGACTTTCTAACTCATGACTTCACAATCTTCTTTAAAAACTCTAATTATAGTAAAGGAAAAATTCTAGCAATTAAATGCCTCAGATTCTTCTGAATTTTATGATCTTCAACATCATGTTGATGGAAATAATTATAATTCTATTAGCTGAAAAAACAACTTTCTTTAAAACAAAACTTTTCTCCCCCTTTATCTTTGGGTTCAAACTTTTAACAACTTTTAACTTTCTTACAAAACTCATTATGATGGACTGGGTTTGATTCATGAAAAACAAAAACATTCATATACAAAAAGGTTAGTTGTCAAAAAATACAAAAAATTTGTTAAAAAAATTTATCATAAAGGTTCTTCATAATACGATATCTCACTTTAGACCTTTTTTCATCAACTATTATAGGTTTTTCATTTGAAAAATTTTGTTACAGACATACCTCATATATCTTTATAATATTAGAAAACCATGTTATGAATGTTCCAATAACATCATTGACCATTGTAACATCTGGATCATGAAGTAGAACATGCAACTCAAAACTCGGCTCTTGAGATAACTCAATCATCACTCTCATGTGATATTTTGGGAGTTTTTTATTGTGTATCATGTCTCCCAAGATATTATATATCATACCCCTCACAAAAAGGAAATGTGTGGGTGTTGATAAATAGAAATAACATACAACTTTACCCTGTAGAATTTTAGTAATTCAAAGTTATCAGAAGTTGTTTGATTCATGTTTAGAAGAAAGATTAATGAAAAAACTGATTACCATGGGTAAGGTATATAGTTAAGGGGAATGACTAGCCTCAAAGTTAGTGAGGTTATTTGGTTATTAATGTGTTGATATTTGTTCCACCTCTAGTTAGCTTTGATCCTTTCGAATATATTGTTTAGCCAAACTAGACCAGACAATAATATCTTAAAACGAATCTATTTCTACTTACGGTCCTTTCATCATATGATATGTATCTTCTTGTGGGTTCATATTCTCAAAATATTTTTTAGGATACACTCCTAAACCTATACCTTTAATGTGGCCATATTGTTCTAGCGACTTCAAAGCTATTGAAAGTAGTTTTTCTTCTATCATGGTTGCTACCAATTATTATGTCTAAACCATATAAAAAACATATGAACATAAATATATATTTTTATGTAATACTATTATAAAGAACAAATAATTACTATTATTCCATACTTACACATGTTTCCCATACTATTTTTTTCATCAACTAGTTTACCCACCTTAATTATGCGGGCCTCCTTCCATAGCACATGACATGAGATGGAAGTGGATTCATATTTTTTTATAAATATTCATATAAACAAAGGAACCTATGTTGTTTCATATCACATAAAAATTTTATTGTTTATTTAAAATAAATACCATTTTTTTCTCTAGTGAAGCATGCCCCATCATTTCTTTGCAATAGGGTTACATTGGTTTTGATGCACATTATTTATTTTCATTACTCCTTTGATATTCATTAATTAACAATTTTGAATCAAATTAGATAAAATAAATAATTCCAAATAATAGATTATCGACTATAATACACCTAAAATGATTTCTCATAATGATGACTGATGAAATAATTCCATGTTTTCTACTTTATAATGTGTTGATAAGTAACTGGTGGGTGGGGATTTAATTTCCTTTCAACATCCCTAAGATAAAACTTGGTAAGAAGAGTCTAGAAGCCTTCTATGGAATTTTCCAGTATCCATTAAGACAAATTTATTGTGGAAATTATCTAAAATAAGTTAAATCTACAATAAATGATGAAAATTAAATCAAATTTTCATTATATAATTTTTTAATAAAACAAATAGAGTATATCGTAACATTGCCTTTATATCTTCCCAAAGGGTTTACTTCAATACATGTTGGACATGGAACCATTAATCTATATCAATCCACACATTTATCCTTATTGTGACCCCATTAAAACTAATGAATATTGACTTTTTGGGGTCAACATGTTGGCCACAATGATTCCATCCAACCTAAATTTTCATACCCTTACTTCGCACCTTAGTAATTTTAGTCAAAATTGTGATGCTATGTCATTCTTGTTTTTTCATCAACATAGTGTTGATCCCCTAATAATTATGATGTTTTATCATAAACCACCAATTCTTCCCTGATATTGGTAATATCATCATGTTCAAAAGTCATTGTCTGTATGAGTAGTCAAAAAGTTAATTTATATTACGTAAATATAATAGGTAACACATAATATTATGAGAAAAAAATAATATATTAAAAAAAACTTTAACTTGCTCGTTGAACTCAATTTATTTTATTTAAAGGATGAAGGGATTTTAATCCTCTACCAAGAATCCAAATCCCCTCTTCGTGGTCCCCTATAACGTATAAGACATTGTCTACATTGGGACCTCCATGAAATGATTGTGATCTCCCAATGAAAGGGTCATCCTAGATTTAATTTTCATTTGACCATATAATTGTTTTAGTCACAAGAAGGTCAATTGACAAATTCTTGTTTGCTATATGTAATACATAAAATGCCTGCACTTCTTATTATGGCATTATGAATGACTCATCCTTTACCCCTTCCACACTGAAATTTACCTACAAAAAGACCATTTTATCAACTTTCACTGAAATACTGTTGTCAATCCATCTATAATAGAAAATCGACACTAGAAATATTGTATAATCCAAATTGAGTATTAGTTTGATGATAGAGAAATATGACATATTCTCATAAATTTTATTTCTATCCTTGGAACCAGATATTTTCATCACTTATGATACAAGAATAAATCCATTATTTTTCATCACACTATAGTCATAATGTTATTTTGTATAGAATATATAACCATTAATTACAAAACCAATGTAAGATATAACATTTTCTTTTGGTCCCCTATCTAGCCATCGAAGTCATTCGGCAATTGAATTCAGATTTTAAGATAACTCCTTATAAATATGATCTCAGAACCATTCTATAAACTATTGATTATGTGTATTTGACATCCATACTTCATCCCTTGATGGATTCAAATGTCTAAAAATATATTTGTGGGATTCAATGTATGGACCAACATCTTCACTATTATGTAAAATGTAAAGGTGAGCTTGCTCCTACTCTATGATGGTAATTGTAACAACATATATTCCAAAAATTACTTCACCCATAAGGTGTCTTCCATGATGATACTTTGGGAGACTAATTCTATCAACATCTGATAAGTAATCAGTATAGAATTCAACAACTTCTTCAATAATATATCATTCTGCAATACAACCTTTTGGACGACTTCGATTCATGACGTACCCTTTAAAAATATTCATATACTATTCAGTGGGGTACATGCATCTGTAATAGATATAACCATAGAGATGAAACTATTTAACCAAGTGATTAATTAAGCGGACCATTATATCAAAGAATGATGGTGGGAAGAATATATTTAATTCACATAATATAACTGTAACCTCCTTATTCATGACTGAAAACTTTTTCAGGTCTATAAATTTACTGAATATGGATTTGAAAAAGAAGAAGAGTCTGGTTAATTTATATCATTCATTTTTAGGTAAAATGTAACATAAAGTGACAAACATCAAATCTTTAATCAAAACATGAAAGTCATGTGATTTTAGTCCCCATAACTTCAAATTAGTCATTAACATTAAATTATTGATATTTGCTGAATACCCATCTAGAACTTTTATACCATTAAGTAAAATAAAAAATTACAAATTATCTTATGTGGATAGAGTGAAAGTTTCTAGAGGAAGAAAAGTCCAACTTTTACCCTTCACCAGTGCCAACTCTTCCATTATCCTCATGTCAATCATGTCCAAACTAGACTTGATGCCATTTTTTTGCGAGGAATATTTAGTAATGTTCCAATAAAACTATAAAATGATTTTTTTCCTACATCCATGGTATTAAGAAAATTTATGATGAATAAATAATTCCATTATGGAAATTGAAAGAGAATTTATCTCATTTTAAAACCTATTTTTGTATGGTTTTTCAAAAATGGTTTACCGAAAATAGAGTCAATATCCTTTACTTTATCTAATAATTGATCACCTATTAGTGGAGATGGTGTTGTATCTTGTTCAATATTCCCATCAAATGATGTCATCCAAGATCGACATATATGTTTCTAAGGTAAAAATTTACAATGTCCTAAAAATATAGTATTTGAGGAATGTTTCAACTGAACTGAGTGTGTGCATTCTTCACAAATGGGACACCCCAAAATTCCTTTAATGCTATAGCTTAAAAAATTTACATAAGAAAGAAATTCATTTATCATCCCATACGACATGGCCCTCAATGTGAATTCTTATCTTTTATAAGCATCATACAATGTAACACCTATATCCCAAATCAATTTCATATATTTTAATCAATGGATCAAAATAAACATTAATACCATTACCAGGTTGTTTTGGTCTAGATATAAGCAGAGACAACATAATGTATTTGCGATTCATGCATAACCATGGAGGAAAGTTATAATTTACCAACATAATTGGCCATGTAATATGAGTACTACTATATACACCAAAAGAATTTATTCCATCTATATATAATACAAAATAGAAGTTTCTCATATCATTTCAAAATTCAAGATACTCCTAATCAATTTTATTCTATTGAGAAGAGTCTTCTAGATGATGCAGCTTCTCATCTTTAATTCTTGTATCTATATGCCATGTTAATTGTCTCATGGCTTCTTAACACCCATATAGTCTTCTAAACTGTGGAATGATAGGAAATTACCATAAATCTTTTAAAGTAATTGATTCATATTTCTTGTATTGATTCACACCACACTTAGGGAATTTTATGAGTGGTTCATGGTTCTTGAGAAATAGCATGTAATCATTTGGACAAGAATTTATATTTTTAGAGATCATTCCCATTGAACATAACATTATTTTATCATCATATGTTCAACAAGGAAGTTCATTTTCATTTGGTAATATATCATTCAGGAGAATAAGTAGTTATGTCAAATTGGTGTCACTTTATCCACTACCGTCTTTCAAATTATCTAACTTCAATATAGATAACAATGTTGTGTATTTAGTAAAACTGGTATACAATAGTCTCTTAGCATAACTATTTAACTTCTAAAAAAACTTTGGAAAATCATGAAGGTCATCTTCAATTTCTATTTTCATTTATTTTATATGATCTCCATCATCATTTACACTAGTATTCATATCAAATTATCAATAAATCATAGCATCATCCCAATCCGTGTGAATGTTTAGTTTTTCCCCATGTTTACTCCAATATTTATAGCCCTGATCTATTTTATGAAAAATAAAATTTTCTTCCAACTATTATAAATTAATTTTTCTTGAATAATAACAATGTTAACATAGAAAAAGGATTTGAGAAGGGTTGTATGCATGCTCTATTACAAACTTGATGAACTCTTTAACTCTATATTCATACTCTTTTGTCATATGATTAGTATGCATCCATTTTCAATTCATATTAATCCTTTTAGGTTAAAAAAATATTCATTTTTTACAATAAATAAATAAATATACATAAGAAATTCATAATCAAAGGATAAGGTTATAGATAATTCTAATAAGGGAAACACTATGAAAAACCTAAAACAGATACCCTCTTGAAATGGAACATGTCTTGAGACATCACGTACCCGAAGGGCATTCCCAATCCAAATAGGATGATTTCTAACACTAGATAATCAACATAAAATAGAGGGAATGATTTCTCCCAACCTGAAGCACATAACATAACATATATACACATGTAAAAAATGAAAAAATGGAATAAAATATGAGTATATATATACATTTCATAAAATAAAGAGAACAATGGAAGTGATACAACTAAAATAGTAGAAAAAAATCTCCAAGAGATAAGTACAATAGTAAAGGATGAAAAAACTAAAATAGCTACTCCAAAAGTCTTCAAATGATAGCAAGGGAAAACCCGCACCATCTCACAATCCAGCTACCCAAACCCAGCTGACAAAAAACCTCACTACCTCTCTGTGGTTCCTTAAATTTATTTACATCAAAAGAAAAAACTACGTCTATGTACTGCCAAAGGGGTACATAGGGTGTGAGATAACATAATCAGTAGGGTACCACCCAGGTGTTCCTTGTCAAGTCATTGAACAATAATCTAATCATGCTCGACTTTAAAGAAAACAAGGCATGATATATAGTTTAGCGGTTTTTATATCAAAAGCATAGAAAACCTTTTAGTTTTACCATTTTCCACATTTATAAATAAAGTATGTAAATCAATTTCAAATAATTTCATATATATATATATATATCAAAACAAAAATATCAAATCAAACCAAATAATGCATCACATATCATATCAAATCCATGGAAGTATAATCAAAATAGTACAAACTAAAAGTGGCCCAAATCAGTCAAGAAGCACAAGTAACAACATGCCAAGGATCACACTAGGTCGGGATATCTTGGAAACTCATACCTAACATAGAAAATAATGCACGCATCAAGCCTCTAGAAATATTCATTGAGTCTAGAGAATAGAGGAACACCACATAAAATGAACCCCCAATAGGTCTGAAAAGTCCCTAGAACAATAGGCCTTGGGAGCAGAGGAAACCCCATGAGAAAACCCCATGATAATGGATAATACCTATTACTATACCTTCCACCTAAGTACCCAAGTTTTCCCATGTTCTCTATTTTCCAAACCGTTTAATCCAACCATTTCATTATATCATGCTTTGAAAACTATTTTAGAATACTTTGAAAAACCCTTTTCATATACCAAAACTATTGTAAAACCACATTTTATCAAAAACCCATTTCCATACACACACAAATAAAATAATTCAATCATTACATTTCATTTAATAAAAATTTTATCAAAAAACAAAGCAAACAATTTCACCAACATAGGCTATAAAAAAAATCAACTACCTCAAAACTTAATTCAAACACGTTCATAATAGGATCCACCAATTGAAAGAACACAATAATGAAAAAATGCCCTATATTCAATATACACATCTCATAATTTATTTAACTTAATAAAAGGATTGGTGAAGAGAAAACATCACAATATACCTCAAGAATACTCACCCATCGAACCACAATCAACAAGGAATCATCCCAGAACAAGATCACACAACATATCTAGAAAGGAATCAAGAGAATTACCAACACACATCAATGAATCCAATAATAAAATAAAATAGAACTACTGCGATCAAAGGAAACGAATAAGAAGAAAAGATTACTCACCTGGGGAGATACCACACACAACCCTAATGATCAAATGCTGAAAAAATCTATCCAATAGGGTTTTAGGTTCCCAAAATCATTGGAGAGTGCCTCTAGGTTAAGAGAGAAGAGGGTTGTGGAAGAATGAATAAACATATCAACCAAATGGCACCATAAAATCCTTGTTCATGACATTTACACGGTGTGTAAACCCTTTACACATCATGTAATTCATAGGGATAATATGTTCTGAAAAACCCATCACATTTTTATCAAAAACCTGATTTTTAATAATACACAATGTGTAATATGTATATAACATGTACTACCTACATGAAATGTACTAGTTTCATGGAATCTGCCCTGCAAAAATTAAATATCATGTACTACCATTACATAGTGTGTATTTCTATTACAGATAGTAAAAACTCCATATTCTTACACAAAAACCCAAAACAACTCAGGCCTTCTTTGAACTCAGGGATAACCCTGAAAATCCAATATACGTTTATACCCATACTCCATTAATGTAGGTTTTGGGCACAACGAAAGCGCATTGGTGGGTTAACCCAACTTTAATTTTAACGTTAAACAACATTCAATCCAAGATCCGTCACGATATAAAATGCCGAATCTTCGGAATAGAACGAAGAACGAAAAGAAAAGAAGAGTCCCGAAACCATTGATGGGGATCATCATATGTTGATTATAATTAATTTAATTAATGCATAAGAATTACCTCGTTGGAATTATTTCTTTGTTGATGTGTCCGGTCAGGATTCGGTGATCCATCGTTGCGTCGTAGAATCCAAGTGTAGGATTCCTCTAGCGGTGATCCACACGTGTGTCACGTATCTCCGGACGTCGCCGAAGGGATCTCCGGGTTCTAGCGCGGAAGAACCTTCACTTTCGATGTCCGCCTTCGACCGCCTTGATCCGGTGGAGGATCTTGCTCTCGTAACTTGAGGGCGTTCTTGGTGGAAAGGGAATTATCTCTTGTCTTGAGAGTATTTCCAAATCCGTTGTGCACAACAATGGCTCTTTAAAATGTTGGGGTTGCGAGGATATTTATAATCGGGTTTGAGGTTAATAGAGTTATGACAATAAATAAATGCGTTACGTGTTTTATTTATTTCATTAACTCTTATTGAAAACCCCCATGTCGAATTATTAATTCCTTGAAATGCACCCACACTGATAATAATAAATATCATTTAATAAAACAATATTAAATCCTCAAAATCCCAACTGGAAAAACTACACAACGTGTAATAATTAATACACGACGTGTACTTGTTTTCCATAAAACTACACACCGTGTATATTTAATATACACAGCGTGTACTTTTATTTTCCATTTTTCTCCACCACATTTATTAGACCTTGAGTAATGACTATTTATTTCTTAAATAAATGTAACTGCATTACTCGCTAATAAATATATTATTTCTTCCACAATATATTATCTCAAATAACTAGTGTCAAAATAAATGCGATCAGACATCCTTAAATAATTATTAAACCACAGTCGAGAATAATATTTATTTAACTTGTTAAATTAATATTTAACTGAGATACATGGACACACTTAGTGTGTGACCCTCTAGGCCTCTTTCTCAGTGGCATTAGGCTGAGCCTTCCTAAAGTCCAAGATTAGCATCTAGCAACACGCCAAGGCACCCATAGAGAAAGAAGTTAACGCCGCAATGACGTGTCACTTCCTACGAACGCTTACCGTGTAATATAATCCCTTTGTCTCGATATCTCTAATCAAGTGGGTTGCATGCTAGTGCCATCAACCCATGTGCTTGATTATTCTTTCTTTGACTTCCCGGAATTGAACTTTCCCATAGCTTACCATGGCCATGGATTTATTTTGGCTATATCAATTCCATCAAAGGGCCTGAGATATCTACTTCCATTATGGAACGGAAGGGACAAAACCTCTCTCGAATTATCTATTAATGTAGTATTACTCGTGACACACCCAACGTATCCTACCTCGCTGCGAACAGTGTGTTGTCACAGTTTTCGTCAATACATCTAAGTGCGCGAGTTGTAATACCCATTAATAGTAATCTTAAAGTCTAAGGACCAATACACACGTTCGCAGATAGGAACATCCAATGACACTATGAAATGTGGATTTCCTACTGGTGGGTCTCGTTCTAATAATATCCTCCTGGATATTACCAAGGGTGCACACCATGAGAAGGTGCCTCAAAGTTTTATGAGTCCTCACCCCTAATGACCTATATTATTTGTTTCCCTCAAATAATATCATCCGGCCATAGAAAATACATTCAAGAATAGTGTTATGGCACTTCTGGGTTCTCATCATAGCAGGGATCCGCTATGACCCTTTAATGCAACAACTGTCCTTAGGACATTATCACATGACATGTCATGTAGAAGAACAATCAAGATGTGATAAGGTTTTTATTTAATGAATAAAGTACAAAGTAGTTGGTTCTAGACCACCAACTCCAACAGACTCCCACTTGGACTAGAGGCA